>OZ038380.1:20750723-22145899 GCA_964036045.1 Eutreptiella sp. 'Long Island Sound 2002' | reverse complement strand
CCAGGTGGGATTGGTGCTTGGAAATTGCTTAGGGTTGATGCATAGAAAAAGTGTTCAGGGTGTCCCCCCCAAGAAGTGCTTGGGAAAAGTAGTTCCAACAATACCACGCCACACCATCACGTGGAAGCGATTGTTGTCTCCATGGGCCAACTAAAAAAGTCCGTCCGAAATGCTGGAGCAGAGATGTAGCAATACCTTTGACCAACATACATTTTATGGGAAGCATATTTGTTACATGTGATTCGTGGGCCTGTGGGTTTAGGAAAAATCTAGGTGTCTGGGCATGATATTTTGTACCATCCAGCCCCATCCGTTGGGCAATGATTTTTTTTTAAGGAGGCTGTTGAATTTGAGTTGTAAAGCAGACCAAAGTGTGCTAAAACAAAAGAGATTGCGCAATGTTGAAGTCAGCAACAGTGCTAACAAAACTCCAACACCACTGGGCATTTCAGCTTTAAATACTGTCATGGATGGGCATACGCCGTACAATCAGTCAAATTGTAAATTTTACACGTGTGCCTTGATTGCTGATGCACTCCGTATGATGTAATCTTTGTCCTGTAAACGTTGAAGTGTGGTAAAAGCTGAGTTGGAACGTCGTGGATGTCCAGCTTCAACAAATTCTTTTGCAGAGACTGCCGACAAAATTGTGTGCCAAACCATTCCTTGTGGTACAATTCCTCTTTCACAAAGCCCGTTGTCCATATGTTTGGGATCTTGAGATATTCATCCAAATACAGCACCTCAGAGAAATGCACAAGCCTCTGCAAACTCTGCTGGGAATGAAGATCAGCCTTTCGGAGTTCAATGAAAATGCTTCTTGTGATGTCAAACACAAATATCTGTGATAAACGAAAATTACAACATTCTAGGCCCCTGCAAAAAATCATGTGTTTCAGCTTGTTGCATGCACAAAAGAAAAGAGTGCAAATCAGGGCCAAATGCTCGGTCGATGGAGGGCACAGTAGTATGCAGTGGTCTGGTATCTTGCAACATGCTCTGGTGCACAATGCAGCGAGGAATGGCTGTGTATCCTGAGGCATATGCTGCCACCTGCAGTGACACAGCAGCAGCATGCATCGCATCGCGTAGCAACTCTACACAGTATAGAAGGGTCAGTCGAGCCACTACTCACCACTGGAGTCCACACTTCCTGTCGCCGGCGTACCGTTTCCGCTGCCGGCGGTTGGCTGATTGCCCTGCTCCCACAGATTCGTCTGGTGCAAGTTTTTTGTGGGAGTACAAGGACTTGAAGGTGATTTTTTTCGTTTTTCGTACTATCGAATTTTGCTATATGGAAAAACCTGGTCAGTGGTGATGGGGCCTCATTCCAACATGCTTGGGGATTATTCATCAATGATTTCTTGAATGCGGTGCCTATGGTGCGTGGGGAGTTGCGGCAAGCTGTTGTGGTCAAGGCAGGAGTTTGGAAAGGCTCCGGCATAGGTCAAGCACAACTATCAAGGTTTATCTACCAATGGACGGGGGTGCGAATCATGACTAGTGATTGGTCCAAGTATCGTGGCATCGTGGTGTGCGCGCTTGCACTATACTACCGGTTACTCAACGTGCCAAAGGACCTTAGTAACGGGTTTGCCGATGCGGCTTTCATGTGGTACGACAAATTGGAAGTTGTTAATGATGACAAGGACGAGGAAGATGATGAGAAAAAGCCCGTTGCTGTGCCGTGGGATGCCTCTCATGTGCCGTTGCCTCCGTCTTTGGTTGATTCATTCCGTAAAACATGTGTTGCTATGGATGGGGCAGAGAAGGGATGTCTATTGAAGGATGTCCCATTTGTCTTAGGCATTCCTCATGAGGCGCAAAACAACAATCACAAATCCGACAAGGAGAATAAACTTGACAAATTACATCGTGCGTGGCCATCACAAGCGCTCCAAGCCCTTCGCGTGGCGGCGGTGTTTGGACATGCCATGAACGGCAATGACATTGAGTTCCGCGCCGAAGAATTATTCTTGAGGTTGTTTGCATTGCTTGGCGATTTGGAGACCAAAACTCGTGACCACCGAAAGGGAGTTTCCATGCCACACGCGGTTGTGAAGAATAATCCTCTTTTTGGGAAAGACAATTTGGCGGTTGCCGCTTTGCAACAAAAGGTGAACAAGCAAGGAGGTTACAACAACAACAATAATTTTCGCGGCCGCCGTCGTGGCGGATATTCCTACTCCTATGGGAAAGGTTACGGGCACTTTCAAGGAGGATGTGGCGGCATCCTACTATCCAGGAAAACAACGACATTGTCAAGCAGGATATCACAACAACAAAAATTCCGGATATGGCTCCCAAGGCCGAGGCGGTTCGTCCAAGGGCGGAAAATGACGGTACGCTAGCAATCCCAAGACGACTTCGCGCTCACCGGAGATGGTGGAGGCGAAACGCCCCGAAGAAGTTCGCCCGGTTGTTTCATCAAGGGCTTCTACTTGGCTTCAATTGCGGCAAAAATCACTCAAATGCCGCCCTTCCACTAAAAGGGTCACCCGAATACCGCGCAGGTTATGAAAATGTGGTTGGTTATGTTAGTCAAGGCGTTTGTAGAAAGCTTGAGGCGTGAGAGATCCTGCTTGTGCTTTTTGAAGTTCCGTGGTTTGTAATTCCCAAATGTGACTCCGATAAATGGCGTTTCATTACAAATTTGCGTTAATTGAATAGACATTTGCGCTTGAAGCGTTTTTCTTTGGATACGTGGCGATCCATTTTTCCTATGCTTAGAAAAAACCAATACGCGTGCAAGGTGGGTCTCAATGATGCATATTTCCACGTACCGCTTAGTAATGAGTTGCAACGGTATGTGTGTGTCCGTTTTGGGGATGAAGTGTTCCAGTTTCTTGCGATGCCTTTCGGTATTTCCGTGGCCCCGGCGGTGTGGACATCGGTGATGGATGTTTGCGCCGCCATCTGGCGCAAACATGGCCTCTTAGTTTACGTTTATTTCGACGACATTTTAATTTTAGGAGACGATCCGGTTGCATGTGCATCGGCCCGTGACTTTGTGATCTTTGATGGTTGGTTGGTGTATACTATCCTCTTTGTGGGAGCTTGGCAGCCAGCCAACCTTGACAACAGAAACGGTACGCCGGCGACAAGAAGTGTGGACTCCAGTGTTGACTTGTATCTCTCCTTCCCTTGCACTCCGTCCCAGGTCGGGTTCTCTACTAGGACTAAGCTCATCGCTTCTCGTTAGGACCCGTTTTTTTTTCAAATCCTCAAGCTGCAGCTTCAAAAGTCCAAGACCCCCCCCTCTCCTCCGGATGAAGCCGCCCGACCAAATCTGCAAATGGTTGCTTACCAGCTTTGCCTATTCCTTTAATAACCAGTGTTGCACATAGAATGCCCTCCCTCTTGGAACTCACAATGGAACACAAGCAATTGAAGCATTAATGGACACCAAAGTGTGACCTCATTGATCATTTGCGTCGGAGTCACCTCAACGACTGGAAACAACATTAGACATCCGATGAAGTTATCTAAATGTCAACAACACCTGAATCACACCTGAACTGCTCAAGAAGCCACGGCGGCAGGTTACCATCTGGTTCGACGGTGTCGCTGTCTGCCCCAAACCCCTTCCAGCGTACTTAATAATGCACCTTCCCGCGCCTTTTTACTAATTTGATAATCCTTTCAAGCTATAAAAGGTCTCATCACCATTTTCTGTCTCATATGCATTCTACCAACTCCTTACAATGGAGCAATGACTCCGCTCCTTTGCGTCATCCCCCTCCCCATACCCTTTCCACCGAACTACATAATGCACCACCCCATCCCGCATCGCTTTCCCAACAATGGCCTCTACCTCTGCCTCATCCTCTCCTTCACTCTCCTCTTCTCCGCGGCGCTTGTGACGGACAACCTTATCTACTCCCCGGTAGGCTTTGGCCCTTTGGGCCCTTTTGGGAAGGGTGTGGATTGTGTGGCACTCGCATGAGTCATGTTGCAGAGCATCCACCCATTTGTACCTCAACAACGATGCGCCTACCTCAGTTGTCTCCTAGTCCACTCCTCTTCCACTCGGGCTCCTCCGGCTTCAAGGGACTCGTGATCCCCCATAAACGTAGGCGTGCAGATGCCGAAGCAAATGCGCCCATCAAGGTGTACCAATCCCTTTGTACGGGGCCTGCCGGTGTGGGCCGAGGCACCACACCAGGGTTTAGGCAGATCAGAATTCCGGGCCTTCTATCATCCGCTCGAGTCACCCTTGTTTTCGAACCGTGTCCTAATTGGCAAAGGGATAGAACTAACACTATTGGCATCGATGTTAAGGCCGTCCATGGGCTCAGCTTGTCCGAAACCTGCCCGGGGGCTACCGAAACCCTCCTTTTCGTGGACTCAATGTACCCGGCCGCCGTTTTGGCTATATGGCTCGAAAAGCACCTCCGAAAGTTGCTACGGCGAGCTTGGGACCCGAACTGTTAGGTGGAGGGTTCAAAGGTGCTTTTCGAGTCGATGTCGCGTGGCCTCGTGCCCGGGTCCGGGGGGTTTTTTGCTGCCTGTCTGACCCCTTTTTGTGGGTCTCTCCGAAATGAAAATTTGGGCACACAAGGCATAGAAGGCTCCCTCCATCCCTAGCACAACAAACTCATATGCAACACACATTGTCATTGCCAACCAAATCCTCCAATTGGTTCATCAACTCCTCACGGTTCACGTTCAAGCGCAACAAATCAATGACGTCAGGCTCACGCTGCCGCAACCTCCGAGTGGCCTTCTTAAGATGTTCTACGCTCCAATCACCCACATCCTTAGGCAACAACTTAGCCACAACCAGCCTACCTCGAAGCTTACTCTCACGATCCTTTGCTGCAGCCCTTGCCTGCTTCTTCTCATTCTCCTTTACTAATTTACACAACTGAAGGTAGCTGTAAGTTAGGTACCTGCACTCGGGTGTATCAAGCCGCTCCCTGACTCTATTCATCACTTGCTTCAACCCATGCTCTCTTTTGCGTGCACAAATCGCAAGATGGGTGCTCTACTTCTCGTAATTCAACGTTCGAGGACCGGGGAGTGCTGGGAGGGGTTATCCGTCTCTTCTTGGGAGGGGAGCCCTGATCTTCACTTCCGACGATTGGCCAACACTCGATGCAACATGGGTACAAACCTTCTCTGGCCCTATATCGGGCCTCGAACTCGGGCTTCAAAGGCTCAAACTTAGAAGTCTTGACCTTGCGGCACACCACACAAAAGCCTTCCGTCTTGGCCCTCCCACAAAACACCAACCGCAAATATAGGACCACTTAACTCTTAGTTTGACGAACCAAGCTACTTCAGTAGATTGGCAATGGTGGTATCTTAGGAATTGAAACTTTGTTGTTGAACTACGAACGTGCATACCTGAGGATGGAGTCCGAAACCCTGTGCTCACGGAGCTCTTTGCAGACCAAGCAGGCCTACAAACGTCTTCTTGTTCTCGGCTGCATAAAATTGAAGATAATCGACCGACAAGGGTAAAACGGCGATCCGGACAAAAAAATGCATAATAAACACTATTGAGTTACTGAATAGAAACATATAAAAAACGCATGCATACCTGCCTTCTTTGAAAGGAAAATTTCTCCGCTGACCACCCCGGTCTGGCGTGCAGGCGGCTTTGGACAAGTTGACTGGCTGCTCTGAGCGCCGCCACAAGCGAGGGAGCACGCCGCCAGCACAGTCCTCAAATCGGGACCAAAATTGGGATTGCACAAATTACTCTGGCTGTGAAGCCGGCTCCAAACGCAGCGGGAAAATGGGCCCCATGTTGGGGACATCGCCCCAACAGAAGGGGGTGTTTACTAAGCGAATGTAGGGTGGTCGCCCCCCCACCGAAATGGACCCCCCCAGCTGCCATTTTTGCCCATACTAAATAACCCCCCACCAGACCACAGAAAATCCATAAAAATCGCCAAAATGGTCCTGCTTTCCACTTGTTGTTCTTTGTTGCACATCCAACCCATACTTCTTTAGAACTTTGCACAGTGGACCCTCATGAATGTTGGTTTGCAACGTTGAAACCCCCAAGCATTGGTCATCATGTAGATGGATGCACCCTGAGACACCACAGACATCCTGTGCCAGCTCTCCCCCTCTCAGTTGCACCGGGCTTCGGTTCGCTGCTTTGAATAATACACCGCTACATATTCATCCAGGATGTTTGGAATGAACTCAAAAAACACGTGCTACAGCATCACAGGGCAACAGAGCACACACAACATTTGGTTTCTCACATGCCAAACAATCTCAGAGACGTGTCTACAACATCACTTTAGTACCTTCTGCTATGACACAAAATGAAACATGAAGCTGTAAGTCCCGAACCATATCCCATCCCCAGGTCCCACCTCCTCAGTGGCATACAGGTACGGGGGTTCAAACACAACCCACGCACCTGCCCAAACTGACCCTACACCCCTACCAAGGGAGGGGCGTTCATACGAGCCACAGGCGAGTTTTTCGGAACCAATTGGCTCCAAGGAGAAAAGTTTATAGTGTTTTCAACACTGTGTTTTTGCTTCTCCTGCTGCTTGTTGTTGCTGTAGGGTGTCCTGCTGCTTGTTTTGGATGATGAAAAGCTTTTGTTTGTTGAAATACAGTAAAGCCAAGTCAATCCAGGATAGCCCAAGCCAATAGTATGCAAGGAGAAGGTAATTCAGGATCAAAGCATGAAGGGCTGCAGTGTAAACAGTGAAAGATGATTGGATATTCACAGAAACTACAGCTCAGGTCACAAATGAATGCATATTCACAAAGATAGCTGAAATGTTTTAGGAAAAGAGTTAGAAAACTGCCTCAGGATCACTCTCTCTCCATAGTGCCATCTTAGGAGATGTGCACTCTTTGTTTTGGGTCCCATATGTGCTGAGGTGGCATGGTATGTGGCGATGAGGTCACTGCCATGTCACATGGGATCTTCCTACTTAGCTAGGCTGACCAGGAATTGAACCCAGGACCTCTCAAAAAGAGGTGCCCAGCCCCCTAGGGTGCATACCACTAGGATAGCTAAGAATTCATGGAAAAACATAGATAAATCCATAGGCTCTACCTTAGGTATGTCAGTGCTCAGTCAACTCAGGAAAAGATGTTTTACTTCACATTGAAAGGGGATTAAGGGGTCCACTCCATATCCTGATTGGGTGTTTGGTTCCATAGGTCAAAATGTGTTATCACCACTTTTGGTTGGACCAATACTAAGATAAAAATGCATGGATGCTCAGTGCATCTCTAATACAACTAGAGTATGCCTCAAAGCAATGGAAAAGCACTTTTTCTTACTCCCCCCTTGTGCTGTGGTGGCCACCACTGTCGCATTTTAGGAAAAAGGGAATTTTTCTTGGCCTTTCCTTGGTTTCCACATCTACTTTAAAATACCTACAGTCTCCCTCACACTGAAAAATGGGCGCTCACCATGGCTGGCGTCCTTTTGCTGCTTTGTATGTAACATATCCTCCAGAAGACTCAGCGCTCATGGCGCCGCCGGGGCTCCTGTGGCTTGGTTGGGTTAGATTGGGAGCATGCCAAACATGTGCATATGCATCCCTCCCTCCAAGACGCAGCGTCGACACAACCCAAACGCAAGACACATTATACACACTCGCATGGGTTCTCGTAAACCTGCTGGCGACCTGTGACCTGTCTTAGGGCGAAGGGAGTCGAAAGAAAATTAAAATTGCCCCTTGGTGGGGTCTTGGTTCTGCTCAGTCTCTCCAGGCACCTGCGTTTCGGCCCGAACACGGCCTACTCAGCGAGGCTGCGCGTGGGTATCTGCAGAGGCAAGAGTGGGAGAATTATGGACGAATCCACGCAAAAACGAAGCGACGACACCAAAATCCGTCAAATGACGGCGTAGAATTTTTCTGAAACGACACACCTGGGCAGAATCCAATTGTGCATCAGAAGCACATTTTTATAGAAATTATAGTCATCTCTGGATTTTTTAAATCCAGAAATTCATACGCATCAAATGGCGGCGCGCAGGAGCGGCTCCTAGCGAAGCGCCGGAAAATGGAGAAATAATGGAATTATAAACGTATGTCTCACGTAGTCTTGAAAATGACGAGACACACATTAATAAATAAACATACAGATTCCACCCACACTAATAGAAGCTTCAAAAATTCAAGAATTCGAAAATCAATCGAAAAGACTTCAATGAATCAGGTATAAACTACAGGTATGCTCGTCTTGCACGCCGCATACACATTGCTCGTCTCGTGTCTCCGTGAACGAGTCTTGTAGCAGCGCCAACAACGATAACAACGATAGGACGCGATAGAGGGATGGATTAGAAAGATTGCAGATGATGAGCGGTCAGATCAGGGTGATTAGACATACACACAAGTGCATAGCAATGTTCTTCGCGTGCGCCCCTTTTGTCCTCTCACCTTGCTTCACTTCCCAGCGGTAGGTAAGGTAGGTACGCCCAGGCGGGGCCACCCCCTGGTGGAGTCAAGATTGACGCTGAGATGGGCAGGTTTGCCCAAGTGGGACGTGCATGCTCGTGCATTCACACACGCATTAAAGGGTAGGCCACGCGTAGTGCGCACGGTAAACCTTGTTTAGGTTACCCAGGGGCTCCTCGGTACGTTCTTTAAGAGAACCTGAGGAGTCCCTTAACGCTTGCTTGCTTGATAAGGGTAGCTGCTCCTGCAGCGTGTTTGCGGACAGTGTATTATAGGTCACGCTGAGAAGGGTATAATACCTGGAGCGTGGCTTGGTTCCTCCGCCGCAAACGCCCTTTCATTTGCCTTTGTTTTACAGGCGGGCAGGTAGGGTGATTGGTGCAGCAGCTTTTTTTTATGCCCTGCTAAACAAGGGCGCAGATCACACAAACAAGTAACTCCGCTCCGCCTGTGGCGGAGCAGGGAGTCCGACTTCATCGGCATCTGCGCCTTGCACGCGAGAGCACTCCTTCCCTCTAAGCCCTAGCAGGGGAAACGCGTTGTGGCGTCCCCTGTTAGGCCACAGTTGCTTAGCAGCGCTGTGTTCTCTTGTCATTTCACAGGAGGGTCGCTAGGACCCATGAGACTTTCACCTTCGCAACGCCCAGTAGAGTGTGCGTGTAGGAGTGGTAGTCCTGAGTGGGGGCTAGAGCCAGTTGCCCAGTGCTCGCCCACCAGGATGGTGCCACTGTAGGGTGTGTAGGACCTGTAGGGGGTCTGTCACTGTCCCACCCTTTTCCTGCAATTTTAGCTGGGTTGGTGGGCTGTGACAGTGGTTAGGTCAGTGTTTTGGCCACATAGCGAAACGGGGTTTTCATGCCTTCATAGCTTTTGGCCACCCCTCCCTGTAGTAGACAGATAGGTAGGGAAAACAATACCTGGATTAGCACGCTGGGTATTCCCCCAAGGTTTTGCGCCAGCACAGAAATTGGGCGCATAGGGGAGGGGAGACCCGGGGCGTACCCCGTGGCATCAATAAGCCAACCCTCCAGGTTTAGCAAGGGCGCAGACTTGGGTATAATTAGGACACCACTTCTGCGGCTTGCTCTCAGGACCTTAGGACTAGCACACTCACACATACGCTTTGGCAGGTAAGGGTAAGGTTCAGTCCCTAGCTTTAGTCTTGGAGGCAAGCGTCTCAGCGAGCCTCAGCAACTCACCAAGGTTGTTCTGGGACAAGTAGTCAACCAGAACTGAGTTTAGGCGTCCCTCAGGTAGAACAAATGCAGAGAAGGGCTCCCAGGTGGCCTTCTCGACTCCAAACCCTTCCCAGAGGGTGAGGAAGCGCCAACCCTGGCGATAGCGGTGGCGTAGGACAGACTTCACCAGGTAGAAGCCCTCCTTAGCCATCTCCTCGGCGTTCATGTCGGGGAGTTCACCTTCAACTTCCATTGGGCTGGCAGCCCCTTGTAGGTCCAGCGCGGCGATTTCCTCGTCGTTCAGCTCCCACTCCTCCCCACAGAGGTCTTCAGGATCATGGTAGCGCTTCAGGTGTTGAGAAGCGCACACCAGGGTCCCCCCTAGACGGGGAGAACACCGCACGGTGATACGGTGTCCATCCACAGATAGGATCTTGTACGGCCCGAAGTATGGGTCATCGCTGGTAGAGCGTGGCCAGGCGGGTAGTCGACTGTGGTGCACCAGCACCCAGTCCCCCTCTTGGTAGGTGGCCGGTACACGGTGCTTGTTCTTCTTGTTCCACTGACGCTCCCTCACTCTCTGGAGCATAGCCTTGGCCTTGTCCACCTTCGCTTGTTGCTCTTGGACCCATTCACCCACAGAAGAATGGGTGTCCTCTGGATAGGGGGCATGTAGGAACCATGCCGGGCGCCCCATGAATAGCTCATGTGGCGAGTAGCCAGTAGCTGAACTCTCTTGGGAGTTCATCATCAAGGATATGACGGGGAGTAGTCTCACCCAGTCTCTGGTGCGTTCAGTTTTGCACCATATCCTGACGTTCTCCTTCAGGACACGAATCTGTCGCTCACATAGGGGGTTGCTCGTGTGAGAGTAGGGAATCCCCGTAGACACCTGGACATTGAGGGATCTCAGGACCCTCTTGTACCAGCCAGTATCTGAGCGTACTCGTACGTCCTCATCGGAGTTGATCTCCTTGGGCGCCCCATATACACAAAACCACTCCTCCAGGAGTATCTTGATAGTCTCCTCTCCGGTAATGTGCTTGGTACATGGGAACACCCTGGTAAACCTGGTCAACCCACAGGTTACCACGAGGGCAAAGTCATAGCCCCCGAACTTCGGCATCTCCGTGTAGTCCACGTATAGAACACTGTTGGCACAGTGTGGGATTGGCAGGGTCGAGTAGAGACCTCTGTCCCTGATATCCCCTGGTTTACAGGACCTGCACGGGCACTTGTCCACGATAGGCTGGAGTGTCTTCCGCAGTTGGTCGTCAGTCCACGTAGTGTGGAACCACTGCTTGAACAGCCTCAGGGTACGGTCAGCACCCACATGACCACTGGACTCATGGGTCCACTTCAGCAGCGCTGGGACTCGGTCACTAGGCACCACAATGCGGTCCGCGTGCCAGAGGTAGCTCTTGTCCCGCTTCCACTGGTCTTGGTTGACCAGGAGGGGTTCAAGGGGTTTGTCCAGGCGCCAGTAGATATCCCCAAACTCCTGTAGGTACTCCGATTGTTGGAGTCCATCCAGGGGGCGTATCATGGTCATGTTCAGGTCCAGGTGTACGTCCATACGGCTGAACGCCTCCTTAGCCAGCGCTTCAGACCGGGCACCAATCAGGGCGTCGAAGTTGTTGCGGCTGATGTAGTCGGCACACTCGTTCTTCACTCCCTGGATATGGTGTACCGTCAGCCGTAGTTGACTGAGGTAGGTCCACCAGCGACGTAGCCTGGCCTTCTCAGGTGGGGGACCCTTCTGGAAACTGCGGACCGGTTCTTGGTCGCATAGCCAGACCACAGGGTTACTCCCCAACAGTCGTGCTTGTGAGGATAGCACCAGCATACCCGCGAGCAGTTCCTGCTCATAGGTGGAGTAGTTCCCCCTGGCCTGGTTCCACTTCCAGTTCCAGTGGCCCAGAGGTACTAGGACCCACTTGTCGTCAGGGTAGCTGTGCTTGAGGGTTCCATCTCGGTTGAGACCTTCCGTCCCCCATTGGGAAATGGCCGAGTCGAACTCCTCCTTCTCTAGTGCTTGCCATTGGAACAACGTTCCACCACCGCCCACATTGCTGGCGTCGGTCACCAGGATAATCTCCCCTTGTGCCCTAGGCACGCCCAAGCACTTAGCGTTGGCTACCTTGTCTTTGAGCTCGTCAAACGCTTGTTGCTCTTGTGGGCCCCAGCGCCAAGTAGTACTCTTCTTGATCAAGTCAGTCAGTACAGCGCTGGTGTAGGTGAAGTTTTTGATGTGGCGGCGATAGAAGTTGCACGCCCCAATGAAACTGCGTACATCATGAAGTCCTTTCTTGGGGTCTTCGTGTCGTACCTTGGCATCCATCAGGGGTTTGGCCTTAGAGGCCGCTGGGGTCCACCACCCATAGCCAACGTTAAACCCCAAGTACTGCATGGTCTCCTGCATGAACTCACACTTCTCCAGCTTGAGTCGTGTGTGGTTCTCCTGGCAGACCGCAAAGAACTCACCCAAGAGGATTAGGTGTTCAGCTCTCCATAGTCCACTACCAGCCGTTTGGCTGAAGACCCAGGTTTAGCCACCAGGAAACAGGGGCTGCAGTGTAGGGGGTAGTCCCCGTCCTTGTACTCCAGGACTAGGCCAGCGTCGATACATTCTTGTATCTGTCGCTCTATCTCGTCGGCCTGCTCTTTAGGAGCTGGATAGGGTCTCCTCCGTATCTTGTGACCCACGAACTCGGGTTTCAGCTTGAGGTCCATCTGTACCAGCTTGTCACATGACGCTGGAGGGGGTAGTTCTCCGAACACCTCCAGATAGGTCCTTGTCAGCTTCTGTACCCGCGGGTCCAATATCTTGATCTTGTCCTCCAAGTCCTCGTCGGAGTGTAAGTTGCTTGCCCCCTGAATAGACGTCGGGAGGTGGTCCTCCACCGACTCTTCGCCCGAGGTAGTGTCCTTCAGCCTTGGTAGGCATACAGAAGGTCTTGCTCAACCATCTCCGGTGGACGATGGCAACATAGGCACGCTCGAGGGGGTTCACATACACATTCCTCCGAGAGGTCGTCCTCTTCTGGGGTCCTCACATGGGCACCCCATACGCTCTTCATGAGCTTGAGATCTACCTCCCTTTGCCAGGTGGTGATCTTCTGTTCGAGGTCCTCCTTCAATTGGGATAGGTCTCCCATACGTCCTTGCTTCAGCGGCCACGAGCTGCGGGTAGGCTTCGCGTAGCATAGCTTTTTCGCCACCAACTTCCTCTTGGAATCCACATACCCCCTGAGCCTGGATCGAGGGTCCAGCTCTTCATCCACGGGGTCTTCCACCCTCATGGAGAGTAGGGGTTTTAGTGGGGCGACGTACTCGGCGTTCTCCACTTCCTCCACCGCGGTCTGCACGAAGAAGGCGTCGTGCTCAGTTTCGTCGTCTGAGTGGATAGAGCTAGGTAGCTCAGATAGTCCACACTCAGAGACTCCATCAGGAACAGGTACATGACAGGGAGAGTTGGGGGCGTTGGTGTCAGTCACGACGTACTCATCTCCTCCGGGTGTAGTTTCAACAGCATCTTGAGGTCGTAGGCGATCCTTCAAGTCACCCAAGGCGAGTCCATCGCTTTCTCGTTGCATAGCCTGGACCAGAGTAGGGTCCAGGTCTTCCCAGGGGATGGTGGTAAGACTTCCATCCACCACGCTGAGCATACTCCCCCATCCGGGCTTCCCAATCGGCGTCTTGCGTCCCAGAGGCACGTAGATAGCCTCATCAGGTAACCGCACAGAGCTGATAGTCAGCTTGTCAAGGAGGGTTTGCCAGTACTCGTTGCCCCCATGGGCTCCCCAATCGGGGGAACACAGGACCATACGGGAACGTTCCAAGGCCACCTTGGTCAGCACCTTCCCCAGTTCACTGAATCTGGGGTTCCCGTAGGCCATCCCGAAAGAGGGCCAGTAAAATTTGTAGCTGCAGTTCTTCCCCTTGCTGCAGTATAGGTCCAGTACATGCTGCTTGTCGCTGGCGAACAACTCCACACTTAGGTCTTCTCGAGAGTAACCCAACTCCTTCAGACCTTGGTCTAGGACTTCCCCCAATAGTTGATAGTCCTCAGTTTTGGAGGCCGCCATCATGTTAGAGGGCTCCTCCTTCGATAGCCTCAGGTAACTCGAGGTATGTTCCGACTGCTCCAGTGGCACAGACTCTCTGCCACTGCCGTGGTCCACGTAGAGAAGGTAGGGCGCTTGCAGCGTCAGGGAATGTATTGGGGAGTGCTGCACGAAGAAGTCAGTCCCCAGTACAAAGTTGAAGGCATCAGTGTCCATCACATAGAACCGATGGGCGATAGTCCTGGAGCCCATAGGTACCTCCACTTCACAGTCCCCGCAGTTGTGCACCACATGTCCATCCCCCATGCGTATAGCGGCGGTGGTCATGGTGTTCTTCAGGCTCCCACAAGGTAAAATTTTCTTGGCCACTATCGATATTGTGGCTCCAGTATCCAGTACCCCCAGGTATTCACGTCCCCCTAGTCGGATACGTACCCAAAACACCAGGTCTTGGGTGCCACCAGAGCGTCCCCGTCAGAATTCCGCGGGACAGGTCACCTCGAACCCCTTGCTCCGCAATTTGCGGGCCATCCTCATGAAACGGCTTCTCTTCTTGGCGTTGCCGTCATCACCACCTTCATGCTCACGCTTGGCTCCTTGTTCTTGCTGGGCCTGCGTCTGTGAGCGTGTGGTAGGTCCAGACTGCCCTCCAGAGGGCTGGGAGTTCCCCCCTGGATTAGGGTTGGGGTTACCTCCGTTCTTGTCCTTGTTCTTGTTGTCGTTCTGGCGGTTAGCGCCTCCTCCTCGTCCACCTTGACCCTTGTCTTGACCACCTTGACCACGTCCTTTCGACTTGCCCTTGCCGGAGTCGTTGCCTTTGGCCTTGCCTCCACCTTTGCCTGAGGCTTTGCCAGGATCTTCCCCCTTAAGCTTCGCCGATAGGCGTTGCTTATGGTAGCACTCATCCTCGTAGTGCTTCCGCTTACCGCAGAATGCACACGTGATGGTGCAGCGGTAATGATCCGGCAGCTTCACTTTGGCGCCGGTGATCTTCTCCTGCTGCTTCCCCTGGACGACGAAGCAGTCTCGCTGCTCGCAGTCCGAGGCGTGCTGCAGGTGGCCCTGCTCATCTCTGGCATCACACCAGAATAGCTCCTTCACGTTCTCCATTAGGCGGGCGTGGGCGTGTTTGGGGGTAGTCCCCTGCCCCGGTCGGGACCCTTGGTACCCTTTGCCTCCAGAACCTCCACCACCAGGACGGTAGTTGTTCAGGTGCTGGTCGCTCTCCTTCTCCAGCGCCATCTCCAGGAGCAGCACGCGTAGATCCTCGTAGCGGAGGGATCTAGCCTTGCGCTCAGCCGTCAGACGGCACTCGTCCCATAGCTCTCGGGGGAGCTTGGCGCACAACCAGAACAGCAGGTCGTCGCTGCTGTAGGAACCGGGCGTCAGTCGTCCAGCCCAGTGATCCAGGTCCGCCAACAGCTCGGAGACCCTGCCAGTTTTGGGGTTGTTGGGCAGCACGGGCAGGTTCTGGATCTCGGCCCTGATGGAGAGGTCGGTCTCGTAGGTTGGGTACTGCCTCTCCAGGGCAACCAACACATCGGCAAAGGTGGCGGAGTTAGTGACGATCTGCCTGACCTGCTTCTCCAGGTATTTGGTCTTGCAGCACTGCAGGAGCAGGTCGCACTTCACTCGCCCACTCGCGTGGGTTTGGCCGGTCAGTCGTAGGAACCGGCCGAAGTTCTCAGCGAACTCGCTGAGGTCCTTGCCTGTGAACTCAGGCAGGTTCACCACCATCTTGGAGGTGGCAATAGCCTTCGCCTCCTGAGCTCGGCGTCCTTCAGGGCGTCGGGTCTTCTTCTTCTTCTTCTTCTTCTTCTTACCCTTGGGGTCCTCGGGGTCCTCAGGGTCTTCGTCATCTGATGGCGAAGAAGAATCCATCGACGGCGGCTCGTCGTCGGAGGGGTCTCCGCCTAGATCACTGGAGCCATAAGGCTCCACGTCCACCATAGCCCTTAGGGCTGTCAGCCCCAGCTGGTCCAGCTCGGCCCTCGTCGAGTTCGTCACGTGGCTGTAGGGCGGCTTGGCCGTTCTCGGGACGAATGGACTTCTCGGTACTGCTGCAGGAGTCGGCATCGGTCGGCTCCTCAGGCTCCCCAGGGTATTTGTCAACCCTGCCGCCAGGTGGTTAGCCTGTACTCGGTGGGGTGACATTCCCACCGTCGTAGGTGACGCATGGGACGGGATCATCAGGGGCTCCAGTTTCTCCCTGATCTCTTGCGTGAGGTCGCTCACGATTTGCGAAGTGGCTCCTCGGAGCACCTCGTTGATCTCCGACCGCGTCAGGGACCTGTTGTCGGATCTTCCCGATCCTCTACTCCTGCCTCCCTGAGACTCTGGTCCTCTCCTCAACCCACTCAAGGGTGCATACCCAGGTGCATACCCAGGAGCATACCCAGGAATTTCCATGTAGGTTCCAGTGGCGTGGAGTGGATGGGGATGGTCAGCCGCATACCATCGCGGCGCAGAGCTCGAAGCCACCGGCTCACTGGCAGTAGTTGCCTCAAGGAGCGCAGTGGTAGGTGGGCCCATGCCATAGGCGGGGTAGTGAGGCATGCCAGTAAAGCCTGTGCCCTCGGCCATAGGCGGGTTGGTTGTGGAAGTGGATGTTGCGGCGGCTGGGAGTGTGGTGGTTATGGGAGAGGGTGATGCATGGAGGCCAGAAGCGCTTGGTGCGCCTTCGAAGGTAGGGACATCCTTCGGGTCTTGCCCTTGCTCCTCTCCTTCGTCTGCTCCGTCTCCAGCATCCTTCTCGCTCTCTCTCTTCCTTTTTGCAGGCTGCGCCACCACCTCCTCGACGGACAGGGCCCCGAAGGCCGTCTGGAGGCCATCCAGGGAGTCCTCCGCCGTATCCACTGGCCCATGTAAGGGCTCCGCTGAAGGTACAGCGCCAGGCGCCGGCCTTGCCGGTGCCTCAGGCGCTGGCGCTGTCTTCACGTCGGCGTCCACTCTTCCTGGATCCATCTTAATCCGCCCTTCTGTTTATATTTGCCTGCTCGGAGCACTGGTTGTACGGCGCGGGGTCGCTGCCGGTGCACAGAGACAGGCTGCCTTTTGATACCAGAAAAGTTTATAGTGTTTTCAGCACTGTGTTTTCGCTTCTCCTGCTGCTTGTTGTTGCTGTAGGGTGTCCTGCTGCTTGTTTTGGATGATGAAAAGCTTTTGTTTGTTGAAATACAGTAAAGCCAAGTCAATCCAGGATAGCCCAAGCCAATAGTATGCAAGGAGAAGGTAATTCAGGATCAAAGCATGAAGGGCTGCAGTGTAAACAGTGAAAGATGATTGGATATTCACAGAAACTACAGCTCAGGTCACAAATGAATGCATATTCACAAAGATAGCTGAAATGTTTTAGGAAAAGAGTTAGAAAACTGCCTCAGGATCACTCTCTCTCCATAGTGCCATCTTAGGAGATGTGCACTCTTTGTTTTGGGTCCCATATGTGCTGAGGTGGCATGGTATGTGGCGATGAGGTCACTGCCATGTCACATGGGATCTTCCTACTTAGCTAGGCTGACCAGGAATTGAACCCAGGACCTCTCAAAAAGAGGTGCCCAGCCCCCTAGGGTGCATATCACTAGGATAGCTAAGAATTCATGGAAAAACATAGATAAATCCATAGGCTCTACCTTAGGTATGTCAGTGCTCAGTCAACTCAGGAAAAGATGTTTTACTTCACATTGAAAGGGGATTAAGGGGTCCGGTTCCATATCCTGATTGGGTGTTTGGTTCCATAGGTCAAAATGTGTTATCACCACTTTTGGTTGGACCAATACTAAGATAAAAATGCATGGATGCTCAGTGCATCTCTAATACAACTAGAGTATGCCTCAAAGCAATGGAAAAGCACTTTTTCTTACTCAAGGCCACCCCAGCTGCTCCCCATGCTTCTTTCATGGCAGGTTCCAACTCCGCTCTGAACCGGAGATATGGCCCGGCCATTATCCCCTAGGAGTCAGGGGCTGAAATGGGCTGTTTCAGCCCATCCTTCCTTTGACTCAAAAAAGTCCAAAATTGACCCCTCAACCGGGCCATACGAGGGCAGGTGCGAAGCAACCAGCCTGTACCCTTCGAGTACAAACTGCCTAGAGGCCCCATGCAAATTGGTTCCCGCAGATCCCCTGGCATCCTGGCGCCACGGGGTCGCCACGTGGGGTCAGGATGCCAAAACTGGCAAAATGGGCCATCACGTGTGGCCGGCCAGGGTTGGGTCTTGTGGCGATCTCATCAAGGCAAGCCTTGGTCCACGGGCCTTGATATCCCCTTTGGTCGCGTGCATCGGGTTTTGGCTTGCTGACACGTTGGCTGCTTGCTGTTCCCCGAGGGGATGGTCACGTGACGGGGCAGAAGGACAGCAAGAAAGGCGAAATTTGGCAACGTGGCACGCACCGTAACTTGCATAACTCTGGCTAGGCCGAAGGAGCAAATACAAAACTCTAGGGCGATTGACCCTTGGTCATATGCTACAAGAACTACCACTCCTTTTTGGCTAGGTTCCTTGCCCCCTGGAGATTCGCAACTTGGCACAAAATGGCAAAAACAGCGAAAATGGGCCGCAACGGCCCGCACTCACAATCCCACATCTTAATGGTCATGGCGGGCAATGATCTAGCGAAAATTGCTATAGACACATGGGAATGCCGTCCGAAAATATGACCCATTTTAACCGTCGAGGTAGCCTCTATCCATTTTTCCCCTTAGCAAAAATGGTAGACGAAAATTGGCCAAAGGCAGCCTACCCCATATTGAGCCACCTATGGCTCTCTGATCCCAAGGAGAGGATACAAGGGGACACACCCTATTCGAGGCTGGTTTGTGTCCTCTTTCCAAATCGCCCTTAGCCTTGGACAACGGGCGCATACAACCCCGGGCCGAACATTAAGGGGGAGATGGGGTTTGGTGCCATAACGGCCCAAAAGAGGGTTAGTAGTCCCAAAAGTGTTTACTCCAAAAATTGTATCTCCGGTTCCCAAGGGAGATGAACTTTAGGCTTTTGCATGGAAGCAATCCAAAGCCTTAAGTCCCTTTATCAACGTTGGTTCGGGTCTGAAGCACAAGAAAACCATTTTTAATACTTCGGCCCCTGGAGCATGCGAAAAGTCGGACAAATGGTTAAAATTCCAATATTGGGACATATATACCCATGGGACACCAAAGCCCATATAATATGGCATATACCCAAATTGAAGGACCCATTGTAAGTGTTTACAAACATCCCTACTATGGGTCAAGTCATCCCTTGGATCCCAAGTCAATCATGCATGAGTATGGGCACGTGTGCAAAAGGCAGAATAGGCGCGCGTGCTCACAAGGCAGTATTATGCAAAAACGTTGATGTGCTAGGAAAAACCAAACAAGCCAAAAACGATGTCCATCAGCCTCTCTATTTTCCATATTGCCTTGATTGGACGCTCATATGGCCCTTGGCTTCGAGAACGAGCCTTGGCGGGACGGCCCTTTTGGCCAAATTTTAGAGGAAAAGTCCTCGTTTCAAACGACCATGTTTTGGTACGCATTGAATTGTGTGAAGCCATCGTTGAGTTAGCTCCAAAATCTAACGTCACCTCGGGCTCTTGGGCTTGTGAGCATTATATTAAGTTATTTACGTTCATGCTCACAAGTACACAAAGTTAGCATTTGCGCACATTCTTGACTTGGGTTCTTCGCACCCATGTGTGCTGCAAAACACCCCTAAAAGCTGCTTCACCAAAGGAAGCGATATGCCCATGTAAAAGGGGCATGGTAGGAAGGCAAAGGGGGGAGGTGTAAAGTTCCCTACCAACTCATGGTCTATGAGAACCATGAGTTCGGTCGCTTGACGGAAAAGCTTGCGCGTCGATTTTCTCCCAGACGCGACGGCGAAAAATTCTGGTGAGCACACTAGATGAAAGTACGTGAAAAACCCTACAGATCCATCCCTTAACTTCCTTTCCAACCTCAAAGGTACAGGACAAAACGTCAAAACAAAACTCGCCACAGAAACACGCTGCCAACACGCGCGCAGGCGACGACGGGCGGCATTTTCACGGCGGCGACAGATCGGGTCAGGATAATTGAGTTTAATCGATTTCCCGCAAGATTCGATCATTAAATTGAAATCTTAAAAAATCCTGATCGATCTAATCGATTGGGAAGGTTAGAAACGGGATCGGTCCCATGCCGGTTCCCGTTGGGCTGGAGGAAACATATCCCCACAAGCAGGACGGGGAATAGGCGTAGGTGACGGAGAAGGACAGACATTTGCCCTATGGGCCATGGGGTCCTGGGTACCGCTTCAACGCCTTCCTTAGAGCAAACCATGAGCAAACCATCACACCAGAGCATGGCAGCGGGTACCCAGGACAGCCGCTGGGGCGGGGGTCTGCTCCTCAAGCACACACTTGGGCCAGGATTCCCACCTGACTCAAAGTTCCCACATAAACGGTAATAATTCCCCAAAAATCGATGAAATTCCACCAAAACTGACAAGTACGACCTGTAAATGGATGTAAAAGCTGGTAGCGTAGGAAGTATCAAGTCCGGGGTCCTGGCGGCGACTGTTTTGCATCCAAAGGACCCGTTAACGCATACCAGGCGCACCGGATGCCGGCTGCAACAATCACGACCACAGTGGTAGTTGCATACACGGCCAACATAGGCTTCCAAAGACGACCCAGCTGGTCCAACGGGTCAAGGGCGACCACAGAGATCCGTCAGGACATTCCAGGCTTCCCAAGGCCCAGGCTGGGGGAGAGCCTCCACGGGTCCTTCCAAGGCTGCAACATGTCCATATCCACGATGCGAGTCCTGAGTGGTAAAGCCGCACGAGCTCCTCCATAAGCCATCGGGCATCCAGCACGTCTTCTCCCTGGCCCCATTACGAGGAAGGCCATGCATGGGGGAGTCCCCATGCACCCTCGGTGGAGGCGTCGACTCCTCAAACCACCAGCTTCCCAGGCAGACTGACCGAAGTCAGGACACCGAAGGTCACCACCCGACCGCGGAGGCGAGTCGGTAGGCTCACACTGGGACTGACACTTGCGGTATTTCTGGGAGTTCACTTCAGGCAACTGGGATTTCAGCCTGGCGCCGTCGGGATCTCAGCTACAGGCACAATTAGGAACACACGGTATCACAGGCATAAACTGTACTTAAGTACTGGTCCAACCGGACCATATGTAATGGAATGTACACGGTGACCGTGGTCGCCTCCGTAACTCGGTACGGGTCCATTATGGGGACCATCTGTGCTTCTGTAGTGGTCCAGGGGGACCATGTGAACATGTCCATGGCGACCCTCAGTATGATACACAGTTCCTGAGGTTGTTAAGGTATGATGTAAGAGAAAACCCGCCAAAGCAGTGATTCCCGAGTAAAAACAGCAAGGGGATGGCACGCATCCTGGAGGGCAGGGCAAAGACGTAGCACAGATTAAAAGGCATGTAGACATGCTCCGTGAGGAGCAGCAAACCATCCCCCGGTCAGGATAAGGCATCATCAAGGGGAGCGGGGGAGACAAGTGCCCGTAGGCCAGCACCTCACACACACTCACCCACGATCTGGATCACTGAGTATGCCATGGGACCAGATCACACACACATTCGCACTGTCAATGGCGGCGACACCCATTGCGCAACGTCGTATGGGCTTCAAAGACCCCAGAGCTCAGAAAAATGAAGGGATCAGTCGCCCCACCTGGTCTCCCACGGATGCATCAGGAGGTGGAGTGACATACAACTGATGACAGTCGGGACCTTGGAGGTAGGCGAACCATCGTCAGGATTCAGCAAGCGGGGTGTGGCCATCTGCTCAGGCCTCTGGTCTCAGCATGGAAGATGGTCCCACCTGGTGTCCCATGGATTCAGCTTGGGGGGGGGGGGGTCAACCACTACAACTCGACCATGAGAAAGACAGAGGGAGCAGAACTTGGTCACCCGAACTCGGCTTCGGGAGGGCGGCATCACGCAGAGGTCTGAGCGACACGCAAGGGCTGTGTCAAACCACCCGATTAGGGGGCTGCTCGACTTGCACAGCATTTCAAGCACTCCACCGGAACAACAATGCACCAGAGCTGGGAGAGAGCAAGCAAGGGACGCACTGACAACCTGACAGACTTGCGCTCAATCTTCCCACCCAGGGGAGAGCTCAGGGCGGGGATGAGTCGCCCATGGCTTCAATTACCCTGGTGACAGCTTCCAAGTCAGAGACCTGGATCTTTGTCTTGTGCCTGCAGACATTCTCCATGAAAGGGGTGTTAGTTCGCGGCACAAAGGAAGAGACGGGTTCCCAGGTGTCATGGGAGGGCCCATAGCCTCTCCAGCGCACCTTGAACTCCACCCCTTCAGCTGCCGAGGCACTAGGACGCTGGGCCAGGATTTTCTGGAAAGTGTAGTCGTCGTGCTCAGCATAGTCGTCATCCGAATCGGCCTCATGGGCTGTATAGTCCAGGGACACATGTTCCCCACGGACATCAGACTCAAGGGCACGGAGTTGACTTTCATGTCGCTCTCTGAACTGTCCCGCGCCAACCTTGATTCGATAGATGTCCTCACCAATCCTGCGGACCACCTCTCCGGATGTGAACCATAGGCCACGGTTTCAGTACCCACACCGGGTCACCAACCCTGAACTTTTGCCCTGCAGACTTCGGGGCGATCTCGCCTCGCATCGCGTGCTCCTTCTCGAGCTGCCGGCGAATCTCCCGCGCCGTTGTCTCTTGCCGCGCGAAGAACTCTTTGGCATCCATTGGCATGCCCTCACCTGACCAGGGGAGTCCCCGACCCAGTGGGTCCCTGCCGAAAGAAATCTGGTGAGGCGACAAACCACCTGGTGTGGCAGTGTCATGATGGGCCTTGAGAGCCGGCGACATCTCCCGAAACCAGTTGCGACGCTTGTTGGTGAGCTGGATCTTGCGCAGCTTGTCATATAGCTGCCTTCCAGCCACCTCAGCTCGGCCATTGGACCGGCTGAAGTAGGCGATGCTCTCGGCATACCGTATCCCCATGAGGAAACAGATGGCCTTGAACCAGCCGTCAGTGAACTGGGGTCCACGGTCGCTGCAAATGGTGCGGGGGACGCTGAAGACGGTCAGCCAATGACAAATAATCATGACTGCCACTTCCTTGGCTAGCCACCCCTTTTTGTGCGTCGGGACTGCCACAATGTAGCCACTGTGTTGGTCCACACACAGGACCACACAATCAAAAACCTTTTCTGCGATATGCACCTCGGGCATGGAGAAGACATCCATGGCCAAACTCTACATACGCTGGTCAGGAATCGGCGTCCATTGGGCTTCCCCCCGAACAGCCCGATTGTCAGGATTGCAGGCGTGGTAGACCAAATAACCCTTCTTGATCTGCTTGATGGCATTGTAGAGATCGATCTCATCGATCTCGAACCAGCGTTGCATGTCCAGGGCTTGCTTCTTAACTCCGGGTGCATCATGTGGTGGTGCCAACCTTCACACAACTCGAGCACCCGGGAATCCGGTACTAGCAACCTACCATTCCGATAGAGCTTGCCATCTTCCTCGGTAAGCCCCTTCGGCCACTTCTGCCCTTCGTCAGGGTCAGTAAGAGCCCGGTACTCAGACTCAAAAGCCTCAGACTTGGAATAGTTGTCGGTCCTATCCTCCTTGAGGCATGACTCAGGGAAGAAGTGGTTGTCGCACCCAGCTCCCTCTTGGGCAAGTGCTTGGACCGCTCTGCTCACCCTTCTTCCAAGGGGAGCATCTGCGGCCATGACAACGAAGCATTTTACACCCTCTTCCTCCATCATGCGCTCCATATCAATGATTATCTTGGCCTCAGCGGTCTCAGCCTCATCGCAGTAAGAAAAAGTGTATTTCCTTGCCAAAAGGTTAGCTTTAGTTGTTATAGAGAGGCCTAAAGGCATAACACTTTTTTATCTTAGTATTGGCCTAACGAAAAAGGGGTGATAAGACATTTTGACCTATAAAACCAAGCATTGCACTACGGATGTTGTGTGGACCCCTGACCCCCCAACTGATTGGACTTATGCACCATTTTCTGGACTGACTGAGGCGCTGACATTGATCTAGAGCCAATACATTTTTCTATATTTTCTCATGAATGCTTAGCTATCCTAGTGGTCTGCACCCTAGGGGGGCTGTGGCACCCCTTTTTGAGAGGTTCTGGGTTCAATTCCCAGTCAGCCTAGCTAGGTAGGAAGATCCCATGTGACATGGCAGTGAGCTCAGCACCACGAGTCATGCCATTTCAGCACCTATGGGATCCAAAACAAAGAGTGCACATCTCTAGATGGCACTATAAAAGAGAGGATGCCCATGTGGGCAGTGTTTCCATGATTGTAGGATATTTTCTAACTATTGTTTCTTAAATCTGTAGTTATTGTGAGTTTCCTTGGTTGCTACACTATCTCCTTTGACTGCAGCCCTTCATGTTGTGGATTTAATCCTCTGGTCCTTTGCTTGCACTGTGGGTATTCATTTCTGGTTGATTTCATCAAAACATATTTTGTTGGAAAACCTGAACTACATAAAGAAGCGGCGGGAGCAAGCAGGAGCACAAACAAAACAATATCATCAAAGCAATCAACGGTGAAAGCCTGTTCTAACTTTCTGGTAGCAGAGATTTTCAGTCTTTGCTTACTTGCAACCCCGTGCAGTACAACCAGTACGTCGAGACTGACTCCACTGAAGGGCGAAGAAATATAATATGGACACCAAGGACACTGCCGAGACGACAGCGCCCTCAGTGGCACCAGCCAAGCCAGCGCCAGCGCAGAAAACCTGCTGGTGAACCTGAACCTTAGGAGCCTGTACCTTCAGTGCCCTTAAGTGGGCTGGGGGATGATTCCCTGGAGAGCTTGAGAGCTGCCTTCAGTGGACTATCCGTTGGAGGACCTGAAGGCAAGGAGAAGGAGAAGGAGAAGCAAGCAGTGGGCACGGGAGCCGAAGAGGTAGATCCTGCAGATGGACATGAACCATCCGACGAGGTGCCCTTCGAGGTCAAACCTGTTGAGAGCGCGCCGAGCGCCTCAGATTACTCTGCAGTACCCTCTCCAACAACCACTACACTCCCAGCCACACATCCAGCTACATCCTCACCCACAACCACTCCACCTATCGCTGAGGGTCTAGGCTTTACTGGTATGCCTTACCCCACCTATGGTGTGACTCCAGCCGCGACTGTGCCACCTATGGCATCTGCACTCAGCGAACCAGTGGCATCCAGCTCCATCTACACCGGTGTTCCTGAGCCTATGCCGCGCCGCTATGAGGATGGCTATCACAGACCTGCGGCAGCCGTGTACATGACTGGGATACCTGGCTATGCCGCACCCGAGCCTAGCTATACTATGCCAGCACCTGGTTTGATTTCTCGGAGTGGCCTATGTGGCCCTGAGTCTTGTGGTGGAAGGAGTAGTGAAGCGGTACCCAGAACCCCATGGCTAGGTTAGGGCATACAACCGGTCTCCGGTCCACTAACCCCATGTACGGAAGGGAAGACCGGTCTCCGGTCCACTAACCCCATGTACGGAAGGCGCCTGTTGACGCCCGGTGCGAGTCCGGCGGGAGCGTGTTCCGTGCCGTAAAGCCCCGCATCGGCAACCGATGCACCGCCAGCGAAGATTTATATATCAGAATATCAGGAATCAACAGGGTTTTATTTTCATATTGTTTCCGTCAATTTTTACGCTTCCGTTCTGATACTCACTGTTTTGACAGCTGGCGGTTAGCTCGCGACTTTAGCGTAACCGCCAGTTTAACTGTTAATAATGGAAATTTTAGCGCTATCTGTGACGAAGGCTCTAAAGTCTTCAGGAACTGCATTGATGCATCCGCAATTTTCACATTCTACACTCGCAACATTAATCCGAATTTTTCAGGATGTCGAAATCGGATTTTCGACTTCGACATCCCCGCACTTGATTTGACCTCTTTCGAGTGGACCTACGTGCTTCCCTATGCACGAATCAACTTTCCTTTTATCTTGCCCTCCATTTGTCTTAGAGATATGGGCAAAACAAAGTTGATTCGTGAGGCCACTTGTGAGGGTCATATCTCGTGTTGTTTGCGAGCAATGACAATAAGGAAACGTGGGATGTATTCACAATACTCCCGACGTAATTTAGGAAGCTTTATATGCCTTGCGTCTCCACACGTGCGCGCTAGCGTAATGGATCATGGTCAAGAGGGTAGAGTTTGCGTTATAACTCTTTGGCCATGATATTGCGTGCGTTAAGATAACTTTCGAGTGTAGCGCGCGAGTGTTGGTGTTGCATAGGAACTCTCCTTGAGTTCCTATGAGCGATTGACACAAAGTTATGCCCTTGGAGGGGCATGACATATCGTGGGGGGAGCTACCTTTTTGGGCAATATGTGGTATGTGCCATGTGGGGTGTTGCGTGCCCATTTGGCGGGTCCATCGCTCCAAGCCAAACCCGCCAATGGACTTCATATTGTGCAAGCCCCTTCTCCATACTCCCCACGATCAATTGCAAGCCTAACCTTCGTGGAGGGAAGCTTGTGTGGCGATTCCAAAGCGATGCGTTGGGAGCAAGGTGTGTATTTTGTAATTTTCCATATTTTCATGTGCCCACTTGGGAAGTAGCGCTCGTGACCTTTCAAAGCGCCCCAAGTGGAGCACATATGTGGAATAAAAGGTCATTGGTGTCAAGTCATTGTGTTTAGAAGGATTAGTTGATTGCACGATCCAAGCCGAAGATATTAGAATATAATTGTGCACCTTTCAAGGCACTTTTGTGTATCTTTGTGCCAATTTTGCCGTTTTTGGCCCGTCATGATGTAAAGTGGCGACCGTGTATCTCAACGTTGCGCTCAATTGACATCATGACCCAAGTATGTTATGGGGGTACATACTTCGGTGCTCAACATATCTTGGACCCGGCGAATAACTCCTCTTGGGCTTGGCATACCAAGGCCGCCTTGTTGGCGATTTGGGACTTTCCCAAATCATGGGCTCACTTGGCGACCCTGCCATTCCCAAAACCGGAGGAGTTGGGCGACGCCCAAAAGATATGGTGGACCCATATGACTTGATACCAATCCTATGGCACACTCCGGTCCAAGTCGGGCATGTGCCTTATTTGCCCCAACCATGAGTGTGCGCATTTTTGGCCATTTTGAGCATTTTTACACTTTTGCTGCCCGCCGTGCACTATGTTCTGCCCACCCGTGCACGCCGGACGCATGGACCAATGGACCATATATGACATGGGTGTTATGCATATTGGTCCCCATGGTTCACACACCACTTGGGCGAAGCGGAGCAACCTTCGTTAAGGCGCTAGCCCAAAGTTAGTGTGGGCAATTTTGCCATTTTGGCATTTGTGGACCCAATTGGGATCCTCACCACGCCAAGTGGCATGGAGATCTTTGAGAGCCAAGGGCATGGGAGTCTCTTTTAGACTTCGTTGGATCACGTATGGAATGGCGGATCAGATCTCCAAGCCGGTGTGGAGATACACTATTGGGAGCACCCCGAATTTAGGCTCATTTCGAGCAGCCAAAATGATCCCATTTTGGGACCCCAATTTCCCCCTTCCGTGTGGTCAATTGGCGGCCCCATTTCTCTTTGCCCACAGGGAGCCCAGACCTAACTTCAAGTTGTACACTCAGATATAAGTCCTAGGTCCTGCCTCTTATCCTGTGAGCCATTGGCCTTGCCCTGGCCGGGCGAGCCACGCGTGGGAATGAGGCCAATTTCCGTGATTTTGGCATCATGACCCCACTTGACGAACCCGTGGTGCCCTGATGCTTAGACCTCAGAGGGAACCAGGTTGGGTGAGGGTTTCAAGGAGTTTGTATTCGAAGGGCATAGGGTCAGTTGCTTCGTCCCTACCTCTGGCGGGTCCGGACGAGGGGTCAAGGTTGGAGATTTTTGAGCTAATCTCAGTTTGGGCTGAAACAGCCCATTTTCAGCTACCAACTCCTTGGGGATACTGGCGGGGCCATATCTCTAGCTCAGAGATAAGTTGGGACCTGCCGTTAAGGGAGCATGGGGAGCCACTGTCGGTTGGCCTCGGAGTTACTTGGCTCCCAGGAACTCGCCTGTGGCTGGGCGGGACACCTCCCCCATTGGCAGGGTTTCAGGGTCCGGACTGAGCAGGGCATGGGTTGTGTTGGGGCCCCCGCCCCCACCAGCCACTGAGAGGGTCGGACCTGGGATTGGGATATGAGTTGGGACTGAGTGTCTATTGTCCTGTGATGCCCTTACCCCAGTCCAGTCTTAACCCCATGTGTACATATCCTGATGTGTTGCTGTACATACTTTCGTTCCCTTGTTGCAGAGCGGCAAGGATCCTGAAACGCTTTGTCACATGACACGAGCGTATTGATGCCCTTGTGAGCGTAGTACTTTGCCTGCCTGCTCACCTGTGCGTGTCACCGCAGCGTCCCGTGGCCGGCCCCCCACGGGAACGCGTCAAAAGCGTTTCACCGCCGCGGGGTTACCCAGCCCTCGCGTGCCACTCGGGGCCACCAACCCCGAGTAGCGCGGCGCAGCTCGCAGCTCGCAGCGCAGCGCAGCGGCTCGCAGCGCAGCGCAGCGGCTCGCAGCGCCACCCAGCGACAGCGCCGAGTTCGTCACGGAGCCAGCAGCGCCGTCCAGAGCATCGCCCTGACCACGCCGCGACCGTGAAGGAAGTCGACTGACCAGGACTCCGGCATCAGCGAGTCCCATCGGCCGACCAGCAAGGCCGCGTCAACCACCTCCACACCCACCGGCTGACCAGCACCAGCCGCACTCCCAGTCCAGTGCTGCAGCACCCGCCTCAACAACCACCACCAGTTCGTTGAGTGGAACGAGTGCACACCAAGGACCTCAAGACCAACTACGCCCCTGCTGCCATGGTAAACTGGCAAGAAGCGGGTAAGACGTGGCCGCGGCCCCACCCCCATGCAGCGCACCTACTGCGTGGGTTGGTTTGGGACCAGCACTACCGCCACAGCCACCCCCAGTGCGAAGGCGGCATGCCCCGGAGCTTCGAGCTCCGCACGGACATGGCCCCTGACCGCCTGCAGGCCGTGGAGCACTGGCTGCGGGCGGAAGAGTTTGCCTTCCGCTTCCAGCAGAGGCGCTGGAGGACCTGGACCCGGCCGGACAGGCCCGGCGAAGGGCTGCGCCCCGACGGGATTGAGGAGGACGAGGACTCCAACGCGTACCCGCCGGGCGCCACGATCAATGTCTCCATGTGGGACATGATCGAAACGAACTTCCCGGAACCGGGGAGCGAGCGCAGGCTGCAGGGCAGCAGCAGCGCGTCTCCGGGGAAGGAGAAACGGTCCGCCGGGGCCAGGAAGCGGGACCGGAAGTGGCGGGAGTACCAGGAGTCCCTGGCCGCCGAAGCCGCCCAGGGCGCCAAGGGCGGAACCCCAGCCCCCAGTCCCCAACGGGCCAATGGCGGTCACCACCCCGGCTCCACCACCCTTGGCGACTACATTCAAGTCGCCAAGCAGACCAAGGCCAAGCCCCGTCCGCTGCTCCTGAGGCCCCAGCAGGCCCCAGCAGGCCCCAGCAGCGACGTGGAGTCGGCCCACCGCGGGAGGATGCCGGCTGACCAGGCCAGCTCCAGCAGCAGCGCCGCTCCCGCCCAGAGGGACGTGGCGCGC
Source organism: Eutreptiella sp. 'Long Island Sound 2002' (assembly GCA_964036045.1). NCBI lineage: Eukaryota > Euglenozoa > Euglenophyceae > Eutreptiales > Eutreptiaceae > Eutreptiella > Eutreptiella sp. 'Long Island Sound 2002'. The sequence continues at coordinate 22,116,663 of OZ038380.1, read as the reverse complement.
GCCTGTGAGCGCGCCTGGTGGGTGCCCTGCAACCTGCAGGTTGCCAGGCAACGGGCCAGGCAGCAGAACGCTGCCGTGGAGGGCGCCGTCGGCATCGCCGATGTGGGGCAGAGGCATGGGCTACCACGCCTCGAAAGTGGCAGCCATCGCGGCTGGTCTCACGGCTGCGGCCGCCCATGAGGCAGTGGCTGCCCGGATCAGGGCAACCGACGAGGAAGCACGCCGGACGCAGGAGGCCATTGCCTGCAAGGAGGCCGAGGTGAAGGCGCTGGAAGAGGCGCTTGCCGGAGAGAGGGCAAAGAAGGAGGCGGAGGAAAGGGCCCACGCCGAAGCGACGGCTAAGGCCCAGGCGGACGCCGCCAAGAAGGACGCCATCGAGGCCGCGCGACGGAAGGTCGCTGAGGAGAAGGCCAAGACGGAGGCGGAGCTGGCGACGTTGGAAGCGGAGAAGGCTCGGCTGCAGCGGGCCCGGGAAGCCAAAGCGGCTCGTGCCCGGGAGGAAGCCGAAGCGCGAGCTGCTGCAGCCACGGCGGCCGCAATGGAGGAGGCAGAGGCCAAACTCCGCCGCGAGACTCCTCCGGGAGGATCACGAGTGGAGACCCTTCGAAAGCTTTTCGAAGGGGACGCCTCCTCCAAGATGGCGCTGGACGAGGCCGGCACGGGCAGCAGTGGGAGCAGTGGCCCCACCGCCCACCGACGGAGGAAGGGTAAGGGGAAGACCCCCGAGAGGCCACGGAGGCCAGCGGGCGGACACCCCCACGGCAGTGACCCCTTCTTCACTGCCAGCGACGGTCCAGCGACAGGGGATGAACGAGGCCGCCGACATCGCCAAGTGGTGGCTTGGACGGGCGGAGGAGGCGGAGACGTCCCCATGGAGCCGGAAGGTGAGGATGAGGATCTCCCTCCTTCCTACCGGAGCTCGGAGTCTTCCGAGACCGAGACGCCCAGGTGGGGCGACATGGACGAGGATGACGACATGGACTTCGGCATCACGAAGAAGCGCCCATCCTCGGACCCACCGAGGCGACCCGGCGGAGACCCAGCGGGACCCCCTGGCGGAGGACCATCAGGACCCCCTGGAGGACGCCCACCAAGTGGACCCCCTGGAGGCGGACCACCGGGCGGGGGAGGACCCCCTGGACCGGGCGGACCCGGCGGAGGCCCTCCTGGAGGACCCCCTGGGGACCCTGACGACCCACCAGGGAACGGCGACCCGGATACCACCTGGCGGTGGATTGTCTACCTCCGCAGGAGGGTCCAGTTCCTCGAGCGCGAGGTAGACACGGGCAAGGGCGAGATGAAACGCATCGCCAGGGTCGCCGCGCGCGCAGAAAGAGCTGGACATCGCCAGGGCCGACACCAGGTCGCTGAACACGGTTATCAGCGGCTTGCAGCAGAGGCTGGACGCGCTGGAAGCCCGTGGGAGCGTCGGCAGCGACCACCCACCCCTGGAGTCTGGCTCGTCGGACGACGGCTGGGGACTCGGACCAGCTCCAGGCAGACCCCACGCCCCCGGCGGAGCCCCCAGGAGTCGCCCCAGCGCCAGTGCCCCCTCTCTCACTGCCCCCTCTCACCACAGCGCGGGCCGCCGCAACGAGCGCGTGCCGCCCGGCAGTGGCAGTGAGGATTGGCGTGATGAGTGGCTCAGCGCGGAGTACCGCAACCGCCGTGCTCCACCGCGGACACCGGTACGCCCGCGGCGCCCCGCACCAGCCCTGGAGCCAATCCCAATGCCTGGTAGACGTTATGGTGGACTCAGGGATGAGGTCCCCAGAGGAGACGTGGAGTGGGATGTCGGCGAAGGTGAGGACCTGGACCTGGACCTGGAGGAGTTCGACATCAGCCCGCCGCGTGGTGTACGACGGGAGGCCGCTGAACGCAGCCGCCGGCGCCGTGATGAGGAGGCATACATGGAAGGAGTACGGCGTGAACATCTGGGTTCAGCGTACATGGAGGAACCGCGGCGTAGCCACAGGGATTCCATGGAGGAGATGGACGTGGCGGCCGTGGGAGTCCGTGGGAGAGGCCGATGGGAACCTCGGTCGACCTCGCGGCCGGCGTTCATGGTCTCTAAGGCCGCGGATGCCGCCGTGTGGGAAGACTTGAAGGACATCGAACCCCCCATGTACGATGGCAACCCCCTCAACCTCGACCGCTTCTTGGAGAAGCTGGACAATTGGGGGCTGACCGTCACTGAAGACATGCCACCCGCGGATGCGGAGAGATATGTTGTAATAGGAAACTCTGGTAAAGGTATCTCTACCATCGTTCCCCATTGAACTGTAGTCATTTTCTGTTGGTTGGTAGTAATGAAGGCGACTTCCTGACAGAACTCGCAGAAGCGACCAGGAACGCGTGTGCGCGAGCACAGCAAAGTAAATATGATATCAAACAATGTAGGCTTTTGATTTTGTGATGATTTATTTTATTATTTATTGATTGCAAAACTATATGTTCATTTGTGCATAGGTGCATGGCCCTCCAGGGCAACCACCCGTCAGCCCTGCCGATGAAGTCAGACGGGTGGTGGACAGAAACGGACATGCTCCAGATCAAAAACAAGATGTGTTAGTGCTTGTATGGAGGTCATCGGGGTTCAGGGAGCTGGAGGGGACGTTTACGGCGACTTTTGCAAAATGAAGTGGAGTTTTGAAAATACAAGTTATGGATATGATTTTGGAAGGTGAGACAGAGTTACGGTTGAAAGCAAGGACAAAGTTTGAAAAGTATGATAAGTACTCAAGGTCGGAAACCAACAGATTTGGGATTGTCAAATCCGAAGATCAGAATATGAGCCCAACAAAGACTACGCGTCAGCGTAGCCATAACATGGTAGCAGGGTGTGTAATTTGGCCTTCCTGCGCAGGTGACGATGGCGGAAAGTACATACGAGAGGATGGAGAGATATCGCTGCGAGAGAGACGATCTGCAAGCAGCGCTGAAGGATCAGACGAAGACGGAAGAGCGATTACGACAAGAGCGCGACGATCACAAGCAGACAGAAGAGCGCCTACGGCAAGAGCGAGATCAGTGGAAGGAGAAGTATGAGACCCTAATCAAGGACTGTCGCGAAGGCCGCACCCCACGACTACGAGACAAGAGGAGAACCCATCGTGGCCGTCGACACAACGCAAAATTTGGGAAGCGATCAACATCAGCGCCAGCGTGAGTGGGAGTCATCAAGCTGAGGCCTTGACGGACGACGAGATGTACTTGCTGGTGGACGCGCAGGTGCAGAGAGCGCTGCAGTATGTTGCCCTGTTCCACAATGCTCGCAGTGAGACCTGGGGTATTGGCGCTGGGGGTACGAAGGAGCAGCTGGTGTGAGAGCGAGCTTGCCACTACCTGTGACAAGCGCTTGGCCGTGGCCACGTGAGCGACACAAGGCGCCTGTGGTCAAGAGCGAGTATGGCTGTACGGGAGTTGAGCGGTGGACGCCTACATGCAGCGTGGCCGGTGTCTTTGAGGTGCAGTGCCTCAAGTGAGCACTGCTGGAGTATTATTGAGACAGCGAGCGCAGCTGCAATGGCCCTGTGCTTGGCGGCGATGAGTACGCGCATGGACATCGCCAACAGCGCCAAGAGGAGATGCAGTCCACGTGCCTCGACCTGTGACATTGTGAACAAATTTTTGTGGTTGCTAAGTTGCTTTTGTTTGGGAAATTTATTTTAAATTTTATTTCCATTCTCTGAGTGGGTGGAGCCCAGTGACAACTTGTGAGTTGAGCCCCAGTGCTGATATATGTCTTACTGAACATAGAGAAGAAGAGTAAGCACTTCTCTGTGAAGGGAGTGCCAATATGTACAGGATCGTTTTGTTTTCTTTTTTTGATTGCTCTTGTTGATGTTGGCTCCAGGATGTACTGACTCCCGTGTGAAGGGAGTGCAGCAGTTTTCTTATTTGTACCAGCCACTCCTCTAAGGTTCGTGGCAGGTAAAATGTGAAGGGAGTGTAATAGGAAACTCTGGTAAAGGTATCTCTACCATCGTTCCCCATTGAACTGTAGTGATTTTCTGTTGGTTGGTAGTAATGAAGGCGACTTCCTGACAGAACTCGCAGAAGCGACCAGGAACGCGTGTGCGCGAGCACAGCAAAGTAAATATGATGTCAAACAATGTAGGCTTTTGATTTTGTGATGATTTATTTTATTATTTATTGATTGCAAAACTCTATGTTCATTTGTGCATGAGTGCATGGCCCTCCAGGGCAACCACCCGTCAGCCCTGCCAATGAAGTCAGACGGGTGGTGGACAGAAACGGACATGCTCCAGATCAAGAACAAGATGTGTTAGTGCTTGTATGGAGGTCATCGGGGTTCAGGGAGCTGGAGGGGACGTTTACGGCGACTTATGCAAAATGAAGTGGAGTTTTGAAAATACGAGTTATGGATATGATTTTGGAAGGTGAGACAGAGTTACGGTTGAAAGCAAGGACAAAGTTTGAAAAGTATGATACGTACTCAAGGTCGGAAACCAACAGATTTGGGATTGTCAAATCCGAAGATCAGAATATGAGCCCAACAAAGACTACGCGTCAGCGTAGCCATAACATATGTCTTCAGACGGTTCAGGTACCGCCTGCCGGAAGTGCTCGGAGAGCTATACTTCGTGGCGACCAAGGAGGGGAGAATCAAGACCCTCAAGGAAGCCAAGAAGTGGCTCAACGAGCAGGAGCGGGTGGACGCTCCGCAGGTGGCTGCCAAGCGGTGGAAGTCCATCAAGCTTGAGCATGATGGACGGGAGATTCGCCTACAGGACTGGCGAGACTTCCGAGGGCATTACACCCTCGTCCGCCGCAACGTGAAGGATTGGAACGAGGGTGACGAGCAGGCTCGCCTGCTCTCCATGCTGCCGGAGGCATGGATCAAGAGGGTCACCAAGGAGGAATCCAAGCGGGCCAAGTCCAACCACACGGTCAAGATGATGCTCCCCAAAGAGTATCATACGAACGTGGTGGCTTGGACGAGGAAGAACGTGGCCCGGGATGTCAAACGGCACTCCCTGCGGAACGCTCTCCTCATCACCGTCTCGGGCGATCGCGAGAAGACGGCGATGTGGCGCCTTGAGGAGTGTGAGTTGAGCGGCCAGACCCTCTGTCTGCAGGCCATCCCGGCGCGGATGAGCTGCGACAAGATCCTGCAGTGGGTTGGAGAGAAGGTGCTCAAGGAGTACCGGAACCTCCACCACACCCGCGGGTTGAGGCCCGGCGACCGCGACGTCAACCACGTTGGCGAGGGACCTGGCGGGGAAGCTGCCATGGACCCAGCGGGAGCCGACGGCGATGAGACTCTCGTCGACGATGACGACGACGATGAGCCCGCCGAGATGGCCGTTTGCGCCTTTGTGGCCAACAACCTGAGCGCGGGGAACAACCGGGGAAGCTGGAAGCCCCTGCAGCCGGGTTGGAAGAAGAAGGAGAAGAGGGACCCTCGCCGCGTTGGCGACCCTCCGCTGTCCTTTGGGGAGTTCATACGAGCTCACCCGCAGGGCTGTTTCGTGTGTTATGGGAGGAAGAAAGGCTTCAACCATGACCACCGAACATGCCCCACCCACAAGGCCGACACGGAGGCTTACAAGAAGGCGCACGGGTCGAAGAAGCGTGCGCCCCCGGGTATCCGGGAAGCCAAACTGGAGGTCGACAGGGACGAGCTGGCCAAGCTGATGTCGTCGGTCGGGACCGAGTTGGCCAAGGAGATCCAGGAGATCAAGCGGAACTGGGTCCCCAGGTCGGACAACAAGAACAAGGAGAGCAACCAGAATGACCAGAACAAGGACAAGGACAAGAAGGGTAAGAAAGGTGGAAGGAAGAAGGGCGTCAACGAGGTTGATGCGGAGGAGAACACCCCTTCTTCCACAACCGACGCCCCCTAGCGGAGCCCCTGCAGCCAAGGGCCCCAGCTAGGGCGGTCGCAGGATGGTGACGTGGGAAGCGCCGAACCATCCCAGTCGGGAGTCGATAAGCACAAAGGGACTGCTGCGGGCGGAAGGCCCGGTCTGGCACCCAGTCGCGGAGGCGGGGTGAGGGCAAGTGAAGGCACGAACCCTTGCACCCGTCAGTCCTTCGCGACCAAGAATGTGTTTGATGTACTTCAAGATCTATCCGAGAGTATCGGAGGATCACCCGAACCGCAGCTGGATGATGCAGATGGGCAGCCTGAGCCCATTGTCCACGACCTGCACCAGTCGCTTGTTGAGCTTCTGGAACGGCCGGAGATCCTGAGTTTGCACGCCGTGCGCCTAGTTGGGCGTGAGCGGCAGTTGAATCTTAAGGTCCGTGCCTTATGCGGGGAATTGGAAAAGGTTTTCGACGTGTTGGTCGACACGGGAGCTCAAGTCAGCTTGGTCAAGGCTGGCTTACTTCCACCAGAGTGTCTGATCGACAGTCGGAAACCTGTCAGGCTGAAGGTGGCGAACGGCCAGTACATGGTGGGAGGCACGAAGGAAGCGGCCATTGGGCTGCAGTTCATGAACCATCGTGAGCTGAGCCGCCCAGACCTCGGCAAGGAAATCCTCCTGCACGGTCGCTTCTACGAGGCCGAGATGGACTGGGACATGATCGTTGGGTACGACTTCATGATGGAGACGGACTCCGGCGTTCTCCCGGCCCAGGCCTCCATGACCCTGTACCAGGACGACCAGCTCTCGTGGCTTTCGTCACCTGAGCACCATGTGGAGGGCCAATGGATCCACCCCGAACGCAATCAGCTTGAAGTGGCCGCGCTGGACACTGAGCCAACTGGTCCTGCAAACCAGGAGTACGGCGTAATGCCGGAAGTGGCGAGCCGAGTTGTCGCGGACTTCGGAGCTTCGGATCTGGCCCTGGATGCGTTCTCTTCAGGAACCTCCGCCCATCTTCGCGTTTGTGAGAAGTACTGGAGCGCCCAGGACTCCGCGTGGAAGAAGCAGTGGGGTCCGCATCAGGGATTGATATGGATCCATTGCCCCCGTTGGGACATTCCAAGAGCGATAGCGAAGATTCGCAAGGACCGCTCCAAGGCAGTGCTGGTTGTTCCTATGGGATGCACCGAGGAGGAAAGTACCCGACATTGGGTAGCCTCATTGACCAACATGACCTTAAACAAGGTCGTCCTACCGGCTGGAGAGAGTGTCTATCAGGACGCTAAGGGACAGCCCATGCCACCCCAGAGATGGCCAACGGAATTCCGCTATGTGGATGGGGGCCTTGATCAGGCCGACGCCACGGACTTCGTGTGTGTCAACCGCATCATAGCGGAGCCATGGCGGCAATGCTTTGCGGTTCCCCCTGTTGACATCAAAGAATCGGAATCGGAAGACCCCCTCACTGAAGAGGAGTGGGATCTGGTTCAGGGGTATATGGATCAGCCCTTTCACGACTGGGGAAACCAGCGTGAGGGCAAAGGCCAGGACAAAGCCTGGTGGGAAGTGGACTCAATCGTCTCCGGTTCCTATGATGGGAATACCTTCGTTCAGAAGGTGCTGGATCACATGTCCAGCCAGGACGAGCCGCCTGGCGGTAACCCACCCACCTACGGCGATCTGTTCCGAGGCAAGACCAGAGATGGCCCTTTGGGCCACCTGGGAAGACCACCTGAGCCGAAACCGAGTGTGGTCGCTACCCCTCAAGTAAGCTCCGTGGTTCAAGTGCCCGGAAAAGCCAAGGCGGAGTCCGACGATTGCCCCAAGATTCAGGCATTGAGGGCCAGGCTGAAGCAGAAGTATGGGGATACCTTCTTCAGCGGAAAGCCTGTCTTTCCCCCACCGGTGCGTGGACCGTATGGCGAGGCCAAGATACGACTGAAGCAGGACCCCCGTGTGTATCGGCACCGGGAGTTTGCCCTGAGGGGCGAGAGGAAAGAGGCCATGGAGAAGATCCTCCGTGACTTCATCCAGAGAGGCTGGCTCGAGCCGTGCCACTCCGAATGGGCCTCTCCGTGCTTCGTCGTCCCCAAGAAGGTTGCCGGTGAGTGGCGGCTCGTGGTCGACTACCGCGGCCTGAACGCCCAAACGCAGCACGACAGCTATACGCTGCCCCTCATTGAGGACATGCTGCAAAAACAACACCGGCGGAGGAACTTCACGGTGATTGACCTGAAACATGGTTATCATCAGATGCCTCTCGCCGAGGAGTCCCGTGCCTGCACAGCCATGAGCACCCGACTTGGACCTCTCCAGTGGAAGGTGATGCCCATGGGCGTTACCAACGGCAATGCGGCTTTTCAGCGGATGCTGGAGAACCTGCTTGAGCCGGTGCGTGACTGTGCGGACCCCTTCGTGGACGACGTGATCATCGCGTCCGGGGACCCCAGTATGAGCTACGAGGAGCTCCTGGAGGCACACGAGAGGGACGTCACTCGAGTGCTGGACCTTCTGGTTCGGCACAAACTCACGGGCAGCAGTGACAAGGCCACCATTGCGGTAAGCGAGGTGGTCTTCGCTGGCCACGTAGTCCGGAACGGGCAGCGAAAGCCCATACCTGGCAAGGTGGCTGCCATTGAGCAATGGGAAAAGCCCAAAACGGTCTCTGAGCTAAGGGCGTATCTGGGGTTCTGCAACTACTACTCGGGGTATATCAAAATGTATGCCGAGTATGCAGCCCCCATGACGACCATGCTCAAGGGCAACCGAGAGGAGACCAAGAAGGGGTCCAAGAAGGCTCTGGTCTGGGATGCTGATTCCGACCGTGCCTTTGAGGGGATGAAGCAGGCGCTGCTATCCGCAGTGGGTCTGCACCTCGTGGATCCCGACCGAGGGTTCGTCCTACGCACCGACGCTTCCGACCACGCCGTTGGCGCTGTGTTGGAGCAAGTGCTTGACGCTGGGAGGCACGTGCCCGTGGCCTTCTGGAGCCGGGTCCTGGCGGAAGGCCAGAGACGGACGTGGACGCCCCATGAAAAGGAGGCGTATGCCATCGTCATGGCTCTCAGGAAATGGGCTGGGTACATAGCCCTCCATCCTGTCACCGTCTGCACCGACCATCAGAGTCTGCAGTCGTGGCAGAAGGAGCACGTGGACACCCCCTCAGGTCCCGCCTCCCGACGGGCAAGATGGCATGAGACCTTGGCCAAGTTCGAACTCACGGTTGTGTATATTCCTGGAAGGGATAACACCGTGGCGGACTGTCTCAGTAGGTGGGCCTATCCCGCCAGCAAGGGCATGACGGATATCTCTGCCCATGGCGATGAGGCTGAGACCGCTGAAGCCAAGAGAATCATCGAAATGGAGCGCCTGATGGAGGAGGAGGGTGTTAAATGCTTCGTCGTCATGGCTGCGGATGCCCCCCTCGCGTCGAGGGTGAGCAGAGCGGTCAGAGTACTCGCCCCTGAGGGAGCTGAGTCCGACAAGCACCTCTTCCCGGAGTCTTGCCTCCAGGACGACTGGACCGACGATTACGCCAAGTCTGAGGCCTTTGCGGCCGAGTATAGGGCTGTGACCGACCCTGACGACGGGCAGAAGTGGCCAAGGGGGCTGACCGAGGAAGATGGCAAGCTCTACGGGAATGGTAAGCTGCTAGTACCGGAGTCCCGGGTGCTCGAGCTGTGTGAAGCTTGGCACCACCACATGCTGCACCCAGGGGTCAAGAAGCAAGCCCTTGACATGCAGCGTCGGTTCGAGATCGACCATATCGCTCTCTACACCGCCATCAAGAAGGTCAGGAAGGGTTGTTCGGTTTGCCAGGCCTGCAATCCCGATAACCGGAACGTCAAGGGGGAAGCCCAATGGACCCCGGTTCCTGACCAGCCCATGGAGAGCGTGGCCATGGACGTCTTCTCCATGCCCGAAGTGCACATAGGCAAGGAGACCTTTGACTGTGTTGTTCTTTGTGTGGATCGCCACAGTGGCTACGTAGTAGCCGTTCCGGCACGCAAAAAGGGGTTGCTTGCCAAGGAGGTGGCAGTCATGATGATTCGTCATTGGCTGACCGTCTTTGACATCCCCCGCACCATTTGCAGTGACCGAGGGCCCCAGTTTACTGGTGGCTGGTTCAAGGCTATGTGTTCCCTCATGGGAATACGTCACGCCAAGAGCATCGCCTATCTCAGCCGGTCTAACGGCCGTGCTGAAGTGGCTGGACGGCAGCTGTTTGAGAAGCTGCGGAAGATCCACATCACCAATCCACGTCGGAACTGGTTTGAGGAGATGTGGCCTGCTCTGAAGGCCCATCATGACACCCCCACTCCGGGCGGTTTGTCCCCTCACCAGATTCTGTTCGGCAGGGACCCCCTGGGTAGGGGACTTCCCTTGTCTGGTGATGGCATGGCTATGGATGCCAAGGAATTCTTCGCGCGGCAAGAGCAAACGGCGCGGGACATCCGCCCGCAGCTTGAGAAGGAGCATGCTGAGCGTCAGAAGTCCGCCCCGAGCTCGACAGCGCAGAAGTTCAGGGTGGGAGACCCGGTGTCGGTGATCAGACCCCGCCCTATGGGCACCCACCGCACCAAGACCTGGTTCACACCCGGCGAGGTGGTCCGCAGGATTGGTGAGGACACCTACCGCATCAAGGTGGGTCACGGACAGTTCCGGGAACGCCACGAGGGTCAACTCCGTGTGCGGGAACCCGACCTCCGTGGCCAACATGTGTCCCTGAGCTATGCCGCGCATGAGGCTGATTCGGATGATGACTATGCTGAGCAGGACGACTATACTGTCGAGAAGGATCCTGGCTCAGCGTCCGAAGGCCTCGGCACCCGGAGGTCTGGAGTTCAAGGTTCGTTGGCGAGGCTATGGGCCGTCCCCCGACACCTGGGAACCTGTCTCCTTGTTCGTGCCGCGGGTCAATACTCCCTTCATGGAGTACATCCGCAAGCACAAGACCAAGATCCACGTTTCGGACTTGGCAGCACTCACCCGGGCGATTGCAGCCAGGGGCGCCTGATCAGTGCCCTGAGCTCTCCCCTGATGGGTTATGAGCGCTTGTGAGGTTGACGGATGGTCCCTTACTTGCTTGCTCTCTTCCATCTTCCGGTGACCTGCCATCACAGTGGCCATGTACCCCCCCTGCTGAATCCAGAGGAGGGTGGCCCCTCTCTTCTTCTATTCGTCACTCCCCCCCCCTGCTGAATCCTTGGGAAACCAGGTAGGGCGACTGACCTTCATATTTTTGAGCTCCTGGGGCCTTGAAGCCCATACGTCGTTGCGCAACGGATGCCGCTGTCATTGGCATTGCGATTTTTGGTGTGTGGTCTGGTTCCATGGCACTTGCGGAATCCAGGCCAGTCGACGTGTGTCTCGAGACTATATATGGCCTGAACTCAGGCGTTTTCCTGTCCACCCTCCTGCATTTGCCTTATCCTCACCGTGGCGTGGTGTGGCACTCTGTCCAGAGTGTGTTTACACGCCTGTTTACCTGTTTATTGCTTGTTTTTCTACCCCTCCAGGATATGTGCATCTGTATGTCAGCCCATCACCAGCAGGTCGACTGTTTTCCCCCTGATGGGATGCGAATCGTAATACAAAGGCGCCTTGAGTCGCCGTTTACATGTTCATACGTGGGGTCCAGCCTGGACCAGTACCTACGTACAGATTCACCTGTTTGAGTGCCCGTGATACCGTGTGCCCTATTCGCTGTGTGTGGAGATCCTGATGGCGCCAGGCGGGAAGCCCAGTTGCCTGACTACACTCCCAGCGGTCCGCCACTGTCAGTCCCTGTGTGGGCCTACCGACTCGCAGCCGCACTTGCAGTCAGATGGCGGCCTCCGGTGCTCCTGACCTCGCTCAGTCTGCCTGGGAAACTGGTGGTTTGAGGAGTCGACGCCTCCGCCCACACTGCATGAGGACTCCCTCATGTATGGCCTTCGTGGTAATAGGGCGAGGGAAAAGACGGCCTTGATGCCCGATCCCTTAAGGAGGAGCTTGTTCGGCTGTGCCACTCTGGACTCGCGTCGTATGGATATGGACATGGTGCGCCCGAAGAAGGACCCGTGGGGACTCTCCCCAGTCGGCGGGCCTTGGGAAGCTTGGGGTAGCCTGATGGATCTTTGTGGTCGCTCTCGACCTGTGGGACCACCTCGGTCGTCGTGTGTCGCCTATGTTGGCCGTGTATGCCACTACCACTGTGGTGGTGACCGTAGCAGCCGGCATCCGGTGCGCCTGGTATGGGTTAACGGGTCCTTTGGATGCCGAACAATCGCCGCCAGGACCCGGGACTTGATCCTTGATACTATACTTGCAGTTACTAATGTCTACAGCACCGTACCTGTCTTACTGTGGGATTTGGGCAGCCTAACCTGCGAATCAGCCTGAAGGAGGATGTGACACCCCCCCCCTTCAGGAGATGGTCCTGGGTACCCGCTGCCATGCGTGGGTGTTATCGAGCCCCCCCCAGGGTTTGCTCTAAGGAGGGGGGTGAAGCAGTACCCAGAACCCCATGGCTAGGTTAGGGCATACAACCGGTCTCTGGTCCACTAACCCCATGTACGGAAGGGAAGACCGGTCTCCGGTCCACTAACCCCATGTACGGAAGGCGCCCGTTGACGCCCGGTGCGAGCCCGGCGGGAGCGTGTTCCGTGCCGTAAAGCCCCGCATCGGCAACCGATGCACCGCCAGCGGAGATTTATATGACAGAATATCAGGAATCAACAGGGTTTTTTTTTTCATATTGTTTCCGTCAATTTTTACGCTTCCGTTCTGATACTCACTGTTTTGACAGCTGGCGGTTAGCTCGCGACTTTAGCGTAACCGCCAGTTTAACTGTTAATAATGGAAATTTTAGCGCTATCCGTGACAAAGGCTCCAAAGTCTTCAGGAACTGCATTGATGCATCCGCAATTTTCACATTCTACACTCGCAACATTAATCCGAATTTTTCAGGATGTCGAAATCGGATTTTCGACTTCGACATCCCCGCACTTGATTTGACCTCTTTCGAGTGGACCTACGTGCTTCCCTATGCACGAATCAACTTTCCTTTTATCTTGCCCTCCATTTGTCTTAGGGATATGGGCAAAACAAAGTTGATTCGTGAGGCCACTTGTGAGGGTCATCTCTCGTGTTGTTTGCGAGGAATGACAATAAGGAAACGTGGGATGTATTCACAATACTCCTGACGTAATTTAGGTAGCTTTATATGCCTTGCGTCTCCACACGTGCGCGCTAGCGTAATGGATCATGGTCAAGAGGGTAGAGTTTGCGTTATAACTCTTTGGCCATGATATTGCGTGCGTTAAGATAACTTTCGAGTGTAGCGCGCGAGTGTTGGTGTTGCATAGGAACTCTCCTTGAGTTCCTATGAGCGATTGACATAAAGTTATGCCCTTGGAGGGGCATGACATATCGTGGGGGGAGCTACCTTTTTGGGCAATATGTGGTATGTGCCATGTGGGGTGTTGCGTGCCCATTTGGCGGGTCCATCGCTCCAAGCCAAACCCGCCAATGGACTTGATATTGTGCAAGCCCCTTCTCCATACTTCCCACGATCATCTGCAAGCCTAACCTTCGTGGAGGGAAGCTTGTGTGGCGATCCGAAAGCGATGCGTTGGGAGCAAGGTGTGTATTTTGTAATTTTCCATATTTTCATGTGCCCACTTGGGAAGTAGCGCTCGTGACCTTTCAAAGCGCCCCAAGTGGTGCACATATGTGGAATCAGAGGCCATTGGTGTCAGGTCATTGTGTTTAGAAGGATTAGTTGATTGCACGATCCAAGCCGAAGATATTATAATATAATTGTGCACCTTTCAAGGCACTTTTGTGTATCTTTGTGCCAATTTTGCCGTTTTTCGCCCGTCATGATGTCAAGTGGCGACCGTCTATCTCAACGTTGCGCTCAATTGACATCATGACCCAAGTATGTTATGAGGGTACATACTTCGGTGCCCAACATATCTTGAACCCGGCGAATAACTCCTCTTGGGCTTGGCATACCAAGGCCGCCTTGTTGGCGATTTGGGACTATCCCAAATCATGGGCTCACTTGGCGACCCTGCCATTCCCAAAACCGGGGGAGTTGGGCGACGCCCAAAAGATATGCTGGACACATATGACTTGATACCAATCCTATGGCACACTCCGGTCCAAGTCGGGCATGTGCCTCATTTGCCCCAACCATGAGTGTGCGCATTTTCGGCCATTTTGAGCATTTTTACACTTTTGCTGCCCGCCGTGCACTATGTTCTGCCCACCCGTGCACGCCGGACGCATGGACCAATGGACCATATATGACATGGGTGTTATGCATATTGGTCCCCATGGTTCACACACCACTTGGGCCAAGCGGAGCAACCTTCGTTAAGGCGCTAGCCCAAAGTGAGTGTGGGCAATTTTGCCATTTTGGCATTTGTGGACCCAATTGGGATCGTCACCACGCCAAGTGGCATGGAGATCTTTGATGGCCAAGGGCATGGGAGTCTCAGTTGGACTCCCGGTGGATCGCATATGGAATGGCGGATCCGATCTCCAAGCCGGCGTGGAGATACACTATTGGGAGCACCCCGAATTTTGGCTCATTTCGAGCAGCCAAAATGACCCCATTTTGGGACCCCAATTTCCCCCTTCCGTGTGGTCAATTGGCGGCCCCATTTCTCTATGCCCACAGAGAGCCCGGACCTAACTCCAAGTTGTACACTCAGATATGAGTCCTAGGTTCTGCCTCTTATCCTGTGAGCCATTGGCCTTGCCCTGGCCGGGCGAGCCACGCGTGGGAATGAGGCCAATTTTGGTGATTTTGGCATCATGACCCCACTTGACGAACCCGTGGTGCCCTGATGCTTAGACCTCAGAGGGAACCAGGTTGGGTGAGGGTTTCAGGGAGTTCGTATTCGAAGGGCATAGGGTCAGTTGCCTCGCCCTCACCTCTGGCGGGTCCGGACGAGGGGTCAAATTTGGAGATTTTTGAGCTAATCTCAGTTTGGGCTGAAACAGCCCATTTTCAGCTACCAACTCCTGGGGGCTACTGGCGGGGCCATATCTCTGTCTCACAGGGGAGTTGGGACCTGCCGTTAAGGGAGCATCGGGAGCTACTGTTGGTTGGCCCTGGAGTCACTTGGTTCGCAGGAACTCGCCTGTGGCTGGGCGGGACGCCTCCCCCATTGGCAGGGTTTCAGGGTCCGGACTGAGCAGGGCATGGGTTGTGTTGGGGCCCCCGCCCCCACCAGCCACTGAGAGGGTCGGACCTGGGATTGGGATATGTGTTGGGACTGAGTGTATATTGTCCTGTGATGCCCTTACCCCAGTCCAGTCTTAACCCCATGTGTACATATCCTGATGTGTTGCTGTACATACTTTCGTTCCCTTGTTGCAGAGTGGCAAGGATCCTGAAACGCTTTGTCACATGACACGAGCGTATTGATGCCCTTGTGAGCGTAGTGCTTTGCCTGCCTGCTCACCTGTGCGTGTCACCGCAGCGTCCCGTGGCCGGCCCCCCACGGGAATGCGTCAGTAGAGGATCAGGAAGGTCCACAAACAGATCCCTGACGCAGTCGGAGATACAAGAGGCTCTCCGAGGAGCCACTTCCGAGATCGTTGGTGCTCTAACTCAAGAAATTCGAGCCAAATTGGAGCCCCTGATTCCTCCCCAAGCGTCACCTACCACCGTGGGAGTTTCACCTCATCGTCTACAAGCCAATCATTTGGTGGCAGGACTGACGAACACCCTGGGAAGCTGGAGCAACCGACCTATGCCGACTTCTGCTGTGATACCAAGGAGCCCTTTCATACCAAGAACGGCCCAGCCTCCCTACCGCCACGTGGAAAGCTCCAAGCGAGCCGAGCTGGACCGGTTTGGGTTGACAGCCCTCAGGACTATGGTCCATGTTCAGCCCTACGGCTCTAGTGACCTGGGTGGAGATCCTTCTGATGATGAGCCGCCATCTATGACGTCTGCTTCACCCTCTGAGGACGATGACCCTGAGGACCCCGAGAACCCGAGCGGCAAGAAGAAGAAGAAAAAGAGGAAGACCAAGCGCCATGAGGGACGCAGGTCCCAGGAGGCTAGGGCTATAGCCACCTCCAAGATCGTGGTGAACTTGCCGGAGTTCACGGGGAAGGACCTCAGCGAGTTCCCTGAGAACTTTGGCCGGTTCCTGAGGATGACCGGCCAAACCCGTGCTAGTGGGCGAGTGAAGTGCGATCTGCTCCTGCAGTGCTGCAAGACCAAGTACCTGGAGAAGCAGGTCAAGCAGTTCGTGACTAAGTCCGCCACCTTCGCAGACGTGTTGGTTGCCTTGGAAAGGCAGTACCCCACCTGAGAGACCGACCTCTCAATCAGGGCCGAGATCCAGAACCTGGCTGTGCTGCCGGACAACCCCAGGCCTGCCAGGATTTCCGAGCTGGTTGCCGACTTGGACCACTGGGTATGGCGACTGACGCCCGGTTCCTACGGCAGCGACCAGCTGCTATTCTGGTTGGTGGCCAAGCTCCCAAGAGAACTGTGGGATGAATGCCGGGCAACGACAGAGCGCAAGGCGAGAGTCCTCAGCTACGAGGACCTGTCTGTGCTATATTTGGAGCTGGCGCTGGAAAGAGAAAGCGACCAGCACCTGAACGCCTACCGTCCTGGAGGAGGCGGCTCTGGGAACCAAGGCTGAGGGTATCAAGGACACCGACCTGGACAGGGGACTACCCCCGAGAATGCTCGCATCATGCGCAATGTCCAGGACCTCTTTTGGTGTGAGGCCAGAGATGAGCAGGGCTGTCTGCTTCATGCTCCTGACTGCGACCAGCGGGACTGCTTCGTGGTCCAGGGGAAGAAGCAGGAGACCAACACTGGCGGAAAGGCAGAGCTGCCGGACCACTACAGGTGCACAATCACCTGTGCGTTCTGTGGCAAGAGGAAGCACTATGACGACGAGTGCTAGCACAAGCAACGCCTCTTGGCGAAGCTCAAGACCGAGAACGCCAGTGGGGAGGGCAGTGGCAAGGGCAACGCCAACAAGGACAGTGGCAAGGGCAAGTCGGAGGCAATGGCAAAGACCAAGGTGGCAAAGGCAAAGGTGGACGAGGAGGCTCTGACCGCAAGCCGGACAAGGACAAGAACGTGAACCAGTCCGGAGGGAACCCCAATACTACGCCAGGGGGGAACTCAGAGCCCTCTGGTAGGCAACGAAACATGGGCCCTACGACCCGTTCCCAGACGCAAGCCCAACAAGAACAAGGGACTAAGCGGGCCAACGAAGATGGGGACCAGTCTAACACCCGCAAATGCTCCCGTTTCATGCGTATGGCGCGGAAACTTCAGAAGAAGGGGTTTGAAGTGACCTGCCCCGCGGAGTTCTGACATGGACGCTCCGGGGGACCCTCAGATCTGGTGTTCTGCGTACGTATCCGTCTTGGGGGACGTGAATACCTGGGGGTACTGGATACTGGGGCCACTATATCTATTGTGGCAAAGAAAATTTTACCTAGTGGGGACCTGAAGAACATCATGCCTACCGCAGCCATCATCATGGGAGATAGGCATGTTGTGCACAGTGGTGGGGACTGTGAGGTCGAAGTGCCTATGGGATCTAGAAGCATTGCCCATCGGTTCTACGTGATGGACACCGAAGCCTTCGACTTTGTACTGGGGACCGACTTCTTTGTCGAGCACTCCCAGATCCTATCCCTCACCCTGCAAGCACCCTACGTCCTCCAAGTGGACCATTGCGACTGATGGGAATCTGTACCTCTGGAGCAGTCTGAGCACACGTCTAGCTACCTGAGGGTATGCAAGAAGGAGCCCTAAACCATGATGGTCGCCTCCAAAACTGAGAAACATCTGCTCCTTAGGGATGTCTTGCACCAAAGTCTAAACAGGTTGGGATACTCCCGGCTAGACCTGAATGTGGAGGTATTCGCCAGCGACAAGCAATATGTCCTGGACCTCTACTGCAGCAAAGGGAAAAATTGCTGTTATAAATATTTCTGGCCTATTTCGGGATGGTAGACGGGACCCCAAGAGTCAGTGAACTGGGGAAGGTCCTGACCAAGGTGGCCCTGGAACCCTTCCGTATGGTCCTGCGCTCCCCCGACTGGGGAGCCCATGGGGGAAACGAGTACTGGCGTACTCTATTGGACAAGCTGACGCTCACCTCCATCCAGCTGCCCGATGATGCCATCTACGTGCCGATGGGCGGCAAGACGCCCATCAGGAAACCCGGATGGGGGAGCATGCTAAGCGTTGGGGACAGGAGCCTAGCCCCAGTGACCTGGGAAGATCTGGACCCTGCTATGGTCAAGGAAATTCAACGCGAGAGCAGCCGCTACACCCTGGATGTCCTGAAAAATCAACTACGACCTCGAGACGGCGTAGAGACGACTCCTGGGGGAGACGAGTACGTCGTGTCTGACACTTTTGCCCCCCACTTCCCCTGCCATGTATCTAATCCTGATGTAGTCTCAGAGTGTGGGCTATCCGAGCTACCAAGCTCTATACACTCTGATGACGAGACTGAGCATGACGCCTTCTCGGTGCAGGCGTGCAAGGAGGAAGTGGAGAACGCCGAGTACGCTGCCCCACTGTAGCCCCTACTCTCCATGAGGGGAGAGGAGCCCCTGGACGAGGAGTTGGATCCCCGATCCAGGCTGAGAGAGTATGTGGACTCCAAGAGGAGATTGGTGGCGAAAAGGCTGTGCTACGCTAGGCCTACCCGCCGCTCCTGGCCGTTGAAGCAAGGGTCTATGGAAGATATCTCCCAACTGAAGGAGGACCTGGAACAGAAAAGTACCACCTGGCAGCGAGAGGCGGATTTGAAGCTCATGAAGAGCCTGTGGGGTACCCATTGAAGCAGTACCCAGAACCTATGGCCCATGGCCCGGAAGCCTGTGAGCCGTCACACCCATTATGGCCCATGGCCCGGTGGCCTGTGAGCCGTCACACCCGTGCGAAAGCCGTTGACACCGGCTGTCAGCGGGATATCCCTGTTCTCTAACCCGCGAAATCTGGAATCCAATCTAACCATTAAATCGATGTGGAATTACCATAATTTGACTGTCTTGGTCAATTTGCGGTTAGAAATCGGTGAAATACCTGATTTCTACCGCTATTTCTAATTGTCGTGAAATCGCCGCCTGACGTCGCCCGTTCCGTGCACTGCATTAGATGATTCTGTAAAACGATCTTTCTTGAAGTTAAGACTGAAACAGTCTTCGAGTGATCCGCAATTTATTCCTTGATAGAACGCATCGCGTCCCAGATTTTTCCCAGAAAATCTGGGCGGCCGAAGGCGCTTTGAACCCCCAAGTGAAATAACAAGGGTTACGAGCGTTCAAGCCCCCAAGGAGGGACTAACGTGCCTCATAGGGACTGTGTATGAGGTTTTGCCCCCCATAGTCATAGGATGAGGCCAAAGGATCCCAACTCCATAGGCCCAAGGGGTTATTTATTTTGAGTGTTTACCAGGAAATGGGCAATCTCACGTACTTGGCGTCCAAGTACGTGTAGAAGTATGTTGAGTTGGCATGTTCTCCCTCTTTGCTTGCCTCTACATCCGGGGCATATCACTTGTCTTCCCCGGATAGTACATATATGATCTCCATATATATATTGGCAATATATTTTGCGTGCATGCTAAAATTCGGCTTTCCGAAAGGAGGTCGACTTTCGACCAAAGCACTTGCATGTGTGTTAAGGGACCAAAGTTACTCTAGAATATAGGCACACTTTGATTCTAGGCCACTAGGTTGGGTGTAGAAGGCGAGGGTAGGGTTGTATGCCATATTTGGTGTCATATCACGTGCCCATTTGGCGGGTTCACCATTCCAAGACTAACCCGCCAATGGACCCCATATCGCACGAAGCCCTTCATTGTACTCCCAACCAACACTCGCAAGCCTAACCTTTCGTGAAGGGACGCTTGTGGAGCGCCCCCGAAGCGATGCGTTGCGAGCAAGGTGTGTTTTTTGCAATATTCCATATTTGCATGTGCCCACTTGGGAGGCAACGCGCGCGGCCTTCCAAAGCGCCCCAAGTGGAGCACATATGTGGAATTGAGGGTCATTGGTGTCCAGTCATTGTGTCTAGAAGGATTGGTGGATTACTCAATCCAAGCCGAAGATATTATAATATATTTGTGTAGTTTTCAAGGCACTTTTGCGTGTCTTTTCGCCAATTTTGCTGTTTTTTGCCCGTCATGATGTCAAGTGGCGACCGTGTATCTCAACGTTGCGCTCAATTGACATCATGACCCAAGTATGTTATGGGGGTACATACTTCAGTGCCCACCATATCTTGGACCCGGCGAATAACTCCTCTTGGGCTTGGCATACCATGGCCGCCATGTTGGCGATTTGGGACGATCCCAAATCATGGGCTCACTTGGCGACCCTGCCATTCCCAAAACCGGAGGGGTTTGGGCGACGCCCAAAAGATATGTTGGACGCATATGACTTGACACCAATCCTATGGCACACTCCGGTCCAAGTCGGGCATGTGCCTTATTTGCCCCACCCATGAGTGTGCGCATATTCAGCCATTTTGAGCAATTTTCCACATTTTCTGCCCGCCGTGCACCATGTTCAGCCCCCTCTTGCACGCCGGACGCATGGACCAATGGACCATATATGACAGGGGTGTTATGGATATTGGTCACCATGGTTCGCACACCACGTGGGCGAAGCGGAGCAACCTTGGTTAAGGCGCTAGCCCAAAGTGAGTGTGGACGATTTTGCCATTTTGGCAGTTATGGACCCAATTTGGATTGTCACCACGCCAAGTGGCATGGAGATCTTTGAGGGCCAAGTGCATGGGAGTCTCAGTTGGGCTCCCGGTGGATCGCATATGGAATGGCGGATCCGATCTCCAAGCCGGCGTGGAGATATACCATTGGGAGCACCCCGGATCTTGGCTCATTTTGAGCAGCCAAAATGACCCATTTTTCGGACCCCAATTTCACCCCCAAGTGTGGTCAATTGGCGGCCCCATATCTCTATGCCCACAGGGAGCGCAGACCTAATTCGAGGTTGTGCACTCAGAAAGAGGTCCCAGGTCCTGCCTCCTATCCTGTGAGTCATTGGCCTTGCCCTGGCCGGGCGAGCCACGCGTGGGACTGACGCCAGATTCGGTGATTTGGGCGGCATGACCCCACTTGACGAACCCGTGGTGCCCTGATGCCGGGACCTCAGAGGGAACCAGGTTGGGTGAGGGCTCCAGAGAGTTCGTACTCGAAGAGCATGGGGTCAAGTGCCTCGTCCAGACCTCTGGCGGGTCCGGACGAGGGGTCAACTTTGGAGCTTTCGGAGCTAATATCAGTTTCGGCTGAAACAGCCCATTTTCAGCTACCAACTCCTAGGGGATAATGGCGGGGCCTCATCTCTGGCTCAGAGAGGAGTTGGGACCTGCTGTTGAGGGAGCATGGGGAGCAACTGTCGGTTGGCCTTGGAGCTCCTTGGCTCCCAGGAACTCGCCTGTGGCTGGGCGGGACACACTCCCCTATTGGCAGGGTTTCAGGGTCCGGACTTAGCAGGGCATTGGTTGTGTTTGAGCTCCCGCCCCCGCCAGCCACTGAGAGGGTCGGACCTGGGATTGGGATATGAGTTGGGACTGAGTGTCTATTGTTCTGTGATGCCCTTACCGGAGTCCAGTCTTAACCGCATTCGTACATATCCTGATGTGTTGCTTTGTATAATTTCGTTCCCTTGTTTCAGAGTGGCAAGGATCCTGAAACGCTTTGTCACATGACACGAGCGTAATGATGCCCCTGTGAGCGCAGTGCTTTGCCTGCCTGCTTGCTTGTGTGTGTGCACCGCAGCGTCCCGTGGCCAGGCCCCCCACGGAAACGCGTCAAAGGTGTTTCACCGCCGCGGGGTTATCCATCCCTCGCGTGCCACTCGGGGCGGCCTGAACCCCGAGCAACACGGGCTTCGCAGCGCCGCCCGGCAACAGCGCCGAGTCCGTGAAGGAGTTGTACTGACCGGAAGTCCGACATCACCGAGTTCCTTCGGCCGACCAGCAAGGCCGCACTCCCAGCTACATCAACCACCTCAACAGCCACCCCCAGGACTAGTCCGTCGAGGGGAACGATGGTGAATTGGGATGAGGCGGGCAAGACGTGGCCGCAGCCCCACCCCCATGCGGTGTGCCTACTGCGTGGGTTGCTGTGGGGGCAGCACTACCGCCACAGCAATCCCCAGTGCGAAGGCGGCATGCCCGGGAGCTTGAAGCTCCGCGAGGACATGGGCGAGGACCGCCTGCAGGCAGTGGAGGACTGGCTGCGGGTGGAAGGGTATGCGTACCGCTTCCGCCAGAAGCGCTGGAGGGTCTGGACCCGCCCAGACAGGCCCGGCGAAGGGCTGCGCCCCGACGGGATTGAGGAGGATAAGAACCCCAACGAGTACCCGTCGGGCGCCACGATCAACGTCTCCATGTGGGACATGATCGAGAAGAAGTTCCTGGAGGCGGGGAACGAGCGCAAGCTGCAGGGCAGCAGCAGCGGTGCGTCTCCTGGGAAGGAGAAGCGTTTCGCCGGGGACAGGAAGCAGGACAAGAAGTGGCGGGAGTACCAGGAATCCCTGGCCGCCGAAGCCGCCCAAGGCGCCAGGGGCGGAACCCCAGCCCCCAGCCCCCAACCCCCAACGGGCCAGTGGCGGTCATAACCCCGGCCACACCACCCTTGGCGACTTCCTCGAAGTCGCCAAGCAGGCCAAGGCCAAGCCCCGTCCGCTGCACCTGAGGAAGTCAGGCCCCAGCAGCGACGTGGAGTCGGCCCACCGCGGGAGGAGGCTGGCCGACCAGGCCAGCTCCAGCAGCAGCGTCGCTCCCGACCAAAGGGACGTGGCCCGCGCCTGCGAGCGCGCCTGTGGGGTGCCCTGCAACCTTCGGGTTGCCCGACAACGGGCAACGCAGCAGAACGCTGCCGTGGAGGGCGCCGTCGGCATCGCCCAGGAGGAGGCTGCAGATAGGGGCAGAGGCATGGCCTTCCACGCCTCGACCGTGGCGGCCATTGCGGCCGGACTCACGGCCTCAGCCGCCCAGGAGGCAGCGACCGCCCGGGTCAGGGGTGAGGTGGCGGCAGCCGCTGAGGAAGCTCGCCTGACCCAGGAGGCCATTGCCTGCAAGGAGGCCGAGGTGAAGGCGCTGGAAGAGGCGCTTGCCCAAGAGAGGGCAAAGAAGGAGGCGGAGGAAAGGGCCCACGCCGAAGCAACGGCCAAGGCCCGGGCAGACGCCGCCAGGAAGGACGCCATTGAGGCCGCGCGACGGAAGGTTGCTGAGGAGATAGGGATGCAGGTTCGAATTCCCACGAATTCGCTCGAATTCGAATTCGCCCCGAATTCGCACGAATTCGTGGACCATCCCGAATTCAAATTCGCAACTTCAAATTCGAATCCTCCCTGATTCGCTTGATCGAATCCATAGGCACCTATAATTTACCTTCTAGGTTGCAATTCACCTGTTTACATATGGGTATGCCACTACCCAGTACCATATCAGTACCATATAGTACCATATCACATAAAAGATTTCCCAAAAGCTTCCGTAACCTTGCAATTTTTGTTGTTTGTTGTTGCTTGCATTTACCATGCTGAAACGACTTGACGATTTGACAAAAATAAAGCAAATCAAAACCAAGAATTCCAAAGTTTCTTGCTTCTTTCAAATGCCTTTTGGAAAAGAAGCAGCAACGAAGCATGCAAGATCACCAATCCACACACAAACCATCACACGCGAACCACTTGTTGCCCTTATTGGGCCTTCATTCATTGCACGGCACCGGGAAAGGTAAGGAGGGTACCTCTATCAAGGATACGCAAGGGCTACAAGGGGCTATGTACATAGCTTATAGGGAGGTTGGAGCAGGTGCGCTGGCTGGGTGCAGCTCCGTGCACGTCACTAGCTCCGTGCACATCGTTGTGGGTGCCCAGGGCCTCACTGCGGCTGTGTTGGGCTGCTCTCGGTTGCTTTCTCCTTCCACACACGCCCGACAGTGCGTGGTTGCCAAGGGGCAACACGTTTTGACTGTCAAAAATTAGAAAAAAAAGTCGAAAATAAAAAATTCGGGACGGGTTTTTCTGCAAACTGGTGGACTTCTGGGGAGAATGGAGGGTACCGCCGTGTTCGTTGCAGCTAGGCAGACACAGCGGTGTGTTCAAAACTGAAAAGTAAATTTTGTTTTCGAAAATGGGTACGCGGGCACCGCACAAGGAAATCAACGGCTCAATCGAAGCCGAATCATCATAGTTTTCATTTTCTCAAGTCAAAAAAATTCTTGCATTGCACAGTTCAAAGTTAGTTTTTCATCTGGAGAAAAGACGGCGCACGCGTGATCATTTTGCCGTCGCCTGCGAATTCACAGCGCTAATTTGCCCCGAATTCGCGGTACTAAGAATTTCAGGCCGAATTCGCAGCGAATTCGCGCTGCGAACGAATTCGCAGGGAATTCGGCGAATTCAAATTGAATTCGCTGCGAATCTGCATCCCTATGAGGTGAGGGCCAGGACGGAGGCGGAGCTGGCAGCGCTGGAAGCGGAGAAGGCTCGGCTGCAGCAGGCTCGGGAAGCCGAGGCTGCCCGTGCCCGGGAGGAGGCCGAAAGGCGAGCTGCCGCAGCCACGGCCGCCACAATGGAGGAGGCGGAGACCAAGCTCCAGCGCGAGACTCCCCCGGGAGGATCCCGAGTGGAGACCCTCTGAAAGCTCTTCGAAGGGGACGCCTCCTCCAAGATGACGCGGGATCTGGAGGAGGTCGACACGGGCAGCAGTGGGGACAGTGGCCCCACCGCCTACCGACAGAGGAAGGGTAAGGGGAAGACCCCCGAGAGGTCACGGAGGCCAGCGGGCGGACACCCCCACGACTCCGACCCCTTCTTCACCGCCAGCGACGGGGATGGACGAGGCCGCCGACATCGCCGAGGAGTGGCTGGCGGCGGAGGCGGAGACGTCCCCATGGAGCCGGAGGGTGGAAGTGAGGATCTCCCTCCTCCCTACCGGAGCTCGGGATCCACCGAGTGTGAGACCCAGACGCCTAGGTGGGGCGACCTGGACGAGGAGGACGACATGAACTTCGGTTACACGGAGAAGCCCACATCCTCGGACCCACCATGCGAACCGGCGGAGACCCACCGGGACCCCCTGGCGGAGGACCATCAGGACCCCCTGGAGGACGCCCACCAAGTGGACCCCCTGGAGGCGGACCTCCGGGCGGGGGAGGACCCCCTGGACCGGGCGGGCCTGGCAGAGGCCCTCCTGGAGGACCCCCTGGGGACCCCGACGACACACCAGGGAACGGTGACCCGGATGCCACCCGGCGGTGGATTGTCCACCTCCGCAGGAGGGTCCAGTCCCTCGAGCGTGAGGTAGACACGGGCAAGGGCGAGATGATCCGCATCGCCAGGGTCGCCGCGAGCGCACAGAAGGAGCTGGACATCGCCAAGACAGAGATGGTCAAGATCGCCAAGGTCGCCACCGCCGCCCAGAGGGAGCTGGACATCGCCAGGGGCGAGACCAGGATGCTGAACAAGGTCATCAACGGCCTGCAGCAGAGGTTGGACGAGCTGGAAGGCCGTGGCAGCGACGGCAGCGACCACCCACCCCTGGAGTCTGGCTCACCCGACGACGGCTGGGGACCTGGACCAGGTCCAGGCAGAGCCCACGCCCCCGGCGGAGCCCCAAGGAGTCGCCCCAGCGCCAGTGCCCCCTCTCTCAGCGCCCCCTCTCACCACAGCAGAGGCCGCCGCAACGAGCGCGTGCCGCCCGGCAGTGGCAGTGGGGAGTGGCGTGACGAGTGGCTCAGGGCGGAGTACCACAACCGCCGTGGTCCACCACGGACACCGGTACGCCCCCGACGCCCTACACCAGCCCAGAGGCGGTTCCAATGGCTGGCGGACGTTATGGTGGACTCAGGGATGAGGTCCCCGGAGGGGACGTGGAGTGGGATGTCGACGGAGGTGAGGAAGACCTGGAGGAGTTCCGCATTACCCCGCCGCATGGTGTACGACGGGAGGCTGCTGAACGCAGCCGCCGGCGCTGTGATGAGAAGGCATACATGGAAGGAGTACGGCGTGAACATCTAGGTTCAGCGTACATGGAGGAACCACGGCGTAGCCACACGGATACCGTGGAGGAGATGGAAGTGGCGGCCGTGGGAATCCGTGGGGGACGCCGATGGGAACCTCCGTCGACCTCGCGGCCGGCGTTCATGGTCTCTAAGGCCGCGGATGCCGCCGTGTGGGAAGACCTGAAGGACATCAAGCCCCCCACGTACGATGGCAACACCCTCAACCTCGACCGCTTCTTGGAGAAGCTGGACGATTGGGGGATGACCGTCACTGAAGACATGGATCCCGCAGATGCGGAGAGATATGTCTTCAAACGGTTCAGGTACCGCCTGCCGGAGGTGCTTCAAGAGCTACACTTCATGGCGACCAAGGAGGGGAAAATCAAGACCCTCAAGGAAGCCAAGAAGTGGCTCAACGAGCAGGAGCGGGTGGACGCTCCGCAGGTGGCTGCCAAGCGGTGGAAGGCCATCAAGCTTCAGCATGATGGTCGCGAGATCCGCCTACGGGATTGGTGAGACTTCCGGGGGCAATACACCCTCCTCCGCCGCAACGTGGAGGACTGGAATGAGGGTGACGAGCAGGCTCGCCTGCTCTCCATGCTGCCGGAAGCATGGATCAAGAGAGTCACCAAGGAGGAAGCCAAGAGGGCCAAGTCCAACCACACGGTCAAGATGATGCTCCCCAAGGAGTACCATACGAACCTGGTGGCTTGGGCAAGGAAGAACGTGGCCCGGGATGTCAAACGGCACTCCCTGCGGAACGCCCTCCTCATCACCGTCACGGGCGATCGCGAGAAGACCGCGATGTGGCGCCTTGATGAGTGTGACGTTAGCGGCCAGACCATCTGTCTGCAGGCCATCCCGGCGCGGATGAGCTGCGACGAGATCCTGGAGTGGGTTGGAGAGGAGGTACTCAAGGAGTACCGGAACCTCCACCACACCCGCGGGTTGAGGCCCGGCGACCGTGACGTCAACTACGTTGGCGAGGGGCCTGGCGGGGAAGCTGCCATGGACCCAGCGGGAGTCGATGGCGGTGAGGCTCTCGACAACGATGACGACGACGATGAGCCCGCCGAGGTGGCCGTTTGTGCCTTCGTGGCCCACAACCTGAACGCGGGGAGCAACCCGGGAAGCTGGAAGCCCCTGCAGAAGGGTTGGAAGAAGCAGCAGAAGAAGGATCCCCGCCGCAATCGCGACCCTCCGCTGTCCTTTGGGGAGTTCATACGAGCTCACCCTCAGGCCTGTTTCGTGTGTTATGGAAGGAACAAAGGGTTCAACCATGACCACCGAACATGCCCCATCCACAAGGCCGACACGGAGGCTTACAAGAAGGTGCATGGGTTGAAGAAGCGTACACCCGCGGGTATCCGGGAGACCAAGGTGGAGGTCTCCAAGGACGAGCTCTCCAAGCTGATGTCGGTGGGGATCGAGTTGGCCAAGGAGATCCAGGAGATCAAGAGGAACTGGGTCCCCAGGTCGGACGACAAGAACGAGGAGAACAAAGAGAACGACAAGAACAAGGACAAGGACAAGAAGGGTAGGGGAGGGGGAAAGAGGAAGGGTGTCAACGAGGTTGATGCGGAGGAGAGTACCCCTACTACCACAACCAACGCCCCTTAGCGGAGCCCCTGCAGCCAAGGGCCCCAGCTAGGGCGGTCGCAGGATGGTGTCGTGGGAAGCGCCACACCATCCCAGTCGGGAAACGGTGAGCACAAAGGGATTGCCGCGGGCGGAAGGCCCGGTCCGGCACCCAAAACGAAGGACAGTCGCGGTGGCGGGGTGAGGGCAAGTGAAGGCACGAACCCTTGCACCCGTCCATCCTTCGCGACCAAGAATGTATTTGATGTGCTTCAAGATCTATCCGAGAGTATCGGAGGATCACCCGGACCGCAGCTGGATGCTGCAGATGGGCAGCCTGAGCCCATTGTCCACGACCTGCACCAGTCGCTTGTTGAGCTTCTGGAACGGCCGGAGATCCTGAGCTTGCACGCCGTGCGCCGTCTGGGGCGTGAGCGGCAGTTGCACCTTAAGGTCCGTGCCTTATGCGGGGAAGTGGAGAAGGTCTTCGACGTGTTGGTCGACACGGCAGCTCAGGTCAGCTTGGTCAAGGCTGGCCTACTTCCACCAGAGTGCTTGACTGACAGTCGGAAGCCTGTCAGGCTGAAGGTGGCGAACGGCCAGTACATGGTGGGAGGCACGAAGGAAGCGGCCATTGGGCTGCAGTTCGTGAACCACCGTGAGCTGAGCCGCCCGGACCTCGGCAAGGAAATCCTCCTGCAAGGTTGCTTCTACGAGGCCCAGATGGACTGGGACATGATCGTTGGGTACGACTTCATGATGGAGACGGACTCTGGCTTTCTCCCGGCCCAGGCCTCCATGACCCTGTACCAGGATGACCAGCTCTCGTGGCTTTCGTCACCTGAGCACCATGTGGAGTGCCAATGGATCCACCCGGAACGCAATCAGCTCGAAGTAGCCGCGCTGGGCACTGAGCCAACTGGGCCAGCAAACCAGGAGTACGGCGTAAGGCCGGAAGTGGCCAGCCGAGTCGTTGCGGACCTGGGAGCTTTGGATCTGGCCTTGGATGCGTTCTCTTCAGGAACCCCCGCCCATCTTCGGGTTTGTGAGAAGTACTGGAGCGCCCAGGACTCCGCGGGGAAGAAGCACTGGGGTCCGGATCAGGGTTTGATGTGGATCCATTGCCCCCGATGGGACATTCCAAGGGCGGTAGCGAAGGTTTGAGGTTTGAGGTTTGATTTTGCGGGTACTAGACGCCTTTTGGCCCCGGGGGGCCACCTGGTCGGACCAGGTGATATCCTCCCCGCCGGGTCCTAGTGGTGGGCCCTCCAAGACGCACCTCCTGCCTGGTGGCGGAGTCCCCCGGGTTCACAGAGCTCGGAGCCCCGTCCTTCCCCGGCTTCCCCGTTTCGCCACTCCCCGGTCTGTGCATCAATTCGCAGCAGTGGCTGCGGGCGCTTACCCACTGCGTCGCCCCCCTGATGCGTGGTCGCCCGGGGCGCCGGCGCCGCCGGGCCCGTGCTACTGCCTGGCCGCCAGTGGGACCCCCTTGGGCTGGCGCGGAGGCTGCCTAGCCTAGGGGTTGGGGCTCGGCGCTGTGCGCCACTACTGCCTTGGCGGGTGCAGTGCCCCGTCTGTGTGTGCGCGGCGCTCGCGGCCGGTTCGGGGGGTTCGGGCCGGTACCTGGCATTGTGTCTCTCTCGTTTCCCCCTCCCCGCCCCGCGTGTTCCGCGCTGCGTGTGGCGGGCCGTCCCGTCCAGGTGTCCCTTACCCTCGCTCGCTGGTACGCCATCCCACGCGGTCTGTGCGTTCCGCGCGCTCGGTCCGGTTGCCCTTCCCGTAGTCCTGAAGCGGTACCCAGAACCCCATAGCTAGGGTAGGGCATACAACCGGTCTCCGGTCCACTAACCCCATCTACAGAAGGGAAGACGCCCGTTGACGCCCGGTGCGAGCCCAGCGGGAGCGTGTTCCGTGCCGTAAAGCCCCGCATCGGCAACCGATGCACCGCCAGCGGAGATTTATATATCAGAATATTAGGAATCAACAGGGTTTTATTTTCATATTGTTTCCGTCAATTTTTACGCTTCCGTTCTGATATTCACTGTTTTGACAGCTGGCGGTTAGTTCGCGACTTTACCGTAACCGCCAGTTTAACTGTTATATACAGATATTCTAGCGCAAATCGTGACGAAGACTCTAAAGTCTTCAGGAATTGCATTGATGCATCCGCAATTTTCACATCTTACACTCGCAACCTTAATCCGAATTTTTCAGGATGTCGAAATCGGATTTTCGACTTCGACATCCCCGCACTTGATTTGACCTCTTTCGAGTGGACCTACGTGCTTCCCTATGCACGAATCAACTTTTCTTTTGTCTTGCCCTCCATTTGTCTTAGAGATATGGGCAAAACAAAGTTGATTCGTGAGGCCACTTGTGAGGGTCATATCTCGTGCCGCTTGCGAGGAAGGACAATAAGAAAACGTGGGATGTATTCACAATACTCCCGATGTAATTTAGGAAGCATTATACGCCTTGCGTTTCCACACGTGCGCGCTAGCGTAATGGATCATGGTCAAGAGGGTAGAGTTTGCGTTATAACTCTTTGGCCATGATATTGCGTGCGTTAAGATAACTTTCGAGTGTAGCGCGCAAGTGTTGGTGTTGCATAGGAACTTTTTTTGAGTTCCTATGAGCGATTGACACAAAGTTATGCCCTTGGAGGGGCATGACATATGGTGGGGGGAGCTACCTTTTTGGGCAATATGTGGTATGTGCCATGTGTTGTGTTGCGTGCCCATTTGGCGGGTCCATCGCTCCAAGCCAAACCCGCCAATGGACCTCATATTGTGCAAGCCCCTTCTCCATACTCCCCACGATCAATTGCAAGCCTAACCTTCGTGGAGGGAAGCTTGTGTGGCGATCCCAAAGCGATGCGTTGGGAGCAAGGTGTGTGTTTTGCAATTTTCCATATTTTCATGTGCCCACTTGGGAAGTAGCGCTCGTAACCTTTCAAAGCGCCCCAAGTGGTGCACATATGTGGAATTGGGGGTCATTGGTGTCAAGTCATTGTGTTTAGAAGGGTTGGTCGATTACTCAGTCCAAGCCGAAGTTATTATAATATAATTGTGCGCCTTTCAAGGCACTTTTGGGTGTTGTTTCGCCAATTTTGCCATTTTTGGCCCGTCATGATGTCAAGTGGCGACCGTGTATCTCAACGTTGCGCTGAATTGACATCATGACCCAAGTATGTTATGAGGGTACATACTTTGGTGCCCAACATATCTTGGACCTGGCGAATAACTCCTCTTGGGCTTGGCATACCGTGGCCGCCATGTTGGCGATTTGGGACTATCCCAAATCATGGGCTCACTTGGCGACCCTGCCATTCCCAAAACGGGAGGAGTTGGGCGACGCCCAAAAGATATGTTGGACGCATATGACTTGATTCCAATCCTATGGCACACTCCGGTCCAAGTCGGGCATGTGCCTCATTTGCCCGAACCATGAGTGTGCGCGTTTTTGGCCATTTTGAGCAATTTTCTACTTTTGCTGCCCGCCGTGCACTATGTTCAGCCCTTCCGTGCACGCTGGACGCATGGACCAATGGACCATATATGACATGGGTGATATGTATATTGGTCCCCATGGCTCACACACCAAGTGGGCGAAGCGGAGCAACCCTCGCTAAGGTGCTAGCCCAAAGTGAGTGTGGGCAATTTTGCCATTTTGGCATTTGTGGACCCAATTTGGATTGTCACCACGCCGAGTGGCATTGAGATCTTTGAGGGCCAAGGGCATGGAAGTCTCAGTTGGACTCCTGGTGGATCGCGTATGGAATGGCGGATCCGATCTCCAAGCCGGCGTGGAGATATACTATTGGGAGCACCCCAAATTTTGGCTCACTTCAGGCAGCCAAAATGACCCCCCTTTGGGACCCCAATTTCAACCCCCCGTGTGGTCAATTGGCGGCCCCATATCTCTATGCCCACAGGGAGCCTGGACCCAATTCCAAGTTGTACACTCAGATATAAGTCCTAGGTCCTGCCTCCTGACCTGTGAGTCATTGGCCTTGCCCTGTCTGGGCGAGCCACGCGTGGGAATGACGCCATTTTTGGTGATTTTGGCATCATGACCCCACTTGACGAATCCGTGTTGCCCTGATGCCGGGACCTCAGAGGGAACCAGGTTGGGTGAGGGCTCCAGGGAGTTCGTACTCGAGAAGCATAGGGTCGATTGCCTCGTCCCTACCTCTGGCAGGTCCAGACGAGAGGTCCATTTTGGAGTTTTCGGAGCTAATATCAGTTTGGGCTGAAACAGCCCATTTTCAGCCACCAACTCCTAGGGGAAAATGGCGGGGCCATATCTCTAGCTCAGAATGAAGTTCGGACCTGCCGTTGAGGGAGCATGTTGAGCAGCTGTTGGTGAGCCCCGGAGCCATTTGGTTCCCAGGAACTCGCCTGTGGCTGGGCGGGACGCCTCCCCTATTGGCAGGGTTTCAGGGTCCGGACTGAGCAGGGCATGGGTTGTATTTGAGCCCCCGCCCCCACCAGCCACTGAGAGGGTCGGACCTGGGATTGGGATATGAGTTGGGACTAAGTGTCTATTGTCCCGTGATGCACTTACCCCAGTCCAGTCTTAACCCCATGTGTACATATCCTGATGTGTTGCTGTACATACTTTTGTTCCCTTGTTTCAGAGTGGCAAGGATCC
This sequence comes from Eutreptiella sp. 'Long Island Sound 2002', assembly GCA_964036045.1. Lineage (NCBI taxonomy): Eukaryota > Euglenozoa > Euglenophyceae > Eutreptiales > Eutreptiaceae > Eutreptiella > Eutreptiella sp. 'Long Island Sound 2002'. Next base: position 22,084,556 of record OZ038380.1, on the reverse strand, counting down.
TGAAACGCTTTGTCACATGACATGAGCGCATTGATGCCCCTGTGAGCGTAGTGCTTTGCCTGCCTGCTCACTTGCACGTGTCCACCGCAGCGTCCCGTGGCCAGGCCCCCCACGGGAACACGTCAAAAACGTTTCACCGCCGCGGGGTTACCCATCCCTCGCGTGCCACTCGGGGCCACCAACCCCGAGCAGCGCGGCGCAGCAGCTCGCAGCCCGCAGCGCGCAGCGCAGCGCAGCAGCTCGCAGCGCCGCCCAGCGACAGCGCCGAGTTCGTCACGGAGCCCGCAGCGCCGTCCAGAGCATCGCCCTGAGCGCGCCGCGACCGTGAAGGAGGTGCACAGACCAGGACTCCTGCATCAGCGAGTCCCATCGGCCGACCAGCAAGGCCGCGTCAACCACCTCCACAACCACCGGCTGACCAGCACCAGCTGCACTCCCAATCCAGTGCTGCAGCACCCGCCTCAACAAACACCACCAGGACCAGTTCGCTGAGCGGAACGAGTGCACACCAAGGACATCAAGACCAACTACGCCCTCGCTGCCATGGTAAACTGGCAAGAAGCGGGTAAGACGTGGCCGCAGCCCCACCCCCATGCAGTGCGCCTACTGCGTGGGTTGGTTTGGAACCAGCACTACCGCCACAGCCACCCTCAGTGCGAAGGCGGCATGCCCGGGAGCTTCGAGCTCCGCACGGACATGGCCCCCGACCGCCTGCAGGCCGTGGAGGACTGGCTGCGGGTGGAAGGGTTTGCCCTCCGCTTCCAGCAGAGGCGCTGGAGGACCTGGACCCGGCCGGACAGGCCCGGCGAAAGGCTGCGCCCCGACGGGATTGAGGAGGACGAGAAGCCCAACGAGTACCCGTCGGGCGCCTCGATCAACGTCTCCATGTGGGACATGATCGAGAAGAACTTCCCGGAACCGGGGAGCGAGCGCATGCTGCAGGGCAGCAGCAACAGCACGTCTCCGGGGAAGGAGAAGCGGTCCGCCGGGGACAGGAAGCGGGACGGGAAGTGGAGGGAGTACCAGGAGTGCCTGGCCGCTGAAGCCGCCCAAGGCGCCAAGGGCGGAACCCCAGCCCCCAGTCCCCAACGGGCCAATGGCGGTCACCACCCCGGCCACGCCACCCTTGGCGACTTCATCCAAGTCGCCAAGCAGACCCAGGCCAAGCTCCGTCCGCTGCTCCTGAGGAAGTCAGGCCCCAGCAGCGACGTGGAGTCGGCCCACCGCGGGAGGATGCCGGCCGACCAGGCCAGCTCCAGCAGCCGCGTCGCTCCCGACAGGGATGTGGCGCGCGCCTGTGAGCACGCCTGTGGGGTGCCCTGCAACCTTCGGGTTGCCCGGCAACGGGCCAAGCAGCACAGCGCTGCCGTGGAGGGCGCCGTTGACATCGCCCAGGAGGAGGCTGCGGAGTGGGCGCATGGCATGGCCATCCACGCCTGGACCGTGGCGGCCATTGCGGCCGGACTCACGGCCGTAGCCGCCCATGGGGCAGCGACTGCCCAGGTCAACGGTGAGTTGGCGGCAGCCGACGAGGAAGCCCGCCTGACGCAGGAGGCCATTGCCTGCAAGGAGGCCGAGGTGAGGGCGCTGGAAGAGGCGCTTGCCAAAGACAGGGCAAAGAAGGAGGCGGAGGAAAGGGCCCACGCCGAAGCGACGGCTAAGGCCCAGGCGGACGCTGCCAAGAAAGACGCCATCGAGGCCGCGCAACGGAAGGTCGCTGAGGACAGGGCCAAGACAGAGGCAGAGCTGGCGGCGTTGGAAGCGGAGAAGGCGCGGCTGCAGCAGGCCCGGGAAGCCGAGGCGGCTCGTGCTCGGGAGGAAGCCGAAGTGCAGGCTGCAGCAGCCACCGCCGCCGCAATGGAGGAGGCAGAGGCCAAACTCCGCCGCGAGACTCCCCCGGGAGGATCACGAGTGGAGACCCTTCGAAAGCTTTTCGAAGGGGACGCCTCCTCCAAGATGACGCTGGATGAGGCGGACACGGGCAGCAGTGGGAGCAGTGGCCCCACCGCCCACCGACGGAGGAAGGGTAAGGGCAAGACCCCCGAGAGGCCACGGAGGCCAGCGGGCAGACACCTCCACGACAGTGACCCCTTCTTCACCGCCAGCGACGGGGATGAACGAGGCCGCCGACATCGCCAAGTGGTGGCTTGGACGGGCGGAGGAGGCGGAGACGTCCCCATGGAACCGGAAGGTGAGCATGAGGATCTTCCTCCTCCCTACCGGAGCTCGGAGTCTTCTGAGACCGAGACGCCCAGGTGGGGCGACATGGACGAGGACGACGACATGGACTTCGACATCACGAAGAAGCGCCCATCCTCGGACCCACCGAGGCGACCCGGCGGAGACCCAGGGGGACCCCCTGGCGGAGGACCATCAGGACCCCCTGGAGGACGCCCATCAAGTGGACCCCCTGGAGGCGGACCACCGGGCGGGGGAGGACCCCCTGGACCGGGCGGCCCCGGCGGAGGCCCTCCTGGAGGACCCCCTGGGGACCCCGACGACCCACCAGGGAACGGCGACCCGGAAACCACCTGGCGGTGGATTGTCTACCTCCGCAGGAGGGTCCAGTTCCTCGAGCGCGAGGTAGACACGGGCAAGGGCGAGATGACTCGCATCGCCAGGGTCGCCGCGCGGGCGCAGAGTTAGCTGGACATCGCCAGGGGCGAGACGAGGTCGCTGAACAAGGTCATCAGCGGCCTGCAGCAGAAGCTGGACGCCACGGAAGCCCGTGGGAGCATCGGCAGCGACCACGCACCCCTGGAGTCTGGCTCGTCGGACGACGGCTGGGGACCCGGACCAGGTCCAGGCAGACCCCACGCCCCTGGCGGAGCCCCCAGGAGTCGCCCCAGCGCCAGTGCCCCCTCTCTCACCGCCCCCTCTCACCACAGTGCGGGCCGCCGCAACGAGCGCGTGCCGCCCGGCAGTGGCAGTGAGGATTGGCGTGATGAGTGGCTCAGCGCGGAGTACCGCAACCGCCGTGCTCCACCGCGGACACCGGTACGCCCCCAGCGCCCCGCACCAGCCTCGGAGCCAATCCCAATGGCTAGTGGACGTTATGGTGGAGTCAGGGATGAAGTCCCCAGAGGAAACGTGGAGTGGGATGTCCGCCAAGCTGAGGACCTGGACCTGGACCTGGAGGAGTTCGACATCGGCCCGCCGCGTGGTGTACGACGGGAGGCCGCTGAACGCGGCCGCCGGCGCCGTGATGAGGAGGCGTACATGGAAGGAGTACGGCGTGAACATCTAGGCTCAGCATACATGGAGGAACCGCGGCATAGCCACAGGGATTCCATGGAGGTGATGGACGTGGCGGCCGTGGGAGTCCGTGAGAGAGGCCGATGGGAACCTCGGTCGACCTCGCGGCCGGCGTTCATGGTCTCTAAGGCCGCTGATGCCGCCGTGTGGGAAGACTTGAAGGACATCAAGCCCCCCATGTACGATGGCAACCCCCTCAACCTCGACCGCTTCTTGGAGAAGCTGGACGATTGGGGGGTAACCGTTACTGAGGACATGCATCCCGCTGATGCGGAGAAGTAGTTCTTCAGACGTTTCAGGTACCGCCTGCCGGAAGTGCTCGGAGAGCTATACTTCGTGGCGACCAAGGAGGGGAAAATCAAGACCCTCAAGGAAGCCAAAAAGTGGCTCAACGAGCAGGAGCGGGTGGACGCTCCGCAGGTGGCTGCCAAGCGGTGGAAGTCCATCAAGCTTCAGCATGATGGACGGGAGATTCGCCTACGGGACTGGCAAGACTTCCGAGGGCATTACACCCTCTTCCGCCGCAACTTGGAGGACTGGAACGAGGGTGACGAGCAGGCTCGCCTGCTCTCCATGCTGCCGGAAGCATGGATCGAGAGGGTCACCAAGGAGGAAGCCAAGCGGGCCAAGTCCAACCACACGGTCAAGATGATGCTCCCCAAAGAGTATCATACGAACGTGGTGGCTTGGACGAGGAAGAACGTGGCCCGCGATGTCAAACGGCACTCCCTGCGGAACGCTCTCCTCATCACCGTCTCGGACGATCGCGAGAAGACCGCGATGTGGCGCCTTGACGAGTGTGAGGTGAGCGGCCAGACCATCCGTCTGCAGGCCATTCCGGCGCGGATGAGCTGCGACGATATCCTGGAGTGGGTTGGAGAGGAGGTGCTCAAGGAGTACCGGAACCTCCACCACACCCGCGGGTTGAGGCCCGGCGACCGCGACGTCAACTACGTTGTCGAGGGACCTGGCGGGGAAGCTGCCATGGACCCAGCGGGAGCCAACGGCGATGAGACTCTCGTCGACGATGACGACAACGATGAGCCCGCCGAGGTGGCCGTTTGCGCCTTCGTGGCCAACAACCTGAGCGCGGGGAACAACTGGGGAAGCTGGAAGCCCCTGCAGCCGGGTTGGAAGAAGAAGGAGAAGAGGGACCCTCGCCGCATTGGCGACCCTCCGTTGTCCTTTGGGGAGTTCATAAGAGCTCACCCGCAGGGCTGTTTCGTGTGTTATGGAAGGAAGAAAGGCTTCAACCATGACCACCGAACATGCCCCACCCACAAGGCCGACACGGAGGCTTACAAGAAGGCGCACTGGTCGAAGAAGCGTGCGCCCGCGGGTATCCGGGAAGCCAAGGTGGAGGTGGACAAGGACGAGCTCTCCAAGCTGGTGTCGCAGGGGACCGGGTTGGCCAAGGAGATCCAGGAGATCAAGAGGAACTGGGTCCCCAGGTCGGACAACAAGAACAAGGAGAACAACCAGAATGACCAGAACAAGGACAAGGACAAGAAAACTAAAAGGGGAAGGAAGAAGGGCGTCAACGAGGTTGATGCGGAGGAGCACACCCCTACTTCCACAACCGACGCCCCCTAGCGGAGCCCCTGCAGCCAGGGGCCCCAGCTAGGGCGGTCGCAGGATGGTGACGTGGGAAGCGCCGAACCATCCCAGTCGGGAGTCGATAAGCACAAGGGGACTGCCGCGGGCGGAAGGCCCGGTCCGGCACCCAGTCGCGGAGGCGGGGTGAGGGCAAGTGAAGGCACGAACCCTTGCACCCATCCATCCTTCGCGACCAAGAATGTGTTTGATGTACTACAAGATCTATCCGAGAGTATCGGAGGATCACCCGGACCGCAGCTGGATGCTGCAGATGGGCAGCCTGAGCCGATTGTCCACAACCTGCACCAGTCGCTTGTCGAGCTTCTGGAACGCCCGGAGATCCTGAGCCTGCACGCCGTGCGCCTAGTTGGGCGTGAGCGGCAGTTGCACCTTAAGGTCCGTGCCCTATGCGGGGAAGTGGAAAAGGTTTTCGACGTGTTGGTTAACACGGGCGCTCAGGTCAGCTTGGTCAACGCTGGCCTACTTCCGCCAGAGTGTCTGACCGACAGTCGGAAACCTGTCAGGCTGAAGGTGGCGAACGGCCAGTACATGGTGGGAGGCACGAAGGAAGCAGCCATCGGGCTGCAGTTCGTGAACCATCGTGAGCTGAGCCGCCCCGACCTCGGCAAGGGAATCCTCCTGCACGGTCGCTTCTACGAGGCCGAGATGGACTGGGACATGATCGTTGGGTACGACTTCATGATTGAGACGGACTCCGGCGTTCTCCCGGCCCAGGCCTCAATGACCCTGTACCAGGACGACCAGCTCTCGTGGCTTTCGTCACCTGAGCACCATGTGGAATGCCAATGGATCCACCCCGAACGCAATCAGCTCGAAGTAGCCGCGCTGGACACTGAGCCAACTGGGCCAGCGAACCAGGAGTACGGCGTAATGCCGGAAGTGGCGAGCCGAGTGGTCGCGGACCTGGGAGCTTCGGATCTGGCCCTGGATGCGTTCTCTTCAGGAACCTCCGCCCATCTGCGGGTGTGTGAGAAGTACTGGAGCGCACAGGACTCCGCGTGGAAGAAGCACTGGGGTCCGCATCAGGGCTTGATGTGGATCCATTGCCCTCGAGGGGACATTCCAAGAGCGATAGCGAAGATTCGCAAGGACCGCTCCAAGGCAGTGCTGGTTGTTCCTATGGGTTGCACCGAGGAGGAAAGTACCCGACATTCGGTAGTCTCATTGACCAACATGACCTTAAACAAGGTCGTCCTACCGGCTGGAGAGAGTGTCTATCAGGACGCTAAGGGACAGCCCATGCCACCCCAGAGATGGCCAACAGAATTCCACTATGTGGATGGGGGCCTTGATCAGGCCGACACCACGGACTTTGTCTGTGTCAACCGCATCATAGCACAGCCATGGCGACAATGCTTTGCGGTTCCCCCTGTTGACATCAGAGAATCGGAGGACCCCCTCACGGAAGAGGAGTTGGATCTGGTTCAGGGGTATATGGATCAGCCCTTTCACGACTGGGGATGCCAGGGTGAGGGCAAGGGCCAGGACAAAGCCTGGTGGGAAGTCGACTCGATCGTCTCCGGTTCCTATGATGGGAACACCTTCCTGCAGAGGGTGCTGGACCACTTGTCCAGCCAGGACGAGCCAATCGGGGGTAACCCACCCACCTACGGCGATCTTTTCCGAGGCAAGACCAGAGATGGCCTTTTGGGCTACCTGGGAAGACCACCTGAGCCGAAAGCGAGCGGAGTAGCTACCCCTCAAGTAAGCTCCGTGGTCCAGGTGCCCGGAAAAGCCAAGGCGGAGTCCGATGATTGCCCCAAGATTCAGGCATTGAGGGCCAGGCTGAAGCAGAAGTATGGCGAGACCTTCTTCAGCAGAAAGCCTGTGTTTCCCCCACCGGTGCGTGGACCGTATGGCGAGGCCAAGATACGACTGAAGCAGGACCCCCGTGTGTATCGACACCGGGAGTTTGCCCTGAGGGGCGAGAGGAAGGAGGCCATGGAGAAGATCCTCCGTGACTTCATCGAGAGAGGCTGGCTTGAGCCGTGCCACTCCGAGTGGGCCTCTCCGTGCTTCGTCGTCCCCAAGAAGGTGGCCGGTGAATGGCGGCTCGTGGTCGACTACCGCGGCCTAAACGCCCAAACGCAGCACGACAGCTATACGCTGCCCCTCATTGAGGATATGCTGCAAAAACAACACCGGCTGAGGATCTTCACGGTGATTGACCTGAATCATGGTTATCATCAGATGCCTCTCGCCGAAGAGTTCCGTGCCTGCACAGCCATGAGCACTCCACTTGGACCTCTCCAGTGGAAGGTGATGCCCATGGGCGTTACCAACGGCAATGCAGCTTTTCAGCGGATGCTGGAGAACCTGCTTGAGGCGGTGCGTGACTGTGCGGACCCCTTCGTGGACGACGTGATCATCGCGTCCAGGGACCCCAGTATGAGCTACGAGGAGCTCCTGGAGGCACATGAAAGGGACGTCACTCGAGTGCTGGACCTTCTGGTTCGGCACAAACACACGGGCAGCAGTGACACGGCCACCATTGCGGTAAGCGAGGTGGTCTTCGCTGGCCACGTAGTCGGGAACGGGCAGCGAAAGCCCATACCTGGCAAGGTGGCTGCGATTGAGCACTGGGAAAAGCCCAAGACGGTCTCTGAGCTACGGGCGTATCTGGGGTTCTGCAACTACTACTCGGGGTATATCAAAATGTATGCCGAGTATGCAGCCCCCATGACGACCATGCTCAAGGGCAACCGAGAGGAGACCAAGAAGGGGTCCAAAAAGGCTCTGGTCTGGGATGCTGATTCCGACCGTGCCTTTGAGGGGATGAAGCAGGCGCTGCTATCCGCAGTGGGTCTGCACCTCGTGGATCCCGACCGAGGGTTCGTCCTGCGCACCGACGCTTCCGACTACGCCGTAGGCGCTGTGTTGGAGCAAGTGTTTGACGACGGGAGGCACGTGCCCGTGGCCTTCTGGAGCCGAGTCCTGGCGGAAAGCCAGAGACGGACGTGGACGCCCCGAGAAAAGGAGGCATATGCCATCGTCATGGCTCTTAGGAAATGGGCTGGGTACATAGCCCTCCATCCCGTCACCGTCTGCACCGACCTTCAGAGTCTGCAGTCGTGGCACAAGGAGCACGTGGACACCCCCTCAGGTCCCGCCTCCCGACGGGCAAGATGGCATGAGACCTTGGCCAAGTTCGATCTCACGGTTGTGTATATTCCTGGAAAGGATAACACCGTGGCGGACTGTCTCAGCAGGTGGGCCCATCCCGCCAGCAAGGGCATGACGGACATCTCTGCCCATGGCGATGAGGCTGAGACCGCTGAAGCCAAGAGGATCATTGAAATGGAGCGCCTGATGGAGGAGGAGGGTGTGAAATGCTTCGTCGTCATGGCTGCGGATGCCCCCCTCGGAATGAGGATGGGCAGAGCGGTCAGAGTACTCGCCCCTGAGGGAGCTGAGTCCGACAAGCACCTCTTCCCGGAATCTTGCCTCCAGGACGACTGGACCGACGATTACGCCTGGGTTCCTGGGTTCAATTCCTGGTCAGCCTAGCTAAGCAGGAAGATCCCATGTGACATGGCAGTGACCTCATCGCCACATACCATGCCACCTCAGCACATATGGGACCCAAAACAAAAAGTGCACATCTCCTGAGATGGCACTATGGAGAGAGAGTGACCTTGAGGCAGTTTTCTAACTCTTTTCCAAAAACATTTCAGCTATCTTTGTGAATATGCATTCATTTGTGATCTGAGTTGCAGTTTCTGTGAATATCCAATCATCTTTCACTGTTTACACTGCAGTTCTTCATGCTTTGATCCTGAATCCTCTTCTCTTTGCATACTATTGGCTTGGGCTATCCTGGAGTGACTTGGAGTGACTGTATTTCATCACAACAAAGCTTTTCATCTCCAAAAACATACAGCAGCAAACCCTACACCAACAGCAAGCAGCAGGAGAGGCACAAAACAGTGCTGAAAACACTATAAACTTTTCTGGTAGCAGAGGCAGCCTGTCTCTGTGCACCGGCAGCGACCCCGCGCCGTACAACCAGTGCTCCGAGTACAGGCAAATATAAGCAGAAGGGCGGACTAAGATGGATCCAAGAAAGGAGGACGCCGACCTGAAGTCAGCGCCAGCGCCTGAGGCACCGGCAAGGCCGGCGCCTGGCGCTGTACCTTCGGCGGAGCCCTTACATGGGCCAGTGGATACGGCTGAGGACTCCCTGGATGGGCTCCAGACGGCCTTCGGGGCCTTGTCTGTCGAAGAAGTGGTCTCTCAGCCTCAGCCTGTGAAGGGGAAGAGAGAGAACGAGAGCGAGAAGGATGCTGGAGAAGGAGCAGACCAAGGAGAGGAGCAAGGGCAAGACCCGACGGATGTCCCTACCTTCGAAGGCGCACCAAGCGCTTCTGGCCTCCACGCATCACCCTCTCCCATAGCCAGCACACTCCCAGCCGCCGCAACATCCACTTCCACAACCAACCCGCCTATGGCAGAGGGCACAGGCTTTACTGGCATGCCTCACCACCCCGCCTATGGTATGGGCCCACCTACCACTGCGCTCCATGAGGCAACTACTGCCAGTGAGCCGGTGGCTTCCAGCTCTGCGCCGCGATGGTATGCGGCTGACTATCCCCATCCACTCCACGCCACTGGAACCTATATGGATGTTCCTGGGTATGCTCCTGGGTATGCACCTGGGTATGCACCCTTGAGTGGGTTGAGGAGAGGACCAGAGTCTCTGGGAGGCAGGAGTAGAGGATCGGGAAGATCCTCCAACAGGTCCCTGACGCGGTCGGAGATCAACGAGGTGCTCCGAGGAGCCACTTCAAAAATCGTGGGCGACCTCACGCAAGAGATCAGGGAGAAACTGGAGCCCCTGATGATCCCGTCCCATGCGTCACCTACGACGGTGGGAATGTCACCCCACCGAGTACAGGCTAACCACCTGGCGGCAGGGTTGACAAATACCCTGGGGAGCCTGAGGAGCCGACCGATGCCGACTCCTGCAGCAGTACCGAGAAGTCCATTCGTCCCGAGAACGGCCCAGCCGCCCTACAGCCACGTGACGAACTCGACGAGGGCCGAGCTGGACCAGCTGGGGCTGACAGCCTTAAGGGCTATGGTGGACGTGGAGCCTTATGGCTCTAGTGATCTTGGCGGAGAGCCCTCCGATGACGAGCCGCCGTCGATGGATTCTTCTTCGTCCTCAGATGATGAGGACCCCGAGGACCCCAAGGGTAAGAAGAAGAAGAAGAAGAAGAAGAAGACCCGACGCCCTGAAGGACGCCGAGCTCAGGAGGCGAAGGCTATTGCCACCTCCAAGGTAGTGGTGAACCTGCCTGAGTTCACAGGCAAGGACCTCAGCGAGTTCGCTGAGAATTTTGGCCGGTTCCTACGACTGACCGGCCAAACCCACGCGAGTGGGCGAGTGAAGTGCGATCTGCTCCTGCAGTGCTGCAAGACCAAGTACCTGGAGAAGCAGGTCAGGCAGATCGTAACTAACTCAGCCACCTTTGCCGATGTGTTGGTTGCCCTGGAGAGGCAGTACCCAACTTACGAAACCGACCTCTCCATCAGGGCCGAGATCCAGAACCTGCCCGTGCTGCCCAACAACCCCAAACCTGGCAGGGTCTCCGAGCTGTTGGCTGACCTGGATCACTGGGCTGGACGACTGACACCCGGTTCCTACAGCAGCGACGACCTGCTGTTCTGGTTGTGTGCCAAGCTCCCCCGAGAGCTATGGGACGAGTGCCGTTTGACGGCTGAGCGCAAGGCTAGATCCCTTCGCTACGAGGATCTATGCGTGCTGCTCCTGGAGATGGCGCTGGAGAAGGAGAGCGACCAGCACTTGAACAACTACCGTCCTGGTGGTGGAGGTTCTGGAGGCAAAGGGTACCAAGGGTCCCGACCTGGGCAGGGGACTACCCCCAAACACGCCCACGCCCGTCTAATGGAGAGCGTGAAGGAGCTATTCTGGTGTGATGCCAGAGACGAGCAGGGCCACCTGCAGCACGCCTCTGACTGCGAGCAGCGAGACTGCTTTGTAGTCCAGGGGAAGCAGCAGGAAAAGAACACCGGCGCCAAAGCGAAGCGGCCGGATCATTACCGCTGCACCATCACGTGTGCATTCTGCGGTAAGCGGAAGCACTACGAGGATGAGTGCTACCATAAGCAACGCCTATCGGCGAAGCTTAAGGGGGAAGATCCTGGCAAAGGCTCAGGCAAAGGTGGAGGCAAGGCCAAAGGCAACGACTCCGGCAAGGGCAAGTCGAAAGGACGTGGTCAAGGTGGTCAAGACAAGGGTCAAGGTGGACGAGGAGGAGGCGCTAACCGCCAGACCGACAACAAGAACAAGGACAAGAAGGGAGGCAACCCCAACCCTAATCCAGGGGGGAACTCCGAGCCCTCTGGAGGGCAGTCTGGACCTACCACACGCTCACAAACGCAGGCCCAGCAAGAACAAGGAGCCAAGCGTGAGCATGAAGGTGGTGATGACGGCAACGCTAAGACGAGGAGCCGTTTCATGAGGATGGCCCGCAAATTGCGGAACAAGGGGTTCGAGGTGACCTGTCCCGCGGAGTTCTGACGGGGACGCTCTGGTGGCACCCAAGACCTGGTGTTTTGGGTATGTATCCGACTAGGGGGACGCAAATCCCTGGGGGTACTGGATACTGGCGCCACAATATCGATAGTGGCCAAGAAAACTTTACCTAGTGGGAGCCTGAAGAACACCATGACCACCGCCGCTATACGCATGGGGGATGGACATGTGGTGCACAGCTGCGGGGACTGTGAAGTGGAGGTACCTATGGGCTCCTGGACTATCGCCCATCGGTTCTATGTGATGGACACTGATGCCTTGGACTTTGTACTGGGGACTGACTTTTATCGTGCAGCACTCCAAGATACAATCCCTGACGCTGCAAGCGCCCTACCTCCTCTACGTGGACCACGGCAGTGGCAGAGAGTCTGTGCCACTGGAGCAGTCGGAACATACCTCGAGTTACCTGAGGCTATCGAAGGAGGAGCCCTCTAACATGATGGCGGCCTCCAAAACTGAGGATTATCAACTATTGGGGGAAGTCCTAGACCAAGGTCTGAAGGAGTTGGGTTACTCTCGAGAAGACCTGAGTGTGGAGTTGTTCGCCAGCGACAAGCAACATGTACTGGACCTTTACTGCAGCAAGGGGAAGAACTGCAGCTACAAATTTTACTGGCCCTCTTTCGGATTGGCCTACGGGAACCCCAGATTCAGTGAACTGGGGAAGGTGCTGACCAAGGTGGCCTTGGAACGTTCCCGTATGGTCCTGTGTTCCCCCGATTGGGGAGCCCATGGGGGCAACGAGTACTGGCGAACCCTCCTTGACAAGCTGACTATCAGCTCTGTGCGGTTACCTGATGAGGCCATCTACGTGCCTCTGGGACGCAAGACGCCCATTGGGAAGCCCGGATGGGGGAGTATGCTAAGCATGGTGGACGGAGGTCTTACCTCCATTCCCTGGGAGGACCTGGACCCGACTCTGGTCCAGGCTATACAACGAGAAAGCGATGGACTCGCCTTGGGTGACTTGAAGGATCGCCTACGACCTCAAGATGCTGTTGAGACTACACCCGGAGGAGATGAGTACGTCGTGACCGACACCAACGCCCCCAACTCACCCTGCCATGTACCTGTACCTGATGGAGTCTCTGAGTGTGGACTATCTGAGCTACCTAGCTCTATCCACTCAGATGACGAAACTGAGCACGACGCTTTCTTCGTGCAGACCTGTGTGCAGGAAGTGGAGAACGCCGAGTACGTCGCCCCACTAAAACCCCTACTCTCCATGAGGGTGGAAGACCCCGTGGACGAGGAGCTGGACCCTCGATCCAGGCTCAGGGAGTATGTGGATTCCAAGAGGAAGCTGGTGGCGAAAAAGCTATGCTACGCGAAGCCTACCCGCAGCTCATGGCCACTGAAGCAAGGACGTATGGGAGACCTATCCCAATTGAAGGAGGACCTCGAACAGAAGATCGCCACCTGGCAAAGGGAGGTAGATCTCAAGCTCATGAAGAGCGTGTGGGGCGCCCATGTGAGGACCCCAGAGGAGGACGACCTCTCGGAGGAATGTGTATGTGAACCCCCTTGAGCGTGCCTATGTTGCCATCGTCCACCGGAGATGGTTGAGCAAGCACTTTTATATGCCTACCAAGGGCTGAAGGATGCTACCGCGGGCGAGGAGTCGGTGGAGGACCACCTCCCGACGTCTATTCAAGGGGCAAGCAACTTACACTCCGACGAGGACATGGAGGACAAGATCAAGGTATTGGACCCGCGGGTACAGAAGCTTATAAGGACCTATCTGGAGGTGTTCGGAGAACTACCCCCTCCAGCCTCATGTGACAAGCTGGTACAGATGGACCTCAAGCTGAAACCCGAGTTCGTTGGTCACAAGATCCGGAGGAGACCCTATCCAGCTCCTAAAGAGCAGGCCGACGAGATCGAGCAACAGATACAAGAATGTATCGACGCTGGCCTAGTCCTGGAGTACAAGGACGGGGACTACCCCCTACACTGCAGCCCCTGTTTCCTGGTGGCTAAACCTGGGTCTACAGCCAAACGGCTGGTAGTGGACTACGGAGAGCTGAACAAGAAGACGCTGAACCACTCAGGGTCCATTCCCAATATGGAGTCTACCCTGGAGAAGATAGCCTCCTGTCGCTACAAGACCAAGATGGACAAGCGAAGTGGATTCTGGCAAGTGGACCCGACGCCCAACGCGCAGGAACTACTGGCCTTCTTCACCCCTCAGGGGGGGGTATTCAAGTGGAAGGTCATGCCATTTGGCGTGGCTAACGCACCCGCTTTGTTCCAAGAGCTGATGAACAAGATCTTGTCCATCCTACGAAGGAGACCTAAGGTGCAGGAGCTCATATCCCGTGGGGCCCAGATGGAGGCTCACATCGACGATGTATGCCTCGGGACCAATACCCAGGAGGATCACCTAATCCTCTTGGGTGAGTTCTTTGCGGTCTGCCAGGAGAACCACACACGACTCAAGCTGGAGAAGTGTGAGTTCATGCAGGAGACCATGCAGTACTTGGGGTTTGACGTTGGCTATGAGTGGTGGACTCCAGCGGCCTCTAAGGCCAAACCCCTGATGGATGCCAAGGTACGACACGAAGACCCCAAGAAAGGACTTCATGATGTACGCAGTTTCATTGGGGCGTGCAACTTCTATCGCCGCCACATCAAGAACTTCACCTATACCAGCGCCGTTCTGACGGACTTGATCAAGAAGAGTACTACTTGGCGCTGGGGCCCACAAGAGCAACAAGCGTTTGACGAGCTCAAAGACAAGGTAGCCAACGCTAAGTGCTTGGGCGTGCCTAGGGCACAAGGGGAGATTATCCTGGTGACCGACGCCAGCAATGTGGGCGGTGGTGGAACGTTGTTCCAATGGCAAGCACTAGAGAAGGAGGAGTTCGTCTCGGCCATTTCCCAATGGGGGACTGAAGGTCTCAACCGAGATGGAACCCTCAAGCACAGCTACCCTGACGACAAGTGGGTCCTAGTACCTCTGGGCCACTGGAACTGGAAGTGGAACCAGGCCAGGGGGAACTACTCCACCTATGAGCAGGAATTGCTCGCGGGTATGCTGGTGCTATCCTCACAAGCACGACTGTTGGGGAGTAACCCTGTGGTCTGGCTATGCGACCAAGAACCGGTCCGCAGTTTCCAGAAGGGTCCCCCACCTGAGAAGGCCAAGCTACGGCGCTGGTGGACCTACCTCAGTCAACTACGGCTGACGGTACACCATATCCAGGGAGTGAAGAACGAGTGTGCTGACTACATCAGCCGCAACAAGTTCGACACCCTGATTGGTGCCCGGTCTGAAGCGCTGGCTAAGGAGGCGTTCAGCCGTATGGACGTACACCTGGACCTGAACATGACCATGATACGCCCCCTGGATGGACTCCAACAATCGGAGTACCTGAAGGAGTTAGGGGATATCTACAAGCGCCTGGAGAAACGCCTTGAACCCCTCATGGTCAACCAAGACCAGTGGAAGAGGGACAAGAGCTACCTCTGGCACGAGGACCGCATCGTGGTGCCTAGTGACTGAGTCCCAGCGCTGCTGAAGTGGACCCATGAGTCCAGTGGTCATGTGGGTGCTGACCGTACCCTGAGGCTGTTCAAGCAGTGGTTCCACACTACGTGGACTGACGACCAACTGCGGAAAACTCTCCAGCCTATCGTGGACAAGTGCCCGTGCAGGTCCCGTACACCTGGGGATATCAGGGACAGAGGTCTCTACTCGACCCTGCCCATCCCTCACTGTGCCAACAGTGTTCTATACGTGGACTACACGGAGATGCCGAAGTTCGGGGGCTATGACTTCGCCCTCGTGGTAACCTGTGGGTTGACCAGGTTTACCAGGGTGTTCCCCTGTACCAAGCACATTACCGGAGAGGAGACTATCAAGATACTCCTGGAGGAGTGGTTTTGTGTCTATGGGGCGCCCAAGGAGATCAACTCCGATGAGGACGTACGAGTACGCTCAGATACTGGCTGGTACAAGAGGGTCCTGAGATCCCTCAATGTCCAGGTGTCCACGGGGATTCCCTACTCTCACACGAGCAACCCCCTATGTGAGCGACAGATTCGTGTCCTGAAGGAGAACGTCAGGATATGGTGCAAAACTGAACGCACCAGAGACTGGGTGAGACTACTCCCCGTCATATCCTTGATGATGAACTCCCAAGAGAGTTCAGCAACTGGCTACTCGCCACATGAGCTATTCATGGGGCGCCCTGCGTGGTTCCTACATGCCCCCTATCCAGAGGGCACCCATTCTTCTGTGGGTGAATGGGTCCAAGAGCAACAAGCGAAGGTGGACAAGTCCAAGGCTATGCTCCAGAGAGTGAGGGAGCGTCAGTGGAACAAGAAGAACAAGCACCGTGTACCGGCCACCTACCAAGAGGGGGACTGGGTGCTGGTGCACCACAGTCGACTACCCGCCTGGCCACGCTCTACCAGCGATGACCCATACTTCGGGCCGTACAAGATCCTATCTGTGGATGGACACCGTATCACCGTGCGGTGTTCTCCCCGTCTAGGGGGGACCCTGGTGTGCGCTGCTCAACACCTGAAGCGCTACCATGATCCTGAAGACCTCTGTGGGGAGGAGTGGGAGCTGAACGACGAGGAAATCGCCGCTCTGGACCTACAAGGGGCTGCCAGCCCTATGGAAGTTGAAGGTGAGCTCCCCGACATGAACGCCGAGGAGATGGCTAAGGAGGGCTTCTACCTGGTGAAGTCTGTCCTACGCCCCCGCTATCGCCAGGGTTGGCGCTTCCTCACCCTCTGGGAAGGGTTTGGAGTCGAAGAGGCCACCTGGGCGCCCTTCTCTGCATTTGTTCTACCGGAGGGACGCCTAAACTCAGTTCTGGTTGACTACTTGTCCCAGAACAACCTTGGTGAGTTGCTGAGGCTCGCTGAGACGCTTGCCTCCAAGACTAAAGCTAGGGACTGAACCTTACCCTTACCTGCCAAAGCGTATGTGTGAGTGTGCTATTCCTAAGGTCCTGAGAGCAAGCCGCAGAAGTGGTGTCCTAATCATACCCAAGTCTGCGCCCTTGCTAAACCTGGAGGGTTGGCTTATTGATGCCACGGGGTACGCCCCGGGTCTCCCCTCCCCTATGCGCCCAATTTCTGTGCTGGCGCAAAACCTTGGGGGAATACCCAGCGTGCTAATCCAGGTATTGTTTTCCCTACCTATCTGTCTACTACAGGGAGGAGTGGCCAAAAGCTATGAAGGCATGAAAACGCCGTTTTGCTATGTGGCCAAAACACTGACCTAACCACTGCCACAGCCCACCAACCCTGCTAAAATTGCAGGAAACGGGTGGGACAGTGACACACGCACTACAGGTCCTACACACCCTACAGTGGCACCATCCTTGTGGGCGAGCACTGAAGCAACTGGCTCAAGCCCCTACTCAGGACTACCACTCCTACACGCACACTCTACTGGGCGTTGCGAAGTCAAAGGTGTCGTGGGTCCTAGCGACCCTCCTGTGAAATGACAAGAGAACACAGCGCTGCTAAGCAACTGTGGCCTAACAGGGGACGCCACAACGCGTTTCCCCTGCTAGGGCTTGGAGGGAAGGAGTGCTCTCGCGTGCAAGGCGCAGATGTCGATGAAGTCGGACTCCCTGCTCTGCCACAGGCGGAGCGGAGTTACTTGTTTGTGTGATCTGCGCCCGTGTTTAGCAGGGCATAAAAAAAGGCTGCTGCACCAATTACCCTACCTGCCCACCTGTAAAACAAAGGCAAATGAAAGGGCGTTTGCGGCGGAGGACCCAAGCCACACTCCAGGTATTATACCCTTCTCAGTGTGACCTATAATACACTGTCCGCAAACACGCTGGAAGTCCAGCTACCCTTGTCAAGCAAGCAAGCGTTAAGGGACTCCTCAGGTTCTCTTAAAGAACGTACCGAGGAGCCCCTGGGTAGCCTAAACAAGGTTTACCGTGCGCACTTCGCGTGGCCTACCCTTTAATGCGTGTGTGCATGCACGAGTATGCACGAGACGCGTGGGCAAACCTGCCCATCTCATCACCAATCACGACTCCACCAGGGGGTGACCCCGCCTGGGCTTACTCACCTTACCTACCGCTGGAGAGAGAGAGCAAGTGAGGGGCGCACGCGAAGAACGTTGCTATGCACTTGTGTGTATGTCTAATCACCCTGATCTGACCGCTAATCATCTGCAATCTTTCTAATCAATCCCTCTATCGCGTTCTGTCTTTGTTAGCGCTGCTACAAGGCTCGTTCACGGAGACACGAGACGAGCAATGTGTATGCGGCATACGAGACGAACATACCTGTAGTTTATACCTGATTCATTGAAGTCGTTTCGTTCATTTTCGGATTCTTGAATTTCTGAAGCTTCTATTAGTGTGCGTGGAATCTGTATGTTTATTTATTAATGTGTGTCACGTCATTTTCAAGACTACGTGAGACATACGTTTATAATTCCATTATTTCTCCATTTTCCGGCGCTTCGCTAGGAGCCGCTCCTGCGCGCCGCCATTTTATGCGTATGAATTTCTGGATTTAAAAAATCCAGAGATGACTATAATTTCTATAAAAATGCGCTTCTGATGCACAATTGGATTCTGCTCAGGTGTGTCGTTTCAGAAAAATTCTACGCCGTCATTTGACGGATTCTGATGTCGTGGCTTCGTTTTTGCGTGGATTCGTCCATAATTCTCCCATTCCTGCCTCTGCAGATATCCACGCGCAGCCTCGCTGAGTAGGCCGTGTTCGGGCCGAATTGCAGGTGCCTGGAGAGACTGAGCAGAACCAAGACCCCACCAAGGGGGAAATATAATTTTGTTTCGACTCCCTTCGCCCTAAGACAGGTCACAGGTCGCCAGCAGGTTTACGAGAACACATGCGAGTGTGTATAATGTGTCTTGCGTTGGGTTTGTGTCGACGCTGCGTCTTGGAGGGAGGGATGCATATGCACATGCTTGGCATGCTCCCATACTAACCCAACCAAGCCACAGGAGCCCCGGCAGCGCCATGAGCGCTGAGTCTTCTGTAGGATATGATACAATCAGAGCAGCAAAAGAGCGCCAGCCATGGTGAGCGCCCATTTTTCAGTGTGAGGGAAACTGTAGGTATTTTAAAGTAGATGTGGAAACCAAGGAAAGGCCAAGAAAAATTCCCTTTTTCCTAAAAATGCGACAGTGGTGGCCACCACAGCACAAGGGGGGAGTAAGAAAAAGTGCTTTTCCTTTGCTATGAGGCATACTCTAGTTGTATTAGAGATGCACTGAGCATCCATGCATTTTAATCTTAGTATTGGTCCCACCAAAACTGGTGATAACACATTTTGACCTATGGAACCAAACACCCAATCAGGATATGGAGTGGACCCCTTAATCCCCTTTCAATGTGAAGCTATTCATCTTTTCCTGAGTTGACTGAGCAATGACATACCTAAAGTAGAGCCTATGAATTTATCTATGTTTTTCCATGAATTCTTAGCTATCCTAGTGGTATGCACCCTAGGGGGCTGGGCACCTCTTTTTGAGAGGTCCTGGGTTCAATTCCTGGTCAGCCTAGCTAAGTAGGAAGATCCCATGTGACATGGCAGTGACCTCATCGCCACATACCATGCCACCTCAGCACATATGGGACCCAAAACAAAGAGTGCACATCTCCTGAGATGGCACTATGGAGAGAGAGTGACCTTGAGGCAGTTTTCTAACTCTTTTCCAAAAACATTTCAGCTATCTTTGTGAATATGCATTCATTTGTGACCTGAGTTGCAGTTTCAGTGAATATCCAATCATCTTTCACTGTTTACACTGCAGCCCTTCATGCTTTGATCCTGAATCCTCTTCTTCTTGCATACTATTGGCTTGGGCTATCCTGGAGTGACTTGGAGTGACTGTATTTCATCAAAACAAAGCTTTTCATCTCCAAAAACAGGCAGCAGGAAACCCTACAACAACAGCAAGCAGCAGGAGAGGCAAAACACAGTGCTGAAAACACTATAAACTTTTCTTTACGCCAAGTCTGAGGCCTTTGCGGCCGAGT
Organism: Eutreptiella sp. 'Long Island Sound 2002'; assembly: GCA_964036045.1. Taxonomy (NCBI): domain Eukaryota; phylum Euglenozoa; class Euglenophyceae; order Eutreptiales; family Eutreptiaceae; genus Eutreptiella; species Eutreptiella sp. 'Long Island Sound 2002'. The sequence continues at coordinate 22,065,130 of OZ038380.1, read as the reverse complement.
ATAGGGCTGTGACCGACCCTGATGACGAGCAGAAGTGGCCAAAGGGGCTGACTGAGGAAGATGGCAAGCTCTACCGTAATGGTAAGCTGCTAGTACCGGAGTCCCGGGTGCTTGAGCTTTGCGAAGCTTGGCATCACCACATGCTGCACCCAGGGGTCAAGAAGCAAGCCCTTGACATGCAGCGCCGGTTCGAGATCGACCATATCGTTCTCTACACCGCCATCAAGAAGGCCAGGAAGGGTTGTTCGGTCTGCCAGGCCTGCAATCCCGATAACCGGAACGTCAAGGGGGAAGCCCAATGGACCCCAGTTCCTGACAAGCCCATGGAGAGCGTGGCCATGGACGTCTTCTCCATGCCCGGGGTGCACATTGGCAAGGAGACCTTTCACTGTGTGGTTCTCTGTGTGGACCGCCACAGCGGCTACGTTGTAGCCGTTCCGGCACGCAAAAAGGGGTTGCTTGCCAAGGAAGTGGCAGTCATGATGATTCGTCATTTGCTGACCGTCTTTGACATCCCCCGCACCATTTGCAGTGACCGAGGGCCCCAGTTTACTGGTGGCTGGTTCAAGGCTATGTGTTCCCTCATGGGAATACGTCATGCCAAGAGCGTCGCCTATCTCAGCCGGTCTAACGGCCGTGCTGAAGTGGCTGGACAGCAGCTGTTTGAGAAGCTGCGCAACATTCACATCACCAATCCACGTCGGAACTGGTTTGAAAAGATGTGGCCTGCTCTGAAGGCCCATCATGACACCCCCACGCCGGGTGGTTTGTCCCCCCACCAGATTCTGTTCGGCAGGGACCCCCTTGGTCGGGGACTTCCCTTGTCTGGTGATGGCATGGCTATGGACGCCAAAGAATTCTTCGCGCGGCAAGAGCAAACGGCGCGGGACATCCGCCAGCAGCTCGAGAAGGAGCATGCTGAGCGTCAGAAGTCCGCCCCGAGCTCGACAGCGCAGAAGTTCAGGGTGGGAGACCCGGTGTGGGTGATCAGACCCCGCCCTATGGGCACCCACCGCACCAAAACCTGGTTCACACCCGGCGAGGTGGTCCGCAGGATTGGTGAGGACACCTACCGCATCAAGGTGGGTCACGGACAGTTCCGGGAGCGCCACGAGGGTCAACTCCGTGTGCGGGAACCCGACCTCCGTGGCCAACATGTGTCCCTGAGCTATGCCGCACATGAGGCCGATTTGGACGACGACTATGCTGAGCAGGACGACTATACCGTCGAGAAGATCCTGGCTCAGCGTCCGAAAGCCTCGGCACCCGGAGGTCTGGAGTTCAAGGTTCGTTGGCGAGGCTATGGGCCGTCCCACGACACCTGGGAACCCGTCTCCTCGTTCGTGCCGCGGGTCAATACTCCCCTCATGGAGTACATCCCCAAGCACAAGACCAAGATCCACGTTTCGGACTTGGCAGCACTCACCCGGGCGATTGCAGCCAGGGGTGCCTGATCAGCGCCCTGATCTCTCCCCTGATGCATTTTGGGCGCCTGTGAGGTCGACGGATCGTCCCTTACTTGCTTGCTCTCTTCCATCTTTCGGTGACCTGCCATCAGAGTGGCCATGTACCCACCCCTGCTGAATCCAGAGGAAGATGGCCCCTCTCTTCTTCTATTCGTCACTCCCCCCCCTGCTGCATCCTTGGGAAACCAGGTAGGGCGACTGACCTTCGTATATCTGAGCTCTTGGGGCCTTGAAGCCCATACGACGTTGCGCAACCGATGCCGCTGTCATCGGCATTGCGATTTTTGGTGTGTGGTCTGGTTCCATGGCACTTGCGGAATCCAGACCAGTCGACGTGTGTCTCGAGACTATATATGGCCTGAACTCAGGCGTTTTCCTGTCCACCCTCCTGCATTTGCCTTATCCTGACCGTGGCGTGGTTTGGCGCTCTGTCCAGAGTGTGTTTACACGCCTATTTACCCCGCTTGTTTTGCTTTTCTGCCCCCCCCAGATATGTGCATTTGTATGTCAGCCCATCACTGAAGTATGGACTGTTTTTCCCCCCGATGGGATGCGAATCGACTACGAGGTCGCCCTGAGTCGCCATATACATGCTTTTGCATGAGGTCCAGTCTGGACCAGTACCTAAGTACAGATTCTTCTATTTGAGTGCCTGTGATACCATGTGCCCTATTCGCTGTGATGTGGAGATCCTGATGGCGCCAGGCGGGAAGCCCAGTTGCCTGACTACACTCCCAGCGGTCCGCCACTGTCAGTCCCAGTGTGAGCCTACCGACTCGCAGACGCACTTGCAGTCGGATGGCGGCCTCCGGTGCTCCTGACCTCGGTCAGTCTGCCTGGGAAACTGGTGGTTTGAGGAGTCGACGCCTCCGCCCACACTGCATGAGGACTCCCTCATGTATGGCCTTCGTGGTAATAGGGCGAGGGAAAAGACGGCCTTGATGCCCGATCCCTTAGGGAGGAGCTCGTTCGGCTGTACCACTCTGGACTCGCATCGTATGGGTATGGACATGGTGCGCCCGAGGAAGGACCCGTGGGGACTCTCCCCCAGCCGGCGGGCCTTGGGAAGCTTGGGGTAGCCTGATGGATCTTTGTGGTCGCTTTCGACCTGTGGGACCACCTCGGTCGTCGTGTGACGCCTATGTTGGCCGTGTATGCCACTGCTACTGTGGTGGTGACCGTAGCAGCCGGCACCCAGTGCGCCTGGTATGGGTTAACGGGTCCTTTGGATGCCGAACAATCGCCGCCAGGACCCGGGACTGGATACCTGATACTATACTTGCAGTTACTAACAGCTACAGCACCGTACTTGTCTTACTGTAGGATTTGGACAGCCTAACCTGCCAATCAGCCTGGAGTGAGGATGTGACACCCCCCCCCTTCAGGAAATGGTCCCGGGTACCCGCTGCCATGCGTGGGTGTTATCGAGCCCCCCCCAGGGTTTGCTCTAAGGAGGGGGGTGAAGCGGTACCCAGAACCCCATGGCTAGAATAGGGCATACAACCGGTCTCCGGTCCACTAACCCCATGTACGGAAGGGAAGACGCCCGTTGACGCCCGGTGCGAGCCCAGCAATAGCGTGTTCCGTGCCGTAAAGCCCCGCATCGGCAACCGATGCACCGCCAGCGGAGATTTATATATCAGAATATTAGGAATCAACAGGGTTTTATTTTCATATTGTTTCCGTCAATATTTACGCTTCCGTTCTGATATTCACTGTTTTGACAGCTGCCGGTTAGTTCGCGACTTTAGCGTAACCGCCAGTTTAACTGTTATATACAGATATTCTAGTGCAAATCGTGACGAAGACTCTAAAGTCTTCAGGAATTGCATTGATGCATCCGCAATTTTCCAATCTTACACTCGCAACCTTAATCCGAATTTTTCAGGATGTCGAAATCGGATTTTCGACTTCGACATCCCCGCACTTGATTTGACCTACGTGCTTCCCTATGCACGAATCAACTTTCCTTTTGTCTTGCCCTCCATTTGTCTTAGAGATATGGGCAAAACAAAGTTGATTCGTGAGGCCACTTGTGAGGGTCATATCTCGTGCCGGTTGCGAGGAAGGACAATAAGGAAACGTGGGATGTATTCACAATACTCCCGATGTAATTTAGGAAGCATTATACGCCTTGCGTTTCCACAGGTGCGCGCTAGCGTAATGGATCATGGTCAAGAGGGTAGAGTTTGCGTTATAACTCTTTGGCCATGATATTGCGTGCGTTAAGATAACTTTCGAGTGTAGCGCGCAAGTGTTGGTGTTGCATAGGAACTTTTTTTGAGTTCCTATGAGCAATTAACACGACGTTATGCCCTTGGAGGGGCATGACATATCGTGGGGGGAGCTACCTTTTTGGGCAATATGTGGTATGTGCCATGTGTTGTGTTGCGTGCCCATTTAACGGGTCCATCGCTCCAAGCCAAACCCGCCAATGGACCTCATATTGTGCAAGCGCCTTCTCCATACTCCCCACGATCAATTGCAAGCCTAACCTTCGTGGAGGGAAGCTTGTGTGGCGATCCGAAAGCGATGCGTTGGGAGCAAGGTGTGTGTTTTGCAATTTTCCATATTTTCATGTGCCCACTTGGGAAGTAGCGCTCGTAACCTTTCAAAGCGCCCCAAGTGGAGCACATATGTGGAATCGAAGGTCATTGGTGTCAAGTCATTGTGTTTAGAAGGATTGGTCGATTACTCAATCCAAGCCGAAGTTATTATAATATAATTGTGCGCCTCTCAAGGCACTTTTGGGTGTTGTTTCGCCAATTTTGCCGTTTTTGGCCCGTCATGATGTCAAGTGGCGACCGTGTATCTCAACGTTGCGCTCAATTGACATCATGACCCAAGTATGTTATGAGGGTACATACTTCGGTGCCCAACTTATCTTGGACCCGGCGATTAACTCCTCTTGGGCTTGGCATACCGTGGCCGCCATCCTGGCGATTTGGGACTATCCCAAATCATGGGCTCACTTGGCGACCCTGCCATTCCCAAAACCGGAGGAGTTGGGCGACGCCCAAAAGATATGTTGGACACATATGACTTGATACCAATCCTATGGCACACTCCGGTCCAAGTCGGGCATGTGCCTCATTTGCCCCAACCATGAGTGTGCGCGTTTTTGGCCATTTTGAGCAAATTTCTACTTTTGCTGCCCGCCGTGCACTATGTTCAGCCCTTCCGTGCACGCTGGACGCATGGACCAATGGACCATATATGACATGGGTGATATGTATATTGGTCCCCATGGTTCACACATCACGTGGGCGAAGCGGAGCAACCCTCGTTAAGGTGCTAGCCCAAAGTGAGTGTGGGCAATTTTACCATTTTGGCATTTGTGGACCCGATTGGGATCGTCACCACGCCAAGTGGCATGGAGATCTTTGAGGACCAAGGGCATGAAAGTCTCAGTTGGACTCCCGGTGGATCGCGTATGGAATGGCGAATTCGATCTCCAAGCCAGCGTGGAGATATACTATTAGGAGCACCCCGAATTTTGGCTCACTTCAGGCAGCCAGAATGACCCCCCTTTGGGACCCCAATTTCAACCCCCCGTGTGAACAATTGGCGGCCCCATATCTCTATGCCCACAGGGAGCCTGGACCCAATTCCAAGTTGTACACTCAGATATCAGTCCTGGGTCCTGCCTCCTAACCTGTGAGCCATTGGCCTTGCCCTGTCCGGGCGAGCCACGCGTGGGAATGACGTTAATTTTGGTGATTTTGGCATCATGACCCCACTGGACGAATCCGTGTTGCCCTGATGCCGGGACCTCAGAGGGAACCAGGTTGGGTGAGGGCTCCAGTGAGTTCGTACTCAAAGGGCATAGGGTCAGTTGCCTCGTCCCTACCTCTGGAGGGTCCGGACGAGAGGTCAATTTTAGAGTTTTCGGAGCTAATATCAGTTTGGGCTGAAACAGCCCATTTTCAGCTACCAACTCCTAGGGGATAATGGCGGGGCCATATCTCTGGCTCAGAGGGAGGTTCGGACCTGCTGTTGAGGGAGCATAGGAAGCAACTGTCGGTAGGCCTGGGAGCCATTTGGTTCCTAGGAACTCGCCTGTGGCTGGGCGAGACACCCCCCCTATTGGCAGGGTTTCAGGGTCCGGACTGAGCAGGGCATGGGTTGTGTTTGAGCCCCCGCCCCCACCAGCCACTGAGAGGGTCGGACCTGGGATTGGGATATGAGTTGGGACTAAGTGTCTCTTGTCCTGTGATGTCCTTACCCCAGTCCAGTCTTAACCCCATGTGTACATATCCTGATGTGTTGCTGTACATACTTTTGTTCCCTTGTTTCAGAGTGGCAAGGATCCTGAAACGCGTTGTCACATGACATGAGCGCATTGATGCCCCTGTGAGCGTAGTGCTTTGCCTGCCTGCTCACTTGCGCGTGTCCACCGCAGCGTCCCGTGGCCAGGCCCCCCACGGGAACGCGTCAGTCCCCGCGTGTCCCTTTCGTGTGTGTGCGCTCGCGCTCTCGCGGTGTCCGCTCCCCCCCCCCCCTGGGTGGTGTGGCTTGCGCATCTCGCGTGGTCCCGGCACTGGGAGCTGGTAGGGCCGTTCCACGTGGTCCGTGCCCCTCCGCGTGTCCTGCCCCCGTCCCTTGCTCCGTCTGGCGTGCTTGGGGGGGGGCGGTCCGGTCCCGGTTCCCCCCTACTTGGCTTGGGGTTGTGGGGGTGGCGGCAGGGCGTCCCCGGGGGGGATGCCTTCTACCGTTGCGTGGGGCGTCGGGGGTCATGCGCTCCCTCTCCCCCGACTGCCCGCCCACTGGGCGGGCTGTCGGGGTCCGCGATCCACGTGTTGTGGGCGCGGGCGTGCGGGTGTGGGGGCCCCGCTCTGTCCCTTCGGCTGTCACGCCGTGTGGGGGCTGCGCGCCGCGGGGCGGGTCCGTGGCGCTCATATGCTGGGGGGCAGGCTGGGGGGAGGGGGGGGGGGGCGTGCGCCGTACCCCCCGGTTGTGCGGCCGGGGCGGGGCCTGTAGGGCGGGGGGTCGCTCTGCCTCATTCCGTCCCTCTGCCTTCCCTGGGCAGGCAACAATGCGGGCGTCACTGGCGTTGTGCTGTCCATGGGGGGCGTGGCCCCCCATACCACTCCGGTTCGTGCTCACCAGGCTTCTCTGGGTACGATCTGTGCGGCGTCCCGGTGCGCAGGTGCGGGCTCGCCTGTTCTTCGCGGCCCCCATGGGAGCCGGCGGCTGGGGCGGGGGGGCGGGTCGCACTGCGGCTCCTCTCTCGGGCGGGGGGGGACCATCCCCCCTGCCTCGGGGGGTGGGGGCTGGGGCCCCTGCGGCTTGCGGGCCGGGTGGGGGGGCGGGGGGGGGGGTGTCGCGCCGCGGCCTCCCTGCTCTCCTTCTGGGCGGCGGCCTGCGGTACTCCATCCTGGCCCCCGTCGTGTCGCCGGCGCGCTCCCTTCCGGCGTGCGCGTGCGGTCGGGGCCGAAGTGCCGCCCCGGGGTGGGAGGGGGTGAGGGGCGGCCCCTGGACCGCTCCCCCGGGGGCCCTAGCAGACCTGAACCCCCCCTCTGGTAGCGAAGATTCGCAAGGACCGCTCCAAGGCAGTGCTGGTTGTTTCTATGGGATGCACCGAGGAGGAAAGCACCCGAGATTGGGTGGTCTCATTGACCAACATGACCTTAAACAAGGTCGTCTTACCGGCGAGTGTCTATCAGGACACTAGGGGACAGCCCATGCCACCCCAGAGATGGCCAACGGAATTCCACTATGTGGATGGGGGCCTTGAACAGGCCAACACCACGGACTTCGTGTGTGTCAACCGCATCATAGCGGAGCCATGGCGGCAATGCTTTGCAGTTTCCCCTGTTGACATCGGAGAATCGGAGGACCCCCTCTCTGAAGAGGAGTTGGATCTGGTTCAGGGGTATATGGATCAGCCCTTTCACGACTGGGGAGAACAGCGTGAAGGCAAGGGCCTCGACAAAGCCTGGTGGGATGTGGACTCGATCGTCTCTGGTTCCTATGATGGGGATACCTTCGTAAGGAGGGTGCTGGACCACATGTCCAGCCAAGACGAGCCAATCGGAGGCAACCCACCCACCTACGGCGACCTGTTCTGAGGCAAGACCAGAGATGGCCCTTTGGGCCACCTGGAAAGACCACTTGAGCCGAAACCGAGTGGGGTCGCTACCCCTCAAGTAAGCTCAGTGATCCAGGTGCCCGGAAAAGCCAAGGCGGAGTCCGATGAGTGCCCCAAGATTCAGGCATTGAGGGCCAGGCTGAAGCAGAAGTATGGTGATTCCTTCTTCAGCGGAAAACCTGTGTTTCCCCCACCGGTGCGTGGACCGTATGGCGAGGCCAAGATACGACTGAAGCAGGACCCCCGTGTGTATCGACACCGGGAGTTTGCCCTGAGGGGCGAGAGGAAGGAGGCAATGGAGAAGATCTTCCGTGATTTCATCGAGAGAGGCTGGCTTGAGCCGTGCCACTCCGAGTGGGCCTCTCCGTGCTTCGTCGTCCCCAAGAAGGTGGCCGGTGAGTGGCGGCTCGTGGTCGACTACCGCGGCCCAAACGCCCAAACGCAGCATGACAGCTATACGCTGCCCCTCATTGAGGACATGCTGCAAAAACAACACCGGCGGAGGATCTTCACGGTGATTGACCTGAAACATGGTTATCATCAGATCGCTCGCCGAGGAGTCCCGTGCCTGCACAGCCATGAGCACCCCACCTGGACCTCTCCAGTGGAAGGTGATGCCCATGGGCGTTACCAACGGCAAAGCAGCTTTTCAGCAGATGCTGGAGAAACTGCTTGAGCCGGTGCGTGACTGTGCGGACCCCTTCGTGGACAATGTGATTATCGCGTCCGGGGACCCCAGTATGAGCTATGAGGAGCTCCTGGAGGCACATGAGAGGGACGTCACTCGAGTGCTGGACCTTCTGGTTCGGCACAAACTCACGGGCAGCAGTGACAAGGCCACCATCGCGGTAAGCGAGGTGGTCTTTGCTGGCCACGTAGTTGGGAACGGGCAGCGGAAGCCCATACCTGGCAGGGTGGCTGCGATCGAGCACCCGGAAAAGCCCAAAACGGTCTCTGAGCTACGGGCGTCCTTGGGGTTCTGCAACTACTACTCGGGGTATATCAAGATGTATGCCGAGTATGCAGCCCCCATGACGACCATGCTCAAGGGCAACCGAGAGGAGACCAAGAAGGGGTCCAAGAAGGCTCTGGTCTGGAATGCTGAGTCCGACCGTGCCTTTGAGGGGATGAAGCAGGCGCTGCTATCCGCAGTGGGTCTGCAGCTCGTGGATCCTGACCGAGGGTTCGTCTTGCGCACCGACGCTTCCGACTACGCCGTTGGCGCTGTGTTGGAACAAGTGCTTGACGATGGGAGGCACGTGCCAGTGGCCTTCTGGAGCCGAGTCCTGGCGGAAGGCCAGAGACGGACGTGGACGTCCCGAGAAAGGAGGCAGATGCCATGGTCATGGCTCTCAGAAAATGAGCTGGGTACATAGCCCTCTATCCCGTCACCGTCTGCACCAACCATCAGAGTCTGCCGTCGTGGCACAAAGAGCACGTGGACACCCCCTCTGGTCCCGCCTCCCGACGGGCAAGATGGCATGAGACCTTGGCCAAGTTCGACCTCACGGTTGTGTATGTTCCTGGCAAGGACAACACCGTGGCGGACTGTCTCAGTAGGTGGGCCTATCCCGCCAGCAAGGGCATGACGGATGTCTCTGCCCATGGCGATGAGGCTGAGACCGCTGAAGCCAAGAGGATCATTGAAATGGAGCGCCTGATGGAGGAGGAGGGTGTTAAAAGCTTTGTCGTCATAGCTGCGGATGCCCCCCTCGGAACGAGGATGGGCAGAGCGGTTCCCATGACGCCTTCCTGGTGCAGGCGTGCAAGGAGGAAGTGGAGAACGCCGAGTACGCTGCCCCACTGAACCCCCTACTCTCCATGAGGGGAGAGGAGCCCCTGGACGAGGAGTTGGATCCCCGATCCAGGCTGAGAGAGTATGTGGACTCCAAGAGGAGATTGGTGGCGAAAAGGCTGTGCTACGCTAGGCCTACCCGCCGCTCCTGGCCGTTGAAGCAAGGGTCTATGGGAGATATCTCCCAACTGAAGGAGGACCTGGAACAGAAAAGTACCACCTGGCAACGAGAGGCAGATTTGAAGCTCATGAAGAGCCTGTGGGGTACCCATGTGAGGACCCCAGAGGAGGATGACCTCTCAGAGAAATGCGTATGCGAACCCCCTCGAGTGTGCCTATGTTGTCCCCGACCACCTGAGACTGTGGAGCGAGACCTTCTCTACGCCTACCAAGGGCTGAAGGATACGACCAAGGACGCCGAGCCGGTTGAGGACTACCTCCCTGCTTCTATACACCCAGGGGCAAGCAATTTACACTCTGACGAGGACATGGAGGACAAGATCAAACTCTTGGACCCTAAAGTACAGAAGCTGAACAGGACCCACCTGGAGGTATTCGCAAAACTACCCCCTCCAGCCTCCTGTGACAAGCTGGTACAAATGGACCTCAAGCTGAAGCCCGAGTTCGTGGGTGGCAAGATACGTAGGAGACCCTACCCGGGTCCTAAAGAGCAGGCCGATGAGATAGAGCGACAGATACAAGAATGGATTGACGCTGGGCTGGTCCTGGAGTACAGGGATGGGGACTACCCCCAACATTGCAGCCCCTGTTTCCTGGTGGCTAAGCCTGGGTCTACAGCCAAACGGCTGGTAGTGGACTATGGAGAGCTGAACAAGAAGACGCTGATCCACTCAGGGTCCATTCCTAACATGGGGTCAACCCTCGAGAAGATGGCCTCCTGCCGCTACCAGACGAAGATGGACAAGCGCAGTGGATTCTGGCAAGTGGACCTGACGCCCAATGCCCAGGAGCTCCTAGCCTTCATCACCCCTCAGGGGAGGGTGTTCAAGTGGAAGGTCATGCCCTTTGGCCTGGCTAACGCACCCGCTCTTTTTCAAGAGCTGATGAACAAGATCTTATCCATCCTACGTCGAAGACCTGTGGTGCAAGAACTCATATCCCGGGGCGCCCAGATGCAAGCACACATTGACGACGTATGCCTGGGAACTAACACCCAAGAGGACCACCTAATCCTCTTGGGCGAGTTCTTTGCAGTCTGCCAGGAGAACCACACCAGACTCAAGCTGGAGAAGTGGAAGTTCATGCAGGAGACTATGCAGTACCTGGGGTTCGACATTGGCTATGGGTGGTGGACCCCAGCGGCCTCTAAGGCCAAACCCCTGATGGATGCTAAGGTACAACATGAAGACCCCAAGAAAGGACTCCATGATGTACGCAGTTTCATCGGGGCCTGCAACTTCTACCGCCGCCACATCAAAAATTTCACTTACATCAGCGATCCTGACGGATCTCATCAAGAAGAGTACTACCTGGCACTGTAGCCCTCAAGAACAACAAGCGTTTGACAGGCTCAAGGACAAAGTAGCCAACGCTAAGCGCCTGGGTGTGCCTAGAGCACAAGGGGGAATTATCCTGGTGACTGACGCCAGCAATGTGGGCGGAGGTGGAACGTTCTTCCAGTGGCAAGCACTAGAGAAGGATGAGTTCGACTCGGCCATTTCCCAATGGGGTACCGAGGGACTAAACCGAGACGGTACTCTCAAGCACAGCTACCCTGACGACAAATGGGTCCTGGTTTTCCCTGGGTCATTGGAATTGGAAATGGAACCAGGTCCGGGGTAACTACTCTATCTATGAGCAGGAACTGCTCGCGGGTATGCTAGTGCTATCCTCTCAGTCCCGACTGTTCTGGAGTAACCCAGTGGTTTGGCTGTGTGACCAAGAACCGGTCTGCACCTTCCAGAAGGGACCCCCACCTGAGAAGGCTAAGCTCAGATGCTGGTGGACCTACCTGAGCCAGCTACGGCTCTCAGTACATCATATCCAGGGCGTGAAGAACGAGTGTGCGGACTACATCAGCCGCAACAACTTTGACGACATGAGTGGTGCCAGGTCTGAGGAGCTAGCCACGGAGGCGTTCAGCCGTATGGATGTACACGTGGACCTCAACATGACCATGATCAGACCTCTAGATGGACTCCAACAGGTGGAGTACCTGAAAGAGTTTGGGGACATCTACAAACGCCTGAAGAAGCGTCTGCAACCGGCTCTGGTCAACCAGGACCAGTGGTAGCGTGACAAGACCTACCTCTGGTATGAGGACCGGATAGTCATGCCTAGCGACCGTATCCGGGCACTCCTCAAGTGGACCCATGAGTCCAGTGGTCATGCGGGAGCGAACCGTACCCTGAAGCTGCTCAAGCAGTGGTTCCACTCTACGTGGACTGACAATCAGCTGCGGAAGACCCTCCAGCCCATCGTGGACAAGTGTTCGTGTTGGTCCTGTAATCCTGGGGATATCAGGGACAGAGGTCTCTATTCGACGCTCCCCATCTGCCACTCTGCCAACAGTGTTCTCTATGTGGACTACACGAGATGCCTAAGTTCGGGGGCTACGACTTTGCCCTAGAGGTAACCTTCTGGGCTGACCAGGTTTATCAGGGTGTTCTCATGCACTAAACACATCACCGGCGAGGAGACCATCACGATACTCCTTGAACAGTGGTTCTGTGTCTATGGGGCACCCAAAGAGATTACCTCAGACGAGGACGACCGAGTACGCTCCGACACTGGCTGGTACAAGAGAGTCCTGAGGTCCCTCAATGTCCAAGTGTCAACAGGGATTCCCTATACTCATACGAGTAACCTCCTATGTGAGCGACAGATTCGAGTTCTCAAAGAGAACGTAAGGATATGGTGCAAGACTGAGCGCACCAAAGACTGGGTGAGACTACTCCCCGTCATATCCTTGATGATGAACTCCCAAGAAGGTTCGGCAACTTGCTATTTAGCCCATGAGCTGTTCATGGGACGCCCGGCGTGGTTGCTACACGCTACCTATCCTGAGGATTCCTACTCCACTGTGGGTAAGTGGGTGAAGGAGCAACAAGACAAGGTGGACAAGGCCAAGGCTATGCTGCAGAGAGTGAGGGAGCGCCAGTGGAACAAGAAGAACAACCACCGGGTGCCCGCCTCCTACCAAGAGGGAGACTGGGTGCTGGTGCACCACAGTCGGCTACCCGCCTGGCGACGCACCACTAGCGATGACCCCTACTTTGGGCCCTGCAAGATTCTATCTGTGGACGGTCACCGCATCACTATCACCTACGCTTTTAGGGCAGGTACGTTTCCCTAAATGGTCCCATATTACATTCCTGGGTTCCTCAATGCTTTTTTAGGTTTGTATGCCTCTCACTTTGTGCACCACATACAATGAACAGAATGATCCAAATTAATTTTTCGTAATCTTCCACCCTATGTCTGATAATTTTGAGCCAAACCAATTGTCCCGTGTGGTGGCTCGACATTGTGGTGCAATGCAACGGGCCATTTCGAATTTTCCGGAAAACCGCATCCACAACACTAATCAAGGTTGATTGCCTTTTTTTCATGTTGGCGATCATCCATGGCACCCAAAACCATGATTGTCCTACCTAGATTCTGCAGAGTGACTTGGAAGTTCGAAGAATATATTTCGGCTTATTTCGTGGCTCAACTATGTGGCACCATGGGACGTGCCAATACCAAAACGCCATGTCCTAAACCGTGATTAACCTTCGTTCATAGGGTTTATTGCTATTCCATGTGGAACAATACACGAGCTCTTCAAAAGTGTGACTTTGATGACTTGATGGTCCCCATTGTGTTGCCATTGCCCCAAATGCCTACTTGCTCGTTGTTTGGGTCCACATTCATGCACCATGATACAACACATCCAGAACTCGGCACACATGAAGTTTATATTGTGTCTGATCTATGATCACTGAGGGTTCTATCTGTAGGTAGCAGGATGCAGCCAAGGTTAGCAACAATTTGCTGTAAGGACAGAGGAAATCACTGTATCAGATTTGTCCCGTCCTGTGGCTCAACAAAAGCGCACCACAGTGCGGGCCAGCGGTCACGTGCGCGCACTGCTGCAGCGACGATCGGAGGCTGCTGAAAACAAAAAGGAACATGGCACGAACGGAAAAGGTATTTCATGTGATTTTGACAATCTTTTCAGCCTGTTTTTGGTCCTGGCCCGTCTTCGTGCACAGAAATGCGCAACACAGAACGTGCCTGTTGCAGGACGTCAGAGAAGCCTCAAAGCGCGCCAGGAAAGATGCAGAAGGTGACGAGAGTGGTTCTAATGCCGATGCGGATGCAGAGGTAGTTGTAATTAGCAATGCAGCGTCGGTGAGGAGGCACGTAAAAGTTGGATCGTTCCATGGCTCGTGAATGCGCTCCTGACGACGTGCATGTTTCAGGTCGCCAGCAAAGCCTCAAAGCGCGCAAATGATCGTTCCGAAGACGACGCCAGCGAAGCAAGTTGCAACGTTAGATCACAGGTTACTCAAACTAGCTACTTAAGGTCATACCGAGGCCAAACGAAAATTGGATCGTCCAGTGGCTGGTAAATGCGCACGTCGCTACATGGGTGTTCTGCCCGACTAGGGGGGACCCTGGTGTGGGCTGCACAGCAGCTCAAGCGCTACTACGACCCAGAGGACCTCTGTGGCAAAGAATGGGAACTAAACGACGAGGAGATCGCCGCTCTGGACCTACAGGGCGCTGCCAGTCCAATGGAAGTTGAAGGAGAACTCCCCGACATGAATGCGGAAGAGATGGCTAAGGAAGGCTTCTACCTGGTGAAGTCGGTTATCCGACACCGCTATCACCAAGGCTGGCGTTTCCTCACCCTCTGGGAAGCATTTCGGAGTTGAAGAATCTACCTGGGAACCCTTCTCTGCCTATTTGCTTCCTGAGGGACGCCTGAATTCTGTTCTGGTAGACTACTTGTCCCAGAACAACCTAGGAGAGTTGCTGAGGCTCGTTGAAGTGCTTGCCTCTCAGAAGAAACCTAGGGACTGAGCCCTTCCTATACCTGCCTATGTGTGTGTGAGTATGCTGATCCTGAGGACCTGTGAACAAGCTTCAGAAATGGTGTCCTAATTATACCCAAGTCTGCACCCTTGCCGAGCCCGGCGGATGTCTTTACACGGTGCCACGGGGTACGCCACAGGTCTCTCCGCCCCTAGGTGCCCAATTTCCGTGCTGGCACCAGACTTCTTTGGGAGAAAACCCAGCGCTAACGCCAAGGTATTTGTTTTCCTACAGACCTGCCTACTACAGGGGACGGGTGGCCAAAAGCTATGAGGCATGAAAACGCCTGTTTGCTACGCGGCCAAAACCTAGACTTCCACTGCCACTGCCCACCGAAATCCTGATAAAATTTCAGGAAACAGGCGGGACAGTGACACACACACTACAGGTCCTACACTCACTACAGTGGCACCTGCCATCGAAGGATGAGCGAACTCTGTGCTCAAGCCCTCACCTTGGCTTACCACTCCTACACACACACGCTACTTGGTGTTGTGGAAGAACGTGTCTCAGGCCCTAGTGGCCCACGTGTGAAAGGACAAGAGAACACAGCGCTACTAAGCGACTGTGGCCTAACAGGGACGCCACCACGCTTTTCCCTGTCAGGACTTGGAGGGAAGGAGTGCTCCGTTGGCGTGCACAGCGTGTATGTCGAAGATGTCGGACTGCCCTCGCCACTCCTGGCTGAGGTACAGTTTGTTGATTGTCTGATCAGCGCCGGTTTTAGCTTGGGCAGAAAAATCCAAAGTCGCGAAGGCAACTGCTGCTGCACCAATTCACCCTTACCTGCCCACTCGTAAAGCAGAGGCTGATGAGTTTGGTAAGTGGCTGAGGAGCCAAGGCAGCCTCCACGTATTATACGCTTCTTAGGCTGACCTATAATACGCTGTCCTCTTATGGAACTACAAGCAAGCAAGCTTAAGGAACTCCACCCGTTCTCTTATAGAACGTGGGTTGCAGCCCCTGGCTAACCTAAACAAGGGTTGTACCATGCGGAATACGCGTGGCCTACCCTTTAATGCGCCATATGCATGCACGGGTATGCACGAGTTCCCGAATCCACCATTCTAATCTTTCCTTTTCTAACACTCCATACCACAATCACGAAATCAATCAGAGGGTGGCCCCTCCTGGGCTTACTCACCCTGCCTACCGCTGGAGAGCGAAGCAATTGGAGGAGAAAACGAAACACAAGCGAAGCAAGCGTTTATGCACGCGTGTGTATGTTCTAATCAGTCGATCTTACCTCTAATCATGGTGCAATCTTCTAATCTGGCCCTCTAGTGCACTTTTGCGCTGCAACACGGCGAAATCTCGGAAACACGAGACAAGCAATGTGCATGCTGCATGCGAAGCAAACACAACCTGTCTGTTTATACCTCTTTCGTTGGATTCATCTTGAATTCTTGAATTCTTTCTTCTTGATTTTTCCTAGAAGCATGCGTGGAATCTCTACGTTTATTATTTATTGTGTGTCTCGTCATTTCCTTATTATTACGTGACATACAGTTATAATCTTCTTATTTCTGTCTTTTCCGGCGCCCAATTAGGATGCGCTCCGGCGCGCCGCTTTTCTCTGCGTGTAAATCGAGGAGTTCAAAAATTCCTGTGATGAACTGAGATTGCGTAAAAATGTGCATTTAATGCACATGGAGATTCTGGACAGGTGTGTGCCTTCAGAAAAGTTCTGGGCTGTCATTTGACGGATTTTGGTGTTTGCGTCGATCATTGCGTGTTTGTCAGTCCCTCAACCCTTCGTCCCTTCTCTGCAGATATCCTGGAGCGCAAACAGTGGAGTAGGCCGTGTTCTGGCCGAAAAGCTGACTCCTGGACCACTGTCCAGAATCCCATACCCCCATGAGGGTAAAATAATTTTCAACGCCACTAAGGACAGATCACGTCAGACAGCAGGTTCAATGAAACCCCAGACAGCGTGCCCTGATCGTATCCTGTGTGTTGGGTTTTGCGTAATGCACTGCTTTTTGCTATTTGGACGGAGAGGTGTATGCGCACATGAAATGGCATGCCAATACTAACGCCCTACCAAGCCACAGCTGCCCCAGCGACGACAATGAGCACAATGGGAGCTGTAGTTGTCTGTTACCACTAAGCAAAACCTGGCGACTGCCCAGAAGCAGCGCCTTCTTTCCAACGTTAGGGATGTCATAGGAAATTTTAAATAGATGTTGAAGCCATGGGGAGGCCAAGAAAAATTCCCTTTTTCCTTTTAAATGCGACAGTGGTGGCCACCACAGCACACAGGGGGGAGTAAGAAAAGGTGTATTTCCTTGCCAAAAGGTTAGCTTTAGTTGTTATAGAGAGGCTTAAAGGCATAACACAATTTTATCTTAGTATTGGCCTAACCAAAAAGGGGCGATAAGGCATTTTGACCTATAAAACCAAGCATTGAACTATGGATGTTGTGTGGACCCCTGACCCCCCAACTGGTAGCACTTATGCCAGGCCAGGGGTGGAAAAGACGGCGTATATATACGCGTAACGTATATATACGCGTACTGTATCGCGAGAATACAAAACAGTACGCATCCTGTTCCCAGGCCAGCATCTGGCGCCAGCCGCGGACGCCACTGAGCAAACAAAATGGCCAAGGAGTAACAGTGCAAATGTGAGGTACTTTATTTAATTTGCAATGATTTTAATTTGAATTTCGTTTCATTAACATTGGTGGTTGAATTTTTCTGCCTGTTCTGCGTTTGCAGGGCGACACAAGAAGCAACTGATGAAGAAGGAGAAGAAGAACGGTAGGGAAGAATATGAAGAGAGAAAGAACAGAAGAAAGAAACGGAAGAGGCGAAGGACATCAAGGAGACGTTAAGAAGAAGACAGAAGAAAATCGAGAAGCTGCAGAAGCAAAGAAGACTGAGGAGTTAAGACAAAGAAGACGAAGAAGGAGCACCAGAGGAAGAAGGTTCTGTCAGTGTCACTTCAGTGTTCGCACATGCTGTGAGTGTCATTTGAGTGTTCGCGCATGCTATGAGTGCAATTGAGTGTCGGCGCGTGCTGTGAGTGTCATTTGAGTGTCGGCGTGTGCTGTGAGTGTCATTTGAGTGTTTGCGCGTGCTGTGAGTGTCATTTGAGTGTCAGCGCGTGCTGTGAGTGTCATTTGAGTGTTTGCGCGTGCTGTGAGTGTCATTTGATTGTTTGCGCGTGCTCTGAGTGTCATTTGAGTGTGGGCGCGTGCTGTGAGTGTCATTTGAGTCTTCGCGCGTGGTGTGAGTGTCATTTGAGTGTCGGCGCGTGCTGTGAGTGTCATTTGAGTGTCGGTGCGTGCTGTGAGTGTCAGTGAGGCCTGAGTCCCCAGCTGTCGCTGGACCCCGACTCCAGAGGGGACAGCAGGTCGCTTCCGTTGCTCCCCAGGTCGTCCATCCTGTCCATCCTCCTCTGCAGCTTGGTGACCACGCCGCTCAGTGTCCAAGCCTCGTACTTGGCGATGTCCAGGTCCTTCTGGGCCTTGGTGCGACAGCCGTGCTCTTGCCGATCTGGATCTTGTTGATCTGTGCCTCGCGCTCCAAGTTCCAGATCTTCCTCTTGAGGTACACGATCCATCGCCAGATGTTCTCGGGGATGTCCACCCCTGGCGGATCGTTGGAGGGGTTCCCGCCTGGTGGTCCTCCAGGGGGCCCTCTGTCTGGGGGCCCTCTGCTCGGTGGTGCACCAGGTGGTCTCCCTCCCGGCAGTCCTCTGGGCGGTCCTCCGCCTGGGGGACCGGGCGGTCTGTCCTCCGGGGGTCCTCCGCTGCCGGATGGGTCGGCGTCTTGGCCAAATGCCATGTCGTCGTCGGTGTCCATGTCTCCCCATCGGCGTCCGGATCTCGGGGCGGGGTCGTCCGGAACTGCTTTCTCTGCTGTGGTAGGGAGGTTGGGGCCCCTCTCCCCGAGCTCGAAGGGGTATCCTCGCCTCCTCCGCCACAGGCTCTGGGCACTCCTGCCTTGCAGAGGATTTGCTCCCGCCGATGCCGGCGGTCTCGGCCAACCCCATCGCTGCATGTGACAAACGGGTAGGAGTTCTGGGGGTGCCACTTAGCAGGCCCCCGTGGTCTTTCAGAGGTCTTCCCCCTGCCCTTGCAGCGGGGACGGGTGGCGGGGCCGCTGCTCTCGCTGCTCTGAGAGTCCTCCGCGTCTAGGTCAATCTTCATCCTGGAGGCGGGGTCGCCGTCGAGAAACTTCCGGAGTATGTCGACGCGGGACCCTCTTGGGGCCGTCTCTTGCCGGACCTTCCTCCTGGCCTCCTCCATAGCCGCGGCGGTTGCCTCTGCGGCAGGCTTCTCGGCCTCCTGGTGGGCAAGAGCGGCCTCCAGGACAAGGAAATGGTCCATTTGAGTGTCGGCGCGTGCTGTGAGTGTCCTCTGAGTGTCGGCGCGTGCTGTGACTGTATTTTGAGTGTCGGCGCATCCTGCTGCTGCAACCGAGCCTTCTCCGCCTCCAGGGCCCTGAGCTCCCCAGTCTTGGCCTTACCCTCGGCGACCTTCCGTCACGCGGTCTCCATGTCCTCCGGCTTCGCGGCGTCCGCCTGGGCCTTCATCTCCGCCTCCTTCTGCGCCCTCTCTTAGTCTAGGGCTCGCTCCAACGCCTTCAGCTCCGCCTCCCTCTTGGCAGTGGTCTCCTGGGTGGCGCGGTCTTCACCAGCAGCCGCCGCTTCCCCACGGCTGCCTCTGCCTCACGGCTCTCACGGGCAGCGGCCACTTCCCGCGCGGCTGCAGCCGTAAGTGCGGCCGAGATGGCCGCCACGGCCGAGGCGTGGATTGCCATGCCATGGTTTCAGTGGGTGGCCTCCTCCTTGGCGATCCGGACGGCCCCGTCTACCGCAGCGTTCTGCTGCGCCGCCCGATCTCAAGCAACCTGGAGATTGAAAGGCACGCCGCAGAGGCGCTCGCAAGCGCGTGCCACTTGGCCTCGCTGAGGGGTGGCGAAGGTTTGGGCCACACTACTGCTGCTGCTTGCGGAGGGTCCTGGGCGGGGTGGCGCTCCCCGGTGGGCCGACTCCACGTCCCTGCTTGGACATGAGCGCTTCAGGTGCAGCAAGAGGTCGGACTTGGCCTTGGAGCTTCGGGCGACCTCCATGAAGTTGCCCAGGGTGGCGGCTCTCGTGTGGGGGCCGCCCTTGCCTGGGCTGGGGGCGCTCGGCTCTTCAGCCGGCCGCTCCTCTTGGTGGAGGTCGGGGCTGCATTGGGCGACGTATCGGCTGTCACGCCAGACACGCCACCGTTTCCGCTGCCACGCGTACTCGTAGCCCAGTGCTTGAAGCTCTGGTTCGATCTTGCGATGCTGGTTCACATCCTCGCGGATCTCCACCTACTGGGGGGCAGCTTTTCCCTGGGCCCGAGAGTGGCGATACTCCCGGTCCCACTCCAGCCCCCGCATGAGGCTGCGGATGATGGCCAGGCTGGGATCCCGACGCACGTTCTTCGGGTTGGGCATGGGGCTTGTAGTACAACTAGTAGACCCTGAAGACCCCCCACGAGGCCGGCAGGGACTCCCCCAAGCCACCACTGTCACAGGCCGAGAGGGCGCCTCGTGGGAAGCTCTCTACACGGCACTCTACTGGGCCCAAGGATCCCCCAACGGTCCAGACTCACCAGAACCCATGGAGGCCTGGGTCATGCAGGCAAAAGCCATGAGGAACTACCACCTCCACCACCCTTTCGACGACAGCCCACCCACACTGCCATGGCCCACAGACCCCCGGAGACCATGCAGAAGCTCGCCGACCTCACGCGCAACCGCGTGAAGGCCACCATGCAAACGCCGGCAGAGTTCCCGCTACGGGACCCCAGCCACCAGGCTACACACCCCTTCTTCCTACCCCACGCCCCCCCCGTCCCACCAGCCCTAGTCCTGCCAAAGCAACCGCCAGGAAAACGAGACGCACCCTGCCCTAGCCCCCATAAGAACAGAATGGACGGCAGGGCAGCAGCCTCCTGGCCTCCCCGTCCGCCCCCCAGACCCCCCCCACCCGGACGAAGCATCCTCATCATCCTCCCTCCCGGTACAGGCACCGCCCAAGCCCAAAACGTACCCACAGTTCCAAAAAGCACGAGAGCCCAAAAGCCTTTCCGCAACGACCTCACGGGCGACTGGAGCTGGTGTGAGGGCACGATCCAGTACCGCCAGGACCCGGGCCCAAACAGTGGGTGCAAATCCGGGTGCAATGGCACTGCCAGAAGGAGCTCGACCAAGGCAGCAGCGCCCCAGACAAGCCAGAGGGCCACACCTTGGACCTCAACAGCGCCCAGCCCATCCGACGCGTCACCCCCGAGAACAAGGTTCACAGAGGCACCAAGTATACCAGAAATCTCCCCCCAGAGTTGAGCCAGCGCCTCCCCGCACCACGCCCACCCAGGCGCCCACCACCCAGCAAAAGGTCCCTGGGCCCCACTCCTCCTCCCTGACGGGGCAAGGTACGGAAACAAGGGCCTCCACAGCCTCGGCCCGTGCCCACCGAGGCTACCATCAACCTCCTCGACCTCAACAACTCGGCTATCACATACTCCAAGGACGCCACCACCGCCCCCCGGGAGCTCCCAATGGAACAGGAAACGGACTGGGTCCCCCACCTTCTCACCTTCCAGGAGCAAGACCTTCAACGCGACGACCCTCCAGAACCCACCTCCATATATACCCCGGACCAGACAGCCTACAAATGCTACTGGCAAAAGGGGACCCCCCTATATGCCCGAGCCGACATCCACGTCCACCTGGTCTACCACCTCAGCATCCCAGTGAGACTGAGCGTCTACGAGGTCGTCGGGGACGGATGGCAACTCAACGTCATCAACACCCACGTCCCCTTCAGCGACGCGACAGAGCCCTTCCTCCAAGCCCTGGCCAAAGCATACCGCCAGATGGCCATGCTCGTGCCCACCATCATCATCGGCGACATGAACGCCCGCCCCCACCCCGGCGGACCAAGGAGGACAGGCTACACCCCAAGACCATGCAGTCCGCGACACCGTCGAAATGCTGCGGCGCGTGGGCCTGACCACCGACCTCGAACGCCAACCATCCCACTTCCCTCACCAAACGGAGGCCGCCCCCTCCCGCATCGACGTATGCTATGGCAACCCCACCACCATCATCCGGACGGAGGCCCGATATGGCCCCCTCCCACTGGGACCCAGAGGCCATAGGCCCCTGCATATCCGCCTCTCCATCCCCAACCTTCCCCCCAGCCCCCCAGAGGATGCAGACCAAGGCTTACCACCCCCCTGAAAATGCCCCCACTCCACGACAAACAGGCCTGGTCCCAGTAACACAGGGCCATGGACCGCGCCCGGCGCAGCCAACCGGACCCCACCGACCTACTCACAGCCATGCGCACAGCCGCCGTCGCCTGCAGTTTCCAGCAACTCCCCCATGCTGAGGAAGACCAGCCACCCACGGCCCAGAGGAACATGCTCCATGACCTATGGCATGCAAAGCAACAACTGGCGACCCTCCTCCACACCGACACCCCGAAACCCGCCGCCACATACACGACTGCAGGACGCAGAGAGCCCACATCAAGGCAGAGCTGCAGCAGTGGCACATCGACAGGCAACAGCGCATTAGGCAAGAGCACAAGCGGTATGCGCGACATCAACTCACCTACAAAGCTATCCGCCACCTCAACAGCGCCATGACCAACACCGGCCACCGCACCATCACCATGGTCAGGCGGGCGGACGGCTTCCTCACCAGCAACCTGGCCACCGTGCCCCAAGCCACCCAAGACAGCTTCCTCCACCAGCACACCCCCTCGCAAGAAACACTGGCCACGGACACCAAACGCAAAATTGACCGCCTCCCTCAGGTCTTCAACCACGCCCCGAGGAGGCAACTAGAGAAGCCCCCCTTCACCGTCCACGAAATCTGGAAGGCCATCCACAGTCTCCAGCAACACAAAACCCCAGGCTACAACGGCCTCCCTGCGCAGGCATACTACCACCTCCACGCCCACCTCCTCCGCATCCTCGCCCACAGTCTCTGAGACATCGTCACGGGGCAGACCCCCCTGCCACCAGACTGGGCAAACGTTGTCCGCCCCCTCTATAAAAAGGGGGACTGGGCATACCCGGACAACTTGCGTCCCATAGTCTGTGAGGTCACGGAGGTCAAGATCGTCTGGACCATCCTCCTGCGCCGCATCCGCCCTCGTCTAAACCCCCACATACCCGCAGGCCTCTGCGGAGCTATCCCGGGCCGGTCCCCACATGAGGCCATCTTCATCCAGGACACCATCGCCGACATGGACCCGGTGGACCTCATCATCGCCACCCTTGACGTGAGGGGAGCCTTCCCAAACACCCCCTGGCTCATTTTGGAAGCGGTATGGAAACACATGGGCCTCCCCTTTTACAATTTCACCTCCAACTACATCTGCACCCGCAAATACACAGTCCGCACCGGAGCCGGCCTCACCCGCTTTCTGGAGCCAGGCCGCGGGGTCCCCCAGGGAGGAGTGGAAGGGTCCTTCCTGTACCTCCTCGTGACAATCCCCCTGGCCCTCACAATCCAACAGGATTACCCAGCCTACGCGCTCAACCCCCTCCTCTCCCCCCTGGTGGGCTTCGCGGACGACACCAACCTCACGGTCGCACACACCCCACAAGAACCCCACACCCCGGACGACGGACCAACAGTCACCCAGCAGGCCAACGACTTACTGGACGTGACCATCTCCTACCTCTCCCGCAATAACCTAATCGTCCACCCTACAAAGTCACCGGCCATGATCAAAAGGTCTGCCACAGCCCCCACCCTAGGGCCACGAGGGCCCCCCATGCACTTCGTGGAAGCCACCACCCACCTGGGAGTGATCCAGACAACCAACCGGGAAGGTACCACCCTCCCCCGAAAGTGGCAATCACACCTGGCCCATCCCCCTCGATATACGTCCTCGGCCACCAAGGCCCTCTCCCGATCCCACCAAAGCCTGGCATACTACCTCACGGGGGTCTTCAACGCCTCCATAGGATTCCAGGCTCTCCACCTGACACACCCCACCACCGCCCTCCTGCCAGCCACACGCGCCGTCACCAAGGCATGGGCAGCACACAGGGGCTGGCCCACCTCCATACCCACACTGGCCATCTGCGTGGCATGGCTCTATTATGGGGACGCCGTAGGAAACGAGGTGAAAGCGGCCTTCACCAGGCACATTGATCTCCTCCTTCACCGCACGACCCACAACCACTCCCCGGACGTTCGCGAAGTCGCCACGATCCACCTCCAAACCGCACAACGTGCCCGCAACACATGCCCATGCTGGATACTCCACCAGACGGGCATGCCCACCAACATCAACACCCGAATACGGAACCACCTGCACCTTTTACTCCCTTCCCCACACCACGCCATACTCGCCAACAACACATGCCCAGAGGGACGACCCCTGGGGTTCCTCTGCGGGGACCTCCACCATCGCCCCAAAAGCACCATCGTCACCATCGATCTCGTGGGAGCCTCCATCACAGTAGTATAGGTCACTCTCTCCCAAATACGAGTCCTTCACCGCAGCGGGGCACACCACGCCCCCTTCCTACAACGTCCCGAGTGGCCTCAATACCGCCTCTTCCACCAGTACCTCACACAGATGGCACAGGCAACGGTACAGACGGGAGACCAAGACATGAGAACAGCCTACCGGCACTTCAGAACGCAGCATCCTTATGCCGTCCCGCCGACAGCGCCGTACACACCCACCATCTCGAAGCACGAACACGCCCCCCCCCAGACAGGCCAGGTCCCGCCGCTAACCCTACTACTGGCCCCAAAGGAGGCCAAACCCACGCAGACGACCGTCATCCACCAGGGGGAACGTGGCGCATACCAAAACACCACATGACCACCCAGGACCTACCGGCGGTCCCCCACGACTCCCAACACTATGCCGCGCACATGTGGGGCCTGTGACCCGAATGCACCAACCACACCATGGCCCGTATTGCACCTCATAGCACGCCACCACAGCCACCCCACAGCCCACCTACCACCACAGGCCTACGCATGGATGGCCCGGTGGTTCCACCACGCCCATACGAACCCCACAGTGATGTGGAACCTGGACCACGAACCCCAATGGCTATTCACCACAACGCCCACCTGGCCCCGCCCCGTCCCCGCAGGAATCGCAATCTGTTACAGCATGCACTAACCAGCGAGAACAAGCAAGCACGAGCACCCCTACTATCCACTCCACAACTCCTGCGACACACCAGAACACCTGACACAAACCCTCACATGCCGAGAACTGAACCCGGACACGGCCTACATCCTCCACTACATCTACTCCTACCTCAGACAAGGATAACCAGAACAAGGACTCATAGCCATGTCCCCCCGCGTGAAACGCATCATCTCCAAGGGAATAGGGGTGTACGCCAGCCCCATCCTACAGCCCAAATCCCCGGTGGCCCATCTCACCACAGGCCTCGCCATATACGCCTGGCTGCCGATGAACCCATGCCGCGTCCCACAGGCATCACCGGCGGACCTAGTCTTCTTTGCCGGGCGAGTCCGCCCTCACGCCCATCACCGGGGGGGGCACCCTGCAACTGACCCACACAGAGGGACACTACCACGTGGACCACCACACGGGCAACACCACCCATGGGGCCATCTCCCACGGAGAACTGGGGGCCATAGCCAACGTCATCGCCAAAATCGCAACCCACCTCCCCGCCCTCCTCCCGCACGTCGTCCGGGTCTGATTCGTAGTGGACGCCACTGTCAACACACACCTACTCCTCCGCATAGCAAGACAGCCACTCCACAAAAGCCACCGCGACGAGCCTCGGCACCCAAGCACTTCTGCTCTGGAAAGCCCTCCGCAGCCTTCCCCCCTAAGTCCAACTTAAAATCGTGAAACAGAAGTCCCACAGGCACCAATACGGAAATGGTAACGTGGAAATTCAGGCAGTACACCAGCGCACTACGCACCTACCGACCCTCCAGGTGCCAGACCTGGGCCGCAACAATCCACACCTCCAACACACACCCCCCAAGCCGGAACCCCATCGGACCCCGGACTGGGTACCGGAGGACGCCCCCTATACCTCACACGACAGAGCATACCATTACCCCAAGCCCATCCAACATCTCGCCCGCGTGCTTGGCGACAGGAAAAGCCGAGCGCACATCCAAGAGCTTCAGGAGAAACTGAAAGTCCCCCTCTACCACTCGGCGCTATGCCCAGCGTGCGTCCCAGCCCACCTGCAGAAACAACGCATCCAGCTCCTCAGGGTCAGTTGTAGGGCTCCATACCCTATTTTGAGTGTGGTGGACTCAGAAAAACGTGTTTTGCAAGGTTTTGGAGCACCTTATGGAGTGTTTGGAGCCACCATCACCAAAAAACCGTATTTCTTGCCAAAAACAAACATATATGGTTTGAGCTATACAAAAGCTGCTATTCGCAACTAGGTGGTGAATGTCATATTTCTCGGATACGGCCGATTTTGGATGGAATCAAGCCTGCATTGTCGATCTAGGGGCTGGAGAATTTTCAATTTGGAGGGTGGGGGGGGGGGGGCTAACTCCGGAAAATATGCTCTTTATGGTATACTTTGACAAAAAAAGTAGTATTTTTGACTGTAGCTGGTTTTGGGATTTTTGGACCCCATAAAATCCTAGGTGGCAACTACCATTCCTCACCAGGGTCGCCCGATGGCTCGCCCACAAGCACATCCACGTCCCGGAAGAACACATCTGCTGCCCATGGGACCACACCACCCCGGAGGACTGGGAATACTTCAAAGTATGCCCTCTCAATACGGGCAGGGACACACTGGTGGGCTGGTCCCCGGCAGGACCCTACAGCAACACGAAGGCTGACCAACCCACAGCCAGGCACACCAGGCCACCGAACACCTCTACAGGGATCCCCTCATAAAGAAGGCCACTATGAGAGGGGCCGTGACACAGGCCCTGCAACGGCACCTCACCAAACACGCGAAGGACCGGATGGGGGCAGTAGCACACCACCAGCTGGAGGCAGTTCGCAGAGCAGCAGCCCAAATGGTACACCGCAAGCCCTTCCTGTTGACACACACGGGGCAACTCGCCGACCCCACCGCCAGGGAACACATGCTCCGTCTCATCCCTTACCATGCCGTGCATGACCCAGAGGTCCACTAACCTGCTCCTAGCCCCACACACGCCCCCTATCTCCGTCGAGAGGCCTCCAAGGCACCACCAGAGCACCCCAGAAGAACACCCACCGCAAGACCCCCCCGCGACAAGCACCCTTGACACCCAAGGACCCACCACCTCCCACCCACAGGACCACCCGGCACCGCCCTGCCCAGCCAAGCCCACCCAGGACCACCCGCACATCGACGTGGACGCGCCAGACCTCGAGAGCCCGCCCCGCCATACCCCCCAGGACCCAGGGCACCCCCTCCTCACACCACCCACCATCAGTGACTCCGACCTCCTCCGAGCAACCCACCAAGGCAGGGCCCTAGACACTCCCCTGGGCACGTACCGCCTACAGGAGAGCTAGACCAAGCTCACCGTCAAGGCCCACCGGGACCTAGCCACCCAGGGGAAAGGTCTCCACAAGCCCATCGTAGACCCACTCCTCTGGAGGGCCCGCCAACACACCAGAGACCAGCACATCCGGATCCCCCCCATCGAGTGGGGCCAGGCCGTGAGACACGACACCGACACCAACGTCACACGCCGATGAACCACACGCCTACGGCGAGCCCAAGCGGAAAAGGATCACCCGGCAGACCAGAGCCATCCGGAACAGTTGAAACAGGCCAACGCACCAACCCGCGACACCGCCCTCCGCGCCGCCGGCCTCTGCACCCCCAACGACCACCACCCCCCCCCCCCACCTACTTAGGCGGCTCAAAGTGCATGGTCAAAATGACACCAAATGCACCCTATTTGGACCATGCAAAAAAATAGTTTTTTACAGCCTCTGTTTTTTGAAAACAGAATATTAGTCCAAAGAAAGTATCTTTGTTACCATTTGTGCCATTTTGTGCCTTTTTTCGGACAGCCGAAAACAAAAAAAAACTATAAAAAAATAAATAAATCTTATGATTTCAGTGGAAAATGATGTGCTTTCAGCGGAAATTGGCCAATAAATGCATTTTGCGTTCCCCTTGTTTTTTGGATGAACATGGTCTACAGAAAAAATGATTGCAACACCATTTTCTGTGCTGCATGTTCCTTGCATAACTGGAAAAATGATTTGTTGATCAAATTCTATGCGCGAGGCCTCGCGCAATCAAGACCAAGGATCATCCAAACAGAAGCATGGCGGATTAAATATCAATGCAAAGCATATGCAACATGTGGTTCAAGGGCTGCCCCATGCGCGAGGCCTCGCGCATACCTTACTAAACCAAAAACCTCACCCGATTCATTTTCCTTTGGAAAGACGGCCTCAGGGTCGAGTGGTCTTACTACCCACCCCACGGTTTGATTTTTGATTTGCACTGCCTGAAAATAGAGGTATAGGTTGTGACTTTCAAGTTCTGGGACTGCATTGCAGTCCTCATTGCGCGAGGCCTCGCGCAAAAAAAGGCCCAGAAAATATATTCTTTGTACCATTGTGATGGGTTCTCATCTGATAGCCCTTGTGCACAACCTTCACTGAAGCAACGGGTACCTAAATTGTCGTTGAGTCATTCAAATTTACCAGAAGCTTGCCCCCCCCGGAGGCGGAAAAACTCTTTTTGGGCTTGGTCAGCCCCTGCGCTTGCCAGACTGCTTCGAAGCAGGGCACCTTCTTTCTCCAGGTAACCAACATCATCTTGATAATTGGTGTCGTTTGCACTACATTGCATTTTACTCTCCAAAGAATCAGTTTTTTTTGCCCAAACAAACGCTCAAAGAAGTGCCGAGCATGGCAAATTCATATTTTCTTTGCACATTTTACTCTGATCTATAGTCAACAACAGAAGGATCAATTTTTCTTCAGCCAAAGCTACAAGAGGGGTCTCTGTCCAGTTCCGCGTCATCTGTTGAGTGGACATGCTTCATGTGTTACCAGTGATACTCTTTTTTTTGCTTGACACTCCCAATAACTTGTCGCAGGTGTGCATCATGAGCAGCGCTGAAATATGCAGCCTGTGCAACACCTTCAACGTATGTGCTCCTTTTGTTAGGAATGCAACAACATTAGAAATGATTTCTTGAGTCATAAATTAGATTTGCAAGGCTTGTTTAGAGCGCTGAATGTCCGCCCGCGGGAACATATTGTACGATGTGCTCAAGTCAAGGGTGCCTGTAATGTCACTCCAGTGTAGGCGCCTGCTTGATTCCTCAATTCTACCATCATTACCTGACTTTGGAGGGGCAATGGACTGCTCTTTGCGCAAGGCCTCGCGCAAGGAACAGGCCATTGCCCCCAAGAAAGCATTTTTTGGACCCATCAGGAACAAGAAAAGGCCAAAATTCCTTACATAAGAGTTCTTTTGGTGTTTCGAAAAGGGCTTGATTTTTTGCAAGCCAAAGAATGGTTCTTTGATGTTTTTTGAGGCCCTGTATTTTGGGCACTTTCTGTCGTTTCATACCATGCAACTTGAGCCGCCTAAGACCTACAGACAGCGACCACGCCCCGCCGGAAGTCTGATGTACAGTCCTCGGGGGGGGGGCACTACTACGTAGTCTCCGCCACAGCAGCATCCCCCGGCCCACAATGGGTCATCATGGGGACTGACACCATGCTCCCCCCAGGAGCAATAGGGAACCCCACCACCCCGCAAAAGGTCCTCAGGGGCGTCCTCCAGCCAGGGGACCAAGCCCCGGCCCGCGCCCTCGCCGAAATCACCTCCGGGCGAGCGCGCTACCACCTGGGACTAGCCATACTCTGCTTGTTCCTGTGGAACAAGCACTGCTGGCCATCCACATGGATCTGGGGCATCCCCATGGCCCACACACAAGTCGAGGCGGGCCCCAAAACACGGACGGACCCCCCTCCCCAGGACACAACGCTCTCTCACCTGCGGATACCACGCCATCCATAGGGTCCTCTGGCACATGGGCCTTGGCCGACCCCTACAGTACCCTCTTCCGACCACCAACCAAGAGGTGCACCAAGTACGCACACTCATCTGCGAGATCCTTGCCGCAGCCGCGGAAGATGGCAAGCTTCTACTACGAATGTCGGGGCCTACACGACACCACAAGAGCGCGCCGCTGCAAGCAGACACATACACTGACACAACGCACGCAGACCCAGCCCCACACCCCCTGCCTCTCCCTCCCCATTCCACACCCAGTGGCCCACACACACCCACCATTGCGCGCAGCCCCGGGCCCCGCAACACGGGCCTCCCAGCCCCGCCCAATCACCCACACACGCCCGCCACAGACCCCCCCGCCGAACGAGCCTCACCGCCCGCCACACCCGGCAATACACACACAGCCGCCAAGAGCCCCACAGCCCACGGCCCACCCCCCCCTGCCCAGTGACCCACACACGCCCCCTGCACACACCCCCTAAACCCAAGACCCAAACCCCCCGGCCCCGGAATGCAGCCCACGCGAATTGTTCCCCCCTTCGGACCCCGCCGCGCACGCCCTCACACATTGCAGGAGCCCAGCCCAGCCAAACCCGGAAGGCGGAGACCGCAGCTCCGCGCCTTCTTCGCCCACCGCTGCCGACCAGATCATCCCACCGGGCCGCCAGGTTGCAGCCGGGCCCCTCCAGCCACCCAGGAGATGCCCTCCATCCTCCCCGGAGTGGCCGCGGCGGAAGCCGCCGCAGCCCGCAAAGCCGGTCCCGCCCGCATGGCGGCACATCCCACATCCCCCAAAACCACCACTTCCTCCCTGTCCTCATCCTCTTCAACGTCCTCCACCTCCTCCTCCGACCTCCCCCTCTCCCTCATCCGAAAAGCCACGGCCAAAGCCGAAGCTGCAGCCGCACGCCAGGCTGCTGGAGTTCCCCCGACCCCCACATAGGCAACCCCGGCACCCCGGCAGCACACCGGGAACCCCCCCTGCCAAGCACCGGTCGCCTCACACCTTCGAGACGAGGTTCTCCTCAACCTCGAACCGGACCCCAGGTCAAAACCCGACCCCAACCCGAAACCAGAGCCCAAACAACAACACCGCCCACACCAGCACCACCACCACCACCAAGACCAGCAGCATCACCAACACCGCCCACACCACCCCACACAGCCCCAAATACCACAGAAGGAGCGACAGCAGCAGCACCAGAAGCACCCCCGCCCTGACCCAAACCCTAACCCAAACCCAAACCAGGACCCCGCACCCAGCGCATCCGGAGCCCCCCAGCCCGCACCGCAAGCCGTCACCGTGGAGGCGGCCACACAACACGACCCCATCAAAACCCTCGTCCACATCGGCATCTCCAAGCGCATCACCATCCACCCCCCACAAACCACCACCAGCGCCGGCCAGCCAGACCCGGGGACGTGGGACCCCTCCACTGCGTTCGCCGTCAAGCCGAACCCCAAACCCGCCCTATTCACGAAGCCGTGCAGCCCCAAGGGCTGCAAACCATGCCGGACCCCCGGGCCCCACCGGAACGCGAGGGGACCCTGGGGGCATACCCACAGCACCACCACCACCACCAGCCCCACCACCACCACCACCGCCATCAGCACCTCCGCCACCACCACCACCACCACCACCACCAGCACCACCCCCAACACTGGCCCCACCAACACCACTACCACTGCCCACAACCGTACACCACCGGGCCACGACCCCCCATGCACGAACAGCACCACCGCATGGGATGGCAGCACCACCCACATAGCGCTCCACCCCACTACCCTACCTATGACACCAGGGACCACCCCACCAGAACCAGGAACCTTATCCGCCCGGCCCCGACGTCCACGCCGAAGGGGCCCCCGAAGCCCAACCCGACCCGGAAAAACCCCCCGAACAACCACTGGACCCATACCACCTGCCGCCACCGCCGCCGCATGCACTGCACCCGGCGCTACACCCCTACGTGGCAGATCCATGGAGGGTGGGGATCTCCCCCCCCCCCCCAGTACCCGGCGGCACCACGCGGGGCCCCCAGGCCCCGGCGACGCCTCCCGAGTGGCCCGACTTGCCCCACGACGAGGCGCAATCCCCCAAACGGCAGCGCTCCCCCTCCCCCCCCGCGCGACGCTCCCGCCCACGGCTCTCCCGCTCCCCACAGCGCCACCGGGCCTCCCCCGCTCACTCGCACCGCTCCTGCTACCCGAGGTGCCGAGAAAGGTTTCTAATGTTTTCAGCACTGTGTTTTTGATGTGCCTCCCCTGCTGCTTGCTGCTGGTGTCAGGTTCCTGCTGCTTGTTTTCGATGATGAAAATGTTTTGTTGTTGAAGTACAACCAATCCAGGATAACCCAAGCCAGAGATAAGCGGGTAAAGGATAAACAGGATCAAAGCATGAAGGGCTGCAGTCACAAAGAGTTAGATAAAGAGAGCTATCAACAATAGGCCACAGCTATAAACATTCAATGCAACTCAGGATGAAATATTTTACATGTTTGAGAAAGGCTGATTGGAAGACTGCCCAAAGGGCTCACACTCTTCCATAGTGCCATCTTGAGATGTGCACTCTTTGTCTTTGGAGGCCGTAGGTGCTGAGGTGGCATGGCTTGTGGCGATGAGGTCACTGCCATGTCACATGGGATATTCCTACTTAGCTGGGCTGACTGGGAATTGAACCCAGGACCTCTCAAAAGGAGGTTCCCCAGCCCCCTAGGGTGCATACCACTAGGATAGCTAAGAATTCATGAGAAAACATAGATAAATTCATAGGCTCTGCCTTCAGTATATCAGTGCCTCAGTCACTCAGGAAAGGATGTTTTAATGCACATTGCTTGGGGATTAAGGGGTCCACACAATATCCTGATTTAGTGTTTGGTTCTACAGGTCAAAAGGTGTTATCATCCATTTTGGTTAGGCCCATACTAAGATAAAAATACAAGAGTGCTTAGAATACCTCTAATACAACTAACGTATACCCTAAAGCATTGGAAAAGCACGTTTTCTTACTCCCCAATTGTGCTGTGGTGGCCACCACTGTCGCTTTTTCAGGAAAAGGGGATGTTTTTCTTGGCCTTTCCTTGGTTTCCACACCTACTTTAAAATACCTATAGCTTCCCTAACACTGGAAAAGAGCACTTTACCATGGCCAGCGACTCTTGCTGCATTGTTCATGACAATTTCCAACAGAAAGCTCAGCGCTCTTGGCGCTGTAGGGTTTCCTGTGGCTTGGTGGGGCTAGAATAGGGAATGCAAAGACCATATGCATATGCATCCCTCCCTCCAAGCTGCAGCGTAACACAACCCAACGCCAGACTCTCATAGGACGCTGGATCTAAGTCTCATGGAAGCTGATGGAGACACCTGTCCTGGAACTGGGGCGAGGGTGCGACGATTTAATTACAATTGCCCCTTGGAGGGGTCTTGGTTCTGGCTCAGTCTTCTGCTGCTGCTTTTCGGCCCGAACAGCGGCCTACTCAGCGACGCTTTGCGAGGATATCTGTACAACAGAGGGATGGAAGGATGAGGGACGAATCCACGCAAATGCGAAGCAACGACACCTGAATCGGTCAAATGACGGCGTAGAATTTTTCTGAAAGCACATACCTGAGCAGAATCTAATTGTGCATTAGATGCACACTCTTATAAAATTTGTGGTCATCTGCTGATTTTGTAATTCAGGAAAATCCCATGCAGAAAAAGAGGGCGCGCACCAGCCGTTTAGCGAAGCGCCAGAAAACAAGGAATTTATAAGATTATAAACTTATGTTACGTATAATGACAAAAATGACGAAACACACATAAATAAATAAACATAAAGATTCCACCCACACTGACAGAAAGAATCAAAAATCCAAGAATTCAAAAGTCAACAAAAGGACTTCAATGAATCAGGTATAAACCACAGGTGTGCTCATCTCGTATGCAGCATGCACATTGCTCGTCTCATGTCTGCGTGAACGATCCTTGTAGCAGCGCTAACAAACGATAGAGCGCTAGATTAGAAAGATTGCAGGCGATGAGAGGTGAGATTAGGGAACAAACAGATGGCCTTCGGCCAGGAAGTGGTTGTCACGGGGGGCTACCGGTCCTGCCCTGTGGTGCAATGCGGGGCAACCGTGACAACTGCTCTTACAGCACAACCACCCTTTTTGTTGCACTGATTAGAACATACACACCTATGCATAGTGTCGTGTCCCGCTTGTGTTTCGCTTTATCCCTCACCTTGCTTCACTCTCCAGCGGTAGGTAAGGTAGGTAAGCCCAGGTGGGGCCACCCCCTGGTGGAAGTCGTGATTGTGGGTAAGATTGGTAGGAAAAACAGGATTGGACGGGGTGTTTGCAAGACTCCTGCATGATCATGCATTCACACACGCATTAAAGGGTAGGCCACGCGTGGTGCGCACGGTACAACTCTTGTTTAGGTTACCCAGGGGCTCCACCCCACCGTCTATAAGAGAACGGGTGGAGTTCCTTAAGCTTGCTTGCTTGTACTTGGGTTTGAGGACAGTGTATTATAGGGCTACCTGAGAAGCGTATACTACGTGGAGGTAGTCTTGGTTCCTCAGCCGCAAACCGAAGTCATCCGCCTTTGCTTTACAGGTGGGAAGATCAGGGTGAATTGGTGCAGTCTCTAGCCGTGCTAAACTATGCGGCGCTGATCACAAAAACACCAAACTGCGACTCAGCCAGAAGTGGCGAGCGCAGTCTGACATCCTTAACATTCACGCTGTGCACGCCAAAAGAGCAGTCCTTCCCTCCAAGCCCTAGCAGGGAAACGCGTTGCGGCGTTGCTGTTAGGCCACAGATGCTTACTAGCTCTGTGTTCTCTTGCAATCCCACAGGTGAGCCATTAGGGCTCATGACCTCGTCATCAACAACACCCAGTAGAGCGTACGTGTAGGAGTGGTAGTCCTGAGTGGGGGCTTGAGCCAGTTGAGGAAGTGCTCGCCCACCAGGATGGTGCCGCTGTAGGGTGTGTAGGACCTGTAGTGCGTGTGTCACTGTCCCACTCGTTTCCTGCAATTTTAGCGGGGTTGGTGGGCAGTGGCAGTGGTTAGGCTAGATTTTGGTCATCGTAGCAAACAGGTGTTTTCATGCCTTCATAGCTTTTGGCCATCCCTCCCCTGTAGTAGGCAGGTAGGTAGGAAAAACAATACCTGGATTAGTATGCTGGGGTTTCCCCCAAGGTTTTGTGCCAGCACAGAAACTGGGCGCTTAGGGGCGGAGAGACCCGGGGCGTACCCCGTGGCACCGGTAAGACATCCGCCAGGTTTAGCAAGCGTGCAGACTGGGGTATAGTTAGGACACCATTTCTGCAGCTTGCTCTCAGGACCTTAGGAAGAGCACACTCACACATACGCTTAGGCAGGTAAGGGTAAGGTCCAGTCCCTAGCTTTAGTCTTAGAGGCAAGCGTCTCAGCGAGCCTCAGCAACTCACCAAGGTTGTTCTGGGACAAGTAGTCTACCAGAACTGAGTTTTGGCGTCCCTCAGGTAAAACAAACGCGGAGAAGGGCTCCCAGGTGGATTCTTCGACTCCAAACCCTTCCCAGAGGGTGCGGAAGCGCCAACCCTGGCGATAGCTTAGCCCACGCAAACTGCACCCTGTTTTGCGCGCCAAACGCGCAGAAAAGGACGGGTTCACAACAGGGCAAAAAAACTATTTTTTTCGATGTTTGATGAACGTGATTTTAGACGTAGTGAAATGAATTGCTTTTTTAGTGTTATGCAACTCTGTGTTCCTCAATGTGACGTTTTTTACATTTCTCTGGCGTTCTGAGTGCGCGAGGCCTCGCTCACTCAAGATATTCAAAGTGGAGTTTATCACGAAACCTAAAAACCCGTAAGGACTCGCGTTTGCGGAAATTCGCAGCTCCCACATGGTATTGAAAGTAGGATAGTGTTGCCCAAGGAGCATTGGAAGTGTATGACTGTTGGACTTCCCATGTTAGGGGAAACACATGTACTGTAAACTGAAAATAAAATACAAATTTAGGCATCCGGAGTGCGCGAGGCCTCGCGCACTCAGGTCACGTTATGCATCGAATTTGCAGAATGTAAATAACGCGTACAATCGCAGGTACAGTACCAGACGGACAAACACGTTTGATTTTTCCGGTGTATGTGTGTGTAGACACCATGTTGGTCAGATACAACAAGGTCTAGAACATTGTCCCAAGGAAACAATCAGTGCGCGAGGCCTCGCGCACTTAAACGACGGAAGAAAATGAAAAAGCAGGCAGGTCAGGCTACGCCGGTATTTACATTCCCTTTCACGGCTACCACCTGTGACAGTCGATTATACATCGGTAACCTTCGTCATATTTTTCAGGGGATCAGGGGAATGATTTGCTTTTTTCCAACAGCCACTCAATGGCAGACGTGTCCAGTTCTAATAGCGGCCGTAGCCTTCGCTGCCTGATAAATATGGTTTTTCTTCCAACTGGGTTTAAAGAGGGAAACAGAATAGGAAATTGTGGTTGCGGGAACGGTTTTCGGTTACTGGGAACGGAGCGCACGCAGACACCAAATACAATTTGCGGCGGCAGCACGCGCACCACAAATGACGACAGGAAAAGGCCAGATGTTTTCAAGCAGACCTTTGTTAAAGATCGCTGTGTGAAACGATAACCAAAATATGTGCGCAAATCTAATTCTACAGAGAAAGACGCAAAATGCCACTTCGAGCCAGAAAATCCGTAACGCATCAGATGATAGCAGAAGTAAGCAAAGGAGCAGCAGCACTACGAGAGGCATGCGCGGCAGAACCAGGATACCAAATAGCAGACGACCTGTGGAAAGGACTCAAACGAAACGACCCGGCGGTGCAACTGGTGTTAACATTTGCACAGCGACTCAGGTTCAACAAAAGAACGCGCCACAGTTTACCAGCAGCTAAAAGGCAGGACGACAAGCGCTGGGTGCGCATTTTGCGACAGGAGGGCTGGAACCTGTACCTGTTGATGCGTCAACGGGCAGTACCAAACAGGAAAAAACCGGGAAACAAAACAGGGTACCTAACGCAAACAGAAAGACGAACAAAAGTACGACTTGGGCAAGCAGGCGCTGCCGCAGATACAGTGGACGAACAG
Source organism: Eutreptiella sp. 'Long Island Sound 2002' (assembly GCA_964036045.1). Classification (NCBI taxonomy): domain Eukaryota; phylum Euglenozoa; class Euglenophyceae; order Eutreptiales; family Eutreptiaceae; genus Eutreptiella; species Eutreptiella sp. 'Long Island Sound 2002'. Next base: position 22,028,667 of record OZ038380.1, on the reverse strand, counting down.
GCAGCAGCAGCACTTAAAACAACATGGTCACTGGTGCTTTCGTCGTGTTGCGTGCTGTGGATAGACAACTGGTACCGGGCACAATACACGACACACCCAGACGAAAGTGACCGGTTGCAAGACTGTACTGCAATGGCAGTACTTCAACTGAAACAGAGGCCCACGTATTGGGCAGGACATCCAGCCATTGAGGACCTAGCAGCTCAGATAACGACAGTCGCAAGGGCTTTGCAACAGCGTGAACGAAGAATCTCCCAGACTTTGCGGGACATGGGGTATGCAGATGGGTGTCTACCAGACACCGGAAACATGAGAGCACCGTTGGATGTGAGGAGGATTGCAAGGACTGTGCAGGCACCGGTGTGGCTCCCGTTTGCCCTGTCAAAAGAAAAGGTAACTGGTGGTGTTGTTCTGTTAAACTTGTTACACTTTGCAAAGGACACAGCACAACAGACAAACAGAGTGCTACCGCTGTTGGTTGACGAAACCATACACTACAGGATACTAAAGTTGTTGTACGGTGCCAAGAACCAACGATGGAACATGCGTGCGTACCTGCGTTAGGTGCCTGTAGTTTACGGTGTCTGGCGTGCCTACAAGTTCGTTGTTACTCATACTTTTCGGGTGTTCTGGCCTATTCTAACCTACCTACGGAAAGGTCTGCTACGACCTGCTTCCACCATACTATCATACCCCAAACTGATAGTTATGGAAAAAACTATTGCTGCGCTGATGCTTGCCACACCACGAATACTACGCCCTTATCGGCGCAAGGCACAAGCTGCAACCGCGATCAGTGGTCGTGACACTGCGCATGCCAACAGGGCAGCAGTGGCAAACGCAGTTCTGCATTTGTTGTCGGAATGGTGCCCGTTGTTGTTGTACTTGGGCCACGTGGTACGGGAATACAACTGGTCAGGAGAAAACAACGGTACAGGGTCACGAGCTCAGGAGGTGTTGCAGTTGAGTTTGTGTCTGTTGAGGAGGCTGTGTCGAGGACCGTGTGACACCGTACTGAAGTACGAACGCACAATCATGTGCACATTGTTGTACAACAGCAAGTGGCACCAGGACCTGCCCGGTCAGACACACTCAGAGGAGTTTGGAGAAGGGATACTGAGCAAGTTGGTGCGGGACAAGGCGAGAAACACGCGTTCTGTTACTGTTGAGGAGGTGGAAAACCATTACTTGTTACTAAAGGTTGGTCCTGGTGGCAAACACGTGGGGGTACAAAACGTTCTGAAGAACCTGGTACACAGGATGCGACAACGACTGACAAGATTTTTGGCGACAGACCGGATTTGCATGGCCTATGTGGAATGGGAGTCAGACGGAGTCAGCACCGTTGCAACTTCGTGCCTGCGGAGGTTACCGAGATTTCCACCCTCGCCTACACAACCCTTTGGTTACGACCACTACCGGCTACTTGGTCACAGCGTACTAGATGCCCTCATCGACCAGAACACGAATCCCACCAACCAACTAAAACGGAAACTGGATGCTGTTGTGGGGCGGAGAACAGATATGGATGCCGACAGACAGGAAGCAGCAACACGCAACGTGCGGCAACGCTTGCGGTAACTGACTCCCGCAGTGCGCGAGGCCTCGCGCACTAAATGTTACGAAAAAACAAGTATGTAATGCGATGTGAGTGCGCGAGGCCTCGCGCACTGAGTAGTTCGCCAAGTGCCGTGGATTAAGTTACAACAAAGACAGTTGTGGAACAGATTTGCAAAAACGACCTGCAAAATACCGTCTCGACTGATTTCAGAGTTCAAATGACCGTGTTTCATGTCATGCCATTTGTCCCTTTTAGGTATTTTTTGGCATCATGAGTGAACCAGGGTCGTCAGAACGTCCAGCACCAGACGCAGAGGCCATGGAGTCATCATCAGGGACCGACCAAGGGGACACGCCGAGGGAAGGACGAAAAAAGAAGGGTGAGAAGAAGCCAATACCGGAGATGAAGGTCACAGTCGACGTGCAACAGTGGCTGCGGCAGGAGAATGGTAAAGCCGTGAAGGTAAAGATTGCTGATTTGAGAATTGACAAGACCAAGGGGCGCGGACAGATCCGATCCATCAACTATGACGACGTTGCCAGGAAAGTGACGGGATACCAAGCACTGCCACCAGCTGGACCGTTGCGCGTAACGGCGTGGGAGGATAGTGGTATGACCCGCTTCGCGTTCCATCGACGACGTTTTTTCTCTTTGCTTCGGTACGTGATTTGCTTTGCAGATGGCTCACTTTACGTTCTGAATGGTCAACATGGCTCAGAAACATGCAGAAGGATTCAGGAACTGCGTCTCGCGTAAGGCAAAGAATTGGAGGACTGGCAGAAGTTTTGCTACGTTGACATTCTGAAGTACGAAACGCCTTGGAGGATCCGGGCCAAGGTCGCAGGATTGCAACAAGCTGGCAGCCAGTCTGTGACGTGGAATCCGCTGTCCGAGGCGCTGGACAACATGTTGTTGTACATTGAGGACCAGAAGCGGGAAAAGGAGCCACAGGATTTCGAGCGGTTCAAGATTGCTGTTGTCTAGGCTGCCGTCAACGCTACATTTCTTGCACCTGAGGCTTTGGATGAAGCAGGACACACAGTATGTATTCGTGTATCGCACGGTTACAGTGGGGGAGACCTGGCGCACTCCATGACACTGTTTTCCCTCGCAGGACTCAGCATTCAAGAACTGGAGGGACATCTTCTCCCTGGCGTATTACTGCGGTCGTGAGGCGGTTGCTGGCATGAAGAACCTGGAGACTAAGAGCAGGAAAGAGGAAGTTACAAGGAATGCCTTCAAGAAGCTTGAGTGGCTGCATCTACCGAGCTTATTGCAGAAGGTCTGTGCGCACATGAACCTGAAGGACTCGACCTTACGCACCACCCAGAACTACATTGACGCGCAGATTACGGATCAATGGGTTATTTTCCATCTTGACCATCCGGACAATAAGCAGTATGTCAACCAGACCGCAGGTATGCGTCAGTGTCGCGGCTTCAGTGCGCGAGGCCTTGCGCACTCAACCACCGCTTTCGCATCCGTACAGCTGCCGATGCAAAGATCCGAGCAGAGGTCGCAGCACTGGGCACGCCGCAACTGAAAATTGGGCTGGGAAATTGGGGTTACTGGCCGGACGCAACAAGTACGAAGTATCGGTCGCCGTGGCCAAAATGGAAGACGTTGACCAATGCACCTCTGTGGCGGACTGGGGACAAGGGCGCACCTCCATTACCACAGACGCTGGCCGTGCGGAAACAATTGCAAAGGAAGACTGAGGCACCGTCATCGGCACCGTCACGGACACAGCTGAGTACTGGCAATGTGATCAATGTCTCCAAGCAGGACGAGCAAGGGAGCAAATTCTCATCGACGGCCTGCCGTATTGAGGATACTGAAGAGACACCGCCAGCCCGTTTCCTGGATCTGCAGTACCCGTTTTGGGTCATCAACGCTGACCTTTTCGTTGAATATGACACTGCAAGATTTGTTCAGAAGTGGCTGTTCGATGTGATGATGCTGGGGAAAGACGTCATTTTCTATGGCGAGGCTGATGTTGTGCACCGTATTGGCCGCGACATACAGAGGCTCTGGCGCATGGAGAAGGATAAGGATCCAACCACAGTGCCATTCTACCATGTTCGGTTGCCGGTATACTCTTGGTTATCGAGTCCCGCGACCAGCAGTACGTATCAGTTCGACGAGCACTGTATGTGGATCTGAACAACGAGTCGCTGGGATAAGCAGGTATATCTGCTTCTTTCGCCTGTTACGATGCCGTTGTGTGCGCGAGGCCTCGCGCACTGCTGCCTCCGTTATTCGTCTTTATACATCACATTTACAGTTGCCGAACTATGTGTCGTATTCCGCTGGACATTTCGAAGAGATGCAGAACAAGAACCTTGGTGGTTTCATGCCTCTGATTCACGTGCTGTGGTACCTGGACAAATATCTTTTTGGCAGTGGGTATTCTGATGCAGTGGTTGTTGTGGAGGACACGCCTGCCATGGCCGCAAAGATTGCGATGTCCGACCTCCGTACTAAAGTGGCGTTTCTGGCTGTGTCAACGATCAAGCAAAAAGACCTTGGGAATGCCGTTGGAGGTGCTCTGCAGCATGCAATCATCATGCGGTACATGTTGGAGGCTGATCAGACGGAGGAGGGAGCAACAGCTGCAACTTGGGATACTCAAGAAGAGTGGCTTCAGCGTGGCATTCCACTGTGGGTTTTGGACAGCAACTGAGGGCATGAAGGGCACCAGCAGGTGCACGCTGCCCAGGCCGTCCAGGAAGATGTCGTGACTGAGGCCCCTGCTGACAACACGGAGCCTGTTGCGCCTGCACCTACCTTGCCAATGCAAGCCAAGGTGAAGAAGACTGCCCAAGTTATACCAACTCAGGGTACTGCAGCCGGAAAGGGAACCCCTCGAGTAGCAAGAAGCAGGCAAAAGGAAAAGAGAAGGAATCCGACAAGCCCGCGGAATCAGACAACGACAATGCCGACGAGGAGGAGGAAGAAGAGGATACGGAGCAAGTACTGGCGACCAAGCAGAAGCGCAAGCGGGCACCCGCCGCTCACTTCGATGCAAGCCCCGAATCTGGTAAGGAACAGCCGAAGAAGAAAGCAAAGACTGCCGCCACCGCTAGTGCAGAGTTCAAGCCGCCCTCGCGTTCTGGTGCCAAGCGGTCTCGTGGTTCTGTTGCCTCTCCAAGTGGGACAAGTGCAGTGGCAAGAAGCCTGGGTTCCAGGTTGGCTAAGGGTGCTGGACCAAAGAAGAAATAAGTCACCATTAACCCAAGTGTTTCGCCTCTTTTTGCATTTATGTGTGCGCGAGGCCTCGCGCACTCGCCTTCGACGCAAATGCAATTATATGCCCTTAACGGCTTGTACATTTTTGGCGAGCTTTTATTTCAGTGTTTGTATGTTGTGCACTTCCTGTCCTGTTTTTGTTTCCTTCTGTACACAATTGTTTCCATGACCTTGAGTGCGCGAGGCCTCGCGCACTCAGGGACATAAAAAAGCAATTTATTTCGCAGGACAAACATAGGTGCAACTGGAGACCCGCAGAATGTCATTTCTGAAAATGAGCTCCCGAACAGGCACGCACCAGTTGGGTTTTGACATACAAAAACGACAAGATTGGTAAAACACACCCTTCAAATCAGACAAAATAATAGTTCATTTCAATAAACAAAAAGTGGAAAAAGCAGCAAATTGGGTAAAATTGTATTTTTTCGGTGGTATCTGGGTCATGTGTGCTGCAAATGTCCAAAAAAAAAATAGTTTTTTGGGCGGTCGTTTTTTAGGTCCTTCTCTTCCAAAAGGGGGTGCAGTTTGCGTGGGCTAAGGATAGCGGTGGCGTAGGACAGACTTCACCAGGTAAAAGCCCTCCTTAGCCATCTCCTTGGCGTTCATGTCGGGGAGGTCCCCTTCCACTTCCATGGGGCTGGCAGCCCCCTGTAGGTCTAGGGCGGCGATCTCCTCGTCGTTCGGCTCCCACTCCTCCCCACATAGGTCTTCAGGATCATAGTAGCGCTTCAGGTGTTGAGCAGCGCACACCAGGGTCCCCCCTACACGGGGAGAACACCGCACTGTGATACAGTGTCCATCCACCGATAGAATCTTGTAGGGCCCGAAGTAGGGGTCATCGCTGGTCGAGCGTGGCCAGGCCGGTAGTCGGCTGTGGTGCACCAGCACCCAGTCCCCCTCTTGGTAGGTGGCAGGCACCCGGTGCTTGTTCTTCTTGTTCCACTGACGCTCCCTCACTCTCTGGAGCATAGCCTTGCCCTTGTCCATTTTCGCTTGTTGCTCCTGGACCCACTCACCGACAGAAGAATGGGTATCCTCCGGATAGGGAGCATGTAGGAACCACGCAGGGCGCCCTAGGTATGGTTCATGGGGCGAGTAGCCAGTCCCTGAACTCTCTGGGGAGTTCATCATCAAGGATATGACGGAGAGTAGTCTCACCAAGTCTCTGGTGCGTTCAGATTTGCACCATACCCTTACACTCTCCTTGAGGACACGAACCCGTCGCTCACGTAGGGGGTTGCTCGTGTGAGAGTAGGGGATCCCCGTAGACACCTGGACATTGAGAAATCTCACGACCCTTTTGTACCAGCTAGTATCTGAGCGTACTCGTACGTCCTCATCGGAGTTGATCTCCTTGGGCGCCCCATAGACACGAAACCACTCCTCCAGGAGTATCTTGATAGTCTCCTCTCCGGTAATGTGCTTGGTACATGGGAACACCCTGGTAAACCTGGTCAGCCCACAGATCACCACGAGGGCAAAGTCGTAGCCCCCAAACTTCGGCATCTCCGTGTAGTCCACGTAGAGAACACTGTTAGCACAGGGGGGGATGGGCAGGGTCAAGTAGAGACCTCTGTCCCTGATATCCCCAGGTTTGCAGGACCTACACGGGCACTTGTCCACGATAGGCTGGAGGGTCTTCCGCAGCTGGCCATCAGTCCATGTACTTTGAAACCACTGCTTGAATAGCCTCAGGGTACGGTCAGCAACCACATGACCCCTGGACTCATGGGTCCACTTCAGCAGCGCTGGAACTCTGTCACCGGGTACCACGATGCGGTCCTCGTGCCAGAGGTAGCTAATGTCCCTCTTCCGCTGCTCTTGGTTGACCAGGAGGGGTTCAAGGCGTCTCTCCTGGCGCTTGTAGATATCCCCAAGCTCCTTCAGGTATTCCACTTGTTGCAGTCCATCTAGGGGGCGTATCATAGTCATGTTCAGATCCAGGTGTACGTCCATACGGCTGAACGCCTCCTTAGCTAGAGCTTCAGACCGGGCACCAATCGGGGTATCGAAGCTGTTGCGGCTGATGTAGTCTGCACACTCGTTCTTCACTCCCTGGATATGGTGTACCGTCAGCCGTATTTGGCTGAGGTAGGTCCACCAGCGCCGTAGCTTGGCCTTCTCAGGTGGGGGACCCTTCTGGAAAGTGCGGACCGGCTCTTGGTCGCACAGCGAGACCACAGGGTTACTCCCCAACAGTCGTGCCTGAGAGGATAGCACCAGCATACCAGCGAGCAACTCCTGCTCATAGGTGACGTAGTTCCCCCTGACCTCTTTCCATTTCCAGTTCCAGTGGCCCAGGGGTACTAGGACCCACTTGTCGTCAGGGTAGCTGTGCTTGAGAGCTCCATCTCGGTTGAGACCTTCCGTCCCCCATTGGGAAATAGCCGAGTGCAACTCCTCCTTCTCTAGTGCTTGCCATTGGAACAACGTTCCGCCACCGCCCACATTGCTGGCGTCGGTCACCAGGGTAACCTCACCTTGTGCTCTAGGCACGCCCAAGCACTTAGCGTTGGCCACCTTGTCTTTGAGCTCGTCAAACGCTTGTTGCTCTTGTGGGCCCCAGCGCCAAGTATTACTCTTCTTTATCAGGTCCGTCAGAATGGCGCTGGTGTAGGTGAAGTTCTTGATATGGCAGCGGTAGAAGTTGCACGCCCCAATGAAACTGCGTACATAATGGAGTCCTTTCTTGGGGTCTTCACGTCGTACCTTTGCGTCCATTAAGGGTTTGGCCTTGGAGGCCGCTGGGGTCCACCACCCATAGCCAACGTCAAACCCCAGGTACTGCATGGTCTCCTGCAAGAACTCATATTTCTTCAGCTTGAGTCGTGTGTGGTTCTCCTGGCAGACCGCAAAGAACGCACCCAAGAGGATTAGGTGATCCTCCTGGGTATTGATCCCGCGGCATACATCGTCGATGTGCACTTCCATCTGGGCCCCTCGGGATATGAGTTCTTGCACCCTAGGTCGCCGCCGTGGGATGGACAGGATCTTGTTCATCAGCTCCTGGAACAGAGCGGGTGCGTTGGCCACGCCAAAGGGCATGACCTTCCACTTGAACACCCTCCCCTGAGGCGTGATGAAGGCGAGTAGCTCCTGAGCGTTGGGCGTCAGGTCTACCTGCCAAAGTCCACTTCTCTTGTCCATCTTGGTCTTGTAGCGACAGGAGGCTATCTTCTCAAGGGTAGACTTCATATTAGCAATAGACCCTGAGTGGTTCAACGTTTTCTTGTTCTGCTCTTCATAGTCTACTACCAGCCGTTTGGCTGTAGACCCAGGCTTAGCCACCAGCAAACAGGGGCTGCAGTGTTTGGGGTAGTCCCCATCCCTGTACTCCAGGACTAGGCCAGCGTTGATGGACTCTTGTATCTGTCGCTCAATCTCGTCGGCCTGCTCTTTAGGAGCTGGGTAGGGTCTCCTCCGGGTCTTATGGCCCACGAAGTCGGGTTTCAGCTTGAGGTCCATCTGTACCAGCTTGTCACATGAGGCTGGGGGTGGTAGTTTCCCCGGAACACCTCCAGATAGGTCCTTAAAAGCTTCTGCACCCGCGGGTCCAATAGCTTGATCTTGTCCTCTGTGTCCTCGTGAGAGTGTAAGTTGCTTGCCCCCTGATTAAAAGACGCCGGGAGGTGATCCTCCACCGAATCTTCGCCCTTGGTAGTATCCTTCAACCCTTGGTAGGCATATAGTATCTCGTTCAACCATCTCCGGTGGACGATGGCAACATAGGCACGCTTGAGGGGGTTCACATACACATTCTTCCGACAGGTCCTCCTCCTCTGGGGTCCTCACATGGGCACCCCACACGCTCTTCATTAGCTTAAGATCTACCTCCTCTTGCCAGGTGGTGATCTTCTGTTCGAGGTCATCCTTCAATTGGGATAGATCTCCCATACGTCCTTGCTTCAGTGGCCATGAGCTGCAGGTAGGCTTAGCGTAGCATAGCTTTTTCGCCACCAACCTCCCCTTGGAGTCCACGTACTCCCTTAGCCTGGATCGGGTGTCCAGTTCCTCGTCCACGAGGTCTTCCACCCTCATGGAGAGTAGGGGTTTCAGTGGGGCAACGTACTCGGCGTTCTCCACTTCCTCCAGGCATGTCTGCACGAAGAAGGCGTCATGCTCAGTTTTGTCATCAGAGTGGATAGAGCTAGGGAGCTCGGATAGTCCACACTCAGAGACTCCATCAGGAACAGGTACATGGCAGAGAGAGTTGGGGGCATTGGTGTTAGTCAGGACGTATTCATCTACCCCTGGTATAGTCTCAATAGCATCCTGAGGTCGTAGTCGATCCTTCGAGTCACCTAGGGTGAGCCCATCACTCTCTCGTTGTATAGCCTGGACCAGCGTTGACTCCAGGTCCTCCCAGGGGATAGAGGTAGGACTCCCGTCCACCACGCTGAGGATACTTCCCCATCCGGGCTTCCCGATGGGCGTCTTGCGTCCCAGAGGCACGTAGATGGCCTCATCAGGTAGCCGGACAGAGCTGATAGTCAGCCTATCCAGGAGGGTTCGCCAGTACTCCTTGCCCCCATGGGCCCCCCAATCGGGGGAACACAGGACCATACGGGAACGTTCAAGGGCCACCTTGGTCAAGACCTTCCCCAGTTCACTGAACCTGGGGTTCCCGTAGGCCATTCCGAAAGAGGGCCAGTAAAATTTGTAGGAGCAGTTTTTCACCCTGCTGCAGTAGAGGTCCAAAACATGTTGCTTGTCGCTGGCGAACAACTCCACGCTCAGGTCTTCTCTGGAGTAACCCAACTCCTCCAGACCCTGGTCTAGGCCTTTCCCCAATAGTTGATAGTCCTCAGCTCTGGAGGTCGCCATCATGTTCGAGGGTTCATCCTTCGATACCCTCAGGTAGCTCGAGGTGTGCTCCGACTGCTCCAGTGGCACGGACTCTCTGCCATTGCCGTGGTCCACGTAGAGGAGGTAGGGCGCTTGCAGCCTCAGGGATTGTATCTGGGAGTGCTGCACGAAGAAGTCAGTCCCCGATACAAAGTCAAAGGCCTCAGTGTCCATCACATAGAACCGGTGGGCGATAGTTCGGGGGCCCATTGGGACCTCCACTCCACAGTCCCCGCAGCTGTGCACCACATGTCCATCCCCCATTTGTATAGGCGCGTTGGGCATGGTGTTCGTCACGCTCCCACAAGGTAAAGTTTTCTTGGCCACTATAGATATGGTGGCTCCAGTATCCAGTACCCCCAGGTATTCACGTCCCCCTAGTCGGATACGTACCCGGAACACCAGGTCCAGGGCCCCTACGGAGCGTTCCCGTCAGAACCTCGCGGGACAGGTCACCTCGAACCCCTTGTTCCGCAAATTGCGGGCCATCCTCATGAAACGGCTTCTCTTCTTGTCGTTGCCGTCATCACCACCTTCATGCGCACGATTGGCCCCTTGTTCTCGCTGTGCTTGAGTCTGCGAGCGTGTCGTGGGACCAGACTGCCCTCCAGAGGGCTCGGAGTTCCCCCCTGGATTAGGGTTGGGGTTGCCTCCGGTCTTGTCCTGGTTCTTGTTGTCCTTGTCTGCCTGGCAATTAGCGCCTCCTCCTCGTCCGCCTTGGCTCTTGTCTTCACCTTTCCCACGACCTTTCGACTTGCCCTTGCCGGAGTCGTTGCCGTTGCCCTTGCCACAGCCCTTGCCGGAGCCTTTGCCAGGATCTTCGCCCTTCAGCTTCGCCGACAGGCGCTGCTTGTGGTAGCACTCATCCTCGTAGTGCTTCCTCTTCCCACAGAAGGCACAGGTGATGGTGCACCTGTAATGATCCGGCATCTTAGGCTTGGCGCCGGTGTTGGTCTCCTGCTTTTTCCCCTGGACCAGGAAGCAATCGCGTTGATCGCAGTCGGGGGCGTGCTGCAGGTGACCATGCTCAACTCTGGCGTCACACCAGAAGAGCTCCTGGACATTGCCCATGATACGGGCGTGCTTGGGGGTAGTCCCCTGTCCAGGTCTGGGTCCTTGGTACCCTTTGCCATGGCTTGCAGAGCCTCCTCCTCCAGGACGGTAGGCGTTCAGGTGCTGGTCGCTTTCTTTCTCAAGCGCCAGCTCCAAGAGTAGCACAGACAAATCCTCGTAGTTGAGGGCTCTCGCCTTGCGTTCTGCTGTTGACCGGCGGTCGTCCCACAGCTTTCCAGGGAGCTCAGCCACCAACCAGAAGAGCAGCTCGTCGCTACCGTAGGAACCGGGCGTCAGTCGTCCCACCCAGTGGTCCAGGTCCGCCAGTAGCTCGCCGATCCTGGCTGGTTTGGGGTTGTTGGGTAGCACGGCCAGGTTCTGGATCTCGGCCCTGATGGAGAGGTCGGTTTCGTAGGTAGGGTACTGCCTCTCCAAGGCAACCAACACGTCGGCAAAGGTGGCAGCCTTCGTCACGATCTGCTTGACCTGCTTCTCCAGGTACTTGGTCTTGCAGCACTGCAGGAGCAGATCACACTTGACTCGCCCACTAGCATGGGTTTGGCCGGTCATTCGGAGGAACCGGCCAAAGTTCTCAGCGAACTCTCTGAGATCCTTGCCTGTGAACTCAGGCAAGTTCACCACAATCTTGGAGGTGGCGATTGCCTTAGCCTCCTGAGACCTGCGTCCCTCTGGGCGCTTGGTCTTCCTCTTCTTCCTCTTCTTCCGCCCACTCGGGTTCTCGGGGTCCTCGGGATCGTCGTCCTCCGAGGGCAAAGGAGAAGTCATGGGCGGCGGGTCATTGTCAGAGGGGTCTCTGCCTAGGTCACTAGAGCCATAGGGCTCCACGTCAACCATTGCCCTTAGGGCTGTCAGCCCCAGCCGGTCCAGCTCGGCTCTCGTGGAACTCTCCACGGGGCTGTAAGGAGGCTGGGCCGTTCTTGGTATGAAAGGGCTTCTCGGTATCACAGCAGGGGTCGGCATCGGTCGGCTCCTCAGGCTCCCCAGGGTGTTTGTCAACCCCGCCACCAGGTGATTGGCTTGTACTCGCTGGGGTGAAACTCCCACGATGGTAGGTGACGCTTGGGGAGGAATCAGGGGCTCCAGTTCAGCCCGAATCTCTTGAGTGAGATCACCAGCAAATTCAGAGGTGGCTCCTCGGAGTGCCTCCTTGATCTCCGACCGCATCAGGGACCTGTTGGAGGATCTCCCCAATCCTGTAGTCCTGCTCCCGCATGACTCAGGGCCTCTCCTCAGCCCACTCAGGGTTGCATACCCAGGAACATCCACATAGGCTCCCGCAGTGGGTAGAGGACGGTGATAGTCCGCCGCATAACAGCGCGGCGCAGAACTGGTGGCCACTGGCTCACTGGCAGTAGTTGCCTCTGGAAACGCAGTGGTGGATGGCTCCACACCATAGGCAGGGTAGGTAGGCATACCAGTAAAGCCTGTGCCCTCAGCCATAGGCGGGTTGGTTATGGGTGTGGATGTTGCAGCTGCTGGGTCTGGAGTTGGGAGTGTGGTGGTTGTAGGAGAGGGTGATGCGTGGAGGCCAGAGGCGCCTGGTGCGCCCTCGAAGGTTGACTCGCTCGTCGTGTCGTGCCCATGGTCCACTCCTTTGTCTGCCGTGCTTTCTCCTGCATCCTTCTTTCTCTCCCTCTTTCTCTTCCCAGGGTTGGTGTCCACCTCCTCAACTGAGAGGGCTTTGAAGGCCGATTGAAGTCCCTCCAGCGGGTCATCAACCACGTCCACTGGCCCATGTAAGGGAACCGAAGGTACAGCGCTAGGTCCAGGTCCAGGCTCACCAGGCGCTGGCATTGCTGGTGCCTCAGGCGCCGTCTTCGCGTCTGTGTCCTCCTTCTTTGTGTCCATATTCGCCCTGCCTGCTCAGGACAGTACTCGGCGCACTGGATGTACGGCACGGGGTTGCTGCTGGTACGCAGAGACTGTCAGCCTCTTGCTACCAGAGAATTTTTAATGTGTTTTCAGCACTGTGTTTTTGATGTGCCTCTCCTGCTGCTTGCTGCTGGTGTCAGGTTCCTGCTGCTTGTTTTTGATGATGAAAATGTTTTGTTGTTGAAATACAACCAATCCAGGATAACCCAAGCCAGAGATAAGCAAGTAGAAGATAAACAGGATCAAAGCATGAAGGGCTGCAGTCACAAAGAGTTAGATAAAGAGAGCTATCAACAATAGACCACAGCTATAAACATTCAATGCAACTCAGGATGAAATATTTTACATGTTTGAGAAAAACTGATTGGAAAACTGCGCCAAGGGCTCACACTCTTCCATAGTGCCATCTTGAGATGTGCACTCTTTGTTTTTGGGTCCCATAGGTGCTCAGGTGGCATGGCTTGTGGCGATGAGGTCACTGCCATGTCACATGGGATATTCCTACTTAGCTAGACTGACTGGGAATTGAACCCAGGACCTCTCAAAAAAAGTGCCCCAGCCCCCTAGGGGGCATACCACTAGGATAGCTAAGAATTCATGAGAAAACATAGATAAATTCAGAGGCTCTGCCTGGAGTATATGAGTGCCTCAGTCACTCAGGAAAAGATGTTTTAATGCACATTGCTTGGGGATTAAGGGGTCCACACAATATCCTGATTTGGTGTTTGGTTCTACAGGTGAAAATGTGTTATCATCCATTTTGGTTAGGCCAATACTAAGATAAAAATGCAAGGGTGCTTAGAGCACCTTTAATACAACTAAAGTATACCCTAAGGCATTGGAAAAGCACTTTTTCTTACTTGCCGCCACGAATCCCCAGGGCCCTGCTCCCGCTGTTCCCGCTCCCCCGAGCGCCACCACGCCCGCACCGCCATCCCATGTCTGCGTCCCCATCCCGCCGCGAATGGCACCGCGCTTCCCGTTCCCCACGCCAGCGATACACATTCCCCACCCCCAGCCCCCGCCACTGCCGCTCCTGCTCCCCCAAGCGCCACCACACGCGCCATCGCCGTCCCATGTCCGCGTTCCCCTCCCCCCACGAACAGCACTGCGCTTCCCGTTCCCCGTGCCACCGATACGCATCCGCCACCCCCAGGCCCCCGCAACCACCGCCAAAGGACCTCGAGCTCGGAGCCGTCCCCCCCCCCCCCCTGACCCCCGCCGACCTCGCCTACTTGTCAGCCAGCGCTCAGCGGGAGCTCTGATGCTGGGTGAAGTGAGCCGGGGGATCGGGAAAGCGTGAGGGGGTGCACATGACCCACACCTTCGAGGAAATCCTCAGCCCCCCCCCCACCAACCCCAACGAGACGGCCCCTGAGGCCGCCATGCCGCAGAGGGCATGGAAAGCCCTCCTCTGGGACGCGGTCCAAGGCATCCGCCGCCCCTACACCCCCGAAACCCTCCGCCAGTGGCTCCATACCACCCGTCCCCGGGAATGGGCCATCGGCGCCCCACAGGCCTCGCCACCACCCCACCACCAGCACACCGGAAAGGGAAAGGGCAAAGGGAAGGCCAGCGCCAAGGCAGCCAGGAGAGGCCCAAGGTAACAGGCAGGCGCCAACAGGGATAAGGCACTGGGGGCAACACAACACGTGGGCAAGGAACCACCAGAGGACCACCATCACGGGGAAAAGGAAAGGCCAGGGGCCATGGCACTTGGGGAGAGGGCGCGACGACAGGCACCAGGATGCACACCACGAAAGAGGGGCACACCACACCGGAGAAACCGGCACCGCGCCGCCCCCCCCCCCCACCCAGTCGACACTGCGAGAACCCCAAGGGACACGGCCACACCAAAGCACAAGGCGGACCACCCGGGAGGTGCACGCCCGCTAAGACGCGCCATCGCAGCCCAGGCCTGACACCGCACGAACCACACCAGGTCGCGCCCAACGACCACCAGTCCCCGGACAGGTGAGGGAGGGTACACCCACACAGGGGGGAGGGGATACACCCACACAGGGAACCGCCGAGAGCACCGCACAAACCACCACCGCACCCTAACCGCCAGGCGACGACCCCGGCCACAGCAAGGGCCACCACACAGACACAACGGCACGGACGCCGAAGGGGGAAGGGGACAGGGCCCAGACACGAAGGACGGGCGACGACACGGAGGCAGAGGGACAGGATTGGAGGGGCCCCGACACAGCCGAGGGGTCCACGCCATCCCAACCCACAGAACCCGGCACACCCCTAGGGACAGGGACTCCCAGAGGACGCAGGACCAAGGCACAGGCCTCAAGGGAGGGCAACCCCGGTCGACACCCGCCTGACCCACCAGACCGAACGGCTTGCCCAGACCCCCGCGATACAGACCCAACGAGCGGCACCACGCCAAACCACGCCCCCCGGCCACCAGCCAGCCACACAACCTCAGCCCGCGTCCGACGCAACAAAGCCACCAGTCTCACCAGCGCCGACGCCACCCCACGCCGGACCGAAGGTACCATTGACCCACCACACAGCACGGCACAGCAAAGCACGGCACAACACGAAGCAGCACGGCACACCGCAGCACAGCACACCCCCCTGCAGCGCAACGCGACAAGGCACCCAACGACATGACACAGCACAGCACAACACAGCGCGGCGCGGCACAGCACCGCGCGACGCGCCACGCCACCGCAAGACACACCACGTCACGACACTGCACGGCACCGCACCACAGAGCAGGGCGCACCGCAGCACAGCACAGAACAGCGCGGCGCAGCACAGCAAAACACAGCACGACACAGCACGGCACACCAAAGCACACTACAGCACCAAAGCAAGGGACGCTAACCGTGGGTCTGAACCCGATCAAGCCGCCTCACATCCCGGAAAGGAAGGGGACACGCCCACAGCCGTGGGACAGCACCACACCAGCCCACCACGCACGGGCTAGAGGCCACCACACGCCCGTAGGTACAACCCTCCCCCCACCCAGCCAGCTTCCCCTGCTCCGCGCCCCACACACGCCCGCTATCTCCGTCCACAGGCCTCCAAGACACCACCAGAGCACCCAAGAAGAACACCCACCGCACAACCCACCGGCCACAAGCACCCGTGACACCCCAGGACCAACCACTTCTCACCCACGGGACCACTCGGCACCGCCCAGCCCAGCAAAGCCCAACCAGGACCACCCACACATCAACGTGGACGCGCCAGACCTCGCCTGCCCGCCCCGCCATACCCCTCCAGACCCAGGGCACCCGCCCCTCAGACCGGCCACCATCAGTGACCCCGACCTCCTGCGAGCAACCCTCCAAGGCAGGGCCCTAGACACTCCCCTGGGCTGGTACCGCCTACAGAAGAGCTGGACCAAGCTCACCGTCAAGGCCCTCCGGGACCTAGCCACCCAGAGGAAAGGTCTCCACGAGCCCATCGTAGGCCTCTTCCTGTGGAGGGCCCGCCAACACACCGGAGACCAGCACATCTGGATCCCCTCCATCCAGGGGGCCAGGAAGTGACATACGACACCAACACCAACGTCACACGCTCATGAACCACACGCCTACGGTGAGCCCAAGCGGAAAAGGATCACCCGGCAGACCAGAGCCATCCGGAACAGTGGGAACAGTAGGAAAAAGGCACTGCCATGTCCTTCTTGGAGGGCTTGATCTAGGCCAAGCCCCCCTTAACACCCTTTTGTGTATGCTAAGACTTACTTATGTATTTTTATCTCACTTTTGAAGCCTAAAGTACACTTTCTCAAAGTAACTAAGGTTATAAGCCTAGCCCCCCATGAGGTTCACCCCTACCACTCAACTGAGCGGAGGTATCTTCCTTCATGGAGGTTATACCAAAATTAAATAGGCATTTCATGCCTAAGGCCTTGGAGGTTAAGCTTACTGGTCCCCCACCCCAAGACCCCTATACTCAACTGTTTCTACCACTTATTGTGGTTCTACGTTTTAACTGTTTCTGAATAAAAGTTGCTTGGCCAAGTCATATTCTGTGTCTGGCCTAACTCCGTTGCCCCATTTTCCTAACCAACACCATTTCATCCAAAAGAGTGCACATGAAGTGCTTGATGCTAACTTGGAGGCTGGAGTCAAGCCAGTTTTCACTTAAAATCATTTATTTTATTAATGTGTGATTGAATCGTTGTATTCAAGCCTGCTTTGTCTATCTGCAGCCCTTCTGTGTTACACTGGATTTCAAAACTCTTCATTGATTCGATCCATATCCTGTTCTTGCTCTACTTGCTGCCTTGGTTTGGGTTTTCAACATCAAAACCTGCAGGATTTCATCAAAGTCATTAGGGCACTAATCAAGGACATCCTTCCGGTAGCAGAGGCAACCCTTGAGAAACTTTCGAACCGACTCTGAGAAGTACACAAGCCAAAACCAGAAACAAAGTGTCCACACTATCAGTACAGATGTCTGCCCGGACATGGCCAATTCGGAGTGTACAAGTTCAACTTGGCAACAGTGGGCCCACCTCAATGAGTGAGCCCAAGCTCAGAGCCGCATCTGGGTCTCAAGAAGATCCAGTACACAGAAGGGCGGAACAAGAAGCGCCCAGATTAACCACAGAGGCCTTAGCGGCCCGTTGTGACAGCCTTCAGCATCTCTGCCGAAGAGTTGCTGCGTCCATCTCCAGATCTGTATACCCTGCTTCTTCTTCAACGGCTACCCCAGCTGGTGGACTTGAGGAAGAATGCGAATTCAGAAGGAGAATCAACGAATATATTCTCCACAACGAGTACTACAAGTCCGTAACAGACGAAGATGGAGAGGAACAAACTAGACGCCTTGGGATCCCCAACGTACACAGACATGGGTTCCTACCCTTACTCCGGCCCACCTATGGACCTGGCCTACACAGTGTCTCTACCGAGGCGACCTAGAGGGCCAGTATGGCGTCTGGAGCTGCCAATCACTAGCAGGAGCCCTGAAGTGTGCCCTGCATATGTGAAAGCTCCCCATCTACCAGAGCCGACTCATGGGCCCTGGACCGTACGGCCGAACTACTGGCCAATTTACTGTCTGGGTCCGAAGACCCTGATGTGACAGCCCTTTCTGAGGCTGTCAAAGGTAAATTGGGTATCACTGAACCCTTACCCCTGCCAGCACTGGCCTCACCCTCACCCGGACTGAGCACGTTGGCTGAAGATCTCAAAAGATCAAGGGTGTCCAGGTTGCTACCCAAGGTCACTTGCCCCAGCCCTTTTCATCCTCGCGGTAGGACAGTCCCTATTGCTGAACTACAGGACGTGCCTGTGACAGAGACTCAGAAAAGAGGGCTGTCAGCCCTGGCACGCTTCGCCAGCGTACCTCCCCCCCCTTGAGGCCTAACCCCAGGGGGTGGAAAGAGTGGTAGACCTATTGCTCAGGCGAATATCCAGCTGCAATTGCCGGAGTTTGACCCGAAAAATCTGCCCGAATGGGCAGAAGAATTTGCTGAGTTTCTTTTGCTAACTGGCCAATCTCATGCCGATGTGGCCACCAAATGTTCACTGCTGAAACGCTCATGCAAAAAGAAATTTTTGCAAAAACAGGTGAAGCAGATTGTAAAGACCTCTTCAACATGGGCCGAGGTGCTCCAAAGACTGGAGAAAGCTTTCCCGGTCTACGAGACTGACCTCAGTGTGCGCACACAGATAGAGGAGCTACCTATGCCCACTCAGTTTTTTCCTGCTGCGCGAGTCTCTGAATACGTGTGCGACGTAGAGTATCTCTTTTCGCGGATTCTCCTAGGTTCCTATGGAGCCACTGAGCCCCACCTGTGGCTCATGAGTAAGATCCCTTCACGTACGTGGGACGATTGCCGCACTACCTCTGAGAGGAAGAGCCGGACCCATACGTACGACGACCTGGTAGACCTGCTGATCGAGCTAGCCCTTGAGAGGGAGAATGTCTCCCACATGGAGAAATTTCTCAAGAAACACCTGGGTCAAGGTGGTACCCCTACCCCCGAACGTGGCGAAGGGAAAGGGCCTAAGAATCCGACTAACGCCAACCAGGGTGGTGCTAACGGAAGGGGTAACCTGCGTGCCATGAATAAGGTAAAACCTGAAGCAGGTACACCCCCTCTGTTCTACTGTAAGCCTGTCAATGACAAGGGGGCACCTTGTCATGCCCCTGACTGCAACCACCGCAGTGGTTTTTTTTTTTTGAGGCATGGCGGTCCCCCGCCCAAGACATTGCACCAAAGCGGCCTAACCATGGGCAAAATGAGCGTTCATGGTGAGCCGAAGTTCTCCGAAGGACAGCCGCGGGTATTTACAAACCAAGTCAGGGTGAAAACACTGCATGAACTGCACCATGGGCCTGAAAAGGTTAAAATACTAGTGGAGGCCATTTCGGTGAAAGATGCAAAGGGATATATAGCCTATACCAAGGCAAAAAAACAAAAAGATGATATAATGGAAAAATGGACCAGTGGATTGAGCGAAGAGAAGCGAGCAAGTGCAGGGGCAAAGAGTAAAACAGACTGGAATATTCTGGCTTGCCTGGAATCAATCTGGGGCCCTGTAGCTGATCTGAGAATTACTAAAGTACAAAGCCCTTTCAGTCTGCTCAAGTCTTGCGCTCTTGCCGTAGTGGTCCTGAAAAAAATAGAAAAGAAAAATTCCAATTGATGCCTCAAACAAAAAAGACTCAATGGAGCGGTAAGGTTTCCTGGTGCGCAGAGCTGTGCATACAGTGGTGCAGTGTGGTGCAGTGTGGTGACGGTGTTGTGTCCTGCCGTGTAGGTGGGTGACGGGTGAAGGCTGATGTGTCAGATGGCTGTTGGTTACTGGCTGCGTGTTGGTGGGTGTTGGCGGCTGCTGTTTACTGGCTGATTGCTCAGGGCTGCTGGGTGCTGGATGTTGACTGCTGCTGCTGTTTGTCGTTGGCTGAGGACTGCTGGCTGCTGGTCGCTGGCTGCTGGTTGCTGGATGTTTGCTGCTGGATGGTAGCTGGGTGCTACTTGCTTGCTGATACAGGGCGAAGGAGTGTCGGAAGAGGGGAGCAGGTAGCCGGGGGGGGGGGGGATAATGTCTGGGGTGTCTGGGGAGAGTGGTTCGGGGGGGGGGGTGTTTGCTGGCTGTCTTCGCTGGAAGTGTCCTACTGTGGAAGGGAGGCGGTGGGTGGTTGATGTGCTTGTTGTTGGCCGATGGCCGCTGGTTACTGGGTGTTGGTCGCTGGCTGCTGGTTGCTGACTGTTGCTGCTGCTGGTTGTGTGCTGTTTGTTGCTGGCTGTTGGCTGCTGGCTGATGGTTGCTGATTGTTTGCTGTTTGCTGACAAGACGAGAGTGCCGCTGGTGAAGCGAGTGTATGCGTTGGGGCTGAAGGATGGGACTGGAGGTTAAGTGTCATTTGGAGGAGGTATGCGGTTGGTGATGTGAGGATGTAGTGATTGAGGCGGAAAGTGTTGAAGTTGTATGGCTGAAGTTTTGGTGGGGGGTTTCGGTTTTGTGGTAGGGCGTTTAGAGTGAGGTCGTTTGTTGGTTGGTTCTTTGTTGGTAGGGGATGGAAAGCGTAGTGGGTGGGGAGCGGTGGATGATGTGCTGTAAATGGGAAAGGATTCGTTCCAGGGGTTGGACTTGGTCGTCGGAGATAGCTGATGAAGGTTGGAGATGAGGTTGTCGATGAGCCATTGTTTGGTTTCGTTGAGGAGGGTGGTGAGAGGTTTTTGTCGGTGTTTTAGGGCTTGACGAAGAGATTTGATGTTGGAGTAGTAGGTTGTGTTTGGTGGGGGTGTACGTAATTGATTGCTGAGTGTGTTCGGTATGAGGGTTCGAATGAAGTTGCGGCGGTCGCCTTTGGAAGCGGTGGTCCACCAAGTGATGATGGTGTTGTGGAAGTGCCCATTCCAAGTGTTGAAGAATTTTTTCCGTATTGCGTTAGTAGTGTGGCATTCGGTAATGAAGGTGATGGGGTCTAAGGGGTGGTGGTGGTTACAAAGAGGGCAAAGGTAGGTGTTGAGGATGAAGTGGGGTTGGTAGCCCTTGCAAGAGAAGAGGCCATTCACCCACTTAAAGGCGAAAGTGGAAGACCACGAGGATTTGAGAAAGAAGTGATTGCTAAGGGAGAGGTGAATGTTGTTGTGTTGATGGGTTGGGAGTTCATGTTTCGTGAGTTTAGAGGTTATTTTGCCGGGAAGTGGAGTTTGGTTAATGGCCAGTTGTGTGGAAGTTGTGGGGGAGAGAAGGTAATCGAAGTGTGTGGTGCTCCATTTGGAGACACTGTCCGCCGCGTCATTGCCGGGGAAATCGGCATGTCCTTTGATCCAAGTGAAAAGGATGGCGATGTGTTTTAGATGTTGGAGAAGATGCCATATGAGGTTGTACCAAAGAGCCAAGGAGTTGTTGCTAGTGGTGAAGGGGGGGGGTGGAAGTGAAGGAGGGTTGTATGCTTTTGAAAAATAGATGCCTTTGGCTGAAATACCCTCTATGGTTCAGGAAGAAGCCTCAAGACCTCAATTCACACCCACAGGTAGCAATACAAGCCCACAAGAAGCAATGCAATGCGATCACAGAATCCTGGATAAGCGGCGTCCCCAACAGTGGTTGTATGCTGCAGATGAAATGACAACAGCACACCAAAGATGGGAAAACTGTGACCCATGAAGACCACTTCCGGTGTACCATCACCTGTGGTTACTGTGGCAAACATCGTCACTACGAGGACGAGTGTCACATAAAGAAACCATAAAGTGACAAACACAAGCGGCAGGAGGTTGAACGCCAGAAGACCCAATCACCCACCAGAATTCCCCAGAATGGGGATGTGGGTGGTAAAGGAGGTGGTAAGAAGGGTGGCAAGGGTGGAATACCAAACCCCCAGAGGCGCTCATCAGCGCCCACTACTTCTTCCTCTCCTGCCGAGGGTGACCCCAGGAAGCGCCCACAGGGGGATAACGCCTCCCCTCCCCGCGCGCCCACTTGGTCCCTAGTTTCATCTTACCAGAACTCAATATTCATCTTAAAATGTTTAATATGAAAATCTTGAAATTAAATCTTATTCATCATGCCCTAATTGTTCCGGTCATATTGGTTCGGAAATCTGTGGTTGGGTGCCTGCTGCAGATGCAGTGGGCGTGTGTGCCGCTGTTTCTGCCTGTCGCCGCAACTTTTTGCACCGAAAGCTTTTTCACAGAAACTTCGTCGTACGAAGAATAATTTTGTCGTACGATGAAAGTTTACGATGAATTTAGCGCGACAGGAGCGACATGCAAAAGTCCGCACCAAAATCTGACACAGTAACAGTGAAAGTCGTAACAGTCGCTTCCAACACTCAATGGCAATCAAAATAGATACGTTCAGTTGCCCTCTGCACCGTCAGGCGCTGCACCACTCGCACTTGCACCTTCTGACACCTTATCTGTTTGTTCCTCGGGCCTTTCTTGATCTGCAGCTGGTGCTGGTGGTGCAGCTGGTTCTGCAGCAGCTTCTGCCTTGCGTGCCTTGCGGGGTTCGCGCTCCTTCTGCTGCTGTTCCTTCATCTTGCGCTTCTTCGGTGCCAGCGTCATGCCTTTGCAGTAAAGCTCGGCTTCTTTGGGAGTGCGAAACGCGATGCAAGCAGCAAGGTATTGACTTTCCACGTTCCAGCTCTTGTCGGTCGCATCGTCAGGAAGCCAATAGATAGTGCTCTTAGTCCGCTCCGCTTCAGCCACTAGCTCGTCAGATACTTTCGTCCCTCTAGGCTCATAAAATCGACGAGCGATCCCTGGTGCCACCTTCCATTCGTCAGTGGCCTCTGCCTGGTATGGGACATACCACCACTTCATTCCTTTGGTTGGAGTTGTTTGAGTGATGCCTTCATCGCTGGCATCACTGTCATCTTCCTCTTCCTCGTCTTCACCTTCATCCTCCTCAGGTTCTTCCGACTCCTCGTTTTCAGACTCAAATTCCCACTTGCGTTTTCTGGTGGCTCGTGGTGCTGCTTTTGTCGGTTCCCTTTTTTCATTACTTTTTGCATTACTCTTTGGTGCGCCCGTCCTTGTGGCTTGTTCTTGGAGGGCAAGCAGTGTCCGCATGGCTTTGGGGTGAATGGGCTTTGCAATTTTCATGGTTGTTGTTGCCGTTTTCACTGGGCCCTGCCAGGACTCCCAGTGAACAGCCTTTCTCTGCTCATGCTGCATTGCTGTTGCTGCGTTCTCATCGGTCTCCAATGCTTGCAGCATCCCCAATGTTCGAGCGGGTGCACGTCTCAGTGAATTTAGGATGCCTCCTGCAGTGAGAACATGCTGAACCCCAAGGTCAGTACCAATGTTGCCCACAACAAATCGAACTCCTACAGCTGAGCGCTCAACAGCTTCAACCTGAGGAAAGAGCAATGAACGAACGACATTTTTCGTACCGTTTCATCGTACGACGAAGTGTATTCGTCGTACGATGAATTATTCGTCTTACGATGAATTTCTAAGATGAATCGTCGCACGTTACGCGCGCACCTCTTCACAGGCTGCCTACCAGATATTGGCGCTGCTTTGTTGCGTTCTCCTGGAGTCCAGCAGTCACGGCTGCCATCAACGTCGCGCTCCAATTTGGTGCTGCTGCTACTGGTGATGGAGGCTCAGTTGGTTCTTGTAATGGTGCAGATGTCAATCTCATAGCAGGTGGTGGCACAGATATTACTGGAGGTCTCCCTTTCTGCTTGCTCTCAGAGATAGGAATGTCCCAAATGTCAGGTTGGGGGGTGCAGGAAAACCATAGCATCCATTCCCCCGCTTCAGCATGAAGCTCAACAACTCCATGTAATTTCCAGATGACTCCCAATAATTTTAGCAGGGCGGTCGGAGGCACCGGAGGCTGACGGGGTGGATTTTTTCTCTGCTTTTCAGTCAATGGGACACCAAAAGATCGTTGACCAGCCAGCTGATTTGCTGTAACCCAGGCATCCAGGCTCATGCTCTGGTGCTGCTTCGTAAGCTTGTTCCGACAACGACCAAAAGCATGATTGAGTGTCACGTGCACCATGGTAGGGTCAGTGTAAATGGGTGTCGACGGCCCAGGAATATGAACATCATCCTCCAGGCACTTCAATAACATTGGGTTCACGTGGCGTTCCTCCAGGACCACCTTCTCATGGCTAGATAGCTTGTAGCCAGACATTTCAGAAAGGGGGCTGCCAAGTGCACTGCGTGGGCTGTCCGTGGCACTGAGGTCAAGTTGTCGCACAGGGTCCTGAGCCAATTGTGTTGGTGTGTGCACCAGTTGATCTGCAGCTGGCAGCTCCTTGCTTGGAGTCACCGTCGCTGCCGGAGCTTGTTTCTGGGCCTGAGGTGGCAGGAATGGCGTTGTCTGCAAAAAATACATTTTTTTTCCGGTTTTGCAATTTTTTCTGTTTTTTCCGAATTTTTTCTTCGTACGACGAATTTTCCTTCTTACGATGAATATTTTCGTCTTAAGAAGAAATTTTAAGATGAATTTTCCCGAAGACAAAAATTTCAAAATTTTTTGAAAAAATTATTGTTATTTTTTTTTATTGTTAGTATCATCATTATTTTCACAGCATACCTCTTTCCACTTCTTGAACTCCAGAAATTGTTTGAAATCTTGGTCCATTTTGGCTTCTGTATTGAGCAATCCAGTGATGCCAGACGTGATGAGCAGGGTCGTGGCACGCCATGGGCTTCCAGATGTGCATGATTCAATAGAAAAACATGCAGAATGGTCTGTCTTAGTGCAAAGGCTTCGCCCAATCCATATTCTGTTGCAGAACCACCCCCTCTGCTGCTGTGCTGGAGGTATATTCCCTTCATAATTGCATTCATGGGTTCTGTCAGGTCGTTTGATAACATCGCCAGACCGACGCCCAAGTTGCGACATTCGCTGATGATGGTTTTCATGTCATGGATGAGGATGTACAGATACGACGATTTGGAATGGGTAACACAATGCAACTGGAAGCTGCGTGCCGCTAGCTCCACCCGATCTTCCAAGCCGTCAACGGGGGGCCCAGAGTGATACACTTGGCGCAGTACTTCACCCAGCTGCCGCACAGCCTCATCTGCTGCAGATCTGTGAATGCTCAACACGTGTGCCACTGTATCCGAAGCGCAAAGCAGACGCTGGATCTCCTGGCCATCTGGTGCAGACTCCTTGCGCAACCCTCTCCATCGGATGTTGGCAGCCTTGAACGTCGCTTTCAGCAGCCGCACCCTGTCGTTGGGCAAGTCCAGTTCAAACTTGCGTGTAAAGGATAAGATCAGCTTACCACATATCATCATGATGTGTAGAATACTGTTATGGCTTCGAACAGCAGCAGCGCAGCAGCGCGCAAGTCGCAAGTCGCAGTCGCAATCGCGCTGACAGTCTGCGAATAATAAAGAAGCATCGAATGCGGACTGTGAATGAGCGCTGTAAGATACTTCGATCTTTGAACAGGGTTTATGTCTTCGAGATTGTGTTATTATTGGTGCCCCGTCTAAAGATCCTGCGCAGAAGAGGTTTGTCGTATTTTGGGATTTTCGAGAAACAAGAGGCTCAGTCGAGTTCCCAAGAAACAAACCACAACAAGTGGTAGCCAGCTAGGTGGCGGGGAGGATCAATCTTCGAGATCAATCTTCGACGCCGCAACGCTGTCAACTTGATTTGGACTTCGATCTACAATGGAGCGGCCCTTCGACGATGCAGCTATGCTGCATTTCATCAGAGACAGTTTGTTTCGAAGTGATTCACCTTTGCATCACGAATTTTCGACTTCGTTAGAGAAGTTCATCGCAGAGCGCATCGCTAGTCGAGAAAGCGAGTGGTTTCCATGTCTCTCTCGTGATCTTCACAGCTGTTCGCAGAAGCTTGCAGATACTCAAGCCAAAGTTATCGAATTGGAACAACGCATCGATGTATCGCAGGCAACAGCAGCAAGTCCTACAGCAGCAACTGGCCAGCACATCGATATTTTGAAGTCCTCGACAGAAAATGCAACTCAAGCTGCTGCAAATGAACTTCGACGCGTAAAACATGAATTGTCACAATGTTACGCTCTTCTCAACGAATTTATACGAACTTCGAGTCCACCACCTCCGAACAACATCCAGTTTCCACAACCACAACCACCGTCTTCTTCGAATTCAAACCAACCTCACCCTCCACAACAACCACTCCCACAGCGGCCTACCTTCGAACCACTACCCCAGTTCGTAGTCCAACGTGCTCCTTCGCAGGAGTTTTTTGGACGCCACGTCGAGCGCCTGAACAAACTGGTCAAGAGGTTCACGGGTAAACCTGGATGTGGAGAATTTCGAACATGGAAAGAAGATTTACTACGAGCCTTCACTTTGTCGGACATCACCTCACCCGTCGATCAGGCAGCAACGATGTCATTCCTCCTCGATGGTGATGCCGCTGAGTACTATCATAGCCTGACGAAAGTTGTACAGGATGACTGGTTCGAGCTCATGCGTGTGTTAGGCCAGCGTTTCGACTGCATATCCCATGAGCCAGTGTATTTGTCGAGAATGTTGAGCCTGAAGGAGAGCGACTTCCCCCGACATGCAGATTACGTTCGAGAATTTCGTACATGCGTTATCAAGTCGAAGGTCAACACCAGTGAACTCCAAATGGGTTTCCTCGTCAGCTCTCGATTTGTTGAAGGTTTGTCGAATGACGCTGTGCGTCGGCAGTACATCGTTGAAGTCCGTTCGAGATGGCGTTCTAATAATCAATTTGGATTCGATACCTTGGTAGAGACCATCGCGGAAGCCTACATTGTGGCTGGGTATCAACTGGAAGAGGTACAGAACGCATCTAGAATGACATCAGATCACACCCTGGGTCCTGCAGTGTCGAGGCCCCTGCCTATGATGGTCCCACCTACTTCGACTTCCCCGTTTCCATCCAACGCTATGCCAACGCCACACGTCACCCCAATGCCGACCCCAGCTGCCGTGCCCACGGCTTCGACCGTGGCAGAGCCGATGAATCTCGATGCAATTGCCAAGCTCCGAGAAGAGTTACATGCCTACATTGGTGAACGGTTCGGACGTCAACATGGCGGACGCCAAGATGGTCGAGAAAGCAGACGTTGCTACAATTGTGGCGAACAAGGACACTTGGCCCGTGACTGTCCAAAAGGTCGACCGCCATCCCGAGGACGAGAACGTCGGGAATCAAGGTCGAACACACCGAAACGAGATCAAAGTCGAGACAGCAAATGACTGTTTCGATCCCGCTCCAAGAGCAGAGAAAGGCCTACAACGGCCTAGAAAACAATTCCGAAGCACCAATAAACCAGCACCAATAAACCCGAAAAGAATTCGACGCTTGGAGGTGTCACTGTCGAAGGAACCGAACCTGAGCATGCGTCTCTGTTCACGGTTCGAGGGCGCATTTGCGCATGTCGTGAAGACTCCTTTGACTCCAGCGTGGAACTGTTGGTCGACTGTGGGGCGATCAGCGACTTTATGTCGATGCAAACAGCAAGGAGGGCGCGACTTCCCCTCTATAAACTGAGAAGCCCTGGACATGTCTTGACAGCCGGAGGTGTCCAAGTCGAAGTACGGTACTACACGCGAGCTTATGTTCGAGTTGGAGAGCTTGTATTTCGTCATCACTTCAAGGTCTTGGAGATTTTGCCGGATGTAGTGCTTGGACTACCATGGCTTCGAAGCTACAATCCAACTGTCAACTAGAAGGAGCGATACGCCGACATCCAACATGGTTCGATTTCGTACCGGTTGTCTTTTGGCGAATCAAGACATTCCACCCAGCTGCAGTTTCAAGCGGCTTCGAAGCTGGACCTTCTTTCGATACTTTAATCCAGTTCCTCGAAAGCGAGTCCGGTTGGGAATCCTACCCCACATGCCAACGAACACCCTGACCTACACTCGTCGACACACATTCAGCGCGGTACTGACATGTACGATGAGTCGGAAACGGACGATGGTATCACCGACGAGGAGTGCAGCGATATGGGGATTGAGTACATTTCGTTGCCGAAAGTCAAAAGAGAGATCCGTCGATCTGATCTCACGGGAGATCAAGTATTTCTGTGTTGCATGCCTCGACCAGCAGTGCCGGTCGATCAAATGTATAAGATGCAAGCCAGTGATGGCAATGATGACGGGCTTGACCCTGTTCGACGCAAACTACCGAATCGAATACACAAGTGGGCGGACCTCTACGACCGGGAGAAAGCGGAGTATGGAGACCTACCTCGGCATCGACCTGGAAGAGATCATCGAATACGCCTCGATTCGGAAGACAATCCACCGTGGGTACACCCTTACAAAATGGATCCGAGCCAACTAGATGAACTTCGGCGACAATTGGACAAGTTGCATCGATCTGGTTGCATCAGACCATCCTTGAGTCCATACGGAGCGGGTTGCCTACTGGTGAAGAAAGCGAATGGTAAATGGCGTATGTGCGTCGACTACCGAGCGTTGAATACACGAACTGTACGAGATCGGTATCCCTTGCCATCGATTCAATCCATCTTGAGTACACTGGGGGGTTCCACCGTATTCTCAAAGATTGACCTTGTTAGTGGGTTCCACCGGATCCGAATTCAAGACAAAGATATCGAGAAAACCGCCTTCAACACACAATTTGGCGCCTTCGAGTGGGTTGTTATGCCCTTTGGCCTCTGTAATGCGCCATCGATGTTCCAACGCGTCGTGAACGATGTCCTTCGAGACCACTTGGGGATCTTTGTATGGGTGTACATTGACAACATCCTCGTCTCCTCGAAGGATGCGGACGAACACCAACGACACCTCGACCTGGTACATGAACTACTCCGTAAGCACCAGCTCTTTCCCTGCATCGATAAATCCACATTCTTTCAGAGTCGAGTACCCTTCTGTGGATACATCATCGACCAAGATGGAGTACACATGGACCCCGAAAAGATCAAGGTCATTCGAGGTTGGCCTCCGCCAACTGCGGTTCATGAAGTTCGACAGTTCATTGGATTGTGTGGATTTTACCAGCAGTTTGTCGAAGGGTTCCAAGCTGTCGCAGCCCCTCTGACTGCAATGTTTAAGGCAGACTTCGAGTGGGAATGGACAGCCGTCCACCAGGCTTCCTTCGACAAGCTGAAGCAGGCGATGATCAGTGCAACACATCTTAGTGCTATCGACCCCCGACAGCCGTATCACCTGTACACAGACTCTTCAAAAGACTGCGTGGGTGCTACGCTGGCGCAACGATGTGCGCATGGGAAGTACAAGGGACATCTTCGACCTATTGCCTTCATGTCGCGGAAAATGCAGCCTGCCGAAACTCGATACCCGATTCGAGAACAGGAGTTGTTGGCCATCGTATTAGCCTTGAAACAATGGTTTCACCTACTTCGAGGACCGCAGCAGGTGCACGTGCACACTGACCACGACAGTCTTCGATATCTCAAGACCTGTCCTCGACCGCTGACACCACGGCAAGCACGATGGTCCCAATTCCTCGAGGAATACAACCTGACGTCGTGGTACGTGCCGGGCCTCGAGAACCCTGCGGCAGACGCCTGCTCCCGTCTAACTTCGCGGCAGTTGATGGATATCGAAAATGCCACACGTACACGGGCTTTCGCAATTCCCCTGGTCGAAGATTGGGCTTCACCGGAAGGAGAACCTGTCGATGAGTTCCTACATGTACTGGAAGATTCATTCTCTCATGAGGAGGTGTGGCCCCAGCCGTACGACCACCTGTACGTTTCACTACGAAGCGGACGCTCCGTGGAAAGGATCTTGACGGAAAAGATCTTGACGCAGATGAGCTTGCGGAACCAGCCCCCCAATCCGACGAAACCGCTGTTGGACCGGAGGACCTGGAGCCGCTACCGTCGAGCGCGACAACTGCTGAGCCGGAGGACCTGGGACTGGAACCAGCACCATCGGATGAGATCACGGCTGAGAATTCACACCAACCAGACATGCATCTCGATGAGGCTGGCAATGAGCCGGACACGTCTACCGACACCGACGACGTCCCCGATGTAAGCATTGATCGCCCTCTTCGAGTCACCTTTGGCAATGAACTTCGATACGCTCCAAGCATGGCGGAACTGATTCGCTGTCGACGTCACCGCGACGGCACGTTGCAATCAGTCCCCTTGCCGAAGGTTGGGTCAAACACGCCGTACCCTTCGAGTCTTAAGGGTACACACCGCCGAGTACATCGACATTATCAGTGCAAAGACTTGACTTCGACAGCTGTGTGGGCGGCAGCCTATCGAGAGGACCCACGGACGCAACACATCTACGAAGTCGCGATTCGAAGCCCTGCGGCACGACACCAGCTTCGAGATGCCAAGTTGTCCTTCGATGATGGCAAATTCTTTCATTTGTCGACGATGGGCAAATGTGTGCTTGTCCCCGAACGCTGGTTACGTCGATTGTGGCTATGTATCACGAGTCCGAGTTCTATGGCCACTCAGGAGTCCTTCGAACCATGGCCCTGATTAAGCGCGACTACGCATGTTCACACCTTCGACACTACGTCGAGCGATACATACTAAGTTGCGATGTCTGTCAAGCGGCGAAATCAAGACCAGTGGACACCGCCAGAGTGCCAAGGCCATTGCCGGTGCCCGACACCAAATGGCACAGTGTGTCCATCGATTGGGTTTCGGGATTGCCGCCGACCACAAGGGGCCATGACACCATCATGACTGTAGTCGACCGATTCTCCAAGCGCGGAATGTTCATCCCTTGTTGCAAGGATATGACAGCCGACGACCTTATCCATGTGTTCCTACGTGAGGTGATTCGATTGAAAGGATGCCCTCGACAAATTGTTTCTGACCGAGACAAGCTGTTCGAGTCTCAGGCGTGGAGGGAGTTGGCCCAGCGCTTCAAGATTGAGATGCATCAAACAGTGGCCAACCGCCCTCGAGGCAATGGCCTGGCGGAGCGCAGCAATCAGTCCATCCTCCAGCGCCTGCGTACACAAGGCATCTTCGGCAACAACGAGTGGGATGTCGACCTCCTGTTCGCCGAAATCCAGTTCAACAACCTGACATCCAATAGTCTTCGACTATCCCCGTTCGAGATAGATGAAGGACGAACACCCCACTTTCCATTGGATTTCCCCCGAATGACTTCTCATGCACATGAACCATCGACCGTGAATGATTACATGCAACGAGCGGAACGTACCTTCGATTCTGTGCGTGCAATGCTTGCCGAGGAACGTCGACGCCAGATGCATGTGGTCCTGCAAATGGACCGACACGTTCGAGTGCCTGAAGTCGGTGAACGATGGTGGGTGTTGGTGCCGGAATATCGACATAAAGGGAAACTCGATGTTGTCTGGTGCGGTCCTTAGTAAATACTCGAGGTACTGAACAAGGGCGAGAATGTCAAACTGGATATCCCTGCCCCCTTCGATGTGTTGCGAGTTTTCAATCGAGACAGCATAAAACCCTACGTCCATCGAGAGGGACAGCCGGTGTGGGAGTTTCCGATGCCCCCTGTCAAAACTGGAGAATCTCCTCGACTTGTCAAAATTGTGGCTAGACGTCGAGTGGGATCTAAAAAGCGCCGCACATTCCTGTACCGTTGTGAATGGGATGACGACACATGGTCTTGGGAGTCGAGCAAGGCTCTAGAGGAGGATCCTGTGTACCTTGAGTTCCTTCGACTCCACCCTGAGTAGGTGAGTAACACCCTTACTCTTCTCTGCAGCGTGGTTTTTCGAAAAACTCATGCGAGGTTCCGGGTCGATCACCGGAGCCTCCGCCTATGGTACTACATCCCGGACGCCCCAAACTTCCTCTCGACATCCGCCCTCTCGAGCATCACCGTCGAACGTCATCGATGTTGACGCGATCAATGACAGCGTTGGTGCCAAACCCCCAGCGAGGACGACTTCAACTGGCCGCTGTTTGTCGGTAGCATCAGCGCCAACTCGTCCGAGTCGACCTCTCGATCCATTCGAACCGCCGAACTACAGCCAGCCGGCATATGCTGGGAGCTCGAAAGGAAAAGGAGGCCCGTCGAAAGGAGGCAAGGGAGGTGTGTTCCCTCGCGGGGAATATGCAGGAATAGCGCCGAGTGGACGGCCCGTCATATCAGGAGGCGCCACAGGCTTGGAAATGCTCGAGATAGCCCTGGCCAACTGGCCTGTTCTGGAACCGACGAAGGGAGGGACCCCACCCGACATGCAGCCAGAACTCTATAAGCTGTACAGCCCCCTCCCCCGGTCGATGCAGAATACCAGGCTTGGAAATGCTCGAGATAGCCCTGGCCAACTGGCCTGTTCTGGAACCGACGAAGGGAGGGACCCCACCCGACATGCAGCCAGAACTCTATAAGCTGTACGGGCCCCCTCCCCCGGTCGATGCAGAATACTTTCAAGAGCGGTGCTCAAGCCCTGACTGGTTCGATTCTGATGAAGATCTTGCTTGCTACACGGGGTACGACAACTGATCTTCCTTCCTCTGCTCAGCGCCCGGATGGGTCGACAGTTCTTGGACATCGAGGCCGAATACCTGGACATCAAGGTCATCCAGGGACGACCCGGGTACCGGAGAGCTGAAAGTCGAATACGACTGGGTCGACCAATCCTGGCATTCGAATGCCCCGAACACACAAGCTTCTACTCGAACGAACCAATCCGACTCCTATTACCACGACGACGACCACAACGACGACGCTGAACCCTTGCCACTCGAGTCCGACGACGAAGAAGAATATCCCTACGAGCCCGTGTGGTCGACAGCACCACCCAGCTACGATTCTGTGCCGGTGCCAGAGTTGAAGTGGCAGCCCTATAACATGCCGCAGTACAATCATGAAATCGAGACCATCGACGAACTCCGACACTTGGGCACGTTCGGATTGAAGCCACCCTATCGATTTGGGACACATGAGGATGATCCGATGAAGACGGAATACACCAAGCTCGAACCATCGGTACTCACTATTGCGTCGAGCGCCATGGCTGGTTTTCGAGGACCGCACACGTTCCTAAACGAGGAACATGCTGCAGCCGTGTCGAGGGCAAAGGCCACCATTTCCGAGTTAGGCAAGACCATCTGCATTGACAGTTGGGGATGAACCGCACCATTCCCTTACGAACTGGCTCGAAGCGCCCCTGACACGTCTTTCGATGAGCTTGGAAATCTTGGTGGTAAGCCGGGATACCAGTGGTACACAAGAATCGAAGTGGCTTGTCAGAACTTTCGATCGGCCCTCGTCGAATGGCGACGTTATGATGAAGAGCTCGATTGAGGATTCCGACAAGGCCTCACCGAACATACCCTGCCGAGTCAAATTGCTCGACTCAACCGCATGCATCGAGAGATCTCGGGAATCGACGACCTGATAAACGTTGCTGATCGAATCGACCTGATCTTCAAATATCGACGCTTCTGGACCCACGAAAGGATGAAACGAGAAGCTCCCGTTGCCGTTTCAATCATGGGAGTTATCCGTGATCTTCAGAAGGTTTGCCAGGCGAACGACTGGCTCTTCGAAGATGGAGCCCCCTTCCTTGCGTACAAAGTCGATTTTCTTCTTCGCCGACACCAATTGCGCGGCCTTCGAGGCACCTCTCGACTTGGGTATAAGTGGTATGGGTGCGCTCCACATCGAACACAGGACCTTGCGGTCCAGCTCCAGGAGTACTTTCGACTCGGAGAACAGATCGAACCCTATGCGTACAACGCTGTCGCACCAGGGGCCCCCATCGACCTTGTCCAGTTGGCGACGATCTACCAGACTGGACCCGGACGGCTCGGGTACCACGACTTCAATAAGGCAATCAGACGAGTTGCTGCCCTTCACTCATCGAATGAAGAGTATGCCAACCTTTTCCCTTTCGTGGATGCCCCCGAATTGGTTCGACGCCTGGGTACCTCGAAATACCTCATGTCCCCCTTCGAGGCCGGATACGAAGGTGGACAACGTTGGCGTCGAGCGGTCCAGTTCCGAAGGGATGTCTATACTGATGAACGCGAGGAGATCGAGAAAACCGACTCGCCTGCGAGCGACCCGTTCCACCTGGACCCCGTCGATCACCGGTTTTTGTCGATGGAGTCGAACGCCTATCAGCACCACTTCGACATCCCGTTCTTCAAGTACCTCACACCGATCCACGATGACTTTAAGGCTGCACATCGACGCAAGGACAGCTGCCGAGACCAAGTCCTCGAAGCGGTCATTGTTGACACGGCTACGAGCCTTGTGACTGCAGAAGCGGTTCGATTCGCTCTGCAGAGTTCCCTCGCTGATAGTCAGTATGTACATCAACACCTCGGTCGACTCCAAGAAGAAGGTTCTCGAACCGACATGCTTGAGATCATCGACCGATATGCCCTCGGCCCTGAAGTGGACGACATCAGCGCCGTCGTTGTCATGCGACGGCTTTCAATTGCCGACACGCCGTGGTGGCGAGTCGATACGCGAACTGGTCAGTTCTACCACAGCATGGCCGCTGGTACTGGATCGAAGGAAACCTATCGATGGACTACTGGTCGACATGACGGATGCTCCTTCGAGACCACCAATCGGACCGATCTGTGGCGTGAGGACGTTTGGAAACCCTCGAGCCTCTGGGACTTCTATTCGACCAGGGCACAAACACTGGGACCTGGACAATTTCGAGCGCTTGCCCGTGAACATGTCTTCGTATTCCAGTACAAGTGCCCCGTCGACGACCGACCTGGTGATCCCAACCTTCGACCGCTGAACCATCGATCTGGTATCCTGATTCAGAAGCGTGCCCTCGACAGTAATGTCCGTCGACACTACACGGGTGATGACACCTTCATGTTCATGGCTGGCGTCGAGACACTGAAGGAAGTGCATGAAGTATGTCGACTCCAAGTGAATCGTTCATTCACGTTTACGTGGGGCACGGACTGCTGATTCGACATGTCTGGATGCCAAGTAATGGCTTATTCGACAGTCTGGATGCCAAGTAATGGCTTATTCGACAGTCTGGATGCCATTAATGGTATCGACTGCCTTCATATGTCCTGTCAAGCTGACAGATGTGTAGGCCTGTTGGTCTGCTGAGCATCCAGCTTCGATAGCTGCGCCCAATGTTATGGTATGTTATGGTTCGACGTGCCCACAGCCTTGCTGCGGGTACAGCGCCCGTGCAGTGTGCCTGGCGAGGTTGTCTTCTGCAGCTTCCGCCAAGAGCCACAGCCGTGGCAGAGTCGAACACGGCGTATAGATGAGGCGCTGACGACGGGTGTACCATGACTGCACCTCAGTGTGTGAGTTTCGACCAGGATTGGTCCACTGTTATGCTTCTGTAGCCAACACATGTCGAGGTCCAAAAATTTTTTTTCTGGGCCTGCTCTGCATTCGACATTGTGACGCCCGCCCAGGTTAGTGAGACCTCCTCGAGGTCTCAACGGGGGGGTAGTGTTATGGCTTCGAACAGCAGCAGCGCAGCAGCGCGCAAGTCGCAAGTCGCAGTCGCAATCGCGCTGACAGTCTGTGAATAATAAAGAAGCATCGAATGCCAACTGTGAATGAGCGCTGTAAGATACTTCGATCTTTGAACAGGGTTTATGTCTTCGAGATTGTGTTATTATTGGTGCCCCGTCTAAAGATCCTGCGCAGAAGAGGTTTGTCGTATTTTGGGATTTTCCAGAAACAAGAGGCTCAGTCAAGTTCCCAAGAAACAAACCACAACAATACAAGGGAAAAATGATGATCTATCAGTGTCAAACATGGGTTCATATTTGACTCCCTTTCCAGCCTGTACAACAGGCGGTTTGCCTCTGCATTGTGCGTCTTCCTCAGGTGTTCTCTGCCTTCCCACCAGATGAATTCTTGGTGCACATCAGACCAAATACCATAGGAGAATGAGGAAGGAACCATCCAAGTTGTACTGAGTCCGAGGATACCACAGAGAAACGGTAGGTCGCCACCAAACTTGCAGGTACCCGGCACCATGCCACACCGCAGAGAAATGCAACCAGTTGTCAAGATTTGCTGAATGGCCTGCAGGGAAGAGAGAATGTTTTCCTCTTAAATTTTCTTTTCACGATGAAAAATTCATCTTACGATGAAAAATTCATCTTACGATGAAACATCACGAAGAATGCAGCGCAGCACACCTCCACATTGGTTTTCCAAAGAATCTTCAGGTTCTCCATGTCCTTGTCGCTTGCATAGACCAGTGAAATCACCCACATGTGGCTGGTTGTCCTTGCATGGCGACCATGGTCCATGATGGACACATTTAACTGCGTCCAACTACATCCCGCAACCGGATAACCATCGCCTCGGATAATCAATGTGATATCATCCTGCGGGTCTGCAACAGTGTCCCAGATAGCATCCTGGGACTGCACATGTTCCAACCATTCTTCGAGTGGCCAGGAAATTGAGACGGTGTTGTTGTACCATGTAGGTGACTCCAATGTACAAAGGCTTGTGAGACTTTTCCATGTGTCCTCCACAAACCGTCGACCCGGGAACAAATTGGGAACACGAACCCCGGTGGCATTGAAGTAGGCCTGCTGCCTGGCACTTGCAAAGGACAGGAGGTGCCTGTATTTTGCCCGGGAGAGGCCAAGTGCCACAATCAAGCACACAGCTTGTATAGGACTACACCAGTTTTTCGTGAAATCGTGCAGCTCAAAATTTTTTGCGGTGAGTTGCATTTTCTTGTTGATTTGGTGGAACAGGGAGCGACCAAGAGTAGAACCATCAAAGAAAGCCGCTAGTAATGTGGCAGCATCGTCACCATAAGCTGAGTATTGATGTGTTATCTTCTTGATTGCTGTTTGTAGTCGTTGAATTGCGGTTTCCATCGCTCTGAAAAAAATCTGGCAAACAAAAGGCGGAGGTGCACAACAATAGGGGGTGGATTTTGGAATTTGGCAAATCCTAATGATTAATCAAGCAATCCATCAACTTCATAGCTGCAATGATAAATGTAAATGTTTACAACTGCAAAGGTGCAAAGAGTCCCCAGAACTGTAAAACTACGAAAAAGTGTAGGCAAAAAGGTGGAACCGAAAAAAAAAAAGTTCAGCAGATTATTCTTCTTATTTTTCTTCTTACTTTTCATCTTACGATGAATTTTTCATCTTAAGAAGATAAATTTCTTAAGTTGAAAGTAGGGACCAAGTGGGCCTGCGGGGCTGAGGGGAATAACTCCAAGAAGCGACGACTGGCCTGGATGGCCAAGTCCTTCATGGCGGCAGGGGTGGATGTCGAAGTCCCTGCTGAGGAGTAGGGGGGCAGCTCCGAAGAGGAGGACTTAGTTTTCTGGATCCTTGTGAAAATCGGGGATCAAGTTTTTCGAGCAGTGCTTGACACCGGCGCAACACTTTCTATGGTGGCCCGGCGCCTGCTAAAGACTTTCAAGAAAACTAAGACAGTGGCCATAAGACTAGGCGATGAGCGTGGCATCCATTCTTTGGGGGGATTCGATGTCACTATTTGTCTTGGCGACGAAGCTGTGACCCAACACTGCAGAGTGTTGGACACCGACGCCTTTGACAATGTCATTGGTACCAACTTCCTGCGAAGAACCCCGCACGTATAAATGCTGGCTCTCCAGCGCCCCTATTCTCTGCACTGCAACTTTGGCAATGGGCTCTTCTCCGTACCTGCGGAGCTGTCAGGACGAAAAGAGTTTGGGCTGCGCTACGCAGCCAAGACTAACTATCGTACTGAAAACTACCAATTGGCCCGTCACATTTTTGAAAATGGACTGGCGGCCCTTCAGGTAACCCTGGATGAGATCCCGGTGGAATTGATCGCGAGCCAAAAATAGCACATCATGCAGTTGTATTGCTCGAAACATTTGAACAACGCTTTCCGTTTCTTCTGCAAAGCAATGGGCCTAGCGTACGCTGACCCTCCCTTCTCCCTGCTCGCGAAGGTTCTAGCCAAAATCGGTTATGTGGGAGGAAGGGTTGTCATGTGCACCATTGACTGGGGTTGCTCAGGTAAACACGCTTATTGGCGCCGTATGCTAGACCGGATGACCGTGGGAAGAGTGCAACTCCCCGACAGTCCCATATACGTGCCTGAGGACTCAGACACAGCTATGCAGGCCCCTGAGTGGGCCAGTTTGTTATCCATTGTCGATGGATCCCTCAATCCTGTACCCCTGTGTGATCTGGATCAGGTGCTACTGAAAGAGGTTATCGCCGAAAATCGTGGCCTGACCCTTTCTGATCTCAAAAAACGATCTCCTGAGCACCTGTCTGCCACACTTACAGGGTGTGAATCTCCCTATGGTATTTGGAACCTGCAGCTGTAAAGGAGGATGCTGACGACCAATTGTCTGAGATCGCCAGCACTATCGCTCCTGTTGATTCCAGCTGTGTTGAACTAAAACACAGTGCCTTCCTGGCCGAGGTGTTGCTGGAGGAGGTAGATCTAGAGTCAACCTCCGAATAAACTTCCCCTGTTGGAAAACCGGTGCTGCACATGCAGCATATGCACTCAGGTGAACCCGTGGCCCAGAGTCCTGATGCTCTAGCGCGGCCTGCTTCTAATAACATGCCACTGTCTGAGCATGTGACGCAGAAACTCCGACGGCTGTTGTACCTGAAGGCCGAAGGTATTAAGCGTCACGAGCGGCTGCAATACCTCAGACAGACCTGGAAATCGTCCATCTGGTCTGAGGAGGACGATGATTCCTACAAGCTGCCTGACCCTGAGACACCCCTAGTGTCTTCTCTGCACTATGGGCAGCAATGTCCCCCTGAGTGGGACGATGGTTCAGTACCTGCCGAACCTGCTGATTGGCAGAAAAAGAAAGAGCATGGAAAGAGCAACCTCCATGCTGAGGAGAATTTCCTGCGGAAAATCGAGAGTCTTAACCTTGACCCCCACCTCAAGAAACTGCTCCTAACCTATGAGGAGGTGTTCGGCGCCCTACAACCGCGCCTTTCCTGTAAAAAACTGGTCCAGATGGACCTGAAACTGAAACCTGAATTCTAGAAGACGCGAATGAGGCGTCGTCCCTACCCCGCTCCTCAGGAACAGGTTGAAGAAATCGAGCGCCAGATCCAGGAATGTATTAATGCTGGCCTCGCGGAAGAATATAAGAAGGGGGACTCCCCCCATCACTGCAGTCCCTGTTTCCTGATTGCTAAACCAGGGTTGACTGCCCTACGACTGGTTGTTGCCTATGGTGAGGTCAGCAAGAAAGCCCAAAACCACTCAGGGAGTATTTCTAACATGGAAAATACCCTGGAGCGTATTGCCAAATGCCGGTACAAGACCAAAATGGACAAACCCAGTGGTTTCTGTCAGGTAGATCTAACCGCCGCAGCTGGCTTTTATAACCCCTAAGGGTCGTGTGTTTAAGTGGACGGTCATGCCTTTCAGGGTGGCTAATGCCCCAGCCCCCTTCCGGGAACTAATGAACAAAATTTTGTACATACTGAGGCGCAGACCTCTAGTACAGGAGTTGATTTCTCGAGGTGCAGAAATGGAGGCCCACATCGACGACGTGAGTTTGGGTACCAATACCCAAGAGGACCATGTCCTTCTCCTCCGTGGATTTTTCATTGTTCGTCAGGAAAACCATCTCCGAATCAAACTCGAAAAAAGCAAGTTCATGAAAGAGGAGATGGAGTATTTGGGTTTCGATGTGGGGTATGTGTAAGGTTTTCGTGCAACCTATATTTTCGCTTTTTTCAGTGTATTTTCCTGATATATGTGTACAGACTGAAATCGGCTATCTCAGCACTGTTTTGGACAGTGTTGGTATCAGTCAATCAGGAATTTCTGTAGTTTTACACTGATGGTATTTTCACCATTTTTTGTACAATAAAACTGAGTTTGGGTCGGCGACGGCCAGTCCTGAGATCGCGCGCGCCGATCCAGAAATTGTCGATTTCTGACGATTTTTAAGATATTTCAATCAGTTTTATTGATAAGATCAAATCTATATCAGTTTTAGACATAAGCGAATGTTACGGCACTATCGCGGCTCCGTTCCGTGCTAGTTTTTTTGGCGCAAGTATGCCATGTTCATGAATTTTTAGAAAATTGTAGGTGTCTTGAATCCTGAAGTTAAGTACACCAAATCACAGCCCATTAGTAGGGCTTTGCATGCATATGCTGATTTGGTTTCCAAACGCGTCGGTGCACCGGCACCACGCGTTGGGGGGAGACCCATGATCATGTTGTAAATATGCATTGTTTTGCTCATATTTCCCTGTTATATGTCCCCCTTTGTTCATATCTTCTTAGGACATGAAAGGGACCGTTTCGAAATCACTCCCGTGATTTCGTCGAACAAGTAGTATGTTTCCGTCGCCTTTTGTGGTTGCATTTGGGGTGTATTTTTGGGTTATTTGAAGGAAAACTTGGATAAGTTTCAAGGAAAACAAGTTCAAGGTCATTCATTTCCAAAAATGAAAAGAATTTAGAAACGCCCTCAACGACGCCGCCGACGACGACGACAACGTTGAAGACGACGACCATGACGGCGCAAACATCGTCGACGAGATCTAATGAGCAATTGGTAAACCCCAAAATCATGTTCAAGAAGGTCCTTGGTGCCTACACCATTTGACTATTTTGAGCCCTATTACAAGGACATTGACGACCAAGGAGACCTTCAGCATCGCGCTGGGAGTGCGTAGCGCTGAAGAACAAGTTGCAGCGCGATTATCCCAATGGTGTCAGCGCGTGATGTTTTTTAAATTGATTACTCCAGTTGGGTGCCATGGACAGAGTGCCATGGACCTTTGGATGGTTCTCAAGATTGATTACTCCAGTTGGGTGCCATGGACAGAGTGCCATGGACCTTTGGATGGTTCTCAAGATTATATCATGATCATTGGTGAGTTCTCAACCTCCAGCAAGGACGACAGCGCTGCCCACATCCTGCAGATTACGAAGTGGTCAAATTGGAAGTCAAAAATATGAAGATTTCAGAAAAAAAAATTCATGGTATGGGCCAAGAAGATTGGTGGCCAGAATTGTAATCATAATAACTATGGGCCATGAGAAATGGTCTTTTTGGTTATTTCTGTATTATATTATATGATCAGTGGATGATTTTACAAACTGTGAATTTTTCTGATTTGCTTTGTGTTGTCTTTGGTTTTAGGGTCAGGACATCTCAGAAGTGCATTTTTTTATTTTTTGTTTTAAATTCTGTGCAGAGGTCATTTTTTATGATTAATTTCTGTCCAGGATTGCAGAAATTTTACTGTGATTGAGCCTGGGGGTCAGAGGACCCTATGTGTGAGGCACTTGTGAGTGCCATGAGTGGTGTGTGTGTAGACATGTACATTACATGCGGGTACCGGAACCCAGCGGTGCCTCCCAAAATCCCAGGTCCGGGATCAAAGTAAAAATCTGTGTTTTTTTATTGCTCCTCGGCTTATCTTCATAGATTCAGCCACAGAAGCACCCATTTTCTGTGGGTGTTTCTGAGCTTGGGAGGGGAGTGTTAACCCGTGGAGCAATTCAGTTGCGTGGTTAACACCCGACCCAAATGCTTTGCATTTTTCCCACCCAATTTTGTTGTTGCACTGCACCTTCTTTGTGCTTTTCAGCCTGAGATGTGTCTCAGGACTTGAGAGGGGAGTGTAACGTTTTGGTGCAACCTAAATTCTCGCTTTTTTCAGTGTATTTTCCTGATATATGTGTACAGACTGAAATCGGCTATCTCAGCACTGTTTTGGACAGTGTTGGTATCAGTCAATCAGGAATTTCTGTAGTTTTACACTGATGGCGTTTTCACCATTTTTTGTACAATAAAACCGAGTTTGGGTCGGCGACGGCCAGTCCTGAGATCGCGCGCGCCAATCCAGAAATTGTCGATTTCTGACGATTTTTAAGATATTTCAATCAGTTTTATTGATAAGATTAAATCTATATCAGTTTTAGACATAAGCGAATGTTACGGCACTATCGCGGCTCCGTTCCGTGCTAGTTTTTTTTCCCGCAAGTATGCCATGTTCATGAATTTTTATAAAATTGTAGGTGTCTTGAATCCTGAAGTTAAGTACACCAAATCACAGCCCATTAGTAGGGCTTTGCATGCATATGCTGATTTGGTTTCCAAACGCGTCGGTGCACCGGCACCACGCGTTGGGGGGAGACCCATGATCATGTTGTAAATATGCATTGTTTTGCTCATATTTCATTGTTATATGTCCCCCTTTGTTCATATCTTCTTAGGACATGAAAGGGACCGTTTCGAAATCACTCCCGTGATTTCGTCGAACACGTAGTATGTTTCCGTCGCCTTTTGTGGTTGCATTTGGGGTGTATTTTTGGGTTATTTGAAGGAAAACCTGGTTAGGGTTACACGTGGAAACCAGCCGCGTCTAAGATGCAGCCCCTTCAGGACATGCAGATTCCCGATGACCCTGAGAAGTGTCTAAACGACGTGAGGAGTTTTGTGGGCGTCTGTAACTTCTATAGGCGCCACATCCACAATTGTACCTACTCCTCAGCCCCTCTCACTGACCTAATCAGGAAAACTACTCCCTGGAGGTGGACCACCAGAGAGGAGGAGTGTTTCCAGGAGTTGAAGAAGAAAATTGCCTCCTGCAACTGCCTGGGAGTACCCCGCCCTAAGGGCGAGATAGTCCTGATCACTGATGCC
Organism: Eutreptiella sp. 'Long Island Sound 2002'; assembly: GCA_964036045.1. Classification (NCBI taxonomy): domain Eukaryota; phylum Euglenozoa; class Euglenophyceae; order Eutreptiales; family Eutreptiaceae; genus Eutreptiella; species Eutreptiella sp. 'Long Island Sound 2002'. Next base: position 21,986,583 of record OZ038380.1, on the reverse strand, counting down.
AGTGATCTAGGAGGGGGTGGAACGATCTACCAATGGCAGGAGCTTAACCCAGCTGAACTAACCCACTGCCATTATCGTACTAGCGGACTGAACCATGATGACTCCTTGAAGCATGACTATCCTACCAGTGAGTGGCGACTTGTGCCACTGGGACACTGGAACTGGAAATGGAACAAAGCGCGTTCCAACTACAGCACCTACGACCAGGAAGTCCTGGCCGGTATGTTGGTGCTCTCATCACAGTCCTGACTATCGGGATCTAATCCTATTGTCTGGCTCTGTGACCAGGAGCCGGTGAAGTCTTTTCAGAAGGGCCCACCACCGGAGAAAGCGAAACTAAAGCGGTGGTGGACTTACCTGAGCCAGTTCAGGCTGACAGTCCATCATATCCCTGGTATAAAAAACGAACTGTCTGACTATATATCGCGCAATAACTTCGATGCGCTTATTGGTGAGAGCTCTGAGGCACTCGCCAAAGAGGCTTTCCAGCATATGGATGTCCAGCTCGACCTGTCCATGCGCACTGATGGAATCCTCGAGGGCCGGAGCCTAACTGACTATCAGTCAGAGTATAATGAAATTCTCCAGACCCTCAGCACTCGTCTCGAACCCCGTGTCATTGACGGGCACCAGTGGGGTAAAAACAACCAGTACCTCTTCTACGGGGACCGTATTATCGTACCTGAGACCACACTTCGTGGGTGCCTACAGTGGGCCCATCTCAGCTCTGGTCACACTGGCGCTAATCGCTCAGTGGACGTCTTCTGTGAGTGTTTCTACTCTAGTCTAACCCTGACTGAACTGAGGTCTCGTATGCAGACGATTGTGGATGCTTGTGGCTGCCATGCCAGCAAGCAGAGCAACAGTGGGGATAGGGGACTGATTTCCAGCTTACCCATACCCTATTGTACTAAGTCTCTTCTCTATGTGGATTTCATCCACGGGCTACCTGGCTTCGGCGGCTATGATAGTTGCCTTGTGGTCACCTGTGGCCTGTCTCACTTCACCCGTGTGTTCCCTTGCAATAAGAATATCGCAGGTGAGCAGACTGTGAAAATGTTGGTCGAACAATGGTTCGAACCCTATGGGGCACCTAAGCAGGTGCACTCTGATGAGGATGTACGCATCCGCAGTGACACTGGATGGTACAAACGAGTGCTGAATGCCCTCAACGTTGAGGTAACCACAGGTGTGCCCTGTACCCACACGTCTAACCCTCTTTGTGAGAGACAAAACCGTGTGGTGGAACAGAACCTGAGAATACTGATTAAACAGGAACGTACCAAAGACTGGGTACGCCTAGTGCCCTGGGCGTTGCTGACCATGAACTCTCAGAGGAGCTCTTCTACGGGTTTCACTCCCCACGAGCTGTTCCATGGAGGACGACCTGCTTGGTCCTTCAAAACTCCCCTTCCTGAGGACTTCAGAGGCCCTGTTGGGGATTGGCTGGAACACAAGCAGTCTATGGCTAACCAGGCTGGGACGAACCTGAGACATATCCGTGACCGTGAACTGAGCCAACGAAATCGCCTACGGCGACCTGCCAGCTTCCAGGTTGGTGACCTTGTTTTGGTTCACCATTCACGCCTACCCTCCTGGCCTCGTAACTGCCTCCAGGACCCTTCTTTTGGGCCCTATCGTATCATCAGGATAGACGGATCTAGGATCCATGTCAGGTGCAGTCCACGTCTAGGTGGTGAACTACTCTGTGCGCCTAAGCAGTTGAGGCACTATCACTCCCCTGACGATTTGTCCTGGGATGAGTGGCGCCTCAGCGACAGTGAGATCGAGCGTATCGACCTAGAGAACGCTGCCAGCCCAGAGGAGGCAGACAAACTCGAGGAGATGACTGCCGATGAGATGGCAGTCGATGGCTACTACGTGGTTGCAGGTATTGCACGCCACGAGTATAAGCAGGTTTGGAAATTCCTAACCCTATGGGAAGGCGATGGGCTATCTGAGGCGACCTGGGAACCCATGTCCGCCTTTGTACAACCAGATGGGAGTATCAACCCCATCTTCCGCTCCTACCTCGTTGAGAACAACGAGGGACAGTTACCAAGGCGTGCTGAGACTCTGTCCCAGCGGAAAAAGAAAAACGAATTTCACTGTGTCAGTCTGCTGACTGTCTTGTAACCTTCCAGGGGCGGTGAGCACTCTTGTGCAGAACAGCTAGACCTACTCAGTGTGTGCCAGGACAGGCTCAGAACTCCTGTAGAGCTCCGGTTACGCTGAATGTACTAACCCCCACCCTCAATCAGGTTCGGTGGTCCAAACACCTACACATCCGCTGCTTTCCGGAGCACTGTTCCTGCCCTGGCTGTGCCCTGCAGTCGCATGCCTATGGTTACCAGCGTGAGCCAGATGGCCGCTTATCAGGTTTGCAGCCACCCAGCGGGTGTGTGCCTTGTTGACCATGTGTGCCATGGGAACTGCCCTGATGTGATGACCTTGGGGAGCCAACGAAGAACGGTGGCTTACTACTCCAGGGGGGAATGACAAGCAAGGTGTTATGAAGCAAGGTGTGTCCACACTCCTTTGGGACAAGCGTGCCCACAGTTAGGACCCCTGAATGGTCCAGACCCATGGGGTTCCACCCTTCCTTACAGGGTTTACCATACCCCTAAGTGTGCTACGTATGTCTGTATGTGTCTCACTTCTCTCCCCGTCGTGGCTCCCGGAGACCGGGCTTCGCTGACGTCGGACCGAAGGTCCTAATCAGGTACTATTACCACTCCTTTGGCGCCCAATTTCTGTGCTGGCGTCTATCCTTGGGGGAAGACGGCAAAAGCCCTACCTACTAGAGGGGAGGGGTGGCCACGTGTGCTAAGGGCATACAAAACACCCATTTTTCAAAGGGCCAAAAGCTAAGGCACTCCCCTGCCCACGCATAAAAGCACGCGGGACAGGAGACTCCACTACACTACACTCACTAACGCCAGCACCAGCCTTCGAAGGCAGGGTGAGCACTCAGCACTTGCACTCATCGCCTGCCAGGCTTGCTGACCCTAACACCTACGCACGCTACTGGGGGTTGATGTCAAAGAGGTCACGGGCCGTATTGACCCTCCTGTGAAAGAAAAAGAGAACACAGCGCTACTAAGCAACTGTGGCCTACCAGGGACGCCACTAGGCGTTTCCCTGTCAGGGCTTGGAGGGAAGGAGTGCTCAGTTTGCGTGCACAGCGTGTATGTCGAAGATGTCGGACTGCACTCGCCACTCACGGCTGAGTTGCAGTTTGTTGATTGTGTGATGAGCGCCCCTTTTAGCTTGGGCAGAACCATTCAAAGTCGCCGAAGGCAACTGCTGCTGCACCAATCACCCTCACCTGCCCACCTGTAAAACATGGGCGGTTGGACCTGGCAAGTGGCGGAGGAACCAAGACAGCCTCCACATATTATACGCTTCTCAGGCTGGCCTATAATACACTGTCCACTTACCAGGTTGCAGAAAAGCAAGCTTAAGGAACTCGACCCGTTCTCTTAAAGAACGTAGGGTGGAGTCCCTGGGTAACCTAAACAAGAGTTTTACTGTGCGTAACACGCGTGGCCTACCCTTTAATGCGCCATATGCATGCACAGGTATGCACAGGTTATCCATTACCATCTTGTTTCTCCTAATCTTACCCATGACAACAAACCACAGCTTGACTCAACCAAAGAGGTGAGCTCCTCCTGTGCTTACCTACCTTACTCACCACGCATCATGTGAATGCCGGAGGTAACACGAGCGCAAAACAACCCTAAGCGCTTAAACAATCCTACGGCGAATTATAAGCAACCCTAAGCGATTAATGCATCGTGTGTCATGCACGCTCTTCTTACTTTGTTCCCTGCAGAAAGTGAAAAGAGAATGGCGCACTGCACAGCGCAAAACACGCCTAAGCGTTTTAAGCAACCCTATTTGAACGCTACGGCAACACGAACACGAGCAAGCACTTTCTTTTTCTTAACTCTTCGAAGAGAAGACAAGGGTGGATTGGGGCACAGGGAAAGTGACACAACGTGTGAATGCCTGAATTAGGCACATGCATCGCGAGCACAGCGCATACTCTACCCCTACGTGTGCGCTGTGTGCTCCATTCGCTTCGCATACCTTTCATCTCTGTTTTGACCTGTGCAGAGCCAAAGAGCTGAGCACCCAAACGCCCAACGAACACAGCGGTGGCAACCTTAACGTTTCAACAAAGCAACCAACACGAACGCAATGCATGCGTGTGAAATGAGACTGACATACCTGAGAGGTGGGTTGTCCACCTGCTCTGTGGTGTGGGTTTCTTTTCAATGCTTTTTCCTAAAGTTTGTAAAAACTTTGATGCAACTGTGCAAAATTTTCTTTTATAACTTTAAAAACTTCGGCTCATACCTTCTTTTTCTAGAGCCGTTTACGCTTGCGCAACCCTTTTTCTGCAGTCTGCTTCTTGTGCTTGTCTGTGACTTTGGGTTTTAGTCTAAAAATGACGATTTCTCACGTCGTTTCGTCCATTTTTAGCGATTTGACTTCGTAAATCGCTACACCTTTCGCTAAACCACAGGATTCACTCCCTGTTGGTTCCATTTTCTATTTTTTTCAGCTCCTGGTGATTTGTGTCCTCCATTTGGAGTATTGCTCCGCCCTGGCCCTTGGTCAGGACGTTTACTAAAACGTTGTTTATACAGCGATAGTCGTCCGCATTAGAGCGTTCGACTGTACCCTAGTGGTCAAGCATGTGTGCTCTAGGGAGGGAGTCCTGGGTTCAAACCCCACTATCCCCAAATTGTTACCAACCAGTTTCGTCGTACGCTGGCGACTTTTGAGGAATGCCCCATCAAAAGGACATCATTCACGGTACATTACACTGTTTTTCATGGGTACCTACAGTGTGATAGGCTTCTATGAACTGATTGGAATGTTTTTGGTTGGTTTAATGCATTTTATGAGGTAGTTTTGGGAATGTTTGAGCCTTTTTCCTTGGTCCTACTAGCTTGATCAACTAGTACTCCGGGGAGGAGTAAGAAAAAGTCACTGCCATGTCTTTCTTGGAGGGCTTGACCCAGGCCAAGCCCCCCTTAAAATCCTTTTGTTGATGCTAAGACTTACTTAAGTATTTTTATCTCTCTTTTGAAGCCTAAAGTACACTTTCTCAAAGTAACTAGGGTTATAAGCCTAGCCCCCCATGAAGTTCACCCCTACCACTCAACTGAGCGGAGGTATCTTCCTTCGGGGAGGTTATACCGAAAAAAAATAGGCATTTCATGCCTGAGGCCTTGGAGGTTAAGCCTAGTAGTCCCCCACCCCAAGACCCCTATCTTAGGCGGCCTAAGTTGCATGGTCAAAATGCGCCCAAAACTGCCTCTCCACGGCACTGCGAAAAAATAGTCCTTTTGGGGGGGACCTAAAACACAAGAACCAAAAATCCTGTGAAAAGCAATTAACTGGTCCATTTTCCTTTATTTTCAACAAAACCGACTGCCCGGGAAAATGATTTATTTCCACCAAAATGAAGTTCTTTTTTGGGAAAACCACCACTTTTTGCTTCCTATACCACTTATGCTTTGCAATAAAAACACCCATGAGCTTTCAATCTTTTGGAAAAACAGTTTTCGAAAACCATGTTGCACGCTGCAGGACAAGAAGCATTTTTTGGCACCCCTTCTTTGCGCAAAGCCTCGCGCAAACACCAACACAACAGCACAAAAAAATGCATCACAGAGAAAAATGTTCCGCACAAAGTGACAGCATAAAGGTCGTCGAAGAGGAATGCATAGTGTGAGCCCTCGCGCATAATATATCAGAAGAAGCGAAGAAATTACTTTTTCTTCGGAACAGTTTGCATCTTAGAACCCAATGCCTTAGCAACGGACGTCTTACCCTTAGGCGGTGGCTTTGCGGGCTCGCTTCTTGGTTGGGACTGACGGGCTGGCTGCTTGAATGGAGCTCGGGCCCCGGTTTCCTCAGACCTCGGCTTCGCTGCCACTTTCTTTGCTGCCTTGCCCTGGGAGACCTGCGCTTCCTCCTCCTCTTCTTCCTCGCTCTCCTCCTCTTCATCTCCATCGCTCTCGTCGGATTCTGCACCGGTAACCGACTTCGCTGCCTGAGGCTTGGAGGCAGTCTTCTTCTTCTTGGGGGCTGGTTCCCCACCAGTAGACTTCCGCTTTGCAGGGGCCAGTGCTTCTGCAGCTTGACCTTTCTCAACAGTCTCTTCCTCCTTAAGCGACAACGCATCAGAACCCACCTTGTCATCGCAAACCCAAAGGGGAATACCACGGTTTGACCAGTTGGCCTGCTGGTCCCAATCACCAGACGCGTCCAGTTTCGACCCTTGTGTCACGACGTGGTTCAACTGAGTCTGCACTCTGTTGACCCAATCGGAGAGATTGTCTGAGGTAACACCAAGAAGGTACATGCAAGAATCCGGCTCGATGGACGCGGTCTTGCACACCAGATCTGGCTGATGATCAATGAACACAAACGCAGGCCTGAAGCTCTACTCCTGCTTCAGGTAAAAGAGGTGAATGTCGAAATACCACATAACCGTCGTTATCGGAAGGTGACCGCCAAATTCAGCAGGATCCATCTCCTCTACTAGAGTAGGTCCAAACGTCAGATAATTCGGAATCTGCAATGAGGGAGAAGTTATTGCGCGAGGCCTGGCGCAAAGAGCGGACGTAATGAGGGAATTATACCTTTCTCGACCAGCTATCCGGCGACGAAATCAGCAACCAGCGAACGTCAAACGTTGTAGGATCCCCTGCAGGCTTCGGTTTGACTGGCGAACTGAAGATGGGAACACGCAACATGTTAGCCATGCGCGGCGCCTTGAAATGATCGTTAAGACGCCTATCTGTTTGCGTCTCCAGCACGTCGACCATGTTGTCAACAACAGTCTGAGAGCCGCCGATAAGGGTATCGCTTAGGCGGCACAAGTTGCATGGTATAAAACGGCAGAAAGTGCCCAAAATACACGGCCTGAAAAAACATCAAAAGAACCATTCTTTGGCTTGCAAAAAATCAAGCTCTTTTTGGAACACCAAAAGAACTCTTATGTAAGGAATTTTGGCCTTTTCTCCGTCCTGATGGGTCCAAAAAATGCCTTTTTTGGGGCAATGGACTGTTCCTTGCGCGAGGCTTCGCGCAAGGAGCAGCCCATTGCCCCTCCAAAGCCAGGTAATGATGGTGGAATTGAGGAGTCAAGCAGGCGCCTACACTGAAGTGACATTACAGGCACCCTTGACTTGATCACATTGTACAATATGTTTACGCGGGCGGACATTCAGTGCTCTAAACAAGCCTTTCAAATCTAATTGATGACAGCATTGCTCATGATGCACACCTGCCACAACTTATGGGGAGTGTCAAGCAAAAAAAAGAGTATCACTGGTAACACATGAAGCATGTCCACTCAACAGATGACGCTGAGCTGGACAGGGACCCCCCTTGTAGCTTTGGCTGAAGAAAAATTGATCCTTCCGTTGTTGACTATAGATCAAAGTAAAATGTGCAAAGAAAATATAAATTTGCCATGCGTGGCACTTTTTTGAGTGTTTGTTTTTGCCAAACAAACTGATTTTTTGGAGAGTAAAATGCAATGTAGTGCAAACGACACCAAATATCAAGATGATGTTTGATACCTGGAGAAAGAAGGTGCCCTGGGGGAAGCAGTCTGCCAAGCGCAGGGGCTGACCAAGCCCAAAAAGACTTTTTCCGCTTCCGGGGGGGGCAAGCTTCTGGTAAAATTTCAATGACTCAACGACAATTTAGGTACTCCTTGCTTCAGTGAAGGTTGTGCACAAGCGCTATCAGATGAGAACCCATCACAATGGTACAAGAAATATTTTTTCTGGGCCTTTTTTTGGGCGAGGCCTCGCGCAATGAGGACTGCAAAGCAGTCCCGGAACTTGGAAATCACAACCTATACCTCTTTTTTCAGGCAGTGCAAATCAAACATCAAACCGTGGGGAGGGTACTAAGACCACTTGACGCTGGCCGTCTTTCCAAAGGAAAATGAATCGGGTGAGGTTTTTGGTTTAGTAAGTTATGCGCGAGGCCTCGCGCATGGGGCAGCCCTTGAACCACATGTTGCATATGTTTTGCATTGATATTTAATCTGCCATGCTTCTGTTTCAATGATCCTTGGTCTTGATTGCGCGAGGCCTCACGCATAGAATTCGATCAATAAATCATTTTTCCAGGTATGCAATGAACATGCAGAACAGAAAATGATGTTGCAATCATTTTTTCTGCAGACCATGTTCATCCAAAAAACAAGGGGAACGCAAAATGTATTTCTTGGCCAATTTCCGCTAAAAGCACATCATTTTCCACTGAAATCATAAGATTTATTTATTGTTTTTATAGTTTCTTTTTGTTTTCAGCTGTCCGAAGAGAAGCACGAAATGGCACAAATGGTAAGAAAGATACTTTCTTTGGACTAATATTCTGTTTTCGAAAAACAGAGCCTGTGAAAAACTATTTTTTTGCATGGTCCAGATTGGGTGCATTTGGTGTGATTTTGACCATGCAACTTGAGCCATCTAAGTATCGGCACGCGCCATCTCTTCATACAGCCAGGCTGGGCACATCATCTCAGGAGCAAGATGTTCAAATATGTCGCCGTTGATGACAAGCAGGTTCTTGTCAATCTCAATAAACCGTCTCGGGGGATCCTGGGCCAACGCTGCAATTCGGGTCGCCTTAATTGTGATAGTTTGACTTGACAGTAATGGATCCTGCTGTTCCACTGTCTTGAAGTCACCAGTAACGCTAGCAGCTGGGGGGACCACACGGCTCTTGGTAGGCTCTTGACCCAGGAGTTTTTGGACGTTGAGGATTTTCAGGGAGGCGGGTTTGCCTTTCTCTGCCACCTGCCACAGTGGTGCGCGAATCATGGATTTCCAGGCCGGCCATGGACCGCGACGTTTGCCTTAAGGTTCCCGCCAATAGCCCCATGTACCAAGAGTCACCTTCAGGGCAGGCCTTCCAAGTGCAGCAACCTCTTTGCGGGTCCGCATGTCTTTGGCCAAAGAACAGAAATGGAGAAAGTGCGGCGCACCAATGCAGAAGCGGAACCCACGTCGCGTCGATGATACACACCTTTCTCAGTTCGAACGTACTGGCCGTTTTGCGGGTGGTCCAGATGCATTGAGACCCACTGGTCAAGGATGATGTCGTCAATCGAATTCGGCAAGGATTGAAGGGTTGTTTTTTCTTCCTGCATCCCTTCTGCCACTTTCTTGTAGAACTCCGGCAACAGGATCCCGTCCAGTTTCTTCAGCGCGTTCTTCGTGAGTTTCTCCCCTTTGTCGTGGAACTTCTGCAGACCTTCACAGCTTCCGGACCAGCATAGTAGGCAAACGTCATAAAATCTTTCCAAGATTTTTACGTTTTGTCCTGAAAGTGACAACGTTATGGGCGAGGCCTCGCGCAACGAAGAGCATCGAAACAATGATTAATGAACATACGAATTGACCAGCCTGCTTCAGTTCAGCGGTTGGAACCAGGGCACTCATCTGCACAGCATCCACAATGGCGATCTTGAGATTGCTGTACGTGTCAGCCAGGCCTCGCCGCCGCTGATCTTAAACACATCGAATGAGGTTATCTGCTGCCTCATACAGCGGTATTGGCTCAACATCTTGTGCGCTTCCTTGTGTCTGTCCCGCCAGCTTTGCACGGAAGGCCCACGGTGTCGTAGGCTTCAGAATATCGGCGATGCATGTAGTATGCCACTGCTGCAGATCCGGACACGCTGTGTGTCGCTTCTCCCGAATCTTCGCAATTGCTTCCACGCTGTGCTGTCCATATACACACCAATAATGGCCATCTGCAAATATGAGACACGTCTATGCGCGAGGGCTCGCGCAACGAGAAGAGCGAACAGTCGGTTGGCAACATACTATTATCTTCCCAGAGAACGACGTGTAATGGGCCAGTTGGTGGTGCTGCTTCGAGTGACTCAATACGCTTCTGCAGTAACTTGGTATCTTTCCGTCTAATCTGCCCCTTTGTCTTCTCCTGGTCGATTCTCACGTTGTCCAGCTCAACCTCCACCTGCCTCCCATCCGGTTTCAGGTGGTCCTCGATGTCAGTACCCAAGGTTAAGCCAGGATCTGGTTTTTCCTTCTTCTTACGCCCCTTCTTTGGTGTTCCAGCCTCCGATCCTGAGATCCCAGAATCATAGTCGGTATCTTCTTGTTCTTCAGCTGTTTTTTTGGCGGGGCTTGCCATTCTGCGATAAGGAGAAAGGCTGTATTGAAGGAAGCATAACATTGAAAAGGGTTAAAATCGTCGTTGATAATGCATATGTGAGGCGCTTTTAGCGAATACGAGTACAGTATGGTTGAGATAACAAAACTGAAGGGGCTCTGCACTGTTTTTGACTGTCGACCTTACGCGAGGCCTCGCGCAAGAGAGGGGGTGTACTAACCTGTTGTTTCATGCTGTTTGCGCGAGGCCTCGCGCATCACTGCATGTTCTCCAATCTTCTTGGAACGTTTCGCAGCGTGTCGGCCTCTCTCTGTTCCTCCAACACACTGCGTTGGGGGATTAGCTCCGACAGTTTTCGCTTAAAACCAGCCTTAAGCGGCCCCTGCTGCGTTAGCACCAACAACACAGACACAAGGACTTGTTTGTAGTGGTTAGAACCCTTTGGAATTAGAAGAGACGGTGGAAAACTCCAGATGCTGCGGCCACTGTCTTCTCAAGGTCCACCTCTTTTCGCAGGGGCATTGTTGCTGTGAAGAATAATTGCGTACCTGTATCTACGTAAAGATCGCTGTTTGAAAAGCTTTCTTGATTTGAGACATCAACCTGTCACACAGTCTTCGCGCGACCAATCATTCTGTGATTCGCTTGTCACATGCACCATTTTCGGTTAACTGTAACTGTCTGGTGATCCCACATTTGACTAGTTAATCCTGATTGCGGTACCCAGTTGCGGTGCACTACCATCGCTGTTGGGCAGTGAAGCCAGCGGTGACCACAGTATGAAGACTGGAGATGCCGGCGGGACCTGTATGGGCGCCCATGCAGCAGCGCCGCATCAAGGGAATGCACATGCTGTGTAGTTGGTGGATCTGTTCCATTTTTGGTTTCTATGAGCGCTTGTGACCTCCATTGCGCGAGGCCTCGCGCAATGATCACCGAAACTTGAATGTGTCTCATGCGCCGTTCCATGCGCAAGGCCTGGCGCTTGAAACTGCAGTTTGTTCCGGAACATTTAAACTTTTCAAGATTCTTGGGTACACCATTGTTGCAGTTTATTCGTTAATAGATCCATCTCTATCACGCAATCCCGATAATGGTACTAAGTTACGTGTATAAATACGACAGGGTTCCGTGTTTTGACAACCTGCCTAATGCGTCGTGCTGTAGCACATTAATCCGACACAATTGAACGTCTTTGCGCGAGGCCTCGCGCAAAGAATGGTCACAAAACAATACTTTTCCCTGTCTCGCCCATGGGACACGTCATTCTTATAGAAATATTTATTCCGCCATACTTGTTTGCGACGGTTTTAAAATATCCATCAAAACAACTATTTTTTGATGCCTTTGGAAACCTGTCATTTTCCTACCTTTTCCTTCGTTTTTGACCATGCAACTTGAGCCGCCTAAGCCTATACTCAACTGTTTCTACGACTTATTGTGGTTGTATGTTTTAACTGTTTCTGAATTCAGTTGCTTCGCCAAGTCATATTCTGTGTGTGGCCTAACTCCTTTGCCCCATATTCCTAACCAACACCATTTCATCCAAAAGAGTGCACATGAAGTGCTTGATGCTAACTTGGAGGCTAGAGTCAAGCCAGTTTTCAGTTAAAATCATTTGTTTTATTCATTTGTGATTGAGTCTTTGTATTTAAGCCTGCTTTGTCTATCTGCAGCCCTTCTGTGTTACACTGGATTTCAAAACCATTCATTGATTCGATCCATGTCCTGTTCTTGCTCTACTTGCTGCTTTCGTTGGGGTTTTCAACATCAAAACCTGCAGGATTTCATTAAAGTCATTAGGGCGCTAATCAAGGACATCTTTCTGGAACAGGCCACTGCACCAACCCGCCACACCGCCCTCTGCGCCGCCGGCCTCTACACCCCCAACGACGACCTCCCCCCCCCCACCTACAGACAGCGCCCACGCCCCGCCGGAAGTATGATGTACAGTCCTCGGGCGCGGGCACTACTACGTAGTGTCCGCCACAGCAGCATACCCTGGCCCACAATGGGTCATCAAGAGGACCGACACCATGCTCCCCCCAGGGGCCGTGCCCCGAGGAGCAATAGAGGACCCCACCACCCTGCAAAAGGTCCTGAGGGGCGTCCTCCAGCCAGGGGACCAAGCCTCGGCCCGCGCCCTCGCCCAAATCACCTTGGGGGGAGTGGGCTCCCACCTGGGACTAGGCATGCTCTGCCTGTAGCAGTACAACAAGCACCGCTGGCCGTCCACATGGATCTGGGGCATCCCCACCGCCCACACACAAGTCGAGGCGAGCCCCGAAACACGGAAGGACCCCCCTCCCCAGGACACAACGCTCTCTCACCTGCGGGTACCACGCCATCCACAGGGTCCTCCGGCGCATATGCCTTAGCCCACCCCTACAGTACCCTCTTTCCACCACCAACCAAGAGGTGCACCAAATACGCACACTCATCTGCGAAATCCTTGCCGGGGCCGCGGAAGACGGCAAGCTTCTACTACGAACCTCCGAGCCTACACGAGACCACACGAGCGCGCCGCTGCAAGCAAACACGTACGCTGACACAACGCACGCAAACCCAGCCGCCACACCCCCTGCCTCTCCCTCCCCATTCCCCACCCAGTGGCTCACACACGCCCACCATTGCGCGCAGCCCCGGGCCCCGCGAAACGGGCCTCCCACCCCCACCCGCTCACACACACACGCCCGCCACAGACCGTCCTGCCGAACAAGCCTCACCGCCCGCCACACCCGGCAATCCACACACACCTGCTGCGAAGAGCCCCACAGCCCACATCACACCCACCCCGCCCAGTGACCCACACACGCCCCCTGCACACACCCTCTAAACCCCAGGCCCAAACCCCCCGGCCCTGGAATGCAGCCCACGCAAACTGTTCCCCCCCGCGGACGCCGACGCGCATGCCCTCACACATTGCAGGAGCCCAGCCCAGCCAAACCAAGAAGGCGGAGACCGCAGCCCCGCGCCTTCTTCGCCCACCGCTGCCAACCAGATCATGCCACCGGGCCGCCAGGTTGCAGCCGAGCCCCTCCAGCCACCTGGCCCCAACCCGGAGCCCCTGGAGGTGCCCTGCATCCTCCCCGCAGTGGCCGCGGCGGAAGCCGCCGCGGGCCGCAAAGCCCGCCACCCCCGCATGGCAGCACAACCCACATCCCCCAAAACCACAACTTCCTCCTTGTCGTCATCCTCTTCGACATCCTCCACCTCCTCCTCCGACCTCCGCCTCTCTCTCATGCACAAATCAACGGCCAAAGCCAAAGCTGCAGCCGCACGCCAGGATGCCGGAGTTCCCCCGACCCCCACATAGGCAACCCCGGCACCCCGGCAGCACGCCGGGAACCCCCCCGCCCTGCACCGGTTGCCTCACACCTTCGAGACGAGGTCCTTCTCGACCTCGAACCGGACCCCAGGCCAAAACCCGACCCCGAACGACAACACCGCCTACAACAGCACCACAACCACCACCACCACAAACAGCATCACCAACACCAACCACGCCACCCCACACAGCCCCAGAAATCACAAAAGGCGCGACAGCAGCAGCACCAGAAGCGCCCCCGCCCTGACTCAAACCCTAGACCAAACCCAAACCAGGACCCCGCCCCCGCTGCATCCCGAGCCCCCCTGCCCGCAGCGCAAGCCGTCACCGTGGAGGCGGCCACACAACACGACCCCATCCAAACTCTCGTCCACATCCCGATCTCCAAGCGCCCCACCATCCAGCCCCCACAAACCACCAACACCACCAGCAAGCCCGACCCGGGGACGTGGGACCCCTCGACCACGGTCGCCGTCAAGCCCAGCCCCAAACCCGCCCCAACTATCCACGAAGCCGTGCAGCCCCAAGGGCTGCAAACGATGCCGGACCCCCACGGCCCACCGGAACGCCAGGGGATCCTGGGGGCAGACCCACAGCACCACCACCACCACCACCCCCACCACCACCACCACCGCCATCAGCACCTCCGCCACCACCACCACCACCACCACCACCAGCACCACCCCCAACACTACCCCCACCACCACCACTACCACTGCCTACAACCCTACACCACCGGGCCACAACCCCCCATGCCCGAACAGCACCACTGCATGGGATGGCAGCACCACCCACCTGGTGCTCCACCTCACTACCCTACGTACCAGGAGGGACCGCCCCCCCGGAACCAGGAACCTTATCCGCCCGGCCCCCACGTCCACGCCGAAGGGGCCCCCCAAGCCCAACCCCACCCGGAACAACCCCGCCAACAACCACTGGACCCGTACCACCTGCCGCCACCGCCGCCGCATGCACCGCACCCGGCGCTACACCCCTACGCGGCAAATCCATGGAGGGTGGAGTAATCCCCCCCCCCCAGCACCTGGCGGCACCACGCGGCGCCCCCAGGCCCCGGCGATGCCTCCCGAGTGGCTGGACTTGCCCCACGACGAGGCGCAATCCCCCAAAACGGCAGCGCTCCCGCTCTCCCCCCGCGTGACGCTCCCACCCATGGCTATCCGGCTCCCCGCAGCACCACCGCGCCTCACCCGCTCACTGGCACCGCTCCTGCTCGCCGAGGTGACGCCACGACTCCCCAGGACCCTGCTCCCGCTGTTCCCCCTCCTCCGAGCGCCACCACGCCCGCCACCGCCGTCCCATGTCCGCGTCCCGATCCCCCCGCAAACGGCACCGCGCTTCCCATTCCCCACGCCAGCGATACGCATCCCCCATCCCCAGCCCCCGCCACCGCCGCTCCTGCTCCCCCGAGCACCACCACACGCACCACCGCCCTCCCATGTCCGCGTCCCCCTCCCCCCATGAACGGCACCGCGCTTCCCGTTCCCCGCGCCACCGATACGCACCCGCCACCCCCAGCCCCCACCACCACCGCCCCAGGACCTCGAGCTCGGAGTCGTCCCCCCCCCCTGACCCCCGCCGACCTCGCCTACTGGTCAGCCAGCGCTCTGCGGCAGCTCCGACGCTGGCTGAAGTGGGCCGGGGGATCAGGAAGGCGTGAGGGGGTGCACAACACCCACACCCTCGAGGAAATCCTCACCCGCACCCCCGCCAACCCCAACAAGACCGCCCCTGAGGCCACCATGCCGCAGAGGGCATGGGAAGCCCTCCTCCGGGACGCGGTCCAAGGCCTGCGCCGCCCCTACACCCCCGAAACCCTCCGTCAGTGGCTTCACACCACCCGTCCCTGGGCATGGGCCATCGGCGCCCCACAGGCCTTGCCACCACCCCACTGCCAGCACACCTGAAAGGGAAAGGGCAAAGGGAAGGCCCGAGGCAAAGCAGCGAGGAGAGGCCCAAGGTAACAGGCTGGAGCCCACGGGGATAGGGCACCGGGGGTAACACAACACGGTAGCAAGGAACCACCGGAGGACCACCATCACGGGGAAAAGGAAAGGCTAGGGGCCATGGCACTGGGGGAGAGGGCGCGACGACGGGCACCAGGACGCACACCACGAAGGAGGGGCACACCACACCGGAGGAACCAGCAACGCTCCAGCCCCCCCCCCCCCCCACCCAGTCAACACTGCGAGACCCCCAAGGGACACGGCCACACCGAGGCACAAGGCGGACCACCCCGAAGGCACACGCCCACCAAGACGCGCCATTGCAGCCCAGGCCTGACACCGCACGAACCAAACCGGGTCGCGCCCACCGACCACCAGTCCCCGGACAGGTGAGGGAGGGTACAACCACAGGGGGGGAAGGGGATACACCCACACAGGGAACCGCCGAGAGCACCGCATAACCCACCACCGCACCCTAACCGCCAGGCGACATCCCCGGCCACAGCAAGGGCCACCACACAGACGCAACGGCACGGAGGCAGGAGGGGGAAGGGGATACGGCCGCGACACCAAGGACGGGCGACGACACGGAGGCAGAGGGACAGGATGGGAAGGGACCGGACACAGCCTAGGGCACCACGCGGGCCCACCCCACAGAATCCGGCACACTCCTAAGGACAGGGACCCCCAGAGGACACAGGACCAAGGCACAGGCCCCAAGGGAGAGCTACCCCGTGGACACCCGCCTGACCAACCAGACCGAACGGCACGCCCAGACCCCCGCAACACAGACCCAACGAGCCGCACCACGCCAAACCACGCCGCCGGCCACAAGCCAGCCACACAACCTCAGCCCACGTCCCACGCAACAAAGCCACCAGTCTAACCAGCGCCGACGCCACCCCACGCTTGACCGGAGATACGATGGACCCACCACACAGCACAGCACAGCAAAGCACGGCACAACACGAAGCAGCACAGCACACCGCAGCAGAGCACACCCCCGTGGCGCGCAAGGCGACAAGGCAGCCAACGACACGACACAGCACAGCACGACACAGCGCGGCGCGGCACAGCACGGCGCAACCCGCCACGCCATAGCAAGACACACCACGGCACGACATGGCACGGCACGGCACAACAGAGCAGGGTGCACCGCAGCACAGCGCATAACAGCGCGGCGCAGCACAGCAGAGCACAGCACAATACAGCACGGCACACCAAAGCACACAACAGCACCAAAGCAAGGGACGCTAACCGTGGGTCTAACCAGATCAAGCCGCCTCACATCCTGGAAAGGAAGGGGACACGCCCACTGCCGTGGGACAACAGCACACCAGCCCACCACGCACGGGCTAGAGGCTACCACTCGCCCGTAGGTACAACACCCCCCCCACCCCGCCAGCGGCGGTCCGCCCGCACAAACCGCCACCGGAAAGTTCAACCCGCCACCACCAAATCGACAGGGAAGGTGCAGGGGAACACGGGACAACCCCACCACCCTAACCCATGACCACACGAAACCGGCTGGCACAACCGCCGAGGGGGCAGAACCAGAGCCTAACCCGATAGGACAGGCCACCAGCCCATGAGTGTACATTACCCAAACAACCCACGGGGCCAGGGCACGGCCCGCGGCCACCCATAACACCAACAGCAACAACGTTAGCCACAGCGTTTGCCGACCAGTGCGTGCACCAGGCCAGGGAAGGCAGACGAAGGAACAGGCAAACCCCCCCCAATAGAAAAAACTCAGAAGGGGGGAAGCCCCACCCAGCAGCGAGCGCACACCCGCCGGCCAACGGGAAAGAAGGAAAACGGGGGGGGCAGTCGCACAACCGCGAAGCCGGGCACCCACTCCACAAAGGCGGGCAACCTCCCAGCCAGGCAACACCAAAGGCGACACCCGCAGGGCCCGCCGATAGGACACCGGGGGACCACCCCGCCCAGCCCGAAGACGCCCAGCCAGAAACAGCCGCCCACCACAACCACAGAGCCGCCGATGGGACGGAGGAAAAGACACCCCGGACACGGCAGCGCACACCCCCACCGGAGAAGTGGCAGGCCACCTGCCACACGGACACGGACACAGCAAAAAAAAAGAAAAATAAAAGAAACCCAAACGAAGGGGGGAGGGCAGGCGGAGACAAAGGGGGCCAAGACCGAGACAGGCTACGGCGACCGCCACAGAGCCACAACACAACAGGGCCGGGGACAACGCCCTCAGACCCCCTCCCCCGCAGCCAGGAAGACCGCAAGAAAAAAAAGAGGGCGGGGGAGAAACCCCGCCCACGGCAACCCCCGCACAACTCCTCGCCACAGGCACCCCCGTCCGGGGATGGCGGGGTACGGGCGGAGCGCACGCAAGAGGGCGTACGCCCCAAATCCCCAGCCAGGAATAGCAGGGTGCACTGAAAACCCAAACCTAAACACACGCACCACAAACCCCAGCCAAAATTGGCGGTGCGCAGCCAAAATCCGTACCCAAACACACACCCTAGACCCCAGTCAGGAATGGCAGGGTTACCGCGAAAACCAACCCCACACACACGCACCACAAGACCCAGCCAGCAATGGCGGGGCGAAGCCAAAACCTGTACCAAAACACACACACCCTAGACCCCAGCCAGGATTGGCGGTAAAACCAAGGAATCTCCAGGATTGCTCTCCCTATATCCCAGGTACCACGGACACGAAGAACACTGACACATACTTTGTATGGATGAGAGTGAACATGGTCCCCACCTGCCACCCCAGCCAGGACAGGGGGCAATATACTCCCCTGTCTGGGTGGTTATACCGTGTCTAAGAGACAAGGGTATGGATGATGCACAAATGCATACATGTAATACTGCAAAGCAACAAAGCGACAAATGCTACTCTACAAATCATGACAATTTGAATATACAAAACACTGATGACAGTCACGATTGTGGCTGCGACAGACCGCGGTAGACAGATGCCCCTAGTCTGGTTACACCCCCCCACTAAGACCAAAGCCAGGGGCAGTGGCCAAAAGGGGTAGTGTTGGCGCATGGGCTGATAAAAAACAGCAGCCACACACCACTGAAAAAAAAGAGAGGAGCACCTGGAAAACACCTGGAAGAAGAACTTAACTGCACAAACCCACTCAGCCGTGGCCACCCAAGATTCAGGCACCATTCAGGGCAGATCCAAGCTGGCAGGTGGTCATGTGACCCAAGGGGATGGGCCTGGGTAGTGGGTTCACCCAACTGCACCCAGTCAAGAGGCTGAGCGCAGAGCAGGGCTCTTGGTCCCTGTTGTACACCAGTGGCGCACATGGCGCACACCGGCTGTCCGGCAAAGGCAAAGAGGACAACACTGTTTGGTATTTTTATAGCCCCCCCAAACAGTGCGCAACCAGCCCTAAGCATGGCAGGCAACACTGAATCTACACTCCTACTATCCAAAAAGAGCACCTGTTAAGTTAGTGCAGGGGCACTTCGCAAAGCGCAACCCTGCTCAGGGACAAAGAACCTGTCCCACTCGTGAAGTACTCTCCTTCTGAAGGCAGATGTGCTGCAACAAATGCAGGAGCCACAATACACTGAGGCAGCACCACGAAAAGTGAGGGGCCTGCGACCAAATTAAGGACTTGGTGTCCCCCGCGGCCGAGGCAGGGCACAGTAGAGGATGACGACAACCTTCAGTGCCACTGATGCCGCCGTACGCTGCCGAACTCGAAGCAATGCGTCGACGTTGCCAGATCCGGAACTCAGTGGTCCCAATGTAGCTGCATAGCAAGCTGCCCAACCCATAACCTAAATTTCACTGGGATGAAAGGGATGAACTCGAAGTGCCCATGTACATCCCCATTTTACCCTCGAAACCCCTTCGGATATGGGCGCCACGCACTGCCCAAGTCAGCCCATGATCTTGAGACCAATTCTTGTGATCCTTCGTGCGCCAAGCCAAATGGAGTACTCGATCCGGCATATGGTGGTGTTCAACTCCAAAGCATATGCCAACATATGAACAACATACCATGGTTCGACTCTCCATAGGCTTCTTGCTGATTGCTGACCAGGTAAGTACACGAAATGCAAAAATGAGCAAAAATTGAGGTCAAAAACATGAAAATATGACCAAATACAAAGTTGTCATGATAGTAAATCTCTATGCTCACCCATGATATCCGCTCATGATTCAATACACAAATGATTGGAACCATTTGCGAACAATTCCCCCAATTGGATCCCCAATCGGGCGCATGGAGATACCTTCGCCACTAATATCTACATGCCCCATGAAAATGGGAGTGCACCCATGGATCTCTTTGTCAAACATACCATGAGCAATACATACGCGGTAGACTTGGTCTAGCGCTTTGAATTCCACAATTGGGACATGGGCAAAGCCCTTGTCACGTATGGCTCCCCATCTCTTCGGCCACGAGAAGATATATAACATGGGCGTGAGCATATCAAGACATATACCATGCATATAAAACATACCCTCAAAAGTGGCTCCCACCATGATATGCCATGTCCCTCCATTGGCATAACTTCACGTTAAAAATACGTAGGAACCCAAGGAAAGTTGCTATGCAACCCCACCACTCATGCGGCACACTCGAAAGTCGCATTAAAATATTCGGTTGCACGGTCCAAGAGTTATATATCCCTTTATACCCTCTTGACCCTTTTCCCTTGCTACACCGGGCATGTGTGCACACCAAAGGCGTTTGATGCTTCCTAAATTAAGTTGAGACTAAGGCGCTTGCAACCCAACCTTCCTTATTCTCGTTCCTCACACTCGCGCGTAGATATAATCCTTCAAAGTGGTCCCACGATTCGCTTTTGTTTCCCTTATATCTCCAAGTCAAATGGGTGGCAAGTATAAGGGAAACCTGATTCCGGCATAGGGAAAGGCGTACGACCACTCGAAGAAGTCCAAATCAAGTGCGGCGATGTCGAAGTCGAAAATCCGATTTCGACATCGCGAAAAATTCTGATTAAAATTTCGAGTGCTTATTCAGAGAATTGCGGATGCAACGAACCCTTTGCTGATGAAATCTGACCCTTCAACGGAATATCCGCCAAAATTTCTGGAAATAACAGTTAACCAATTGGTTAACGCAAAATCGCGAGCCAACTGACAGTCGCCGATACATTGACTATCAGAACGAAAGGCTGAAAAATTACGGAAACATTATGATAATAAAACGCTGTTGATTCCTGATATTCCGATATATAAATCTCCGCTGGCGGTGCCTCGGTTCTGAATATGGCCGCTCATAGCCGGAATGGCCAAACTTATCACACTATCACATCGGGTTAGATCAGGTGGATGGGAGAGTATGATATCAGCCAATGGCGGCTTGCCGGCACATAGATACACACCCCAAGTGACCCCAAGATGGCCACGGGGGTCCGAACCGGCTTCACCCCCCTTCTCAGAGCGTTGTATCCGCTCAGAAACCAATGAAGAGAGGACAGGAGGACCCCAATGGGCTCCAACCCCCCCCTCCATGTCCCAAGGACACATGGAGGCCCCACACACGTCGTAGGCGTCCCCCATGCCCCAAGGGAGGGGTGAGGACACTGATAATCAGCGCCCTACGCCATATCCGGTCTCCTCTTGATCTACAACATGGACCAAGGGGATCAAAGATAGAAAAACGTCGTCGGTCGACCTAAATAAGTATACCACAATGCAATATATATGTGGAGATCGAGTGAAGGGGGTATATGGCCAATCAAGGCCGAAAAATCCCCGGATGAACGCCCTCACCCGTCTCCCCAAGCACAGAAACAAACAAAATGCCAAGGGGGGATCCATTACGGTGCTACAGCAGCAACCAAATGGACCAATACGTCCTTGATATCCAAAGAAATACCCTTTTTCTTTAGGTAGTCCATCCAGACCGTGGTGTACCTCGGCACAAAACTGCTCGGAGGTTCCCACGAGTCTCTGGATGCGGCGAATCCTTTCCAACGGACTTTGTAAAGCCTGCCCCCAGGCGTCCCCGGGTCCGGCTTGTCCGCCAGGATTCTCTCGGCGGTGAAGTCGTCGTCCTCACCCTCGTCGTCCGAGTCCACATCGCCGGCCGTGAACTCGAAGGTGACGGGACGTCCGCTGGGGTCTGGTGCTCGGGGACGAAGCTGGGTATGGTCGCGGTCCAGAATCTTGTTCTCCCCCACACGAACCGCATACACATCCTGCCCGACCTTCCGCACGATTACCCCCGGCACATACCAAGATGCCTGCCGATGCCTGGACAGGACATCCTTGTGGTGCCGCTCCACCCACACGGTGTCTTGGAGAGCATACTTCTGGACTTTTCCCTGCTTGAAGTACTTGGCCCTCTTGTCATGCTCGTCCTGTAGTGCCTTGCACACCTTGGCCGCCGTGTCGTCCGCCTCAGCCATCATGGCATTCGCATCCCGGGCCACCTTGCCATGGTTCATCCACGGGAGAGTGTGTGACACTCGATCCCGTAGGAACAGGATGCGATGGGGCGACAGTCCAGCGGGTCCCGGAAGGTCATGGTGTGCTTGGAGAACTCTCCACAGCGAATTGTACCAGTTCCGGCCCGGTTCGTCGATGTGCAACTGGCGGAACTTCTCGAACATCTGCCGCCCGGCCACCTCAGCTCGGCCATTCGACCGGCTGTGGTACGCCACGGTCTTGGCGTGCCGAATGCCCATGTGCTTGCACATCGTCTTGAACCACGTCCCCACGAATTGACTGCCCCGATCGCTGCAGATGACAGCCGGGACATCAAAAATCGTCAGCCAATGCCTGATCATGGCATTAGCGACGGTCTTGGCCTGTAGCCCCACTCCATGCTTGTCCTTCTTGTCCT
Source organism: Eutreptiella sp. 'Long Island Sound 2002' (assembly GCA_964036045.1). Lineage (NCBI taxonomy): Eukaryota > Euglenozoa > Euglenophyceae > Eutreptiales > Eutreptiaceae > Eutreptiella > Eutreptiella sp. 'Long Island Sound 2002'. Next base: position 21,964,277 of record OZ038380.1, on the reverse strand, counting down.
TCTTCTTGGACTTCTTGCCAGGGACCGCCACGATATACCCACTGTGCCTGTCCACCGCCAGGATGACACAGTCGTAGGTCTCTCCTTCCACGGTGACCTCAGGCATGGCGAATACATCCATGGCCACGGACCGCATAGGGGCCTCCGGTATAGCTGTGTACACCGGGTTGCCCGCTGTGGAGTGGTTGGGGCTCTTCGTGGCCCGACACACGGCACAGTCGCTGCAGTACCTATCCAGGATGGCGTAGTACCCCGGAGGGAACTTGAAACGCCACTCCAGGTCCTGCTGCATCTTGTCTCGGCCAGGGTGCATGAGCTGGGCGTTGTGCCAGTGGTCAATGAGCTCCTCCACTCGATTCTCGGGCACTAGCAGCTTGTCCTTGAGGAACAACTTGTCGCCATCCTCGGTCAAGCCCTCAGGCCATTCGTCGTCCGACGGGGCGCTCACGGCATTCCAGTACTTGCTCCAGTGCTCAGATGCCGCGTAGTCATCCGACCAGTCCTCTGTGAGCACCGACCTGACTAGCTCTACAGGGGCCACCATCCATTGCTCGAGGGTTTCCTCTCGAATAGCTTGGACGCGGGCACCCCGGAACTTGGCCAGGTCCGTACGGTTCGCCATCACCACAAAGCACTTGACCCCCTCTTGCTCCATGACCTTCTGCATCTCGATGATGCGCTTGGCCTCCTCGGTTTCCTCGGCGTCCCCATGGCTGGATATGTCCATCCGAGCCTTGCCCGCGGGGTAGGCCCAGCGACTGAGGCAATCTGCCACAGTGTTGTCCTTCCCCGGGACGTACACGACGCTGAGGTCGAACTTGGCGAACGTCTCGTGCCATCGGGCCCTTCTAGCCGCTGGTCCTGAGGGGGTGTCGACATGCTCCTTGTGCCAGCTCTGTAGGGACTGGTGGTCCGTGCAAACGACCACTGGCTGCAGTCCGATGTGGCCAGACCACTTCCTGAGCGCACATACAATGGCGTATGTCTCCTTCTCCCTCGCGGTCCATGTTCGGCGTTGGCCCTCGGCCAGTATCCGACTCCAAAACGCTACGGGTACGTGTGACCCGTCGTCCCGGACTTGCTCGAGGACTGCCCCCACGGCATAGTCCGAGGCGTCTGTCCGGAGCACGAATCCCTTGTCCGGGTCCACCAAGAACAGCCCCAACTGCCCCAGGAGTCACTCCTTCAGGCTGTTGAACGCATCCTCAGCCTCAGGGGTCCAGGCAGGCTTCTTCTTGCTCCCCTTCCGGCCATCGAACTTGCCCACTTGCAGCATCTTGTGCAGCGGCCCCGACAGTTCTGCATACATCCGGACATAGCCCGAATAGTAGTTGCAGAACCCCATGAAGGATCGGAGTTCACTGATGGTCTGGGGCTTCTCCCAGTGGTGCAGGGACGCCAGCTTCCCAGGCATGGGACGGCGTTGCCCGTGACCAACCACGTGACCCGCGAACTCCACTTCCTTCACGAAGAGTGATGCTTTGGTGGGCTTGCACACCATGTTGTGCTTGTCCAACTCGCTGAGCACCCGGCGCAGATCCTTCTCATGCGCGTCGATGAGCTCGTCCTCAGTCATGTTCTCCGTGCCGGACCCGATGATGATGTCATCCACGAAGGGATCGGCACAGTCCCGGACAGGACCGAGTAGGTCCTCCATCATGCGCTGGAAAGCGGCGTTGCCATTCTTGGCACCCATAGGTACCACTTTCCACTGCATGGGCCCCAGCGGCGTCGACATCGCTGTGCAGGGCCTGGAGTCCGGGTGTAGCGGCATCTGGTGGTAACCGTGTTTCAGGTCCAACACCGTGAAAATCCGCTTTTTCTGTTGCTTTTGGAGGATGGAGTCGATCAGTGGAAGCGAGTACGAGTCGTGCTCGGTCTGCTCGTTCAAACCTCTGTAATCAACCACCAACCTCCACTCGCCCTTCTCCTTCTTGGGTACGATGAAAGCTGGGCTGGCCCACTCACTGTCGGAGGGTTTGATCCATCCCCGCTCAATGAACTCGGCCAACAGCTTCTTCATGGCCTCGGCCCGATCGCCCTGAAGTTGGTACTCTCGATGACGATAGATCTTCGGGTTCGGCTTCAGCTTGATCTTCGCTGTACCAAACCTCCCACGATCTGGAGGGTTCTTGTTGGCGACGCCACTGAATAGCCGCGAATAGGCTTTGATCAGCCTCTCTTTCAGCTCCGCGACCTTCGGGTTCTCCTGGGCCTCTTCAGCCGCTTGCTTCGGTATCGATACAACCGAACGCACTGCGGTATAGGCCTCTTCCGGGTCCGAATCCCACTTCTCCTCGTCCGATATGCCGTCTTCATCGTCGTGGGGTGCACTTCCCACCGATAATCTTCTAAAATTTGCGGCCTCGGGCTGGTGACTGTCGCTATCGGCTCCCATTCTTGGGAAATCCCATGTTGGTGGGTCCGACCCAACCGGACCATCGTATTGGTCCGCGATGTGATCCATGACCCTCGCCACGAACTCGTCCTTCTCGTACTTCCCGGTGACCAACATCTTGTCATCCCACCAATGCGGAGATGTGACCATGGCCCGCCTCTTCTTGGCTGCCACACGGTTGTGCATCCCCATCCGCATGTAGTTGACGACGTCGTCGATCTCGGCGTGGGACAGGACGTCAATGCCATCAATAGGCTGATCCGTCCCCTCCTTGGGCTCAAACATGACCTTCATGGGCACCGCCTCCACCCTACGGATGAATGCTTCATCACCCGTGTGCTGGGCTTGCGCCCCATCCACCAGGAAAGCCTTGGTACCCCACGCTTGACCCGGGGAGGGCATTGATACACCCTTGGCGTCGATGAACAACTCCTCCTCTGGCCCGAATGACATCTCGTTCAGGGTGATGGAGTCCAGCGTCGACTTGAGACCCTCCAGCTGACATGGGGTGGATCCTATGCCGGTTATGACCAGGATCCCCTTCGCCCTATCCGCGATGATCTTCTCCACCGTACGTCTGGTGTTATCCAGGGAGCCATGCCAATACATGGGCCCCCACTCCCTCCAACCCCAATGCCTATGCCAGGCTGAGTCTCCTCACTGCCAATGCCTCCTACACTTCCGCAGAAGTGGGGCATCCCGGGAAGCGAAGACGTCCGTCTCGGGCACTTCAGCTCCCAGCGTCTGGATCATCCTGGTATACACCTGTGGTGCCATTCCATACTCCGTGAGCTGAACTCCACGGTCTCCTCTGGACTTGGCAGCCACAGCTTGCACCGCTTGGACGATCCGATCCTCTTCCTCAGCATTCCATTGGGAGGATCCGCATGCATAGTCCGTGGACACCCATGTGAGGCATTCATCGTCCTCCCGGACCAGCGTTGCACGATGGGGAAGGGCTCCAATGGCGTTGGCCACCATGAAGTCGTACCCCATGATCATATTCCAATCTGTAATGTCGGCCACATAGAAGTTCCCGGATAGAGTGCTTCTCTTCGCCTGATCAGGGCGGTTCAAGCGCTCATGTTCCCAGAATTCCATACTGATAGTGGCCTCATGGGTGCCACCACCCATGATCTCTCCATTGGCGACCTTCAGGCGGACCGGTCTCCGGCTGGGCTGCAGGAATTCCTCCTTGAACAACCCTCTCCGGACCAGGCTCGCCTGGGCACCCGTATCCACCAACACATCCACCACCTTCTCCTCTCGTCCGCACCGTACTCGCACTTTCAAGTGCAACTGCCGCTCGTCGCCATGCGGTGTATGGACGACTCTCACGGCATGCAACTCTAGCACGTCCGGGTGCATCAGGACTTCAAGGGTATGGTCACGGATGGTGTAGATCTTGGGTTGGTCCTGCCCGTCCACGGGGCTCTCCGTGGTCGCTCCTTCCTTCTTGCCATGTCCCGTACCCACTTGTACTTCCCTTGGCAGGGCGCTCCAGGGGTTGGGAGTGGCGAAACTCAGTGGTTTTGGCTCTTCCGGAGCCTTCTTCGGCACCCGATGTGCCTTCGCTTTCTCTGGGATTCCACTGATTTTCGGAGGAGAGACCTCCGAGGTCCCACTCCCGTGGGGGCTCCTCTAGACTTGGCTTCCCGCAGCCCCTTCCGGCTGCGATCCGCCAGGACTTTGTCCACCACGTTGCTGGGCTTTGAGTTCCTCCAGCGTCCTCAACATGTCCTCAGCAACCTCCTCGATCGACCTCACTCGTCGGTCTTGGCCTGGTCCACCACCATAGCCTCTTCCTCCGCCTTTTCCTTGGCCTTTGCCTTGGCCTTTTCCCCCGTCTCCGCCCTTCGCCTTCCAGTCGGAAATCCGCTGCTCCTTGGGCTTCTTCTCGGGGTGGGCTGCGAAGTAGGCCTTCTTGTCCGCCTCATACACCTTGCACTGACGGTGGTCGTGTGCATGGTTATTTCCCTTGCCATAACAGACCCAGCACCCGTCGTGCTGAGACCTGTACTCCCGGAACGAGAGCGGTGGGTTCCCGATCCTCCTTGGCTCTTTACCTTTCTTGGGTCCCACCTGGCTCCATCTGGACCGATCCTGCCCATGATTCTTCACGTTGTGCGCCACAAACGCGAAGAAATGGGCCTCCTCGTGATCCTCCCGGGACCAGTGGTCTTGGCCACTTCCACTACCATCCTCCGCGGAGTTGGCCGTGTCCTCCTGGATCTCTCGATGATGGCGGTCTTCTCGGTGTCCTCGTTGTCCATGACCATGCCGATCCTGCACGTGGGCCTCGTTCTTCGCATTGAGCTTCAACTCCACCGTGATGTACTTCACGATCTCGTCCAGGCTCATGCGAGCGAAGATGACTTGCATCTTCAGCGGCTCCCCGCGCCTCCACTCCACGTTGTTGAGGCGCAGCAACCTTTGCCCCATGGAGTCCCCGAATACCTCCACGTACACGGCGTTCTTCAGGCCCAACATCCGGTCGGGTTCGCCCAGGTTCCTCCTGAAGAACTCCATGATACCCGCATGGGTATCCTCCGCCGCCATGATCCTCACCGCCACCCGTCTCTTGGCGCGCTTCTTCTCCTCGTCCTCCACTCTCCTCTTCCAGCTGCCGGGGAGGACGTCCTTCAGGAGGTGGCGGATCTCGCTGGCCTCGTTCCAATCCTCCACCAGCTTGAGGCATCTGCGGTACTTCCGCAGATACCGGTTCCACTCCCAGACCCGCAACTCACCGCGGTCCAGCGGCAGCGGAATGGACCACAGGTCCTCCAGCTTTTGGTTCGGAGCGTCCACCCGCTCCTCGTCCTCCAGCCACTGAAGGCAGGCCTGCTCCGTCCGGATCAATCCTTCCCGGATCTGATCCCGCAGCTCCTCCTTCAGGTCCTGCGCCAAGCGGTGTGGGAATGTCCGGCATACCCACTTGTCCCGCGGCGCTCCCCGCATCTCGCCGACGACCTCCTCGGCGAAATCCTCCCAGTCCAGGATGAAGTCATCCAGGTTGGACGGGTTCCCGTCGTAATAGGGGATTTTGATTCCCCTGAGGTCGTCAATCCTGATGGCGTCTCCGACGTCTCCAGCCACCACTCCACCGAGCCGGATCCACCTGTGGCCGGGGGGTTTGAGTACACTCCCCGTACATCCCTCTCCTCCTTGGAGTGCGGTCCAGTTGGGCCTGAACCCATGGGGTTTGGAATACGGGAAGGACTTGCTCCATCGACCATCCATATCCCCGTATTGGGGTCCTTCGCCCACATGTTTCCGCTTGGATGGCCTCGACCATGTCCGTCGGCGCTTCCCATGGTTCGCCCCTGCATGGTCTGGTTCTGGATCTCGATCTTCTCTTCCGCATAGACTGCCATGTTCGTCGTGAGCGGTACATCCTGGGCGGCATGGGACATCTGTACCGTCAGGCTCCTCGGGTCCGTGGTCACGTGCCCTTCCCGCATGGACCCAGCCGGTGCCGTGTGTTCCCCGAGCATTGTGGACTCGCTGAGCAGGGGAACATACGGCAGCGCACCCGGGTCAACACGCGGAGGCGCGTATGGTGCCTCTGCAGGGCCGCCCATGGGTTTCTCCATGGCGCTCCTGAGGGTCTTAACCCGCTCCACCAGCTCCACCGCGGCCGGCTTTGCCGGGAGCTCCGGACCCGAGGCGAGGGGCTGTCGCTCCTCTAACCTTCTCAGGCGTCCCGACATGTCCTCCACTAAGTGGAGGAGGCTGTCCACCACTTGCTGCTGCTTCTGCAGGGCCAACTCGAGATTCTCCCGGTACCGGGCCTGATCCGCTCGCAGCTCCTCCATGTGGTTCTCCGCAGCCGACTGGTCGTCCAGGATCCCCGCGACATCCTCCTCTAGAGCGTCCTTGGCGTTGTCCAGGCGGTCAAGGTGACGCACGATGGCGTCCATCCCCATCTTCGGGTACTTGCCCATGAGGAAGGACACGTGCTCACAGTGGCACGCAGCGTGCTTTCCGCCGGATTCAGCGCAACCCGCGGTTCCCGGCACCTCAGACTCATCGCCCATGGGTGTATCGCCTATGGCATCCGTCTCTGGTCCCGTGTGCCGGGGCACAGGTGCCGTCCAGGCCCTGGGTGGCCTCTCCAAGCCCTCGGCGTCGTGCTGCAGGGCGGGCTCAGGGGCCGTATGCGCCCTGGCGATCAGCGCGGACATCTCCGGCTCCGAAGGTGGCTCGTGGGCTGTCCGATAGCCCTCGGAGTGCCCCTCGGATTCCCACAGCCTGACCGGGCTGGGGTCCGTGTCCATAGCCCCGGCGTCCCTTGCCGCGGACTTGGGTGACCCGCGCTTCCGGTAGCGCCGGGCCCGTCCTCCACTGCTGCCTGAATGGCAGGCCTCATCAGAGTCCTCCGCGGCGGAGCGGAGGTTGCATGCCTTTCGGCAGCGACGCTCACACATGGAGACCAGGTCCTCCATGTCACGTCCTCCTCTTCCCGAGTGTCGTTCTTCTCTTCGGGCTTCAGCTTCCGGAGTTCGCCATGCTCTTGAACGTCTTGGTCCTTCTATGGCTCCAATCTCCGGCGTGGTCTCCACCGAGTCCACAATACGCACCCGGGGCGTGCTTGGGCAGGGCTCATAAGGGCCCAAGTTCCCGGGTCGGCGGTTGGTAGGGGCAGCAGGTAAGCCTCTGCTACCATAAAGAAGGTCCCTACCAGGACCGGCCCCCGCTGTGCCCCTTCCGCCTGTAACCCCTGCTGATTTACTCCGGATCAACGATTGCATTCCTCAATTTCCAGGGTCCAAATCCAAAAATATAGAAAATAAAATCCTCCTTCAACCCTGAATGGCAACCAGATCCCACAAATACAGCAATAACCCAATTCACAATCCAAATCAGGCTGCGGGCTTTCGTTCAGCACACCGGTATTCCCACGGTGGCGGGCATGTACAAGAATTGCACCAAGGAAGAAAGCCCTGAAATTGGCATATGAACACAAATAAAGCAAAGTTGGGGAAAGAGGTAAACATACACATTCACAGCCATAAACCCCTCATTCCCTGGACTCAAGACCTTCCCTTGACTCGTCAACATATTGCCCTGAACTAGATCAAATGAGATGGCTGAATGCCATGTGTCACAAATCAATACACAAACCCCAAAATTGTGTTCACACCCAAGCCTCTAAATCCTAGCCCAATAGGGGAGGTGGCGTGTCATGGCCTAGAGTGGCACTCAGGACCATGTCCTACCCTGACATAACCTTGGTTGGACTTGGAGTCGATTGGGCTTGGAGAAATGACCTATGAGTTTGAACTCATAACATGCCAAAAAACTGCCAATTCACACCATATTGGCCATATATCACATATATGCTCAAAATTGATGTTACCACTTATCCGAAGGCTCCAAGCATGCATGGAATCGAAGTCTACTATTCATGGAGGATAGAGACAAAAGGCCAATGCCCATGTACATCCCCATCTTACCCTTGAAACCCTTTCGGATATGGGCGCCACGCACTGCCCAAGTCAGCCCATGATCTTGAGACCAATTCTTGTGATCCTTCGTGCGCCAAGCCAAATGGAGTACTCGATCCGGCATATGGTGGTGTTCAACTCCAAAGCATATGCCAACATATGAACAACATACCATGGTTCGACTCTCCATAGGCTTCTTGCTGATTGCTGACCAGGTAAGTACACGAAATGCAAAAATGAGCAAAAATTGAGGTCAAAAACATGAAAATATGACCAAATACAAAGTTGTCATGATAGTATATCTCTATGCTCACCCATGATATCCGCTCATGATTCAATACACAAATGATTCGAACCATTTGCGAACAATTCCCCCACTTGGATCCCCAATCGGGCGCATGGAGATACCTTCGCCACTAATATCTACATGCCCCATGAAAATGGGAGTGCACCCATGGATCTCTTTGTCAAACATACCATGAGCAATACATACGCGGTAGACTTGGTCTAGCGCTTTGAATTCCACAATTGGGACATGGGCAAAGCCCTTGTCACGTATGGCTCCCCATCTCTTCGGCCACACGAAGATATATAACATGGGCGTGAGCATATCAAGACATATACCATGCATATAAAACATACCCTCAAAAGTGGCTCCCACCATGATATGCCATGTCCCTCCATTGGCATAGCTTCACGTTAAAAATACGTAGGAACCCAAGGAAAGTTGCTATGCAACCCCACCACTCATGCGGCACACTCGAAAGTCGCAGTAAAATATTCGGTTGCACGGTCCAAGAGTTATATATCCCTTTATACCCTCTTGACCCTTTTTTCCTTGCTACACCGGGCATGTGTGCACACCAAAGGCGTTTGATGCTTCCTAAATTAAGTTGAGACTAAGGCGCTTGCAACCCAACCTTCCTTATTCTCGTTCCTCACACTCGCGCGTAGATATAATCCTTCAAAGTGGTCCCACGATTCGCTTTTGTTTCCCTTATATCTCCAAGTCAAATGGGTGGCAAGTATAAGGGAAACCTGATTCGGGCATAGGGAAAGGCGTACGACCACTCGAAGAAGTCCAAATCAAGTGCGGCGATGTCGAAGTCGAAAATCCGATTTCGACATCGCGAAAAATTCTGATTAAAATTTCGAGTGCTTATTCAGAGAATTGCGGATGCAACGAACCCTTTGCTGATGAAATCTGACCCTTCAACGGAATATCCGCCAAAATATCTGGAAATAACAGTTAACCAATCGGTTAACGCAAAATCGCGAGCCAACTGACAGTCGCCGATACATTGACTATCAGAACGAAAGGCTGAAAAATTACGGAAACATTATGATAATAAAACCCTGTTGATTCCTGATATTCCGATATATAAATCTCCGCTGGCGGTGCCTCGGTTCTGAATATGGCCGCTCATAGCCGGAATGGCCAAACTTATCACACTATCACATCGGGTTAGATCAGGTGGATGGGAGAGTATGATATCAGCCAATGGCGGCTTGCCGGCACATAGATACACACCCCAAGTGACCCCAAGATGGCCACGGGGGTCCGAACCGGCTTCAGTATTGGCCCCCAAGGCCCGTCGTAACCCGTCGACGACACCGTAGGGCAAAGAGACCACGCCGAACGCGCTCGAGCGCGTCGACGAAGTCGGCTTTGTCGGATTTGCAGTCTTGAACTCCAGAACCAAACGATGCTGCTTGGTGACCATAATGGTCAAGATGATCAAGAAGTACAGGTTAAACAGGCCCGTAAGCGACGCCGTAACTCACCCACCAGGCTTGTTGACCGCATCTGGCGGTTCAGTCCCCAGCAGAGTACGCAATGGAAGCAGGTCACAAGCAAGGAACCAACGAAGCTACCATACACCAAGGAATCTCCAGGATTGCTCTCCCTATATCCCAAGTACAACAGACACGGAGAACACTGACACATACTTTTTATGGATGAGAGGGAACATGGTCCCCACCTGCCACCCCAGCCGGGACAGGGGGCCTTATACTCCCCTGACTGGGTGGTTATACCATGTCTAAGAGACAAGGGTATGGATGATGCACAAATGCATACATGCAATAATGTAAAGCAACAAAGCGACAAATGCTACTCTACAAATCATGATAATCTGAATATACAAATCACTGATGACAGTCAAGATTGTGATGTCATGTCATGTCATGGGATATAAATAGGTGATGCAAAGGCATTGGCACTATGAATGCGAGGTAGGTAGGTAGGTAGGTGCATTCGGTCCTGGAGAGGCGCCCCGTGGTTCCTGCTGGCGTTGCCGCTGTGACGAACAGGAAGCGGCTCCGCGCTTGAAGAGGGGAGGCGACTTACATCCCGCTAGACCTGAATTGGGGCCCCCAACAAAGCGGCCCCAGGCAGCACCCGGAGGGCCGCTCGCCGCCAGCGTGTCATACTTGCCATGCCAGGAGGGTGTGCCCCCGTTCTTGCGCAAGTCCCTTCATTTTCGGAGAACGCTAGGGGTTCACCGGACTTCCTGTTGTATCCCGTTCCCCAGGCATGCATGCATGTTCTTGGTACTGGGGTTCCGAGGTGCTTGGGTGTCGCACACTCCGCCTCAAGTCCCAAAGCAGCGTGGGCCTTAGGATGCAGCTTTACCCCTGGTCTCCGGACCTCGTTTGGCCGGGTCACCTGCATGGTATGGGCTGCCTCAGCGCCTGGGCTATGGACACTGGCTTTCCTACTGTTGTGTGGCGCTTGTACTTGGGTCTGGGTTTCGCGGTAACCCCGCTGTAACCAGACTAGCGGCATCTGTCTACCGCGGTCTGTCGCAGCCGCCCAAAGGTACAACATGTTTCTTTGCCTATCAATGTGTTTTTCTGCCTATAAATCCCGTTTTTAATGCGCAAAAAAATTTCAAAATTTTTTTTCGAAAAATATTTTTTTCAGAAAATCTTTTTTCCTAAAACGTTGTAGCTTTATTGCCGCTGTGCAACGTAGTACCTTTTGATTCGTGCTATCAATCCCTTTCGATGCACTGCCAATCAACAGTTGCTGCACCATTTTTCAGGCCGATCAGGGTTCATTTTGCATCAGTTTGTTTCGGTGGTCCGCGTTGATAAACACTTTCTAACCCAAAGACACTAACAACTACTTTGGTGGCTAACATACAAATCAAACAGATCTCCTGCACCATCCCCTTTGTCGGAGGAAGACTGGGTTTCTTCAGGACGAGGGGCTGCTTCTTGGGCTGGGTCATCAACCCTTCGACTTAATTTTTTGAAGTCTCTTCAGTGTCAGGTGTCTTTTGCTGCCATCCACCAGTAACAAAATGCATTTATGAGGGTTGCTGACTGGTTGTGTTTCTTTCACGAGTACTGTTTCCACCCACTCAAGGAAGACCACCCGTGGAGCCTTTCTTTCAGTGTCACTGGACACTGTGCACGCAGGAAGATGTCGGCTCTTTTTTTTGTGTTCCATAGGGGTGCTGGTTTCGTGGCCTGGCCCCGTGCATTAACAGCAACTATGGCTGTGATGTGCTGCCTCTGCCGGCGACAGCGCCGAGCCACAGTTTTTCTTCCCTTCCTCACCCACACATGCTGTCCCACGGTGGAGAACTGGCAAACAAACCCTGACTCATCCTCGTTCAAGATGTGACAAGGGTTGTAGACAACTTTTTTCAAGCCTGGCTTTAAATGGATATTAAAAAACTCTGTCCACTGCTGGGGGGTCAAACGAGCAAGTCTTGAAACAAAGGCACTGCTGCGGCGCTTAAACAGCTTCCACCCTGTCTTACCAACCTTACAAGGGAGAGCAGGGTTCTGCACACTGGTTTTCTTATCCGCCCGGGCTTGAGCTTCATCTGTGATCTCGGACAGTGTACGGCACACCATTTCATCCGCACACTCATCGATCCAAGTTGTCAAGGTCGCCTCAACCAGACAGGGCTTTGGACCCCTCTTCACCTCACACGGCTCGTAGCCACTGCACCAAAGAGCAAAAAAGAAAAAGCGCGACGCGCGCCAGCGTGTCTTCTCCTGCGCGTCGCGTCCTGTCTGAGGCGCGCCTGCCTTCAACACTGCGTTACAGGTAGCACAGCACATCTCATTCGCCCCATCGCGTCAGTTAGAGTCTGGCGTTGGACTTCAACTCAGTCGCACCTTTGCGAACGCTGTTGGCTTTGGTAAGGCAGTCCGACGGCTTTTCTCATAGTGGAAGGATGTATAGGACCTGAGAGGGGGGCTTCGGCACCGCGGTCTTCTGGCGCTAGCTTCCTGTGCGTGGTTTTTTTGTCTTTGTTACATCCACAATCCCTTCTTTTGCTCTCACGCATCTGAACACATCGCTCCACTGAAAAATAAATTTCGCAACTTTCTGTCTAATTTATTTTGAATTTCATCGTAAAATACCTGAGATCATCCCTCTTCCTGGTTGGCACAGAGAGAGGGGCGACCGCAATTCCGTCATCTCTGCGCAGCCGCGTCTGGCACCGATTTCTGCAGTACCAGTCAGATTTTGCATATTGAACGAAAAACATTTGAAAACCTCCAGATTCGATCAAAACGTTACCAATTTATTGCTGCCAGCTTCAATTGCGGTTCGTACTTTTAGTAGCATTGATTTGGTACAGTAATTGGCTACTTTACCTCATTTGGAAAGCAACGCTAAGAGAACAGGCGCTGAACCGTCCAACAACGTCTGGATCTATTCAAATGCCCCGGACGGTCGTGGTTGACGATAGCGCGCACAACTGCGGTAAAAATCGTTTTCCGTACAGTCTTGAGTCCTCCACGAACAACCAAGTTACATGTCTCTCACCCACTGCGAAGAGCTAAAGCCACACTAGCGGCAGGGACCTTGCTTTTTTACCTTGCACGCATACAACTAGCAAGTTGTAGAAAGAGGCGTCATGTTATGCTATTAACTGGCTATAATCCTGGCTTTGCTATTGGGCGATGGCCATCGTCTGTCATCTATCCAAATCATCAGTGGCGGTGCCATCAGGGTAATGGAGCAAATTACGACTGCCATTGGCGTAATGTGATGTGATTTGACGTGTTGTTTTGTCTTGTGAAAATGTGTTATGCATTTTGTGTTGATAGGGCATGCTTTGCAGTAAGCAAAATTTACTACCACGTCTTTTACGGAAGACTTGCTACGGGCCAAGCCACCCTTATTCTTTAGGAAGTAGTGAAGACTAACACTTCATCAATTTTATCACTCTTTTGAAGCATAAAGTATATATTTCAAAGTAACTACGGTTGTAATCCTAGCCCCTTCGTGAAGGTCACCCCTACCACTCAAGTGAGCGGAGGTGTCTTCCTTCATGGAGGTAATACCGAAATAAACTAGGCACTTCCTGCCCTTTTCCATAACGGTTAAGCCTACTGGTCTCCGACCTCAGGACCTAGATATTCAATTTTTTTTCTCCCACTTATTGTCGTTCTACCTTTGAACTGATTCTGAATTCAGTTGCTTGGCCAAGCTGGCCAAGCCATTTCCTGTGTCTGGCCCGACCTACTTGCCCCTGGGTCCTAGCCAACTCCATTGTATCTCAATTCATGCACATGAAGGGCTTGGGACTATCCTTGAGGCCAGACTTATGCCACTTCTAACATAAACTCCTATGCTCTGTTTATAAAAGATTGAAGCTTTATACTTAATCCTGCATTGTCCTTTGTGCAGCCCCTCTTTTGCTACATATGCTTTGAATTGGAACAATATGTACATGACTTTGAATTGGATATCGTATCTGGGTTGCGATACATCACTTCTTTGTCATTTCACAGTTGGTGAAAATATATCGAAGTTTCCATCTCCTAAAACACCAAGCAAGAAAGAACACAAACACATCAAAGGCAAATCAGAATACTTTTCTTTTGCTGCTTGTGTTGTATTATCTCATGTTATGCTGACGTGTGTTGGGTTGTGTTGTATTGTGTTGCCGTATATGACGCCGTTCTGTGATGTGCTATGCTATAGTGTGATTTGTCATGCTGAAGTATCCCGTGCTGCGGTGTAATGCCTTCCGTTGCGCTCCATTTTCCACTGCAGAGCGATGCAAACAACAGAATGCATGTCGAAACCACGGTCTCGTCACAAAATCCTCCATAGTTGTGCAAAAAAGAATTGTGCGGCCCTGTTGGTGAACAACTTGGTTAACCCTTAATTGAAAACCTTATCGCCCGTGACAATTGCTGTAGACTAAATTCGGTACCTTTTTCAAGAATTAAAATCCCTTACCTTTTTGCAAAAAAAAGGAACAAATGTCAAAAATGTTTCGCCTCAGAGTGTGTCAAAGAAAATTCTTTGAAATATAGAGATGCAACCTTTTTTCAAAAAAGAGTTACCCTCCTAAAACCTCTTAATCTAAAGTAGCCAATTACTGTACCAAATGAATGCCACTAAAGTACGAGCCGCAATTTAAGCTGGCAGCTGTGAATTGGTAATGTTTTGGGTCAAATTCTGAAGTTTTAAAATGTTTTTGGTTCAACATGCAAAATGTCACTGGTACTGCAGAAATCGGTGCCAGATGGGGCCGCGCAGAGATGACGGAATCGCGGTCGCGCGTGCTTCTGTGCCAGCAAAGAAGAGAGAAGATCTCAGGTATTTTACGACGGAATTCAAAACAAATTGGGCAGAAATGTGCGAAATGTATTTTTCTGTGAATCGATGTGTTCAGATGCGTGACAGCAAAAGAAGGGCACGCCAGTGGATTGCGAAGGTAACAAAAGAAGAAAACCCACGCACAGGAAGCACGCGCCAGAAGACCGGGGTCCCGAAGCCTCCCTCCCAAGTCCTATACATCCTTCCACTATGGGAAAAGCCGTCAGACATGGAACGTGTCGCCGCCGAGTGCCTTATCAAATCCAAGAGCGTTCTCAAATCTGCAACTGATTTTGGAGTCCACCGCCAGACTCTAAGTGACGCGATGGGGCGAATGAGGTGTGGTGCGCTACCTGTAATGTAGTGTTCAGGGCAGCCGCGCATCATACTGGACGCAACGCGCAAGAGAAGACAAGGTGGCGCACGTCGCCCTTCTTCCTTTTTGCTCTTTGCTGTAATCGCTATGAACAGTGTGAGGTGAAGAGGGGCCCAAAGCCCTGTCTGGTTGAGGCAACCTTGACAACTTGGATGGATGAGTGTGCGGATCAAATGGTGTGCCCTACACTGTCTGAGATGAGAGATGAAGCTCAAGGCAGGGTAGATAGCCAAGCCAGTGTGCAGAACCCTGCTCTCCCTTGTAAGTTTGGTAAGACATGGAGGAAGCTGTTTAAGCGTCGCAACGGTGCCTATAGTAAGAAAATGTCACTGCCATGTCCTTCTTGGAGGGCTTGATCCAGGCCAAGCCCCCCTTAAAACCCTTTTGTTGATGCTAAGAAGTACTTAAGTATTTTTATCTCTCTTTTGAAGCCTAAACTACACTTTCTCAAAGTAACTAGGGTTATAAGCCTAGGCCCCCTTGAAGTTCACTCCTACCACTCAACTGAGCGGAGGTATCTTCCTTCGGGGAGGTTATACCGAAATAAAATAGGCATTTCATGCGTAAGGCCTTGGAGGTTAAGCCTAGTGGTCCCCCACCCCAAGACCCCTATACTCAACTGTTTCGACCACTTATTGTGGTTGTACGTTTTAACTGTTTCTGAATGGAGTTGCTTGGCCAAGTCATATTCTGTGTCTGGCCTAACTCCGTTGCCCCATATTCCTAACCAACACCATTTCACCCAAAAGAGTGCACATGAAGTGCATGATAGTAACTTGGAGGCTAGAGTCAGGCCAGTTTTCACTTAAAATGATTTGCTTTATCCATTTGTGATTGAATCTTTGTATTTCAGCCTGCTTTGTCTATCTGCAGCCCTTCTGTGTTACACTGGATTTCAAAACTATACGTTGATTCGATCCATATCCTGTTGTTGCTCTACTTGCTGCTTTGGTTTGGGTTTTCAACATCAAAACCTGCAGGAATTCATTAAAGTCATTGGGGCACTAATCAAGGACATCTTTCCGGTAGCAGAGCAAACCCTTGAGAACCTTTCGAACCGACTCTGAGAAGTACACAAGACAAAACCAGAAACAAAATGTCCACACCATCAGTACAGATGTCTGCCAGGACCTGGCCAATTCGGAGTGTACAAGTTCAACTTGCCAACAGTGGGCCCACATCAATGAGTGAGCCCAAGCTAAGAGCCGCATCTGGGTCTGAAGAAGATCCAGTACACAGAAGGGCGGAACAAGAAGCGCCCAGATGAACCACAGAGGCCTTAGCGGCCCGTGGTGACAGCCTTCAGCATCTCCGCCGAAGAGTTGCTGCGTCAATCTCCAGCTCTGTATGCCCTGCTTCTTCTTCAACGGCTACCCCAGCTGGAGGACCTGAGGAAGAAGGCGACTTCAGAAAGAGAATCAACGAATATACTCTCCACGACGAGTACTACAAGTCCGTCACAGGCAAAGATGGAGAGGAACCACTAGACGCCTTGGGATACCCACCGTACACGGACATGGGTTCCTACCCTTACTCCGGCCCACCTACAGACCTGGCCGACACAGTGTCTCTACCCAGGCAACCTAGAGGGTCAGTATGGCGTCCGGAGCTGCCAATCACTAGCAGGAGGCCTGAAGTGAGCCCCGCATATGTGACAGCTCCCCATCTACCAGAGCCAATTCATGGGGCCGTGGACAGTACGGCCGAATTACTGGCCAAATTACTGTCTGGGTCCGAAGACCCTGATGTGACAGCCCTTTCTGAGGCTGTCAAAGGTAAATTGTGTGTCACTGAACCCTTCCCCCAGCCAGCACTGGCCTCACCCTCACCCGGACTGAGCACGTTGGCTGATGATCTCAAAAGATCAAGGCTGTCCAGGTTGCTACCCAAGGTCACTTGCCCCAGCCCTTTTCATCCTCGCGCTAGGACAGTCCCTATTGGTGAACTACAGGACGTGCCTGTGACAGAGACTGAGAAAAGAGGGCTGTCAGCCCTGGCACCCCTCGCCGGCGTACCTCCCCCCCCTTCAGGCCTAACCCCAGGGGGTGGGAAGAGTGGCAGACCTATTGCACAGGCTAACATCCAGCTGGAATTGCCGGAGTTCGACCCTAAAAATCTGCCCAGATGGGCAGAAGAATTTGCTGAGTTTCTTTTGCTAACTGGCCAATCCCATGTGGATGTGGCCACTAAATGTTCACTGCTGAAACGCTCATGCAAAAACACTTGAAGCAGATTATGAAGAACCTGTTCAACATGGGCCGAGGTGCACCAAAGACTGGAGAAAACCTTTCCGGTCTATGAGACTGATCTCAGTGTGCGCACACAGATGAAGCAGCTACCTATGCTCCCTGAGTTTCCTTCCGCTGCGCGAGTCTCTGAATACGTGTGCGACCTAGAGTATCTGTTTTCACGGATGAACGTGGGTTCCTATGGAGCCACCGAGCCCCACCTGTGGCTCATGAGTAAGATCCCTTCATGTACGTGGGATGCTTGCCGCACTACCTCTGAGAGGAAGAGTTGGACCCACACGTACGACAACCTGGTGGACCTGCTGATCGAGCTAGCCCTTGAGAGGGAGAATGACTCCCACATGGGGGAATTCCTCAAGAAACACTTGGGTCGAGGTGGTACCTCTACCCCCGAACGTGGCGAAGGGAAAGGGCCTAAAAATCCGACTAACGCCAACCAGGGTTGTGGTAAAGGGAGGGGTAACCTGCGTGCCATGAATGAGGTTAAACCTGAAACAGGTACACCCCCTCTGTTCTACTGTAAACCTGTAAATGACAAGGGGGGACCTTGTCATGCCCCTGACTGCGACCACTGCAGTCGTTGTATGCTGCTGATGAAACGACAGCAGCACACCAGAGATGGGAAACTGTGACCCATCAGGACCACTTCAGGTGTACCATCAGCTGTGGTTATTGTGGCAAACGTCGTCACTACGAGGACCAGTGTCACATAAAGAAAGGAGAGAGTGACAAACACAAGCGGCAGGAGGCTGAACGCCAGAAGACCCAAACACCCACCAGAACTCCCGAGAATGGGGATAAAGGTAGTAAAGGAGGTGGCAAGGGGGGTGGCAAAGGTAGAACCCCTAACCCCCAGAGGCGCTCATCAGCGCCCGCTACTTCTCCCTCGCCTGCCGAAGGTGACCCCAAGAAGCGCCCACAGGGGGAAAACGCCTCCCCTGAGCCTGGATGGCCAAGTCCCTCATGGCTGCAGGGGTGGATGTCAAATTCCCTGCCGAGGAGTAGGGGGGCGGCTCCGAAGAGGAGGACTTGGTTTTCTGGATCCTCGTGAAAATCGGGGATCAAGTTTTTCGAGCAGTGCTTGACACCGGCGAAAAAAATTCTATAGTGGCCCAGCGCCTGCTAAAGACTTTCAAGAAAACTAAGACAGTGGCCATAAGAGTAGGGGATGGGCGTACCATCCATTCCTTGGGAAGAGTCGATGTGACTATCTGTCTTGGCGATGAAACTGTGACCCAAAACTGCAGAGTGTTGGACACTGACGCCTTTGACATCGTCATTGGTACCGACTTCCTGCGAAGAAACCCCCAGGTCAAAATGCTGTCTCTCCAGCGCCCCTATTCTCTGCACTGCGACTTTGGCACTGGGCTCTTCTCCGTACCTTTGGAGCTGTCAGGAGGAAAAGAGTCTGAGCTGCGCTACGCAGCCAAGACTAACTATCGTACTGAAAACTACCAATTGGCCCGTCACGTTCTTGAAAATGGACTGGCGGCCCTTCAGGTAACCCTGGATGAGATCCAGGTGGAACTGTTTCGCGAGCAAACAGCAGCACATCATGCAGTTGTATTGCTCGAAACATTTGAACAACGCTTTCCATTTCTTCTGGAAAGCAATGGCCCTAGCGTATGCTAACCCTCCCTTCTCCCTGCTCGCGAAGGTTCTAACGAAAATCGCTTATGAGGGAGGAAGGGTTGTCATGTGCACCCCTGACTGCGGTTGCTCAGGTGAGCACGCTTATTGGCGCCATATGCTAGACCCAATGACCGTGGGAAGAGTGCAACTCCCCGAAGGTCCCATTTACGTGCCTGAGGACTCAGACACAGCTATGCAGGCCCCTGAGTGGGCCAGTTTCTTATGCATTGTCGATGGATCCCTCAATCCTGTACCCCTGTGTGATCTGGATCAGGTGCTACTGAAAGAGCTCATGGCCGAAAATCGTGGCCTGACCCTTTCTGATCTCAAAAAGCGATCTCCTGAGCACCTATCTGCCACACTTACAGGGTGTGAATCTCCTGATGGCTATTTGGAACCTGCAGCTGTAAAGGAGGATGCTGACGACCAATTGTCTGAGATCGCCAGCACTATCCCTCCTGTTGATCCCCGCTGTGTTGAACTAAAACACAGTGCCTTCCTGGCCCAGCTGTTGCTGGAGGAGGTAGATCTAGAGTCAACCTCCGAATCAACTTCCCCTGTTGGAAAACTGGTGCTGCACATGCAGCATATGCACTCAGGTGAACCGGTGGCCCAGAGTCCTGATGCTCTAGCGCGGCCTGCTTCTAATAACATGCCTCTGTCTGAGCATGTGACGCAGAAACTCTGACGGCTGTTGTACCTGAAGGCCGAAGATATTGAGCGCCAAGAGCGGCTACAATACCTCAGACAGACCTGGAAATCCCCCATCTGGTCTCAGGAGGACGATGATTCCTACACGCTGCCTGACCCTGAGATACCCCTAGTGTATTCTCTGCATTATGGGCAGCAATGTTCCCCTGAGTGGGATGATGGTTCAGTACCTGCCCAAACTGCTGATCGGCAGAAAAAGAAAGAGCATGGAAAGAGCAACCTCCATGCTGAGGGGGATTTCCTGCAGAAAATGGAGAGTCTTAACCTTGACCCCCGACGGAAGAAACTGCTCCAAACCTATGAGGAGGTGTTCGGCGCCCTGCCTGCTCCCCTTTCCTGTAAGAAACTGGTCCAGATGGACCTGAAACTGAAAACTGAATTTGAGAAGATGCGAGTGAGGCGTCGTCCCTACCCCGCTCCTCAGGAACAGGTTGAAGAAATCGAGCGCCAGATCCAGAAGTGTATTGATGCTGGCCTCGTGGAAGAATATAAGAAGGGGGACTACCCCCATCACTGCAGTCCCTGTTTCCTGGTTGCTAAACCAAGGTTGACTGCCCTACGATTGATTTTTGACTATGGTGAGGTCAACAAGAAAACCCAAGACCACCCAGGAAGTATTTCCAACATGGAAAATACCCTGGAGCGTATTGCCAAATGCCGGTACAAGACCAAAATGGACAAACCCAGTGGTTTCTGTCAGGTAGATGTAACCGCCGCAGCTGGCTTTTATAACCCCTAAGGGTAGTGTGTTTACGTGGACGGTCATGCCTTTCGGGGTGGCTAATGCCCCAGCCCTCTTCCGGGAACTAATGAACAAAATTTTGTACATACTGAGGCGCAGACCTCTAGTACAGGAGTTGATTTCTCGAGGTGCAGAAATGGAGGCCCACATCGATGACGTGAGTTTGGGTACCAAAACCCAAGAGGACCATGTCCTTCTCCTCCGTGAATATTTCATTGTTTGTCAGGAAAGCCATCTCCGAATCAAACTCGAAAAATGCGAGTTCATGAATAAGGAGATGGAGTATTTGGGTTTCGACGTGGGGTATGGCTGGTGGAAGCCAGCGCGTCTAAGATGCAGCCCATACAGGACATGCAGATTCGCGATGACCCTAAGAAGGGTCTACACGACGTGAGGAGTTTTGTGGGCGCCTGTAGCTTCTATAGGCGCCACATCCACAATTTTACCTACTCCTCAGCCCCTCTCACTGACCTAATCAAGAAGGCTACTCCCTGGACGTGGACCGCCAGAGAGGAGGAGTGTTTCCAGGAGTTGAAGAAGAAAAATGCCTCCTCCAACTGCCTGGGAGTACCCCACCCTAAGGGCGAGATAGTCGTGATCACTGATGTCAGTGATGTAGGGAGGGGTCGAAGGATCTACCAATGGGAGGAGCTTAACCCAGCTGAACTAACCCACTGCCATTATCGTACTGGCGGACTGAACCGTGATGGGTCCTTGAAGCATGACTATCCTACCAGTGAGTGGCGACTTGTGCCACCGAACACTGGAACTGAAAATGGAACAAAGCGCGTTCCAATTACAGCACCTACGACCAAGAACTCCTGGCCAGTATGTTGGTGCTCTCATCACAGTTTCGACTATTGGGATCTAATCCTATTGTCTGGCTCTGTGACCAGGAACCGGTGAAGTCTTTTCAGAAGGGCCCACCACCGGAGAAAGCGAAACTAAAGCGGTGGTGGACTTACCTGAGCCAGTTCGGGCGAACAGTCCATCATATTCCATGTATAAAAAATGAACTGTCTGGCTATATATCGCGCAATAACTTCAATGCGCTTATTGGTGAGAGCTCCGAGGCACTCGCCCAAGAAGCTTTCCAGCGTATGGATGTCCAGCTTGACCTGTCCATGCGCACTGCTGGATCTCTCGAGGGTTGGAGCCTAACTAACTATCAGCCAGAGTATAAAGAAATTCTCCAGACCCTCAGCACTGGTCTCAAACCCCGTGTCATTGACGGGCACCAGTGGTAGAAAAACAACCAGTACCTCTTCTGCGAGGACCGTATTGTCGTACCTGAGAGCCGACTTAATGGGTGCCTACAGTGGGCCCATCTCAGCTCAGGTCACACTGGCGCTAGTCGCTCAGTGGACTTCCTCCGTGGGTGTTTCTACTCTAGTCTAACCCTGACTGAACTGAGGTCTCGTATGCAGACCATTGTTGATGCTTGTGGCTGTCATGCCAGCAAGGAGAGCGACGGTAGCGATAGGGGACTGATTTCCAGCTTACCCATACCCTATTGTACTAACTCTCTTCTCTATGTGGATTTCATCCACGGCCTACCTCGCTTCGGCGGCGATGATAGTTGCCTAGTGGTCACCTGTGGCCTGTCCCGCTTCACCCGTGTGTTCCCTTGCAATAAGAAAATCCCAGGTGAGCAGACTCTGAAAATGTTGGTCGAACAATGGTTCGAACCCTATGGAACACCCAAGCATGTGCACTCTGATGAGGATGTACGCATCCGTAGTGACACTGGATGGTACAAACGAGTGCTGAATGCCCTCAACGTTAAGGTAACCACAGGTGTGCCCTATACCCACACGTCTAACCCTCTTTGTGAGAGACAAAACCGTGTGGTGGAACAGAACCTGAGAATCCTGATGAAACGGGAACGTACCAATGACTGGGTACGCCTAGTGCCCTGGGCAGTGCTGACCATGAACTCTCGGAGGAGCTCTTCTACGGGTTTCATCCCCCACGAGCTATTCCATGGAGGACGACCTGCTTGGTTCTTCAAAACCCCCTTTCCTGAGGACTTCAAGAGTCCTGTTGGGGACTGGCTGGAACACAAGCAGTCTATGGCTAACCAGGCTGGGACTAACCCGAGACATATCCATGACCATGAACTGAGCCAACGGAATCGCCTACGGCGGGCTGCCAGTTTCAAGGTTGGTGACCTTGTTTTGGTGCACTCTTCACGCCTACCCTCCTGGGCCCGTAACTGTCTACAGGACCCTTATTTTGGGCCCTATCGTATCATCAGGATAGATGGATCTAGGATCCATGTCACATGCAGTCCACATCTAGGTGGTGAACTGCTTTGTGCGCCTAAGCAGTTGAGGCACTATCACTCCCCTGACAATTTGTCCTGGGATGAGTGGAGCCTCAGCGACAGTGAGGTCGAGCGTATCGACCTAGAGAACGCTGCCAGCCCAGAGGAGGTAGACTAACTCGAAGAAATGACTGCCGATGAGATGGCAGTCGATGGCTACTACGTGGTTGGAGGTATTGCTCGCCACGAGTAAGTTATAAGCAGGGTTGGAAGTTCCTAACCCTGTGGGACGGCTATGGGCTATCTGAGGCGACTTGGGAACCCATGTCCGCCTTTATACAACCATATGGGAGTATCAACCCCATCTTCCGCTCCTACCTCGTTGAGAACAACGAGGGACAGCTACTAACCCGTGCTGAGACTCTGTCCCAGCGTAAAAAGAAAAACTAATTTCACTGTGTCAATCTACTGACTGTCTTCTAACCTTCCAGGGGCGGTGAGCACTCTTGTGCAGATATGCCTGCGTATGTGTGTGAGAGGAGTTGTCTCAGTTGCCCCGCATTGCATCACAGGACAGGACCGTTAGCCCCCCGTGACAACCACACCCTGGCCGAAGGGCATTGGTTTTGCTCAGACCGCTGCTTTCAGAGCACTGCACTTACCCTGGCTGTGCCCTGCAGTCCCATGCCTATGGTTACCAGCGTGAGGCAGGTGGCCGCTTATCAGTTTTGCAGCCACCAAGCGAGTGTGTGCCTTGTTGACCATGTGTTGCATGGGAACTGCCCTGATGTAATGACCTTGGGGAGCCAACGAAGAACAGTGGCTTACTACTCCAGGGGGGAATGATGAGCAAGGTGTTATGAAGCAAGGTGTGTCTTCCCTCCTTGGGGACAAGCGTGCCCACAGTTAGGACCCCTGACTGGTCCAGACCCATGGGGTTCTACCCTTCATTACAGGGTTTACCATACCCCTAAGCGTGCTACGTATGTCTGTGTGTGTCTCACTTCTCTCCCCGTCGTGGCTCCCGGAGACCGGGCTTCGCTGACGTCGGACCGAAGGTCCTAATCAGGTACTATTACCACTCCTATGGCGCCCAATTTCTGTGCTGGCGCCTATCCTTGGGGGAAGACGGCAAAAGCCCTACCTACTAGGGGGGAAGGGTGGCCATGTGTGCTAAGGGCATACAAAACACCCATTTTTCAAAGGGCCAAAAGCTAACGCACTCCCCTGCCGGCGTGGAAAAGCACGCGGGACAGGAGACACCACTACACTACACACACTAACGCCAGCACCGGCCTTTGAAGGCAAGGTGAGCACTCATCACTTGCACTCATCGCCTGCCAGGCTTGCTGACCCTAAACACCTACACGCACTACTAGGAGTCCATGTCAAAGAGGTCTTGGGCCCTACTGACCCTCCTGCCAAAGAACAAGAGAACACAGCGCTACTAAGCAACTGTGGCCTACCAGGGACGCCACTACGCGTTTCCCTGTCAGGGCTTGGAGGGAAGGAGTGCTCAGTTTGCGTGCACAGCCTGTATGTCGAAGATGTCGGACTGCATTCGCCACTCATGGCTGAGTTGCAGTTTGTTGATTGTGTGATCAGCGCCCACTTTAGCTTGGGCAGAAAACTTCAAAGTCGCTGAAGGCAACTGCAGCTGCACCAATCACCCTTACCTGCCCACCTTTAAAACAAAGGCTGATGGACCTGGCAAGTGGCGGAGGAACCAAGACAGCCTCCACGTATTATACGCTTCTCAGGCTGCCCTATAATACATTGTCCACTTACCAGGTTGCAAGCAAGCAAGCTTAAGGAACTCCACCCGTTCTCTTAAAGAACGTAGGGTGGAGTCCCTGGGTAGCCTAAACAAGAATTTTACCGTGCGCAACACGCGTGGCCTACCCTTTAATGCGCCCCCTAGATTAGCCTCTTAAGGTCAAACCCGTTCTACTCAACTCAACCCTATTCAATCTGTGAATTGAACAGAATTGAATAAAAGTGATCATTGACAAAATTTGGAAATATGAAACAACATGAGGTGCCACTAAATGGGAATTAGACATGGTGGAAAGTAGTTGTTCAATTGAAATCTATGGTATTCAATTGAGCAGACTTGATTGAGTTGAGTGGAACGGTTTTGACCTTAACCAGACAATCTAGGGCATATGCAGGCACAGGTATGCACAGGGTTTCCATTACTCCTAATCTTATCCACAGCATTACCAAAGCCCGACTCAACCAAGAGGTGAGCTCCTCCTGGGCTTACCTACCTTACTCACCACGCATCATGTGAATGCCGAAGGTGACACGAGCGCAAAACTACCCTACGCGCTTAAACAATCCTACGGCGAATTGTAAACAACCCTAAACGATTAATGCATTGTGTGTCATGCACGCTCTTCCCTCTTTGTTTCCTGCAGAAAGAGGAGAGAGAATGGCGCACTGCACGGCGCAAACCAAGCCTAAGCGTTTTAAGCAACCCTATTTTAGCGCTACGGCAACACGAACACGAGCAAGCACTTTCTTTTCTAACCTGTGAAGAGAAGACAAGGTTGGATTAGGGCACAGGGTAAGCGGCACAACGTGTGAATGCCTGAATTAGGAACATGCATCGCGAGCACAGCGCATACTCTAACCCTACGTGCGCGCTGCGTGCTCCATTCGCTTCGCATACCTGTCATCTCTGTTTTGACCTGTGCATAGCAAAGGAGGTGAGCACCCGAACCCCCAACGAACACAGCGATGACAACCCTAACGTTTAAACGAAGCAACCGACACGAAAGCAATGCATGCGTGTGAAATGACACTGACATACGTGAGAGCTGGGTTGTCCACCTGCTCTGTGGTGTGGGTTTCTTTGCAACACTTTTTCCTAAAGTTTATAAAAATTTTGATGCAACTGTGCAAAAATTTCCTTTTATAACTTTAAAAACTTCGGCTCATACCTTCTTTTTGTAGAGCCGTTTACGCTTGCGCAACTCTTTTTCTAGAGTCTGCTTCTGTTGCACTTTTCTGCGACTTTAGGTTTTAGTCGAAAAAGGATGATTTCTCACGTCGATTCGTCCATTTTTAGCGATTTGACTTCTTAAATCGCTACACCTTTCGCTAAACCACAGGATTCACTCACTATTGGTTCCATTTTCTATTTTTTTCAGCTCCTGGAGATTGGTATCTTCCATTCAGAGTATTGCTCCGCCCGGGTCCTTGGTCAGGACTTTTACTAAAACGTTGTTTATACAGCGATAGTCGTCCGCATTAGAGCGTTCGACTATACCCTAGTGGGCAAGCATGTGTGCTCTAGGAACGGAGTCCTGGGTTCAAACCCCACTACCCCCAACTTTTTACCAAAAGTTTTCGTCGCACGCTGGCGACTTTTGAGGAATGCGCTATCGAAAGGACATCATTCACGGTACATTACACTGTTTTTCAAGGGTACCTACAGTGTGATAGGCTTCTATGAACTGATTGGAATGTTTTTGGTTGGTTTAATGCATTTTCTGAGGTAATTTTGGGATATTTGAGCCTTTTTCCTTGGTCCTACTAGCTTGATCAACTAGTACTCCAGGGGGGAGTAAGAAAAAATCACTGCCATGTCTTTCTTGGAGGGCTTGATCCAGGCCAAGCCCCCCTTAAAACCCTTTTGTTGATGCTAAGACTTACTTAAGTATTTTTATCTCTCTTTTGAAGCTTAAAGTGCACTTTCTCAATGTAACTAGGGTTATAACCCTAGCCCCCCATTAAGTTCACCCCTACTACTCAACTGAGCGGAGGTAAGGTTCGGAACCGGTTTTACCGATTAATCGGAAAAACCGGTTATCGGCAATAATCGGAGGTTTTTCTCAAAACAATCAGCACAACCGGTTATTTTGGAAACTGATTTGAACCAATTAATCGGAATGGTTCCAAATTTTTTGGGCTCTCTTCGGCAGTGCATTTTGTCCCATTTTCGCACTAAATAGAGGCTTTGGTAGCAATAAACGATGGCCGATGGTGACTTACAACTTTTCACGTACTTTTGATCACGGTGCTCCGAATTGTATAGGCTCTCTTCTGCCGATGGGAAGATTTTTGGTTAATAAAGGGCAAATAATCGGGAAAACCGGTTATTTTGAAAACTATTAATCGGCAAAACCGGTTATTTTTGTAAAAATAATCGTTTAAAACCGGTTTTTTGCACGTAGACACATTTTGAGTCCGGTGAAGACTGTTCGATCAAATTTACACTGCAAAACTACTTTACAGCAGAACCCAGTAGGCAGAGTCACCCGATGGATGCCCCTTACGCCATTGGGTCAGTGGAAATTCGGGTGCTCGGCGCCTCAAGATCCTGCAGGGCGTCCGCCGGCACATGAGGGGGTGATATATGCAATATATCATGGGAGTTTGATGTGCATTCGAAACTGTAAGCGAAGCTTGGCTAACAGAGGGTACTTTCGGCTGTGGTCAGGGTGGATTAGCCGGCTACATCGTGTGGAATTACTGGAGGCATGAGGAGAGACATACAACAAGTTCAGGCCGCTAGTTCCCCGAGCATAAGAACGCCGTGGACCCGCCCCGCGGCGAGCAGCCCCCACGGGAACAGAGCAGGGCCCCCATAACCGCACGCCCGCGCCCACAACGCGGACCCTGACAGCCCACCCAGTGGACGGGCAGTCGGGGGAGGAGGAGCGCAAGACCCCAAACGCCCCACGCAACGGTCGAAGGCACCCCCCCGGGGACGCCCTGCCGCCGCCCCCACAACCCCAAGCCAAGTAGGGGGGAACCGGGACCGGACCGCCCCCCCCCAAGCACGCCAGACGGAGCACGGGACAGGGGCAGGACACGCGGAGGGGCACAGACCACGTGGAACGGCCCTACCAGCGCCCAGTGCCGGGACCACGCGAGATGCGCGCGCCACACCACCCAGCGGGGGGGGGGAGCGGACACCGCGAGAGCGCAAGCGCACACACACGAAAAGGACACGCGGGGACTACCGGAAGGGCAACCGGACCGAGCGCGCGGACCGCACAGACCGCATGGAATGGCGTACCAGCGAGCGAGGGTAAGGGACACCCGGACGGGACGGCCCGCCACACGCAGCGCGGAACACGCGGGGCGGGAAGGGGGAAGAATGGGAGACACAACACCAGGTACCGGCCCGAACCCCCCCGAACCGGCCGCGAGCGCCGCGCACACACAGACGGGACACTGCACCCGCCAAGGCAGTAGTGGCGCACAGCGCCACGCCCCAACCCCTAGGCTAGGCAGCCTCCGCGCCAGCCCAAGGGGGTCCCACTGGCGACAAGCCAGTAGCACGGGCCCGGCGGCGCCGGCGCCCCGGACGACCACGCATTAGGGGGGCGACGCAGTGGGTAAGCGCCCGCAGCCACGGCTGCGAATTGATGCACTGACCGGGGAGTGGCGAAACGGGGACGCCGGGGAAGCACGGGGCTCCGAGCTCTGTGAACCCGGGGGACTCCGCCACCAGGCAGGAGGTGCGTCTTGGAGGGCCCCCCACTAGGACCCGGTGGGGAGGATATCACCTGGCCCGACCAGGTGGCCCCCCGGGGCCGAAAGGCGTCTAGTACCCGCAAAATCAAACCTCAAACCTCAAACCGCTAGTTCGGGGGCAAGAAACTGTCGATCCGAGGCTGTTTGGGATCAGGAGGGTGAGCGGCCGGGGGGGGGGGCGGGTTCACTGCGCTTTCGCCCTTTCTGCTGCGCCTGGGCTCCGTCACGTCGGGGTGGCGCAGGGGGAGGAGGGGGGGGGGGACCGGGGCCAATAGGCTGCAGGTAGGCGTCCAGAGCGCGTTGCGCTGCGCTGGGCTTTGCTGGCTTGGGCGGTGCCGGGGGGGGGGGGGTTTCCGCTGTGGTTGATCCGAGGCTTTGCGCTTCGGGGGTGTCAACACCGCCGCAGGCAGGGCCGAGGGGGGAACGTATTTTGGCGGGTTCCGGGGGGCATGGCCTCTGGAGGTACTGAATTCACCCAGGGAATCAAAATAATTGTTTCTGGTTACTAGTGGGCCGATGGCCCCGGGTGGGTTGTCGTGGAGAAATTTGTTGGCGTCCTCGATGAGTGGCGTGAGCGCCCTATTGCGTTTAACCAGGGCGCTGTAAAAGTCCTTAGCATGCATAGCAGGGGCCTTGCCTGACGGGGACGTTGCAAGCGTTGTGTGGAGCGTTTTTGGGACGAGCGTTCTGGTAGCAAGTCGTCTGTCCCCACGGTCGCTGGCTATCCACCATTCGAGTGCTAATTTGTCAAAAGGGGGGGGCCAGGCGCTGGAGAGACACTGCTGGAACCACTGCATCGTGGGACAGAGGGCGCAGAATGAGATGGGATCCATCGGGTGCACCTCTTGACATTTAGGGCATGTTCGGTCACTGGTGTCACAGTGAGGTCTGCAGTCCTGACAACCATACGTGCCTGACACCCACTTGAATGCGATTGCCGAGAAAAAGCTGCTCTGTCGGAGAAAGCTTGCGCTGGTGCCGAAATGCAGGCGCGTGTGTGGGTGGGTCGGGAAGAGGGAGCGGGTGTGGTGTGTCGGAATTTTTGAGATGAGGGCTAGGCCCCCACTAGTGACCACTCCCGCAGGGGGGGGGGGTAGGAGGGGGGGGTGCCACAGTAATGCTTGAGCAGCCCATTTTGAGAAATAGTCCGCGAGCTCGTTTCCCATAAAGTGTGCGTGGCCCTTGATCCAAGCCACATGGATCAGGTGGGGGAGGGGGGCGAGGAGGGATGTGTAGGCAGTGTCTCGTGTGCCCTGTGTGTAAGTGGACGGCCTCGCTGATGGGGGGCTGGAAAGGGCCCGGTTGACCGCTTCGACTGTGTAAAGGTTATCACCCAAGATCACCACCGGAGTATTGGGGAGGATGTTGGGGAGGTGTGCTAACGCCATTGCCATGGCCCATTGCTCGGAGCCCCCTGAAGTGGGCGAGGGTGACGAGCGGCAGAGGACGTAACACTGTTGTTGCGAGAAGATAGCGAAGGCGCTGCCATGGCCCCCATCACCCGAGCTCCCATCCGTATAGATCCACGCCGTGTCATCAAAGGGGAGCTCGGCGACGAGGTTAGCCGCCTGAATGCACCCCCACCCCCTTAGATCCTCATGGTTTAGAACGTGGCGGAGGTTAGGCAGGTGGAACCAGTGTCCTTCACAGGTGCTATCCATGAGGTCCGCTTGAAGAGGAACCGGGATGTCGGGGTTGCGGGTTTGCGGGGAAGAGAAGGGTGGGAAAAGCCGGTAGTGGGTTATGTCACCCGGGGGGAGAGGGGGGGTGTTGGGGGGGGTGAAGGTGAAATTAGTCCGTTCTGTGATGGTAGCGGATTCCCTGGTGTCGAAGCAAATGGTGGCTGTTTTTTTGTAGACCTTGGTAACCGTGGCCAGGCAGGGGGGCACATTTCGGGGTGCAGCATACAGTCGTTCTCGCTCGTGTAGTTCACAGGGGAGGCAGGGGTTCCATGGTCCAGGGGCGTGGAATCGAAGACTCAGGCGGTTGGCCGCATCCAGGAAGCTTTCTTGAAGGGCATTTAGCCGTGTCGAAAGGAGGGCGTCTCTAACTGCCACACAACTGGCCGGGGGTCCGTCCTGGTTCAGGTACCTTAGTCCCGCCTCAACAAAAGACTTGTGAACCGCTATTCCCAGGTGGCGGAGGCCTAGCCCCAGTTTAGATCGTGGCTGGTATATGTCCTTAGTGGAGACTTTGGGCGAGATTCTGCCATGCGTAGCAAGCTCTTTCCAGACCGCTGCCGTGAGCTCATCTATTTCGCTGGGGAGAAAAGGGTGGGCAATGAGGCGGTAGGTGAGGATTGGTATTAGTTGGACATTCACCAATTTAACCAGCTCAGGGAGGGTGAGGCGAAGCGGGGAAAGGTGTACGAAGTAGCTGTTCAGTTCCGAGTGTATTTGGTGTCGGAGTTGCGGGGGGTGCTTATCGTTGTAGATGTAAACACCCAGGTATTTGTAGCCCTTCCGTGGCTGTTTGGTATCCGGGTCGAGAGTAGAAAGTGTGAAGCCGCTTGGGCTCTGGAAGTCATGCTGTGGGACGCCACCCAGGGCGTGCACCTCTGACTTGTCACAATTCATTTGGAGCCCCCATGTCCTGGCGTCGGTGTCATAGAAGTCAATTAACTTTTGGATGTAGGTCTGGGAGGGTGATCGGTACAATTTGTCATCGATGAAAGCGTGTGCTGAGGTCTCGGCGGGTCTCTCCAACGGAGAGGGTTGAGAGGCTGCATGGAGCAGCACGTTAGAATAAAGGATGAACAGGACAGGGGACATGGGGCAGCCCTGGCGGAGGCCCCTGGTTTGGAGGTAGTGGTAGGGTGTGACATTGTTGACAAGAGGGGCATCCTGGGGGTGGGCGTAGAGTCCACTGATCAGGTCTACCAGCCCCGCCGGCATTCGATAGTGGTGGAGGACCCGACGGAGGGTGGGGTGGGGAACGCTGTTAAAGGCCTTGTTAAAATCAATCTAAAAATGGTAAGCCTGGGGGCTTCGGGCGATTTCCGCCGTGACGTGAAAAAGGTGGTCCATGGTTCGGAAATTTGGCATGCCCCCGTGTTGGCTGTGGTGCATGAGGGAATGATCTCTGATAAAGGTTTGGAGGGCGGAGGCGGCATGTCGGGCCACTAGCTTGTAGACAGTGTTTAAAAGGGCTATTGGGCGGTAGTTTGCGGGGTCGTGGGGGCATTTTTTCTTGTAGATCAAACATACTTGGGCGGTTGTCCCGTGGGGAGGCAGGGGCTCATGCAGGAAGCGATCTACCACCAGAAAGAAGGGCGTCTGCAGGCGGGGGGGGGGGACGGAGAGCAGGTAGGTGTTGGTGTGGTCGTCTCCTCCTGCCTTGCGCGGGCTAGCTGAGTGGAGGATGTCGGTAAACTCTGACCATGTCATGTCCGGGATGTCCTGTGTTTCTGTGCCCAAAGGGCACTGGGGGGTGTGGCTCAGGAGGCGCTCTGTGAAATCGTCGGGGGGGGTGTAGTCAGGCGAACCCCCCAAGTGGAGGAGCGTATCCGAGAATATCTTTGCAACCTCTTTGGTGTCTGTAGCAAGGGTTCCGTCAGAGCGCCTGAGGGAGATTGGAGCCTGATCCGGGGGTTGGAGGTGTTTCTGGATGGCACTCTTGAGTTGGCGGCCCTGGACGATCGCTCTGTGTACCGCGGTCCGGGCCGATTTCTGTTTCGCTTTTTGCCATTCATCGAGGTAGTCATTGAGCTGCCTCATTTTTTCTCCAAAACGGGGGTGGGAGGCTGGGGGGAGGGCGTTGGCCAATTGGGTGAATTCTTTCTGAATTTTGGACGGGGCTGTCCCTCCCGCCGGGGTGGTAATCGAGTGGGAGGCCTCCGAGCACTCTCGGAGAATGGCGTCCACTATCAGGACCAGGTCAGAGGTCGGGACGTCAGGGAGGTGTTTGTTAAAGTCCTCACACCATTTCTCGAGGGGTTGCAGTCCCCCTTGAAGACGGAGCAATTCCTGTTTCTTTAGCCTTCGGAAGCGCTTACGGGGGGGTGGGGGGGATTGTGTGGGGATGAGGGGTGAGTGCAGTTGTGCTGTGACAGGGTGGTGGTCGGTAGAGCAATCACCATAGAGAATTGAAGCGTCAGCAATTTTTTGGTCATGGAAGAGGCTCCTCGAAGCAAAGATGTAGTCCAATCTGTTCTTAGACGCCGGTCGGGTCCACCCCAGGGCAGTGCTGTGCATGTGACGGTACGTATCGATCCATGACGGGTTACTGCCCAATGTTTTGGAAGTGACCCAGGCCCACGGGTTGGAGTCGGCGTGCAAGGAGTCTAGATGGGGATTGCGGATGCAGTTGAAATCACCTGCCACCACATGGTAAGGGTATCGGGAAAGAAGACGCGACAGGTTGATTTCAATCAGGGGGCGTCTGGTAATTGCGGATGGGGGAGAGTAGAGAGAAGTGAGGAGTGTGGGGGGGCCGCCCGGGAGGGTTATTTCAACCGAGCACATGAGTCCATCGTTGTCTGAGTTCGGAACAAACTTTGTGTAGGGCCGCAAAGCCGAAGAGACCACGATGGCAGTGCCATTCTTTTTCTCTCTCTTGTTGATGTTGGTGAAAATTTTGCATTTTTCCCCCCCGTGGCTAAAGATGTGTGGGAGGCTGGGCTCTTCGTTCAGTTCCTGGAGGAGCAAGACATGGTATCCTTTTTGTAGGTGGTGGAAAATGAAGGGGGTGGGGGGTTTCTTTTCCAGGTTGTGTGAAAGGATTTTGAGCGTGGGGGGCGGGGGGTTGTTGAGCCTTGCAGTTGGGCGCACATACCCCTTGCTTTGCCTTCAACTGGTCACGGGAGGGGGCTCAGGACCAAAGCAAGCCAGGTCGGGCAAGCGTGATGGCCGCGGGTTTTTAGGAGTGGGGCGGGGGCGGAGGGGTTCAGAGGATGGAGGGGGGGTGCTCAAACGATGCGCGCTGGGTTGAGGGACGCCGAGGCGTTGAAGCAGTTCGCTAAGCTTGCCCGCTGCCGTCTTGAGTCTCGGCGTCGGGCTCGGAGTCCAGAGCACACTGCACGTTGTGAAGGATGACCGCCACTCGCCGTCCCGAGGGACTTCGGCCCCATCCACCAAATCGCTCATGCGGTAGGGCACCTGATGCTGCCATTGTTCTCGAAGTTCTCCCGTGACTTGGAGGGCTGAGTATCGTGGTACCCGCACACTCACCACCGGGCCCTTTCCTTTACGGAACTCCATGGTGGTAGCCCCCATGAGTGAAATCGAGGTGATAGTGTCGCCTAGGTCATCGATGTCCTTATGCCATCCTATGCCCACCCCAGGTTCATAGTCGTTCACGCTGACTTGGTTCGGCTGTACCGCTAGCAGGGGGATGTCCTCCGAGTCTTTAGCGTCCATGAGGTTGTCGATGAGATTCATGAGCTCCGTGGGGAGCTCCTCCGCTCGTTCCAGGGTGTGGGAGGCATCCACATACTTCCATCCGTACCGCAGCTTGCCTCTTCGGGTCTCCCGCTCCCATTCCTGCTTCTCGAGGTAGGCCATTAGGGTGGTCTCCATAGTCATGTCGATGACGTCCTCGATAATGCGTAAGCCCGGGAGGTCTTCCCCCGTGAGGTCCTCCGGTTGTCGATCTTCTTGTCGCGGCGGGCGGCGAGGCGGGCGTAGGAGTGTTTGATGCTCCTTGTAGTTGGAGATGTAGTCCTTGAAGAAGGCCCCTGCGCCGACGTTCAGGCCCGTTCGCACTCGTGCTTCCGCCGGGCGATCCTCCTCAGCCACCGAGGGGTCGAGTTGTAGGAGTGTGTCAACCTGTAGATAAGGTTGGGACGGGTGAAAGGAAATGGGGCCCATAGCAAAACCCGTGGCAATTTGAGCGGATTGGAGCTTCTCATAGGTGACGGAGTAGAAGCTTATAGGAGGATTTTCGGATCTCGAGTGGAGTTCAAACCGCGTGAATGGGCCTAGGAGACCCGCCGCACATTGAATGTCAAAAAGTGAGGTCGTGTTGGGCGCTTGGACATCCACTTCGTTTGGCTCTCTCTGACTAGGCATCGGCGGCGGAATAGAGACCATGGTCGGCGGAGATTTAGGGTGAGCATCCTGCTTGCCTCCTTGTCCAAATGCATTGAAGGTGATCAACGCTCCGTCCTTTGAGGTGCACATTACCATCGCTCCATTAGTGTGGAGGAAAGAGGCAAAGGTAGAGAGAGGCGAGCGCCCTTCGTCGCTTGGGGTATTGCTAAGGTCCAATCGGACTATCACGCTATCCCGGCTCTTGATTGACGTGCCCATGACACGGGTGCGCCCTCGTCCCCCAATCATGTGGCCCATGAGGGTGTTCATGACCTCGGTGGGTGTAAATTCTCCCTTGTGGCGGTTTCTCTCGTTGCGTGACGGGTTCACAAAAAAAGAGTGTTGGTCAACCATTTTTGCCACTTCAATCACATAGAATCGCCCTCGTAAGAAATCTGCATGCTCCAAAGCCACGGACATAAGTTCGTTTGCAAGAGCCGGAGCCATGGTATAGTCGTACCGATAATAATTTGGCTGTGGTGCACGAAGGGCTGCTCCGTTCTCAAAATAATATTTGCAGTTGGTGGTAGTCGCCGCGCCCTCAAAGTCCGGTGCAAGCGTATTGTTCAACCATTTGTAGAAGTCCCGCACGTTGCCTAGCTCCGCTTTCTTTCGGGTGTTGGTGTCTTCTTGGTCACTCGGGAGCTCTCGTTGATCAATGATCTCTCGTAGCACGTCAAATCGAAGTAGGACATGCGCTTGCTCTATATCCAAGTTGGTACTTTGATGTACAAAGCGACGTAGGCTCGAGGAGTGGTCAACCGTGACGCTCGGGTGCTTAGACGGAGCATACCATGATTGGGAATGAAGTCGGTAGGCGATGTATGGCACGGCGAGAGCATTCCCCAAAATGTATTGGGCGTTCTCAACGTTTTGGTTGCCGGGGATCCACCATTGCTTTGCATCATGGAAGCTAAAGCGTTGCGTAATAAAGGGGCGTAAGGGAGTGAGAAGCAAACGGGGGTCAACCAACAAGCAATTTTCCGCATTGCAATTTTTAATGGGCGCCGGTAACATGAACCATCCCTCGAACTCTTCGTTGCGCGAGCGGGCTAGTTGAAGGGCGTGTCCTATGGAGGCCGCCCAATCCGTCACGGTCTCTACAGTGGTTCCCAAGTCGCGATCGGCGTAGTTGTACGGCACCGGGCACACTAGGAAGGTCTTGTGGATGTGCAAGATATCATAGACATGCGCCAAGTCTTCGTGTGCACAATTTGAGTAGAAGCCCGAGCCTCTCGGGATAGTGGTGTTGAGTTCCGTGAAGGAGTTCTTTTTGTCGGAGACGTTGAACTCATGGTTCCATTGGCAAGTGTCCCATAATTTTCGCAACGTGGCACACGCGTGGATTCGCTTCTTGGCGTCATACGCCATGTTGCCTTGCACTTTGATGCTACGTGTTCGAGATATGAGGAGTTCGGCGTTGCTTTCAACGGAAGCCCATCGTTGTAGGGCCGTAGGCGCCGCTTGGTCAATATGTGAGTATTGTCCAAAGGTGAGCGGAGACCCGCTAGGCAAGCGTGGATGAAGTTTTTTATTTTTTGGCAAAGTGGGATGTTTGGAGTCGTCAATATCCATAGAATTTTGCGTTTGAGAAGCATTGGACCAACCAAGGAGCGTATATGGGCTTGGGAACATGGTAGCGTGAAAATAGGCGCCTTCACGTCGGAATTGCGAAATGGGACTAGAGGTTGGCAAAGACGAGAAATGTCGGCGACGGCGGTGAAATAGCGTAGGTGGCACGATCAATGCCAACCAAGGTAGATGCTCAAATTTCGGTGAAATGCGCCCAAATGCCACTAGTCCTGGACGGCTTATTTTTTGACTAGTGGTGCGACGTTGTCCATCTGAAGGGGCAATCGAAAAAAAATAGACACTCAGAAAGTGATCGTTTAAAACCGGTTATTTTCAAAACTACCAGGTTCGAAACCATAAGCGGAGGTATCTTCCTTCGGGGAGGTTATACCGAAATAAAATAGGCATTTCATGCCTAAGGCCTTGGAGGTTAAGCCTAGTGGTCCCCCACCCCAAGACCCCTATTCTTAAATGTTTCTACCACTTATTGTGGTCCTACTTTTTAACTGTTTCTGAATTTAGTTGCTTGGCCAAGTCATATTGTGTGTCTGGCCTAACTCCTTTGCCCCATATTCCTAACCAACACCATTTCACCCAAAAGATTGCACATGAATTGCATGATACTAACTTGGAGGCTGGAGTCAGGCAAGTTTTAACTTAAAATCATTTGTTCTATCCATTTGTGATTGAGTCTTTGTATGTAAGCCTGCTTTGTCTATCTGCAGCCCTTCTGTGTTACACCGGATTTCAAAAATATTCATTGATTCGAGCCATATCCTGTTGTTGCTCTACTTGCTGCGTTGGTTTGGGTTTTCAACATCAAAACCTGCAGGATTTCATCAAAATCATTAGAGCACTAATCAAGGACATCTTTCTCTTTGTTTCAGGACTTGCTGAAAATGTTGAATCGCAGCGTGCCTATGCTCCTTTGACCCCCGAGCAGTGGACAGAGTTTTTTAATCTTCATTTAAAGCCAGGTTTAGAAAAAGTTGCCTACAACCCTTGCCACATCTCGAACGAGGATGAGTGGGGTATTTTTCGCCAGTTCTTCACCGTGGGACAGCATGTGTGGGTGAGGAAGGGAAGAAAAACTGTGGCTCAGTGCTGTGGCCGGCAATAAAATCAAGTGATGAGCACGGTGACGAAACAAAAATCATAGTATCACTGCAAACAGTGATAAATGTGTACAACAAATACTACAAATCACTGGAGATCATGCAATATCAAATAATACAATGTATGTACATGCGACACATGGGCTAGGGCCCCGGTTACACCCGCCCACTTAAATAAATGCCGGGGTGTACAACACCAGGCTTTGGTAGAGTGCTCCGGCAGTGAGGTCCAGGCAGCCCATGTACAAACTGATCTGCTACCACCATACCAGTGGTCACCTGCAGGCACCACCCCATAACATTGTGGGCCCGGGCACCACACGCGCTCGCACTACACACCGTGCCTCGGCACCACTCATCCACGCACAACCTGCTCCCCTAGGCCGGCACCAGATGGCGCGCACAACAGCACGATGGCCGGCAACACGCGGCGCGCATAGGTACGCAAAGCAAGGCGCGCACACACTAGCTCCACTCACGCGCGGCACAGAGCGCGGACACCAACTAAAGACCCCTGATCTAAATTCTTTCGTGACACACACATGGGAGGATGGCAGCCCAAGATGGTTGGGCTCCATTAGCTGCACCACCCTCGAGCAGCAACACTGCTGCTTGTAAAGGACACAAGCAGGCAAAAAAAAATTTTTCCGTCGTCTCTGGTATTGTGCACCCCAGGATAGTGGATGCACAAGACTGGCCAAAAACTGTACAAACCTGTCTCAAAAGACCTGAGATGGTCACTGGAAAACGAGATGGCAGTGGCGACGCCAAGTGGCAGACCTGAACCTAGAAAATGGCCATTGCCAAGGGAAGGACACACAGTGCGGACTGTGCCCGAAAGACTGTGCTGACTAGAAAGACAGTGCTGTGGATCAAAGCTGTGCAGTGCTGTGTTGACAGTATGACTGACGGACAGCGACAGTGCAACAAACAAAGGCAGGGCAGACGGATGTTCTTCACCCCCAAAACCTTACAAAAAAAATATGCAAAAACACCCAAAGACTCGTCCCAACAAAAAAGGGCAGCAAGGAGTGCAGCCCCTGTGACCCAGCAGGCAGGCACAAGCGAAAAACACAGCCTTATGTTACGAAGGGCTTGCGCCCCCTCTGAGTTCCCCTGTGGGTCTTCTTCTGGGCAGACCCTAGAGGCGTCACAGAACATGCTTGCGAGGCTTGGGGCCAAGGCCCTCCCGCGGATGTCTTCGGCGACGGCGCTGGAGACACGGATGTCGTCACAGACCGCGCTGCAGATGCAGATGTCCAGGGCGACAGTGCCTGCGACATTGGTGTCGTTGGCTGCGGCGCTGGGGACGCGGATGTCGTTGGCCGCGGTGCTGGAGATGCGGATGTCGTCACCGGCGACGCTTGAGGCACGGATGTTGCTGCCGGCGGCGCTGGAGATGCGGATGTTGCTGCCGGCGACGCTTGAGGCACCGATGATGCTGCCGGCGACGCTTGAGGCACAGATGTTGCTGCCGGGGACGCTTGAGGCACCGCTGTGGTTGCGGGTGAAACTCCAAGTCCTGGGCAGGCTGGCGGCGCCAATACAAACGCGAGATGCCAACCCTAGGCTGCTGATGAGGCTTGATAATGCGAAATTTTCGAACTTGAACCCAATCCTCATAGATGCAACGGCGCTCGTTCCCCTCGCAGTGAAAGAAACCACCGTACTTGTGCCGATCCAACTCAAGGACTGAAGGACCACTGGAACTTGAACTTGACGACTCCTGAATCATCTCCACAACCGCTGCATAGTACGGGATCCCATAGCACACCTGCCCATTGTACTTATACTCTTCGTACGCCATGAACTTGTGACTCGGCAGAGCAGAGCAGCGCAGCAGGATCGGTCAGCAAAAAAAAATTTGCTGTACCCTCTGAACCATAAAACAAAGTGATGAGCACGGGGAGGAAACCAAAATCATAGCATCACTGCAAACAGTAATAAATGTGTACAACAAATACAACAAATCACTGCAGATCATGCAATATCAAATAATACAATGTATGTACATGCGACACATGGGCTAGGGCCCCGGTTACAGCAGAGGCAACACATCATAGCCACAGTTGCTGTTCACGCACAGGGCCAGGCCACATAACCAGCACTCCTATGGAACACCAAACAAATAAGAGGCGACATGATCCTGCGTGCACACCGGGCAGTGGTCCTCTCAGGAGGTCTTCCTAGAGTGGGTGGAAACAGTACTCGTGAAAGAAACACAACCAGTCAGCAACCCTCATAAATGCATTTTGTTACTGATGGATGGCAGTGTCTTTGGGTTGGAAAGTGTTTGTCAACGCGGACCACCGAAACAAAGTGATGCAAAAGGAACCCGGATCGGCCTCAAAAGTGGTGCAACAACTGTGCAATGGCAGTGCAATGAAAAGGATTGATAGCACAAAGCAAAAAGTACTACCCTGCACAGCGGCAGTAAGGCTACCACAACTTTTTGAGAAAAAAGATTTTGAAAAATACCTTTCCGAAAATTTTTTTAAAATTTTCTGCGCATGAAAAACGAGATTTATAGGCAGAAAAACACATTGATAGGCAAAGAAACATGGTTTTCCTTTGGACATGGGATACAAATAGGTGATGTGAAGGCATTGGCACTATGAATGCGAGTCTCACGGGCCTAGCAGACCTCATTTCTTAAAAACATCCGAATTTTGCCTGATTTCTTAGTGAGAGCAAAAGAAAAGAACATTATTATAGAGGCCCCCTGGGAGCTTCCTTGACCCTAATTTGTGTTAGACAATCGGATTTAGGCACAACCAAGCATACCCCAATGGTAAGCCACCCCTTAGCATTGCTA
Source organism: Eutreptiella sp. 'Long Island Sound 2002' (assembly GCA_964036045.1). Classification (NCBI taxonomy): domain Eukaryota; phylum Euglenozoa; class Euglenophyceae; order Eutreptiales; family Eutreptiaceae; genus Eutreptiella; species Eutreptiella sp. 'Long Island Sound 2002'. The sequence continues at coordinate 21,924,852 of OZ038380.1, read as the reverse complement.
AATCCTACAATAAACACTACGTTTTCATGTGGAAAGAGTAAGAAAAAGTCACTGCCATGTCTTTCTTGGAGGGCTTGATCCAGGCTAAGCCCCCCTTAAAACCCTTTGTTGATGCTGAGACAAACTTAAGTGTTTTTATCTCTCTTTTGTAGCCTAAAGTACACTTTCTCAAAGTAACTAGGGTTGTGACCCTAGCCCCCCCCATGAAGTTCACCCCTACCACTCAACTGAGCGGAGGTACCTTCCTTCATGGAGGACATACCAAAATAAATCAGGCATTTCATGCTTGTGGGCCTTGGAGGTTAAGCCTAAGTGGTCTCCCACCCCAAGACCCCTATACTCAATTGATTCTACCACTTATTGTGGTCCTACTTTGTAACTGCTTCTGAATTCAGTTGCTTGGCCAAGTCATTTTCTGTGTGGTCATGACATCTATGCCCCTCAGTCCTAACCAGCACCATTTCACCCAAAAGAGTGCACATGAAGTGCCTATTGCAACCTCTGAGGCTAGAGCCTGACCAATTTGCATATAAAAACTTTCGTATTATCCATTTGTGATTGAATCTATGTGCATATACCTGCTTTGTCTATCTGCAGCCCTTCTGTGTTACACTGGATTCCAAAACCAATCATTGATTCGATCCACTTTGAGTCCTTGCTCTACTTGCTGCTTTGGTTTGGGGTTTTCAACTACAAAACCTGCAGGAATACATCAAAAGACCTAGGGCATAATTCAAGGACATCTTTCCGGTAGCAGAGACAGTCCCTTGTGACCTTTTGAACCGACCCTGAGAAGAAGTGCAGAACAAAAGCTCAACAACAAGTCCAACATGTCCACGCCAAGCGTCAGGACCTGGCCTATCCGAACTGTCCAAGTACAAATGGGCAGTGTGGTCCACCCAATGAGTGAACCACCACACCGAGCTCCACCTAATCTCAGTGGCGCATCTGGGTCCCAAGGAGATCCAGAACGCAGAAGGGCGGAAGAGAATAAAGGCCTTACCACCGAGGCCTTAGCAGCACACGGTGGAGACAGCTTCAGTCACCTCCACAGACGTGTGGCTGCTTCAGTATCAAGATCCAATTGTCCAGCTTCATCCTCAACTGCCATTGAAGGACCTGAGGAATATGAGAAGCTGAAGATGAAGATGGATCAGTACATCATGCATGAGGAGTACTATAAATCCATCCGTGGGGAAGATGGAGAGGAGCCCTTGGCTGTACATGGATCCAGACCACGTACAGATCTAGGGTCCTACGCACACTCTGGTCCTCCGTCCACAGCATCCCTGCCAAGACGACTACGACCTGAGTACCCAACCCCAAGGGCTCCCGAAGTGGGCCCAACACGAGTCGAAGAACATCATCCAAGGCCAACCTACGGTGCCCTGGATCAAACGGCCGAGCTGCTGGCCAAATTCCTGTCTGGATCAGAAGATCCAGATGTGACGGCCTTATCAGAGGCCATTAAGGCTAAACTGGGTATTGCAGAACCCTTACCCAAGCCTGAGTTCCTCTCTCTCTCTCCAGGGCTGAGTACCCTGGCCGAAGATCTCAAGAGATCGAGGGTCTCAAGGCTGCTGCCTAAGGTTACCTGCCCCAGCCCCTTTCACCCCCGTGCCAGGACTGTGCCTATGGCGGATCTACAGGACGTGCCTGTCACAGAGAGTGAGAGAAGAGGGCTGTCAGCCCTGGCCCCTCTTGCCGGCGTGTCGCCTACAGGCCTAACTCCGGGGGTTGGGAAGACGGGCAGACCAATTGCCCAGGCGAACATCCAGCTGGAACTGCCGGAGTTCGACCCCAAAAATCTGCCTGAATGGGCAGAAGAATTTGCGGAGTTCCTTTTGTTGACTGGCCAATCCCATGTGGATGTGGCCACCAAATGTTCACTGCTAAAACGCTCTTGCAAAAAGAAATTTTTGCAAAAACAGGTCAAACAGATTGTGAAAACCTGTTCTACCTGGGCAGAGGTACTCCTGAGGTTAGAGAAAACATTTCCAGTCTATGAGACTGACCTCAGCGTACGCACACAAATCGAGGAGCTACCTATGCTCCCGGAGTTTCCATCCGCTGCGCGAATTTCTGAGTATGTGTGCGACTTGGAGTACTTATTTTCGAGGATGAATGTGGGCTCCTACGGAGCCACTGAGCCCCACCTGTGGCTCATGAGTAAGATCCCCCAGCGTACGTGGGATGATTGCCGCTCCACCTCTGAGAGGAAGAGCAGGACCCACTCGTATGATACACTGGTGGATCTCTTGATTGAGCTCGCTCTTGAGAGAGAGAACGACTCCCACATGGAGAAGTTCCTCAAGAAGCATTTGGGACGAGGTGGTACCCCTACCCCCGAACGTGGCGAAGGGAAGGGGCATAAAAATCCCACTAACACTTACCAGGGAGGTGGTAAAGGGAGGGGCAACCTACGTGCCATGAACGAGGTTCCAACTGATGCAGGCACACCCCCCCTGTTTTACTGCCGACCTGTCAATGACAAGGGGGGACCTTGTCACGCCTCCGACTGCGATCTCCGCAGTGGCTGTATGCTGCAGATGAAACGTCAGCAGCATACTAAAGATGGGAAAACGGTGACCCATCAGGACCACTTCAGGTGTACCATCACCTGTGGTTACTGTGGCAAACGTCGTCACTATGAGGACGAATGCCACATCAAGAAACGCGAGAGTGACAAGCTCAAGCGTGAGGGGGCGGAGCGCCAGAAGACGCCCGCCAGAAATCCCCCGAATGGGGATAAAGGTAAAGGAGGTGGCAAGGGGGGTGGTAAGACTGGACCCCCTAACCCCCAGAGGCGCTCATCAGCGCCCGTTGCTACACCTACTCCTGCTGCTACACCCGCTCCTGCCGCAGTTGTCCCCCAGAAGCGCCCCCAAGGGGATAACGCTACCCCTGAGGGGAATAATTCTAAGAAGAGGCGCTTGGCCTGGATGGCCAAGTCCCTCATGGCTGCTGGGCCGGATGTGAAATTCCCCGATGAGGAATAGGGGGGCGGCTCCGAAGAGGAGGACTTGGTTTTCTGGATCCTCGTGAAAATTGGGGATCAGGTTTTTCGAGCAGTGCTTGATACCGGCGCAACACTTTCCATAGTGGCCCGGCGCCTGCTTAAAACTTTCAGGAAAACTAAGACCGTGGCCATAAGAGTAGGGGATGGGCGTACCATCCATTCCTTGGGGGGGGTCGATGTGACCATATGTCTGGGCGACAAAGCTGTGACCCAACACTGCAGAGTGTTGGACACTGACGCCTTTGACATCGTCATTGGCACTGACTTTCTAAGAAGAAACCCCCAGGTTAAAATGCTGTCCTTACAGCGTCCTTACTCTTTACACTGCGACTTTGGCAGTGGGCTATTCTCCGTTCCTTTGGAGCTGTCAGGACGAAAAGAGTCTGGGCTGCGCTACGCAGCCAAGACGAACTATCGTACCGAAAATTACCAACTGGCCCGTCATGTTCTCGAAAATGGACTGGCGGCCCTTCAGGTAAACCTGGATGAGATCCAGGTGGAATTGTTTGCGAGCCAACAACAGCACATCATGCAGTTGTACTGCTCGAAACAAATGAACAATGCTTTCCGTTTCTTCTGGAAAGCAATGGGCCTAGCGTATGCTAACCCTCCCTTCTCCCTGCTCGCGAAGGTTCTAACCAAGATCGCTTATGAGGGAGGAAGGGTTGTTATGTGCACCCCTGACTGGGGTTGCTCTGGTGAACATGCCTACTGGCGCCGTATGCTTGACCGAATGACCGTTGGAAGAGTGCAACTCCCCGGCGGCCCCATCTATGTGCCTGAGGACTCAGACACAGCTATGCAGGCCCCTGAGTGGGCCAGTTTCCTGTCCATCATCGATGGATCTCTCAATCCTGTACCCCTGTGTGACCTGGACCAGGTGCTACTAAAAAAGGTCATGGCCGAAAATCGTGGCCTGACCCTTTATGATCTCAAAAATCGATCTCCTGAGCACCTATCTGCCACACTTACAGGGTGTGAGTCTCCTGATGACTATCTGGAACCTGCAGCTGTAAAAGAGGATGCTGAAGACCAACTGTCTGAGATCGCCAGCACTATTCCCTCTGTTGATCCCAGCTGTGTTGACCTAAAACATAGTGCTTTCCTGGCCCAGCTGTTGCTAGAGGAGGTAGATCTAGAGTCGACCTCTGAACCCGCTTCCTCTGTTGGGAAACCAGTGCTACACATGCAGCCTATGCACACAGGTGAACCCGTGGCCCGGAGTGCTGATGCTCTGGCACGACCTGCTGCTAATAACATGCCATTGTCTGAGCATGACACTCAAGAACTCCGACGGCTGTTGTACCTGAAGGCCGAAGGTATTGAGCGCCAAAAACGGCTGCAATACCTCAGACACACCTGGAAATACTCCATCTGGTCTGAGGAGGACGATGAGTCCTATACGCTGCCTGATCCTGAGATACCTCTAGTGTATTCTCTACACTATGGGCAGCAATGTCCCCCTGAGTGGGATGATGGTACTGTACCTGCCGAAACTGCTGATCGGCATAAAAAGAAAGAACATGGAAAATGCAACCTCCATGCTGAGGAGGATTTCCTTCAGAAAGTCGAGAGTCTTAACCTTGACCCCCGCCTGAAGAAACTGCTCATAACCTATGAGGAGGTGTTCGGCGCCTTGCCGCCTCCCCTATCTTGTAAAAAACTGGTCCAGATGGACCTGAAATTGAAACCAGAATTTGAAAAGACGCGAGTGAGGCGTCGTCCCTATCCCGCTCCACAGGAACAGGTTGAAGAAATCGAGCGCCAGATCCAAGAATGCATTGATGCTGGCCTCGTTGAAGAGTATAAACATGGGGACTATCCCCATCACTGCGGCCCCTGTTTCCTTGTTGCTAAACCAGGGTCGACTGCTCTACGTCTTGTTGTAGACTATGGTGAAGTCAACAAGAAAACCCAGAACCACTCAGGGAGTATTCCTAACATGGAAAACACCCTGGAGCGTATTGCCAAATGCAGGTATAAGACCAAAATGGACAAACGCTCTGGTTTCTGGCAGGTTGACCTAACCGCCGCAGCTCAGGAACTGCTTGCCTTTATAACCCCTAAGGGTCGAGTCTTCAAGTGGAAGGTTATGCCTTTCGGGGTGGCTAACGCCCCAGCGCTCTTCCAGGAGCTTATGAACAAAATTTTGTACATACTGAGGCGCAGGCCTCTAGTACAAGAGTTGATTTCTCGGGCTGCAGAAATGGAGGCTCACATCGACGACGTGAGTTTGGGTACTAATACCAAAGAAGACCATGTCCTTCTCCTCCGTGAATTCTTCACTGTCTTTCAAGAAAACCATCTCCGAATCAAACTCGAAAAAAGTGAGTTTATGAAAGAGGAGATGGAGTATTTGGGTTTCGACGTGGGGTATGGCTGGTGGAAACCAGCCGCGTCTAAGATGCAGCCCCTACAGGACATGCAGATTCGCGATGACCCTAAGAAGGGTCTACACGATGTGAGGAGTTTTGTGGGCGCCTGTAATTTCTATCGGCGTCTCATCCACAATTTTACTTACTCCTCTGCACCCCTCACTGACCTTATCAAGAAAACTACTCCCTGGAGGTGGACCTCCAGAGAGGAAGAGTGTTTCCAGGAGTTGAAGAAGAAGATTGCCTCCTCCAACTGCCTGGGAGTGCCCCGCCCTGAGGGCGAGATAGTCCTGATCACTGATGCCAGTGATGTAGGGGGGGGAGGTACGATCTACCAATGGCAGGAGCTTAACCCCGCTGAACTAACCCACTGCCATTATCGTACTACTGGACTGAACCGTGATGGTTCGTTGAAACATGACTATCCTACCAGTGAGTGGCGACTGGTGCCACTGGGACACTGGAATTGGAAATGGAACCAGGCGCGTTCCAACTACAGCACCTATGACCAGGAACTCCTGGCCGGTATGTTGGTGCTATCGTCACAATCCCGACTCCTGGGGTCTAACCCTATTGTCTGGCTGTGTGACCAGGAGCCTGTGAAGTCTTTTCAGAAGGGCCCACCACCAGAAAAAGCGAAGCTAAAACGGTGGTGGACTTACCTGAGCCAGTTCAGGCTGACAGTGCATCATATCCCAAGGATTAAGAATGAACTGTCTGACTATATATCGCGCAACAACTTCGATGCGCTTATTGGTGAGAGCTCTGAGGCGCTCGCCAAAGAGGCTTTCCAGCGTATGGATGTCCAGCTTGACCTGTCCATGCGCACTGCTGGAATCCTGGAGGGTTGGAGTCTAACCGACTATCAGTCAGAGTATGAAGAAATTCTCCAAACCCTCAGCACTGGTCTCGAACCCCGTGTCATTGACGGGCACCAGTGGTATAAAAACAATCAGTACCTCTCCTACGAGGACCGAATTGTTGTGCCTAAGGCACGACTGGATGGGTGCCTACAATGGTCCCATCTCAGTTCTGGTCACACTGGCGCTAATCGCAACGCGACTTCTTCCGTGAGTGTTTCTACTCCAGTCTAACCCTGACTGAACTGAGGTCGCGTATGCAGACCATTGTGGATGCTTGTGGCTGTCATGCCAGCAAATAGAGCGACAGTAGGGATAGGGGCCTGATCTCCAGCTTACCCATACCCTATTGTGCTAACTCTCTTCTCTACGTGGATTACATCCACGGCCTACCACGCTTTGGCGGCTATGATAGTTGCCTCGTGGTCACCTGTGGTCTATCTCGCTTCACCCGTGTGTTCCTTTGCAATAAGAAAATCACAGGTGAGCAGACTGTAAAAATGTTGGTCGAACAATGGTTCGAACCCTATGGAGTACCTAAACAGGTGCACTCTGATGAAGATGTACGCATCCGCAGTGACACTGGGTGGTACAAACGAGTGCTAAATGCCCTCAACGTGGAGGTAACCACAGGTGTGCCCTACACTCACACATCTAACCCTCTCTGTGAGAGACAGAACCGTGTGGTGGAGCAAAACTTAAGAATCCTGATGAAACAAGAGCGCACCAAGGACTGGGTACGCCTAGTGCCCTGGGCAGTTCTGTCCATGAACTCACAGCGGAGCTCTTCTACGGGTTTCACCCCCCACGAACTGTTCCATGGAGGACAACCTGCTTGGTTCTTCAAAACTCCCTTTCCTGAGGACTTCAAGAGCTCTGTGGGAGATTGGCTGGAACACAAGCAGTCTCTGGCTAACCAGGCTGGTACTAACCTGAGGCACATTCGTGACCGTGAACAGAGCCGACGGAACCGCCTACGGCGACCTGCCAGCTTCAAGGTTGGTGACCTTGTTTTGGTACACCATTCACGCCTACCCTCCTGGCCACGTAACTACCTACAGCACCCTTACTTTGGACCCTATCGTATCATCAGGATAGATGGATCCAGGATCCATGTCAGGTGCAGTCCACGTCTAGGTGGTGAACTGCTATGTGCTCCTAAGCAGTTGAGGCACTATCACTCCCCTGACGACTTGTCTTGGGATGAGTGGCGCCTCAGCGACAGTGAGATTGAACGTATAGACCTAGAGAACGCTGCCAGTCCAGATGAGGCAGACGAACTCGAAGAGATGACTGCCGATGAGATGGCAGTCGATGGTTACTACGTGGTTGCAGGTATTGCTCGCCACGAGTATAAACAGGGCTGGAAATTCCTTACCCTGTGGGATGGCTATGGGTTGTCCGAGGCGACCTGGGAACCTATGTCAGCCTTCATACAACCAGATGGGAGTATCAACCCCATCTTCCGCACTTACCTCGTGGAGAACAACGAGGGGCAGCTCCTAACCCGTGCTGAGACTATGTCCCAGCGTAAGAAGCGAAACTAATTACCCTGTGTCAGTCTACTGACCCTGTCTGTGCTCTGCAGACCCACTACTATGGTTTCCAGCGTGAGCCAGGTGGCCGCTTATCAAGATTGCAGCCACCCAGCGAGTGTTTGCCTTGTTGACCATGTGTTGCATGGGTACTGCCCTAATGTAATGACCTTGGTGAGCCAACGAAGAACGGTGGCTTTCTACACCTGGGGGGAATGACAAGCAAGGTGTTATGAGGCAAGGTGTGTCTTCCCTCCTTGGGGACAAGCGAGCCCACAGTTAGGACCCCTGACTGGTCCAGACCCATGGGGTTCTACCCTTCCTTACAGGGTTTACCATACCCCTAAGTGTGCTACGTATGTCTGTATGGGTCTCACTTCTCTCCCCAGCGTGGCTCCCGGAGACCGGGCTTCGCTGACGTCGGACCGAAGGTCCTAATCAGGTACTATTACCACTCCTATGGCGCCCAATTTCTGTGCTGGCGCCTAACCTTGGGGTAAACGGCAAAAGCCCTACCTACTAAGAGGGGAGGGGTGGCCAAGTGTGCTAAGGGCATACAAAACGCCCATTTTTGCTAGAGGCCAAAAGCTAACGCACTCCCCTGCCCACGAGGAAAAGCACGCGGGACACGAGACACCACTACACTACACTCACTAACGCCAGCACCGGCCTTCGAAGGCAGGGTGAGCAGTCATCACTTGCACTCACCTCCTGCCAGGCCTGCTGACCCTAACCCCTACACACGCTACTGGGTGCTGCTGTCGAACGTCACTCAAGCCCTAGTGGCCCTCCTGTGAAAAGGACGAGAGAACACAGCGCTCCTAAGCAGCTGTGGCCTAACAGGGGACGCCACAACGCGTTTCCCCTGCTAGGGCTTGGAGGGAAGGGGTGCTCTCGTTGCGTGCACAGCGCAGATGTCGTTGAGGTCGAACTGTCCTCGCCAGTACTGGCTGAGGCACAGTGATTTGATTTGTGATCAGCGCCCCTGTTTTGCTGGGGCAGAAAAATGGTAGCCGCCGAAGGCAGCTGCTGCGTGCACCAATCACCCTTAACCTCTCCCACCTGTACAAAAGAGGCAGATGAAGGGGCGTTTGCGACTGAGGAACCAAACCACACTCCAGGTATTATACCCTTCTCAGTGTGACCTATAATACACTGTTCGCAAACACGCTGCAGATGCAGCTACCCCTGTCAAGCAAGCAAGCTTTAAGAAACTCCTCGGGTTCTCTTAAAGAACGTACCGAGGAGCCTCTGGGTAACCTAAACAAGGTTTACCGTGCGCAATTCGCGTGGCCTACCCTTTAATGCATCATGTGCACGCAGGGAAGGGAGGCAGAACCACAGACTCAACCAGGAGGTGAGCTCCTCCTGGGCTAACCTACCATACTCACCATGCATCGTGTGAATGCCGCATTGAAACGAACACAAAACAAACCTAAGCGTTTAAGCAACGCAACTTGAACGCCACGGCCGCACACGAACAAACGCTTACCTGTGAAGAAGGAAACAAGGGTGAATTAGGGATACAGGTGAAGCGACACAGCGTGTGGATGCCTAGATTAGGCACATGCATCGCGAGCACAGCGCATATTCTAACCCTACGTGCGCGCTGCGCGCTCCATTCGCATCACATACCTTTCATTCCTGCTTTCACCTGTGCAGAGCACGAGAGATGAACACCCGAGCCCCCAACGAGCACAGCGTTGACAACCCTAACGTTTTGACGGAACAACCAACACGAACGCAATGCGTGAGTGTGAAGTGACACAGACATACCTGAGAGACGGGTTGTTGAACTGCTCTGTGGTGTGGGCTGATTTTGAATGCTTTACTCTGAAGTTTATAAAAATTTTGATGCAACTGTGCAAAAATTTTCTTTAAAACTTTAAAAACTACGGCTCATACCTTCTTTTCCAAAAGCCGTTTTCGCTTGCGCAACCCTTTTCTTGGCGTCCGCTTCCTTTGCGCTTGTCTGCGACTTTAAGTTATGTGTAAAAATGACGATTTCCCGCGTGGTTTCGTCGATTTTCAACGATTTCACTTGCTAAATCGCAACCCCTTCCGCAAAACCGCAGGAATCACTCCCTGCTGGTTCCATTTTCTATTTTTTCCAGCTCCTGGGGGTTTGTGTCCTCCATTGGGAGTATTGCTCCGCCCTGGCCCTTGGTCAGGACGTATACTAAAACGCTGTTTATACGGCGATAGCCGTCCGCATTAGAGCGTTCGACTGTACCCTAGTCGACAGACACATGTGCTCTGGACAGGGAGTCCTGGGTTCAATTCCCACTGCCCCCACACTTTTTCCAAAAGTTTTCGCCGCACGCCGGCGACTTTTGAGGAATGCCCCTTCGAAGGGACATCATTCACGGTACATTACACTGTTTTTCAAGGGTCCCTACAGTGTGATAGGCTTCTATGAAGTGATGAGAATGTTTTTGGTAAGTTTAATGCATTTTTTTGACGTAATTTTGGGAATATTTGAGCCTTTTTCCTTGGTCCTACTAGCTTAGCTAACTAGTACTCCAGGGGGGAGTAAGAAAAAGTCACTGCCAGGTCTTTCTTGGAGGGCTTGATCCAGGCTAAGCCCCCCTTAAAACCCTTTGTTGATGCTGAGACAAACTTAAGTGTTTTTATCTCCCTTTTGTTGCCTAAAGTACACTTTCTCAAAGTAACTAGGGTTGTGACCCTAGCCCCCCCCATGAAGTTCACCCCTACCACTCAACTGAGCGGAGGTACCTTCCTTCATGGAGGACATACCAAAATAAATCAGGCATTTCATGCTTGTGGGCCTTGGAGGTTAAGCCTAAGTGGTCTCCCACCCCAAGACCCCTATACTCAATTGATTCTACCACTTATTGTGGTCCTACTTTGTAACTGTTTCTGAATTCAGTTGCTTGGCCAAGTCATTTTCTGTGTGGTCATGACATCTATGCCCCTCAGTCCTAACCAGCACCATTTCACCCAAAAGAGTGCACATGAAGTGCCTATTGCAACCTCTGAGGCTAGAGCCTGACCAATTTTCATATAAAAACTTTTGTATTATCCATTTGTGATCGAATCTATGTGCATATACCTGCTTTGTCTATCTGCAGCCCTTCTGTGTTACACTGGATTCCAAAACCAATCATTGATTCGATCCACTTTGAGTCCTTGCTCTACTTGCTGCTTTGGTTTGGGGTTTTCAACTACAAAACCTGCAGGAATACATCAAAAGACCTAGGGCATAATTCAAGGACATGAAAAAAACTTATGGTGGTACAACAACTAGTCCCTGGTACAAAAACTAGCTCCTTTACCGTATCTCCGAAACTTCTGCCATGCCCTATGGAGGACTTGCAAAAGCGTACTAGGTACAAAAATTTCCTTCATGGAAAAAAACACCGCGTCCAAATGGTGCAATCCCTCCGGATGTTGCTGGAGGCAACCGTTGACAGTGCACACCATGCGTCCCCGAAATATGTGTGGCATCAACTGATGCTGGATGTGGAACGCTCCCAGAAAAGCGTACAAATAACTGATGTGGTGATAGTCCTGTTCAAAAATCGCCCCCAAAATAGTTGCGATCTGTCCAACATGGATACCATCGCCTTAGGTAGTGCGGAACATCGTCCGCCCTTGCCGCAGGCAGGGTTCCAAGATGAAAATGAGTGTACTCCTCGCACAGCGGCCCGGGAGCCACATTAATATGCCTGCCCAGTACACCACTAGCTGCAAGCTGCGTAATAGTTGCGCGTAGCGCCCGTGGTACATCCGCTAACTTGGGCTTATTGCTGCGGGCATTGTCCTCTGCCGGACGTGGTGCTCCGGCAAATATGTTTCTTCGTCCCACTGAAAAGAGCTTTTGGCCCAAGCGCCGTTTTGGACCCATTGCAGCCTGCCATGATTGCATTGACTGTTCAAACCCCAACTAGCCGTCATTGTAAATGCCGGATGCTTGATCCTATTTGTGGGGTGCTGGATGCTAGCCGCAGCATACAGCTCCATCGTGAACTGTGCCGGGCCACGATGCCTTGCATACTAGTAATGCAAAACGGGAAAGCTATGTGTGTGAATGTATGCTGTGCATACTGTGTGTGACGCACCTGTGCCGGGGAGGACGGCTGTCCCGCATGCCGGCTTGGTCGGTGTGATGGTGTGGTGTACTGTGGTCTGTGTGGTCTGGTGTGTGGCGTGCGGGAGGGGGTGGGAAATTGTGGTCATCCCACCCCCAAAAAAATTGCGGTAATGCTGTGGTACAATTGTGGTCTTTGGAAACATTCCTTGATGGTTGCTGTTGACTCATGGTGGTTCCTGGAGGCTTGTTGGATGCACAGGACATGCAGGCTGAACCAACGCCTTTTGCCCTTGCTAGAATCACTGTCCCCAGAAGGGAACAGAAAAACAGTACTGCATCCTGCCACAGAAATGACATGCAGGACAGATGAGAACATATACACGGTACAGTGTGCCTACTGACAGCGAAGGGAGTGAAAGAATCTTTGTCCGGGGAAAAATGAAACTTCTGAATAGAGACATCACTGAAAAATTGCAGTATAATTGTGGTAAATTGCGGACCTCAATCCCCCCCGCCCCCAAGTGGTGTGCTGTGCTGTCTCTTGTGCTGGTCTAGCAGTGGGTGTCATCCAGGGCGCCATTGTTCATGCTGCTTGTGTTGTGCTTGGTGGGTGCACCCTTTGCCCTGTTGCTGGTGCTTGTTGTGCCGTTTGTGCCATTGGTGTTTTAGTTGTGCTTGCGTCTCGGTCTCTCCATGTCTGCATTTGTTGCCACACCCTCCCCCCTGTTTTCCCGAGGGTGATATGGCAACCATTGTAACATGGCATTGGCATCAAGGGTGACATGGCAACCATTGTAATGTGGTGTTGGCATCAAAGCCAAAAAGTTTCATGGTCCACCTCCTGGAGCAATGCGTTTTCATGGAAACACAAAAAACGTACAATTGGCCCCTTTTATTTGGCTGTACATGCACCGTTCACACACGCGATGTACTCATAGCCAAATAAATCTCTCCAAAAAGCCTCCCTGCTGTGTGGTGTGGTGTGGTGTTGTCACTCATAGAACCATACATATTGCACAGTGTGTTGTTTTGATGACAATTTTATTGGAAAATAAAACAAGAACATCAAACAACACCACAAACTTCAAAATTAAATGCGGTAAGAAGCACTTGGAACACAACATGTGGCACACAACTTGATTGTCAAGTAATGACTTGAGTGTCGGGACATTGCGCTTCTGAAGTGCCAAGTGAGCCACTGCTGTCTTGCTGCTGTCTTGCAACCATCTCTGTCACCCATGACTACAATGCTACGGCGCTTGTAGATCAATTCCCACTATCAAATTCAACCTCTTTGGACTTGTACACTTCGTTCCACCCTCGGAGGGGAAATGCAATGATATGTTTCGGAACAATATTCCCAAGGCTACACTAGTGGTGTAAAAGCAGTATGTGCTGTGTGTGCTGTGCTGTGCTGTGCTAAGCTATGTTGCGCTGTGCTGTGCTGTGCTCTGATGTGCTGTTGTCACTCAAAGAACAAAATATTGCGTAATGTGTTGTTTGGAATGGAAAACAAGAACATCAACCAAACGACACCACAAACTTGGAAATTAAATGCGGTAAGAAGCACTGTTGATACAACGTGTGGCACACAAGTCGATTGTCAAGTAATTTTATCAAATTACGAATATTGTGCTTGCGAAGGACCCAGTGAGCCAAGCTGTCCTGCAACCATCTCCCTCACCCATGACTGCAGTGCTACGGCGCTTGTACGTCAATTCCCACTATCAAATACGAAAAAATAAATACATTCTCTTTGGACTTCGTTCCACCCGTGGAGGGGAAATGCAACGAAATGTTTGGAACAATATCCCGAAGGCTACGCTAATGGTTAAAAAGCAGTATGTCGTCATGATGCCAAGCTCACACAAGTACAAGAATCATCGTTCGAGCACCGCCGTGTAGCACAAGAGCAACGAACCTTACGAAAAGGTGAGCATTGGCGAGAAGTGGCGCATGGCCTACTTCCCTTCCTTGAGGTCGAAGATGACATCCTTCACAGTCGGCTCCCTGTCGTGGGTGAGCTCAATCCATCTCTTGTTCCTCTTCGGCAATCTGGTTAGATCTAGATATTGCTTGATCAACGGTAGGCACTTCTTATCCGCCAAAGATCTCTCTCGACGTTGGCACCACTTCAATTCCTCTCTCACGAGTCCGATCTCTTTGCAATATACTTCCCATTCCCACATCACCCATTGTCTCAATTCATATCGGTGAGCGTGTGACTCATAAAGGCCCTCTTCATCCGGAAGAGGTGGTCTATCTGTAACGTTGTGGGGACGAGTGGGCGCCCTGTAGTCGCGGACCCAAGGCTCCTCGTTTGTGTATTTGTGCTTCGGGTGTTGGGGAATGTAAAACAAGTCTTCTTCGGTGTATTGGGGGTAGAGAAAGTCACTCACTGCGTTGTATGCTTGAGCAGGAGCGTTCCCCATTGTTGTACGAAACAAGTTCTCTGAGCGCAAAGAGGATGAGGGCGAGGAGAGACGCGAGGCAACCAATAATCTTATACATCAAATCACGTGCTTCGCACTTGGCATAGCAAAAAGAAATCGCGACCTTGGTTTAACACACTTTGGGGGTGGACGGAAAATCATCATCGTGTGAGCCAATAAATCTGCAAACGAAGGTGAGCGGCCCTACAAAATGTCCTACACCTCAGCTACAACCTCACTCCCACGGATGGAGCCTTTTTTTCGGATTTATTAGGCCACCGATTCTTTGGGTTTGCGGGCTGTTACCTGGTTGAGCCTACTCAGCATCCGCCAGGGGCACGGATGCTTCTTGCATGTCTTGGCACCTCCGGTTTTCGATGATGAGGTCGCAAGTGCGCTCAGTTTTGGATTTGTGCGAAAGATTTCTTTCGTTGGCACCCTTGAGAAAAATACGCAAAACATGGCCTCCTGCCACCTCGAGCAAGTGCACCTGCCGCAGGTGATCCAACTCAGATCTCAACGTGGTTTTCTCCCACATTCTGTCCTGCTGCAACTTGTGCAGATACACCAATTGCGTGTGTATATGCGTGTGTCCTCTGAATGAATGTGACCTGGCAGTGAGAGACCTTCGATTGTGAACGTGCTCGAACTCTGCTTCAATATGTTCACTAATTTACCGAAACCAGGGGCCACCAAACGGCCAAACGCACGGCGATGTCAGGGGGCTCAAGATGCTCTGCGGTGTTGGGGTAAGATGATGAGAGTGCACTGGTAGAGTGGGATGCAGGCGTACTTTGGAAGGCTCGCTCGATTCGCAAGCACCGCCCAAAAACACTTTTCTTTTGTCGCGTGCTCACGTTTGTGCAGTTGGCGGTCGCAAGTGTTATCTGGAGAATTGAGAATTACCTGGATCATACCAGCAGCTGTTAATTGGTTTACACCCGCGTTCAATCTTTTGCGTTTTCTCTTGGTCGCCGCAGTTTTGACCCAGGATTTTGACGCCCTGGCAGCTGCAGTGATCGGGAATGGCATCCCAGGTGGGGGGGGAGAGGATTTGCCAGGGGATCCTAGATTTAGCTGTCTGAAGTAGATGCATTTTGGGGTTGAGTCGCCCCCCCCCCCCCCCATACGGCCCCTTGCCCGTGAGGACTTAGCCGTTTTCACGCTGGGTAGGCTGTTTAGTGGCACGTGAAAGTTTTTTGAAATTCCATTTTCCATGAAACCCTTCCGTTGCCCCTAGGATGGGTTTTGGTGATCATTTGGTGACAATACGGGTACTTGAGCACCCATGGGGACCCACGTAGTGGCCTCTAGGCCTATTTATTCGTGCCATGGGCCCTCCGAAAGCCCCAAAATTACTGTTGCGTAGGTTGTTGAGTGACACTTGAAAGTTTTTCACATTTCCACTTTTTCCGAAACCCTTTTGTTGCTCCTGGGATGGGTTTGGGTGATCATTTGGTGACAATACGGGTACTTGAGCACCCATGGAGACCCATGTAGTGGCCACTGGGCCCGTCTAGCCTGAGCCATGGGTGCCTCAAAAGCTTCAAAATTGCTGTTTGTAGGTGGTTCAATGGCCTTTGGTGTGTGCACAAAGTGCTTAGGGTGATTTGCCGATAAGCCAGCTGTTGCCCAATGACATGTCCAGAACTACGCGGGTCACGGTCAAGCTTAGTGAGTGATGCCACCGATGAGTTGGCAAAATCTAAACGCATGCACGCGTAGGGCTTGTCCCAGGCTACCTAGAAATGCCTTCGTTTTTTTTTTACGGGATTTACCCCATGGAGAGAGAGGGTTTTGATAAAGAGTTCACTGCCAGTTGCTGTTTTTTGCTGAATTCTATTCAGTACTGGTCACGGTCGCGCTTCCGGAGAGGGTTGGCTCACTACGCAAAAACCAAGTTGGTCATCTTGTAGAGGACGATCCACCCTACTCATATACACCAATTTTTCATGAAATGGACACATCTACCCCAAACTATGAGGCGCGCACGTAGATATAGCTGAAATCTGCATGCTGCCACAAATGGGGTCTACTACACTAAAGGAGGGATGACATACCTTCGGCGCATTGGGGCATGCTCTCACTAGGCCTTTTTGTCACCCCAACGGTGTCCATAGTGCCCCCAACCCCCTTTTTTTGGTCCCCCACCCCCTTACCCACCCCCTTGTGACCCCCCACCCCCCTCCCCAATCTACGACTCGCTACTCACTGTCACTCCCACCCATATTGGGCTGGGAGTGAACATCCGAGTTGTCATCGGACCACACAAAGAGCATTGCCACCGGCTATCGCTCTGCTCGCTGTAGGGGCCATCACGCCCCCAATCGAGCCCAAAGCAACCATCATGGATCCAACAGTCACATGCATCACACTGGGCCCAATTCTCAGTCTTGCCGGTGCCCACACCCTAGCTGGCCGCAGGGGCACGTGGTGCCGTCATCCCACATGCCGGGCTCGGGCGCATTCCGCTTGGTGCCGCGGCGGGGTTGGGATGCCTGGGTGGCGGCCCTCTCCTCCTCTTTTTTCCGTGTCGCCTCCGCTCGTTCCGCGTCGCTTCGCTGCTTTGTCCTCTGATGCCTTTTGTTTCTTTTCCTCTGCGGCCCGTTTCCGCTCCTCTTGCTTCCTCTTCCTATCCTCTTCCTCTTTCCTCTTTTCGTCCCGTTTCCGCTCGCGCTCTTTCTTGCGTCGCTTCGTGTCTACCTTTTTCTGGAGTGTATGTCACGATACGTCTAATGGAACATTATAACGTTAAATTCGGTCGGGTTATAATATTCCGCTCAACGTAACACCTATTCCACTAGACGAAAGTAGAATACGTCTACCGGGGCCATTAGATGTCAGAACCAATCTTACCTGTTCCGCAAGATGTATGCATGTATGGAAAACCAATTTTCGGATCTTTTAAAAAAATAATAATTTCTGAACTTTTCAATAACATCAATGCTCACAAAAGCAAGTAGGCCTACAATAAAAAACTTACAAGAGTCCAGCAATTCAGTCCATCTCCATTTCAAGTAGCTCAATACTAACGACAGAACTATGACAGTCTAAGAATGTAAATCAATGAGAAGGACAAAACAATTTAGCTTCACTGCCGAGTTAGTAATTGGATATGTCAATGAGTGAGGCATTCAACCCTGTCAGTGGACAAAGCTGCTAAAGCGGGCAGAATGAAGGTCCATTAGGGGAAGCCACAACACATTGTTCGTAGCTAAGAAGTACCATGATGACATTTGGAAATAGGCATTCACCATTCATGCACAGGTATCAACAAGTAGAACATGCTGAGTCCTGTCCTAGGCGCACGAACTACGCGTGGGGTATCGAATTCAAAGTTTTTTTGAACAGCCTCGTTCCGAAGATTTCCACAATTTTCAAAGCTTGAAATTATGGCAAAGTGCGGCAGGTAGGGGAGGGGGGGGGGGGGGTTTATGGGGTGGGTGATCCGGATCATTTTTGATCCAAACACTAGGCAGTGGGGAGGGGGGGGGGGGTTTATGGGGTAGGTGATCCGTGGATCACTTTTGGATCATTCTTGGACCATTTGTGACCATTTTGCTCACTGTACTTTCAACTTTGTGCCAATGGTCTTGTGGACTTGTGCATCATTTTTTGGAAGCCAAATTGTTGGAACAAGTGAATTTACATTTTTGGATCGAAAAAAGAAATGATCCACCATTTGTGTGGAAAAAATATGATCCAAAAATGCAAGTTCCAAAAAAGAAATGATCCACCAATTTGTGTCATTTCATTTTTGGAACTCACATCTTTGGATCATTTTTTTACACAAATTGGTGGATCAATATGGTGCTTTGTACTTGCACTGTGTGTTACTATTACTACCCGTTGGATCATCACGTGTCTGCATCGATGGTCCGGGAAATCGTGGATCATTTGTGTAATGTCGGAGCCATCTTCACCAGCCCCTAGGGCCGTCCACGTGTCCGAATTGGTGGGCCGGAAAATTGCGGATCATTTTGCTAGGCAGGGGAGAGGGGGGGGGGGGTTTATGGGGTGGGTGATCCATGATCCGCGGATCATTTGGTGGGGGGGGAGGGGGGGGGTTTTGGACCCCCGCGGATCAGTGATCCGCGGACCGCCTACCACACAAAACTCTTGTTCACGTAAACTGTCACGCGGATGAAATATCGAAATAATTTTCTCATTGTGGTTTACTTTAGGTTGGAGATAAGTATCTAGTTTGTGTTTTGTTGTGAGAACATACTTGGGCTCCGCAAGCGC
Organism: Eutreptiella sp. 'Long Island Sound 2002'; assembly: GCA_964036045.1. NCBI lineage: Eukaryota > Euglenozoa > Euglenophyceae > Eutreptiales > Eutreptiaceae > Eutreptiella > Eutreptiella sp. 'Long Island Sound 2002'. The sequence continues at coordinate 21,906,332 of OZ038380.1, read as the reverse complement.
ACTTGTCACCCCAAAAAAACAAAACCACCCTGTATGGTGAGCATAACCTGGCATACCAGGAATACCTAGGAGTATACGGGTAAAAAAGGGGGTTTTGGGAGAAAGGGGTATGTGGTACAGGTGGGTACGAATGTATAATGCACAATGCATGCATAGTATGGTGAGCATAACCTGGCATACCAGGAATACCTGGGGGTATACGGGTAAAAAAGGGGGTTTTGGGAGAAAGGGGTATGTGGCATGTACAGTTGGGTACGAATGTATAATGCACAATGCATGCATAGGTGGGTTGGGGAATACCTCTAGTTTGCCAATTGTGATGGTCAATGTTGTGTTTGAAACTACCCCATTTTGGGCTCTTGGGGTATACGGCTGTATACTCAAGGCTCCAATACCTCAGTATACGGCCGTATACTCTGGAGTATACGGCCGTATACTTGGAGTATACGGCCGTATACTGGGGGTATTTGTTTGCACCATGTGGTTGTTTCAAGTTGAAAAATTCCATTGTTGTGCCTTTTGTGCCCATCTTGTTGCATGCTTTGCCTTTGCCCAGCAATTGCACACCACTTGAAACCAATCTAGGCTCATACTTCACTCAAGATTGCAATGTATGTCTCCATATGTGTCCATTCCAATCCATATTATGTTGCTTCTTGCTCTCCCAGGCCCTCTTTTTCTGCCACCATGACTCATGCGGGCACTCATGCCTTGTTGAAGAAGTGGGCCGATGCCGTAGCTCTCCGCACAAAGGTGTTTACAGCCCCGACAGCACACGCACCGTGTCTTGGCCTTCTCTTGAGAATTGTGCTTGGTCCACCTTGGACACCCCTGTGGCCCTGGTGAAGCTAACGCACCCCGGCGTTGCCCAACCCCACAGCCTCACTGACCCTTTGTTGTCGTTGTTTGACAACAACCCTAATCTGCAAGCTATTGTGTTGCAGCTCCATGATTCGGATGCCCGCGCTGTCGTGGAGCATGTTAAAAAAAGCTGTGGGGGGCCCAATAGGGGGATGAGTTTGTATTTGAGGGAATGGGAGATGCAGGATGGCTCTCCGGGGATTCATGTCTCGGGGGACGTGGCCGCTGGCTGGCGCAAATGGGAGTGCAAGGCCCAGCAAGTGCAGCGGGGGCATTGGGAGGACACCGCCCCCCTCTACTCCCTCCACTCCCAATCGCCATGGTCCTGGCATGCCGATTTGGAGGGCCACACCCTCCCCGAGTATACGGCCGTATACCTCGGAGTATACGGCCGTATACTCGAAATGGGTGGGCAGGTATACGGCCGTATACTCGCGGTATACGGCCGTATACTCGGGGTATACGGCCGTATACCGTGGGTATACGGCCGTATACACAAGGTATACGGCCGTATTCCAAGACCATGGCACTGGGTGGGTGAGAGGTATGCATGCTACACTTGCAAACGAAACGTTCCTGGTTCAAACCCCACTGCCCCCAAACATGCAAAAACATGTGTAGGCCATTGAAGAATCCTGGGAAGATGTTGAAGAGGTTGATGATCAATTCAATTCAACTCAACTTGAAGAACTGCAACCATATAGGGAGGCGCTGAAGACAGGCCAAACAAAAAAACCCACCAGTGACCCTACCTTTTGAGATAACTGGGACTTAATGAATAACAACAACACAGTTCAACCCATGCCCGGATCCCACAAATACCTGATTGCAGATGCACCACAGCTCTTGCTTCTCCTCTTCCTCCTCCTCCACGTCCTCATCTTCTTCTCCGGCCTTCTCCTTGCCCTTGCTTGACTTCGCCTTGGGCTTCGGCTTCGACTTCTTCTTTCTCGAAAGCGTCTTGAATGGCCACCACTTCACCCAACCATAGCTCTCCGCCAGTGCAACATCCATGAGGTGGTGGTCATGCTTGTGCCCAAGTGCAAACCAATGCAAAACCCCGCCAATTGTGGTATCGGTGGAAGCCAAAGCAACACCACCAATCAAACCCCGCGAAACCACCAATGAACCTGGGGGACAAGCAAGGAAAGTGCCATCCGAGCCCACAGAAGGCAAGGGGTTAGCATGCATTTGCCGCAATGGGCACTCCTCATATGAAGGGTGACCCTCAACCCCAACTCGAAGGGGGCTAGGGGACAAATGTTCATGAACTGCAAAAAAAGTAGCCCCATCAACGGGCATGTAGAACTGAAGTGGGGCCGGACAACGACCCCATGCAACACCACTGTGTTGCGTCATTGTCTCACCCTGATTCCAAGCGCCCTCCTCACAGGCACCACACTGCCCCTCCAGGGCGTGGGTGGCACACAATGGCACGTTACCACATGTAACACAAAAAGCTGTGGTATTAGCATCTTATTATGGTGGTATTAGCATATTAGGTAATAGCATCACTCACATCCAACAACACCTCACAACCAACTGCACCACAAGTGGCATGAGGGCCTTGAGACCCTTCGGGGGATGCAGCCGCTTTGCCGGCCCAAGGGGGAACAACAACAGGGCAAGTGTTGTTGTAGTCGAACCTGGAGGTACCAACCGAAATGAAACCAAAAACACGGGGCCGATGGGGGTTTGTGGTAGGGCAAATACCTCCGCGATGCACAGTCAGTGCATTGCCCAACCACACATCCCCGATGTCCAATGGGGCCATTGGGGCCACCACCCAAGGGTCCGGAAGGCCCGTGTGGGATGCAACCACAAAATCCCCAGCACAACCATCATCGGGTGTGGGGGAGAACATCGGAAACAAGCAAATAACATGGTGTTGGTCCGGGCCGGCAACATAGCTGAGGTTAATGTCACGGTTTTTTTTCCACATCCACTGTACCGGCCTTCACCACAATAAAGGTGGTAACATTCACGACCGGACACTTCCAACCCAAATGAGTCTCCAAGTGGGGTATGAGGACCTCCCTTGCGAAACTGTACATTGCACCCCCCTCCGGTGGAGTCATTGTGCGGCGGGTGTCACTGTCCCCTGCACGAGTCTCGGCAGGCCAATCCTCATTAAAAATATTGAGCCCCGCATCTGCCCTAAGTTCCCCATACTCATCCTGAAGCTTGTCCATCCAACTGACAGAAATGAAGCCAGATTGGAAAGCATGGCCCCATTGCTTGAAATCCTTGAGGTCGTCGACATGACGATGATCGACGACGTCAACGGGGATGGAGACACGATGGTGTTCAACACCAAAAAGGGGGGTGGTGGTGAGGGGGAAGAAAAGGGAGGGGTGCATCCCAGTACCCTTGTACCAGGTGGGGAGGGTGTGGCCCTCCAAATCGGCATGCCAGGACCATGGCGATTGGGAGTGGAGGGAGTAGAGGGGGGCGGTGTCCTCCCAATGCCCCCGCTGCACTTGCTGGGCCTTGTACTCCCATTTGCGCCAGCCAGCGGCCACGTCCCCCGAGACATGAATCCCCGGAGAGCCATCCTGCATCTCCCATTCCCTCAAATACAAACTCATCCCCCTATTGGGCCCCCCACAGCTTTTTTTAACATGCTCCACGACAGCGCGGGCATCGGAATCATGGAGCTGCAACACAATAGCTTGCAGATTAGGGTTGTTGTCAAACAACGACAACAAAGGGTCAGTGAGGCTGTGGGGTTGGGCAACGCCGGGGTGCGTTAGCTTCACCAGGGCCTGGACCACAGGGGTGTCCAAGGTGGACCAAGCACAATTCTCAAGAGAAGGCCAAGACACGGTGCGTGTGCTGTCGGGGCTGTAAACACCTCTGTGCGGAGAGCTACGGCATCGGCCCACTTCTTCAACAAGGCATGAGTGCCCGCATGAGTCATGGTGGCAGAAAAAGAGGGCCTGGGAGAGCAAGAAGCAACATAATATGGATTGGAATGGACACATATGGAGACATACATTGCAATCTTGAGTGAAGTATGAGCCTAGATTGGTTTCAAGTGGTGTGCAATTGTTGGGCAAAGGCAAAGAATGCAACAAGATGGGCACAAAAGGCACAACAATGGAATTTTTCAACTTGAAACAACCACATGGTGCAAACAAATACCCCCAGTATACGGCCGTATACTCCAAGTATACGGCCGTATACTCCAGAGTATACGGCCGTATACTAAGGTATTGGAGCCTTGAGTATACAGCCGTATACCCCAAGAGCCCAAAATGGGGTAGTTTCAAACACAACATTGACCATCACAATTGGCAAACTAGAGGTATTCCCCAACCCACCTTATGGTGAGCATAACCTGGCATACCAAGAATACCCCCCCAAAACAGCCATTTTGGCAAATGTACCTAGTCGTTCCGTGTGCCCATGGGATATAAAAAAATGAGTTTAGCACCCTGAAAATATGGGGGGGGGGGTCAAAAAACCTGAAAACCAATTCCATACACCCACACCTGTGTGTGGCAATCTACACATTTTGAGGTATTTGTCAGTATACTCGAAGTATTGGAGAAGTATTCTTGCCGTATACTTCGGAGTATACCGCCGTATACTCAGAAGTATACGGCCGTATACTTGGAGTATACGGGGACTTTCTACCTTCCACCCATGCCACCATTCTCATCACCTACCCCTCCCCCTTGCATTTACTCATGACCCTGCAACCCCCAAACACATTGTACACACAAAAGAGCACCATATGAGCAAAGCAGAAGACCACAAGAAGCAACCTTGTTTGATGTCCCATCCGAAATGTCAAATGTGATCCACTTCCCCATGTTATATATACCTAATATACACACTTACGCATATTGCACATCACATGATATATACCTACATGTGCTTTGGTGCACGATGCTTCTTCCGCATGCGTTGCATGCCAAACTTGATCCCCTCTCTACCCAAACCCTTTTCCCCAAACCACAACCGGATGCCCCAATCAAGGGCATCCAGGTGCACAGCATGCCTTAGTCCCCATCGGGTGACATAAGGCTTGCTCAGCTTCCACCCTTGAAAACAATGGCGGATGTCCATTTTAAAACTTTTGTTCCTCCATTCCGTGGGAATGGAGGAAAACTTAATAAAATTCCCCCACCTTTGGAGGTGTGCCCCACTGTGGCACACCACCCAATGCACCCAAACCGGAACACTCCACCCCAATGCCCCCCATGCCTTGGTGAATTGTGTAACCATGGATGCATAACGTTGGCGTTGATCCATGGGAACAGGACCCACATGGCGCCAAATCTTTTGCATATAGTAACAGGCCTGCAACATGAGGTACAGGACGGCACTGGTTTTGAGCCACCTGTTGCCCTCCCACTTCACAACATGGGTACAATACATTGCAACAATGCGCACCAACTCGGCGTGCAACTCAGGTGTTTCGAAAAAAAAGACGGGAGGCGTTAATGTCGAGAGTGTGTTCCTTCTCTTTCGAGGGAGCACGCATCACTCTCTCAGCCACAGGGATGTGCTTTGCTTCTTGCCGGAGGTTAGAAATGAAATGGGACACGGCCCTTAGAGCTCCTGGTGAACCCCATGTGCGGGCGCTGTCCTTGAGACGTTTCCCAATGCCTGTCCCCACCCTTGCACAACACATCTCCAACATTGCGGACAGGAGGGATGCAAGACATAAGGGACCCAATGCGAGGAAGCACTGGAAAATCTGCAATTGCAAACAAATGGGCTTGAAATTGGTCATACTTGAGATTGCAATTCCAACATTTCCCACACGAACCCGACATCATGACTTTCCCATCCCCACTTTTAAAACACAATAATTTTTTGGGAGTACCCCCAATTTCTATGCCGCCCTCGGCTTCAATTTTTTGATTTGGTCATTCAATTTCCCCACGGCATCCATCCTTTGCAGATGGGCCATATCGTCCCCCCCATCAAAAACCCACCATGAGGCCCATGCCTGACCATCATGGTGTGCCCCCCTATCCTCCCATAGGTTCACAAACACGTCACAACGTGTGGCACTGGCATTATGAAAAACAGTGGCATCAGAACAGATTACAACAGCCAAATATGTATTCTCCTCATACTTCCGAATGCTGTCTTCGGCATGGGCACATGCAACCATGGTGGTGACAATATCATGCAATTCCACCACCCCACATGTCCGGGTACCCCCTTTAGTGGCCAACTCCAGAACCCTCCCCTTGGACACGTAAGGTGTGAGGGTCTTACGCATTGCCATCACATGGTCCCAAGTGCATGTGGTCCGAATGCAACCCTTCAATGCCCGGATGGAAAGGTGGTGCCGCCGCATCCATCGGAGTAGGTTAATTGCCTCCTTGTCGGCCACATCCACCTCACCATCTTTTAAAATAATCATGAGGCCTTGGGCATGGGGTCGCAAAAGTACATCGTCACCAAGCAATGCTGATGCTACCGATTGCATCCACAAACGTCTTTGCCGTTGCCCTCTTTCCCCGCAATCCTATTGTAAAAAAAACAGGGTGGGCCATAACATGTGAAACAAAATAGGGTGCTGGCGTTGACGTTTGTGGATGCAGAGCACATACTGCATAGGGGGTCAAATGCCGGCGTTTGATTCCCTCACAAAAATCTTGAATGCTCTCCAAACAAAGCCCCTTCTCCTTCTGATGGGCATTTGCAAACATATTGCTTATAATAATTGCTGTGGAGAGATGTGCCAGGCATATGTGGGCCAGTTGCCCAGTGAAACCGTGCGCACAGGCGCATGCAACAGGCGCACAGCATGTACGATTCAGCACAAATCTTTCGCCGTATACTTCGAGTATACGGCCGTATACTTCCAGGTATACGGCCGTATACTCGGAGGTATACGGCCGTATACTGGTAGTATACGGTGCTCACTAGTGGCCCCAAGGACGAAAGCCATAGGCCAATAACTCATCAACAGACTCATCGGGGAGGTAATCTGTGTTGCACCCCTACAATTGTAGAAAACAATGGCATAGCGCTCCCCCCTCCATCGGGCAGGCCCGTGGTGGGCTTTGGAGTTGAAAACCACACCCGGCCAGCCCTTGTAGGCCTTCGCATCCACAACACCACCTCCATGTACATCCAACCGCATCGGGGTCCCTTGCATGGGACTATGGAGCACTCCACCTGTTTCAACACAGACCTCCCCACCACTATGCGCCCCGACAACGCAGATGGCGGAAAGCGGAGAAGGATCCCTCATATGGCGATGGCCCAGCATTCTTTGTGAAGTATCGCATTGTACCACTTGAATGGTGGTCCAATGGAACCACCTTGGAAAATTCGCATGCGCATGTGCATTTGAAAGGCAAATTAGCTCCCTTTGCCTTTCATTGCCGCTGCACAAGCGCGCACGGCGCCAATCCTTCCCCTGCCTGCGTGTCCCTGTAGCCCCAAACTGCACATTGTGCACTTGTACACCCCAGATGTGCACCTTGCGGTACACCAACTCTCGGCATAAAGCTGCAAGGGCGGGGTTGGATGGGGGTAGTCATTGCGGCTTTGGGGGGAGGCCACGTGCTGGGGAGGCGGCCTGACTGCCCTGACTCCCACTGCCCTGACTCCCAGACCCTTGGGGTGGGGGTGCACTCCGTGTGACACTATGGGCCACAATGGACCTCGCCCACTCGTCGTTGGCCTTGGCCGCTTGGAGTTGCGTCTCCAACTCCTGGGCCTTGAGGTGCCAGTCATGGGCACTTGCGGTGGCATCGGCCAACTTGGTCTCCAAGTCCGCAATCCTCTTGTCCTTGGCGTCACCCTCAGCATGGGCAACCTTCAGCTCCTCCTTGAGGGAGGCATTGGCCTCCCTCAAGGAGGTCAGGGAAGTCCGGCTGAACTCCCCGATCTCTCGGGAGATGTTCAGCCGGGACTTCCCCAAGCCCGCCACAACACCGCTGACAATGTCAGCGGTGCTGGGCACATCGAGGTCCCCCAGGGCCTCGCATGTGCCACGGCGGGCAGCTGCTTCAATCCCCCCCACCCCCCCAAACCCCTCAAGCCCCCCCGAGACAACAGCAACAGCAGCAGCAGCAGACCCGGAAGGCTTGGGGGCCTTCCGGGTGGGGGTGGGTGCAGGGGTGGCCCTTGGCTCAGCGGGCTCATCATGAGCCCGCTTCAGCCCCCTCCCCCCAAGCTGTTTCCCCGCCCTCGAGGCCAACTCGGCCTGGAGGGCGAGGGAGTGCTCCCCGGGGACAGGCTCCCCCCCAAAACTTTGGAGCACCATAATGGAGTCCGAAGTGCTCCATTTTCCCCCGTGGTGCTCAAAAAAACCCGCACCTTCCCGGAGCTCTTGTTCCACACCGCAACCCCCCAAATGGCCTCCACAACCCCCCCCCCCCCTTTGCGACATTCGCCACAACCCTAATGGGCAGTCTAAGGCGAATGTCGTAAAGTGCACCACTGGCACGGACATTCAAACGGGAATAGTATCCCGTGTCCTTGCCAGTGGTGCACGCCAGGTCGGAGGGCGCACTGGCAACATCCCCCCGACCCACAGGAATGGGGTCCACGTACTCCCGACCGGAGATCACTTGTCCTGCGGCAGCCTTTGGCGCCACCAACTCCGACACCTCGGGCTCGGCCACCTCGTAATCGGTGATGCTCCGCAGTGGCCAGGGATCATACTGGACCTGAATGGGAAGAAAGGGTGGAATTCTAACAAAGAACTAGGCAAAATAGATTGAAATTGGCAACAAATACTATGAGTATACGGCCGTATACCTCCGAGTATACGGCCGTATACCTCGGAGTATACGGCCGTATACTCGAAATGGGTGGGCAGGTATACGGCCGTATACTCGCGGTATACGGCCGTATACTGGGGGTATACGGCCGTATACCGTGGGTATACGGCCGTATACACAAGGTATACGGCCGTATTCCAAGACCATGGCACTGGGTGGGTGAGAGGTATGCATGCTACACTTGCAAACGAAACGTTCCTGGTTCAAACCCCACTGCCCTCAAACATGCAAAAACATGTGTAGGCCATTGAAGAATCCTGGGAAGAAGTTGAAGAGGTTGATGATCAATTCAATTCAAGAACTGCAACCATATAGGGAGGCGCTGAAGACAGGCCAAACAAAAAAACCCACCAGTGACCCTACCTTTTGAGATAAACGGGACTCAATGAATAACAACGACACAGTTCAACCCATGCCCGGATCCCACAAATACCTGATTGCAGATGCACCACAGCTCTTGCTTCTCCTCTTCCTCCTCCTCCACGTCCTCATCTTCTTCTCCGGCCTTCTCCTTGCCCTTCCTTGACTTCGCCTTGGGCTTCGGCTTCGACTTCTTCTTCCTCGAAACCGTCTTGAATGGCCACCACTTTACCCAGCCATAGCTCTCCGCCAGTGCAACATCCATGAGGTGGTGCTTGTGCCCAAGTGCAAACCAATGCAAAACCCCGCCAATTGTGGTATCGGTGGAAGCCAAAGCAACACCACCAATCAAACCCCGCGAAACCACCAATGAACCGGGGGGACAAGCAAGGAAAGTGCCATCCGAGCCCACAGAAGGCAAGGGGTTAGCATGCATTTGCCGCAATGGGCACTCCTCATATGAAGGGTGACCCTCAACCCCAACTCGAAGGGGGCTAGGGGACAGATGTTCATGAATTGCAAAAAAAGTAGCCCCATCAACGGGCATGTAGAACTGAAGTGGGGCCGGACAACGACCCCATGCAACACCACTGTGTTGCGTCATTGTCTCACCCTGATTCCAAGCGCCCTCCTCACAGGCACCACACTGCCCCTCCAGGGCGTGGGTGGCACACAATGGCACGTTACCACATGTAACACAAAAAACTGTGGTAGCATCACTCACATCCAACAACACCTCACAACCAACTGCACCACAAGTGGCATGAGGGCCTTGAGACCCTTCGGGGGATGCAGCCGCTTTGCCGGCCCAAGGGGGAACAACAACAGGGCAAGTGTTGTTGTAGTCGAACCCGGAGGTACCAACCGAAATGAAACCAAAAACACGGGGCCGATGGGGGTTTGTGGTAGGGCAAATACCTCCGCGATGCACAGTCAGTGCATTGCCCAACCACACATCCCCGATGTCCAATGGGGCCATTGGGGCCACCACCCAAGGGTCCGGAAGGCCCGTGTGGGATGCAACCACAAAATCCCCAGCACAACCATCATCGGGTGTGGGGGAGAACATCGGAAACAAGCAAATAACATGGTGTTGGTCCGGGCCGGCAACATAGCTGAGGTTAATGTCACGGTGCCAACACTGTTTTTTTTCCACATCCACTGTACCGGCCTTCACCACAATAAAGGTGGTAACATTCACGACCGGACACTTCCAACCCAAATGAGTCTCCAAGTGGGGTATGAGGACCTCCCTTGCGAAACTGTACATTGCACGCCCCTCCGGTGGAGTCATTGTGCGGCGGGTGTCACTGTCCCCTGCACGAGTCTCGGCGGGCCAATCCTCATTAATAGGATGCAGCGTTCTAGGGCGTGGTGCGGAACACCTAGTTAGAACGCAATTTCTGGAACACCCACCTACCCCCAATTTTGGGGCAAACCACCTAAAAAAATGGATTCAGCACCCTCAAAAACCCCCCATCCCCTTTCTTTCCCCACATAACCCGCATCATGGGGGTGGTTTTTGGGGGGGGGGTCAAAGAGTTAGAGCACAGTTAGAACAGAGTTAGAACGCAGTTAGAGCACCTTGCTCTAACTAGTTATCGCGCTAGTTATCGCGCGATAACTCAGTTATCGCGCAGTTATCGCGGGTAGTTATCGCGCACCGCTCCTCCCTCCCTCCCTAGGACAAACAACACAAAACACTTGGCACAAAGCATCTGTGGTCGTTTTTCATACAAAGTCATCAATGTCTGAGGCCTTGGCTGCCTCCAGTCCCAAAAGCCCTTGCTCCAGGGCGTTCATGGACATGCAATGGTGCATGTGGCGGAGGGACATACTTGGCCTCACCAAAGACCAACCCTTAAAACAATTTTTGAGCCTCCTCTTGTAAGGCCCATGCCGATACTCCGTTGGGATGGAGGAAAACTGAAAAAAGTTCCTCCATTTCTCGGCAAAAAAGGTGGAATGTGCCAAGCACCAATGGATCCACCTCGTGGGGGACCAACCTGAGTCTCCCCACGCTTTTGAAAATTTTGTGGTCAACGCACGGTGGCGTTCCACTTGGGTTAGAGTGTACAACTCCCTCACCCTCCAAAGCTCATACAAACCCTCAATGCATCTCACCATGACATGCACAACAACCCATAACGGAGGTCCACCAGGGGTCCTCACTGTGGGGACATGCTCTTTGAGGCAATCCACAAATTGCCTTTGGAAGGGGGGGGAGGTTAGGAAAACTTTGGTGCTTGTTAGATCGAAATCTTTAATTTTTCTGTGGCCCTCGAGGCCGAAGGGAGGCGTTCCCTCAGAGGGATGCCTGAGGTCTCATCCTTGAGCGCTTGTTTGAAGGCCTGCAAAGCTGCAAGAGCTTGGGCCTTACCAGGGGTACCAGGGGGGAGGGCCTGAAGGGTGGTCTCAATGCGCTTTGCAATGCCGTTTAGGATGCGGCATGCTGCATGTTGGTAGTCCCCCGGCCGCCTATCAGGGGTCACACTTCTCAAGAATGCCCCCCATCTTGAGGTGGACTCCACCCCCCTTTGCTCAACAATCCCATTGGGGTCTTGGCACAACCAACACTTAGACCCAGCCCCCCCCATTGCTTGCATCCCCTTCCCATCCCCTGTCAAAATGACAATGCAAGTCAAAAATTGGTTTTGAAAGAGGACAACGTCCTCTTCCACATCCCTCACCTCTTGGTTGAGGTTGGCGGAGATGTCCAGGCTTCTCAAAAAAGCCTGTTCATCCCCACCATCCATGCAAAACCATGAGGCCCATAGCTTCACCTTCGAAGCATATTTTGCCCCCCCCCATACATTAACCCATACATCCGCACGGGTAGAGGATGCCTTCCACAAGGAAGTCGCATCAACTGAAATAACAACAATGGCAACACCACTAGGGGGGGGTTTCCCGATAACTCGGGCCATAGATATTGCATTTTGCACAATTGATTGCAAAGGCACATGGGCAGCTGCCCTATTGCGGCCTGTGGTAGACTTTACAATGGTGGTTTGGGGAAAGTAGGGCATGATCCGTTGCCGAACGGTCCTTAGGTCCCGTTGTGTGCAACGGCGGGGCATTCGCAAAAGGGCCCGTTGGGAGAGATGCATGCTGCATGCCATGCGTAGCATGCTCAAGGCCTCATGCTCCTGAGCTGTTAATGCAAGATGGCCGCCAAGTGGGCCAGACAGGGCAGTGCACGCCCCACCACTTAAACAAACTTCGCCTTTGGTGTTGGTGCCACACACGACGTCTGGGTCACCCAATAGAACTCGCACCAGCCGCTGAACCGCCTTCAAACGCCGCCGCCGGGCCTTGGGGCACTGCAGATCGGTGTACCGCCGGAGGTTAGCTGTGTTGAGAGCCCGCAGGGCCTCATTGACAGCACTGTCCATGAAGAAAACTCGAAGATGTAGTTGCTGAGAACCAGGGGGTCTCGCTTGTCCGCCATGAAGGGGGACTTATGGACAAGGAGTCCAAAGTCCACACCATGTTCAAAGCGGGTCGCCACAGGGCGCCTCACATTGGCATCACCCATCGTAAACCCCTCAGGACCGCCAAGGCGACGGACCCCAAGGAGCTTTTGATGGTGCTCGCACCAAGCGTGGGCAGCAGCAAGGGCCATTATCAAAGAATACGAAGGCTTTGAGAGCTAAAGCGAAAAGGGGAAACATAAAGTGAAGCGCGATAACCCACGCGATAACCCACGCGATAACTAGTTATCGCGCGATAACCCCCGCGATAACCCCCGCGATAACTAGGTTATCGCGCGATAACCCACGCGATAACTAGTGCTCTAACCCCGTTCTAACCCCGCGATAACTAGTTAGAGCACGCAAAGATCAAATGGATGGTGCTCGCACCAAGCGTGGGCAGCAGCAAGGGCCATTATCAAATAATATGAAAGCTTTGAGAGCTAAAGCGAAAAGGGGAAACATAAAGTGAAGCGCGATAACCCACGCGATAACCCACGCGATAACTAGGTTATCGCGCGATAACCCCCGCGATAACCCCCGCGATAACTAGGTTATCGCGCAATAACCCACGCGATAACTAGTGCTCTAACCCCGTTCTAACCCCGCGATAACTAGTTAGAGCACACAAAGATCAAATCGCAAAAAGTGCAAAACGGGCAATATCGAGCAAACGAAACATGGAAGGCACATTGTTGCATCATAGTGCACCCATGTAACATGTGAAATTCCGGGTTCCAACCATATTAACAACACCCAAAATTGGGGGGGTTCCGCACCACGCCCTAGAACGCTGAGGGGTTGGGGGAACCAACCATCCGACTGCCCCTTCCCCTTACCCTGTCGGATCCTTACCTTCTGGACACTAATCATGAGGGGGTTGTGGGGCTTCTCCTTCCTCCCCCCAGCCCCCACCCCCCCCGCATCCTCCTCCTCCTCCTCCACTTCCTCCACTTCCTCCTCCTCCTGACCCACATAGAGGGTCGTCTTCGTCCCCGCACCCTTCTCGGCATGGGCGGTGACGGACTCCACCACCGCGTCCACATCGTCCGGATGAAGCTGGATCAAAAATCCAGCAACCCCTGGATTTACCTCCAGCAACTCGAAGATGTAGTTGCTGAGAACCAGGGGGTCTCGGTCGTCCGCCATGAAGGGGGACTTATGGACAAGGAGTCCAAAGTCCACACCATGTTCAAAGCGGGTCGCCACAGGGCGCCTCACATTGGCATCACCCATCGTAAACCCCTCAGGACCGCCAAGGCGACGGACCCCAAGGAGCTTTTGATGGTGCTCGCACCAAGCGTGGGCAGCAGCAAGGGCCATTATCAAAGAATACGAAGGCTTTGAGAGCTAAAGCGAAAAGGGGAAACATAAAATGAAGCGCGATAACCCACGCGATAACCCACGCGATAACTAGTTATCGCGCGATAACCCCCGCGATAACCCCCGCGATAACTAGGTTATCGCGCGATAACCCACGCGATAACTAGTGCTCTAACCCCGTTCTAACCCCGCGATAACTAGTTAGAGCACACAAAGATCAAATCGCAAAAAGTGCAAAACGGGCAATATCGAGCAAACAATACATGGAAGGCACATTGTTGCATCATAGTGCACCCATGTAACATGTGAAATTCCGGGTTCCAACCATATTAACAACACCCAAAATTGGGGGGGTTCCGCACCACGCCCTAGAACGCTGCATCCCATGGGGGACCTCGATGTGCCCAGCACCGCTGACATTGTCAGCGGTGTTGTGGCGGGCTTGGGGAAGTCCCGGCTGAACATCTCCCGAGAGATCGGGGAGTTCAGCCGGACTTCCCTGACCTCCTTGAGGGAGGCCAATGCCTCCCTCAAGGAGGAGCTGAAGGTTGCCCATGTTTCGGGTGACGCCAAGGACAAGAGGATTGCGGACTTGGAGACCAAGTTGGCCGATGCCACCGCAAGTGCCCATGACTGGCACCTCAAGGCCAAGGAGTTGGAGACGCAACTCCAAGCGGCCAAGGCCAACGAGGAGTGGGCGAGGTCCATTGTGGCCCATAGTGTCACACGGAGTGCACCCCCACCCCAAGGGTCTGGGAGTCAGGGCAGTGGGAGTCAGGGCAGTCAGGCCGCCTCCCCAGCACGTGGCCTCCCCCCGAAGCCGCAATGACTACCCCCATCCAACCCCGCCCTTGCAGCTTTATGCCGAGAGTTGGTGTACCGCAAGGTGCACATCTTGGGTGTACAAATGCACAATGTGCAGTTTGGGGCTACAGGGACACGCAGGCAGGGGAAGGATTGGCGCCGTGCGCGCTTGTGCAGCGGCAATGAAAGGCAAAGGGAGCTAATTTGCCTTTCAAATGCACATGCGCATGCGAATTTTCCAAGGTGGTTCCATTGGACCACCATTCAAGTGGTACAATGCGATACTTCACAAAGAATGCCGGGCCATCGCCATATGAGGGATCCTTCTCCGCTTTCCGCCATCTGCGTTGTCGGGGCGCATAGTGGTGGGGAGGTCTGTGTTGAAACAGGTGGAGTGCTCCATAGTCCCATGCAAGGGACCCTGATGCGGTTGGATGTACATGGAGGTGGTGTTGTGGATGCGAAGGCCTACAAGGGCTGGCCGGGTGTGGTTTTCAACTCCAAAGCCCACCACGGGCCTGCCCGATGGAGGGGGGAGCACTATGCCATTGTTTTCTACAATTGTAGGGGTGCAACACAGATTACCTCCCCGATGAGTCTGTTGATGAGTTATTGGCCTATGGCTTTCGTCCTTGGGGCCACTAGTGAGCACCGTATACTACCAGTATACGGCCGTATACCTCCGAGTATACGGCCGTATACCTGGAAGTATACGGCCGTATACTCGAAGTATACGGCGAAAGATTTGTGCTGAATCGTACATGCTGTGCGCCTGTTGCATGCGCCTGTGCGCACGGTTTCACTGGGCAACTGGCCCACATATGCCTGGCACATCTCTCCACAGCAATTATTGTAAGCAATATGTTTGCAAATGCCCATCAGAAGGAGAAGGGGCTTTGTTTGGAGAGCATTCAAGATTTTTGTGAAGGAATCAAACGCCGGCATTTGACCCCCTATGCAGTATGTGCTCTGCATCCACAAACGTCAACGCCAGCACCCTATTTTGTTTCACATGTTATGGCCCACCCTGTTTTTTTTACAATAGGATTGCGGGGAAAGAGGGCAACGGCAAAGACGTTTGTGGATGCAATCGGTAGCATCAGCATTGCTTGGTGACGATGTACTTTTGCGACCCCATGCCCAAGGCCTCGTGATTATTTTAAAAGATGGTGAGGTGGATGTGGCCGACAAGGAGGCAATTAACCTACTCTGATGGATGCGGCGGCACCACCTTTCCATCCGGGCATTGAAGGGTTGCATTCGGACCACATGCACTTGGGACCATGTGATGGCAATGCGTAAGACCCTCACACCTTACCTGTCCAAGGGGAGGGTTTTGGAGGTGGCCACTAAAGGGGGTACCCGGACATGTGGGGTGGTGGAATTGCATGATATTGTCACCACCATGGTTGCATGTGCCCATGCCGAAGACAGCATTCGGAAGTATGAGGAGAATACATATTTGGCTGTTGTAATCTGTTCTGATGCCACTGTTTTTCATAATGCCAGTGCCACACGTTGTGACGTGTTTGTGGACCTATGGGAGGATAGGGGGGCACACCATGATGGTCAGGCATTGGCCTCATGGTGGGGTTTTGATGGGGGGGACGATATGGCCCATCTGCAAAGGATGGATGCCGTGGGGAAATTGAATGACCAAATCAAAAAATTGAAGCCGAGGGCGGCATAGAAATTGGGGGTACTCCCAAAAAATTATTGTGTTTTAAAAGTGGGGATGGGAAAGTCATGATGTCGGGTTCGTGTGGGAAATGTTGGAATTGCAATCTCAAGTATGACCAATTTCAAGCCCATTTGTTTGCAATTGCAGATTTTCCAGTGCTTCCTCGCATTGGGTCCCTTATGTCTTGCATCCCTCCTGTCCGCAATGTTGGAGATGTGGCACATTGTTGTGCAAGGGTGGGGACAGGCATTGGGAAACGTCTCAAGGACAGCGCCCGCACATGGGGTTCACCAGGAGCTCTAAGGGCCGTGTCCCATTTCATTTCTAACCTCCGGCAAGAAGCAAAGCACACCCCTGTGGCCGAGAGAGTGATGCGTGCTCCCTCGAAAGAGAAGGAACACACTCTCGACATTATCGCCTCCCGTCTTTTTTTTCGAAACACCTGAGTTGCACGCCGAGTTGGTGCGCATTGTTGCAATGTATTGTACCCATGTTGTGAAGTGGGAGGGCAACAGGTGGCTCAAAACCAGTGCCGTCCTGCCCCTCATGTTGCAGGCCTGTTACTATATACAAAAGATTTGGCGCCATGTGGGTCCTGTTCCCATGGATCAACGCCAACGTTATGCATCCATGGTTACACAATTCACCAAGGCATGGGGGGCATTGGGGTGGAGTGTTCCGGTTTGGGTGCATTGGGTGGTGTGCCACAGTGGGGCACACCTCCAAAGGTGGGGGAATTTTATTAAGTTTTCCTCCATTCCCACGGAATGGAGGAACAAAAGTTTTAAAATGGACATCCGCCATTGTTTTCAAGGGTGGAAGCTGAGCAAGCCTTATGTCACCCGATGGGGACTAAGGCATGCTGTGCACCTGGATGCCCTTGATTGGGGCATCCGGTTGTGGTTTGGGGAAAAGGGTTTGGGTAGAGAGGGGATCAAGTTTGGCATGCAACGCATGCGGAAGAAGCATCGTGCACCAAAGCACATGTAGGTATATATCATGTGATGTGCAATATGCGTAAGTGTGTATATTAGGTATATATAACATGGGGAAGTGGATCACATTTGACATTTCGGATGGGACATCAAACAAGGTTGCTTCTTGTGGTCTTCTGCTTTGCTCATATGGTGCTCTTTTGTGTGTACAATGTGTTTGGGGGTTGCAGGGTCATGAGTAAATGCAAGGGGGAGGGGTAGGTGATGAGAATGGTGGCATGGGTGGAAGGTAGAAAGTCCCCGTATACTCCAAGTATACGGCCGTATACTTCTGAGTGTACGGCCGTATACTCCGAAGTATACGGCAAGAATACTTCTCCAATACTTCGAGTATACTGACAAATACCTCAAAAAGTGTAGATTGCCACACACAGGTGTGGGTGTATGGAATTGGCTTTCTGGTTTTTTGACCCCCCCCCTATTTTCGGGGTGCTAAACTCATTTTTTTGGGGCACACGGAACGACTAGGTACATGTGCCAAAATGGCTGTTTTGGGGCGGTATTCTTGGTATGCCAGGTTATGCTCACCATATGCGTGCGCGCTACAGGGTATTGCCGCGCGATGGCTCAGTGCGCACTACAAAAACATAGCGCGCATCATAGCGCGCGCTATGGCTCGGGGTCTTGGGTTTGTAACCCCATGTCCTAATAAGCAGGGCAAAAACGCCTATTTCTCTAAAGTTTCAGATGCTTCCGGCACCGCAAGTGACACTGTCAATGTCAGAAAAGATTGCCAGCATTTTGGGCCCCCAGTATGGGTGGTCCTTGTGGAAGAACGAGGACCTTTTGGCGGACCTAGTTGAGTTTGCATGTGACATCGCGCGCACTTCCGCTCATAGCACGCGCTTTGTTGACTTGTGCGCGCGCTACGTCCTCATGTTGCGCGCGCTATTTTCCTCAGGTACAAAGATTTGATTACTTGGACGAGAAGTAAGGTCCCCACACACCTTTTTTCTCTCCCGTCCTATGCTAGTTTCGCCACAGAATGGAACCAGCTTGCAAGTAGGCAGCATTTACAGGTTGCCGTGCACACAGATGGGGTCACATTCTTTTCGCAGTGGCCCCTGCAGCACTTTTTTGACTATATATTTATCTTTGATTCCATTGTTTCTAACCTCCAATACCCCAGGGAGTGCCAAGGAGGGCTGTGGATCATTGTGACGGGGGATGGGTTGCCTTGTGGGGGGGAATCGTGGTGCCAGATGTCCATTTCCTTTGCCAACCATGGTCACTTGGCAAGGACGTTGTCCTACCACTGGACTGTTAACGTCGCCCTTTGTGGTGAGAAGTCCACCTCTGTGTTGTCCCAGGTCTGGGCTAACAATCTTGCTTTTCTCCAGAGTGCCATTGACAGTGGTGTGGTTCCCATCCGGGGTGCATCCAGACGCTGCAGGATTTTCTGCGGTGGGGATAGCCCTTGGCTGCGTCGGTTGTCGGGTGTCACTACACATTGGATGGCAGGTAGTCTGTTCACTTACATGACGTGGTGCAAGTCCACTGCAACATGGTTGCAACAGGATGTGGATAGAACCACCGAGCGAGATGAGCAGTTGCTAGGGCTTATTGCACTTGGGGCCAAGTGCAGCCCTATGGATATATTTGGTGTTGTCCAGAGCAGGTTGTTGAAGGTGCCTCTGAGGCGGCGTCACCTCATACCATGTGTTCTGCACCTTCTGATTTTTGTAGGGAGGCAGGTCACTGCCTTGGTACGCAGATTGGCCAAGACTGTGCGTCCCAGTACTAGGGTCTCTGTTCAGGCTATTCTTCACAGGTCGGGTTGTCACATAGCACTACAGGGGACGTCGGAGCCAGATGGGGAAGAGACTTGGTGCCTTCTAAAGGTTTGGGAGGACCTGGCCCCCCTCCTTGGGGGTGACATGAGGATGCACACAGCAGTGGTTGCCATGTACATACTACTGGGGGACATGTATGGCACAATGTTTGAAGAGGGAGCATTGCAGGCTCCAGAGGTTGCCCAGGCTTTCCACAGGTGGGTTTGTCCCGAAAAAAGATCACCTTATATTAACTGGATGTTGCACGATGCTACAGTCACTATTCAGGCGATACGGCCCTATGGCCTAGGAATGTTTTCGGGGGATCTTTTGGAAGGGAGCAACAGGGTGCTGAAGGACATTTGGTCCTCCTTTTGTGATAGAGGTGGGGGGTCAGGAAGCCTCGTGTCGCGCCGCATTAAGATGCTCAGGCAGGTTAATGAGCGTCTGTTCCTGTACTTTGAAGTACCAAGGTGGAATGGGACCTCCAGAAGCAACCTGTGCAATGCACAAAATTTGGCTGACGACGTTAGGGCATATTTTGCGGATGAGGAACTGTGGTAGCGCGCGCTATTTGTTTTTTAGCGCGCGCTACATGCTATCTAGTGCGCGCAATGTCCACCATCGCGCGCGCTATGCTGTTTTCAAGCGCCGGAACCCTTGAAATCGCGATATACAATTGGAAGTAGCGTGCTATGACTACGCACTTCAAATGTGCCTCCAATTGCAAATGCATTGACAGACACAGAGATTTGTTCCTTTTCTGTCCGTTTTTTTTTGGTGTTTTCTATTTTTTTGTTATTGCATTTTCCTTTTTGTATTACAGCTGGAACAGGGGTACTTTAATGTAACCCTCTTGCCCATGCAGCCCGTGGGCTGGGGGTAACCGCCTCCTGCAGCACCGCCAACAACTGCTGCAGGGGCCACAGCAGCTGGTGCGACACCGCAACCACCGCCACATGCAGCTGTACAACCGGGACTGCAGCAGCCGTCCACGACGCCGTGGAGCATGCAGCCACAGTTTCCTGCCGTGCGCACTACTGTTTCCGTTGCGCATGCTACGCTCTTGTTGTGCGTGCTACCTGTCTCGTTGTGCGCACTACGCAAGTCCTCGTTGCGCGTCCTTTGTCTTGTTTTGCGCGTGCTTTGTCTTGTTTTCCGCAGACGCTGTCCCAGACGCTGACCCAGTTCTCCCCAACTCGGCCTCTGTGGCCCGCGCCGCAGTCCCCGTTACGAGCTGCCTCACAGCAGCTGTCTCCCATGCTGTTCCCCGCTGGGTCGCCCACCTTGGGCTCCCCAGTGCGCGGCAGTCTTCCAGTGGGCCAAGTGCAGGAAGTGCTCTTCGGCCCACTGCCAGTGCAGCAGCAGCAGCAAATGCAGTAGCAGCTAGTGCAGGCTACGGCCCAGCAAGTCGTCGGCAGCCCACAACACCAGCAGCAGCAGCAGCAGCAGCAAGTCCAACCAAGACAGCAGCAACCCCAAGTGCCAGCACAGTTTCAGTCTCCCCCACCCGGGCCACGTAGGGGCTTGGCCTTCAGCAGCGACTTTAAGAACCGAATCTGGCCCAACCAAAACAGCATCATCTGCGCCCAAGGGCCCGACTTGGCATGGCTGAAGGACGTGACACCGGCCTACCTCTTCGAGGTGGCCTTCTACAAGTTCTGGCGCCAAAGGGCCACGGCGATTGCCAAGATCCCAGACGGAGCCGTGAAACCCTGCTGGCATGACGAGAGCATTACTGGCCATTGGTGCAGTCTGGCGAACCTGTTGAACCCCTCCGTGCCAACCCAAGAAGGACAAGCTGCCTGTGGACACTGCAAGGTGGAGGAGTACGAGCTGCTTTTTTCGTGCTGGGCAAGTTACGGGTGGGGTCACGTTCGGACCCACACGCCTCCGGGTGCCACCGCAAAGACCGTCCACCACTTCTACTTCAACAAGGACCCACCGAGCTTTATCAACGCGACCGACGCGGGGGCAATGGCCTTCAAGAACGAGTGTGCCTCGGTGAGAAGTGCGGGGGCCAGTTTGCTGTGGGGGTCAGCCAAGAAAGGAGCCAAAGCAGCAAGGGCACTTGCAACCGGCGCCGAAGTCAAAACCACGGCGGTCAAGGACGAGGAGTAGCCGCAGCAGCAGCAAGTGCAGCAACAGCAGCAGCTCCAACAGCAGGCAGCCGTGCAGCAGGCAACACTGTAGCTGCTCCAGCAGCAGCAGCGGGTGCAGATGGCCCAGCAACAGCAACAACAACAACAACAACAACAGGCACAGGCAGAGGTACGCGCTATGTTTGCCATTGCGCGCGCTTTCGACATTGTTGCGCGCGCTCCATTTTCCGTAGCACGCGCGATTTGATTGTTTGCGCGCGCTACGGCCTACCGTCTCTCCCATTGTCACGTAGGTGGGCAGCTTGGAGCAGCTCCTGTGCCTGGGATCCCGCAGAGGGCCGTTGATGATCAGCGCGCCCGCGGACATTGCCGGGTAGTCCAAGCATGCGGCCGACTGGCTTGATGGACGGAAGGAGCAAGGCCCCTCCCCGGTGCTGGCCCGGGCTAAGCGGCAGATGGAGGAGCTGGAGGTAGACTGGGCCGACGTCTTTGCCGTGCTGGAGACGGAATCCGTGACAGTCCCAAGGCAGAAGAAGAAGCGTACCGAGGAGCCAGCAGCCACCAGCCACCTACCACCAGCCATCTCCGCCTCCCACACCGCTAAGCCCCCACACCCGCCTGGCAAGGTCCTTGCCCAGAATGTAACTACGAAGCCAAGAGACATTCGCCAACTTGCTTCAGAATGCAGCCAAATCATGGCGGGTGTCTATTATGTTGTTACACTGGCTACCTAGGGATTTTTTCCTCCTTTTTGGTGTAAATGGAAACTTTTCCCACCTTCCCCGGGGGCGTGGAGGTCCACCTCCTCGAGCATCGACGGGTTGAGTTCCACCGTGGCGAGCTCCGCCAGTCTGGCCCACAGATCCTCGGGGATGATGCGGTCATACCGGCGGTAGCCCGCCGCAGCAAAACCCTCCTCCGTGACGATGGGGGGGTAGGGGATGTCGTGGTTGGCGACGGGGTAGGAGTTGTGGAAGGAGGGGTGGGGGCAACCCATGCCAAGCATGGTGAAGGGGGCGTCGGTGCTGTAGAGGGTGGGGTGGGTGATGTCGGGGATGTGGGTGCGAAGGCGACGGTTGGTGGAGAACTCCGTGGGAGCCACTGCATCCCACGCCTGCACCTTCACCGTCTGGTACCGCACGACGGCGTCAGTGGCCGTGCGGTGCGTCCAGCCACTTTTTTTGACTGGATCCACCCACAGCCACTGCTCCTCGGGGTCGAGACCCTGAGGCGGCATCTCCTGCAGGTCGAGAACGTTAACGAACTCTTTTGACGCTGCAACAGTGCACAGCTTCAGGGTCTTGTTGAAGGCCTCAAGGGTGACTTGAGAAAGCTTCAACTTGACCGCGAGCGTCGTGGGGTACCGGCCCATCACGGCACAGCCGAACCTGCTAAGAACCCCCCTGGTAAGGGCGAAGTTAACACGGGTGGCGTCAATTCGCCAGACCAAGTGGGGATTGCCCGGCTGGTCCCACTTGCCAAAGAGGGCGGCCTCCAGGGGTTCGCGGAGGGGGGGGAGCTTGGGGAAGGATTCGGCGTCCGGGGAGGTGAGGGTGTAGGGGATGGGAAAATAGCCCCCGGGGAAGTGCTCGGAGCCCACGTTGGCGATGTGGGCATCGACCACCGGCTGCACCTCGGGGTTAGGTGGTGCAGCGGGGGCTGGGGCTGGGGCAGACTTGGGGTCGGTGACTGTCACCTTCTTCCCCTTGCCCTTCTTGGGTTGCTTTGGAGGCATGATAAAGGGAAAGGGAAAGGGAATGCATAAAGGGTGCAAAAGAAGAGGAAGAATGGGGCACTTGGCGCGCGCCAAAACCGGAGTTGGCGCGCGCCAACTGCCGAGTTGGCGCGCGCCAACTGCCAAGTTGGCGCGCTAACTTTGACTTGGCTTCCAAAAAGTTGGCTTCGACCCAAAAAACCCACATATTGCATCATAACAACAAAGCAACGCAACCAAAAGCTGTAAAATATCAATAGTTCCTCACGTTTCATGCACAAGGCGTAGCAACAACACAGTGCACAAGTACAAGCAAGTTGAATGCTCTCGACATGGAGTTGACCAGGAGTTGGCGAATGTACAGTATCTGGGGTTGGCTTCGTAGTTACAAAGACCGCCGACCAGCAGCTGATGGCACAGGCGGCACAGAGAGTCCAACGTCAAGCGGAACGGGCCAAAAAGAAAGAGGACGAAGCAAAGAAGAAGAAGAAGGAAGAGGAGGAAAAGAGGAAGAAGAAGGAGAAGGAAGAGGAGGAAAAGAGGAAGAAGAAGGAGAAGGAAGAGGAAGAGAAGAGGAAGAAAAAGGAGAAGGAAGAGGAGGAGAAGAGACGGAAGAAAGCAGAGGAGGAGAAAGCAGAAAAGGTAATGCAGCGCGCGCTATCGGTGTCATTGCACGTGCTATGCATTTCGTCGCGCGTGCTATGCCCTGTATTGCGCGTGCTATGCCTCTGCGCTACTCTTTCCAGGCAAGCAAGACGGCACCGCAGCAGGCACCCCAGCCGCAGCTAGCATCAAAGCCAGCACCGAAGCACCCTGTCCCAGTCCCACACCAGCCACAAGAACAAGGAGGTCCGTGCGGTTCCACCCCACCCAGTAAGGCTCCCGAGGCCAAGCAGCAGAGCAAAGCCAACGCGGACAAGCTGGCAAGACATGAGCTCATGCAGCGCCGAGATTGGTCCTACAAAGACGGCTACAAGCCTCGGTGGATCATCTACTGCACCACTGCGATCGCGCCGATGATTGTGGAAGGAGCCGAAATCAAGCTAGCAGGGGCCGGGAGGGCCCCTCAGGACCACGTGGCCGTCATCATCCCCAACGATTAGTGGAGCCCCAGCCAACAAGGGGAGGAGGAGGAGGAAGAGGACGACTGGTCCGAGTTCATGCCCAGCTGCCAGGTGTTCTCCGCCAAAAGCAAAGCGTATAAGGAGTTGGACAAGTGGCAGTCGTGGTGGGAGACGTACGAGCCCGATGAAATTGTGGACCTCTGCCCCGACCCAAAGACCATGAGGATGTCCCCGTCCAAGCCACCAACCCCAAAGAAGAAGCAGGCCCAAGGAGACCCACCAGCCCAGCCACCAGCCCCCCCACAAAAAGACGACGGACCTGCCGAAGCTGCAGCACAAGCAGAAGCACCAGCAGCAGCTGCACAAGAAGAAGAGGCACCAGCCCCAGCAGCAGCTGCACAAGAAGAAGACGCACCAGCCGCACCACAAGAAGAAGAGGCACCAGCGGCCGCGCCACAAGAAGGAGAAGGAGCAGCCCCGAAAGAAGAAGAGCCACCAGAAGGAGCAAACCCAGAAGGCGACCCAAGTGCGCAAGAAGAAGGGGACGCAGCCCCAGCTGCCGCTGGGGCAGAAGACCACAGACCAGAATGGGAGAAGGAGTGGGAGGCCGAAGTGGTGGTCGAAAGCATTAAGGAGATCACTGGATGACAGTTCGCGCTATACCTGGTATAGCGCGCGCCGTAAGGTCCGTAGCGCGCGCTGTAAATATTTTGCGCGCGCTACACTGTTGGTGCCCATGAGGACCTGTACTGTTGCACACTTTTCAAACCTTTCAGAAAGTTTTTTTGCATGTGTCTTGGGATGGGTGAGCAACAGGGGATGTTTTTGAAAAGCAAGGGGGTTTTGAGAAACATAGGACACTGGAAAAAGCATGGTTTTGAAACGTTTTCCGGTTTTGAAAATTTGAAAAACGTGACAATATAGCGCGGTAGCGCGCGCGCAATAGGCGCGCTACAAAGGTCATATTTTTCAAAATTTGTGCGCACTATGGAAAAAATGCACCATTATGGTGAGCATAACCTGGCATACCAGGAATACCTGGGAGTATACGGGTAAAAAAGGGGGTTTTGGGAGAAAGGGGTATGTGGCATGTACAGGTGGGTACGAATGTATAATGCACAATGCATGCATAGGTGGGTTGGGGAATACCTCTAGTTTGCCAATTGTGATGATCAATGTTGTGTTTGAAAATACCCCATTTTGGGCTCTTGGGGTATACGGCCGTATACTCAAGGCTCCAATACCTTAGTATACGGCCGTATACTCTGGAGTATACGGCCGTATACTTAGAGTATACGGCCGTATACTGGGGGTATTTGTTTGCACCACGTGGTTGTTTCAAGTTGAAAAATTCCATTGTTGTGCCTTTTGTGCCCATCTTGTTGCATTCTTTGCCTTTGCCCAACAATTGCACACCACTTGAAACCAATCTAGGCTCATACTTCACTCAAGATTGCAATGGATGTCTCCATATGTGTCCATTCCAATCCATATTATGTTGCTTCTTGCTCTCCCAGGCCCTCTTTTTCTGCCACCATGACTCATGCGGGCACTCATGCCTTGTTGAAGAAGTGGGCCGATGCCGTAGCGCTCCGCACAGTGCACAGAGGTGTTTACAGCCCCGACAGCACACGCACCGTGTCTTGGCCTTCTCTTGAGAATTGTGCTTGGTCCACCTTGGACACCCCTGTGGCCCTGGTGAAGCTAACGCACCCCGGCGTTGCCCAACCCCACAGCCTCACTGACCCTTTGTTGTCGTTGTTTGACAACAATCCTAATCTGCAAGCTATTGTGTTGCAGCTCCATGATTCGGATGCCCGCGCTGTCGTGGAGCATGTTGAAAAAAGCTGTGGGGGGCCCAATAGGGGGATGAGTTTGTATTTGAGGGAATGGGAGATGCAGGATGGCTCTCCGGGGATTCATGTCTCGGGGGACGTGGCTGCTGGCTGGCGCAGATGGGAGTGCAAGGCCCAGCAAGTGCAGCGGGGGCATTGGGAGGACACCGCCCCCCTCTACTCCCTCCACTCCCAATCGCCATGGTCCTGGCATGCCGATTTGGAGGGCCACACCCTCCCCACCTGGTACAAGGGTACTGGGATACTTGTGGCACATCACTTTGGGGATCATGGATCACGATACACATCCGCCTTGTGTAATGCTTGCCGTCGCCGGTTGAGGCCTCCGTTGGCTTCCCGTTGGTGGTTGGACGGTATTTTGTCAAAAGGCTATTTTTAACCAAAAAAAAACACATGTAGGTATATATCATGTGATATGATATGTTGTGCAATATGCATAAGTATGTATATTCAGTGTACATAACATGCAGAAGTGGATCACATTTGACATTTCGGATGGGACATCAAGCAAAAATGCTTCTTATGGTCTTCTGCTTTGCTCATATGGTGCTCTTTTGTGTGTACAATTCGTTTTGGGGTTGGAGAGTCATGAGTACTTGCAAGGGTGGGGGTAGTTGATGAGAATGGTGGCATGGGTGGAAGGTAGAAAGTCTCCGTATACTCCGAGTATACGG
Organism: Eutreptiella sp. 'Long Island Sound 2002'; assembly: GCA_964036045.1. Taxonomy (NCBI): domain Eukaryota; phylum Euglenozoa; class Euglenophyceae; order Eutreptiales; family Eutreptiaceae; genus Eutreptiella; species Eutreptiella sp. 'Long Island Sound 2002'. Next base: position 21,879,890 of record OZ038380.1, on the reverse strand, counting down.
CCGTATACTTCCGAGTATACGGCCGTATACTTCCGAGTATACGGCAAGAATACTTCTCCAATACTTCGAGTATACTGACAAATACCTCAAAATGTGTGGATTACCACACACAGGTGTGGGTGTATGGAATTGGCTTTATGGTTTTTTGACCCCCCCCCCCCTATTTTCAGGGTGCTAAACTCATTTTTTTTATATCCCATGGGCACACGGAACGACTAGGTGCCTGTGACAAAATGGCTGTTTTGGGGCGGTATTCTTGGTATGCCAGGTTATGCTCACCATAATTGCGCGCACGTAGGGCAGGGCAGGGTGCATCATGTGCATGGCATGCATGCATACGCCAAATAGAATGCAGCAGCAGCGAGTGCTTTGTGCATACAAGAGGCAGAAACCCCGACCAGGGTGATCACGGTGAGGTGAGCGACGTGCACTGCCAGCTATTCGCACTCTTTCCGCACACCAGGGTCATGGCCATTTGATAAAGACTTTTGTACTGCTCGTTGTGTTGGTGATTTTACGTTGTACGCGAACTCATTGCCGTGCGGTGTGGTAATGCGAGCCGAACTCATTTGATGCTCAATGTGTGCGGTTGTGGCGTCGGCTGTCTTGCTGGTAGAGTTGACTTGAGCAAAATTGGATATTCAAAGTGAGTTTTCACACTTTCACAGCGCGGATGTTGGAAGTAACTGGTCCAGCTTTCGTGAAATTGGGGCATTGGCTGGCGATCCGGGGTGCTTTATTTCTGACGGAGTTTTGCATTGTCCTTTGTGCTCGTCGACAGGCGTTGTTCTGTTCGTTGCTAGATTTGTCGTTGCTTTGTTGTGTGCCCAAAATTACGAACCCAACTTCTGTGAAAGAAAAGCCAAGAAGCCCTTCCGCACAATGGGTTAAGCACGGAGTGGTTAGCGATAACGAGGAGGGTGGTGATGAAAGTTCTCCATCGAACAGTTCTATGGGCAGCTGCAAAGACTCGTTTTGCAAAATCCCGAAATATCTGTCGATGCCGAGTTGTAGAAGCCTTTGGGATGCGCTGTTCTAGGGCGTGTTGCGGAACCCCCCCAATTTTGGGCGTGTTCCGGTCAGTTGGGGGGGGGAGGGGGGGGCTACCCGCCCAGCCACCCAGCCGCCCAGCCACCCAGCCACCCAGCTACCAAGCCACCCAGCCAGCCACCTTGTCACCCAGCCACCCAACTGTCTAGCCATCATATTGTGCTGGGCCTTGCATTTTTGCATTTTGCCTCTTTGCCTTTGCTCTCAAGATTACATGATGATGATGTGTCTGTGCAGCAGGTATTGGTACAATTTCCTCACCATGCACCTACGTTTAATTTGTCATGTTTGTGTAATTAGGTAATTAGGTCCTTAGGTAATTAGTTTAATTATATATATATATATATATATATATATATATATATATATATATATATATATATATATATATATATATATATATATATATATATATATATATATATATATATATATATATATATATATATATATATATATATATATATATATATATATATATATATATATATATATATATATATATAGTTGCATTATGCATCGGGACGTGGTTATGGGATGTTCGGTCAAGTTGCACAATCACCCACACAACTGCCGTTGCAGTGTGTTGTAGCGTCCCCGTGTCCAACTAAGGTCGGCGAGCATGCATGGGGCTGCCCCAGTGCATGTGGTTCTTAGATAGGAAAAAATGTGTGAACTTGTTGGCATCTTTGCACAACACATTCACATGCGTCGACAGGACCGGGGATGTAGAATGGCCGAGCCCCATGGCGCGTTGGGGTTTAAAGACGGGATGCGCCACCACTCGCAAACCAGTCCTACTGGCACTGTTTGTATGGTATGGTATAGAGAGGCCATAGTCCCATATTACACCATTGAGGGTTTGCACCCTCTTCTGTCACGATATATATTTTTCACCCCAATGTGGTGCCTTGCCATGTGGTGTTAATTTCTGTTTACCCAATAATGAGGACTGCCATTTTGCCTCCAGTTGTGCAGGGAGTCCTTGCCTCACTGGTAGCCGGTTGTTTGGGGCCCCTCTTCACAACAATGCGATTTGAGACATTGATGATTGTCTTTGCATTCCGTCTATGCCACATTGTGTGTCTTCAACTGCACGTGATATTGAGCATGGGAGGGAGGGGGGTCATTTCGCACTTCAAAAGAGGCCACACAGCCCCAAATGCAGTAGCATACATAGCCACAAGTCAAAAGGGGATGGCTTGCACGCCTAGGGACCCCAAGTGTGGCCGTTTTTTCTTCGTTTTCCTTGATTTTGGCCAAATTTTCCCCCCAGCCATGTTTGGCCAGCCGTGGCCAGCCAAGGCGGGGGGGGGGGGGGGGGTTCAACCCACCCAGCCGCGGCTAGCCGGGGCTAGGAACACCCCCTTTGGGGTTTGTTAATATGGATGGAACCCGGACTTTCACGTGTTACATGGGTGCACTATGATGCAACAATGTGCCTTGCATGTCTCGTTTGCTCGATATTGCTCGTTTTGCACTTTTTGCGATTCGGTCTTTTTGTGCTCTAACTAGTTACAACGGGGTTAGAGCCCTAGTTATCGCGGGGGTTATCGCGCGATATCCTAGTTATCGCGGGGGTTATCGCGCTAGTTATTGCGCGATAACTAGTTATCGCGCGAGTTATCGCGGAGGTTATCGCGCTGCATTTTCTCTTGTTCCATGTTTCCCCTCTTCGCTTTAGCTCTCAAATACTTTACAATGGCCCCTTCTGCTACCCACGCTTGGTGCGAGCACCATCAAAAGCTCCTTGGGATCCGTCGCCTTGGCGGACCTGAGGGGTTTACGATGGGTGACACCACTGTGAGGCGCCCTATGGCAAGTCATTTTGAAAAGGGTATGGACTTTGGACTCATCATCCATAAGTCCCCCTTCATGGCCGACGAGAAGGACCCCCTGGTTCTCAGCAACTACATCTTCGAGTTGCTAGAGGTAGATCCAGGGGTTGCTGGATTTTTGATCCAGCTTCATTCGGAGGATGTGGACGCGGTGGTGGAGTCCATCACCGCCCATGCCGAGGAGGGTGCGGGGACGAAGACGACCCGCTATGTGGGTCGGGAGGAAGAGGAGGATGTGGAGGAGGAGGTGGAGGAGGTGGAGGAAGTGGGGGGTGGGAGGGGGGAGGGCAAGCCCCACCACCCCCTCATGATTAGTGTCCAGAAGGTAAGGATCCGACCCGGTAAAGGGAAGGGGAAGTCGGATGATTGGTTCCACCAACCATGTGTGACGAAAGACCAAAAATGCTTTGTACCAAGTGTTTTGTCTTGTTTGTCCCAGTGAGGGATGGAGTTGAGGTGCGCGATAACTACCCGCGATAACTGCGCAATAACCGAGTTATCGCGCGATAACTAGTGCTCTAAATAGTTAGACCAAGGTGCTGTGGCTGTGCTCTAACTCTGTTCTAACTCTGCTCTAACTCTTTGCCCCCCCCCCCCCAAAAAAAACACCCCTACGATAAGGGTTGTGTGGGGAAAGAAAGGGAATGGGGGGGTTTTTGAGGGTGCCGAATCCATTTTTTTTAGGTGGTTTGCCCCAAAATTGAGGCTAGGTGGGTGTTCCGGAAATTGTGCTCTAACTAGGTGTTCCGCACCACGCCCTAGAACGCTGCATCCCCCGGAGGAGGCTTAGGCCCCCGCTGTTGGGCAACATGCGCTTCAGCCTCCGGGGACTTCCCTCCATGGCAAAGCAGGAGAACTTTGACAAGATTCTCCACTTCTTTGCAAAATAATACATGTGGTTGATCCAAAGATGCGTCCATAGAAGTTTGCCCCACCGGAGCTCATTGTGGGCGGTGCCCATGGCTATGCAATGGTTCCGGAGCCGCCCCAAGTCGGCCCTGGAGAACCATGCGGAACGCCAAGCGTATACACACATGCTTGCAAAATTGTCCCACCATGTTCACACCGACTCCCAACTTTTTCCTGCTACTTGATGCTGCCTCACACTGGGATGTAGTAGGCAAGCATCTAGTATCTTCTCCCAACCGCTGTTCCGCATGAAATGGATGGCAGCAGCACACTCCATCCTCACCTTCCCCTTGTTTGCCTTGTCCTTGTTTGATGAGGCACGCGTGCAAGTTCGTGCTGCAAGCCGTGCCTCATCTAGAACCGGTTGCAGCATGGTGCGTGCCACAATGGCCGGTACTTTACCTGTCAATTGTACAACGGGGTCCCGTGTCTAGTTGATGCCACACAACAGGACACGGAGGATTCCTCAGACCCCATGGAGGCCACAATCAGGCACTCGCCTATCACATGTAATGGTCCTATATATAGCACCTATGGCAACAGTCCCTTCCCAGTTGCCGTCTATTGCACTTGCTGTGCCAAAGGTAGCAAGGCAAACAGCACGGTTGCGCATGTAGACCCAACACGCGGTGGCACCAGGGGATTCTGCCTTCCAGTTGTGGCAGCCCGCCATGAGCACCTGTGCTTTTTCATCTGCACACCAGTAGCCACCAACTAGATAGTTGGTTGGGGCTGGCGGTGCCACCAAGCGTGCAATGGACGTACGAGGCCTCACGCCTCGATGTACCATCCACCGCAATAGGCAACCAATGCAGCCGTCGTTCCCCGGTTGCATGATGTCCGAGGGCGGGGGTGGTCGACACTGGTACAGGTGGCCGATGCGGTTGGGCAGGCAGCAGGCCGCACCATGGATGGTCGTGTCGTCCCCCGTATAGGCAGTGAACGCCCGGGACTCCGGTAACGCTAGCTGCCGAAGCATGCCGTACACCTGGTCCCATACCACGCCGTACGTCATGCTCCCCACTAGGTACCGCGATTGTGTCCTAGAGAGGTGCAACGACCCGATCCGCCAAACGGCCATAATCAACCTCTCCTCCATGGTGGGCTCAGGCGGGACGGCCACTACAACTCTTGTTTCTGGGGTAAGCACTAGTTGCCCGGTGTCGGGCACGTACTTGACGGTGTAGGGTGCTGCAAGCTCCTTGGTAACAACTTGATGGAGCTCTTGTAGGCGCCTCCGTCGTGTACGATCGGCTAACAAAAACGAATGGCTCCTTGGGCCGCGGCATGGTGTTTGGTACAAAGCCTGTGGAATTGGGTGCGTTTTTATCAGGGGTTTCTACCATCCCAATGCCCAAGGTGACCAAATTTGGTGAGAGTAACGTGAAATTCGTACGAAATTCGTACGAAATTCGTACGCCCGCTGCGCCCGCTCCGCCGGGGTGGCCGTACGCGGGGCTTTTTTTTGGGGGGGGGGGGGGGGGGGGGGGGGGGCATCAGTGTCCCCTTGCGGGGGGGGGGGGGGGGGGGCTTGGGCTTTCCGCTTCCGGGCCGAGGGGGTGGGGGGGCGTCCTCCTCCCCCTCGACGTCAATGACGTCAACCCCCCCCTTCTGCTGCCTTCCCAAATGGACGCGCATGGCAAGCCATGCCACGTCCACCCACTCCGGCTTCCGCTGCTGCCACCCCGTGATCACATTCAACCCAAGGACCCCAGCCGTGGTCACCGTACCCTCCTCCCCAGTCCGCGCCACCCCCGTCTGCACCCGCTCACAAGCCGGTAGGCAAACATGCCCACCAGCTCCTGCCCCTCGGGCAGGTTGGAACCCCCAATGACCACAATGGGGCAGGGGAAGGAGATGCGGAGGGCGGCCTGCACCCCCCGGGCCTCCAAGGCCACATCCCATACGGCAGAGAGATGCCGCTACCGCCCGTTGGGCCCGGGCGCCACCCTCTGCGTCAAGGCCGGAACCGGCTGCCTGGGGGCGAGTGTTACCCGGACCAGGGGGGGATCGAGGTGGGCGGTGCCCAAGTCCTCGCGGCACGGCATGGTGACGACCACCTCCCGCACGGCATGCCCCGCACCGGAGCTGGCCTCACTGTGGCCCCCTGCAGTGCGTCCAAAGCGCCGCGAGGCCTCACTGCGCTCACTGCCGGCCTCAGTCGGGGCCCGTCCACGACCGGTGCCGCGGGCCGCCTCGCTCTCCTGCTCGTGCGCCTGTACACGGGGCCGGGGCGTGAATCGGCGCCGGGTGTGGTGGCGAATGTCTGGCGACCACGCGTGGAACGGGACCTGCAGACAGAGAGAAGCATGCAAGGCACCAATGGAGAAAGGGGGAGCAAAGATGGAGCAATGCAACAATAAAACGAACAAATTGGACGAAACCGAGAGAAATTCGTACCAAATTCGTACGAATTTCGTGCGAATTTCACATAAGCTTCTGTATTCACACCCAGGCATTCATGTGAAATTCGTACGAAATTCGTACGAATTTCGTCCAATTTGGCAATAAAGGAAGCAAACACACAAGCAAGCACACCTTGCAATCACATGGACATGTGTGTACCCTTCGTGAACCGGCCGCTTGAATCCGAGATTCACGGTACCGTGAATTTCACCAGTTTTTGCTTTGTTTTGCACGTAACTTGGCGCCATCGTTTGCGTTTCTTGTGCCATCTTCGGGATTTTTTTTGGGCCACGTTTGGGCCTGATGGGTCCGTTTGGGGTGGGACTTTCACTGAATCCTGGGGACTGAAAATTGAACTCGAGGTTTGCCCCCTTTAATACGTCATATTGAAGCTAAAATGTAGTGTTTTCTCAAAAAACAAAACACCAAAAATGGGGCAAAATCACATGAAATTCACGCAATTATTCAAACGGCCACTTAACCCCCGTTCACGAAGGGTACATGATTGACCATGCCCCAGCCTTCGTACATCTGGGCGACCGCCACGCTGGGCCTGTGTTGAAGAGAAGCCACAGTGTGGTCGGCCGCATCGGGGGGGCAACGCCCGACATGGCGAAGTGGATCTCCGACTCCACGTCGTCGTTGTCCCCCTTGCCGATCTCGATTTGGTGCACGCTCCCCACGAAGAAGAGCATGCTCTGCTCGGCGATCTCCATGACGGCGAGATCGGAGCTCGGGGCGGAGCGGGAGAGGAACGTGGGGTGGAAGGGGCAGGTGGGGGGGCCGGCCGGGACCGCCTCGGGGGCGTCGGCGAAGAGGGCCTGAGCAGCACCCCCCTCCCACAACCCCACCCTCCCAACCACCCCCTTCCCCACCCACAACACCTGGTCCACGCTGGGGAAGTCCCAGCTGGACAAATCCCCAGCAACGGGCAGGGCCTCTTGGGGGGGGGGTTCCAGGTGCGTGGTGTTGGGCTGGTGGTGGCGGTGCCAGGGGTCGGCGGTCCACAAGTATAAAAAAACCCCCTGCAGCCCATCCTTGGAGTCGGGGAGGGCGGGCAGGCAACCCATGGTGGTGGCTGGTGGCCACCATCAGCAGCATGTCCCCCCTGTGCACCTGAATGGTGTCCGAGCGCGCCTCGCCCGCCTCCCCCAGGGCCGTCCCCGCCTGCACCGCCACCTGGTAGTCCTTTGTGGGATGCAGCGTTCTAGGGCGTGGTGCGGAACCCCCCCAATTTTGGGTGTTGTTAATATGGTTGGAACCTGGAATTTCACATGTTACATGGGTGCACTATGATGCGACAATGTGCCTTCCATGTTTCGTTTGCTCGATATTGCCCGTTTTGCACTTTTTGCGATTTGATCTTTTTGTGCTCTAACTAGTTAGAACGGGGTTAGAACGGGGTTAGAGCACTAGTTATCGCGGGGGTTATCGCGCGATGACCTAGTTATCGCGGGGGTTATCGCGTGGGTTATCGCGTGGGTTATCGCGCTTCATTTTATGTTTCCCCTTTTCGCTTTAGCTCTCAAAGCCTTCGTATTCTTTGATAATGGCCCTTGCTGCTGCCCACGCTTGGTGCGAGCACCATCAAAAGCTCCTTGGGGTCCGTCGCCTTGGCGGTCCTGAGGGGTTTACGATGGGTGACGCAAACGTGAGGCGCCCTGTGGCGACTCGCTTTGAACATGGTGTGGACTTTGGACTCCTTGTCCATAAGTCCCCCTTCATGGCCGACAAGAGAGACCCCCTGGTTCTCAGCAACTACATCTTCGAGTTGCTAGAGGTAAATCCAGGGGTTGTTGGATTCCTCATCCAGCTGCATCCCGAGGACGTGGACGCCGTGTTGGAGTCCGTCACCGGCCATGCCGAGAAGGGTGCGGGGACGAAGACGACTTTTTATGTGGGTCAGGAGGAAGAGGAGGAAGAGGAGGAGGAAGTGGAGGAGGTGGAGGAGGTGGGGGCTGGGAGGGGGAAGGAGAAACCCCACACAATCCCCTCATGATTAGTGTGCAGAAGGTAAGGATCCGACCGGGTAAGGGGAAGGGGAAGTCGGATGGTTGGTTCCCCCAACCCCTCACCCACAACACCCGCCGGGTGTGCACTGACGACCCCGAAAACAAGCTCCCCATGCACTCCCTTTGCCCCACAAGGGAGTGGGAGCGTGAGTGGTATGGGGTCACCACTCCCAACATTCTTTCGGGGCAGGGGGTGATTCTTTTTCCATTTGGGGCAACACCCTGCCTTATTGGGGAGGCGGAGGAGGTGGTTGCCGCCGAGCCCTTGGGGGCCTTTAATAGGGACCCCAATGCCCTTGTGCTCACGGTGGGGGGAAAGCTGTTGGTCAACCACCTCCTGGAACAGGATTTTTTGAGTGATGTGCAACTGCAAAGTCTTTTGGATGATTTGGATAGGGTGCCTCTCTCAGAGAAGGCACCCATTTTCAATGAGAACCCCCCCATTGTCGCCAGGCCCCAAGATTCTGTAATGGGACCCGCCGCACATTGTATGGCAACTATGGGGGTGCCACCCACCACAAGCACAACCCCCACAAGCTCCATGATCCGCCAGTCCTCAAAAGGGTGGCACATCGTGTGCTTGAGACGGCGAAGAAGACTGTGGTGGGGGGGGTCGGATGGAGCTGCACCATCCTTGACATGGCCGAAATTTCGAGCTATGACCACACCCCCCAGCACCTCCATCGCGACGCCCCCCATTACACCATTCCTGAAGGCACATTGATTGTCAATTGCCTTATTATGCTAACCCATAATCATGAGGAGGAGCATGGGTCACATTTTCTTTTTGTGCCCTCCAGTAGTTCGGGGTTCCCCGACCCTTGGGTGGAGAGGGCTGTGCCATTCAAGAGGGGCACTGCCTTTTTTTTTAATGCCCTTGATGTCCACCGGGGGTCGGGGATTCCCAAGGCCTCCCCCACGGGGGTGAGGGACCCCCGCCTCATGGCATTTTTTGCCATTGAGCTAACCCAGGGGGGGATTCTTCGATTCATCAACCTGCACGTGACCCAGTCCATTAAGAGGCCCCAGCTGGGGGCACCTGGTGGCCGGGTGGCCAAGACAGTCCAGTGTGATGGGGCAGTTAGGTGTAGGGGGAAGGTGGTAGCCCATTGCTACGGATGCAATCGGCTGATTTTGTGCACCGTTGTCCACCCTTCAGGCCCTCCCCCCTGGTACCCCTGGTAAGGCCCAAGCTCTTGCAGCTTTGTAGGCCTTCAAACAAGCCCTCAAGGATGAGACCCCAGGCATCCCTCTCAGGGAACGTCTCCCCTCGGCCTCAAGGGCCACAGAAAAATTAAAGATTTCGATCTAACAAGCACCAAATTTTTCTTAACCTCCCCCCCCTTCCAAAGGCAATTTGTGGATTGCCTCAAAGAGCATGTTCCCACAGTGAGGACCCCTGGTGGACCTCCATTATGGGTTGTTGTGCATGTCATGGTGAGATGCATTGAGGGTTTGTATGAGCTTTGGAGGGTGAGGGAGATGTACACTCTAACCCAAGTGGAACGCCACCGTGCGTTGACCACAAAATTTTCAAAAGCTTGGGGAGACTCAAGTTGGTCCCCCACCAGGTGGATACATTGGTGCTTGGCACATTCCACCTTTTTTGCCGAGAAATGGAGGAACATTTTTCAGTTTTCCTCCATCCCAACGGAGTATCGGCATGGGCCTTACAAGAGGAGGCTCAAAAATTGTTTTAAGGGTTGGTCCTTGGTGAGGCCAAGCATGTCCCTCCGCCACATGCACCATTGCATGTCCATGAACGCCCTGGAGCAAGGGCTTTTGGGACTGGAGGCAGCCAAGGCCTCAGACATTGATGACTTTGTATGAAAAACGACCACAGATGCTTTGTGCCAAGTGTTTTGTGTTGTTTGTCCTAGGGAGGGAGGGAGGAGGGGTGCGCGATAACTACCCGCGATAACTGCGCGATAACTGAGTTATCGCGCGATAACTAGCGCGATAACTAGTTAGAGCAAGGTGCTCTAACCGTGTTCTAACTCTGTTCTAACTGTGCTCTAACTCTTTGACCCCCCCCCAAAAAAAACCACCCCTACAATGAGGGTTATGTGGGGAAAGAAAGGGGATGCGGGGTTTTTGAGGGTGCTGAATCCATTTTTTTAGGTGGTTTGCCCCAAAATTGAGGCTAGGTGGGTGTTCAAGAAATTGCGTTCGAACTAGGTGTTCCGCACCACGCCCTAGAACGCTGCATCCCATGAGAGGAAGCTACTCAGGTGACACCCCGAGATGTCCCTGCTGTCGGGTGGGAGCACCTCGGGTTGGGTGGCGACATCGGTGCGGGGGAGCTGGGCTCCACTCCCCACACTCGCCACGATGACGCTGCCCGGCGTCACTGGGTGGAGGTCCCCAACCTAAGGAACACTTTCGGTGAGGGGGGGGGTGGAACTTCTTGAAGAGAGGCCCCCCGACCCCCGACCCCAGGGAGCTTTTGCTTTGCCAACGCCGCGGGAGATCCGGATCCTTTGCCTCATCTTCACTCCGCCCGGCGTTGAAGAGCAGCTCAAAATTTTTTGCGACGACCTTTTCTCGCAGCTGCCGCACGCCTTCATCACCTTGTTCCACCCCACCTCACAATCCCGTTGTTCCACAAGCCCCCGAAGCACAATGTAGCCGTTCCCATTAACAAATATGAGGGGCGGCTAGGAGGGGCCAACCCTGTCCGGGGCGGGGCGGGGTCGGGGTTGCCCATCACCCCATGAGGGGGGTCGGGGAGGGTGTTCGGTGCGGAGGGGGGGTTCACTCGAAATGAAGGGGGGGGTGCATGAGGCACCACGGTACCATTGCAAATAACTTGTACTGTAGAAGGTGGGGTGGGTGATGTCGGGGATGTGCAACTGTGGGGGGATGGGGGGATGGAAAGGGGTGATGCCCAAATCCTCCCACCACCGGGGGCTGGCAAGGTGCCAGGAGAAGGGGAAAAAGGAGTGGTTAGATGGTGCCCGTGCAGCAAGATCGTGCAGGCACACCATGTCGCAATTGGGGGGGGTATACACAAGGTTAGTGGTGGGGTACACCTGGACGTGGGCGTCCTTAGGCTTCCCCACCGGGTTAGTGCGCATGGAATTGAGCAATTGGTCAATGGTGGCGGGTTGAGGGGTCACATGCAAAAACTTAAGGGAGGGGAGTTGGCGGCGGAGTTCCCTCCACAAAGTTGTGGACCAGGCCTTCCCCCCAAGATAGGAGTTGCGGGTGGGGCTGCGCAGGTCGATGTGGATGACATCGGGGGAGGGGTCGAGTGATGCTGCCCAGCCCACAACATCGTCCACCCCCAGTGCCCCCGACTGGTAGGTCGCCTCCTCAAATCGGTGGTCGGTGACGGGGAGGGCTTGGTAGTGGGCGAGGGTGTCGGCAGCGGGATCGGGGCGGGACTGCAGGGAGGCGAGCTGGGACAAAGTCTACTGGGACATGGTCACAAGAAGAAGCAAAGAAAGGCTTTGAGAGCTGTGAGAAAGCGAAACACTGGAAATTGGGGCAAATTCGTACGAAATTCGTACAAAATTCGTATGAATTTCATGCGAATTTCACATTCTCGTGAATCTGTGAACCAAGCGTGAACTTATGTGTGAATTTGGGTGCGTGAATTTCAGATTCGACCGAATCTCACCGAATATGTTGAACCATGTGGCTACTTAAAACCTCTAAATTGCACACATTTGTTGGATCTCACTTTGGGCGAAGATAGCATGAGAAACACACACGATGGCACCAAGTTACGAGCAAAACACAGCAAAAAGTTGTGAAATTCACGGTACCGTGAATCTCGGATTCAAACGGCCGGTTCACGAAGGGTACAAACACCCTGGAGGCATCCTCGGGAGCGGGGAGGATGGGCAAACACCCTGGAGGCATCCCCGGGGGGGGGGGGGCGGACAAACACCCTGGAGGCATCCCTGGGGGGGGGGATGGGACAAACACCCTGGTGCAAGCCCACTACCCCATCCCGACACAGAGTGTTAATCGTGCAGGGCAAGGGGGGGGGGCTGGAAAGGGACAACAATCAAGGGGAAACAGGTGCGGGGGATAGCAAAGAGATATTAACACAGTTAATTGTGCCCCAAGCACGGGGACCGCATGTGGCAATCCTATGCCACAAGTACTACACAAAATGCCACCTAAACGTCCCTGTTCTCTGTTGGGGACACAGCGCCAGCGCGCAACCCAGCTTGAGGATTTGGAGGCTGTGGTGGCGGCCTCCCTATGTGAGCAATATCGGGCTGAACTCCAACCCGGTAGTAGCATTCTGCTAGTCCCTGAGGACTACGGCCGGGCCACGGACGCCAACCCCGACAATTAACGCGTCAGAGGCCTTGCGCGTGCTGTGGCGGATGCGTAGTTCCCAGATGTCGCGCCGCGACATGGCCTACCCGCTGCCTAACCTAGACAGCACCGTTAGCTGGGCCGACGTGGCGCTGTGGCTGGAGCACATCAGCCAACCCGCTAGCCGGCGGGTTGGTATCCTTGAGGGGGAGTACGGAATGCAAGGGGCGTACTGCAATGTTGCTGAGCAGCTAGCCTTGCTGCATGAGCCGCGAGCCGTACGCACACTAGAAGCCTTGCAACCGGACACGCAGCGCAACACTTGGGTGACCATCTATGTTGACGGCACCAACCGGTGGAATTGGGCCTACGTGCACTGTGCCGTTGCTGCACCGGGTTGTGGGCCCACACAGCTTGCCAAAATTGGTGGCTGTTCGAGGGTAGCGAGATGTGGGCCACAGTCTACAACATGCAATCGGAGTGTGACTTCGATACTCAGCTCCGCGCTGCTTCGGCCCTGCAACTGCCGCATGCGGATGGGGTGGCGCGCAGCCCCCTATTCTTCGTCCGGGCCGATGGCAAGGCCCACATCATGCTGGCCGGCGGGGACGGCTTCACCAAGAAGAGCCCCGGGGCCATCGTGTGCACTGCTGCGGCGCAAACCGTTAAACTGTTTTGCGCAAGTTCGGGGGACAAGAGGTGGCCCTTGAAGGAATCAAGGGCCATGTACGTCTCACCGGGGTGTTTCGTGACATCCCGGCGCACCGCCGTGCATGTTCGTGACTTCGGTGCGCATGGAGTCATGTGTGTTGCCATTGCGGGGGTCAACGGAATTGTGCGGGTGCTCGTGACCCATGGAGGAGTATCCAGGAAGAGTGCGGCTAGCATGGCGCAGGGGGTTCTAAACGGGGCACGGAAAGTGGCCCGCACTGTGCGGCCTGGAAAGTGGGGTTGCACAAGGCAAATGCCAAAGGACAAGTGCGCATTGAGCTGGGGGCTGCTGCGCACTTTGTCAAGGCCCGGCTCTGGGGCCCACTATTGCAGCTGGTTGCACCGGTGATCGGGAACCATCAAGTGGGGGGCAGGCCATGGGTAGATGTGTGCATGGAGTGGTGGGAGGCGTTTGCTGCCATGGCCGAGGTGGCATGGAAGGAGGACTTTCTGAGTGGCGCAAAACAACGTGCCTTGCTGCAACGCCAGCTGACCATGGGGGCAAGGCACCTTGACCTCGGATGGGGGAAGACCTTGTGGACGCACATGTGGATTGGCCACATGTATGCGTATGTTGCACGGTGGGGGACCATTGCAAAGTTTAGTTGCTTTGCATTGGAGGGTAGCCGTGTGCGATTGAAGCGGCTGCTTAGGAATAGTGGGGGGGTCAGCTTGCTGAACGATAGGTCGGGCTTGCAGTGTGTGGTGGATAACCACACAGTAGATGATAACCTCCGCAAGGAAGGTTGGGAGGTGGGGAGTAGGGCTGTGACCGAGCAAAGGGGGTTCCAATGCCGGTGCACGACTTGGTCACATGCCCGGTGGGAGAGGAAGGGGAGAGATAACATGGTGAGGAGGGTTGTGGAACGTGCATTGCGACAAAGGACCAAGTAAGTGCGTATGATGAAAAATTTGTGCCCGTGCATGTTCAGTGAGCCCCGAGTGAGCCCCCAATTAGCCCTTAGTGAGCACTCGGTGAGCCATTTGTCCCGCTCAGTGAGAGCTACGTGAGAGCTAAGTGAGAGCTAAGTGAGCCGGCTCAGTGCCGGCTCAGTGACGGCTCAGTCGGGTTGCTAAGTCAACTGAGCCGTCGAAAAAAAAGTTCCCCCCCCCGGTCGAATCCCTTGGGACTAGGGATTGGGATCCCTTTGGGCATGAAACCCCTTGAAAAACACCACTTGCCCCAAATGAGCCGTTTTAGCCCCAACTGAGCCCCAACTTCACATTTCCAAGTGAGCCGCAGGTACAGGGGGGCTCCCAAAGGGGCCGGGGCACAACCTGCTTATGCAGTTTTCTGGCCTCGGCAGCTCAATAATGGAATTTTCCAAAACTGATTTTTTTTATATTATGACCATCCAAAATGATCAAATATCCGATGCAAAGCATTTTTAGCCCCTATTTATGTGTTTTTCACCCTATTTAGGTATTGGGGGGGGGGGGGGGGCGCTCCCAAGGGGGCTGGGGCACAACCTGCTTGTGCAATTTTTCGGCCTCGGCGACTCAGAATTGGAAATTTCTGAAACTGTTTTTTTTTGATACTCTGGCAATCCAAAATGATCAAATATCCTATGTAAAGCATGTTTTAGCCCCTCTTTATGTGTTTTTCACCTTATTTGGCTGTCGGGGGGGGGGGGCTCCCCAAGGGGCCGGAACACAACATGCTTATGTAGTTTTACAGCTTCGGCATCTCAAAAATGGTCGTTCCTCTCCCCTCTTCGAGGTGCCTTGCCGAAGGCAATATGATTTTAATGAAATTGCATGCCTGTAGGCGATGTGCCCACCTGTGGGCCACTTCTGATTTTCCCCCCGCGCTTGGTCCTGTGGGGACCTATGGGGACCTATGGGGGCCTATGGGGACGTATGGGGACCTATGGGGACCTATCGGGGCCTATGGGGACCTATGGGGGCCTATGGGGGCGTGTTGGCACCTATGGGGACCTATGGGAACCTATGGGCGCCTATGGGGGCCTGTGGGGACCTATGGGGGCCTATGGGGACTCATTGGCACCTATCGGGACCTCTGGGGGCCTATGGGCACCTAGGGGGCCTATGGGGACCTATCGGGACCCATGGGGACCTATGGGGACCTTTGGGGACCCATTGGCACCTATGGGGACCTATGGGGACCTATCGGGGCCTGTGGGCCGGGAGGCATCAACTTTTTGCACACCCCCTTTGACACCAACCCCCCCCCCCCCACTTCCTCCAAGCATCAGATCTATATCAGACATATCACACATCTTGTTGTATACGCTGCAAAAACAACATGCCACATCAGACATCAGACATCAGACTTTATACACAATCCTGCCATGGCCCTGTCAAGACTCTTTTCTTGGGCCTGATTTTGTGTCTGGTGCCAATGACTCCATATGAAACTATGTTATATTGGCCGAGTCCCAACTAATTGGTGGCCACGCAGAGTACTATGTGCTTTGTGGACCCGGCGTCCCATCGTTAAGGTCGCTATGGGGTGCCATACGGAACCGGCAGCTGTACATGTTGCGCATGTATTGCAAAGGTTGCATTCCTTTCAATTTTTCAATTTTTTTTATAATTTACACGACCAACCGCAAAAAAAAAAATACACGGCTAGACGATTTTTTTATACACGACTTACATTTTTCACTCTGTTGCCTATGCGTTTTGCCTTGCGTGTTCAGCCCACGTTATGCGTTCTGTGCCGGTTGGCTGCCTCTCGGTGTGCCTCTTGAGTGTGCCCCCATGTTTTGCACATCCTCACCATCTTCTGTGAGTGGTTTGTGCAGCAGAATCTTTTGTGGACTGTGTGGGTGGCAGGACAGATGGTTTTTGAAGTCACCAAGGAGAGGGACTGTCCCATGCCAAAGTGGCTCCTGGGTGCGGCTGAGAAGTGAGAACCTCAGGGGGCAGGAAGTATGTCCTTTGCGCACCTTCCGACACGCCGCTGGAGGGTGCCTCTCCTAGATTGCGCACGTGTTGCATGTTTTTCACATTATACACAAACGATTGGAAATGGGTGTTCGATGACGCTTCTTCCACGCTGTAGTGCCACGTGGTGGTCAATTTTGAGTTGAAAATGAGCGATTTTGGAACCAATCTTTAGGACGATTGTCCTGAACGTTCAGGATGATGGCCAGTGTGCCATGTATGTCTCTCCAATGAAGGCCCGCTGATGATAGGTGTGGATAAATTTGTTTCCTGTGCTTTGGTTTGTGCCTTTTGTTTTCTAATTTGGCTTTGATGGTGTTTCTCCCCAACCCAGCGCAATGCGCAGGCGACAGCACTGGTGAGCGCCGCCGCAGAAGCCGGGCCCGGCCTCAAATCCAGCGCAGAACGTTCTAAAGTGCCTTTCTGAAGTGGCCAAGGTGATATGTGGAGATTTGCACTTTGTGAAAAGCCGGATGTGTCAAATAACTTGTACTGTAGGGTTCTGCATTTGGTTTCCGCCAAGCAACCTTTGCAATATCACATTTGGACAGAAGATTATGATCCACTCCGAAATGCATCAACACAACACACAAAGTGTCCACACAAGTAAATTCACGACAAAACTCATGGCTCCGATGGTAACGGCAAATTTCCAGACTGGTGAACCCATTTGCAGAATTGTCACGAAGTTTTGTGCCATTGCACGGCTAGCCAAGTGGGAAAAACTTTATCTCTTGGATGTCCATATGAGGTTCATGTGTGCATGTGTGCCCGCACTACAGAAATGTGCTCACAGAAACCGCCGGTTCATTTTAAGATTGTGGCCTTTGCATGTGCTGCATGTGCTTTGGACTTTGCATGTGCTGTGCTTTGTTTTTGAGCCCACCTGACGGCGTGAGGGTGTTGGTGCGCCAGAACACCATAAACAAAGAGACAACCGTTACCTACTAAGGATTATGTAATAGTGGTGCTTGGGGTCGGGAGTACAAAAATAGGGTTGGTCACTGCGGTAACCAACCTCAGCACATGCGCTAGTTGCAAACCTGCCCGTTTCAGGGATCTAGACATGTGACGAAGAGCACAACTTGGAACTGCTTGGAACGGAGCAACCAATGTACACCTGCAACGCCTCCGTGTTTGGAGCCTTGCTACTTCGGGTTGCTTGCCTCCCCCACAAACAAATTTGCCAAATTGCAAAAGAAGTGGTTGCCCAGTCAACTCAAGAAGTCACGAGCCGCACAAGCATGCAAAAGTGGCGCATAGTGGCCGCCATGCCTTGCTGATTCACTCTTCTTTCTAAGTGTATTGTTTGGTGCATCCCTTTGTATCCGCGTGTTGCCAACAATGGGTGAGCGAAAGGGCCAAAGCAAGTACTACCCCCCAGATTTTGACCCCACTCGCCTGCCCAAGCAGGACACAAGACGTGGGCATAAAGTGCGTATGATGATGCCCATGTCCGTGCAATGCAACACATGTGCAGAGTACATTTACAACGGGAAGAAGTTTAATGCGACCATTGAGCCAGCAGATGAGGCATACTTGGGCATCAAGATTTGGCGCCTCACGGTGCGGTGTCCAAAATGTGCGAATGCCATAAGCATGAAGACGGATCCCCAAAATTGTGATTACATTTGTGAGTCCGGGGCCACGCGGAACTTTGAGCCATGGAGACAATTCAACCTGGAGCTTGCTGAGAAAGATGAGGAGCGAGATGACGCAAGGAAGGACGTGATGAAGGACCTTGAGGCGAAGCAATATGATGCGACCAAAGAAATGGACCAGCTAAATAGGTTAGACGAATTGGTGTCAATGTCCGCGCGGCGCACCGGGGTCACGCCGGAGAATCTACTTGAAACACTTCTAGAAAAGGCTGAGGAAGAGAAGACCGAGAAGAACGTATTCACCGAGGCCGAGGAGGCAGAGGTTGCGGATTTCAAGAAGTTGCAACAATCCTCTCAGCAAGGCCGAACAGAGGATGCCAAGCCCGTTTTAGCCTCGGATCTTGATGCGTCTCTTGCGTCCTCGGCATCGACAATTAACAGTGACCTAAACCCTGGACTCCTTCTCAAGAAGAAGAAGAAGACGAAAGCGAAGGCTCCATCGCCGACCGTAGAACCCCCACAAAAGAAGCTAAAGCCCATGGCAGGTCTGGGTCTCGATTATGGGAGTGATTGATTCCAAGTCCCTTTTTTCGGCATCGTGCCCATGGAAGAGTTGGGTAGACAACATGACGGCTTGCACACATGAGAACCCGAGGAGAATGGTTGCTGAAAATAAAAAATAAAACGAAGAACAAAGAAGAAGCTAGAAGACGGAGTCTGGTTGAAGCCTTCGTGCCAAACGGAACACAGGCCTTTTTTATTAGTGATAAGTTTGCTAAGGGCACGTTTGCTCTTTTTTCATTTGCGGAATTGTTTAACAGAGGGAGTTGTGAACACATGGTCGAAGTGGACTAGTCTTTTTGCTACATGTTGTCGGTGTGTGCACAAGAGACTCTGATGAATCAACGGGCAGTGTGGTGCGCCTTGCCTCTCACAATAATAACCTTCGATGCTCCCGATTGGAAACCGCCCCCAGAATGTCGTAGCAATCGCAATGAGGGCATGCCGTGACTTCCTTAAACGTCAACCACTCCGCCTAGGTGTCCCGCAATTTTCTCTAAAGTGCGAGTAGTGCCAAACTGTGAGTAGGTGTGTAAAATCGTCGGTGTCTCCTTCAAACGATGAGTCATCACCCCACGGTTCTCTTGCGAAACCCCACCACTCCCGTTTGGTAGTCCCCCCTTAACTGCCACGTTAACCAGGATTTTTGCCGGCTACAGTGCCCTGGAGGATATGTGATTGGGGGTTAGGACGCAGATTTGGTGCACGTCCGTGTTGTTGGGATTGTCTTCCGTACCAACGCCCCCACCCCTTGCCCAACCCTACAGAGGGAATGGTTCCTATCTTTTGGGCACCTCCCCTGGTCACCGTTCGCACCCGGGGCGCCTCACACATTCGTGCGGACCACTGTGCAGCAGTTAGTGCTGTTGCCGCCAAGGTGAATGCTTTGATGCTACAACCTTGGAGTGAAGCATGTACTCCCTTCACTTCCCTCCTCCCCTCCCCTCCCTCCCTCCCTCCCTCCCTCCCGCCCTCCCTCCCGATTCAATATCCATTTCATCTACCTTCCCTTTCCGTAGCCATTTGGCCCCAACACCCCCTACAACATTCTCAAGGCAGCAAATGCCGAGCAGAGAATACGGCATTCTTGGGGTAGGGCCCATACCACCATGTCACTTTGCGTGCACATGGTGGTGGTGGCGGCGGCGGTGGTGGTGGGGTTGAGTTGCTTCTCACTTGCGGGCAATTTTTTCAGCGCTGCCAGGTCCTCCCCTGAGACCAGACAGGCGCCCCACATCGGTATTTGGATCCTCTTTCATACCCCCGCAATACCTTCTCCTCCCCAGCCCCCCGCCCCGACTCTGTCGGGGCTTTCACGGCAGATTCAACTTGGGCTGAAAATTTTTTCGGCACCCACCAACAGTCAGCATCACTGAGAGGAGGAGGCCAACGAAACGGAGGCGGAGTTGGCAGTATCGCCATTACACTTCATTGTGGCATGTTGAGCCAATGGATAAACCGTAATTATGCACAGGCCTGTGTGGCGCATTTCTGGATGAGAACAGAAACAACTACAAACAAGAACAAAGAACATGACAACAGGGGGGCAGTGGAACTATGCCACACCAGTCCATTTTGTAATGATTATGGGTTTCCCGTTGAACATTGCATGATATGCAGCTTCAGGCGCGGAATGGGAATGTGGAATGCCGTCCTGCAATATCGGCTGCCTGAGGGTTTTCTGTGTAGAAGATGGGCTTGGCCAAGGGTGAAAGAGGGAGTGGTTGGGGCTCCTAAATTTTAGTCAGTTGTGCCTCTCCCTATGTGCTTTGCCAGGGGAGTTTGGGGCTGATTGATCACCTAACCCCTCCCCTTCGTGGGCTAATCCGATTGTGACTCGCCTCACTCAGCATTGGATGGATCTTTGTCTGATAGTCAGCCCAGTTGTCAAAACATCAGACTACGGTTCTATCCTGGCCAACATGGGAACCCCATTTGGTGTGGAGAGAACAGACTAAGGCACAGAAGGGCAAGCGGATAAGCCCTCGTCTTAGAAGGGAAACACAGAGTAAGGGTGGCTGAGGCCCAATTGATGATGAATTGGCCCTTGCATGGACCCTCTTTTGAGAGATTGGAAGTGTCTGTGGCGTGTGACTTGTCCCCTGTTACCCCCCCCCCCCTGTCCAAGCACGCCAAAAGTCAGAAAAACGACGGTTGGACAGATTCATGTTCTTAGACAAGCCCGTGCTTGCGCACGACGCGCGGTGGCAAAGAACATGTGTCGCCGAAAACCTGCCTTTACCTCACCCTAACCACAATTTTTGCAACAGGCCACTACAACACTGTGTGCAGGCAAATTTCAGCATGTTCTGGAGGTCCTCAGTGCCCATCAGGGGCACCAGGAGCTGTGGAATAGGAGCCCTTTCCAACCTTTCACCTCATCTTGAACAATTGCACATGCTTGCCCTTTCGGGCAGGCTTTGGAGCCATGCCATGAGTGGCAACATCAGCCATGGCTGAAAACCACACCAAAACAAACAGCAATTGCAAGTGGAATGTTGCTATAAGCAGGAGGAACCACCAGAAGCATGATCCAGCTCCCCTTTCCCTCTACAATTGGAGGACAACCCCGTAATGTCACATTTCTGACCAGAAAAACGACGGTCATATGAGCTCATGTGCTTGGACAAGGCAGTGCTTGGATAAGGTGGGGGGGAGGTTACAACCTAACCACTGGGCTAACACCACATCCAATGGAAGTCCCAGAAGTCTGGAATCTCCCCATTTGAGTCCCAAGAGGACCACACACCCATAGCTTTTGTGTCCACTGACCTCCATTGAACCCTCAAAGACAGAAATGGACTTTTGCTGAATTTTTCAAGAAGCCTCTATGTTGGCCAAAAATGGAGGCCGACCTTGTGCCCCTGAAGGGGTTCGGACCTACTGTCACTGAGTTGTTGCAGAGCACAGCATGTTCCGAACCTGATGTTCACCGGTCACATTTGCAATCACCAAAATGCAACCCAGATGAGCACTTTGCATGTTCTAGGCAATTTGCACTTTTACTTGGGCGTGTTGTTATGTGGTGTGGCACACGATGCAATATTGACCTAGTGTGCACAAACCATATGGCGACACTAAGTGTTGTTCAAAAGCGTGCACTAGGCACTCAATGCAAGGAATGGGTCATGTTATTTATGTGCACAGGCGAAAAAACTTGAGTGCCTCTATTGGTGCAACCTTTTGGGGTAGATAAACAAAAATTCACCGATGCAATTTATTGCCTGTGTAGATGCCATGTCAATAAATTTTGAACTGTTGCCGCCAGGCAACACGGTGTTATTCATTTGGAAGGCACCAGAAAGAAGCATGTTCTTGCGATGATTGTGGGCCCATTATCAAACCCAAATTGTGTCATGATACGATTTGAGCGGTCTAGCTGTTTCCAGCTCCATCTAGATTTCCCAGCACATTCCCCATTGAGTGTGTTGAGTCTCTGCTTATTGACCGCGATGGCTATGTGGCTCTTGGTTGAGATTGATGCTCCGGATTTTTCAGCCGCATCCTCCGGTGCGCAGTCCCTTCTTACATTTGACATTGCCTTTCACATTTGACACAGTCATTTCAAACACGATGTTTCAACAGGCTTGTATACATTGTTGATGTGGGCATATCTTTCCTTCGGTTTGGGCGTGCACACTTTATTTCTCCTTTGGGCCGTGAATACCATTCTTCTACCACAAGGAACCAACCTCCCCACCATGGGGTGTGTGTCTTAGGGATGAGGCCTGCGGATTGGAGGAGACCATTGTTGTTGTTGATGCAAGCCACTGAGGAGGTTACTTGATAGCCAACGAAATGCGTGAAAGCTGCTACACACATGTGTGTGCTCCGTGTAACACATTGGCAAATGTGTGGTGTATCTACATGCCCCATGAGCACCCCCCAAATCCTCTACATTAAAATTTTTGCTCAAGTTCCAAATGCTGAACCGTGCCAGGCACTTGTTGCTGCACTGGTCCCTGTAGCACTACTCCACACTTGCTGAGGCCGAGGCACAAGCTAGACCGCCTATGCAAATGAGTGCATGCAATCCATGATGTGCAACAAAACTCACAAGATTTGTGAGCGTGGAACGACTGTAGTGAGATCATTGTTATACATAAATGGTTCCCATCTTGTTTTCTCCCCGAGATTCCACATGCAATCTT
This sequence comes from Eutreptiella sp. 'Long Island Sound 2002', assembly GCA_964036045.1. NCBI lineage: Eukaryota > Euglenozoa > Euglenophyceae > Eutreptiales > Eutreptiaceae > Eutreptiella > Eutreptiella sp. 'Long Island Sound 2002'. The sequence continues at coordinate 21,857,466 of OZ038380.1, read as the reverse complement.
GGAAAGTCCGGGTCTTACCAACAGCTTGTGATGCCCATTGACAATTGGACATTTATTTTTTTCAATAGGTGATTGCCTTCATAGCACCGAAGTACAGCAGGGTTGTGTATAGCGACCAAGTTGGCCATCAGACATTGGGCATCAGCCTTTTATGGACCACCATTACCCAACCATAGACCCACCTCCCCCACCCCCCCCGCATGATACACTGCATTAGCCCCTCCCCCCCTCTACGACCCACATCAGACGTCCCCAATGGAAGATGACCCCCCCCCACCCCCAACAATGGTCAGTGCCCCCCCTGCCCCCCCCCCCCCTCCTCATGATGCTGACGCTTGAGGCAGTGCAGCCAGCTTGTAGGCTTAGCCTTGGCGCTATGCCTGAAAGTGTGTATGAATTCTTGTGTGACTCTTATGTCCTTTGCTCTGCAAGCATTGCGTGCTTTGCTTTCCTTTGTGTTGTGTGTTTATTTGTAGCTAGTATGGAAAATGATTTGGAGAAGACCTCCCTTTCTTCAAAAACAATGAAAACACGCCTCCCATGCTTTGCATGCTTTGCTTTGCTTTGCTAGAATGGAAAAAGAATTGGAAAAGACCCCCCTCCTCCCCTCCCCCGGTTTGTGGAAAGACGTACTCCCCCCAAAAAAAGAACCCCCTCCCCCCTTTCAACCCTTTATTTGCCCCCCCCCCCCCCCGCTCCAATGGATGGCCCCAATGGATCCTGCGCCCCCCCCTCTGCCCAAGGAAAGCCTCCTCCCCCTTTAAGCCACAGGGATGGATCCAATTTGTGGGTGGCGTTGGACGTGGTGGGGGGTAGTGAAACGGGGACTGTGCATTTCACCCGGTCCAAGGTACTTCTTGGGATGAGGTGTGGATGTTGATGTAATATGATGTGATGTGATGTGTGCAACTGTGATGTGATGTGATGTGATGTGATGTGATGTGATGTGATGTGATGTGATGTGATGTGATGTGATGTGATGTGATGTGATGTGATGTGATGTGATGTGATGTGATGTGATGTGATGTGATGTGATGTGATGTGATGCGATGCAATGCGATGCGATGCGATGCGATGCGATGCGATGTAATGTGATGTGATGTGAAGTGATGTGATGTGATGTGATGTGATGTGATGTGATGTGATGTGATGTGATGTGATGTGATGTGATGTGATGTGATGTGATGTGATGTGATGTGATGTGATGTGATGTGATGTGATGTGATGTGATGTGATGTGATGTGATGTGATGTGTTGTGTTGTGGTGGCACTATGTGCATTGTGTTTTGGGAAGGTATCCCACCTTTCTTCTTCACAAGTTTCATCATCGTTTGAAGATGTGTGCATTGTGTTTTGGGAGGGGATGCCTTTTTTTTGTTTCACAGGTTACTTTTCCAATGATTGATTTCCCTCCATTCCGTTCTTATCATTTCATTCCATTCCTTCCATATCAGGTATGTTGCCTTGCTTGCTGGTGTAAGTCTAGGTGGTGGTGTATCTAGTGGTAGGGGTGAGGGGGTGGTGCCGTGATGGTGGTGTGGAGGTACTAATGTGGTGGTGGTGGTGTAGTGATTGCGTGGTGGTGGTGGTATGGGGGCACACTGAGCGCAATGCGCGCGCAATACAAGCGTAGTGCAACTGTTTAACTGTTTGCACGTACTAGAGTGTGAGTACCAGACTGGGTGTGTGGCCGTGCTAGAGACCCATACTTTGATACCAGGGGGGCATTATTGTTGTTTGAGAGCACGTTTTGATACTGCTTCCATGTTAGGGATATGGCATTTTCGGATTTTCACCTAGTGTCACGCATTTCCACCTTCTTTCAAACTTTTTTGCTCATTTCCACCACATCCACTCTTTTCTACGTTGCTTTCTCCCCGCCATGGGACCCCGAGAAGGCAGAAGTGATGTATCCATGGGGAACCCGAGCAAACACGGCTCATGTCGGACCTCAGGATCATGATCAAGGCCCACTGACAATCCGGCTTGATGGACTCCAAGGATCCTTTGTGCTAGCCAACACGTACCATGCCGCCATCCTAAGACGGCCCGCAACGAGGCTACGCTAGACGGCCATACCCGGCACCCTCAGGTCCATCATCCCACCCCCATTCCTGGAAGATGGACCACCTCCCGCCCCCAATGAAGGAGGTCTCCCAGGGTCTACACTGGGACATGCTCCTAAGGCAGGGGTAAGATAAGGGTGTTTAGAAGGGCTATGCTTGGGGACTCTTGAGGGGGAACTTGGCGATGTGGTGATGGTGGTGTGGTGATGGTGGTGTGGTAGTGGTGTAGTGTTGGTGGTATGGTGATGGTGAAGTGGCGATGGTGCGGGGGACTATAGGGGACCTCACCCACTATGATGATATGTAGAAGGGTATGAACCTTTTTATATATGAGCGCATCACTTGTAGAGGGGACTACACCCCCTGCGGTGATATATAGAAGGGTCTACCCCCTTCTATATATCAGTGCAACATTTTTAGAGGGCTGCAGACCCCCTACGTTGATATGTAGAAGGGTCTGCACCGTTCTCTATTTCAGCACAGCACTTATAGAGGGGAGTACACCTCTTGCGCTCACATGTAGAACGGTCTGCACCCTTGTGTATATCAGGGTAGCACTTGTAGAGGGGTTCCGACCCAGTGCGCCCATAGGCACAAGGGTATGCACCCTTGTACATATGAGCATAGCCCTTGTACAGGGGATTACACCCCCTGCACTGATACGTAGAAGGGTTTGCGCCCTTCTATATATGAGCGCAACACATCTACAGGCGTGTAGACCCCCTCCGCTGACACGTAGAAGGGTTTGCACACTTCTATATAGCAGCATAGCACTTGTGCAGGGGAGTACGCCCCCTGCACTGATATGCAGAGGGCTTTGCGCCGTTCTTTATTAGCGGAGCTCTTGTACAGGGGTGCACATCCCCTGCGTTGATATGTTGAACATTCAGCACCCTTATATATATATATATATATATATCATCATCATAGCACTGGTATAGGGGAGTATACTCCGTGCACTGATATATAGAAGGGTCTACTGTCTTCCATGTGTCAGCACAGCACCTCTGCAGCGCGGCACACGGGTGCGGAGATGTAGAAGGGTCTACACCCTTCTACATATTAGCACAGCACTTCTACAGGGGTGCACACCCCCTACGCTGATATGTAGAAGGCTCTGCACCATTCTACACACGAATGCAGCAGTTATAGAGGGGACTACACCCCCTGCGATGATATGTAGAACGGTCTGCATCCTTCTATGTTTCAACGTAGCACTTGTACATTGGTGGGAACACCCTGCATTGACATGTCAAAGGGTCTACACCCTTCTATATACCAACACAGCACTTGTAAACGGCTGTACACCCTCTTCACTGATATTTACAAGTATCCGCTGCATTCTAAAGATCAGCGCAGCACTTGTACATGGGTACAAACCCCTTGCGCAGATATGTAGAAGGGTCTGCACCATTCTGCATATCAACACAGCACTTGTGCATGGCTGTAGACCCTTCGACATATCAGCGCAGGGTGTTTGCACCCATGTACAACTACTGTCGTGATACATAGAACGGTGCAAACCTTTCTACATATCAGCGCAGGGGGTGCACTTCCATGTACAAGTGCTATGCTGAGAAGGGTGCAGACCCTTCTACATATCAGCGCAATGGGTTTGCAGCCCTGTACAAGTGTTGCACTAATATATAGAACGGTGCAAACCCTTCTACGTATCAGCGCAGGGGGTGTACTCCCCTATACAAGTGCCAATGTAATATATAGAAGGGTGCGGATCCTTCTACATATCAGCGCAGGGGGTCTGCACCCCTGTACAAGTTCTGTGATGCTATGTAGAAGGGCGCAGACCCTTCTACATATCAGTGCAGGGGGTGTAGCCCCCTTCTATATATCAACCGAGCACTTAAAGAGGCATGTACACCCCCTCCGCTGACATTCAAAAGTTTCGGCACGTACTATATGTGGGTGCACCATTTGTACAATGGTGCAAACCCCTTGCGCTCATATGTAGAAGCGTCTGCACCCTTCTATATATCAACACAACAGTTATACAGCGGTGTACACCCGTGGCGATGATATGTAGAAGGGTTTGCACTCTTCTATATATCAGCGCCGAATATCTAAAAGGGTGCACACCCCCTGCTCTATCATGTACAAGGGTCTGCACCCTTTTATACATCAACACAACACTTGTACAGGGGTACAGCGCTGATATGTAGAAGGGTCGGTGCCCTTCGATATATCAGCGCAGCATTTGTACAAGGGTGCAAATCCCCTGCGCTGATATATAGAAGGGTGTGCACCCTTCTATATATCAGCATAGCACTTTTATAGGGGAGTCCAACCCCTGCGCCGATGCATAGAATGGTCTGCACTCTTCTATGTATGAAGGCAGCACTTGTACAGTTGCCCTCGTTTTGGAGGCTCACCTGCCCCCCACGACGGACAACAAGACCCAACACTTGGTCACATACCAACGACACGTCACAACCCGCCCACTGGGGAAAGTCACAAACCCACACAACAGACGGTGCAACGCCAGTTGGGTCCTCCTATGTGGCGATGTACACCCCAACCCAGGGCAACGTAGGATATACGCCTTAAACAACAACTCGAGATCAGCACGGGGACCACCGGTTCCTCCAGGGGACCTAGAGGAATTCGCCGAACAAATAGTAGCAAACACACGTAGAGACTTAAAACACCTACAGCAGGCCGTTCAGCACCAGGACACCGACATGAAACTGGCCTCGTGGAACGTGCAGGGAGCAAACGGCACCCTCAGTTTGCAACGATGGGCTAACGTCCTCCAGCTCATCCACGAGTGCGGGGTCAGCCTGGCCGGAATCCACGAGTACAACCCCGGTTTCCCTCCTACCCGAGGCGGCGACCACCGCACTCCAGAACGACTACAAGTGCTATGCCTCACCAGGCAATGGCCCACGTGTCGCCTTCCTTGTCAAGAACCACATAGTGCCACACATCCTCGAGTTAATATACTCCCCACAAGGACTGGCGGCGGCATTGCGGTTCCAACTGCCCCACAGCCCCAGGCGTACGGTGCTCTATGTGTACTCAAAGTTCACGGCAAGAGACAAAATTGAGGTGGTCAACTTTATACAATCCATGGAGCCCTACGACATAATAGTGGGGGATTTCAATGATGACATATGGGCTCCCCCCCCAACAAGACCATGGCAGAAAGGGCTGGATAACGCCGAACTCCTGGACCCACTACTGGCCACCTCCCATAACCCGGAAGCGAGCCAGTACTACACACGCATACGACGACACGCTAGGCCCCGCTGTCTCGACGCTATCCTGGTCCGCCAACAAATACCCAACTTCCCATGGACCTACTACAATGTTATCCGCATGCCTATTTCCGACCACTCATTGGTCCTCATCGGACTGCGCTGGCGCACGGGGGGACACACCACCACATGCCCAAAGCCCCAGCCAAATGTAAAACGCTGGTACACATCGCATTTCAAGAAATTCAAAACAAACATGTCAAACATAGCGCCACCCGACACGGACCCCCCCCTTGCCCAGCCACAACGCATCCTCTCTGCTGTCGCCCGGGTGGCACGCCCCAAACAGGCACGACACACAACAACCCAACCAGAGTGGACAACCATACATACACCGGAAGAAAAACTAAAAACGCTCGGACAAAAACAGGAACAACACATACGCCGGCAACTAGGGAAAATACGTAGAGCCGCAGCACACCGCTCTGGCTACTTTTTCAAAATGGTGAAAAGATGGGGAACATGGCTAATCGCCCAAGACGCCCCCCAACCACCGATCGGCGGCACAAAGCACACACTGAACCATTTCGCCGGGGACCCCCACTACGACACACAGTACTGCAAGGAACTCATCCGGAAACATGTCCGCAAACGGAAATGGGACACACACGAACCCACTTGGTCCGAATTCCAGGGATGCCTGAGAGCCCCCAAAAACAAGTCGGCAGGACCTGACGGGGTGCCACCCCACCTGCTTCGTCACCTGCCCCTGAACCTGCAACAACAACTATACGCCGCGATACTGGACATATGGCGCGGCAACCAGATACCGCGAGCCTGGCTCATCTCTAGAGTTGTGCTCATCTATAAAAAGAAAGACCCGCAGGACCCAAAGAACTATAGGCCTATCTACGTCTCCACTGCCGTCTACGGCATATTGACGCGTTTAATACTGAAACGGATCACCCAGGCCATGACACCTGGCTTATTACGCATCCAGCACGGAGCAATTAGCGGACGGAACACCACGACACTTGCTGCTTAGCTCGTCAACGACCTGCACAAGGCAGATGCCCATGTCGCCCCCCTGAACGTGGCAAAAGCCTTTCCCTCCGTACCCCGTTCTATGATAACGGACATTATCCGGCAGGCGGACGCCCCAGAGACCATCGTCAGGATGGTCACCGGAATATACGACCACACCCCCGCCACACTACACTTGCAGGAACGTGATCTGCGCATACACCCTAAGCGCGGCATGAAGGAGGGATGACCCCTGACGCTATTCCTCCTGTACTACGACTTCTTGCGCGAAACCCTCGACAGGCAACCAGACGCCAACCTCTATGTTTTTGTCGACGACATCGCCGTCAGAGCCCCCGATACGACAACCCTACTGACAACCCTAGACAACCTACATCACGTAGCCCACCGCATGGGTCTACGTTTCAACGCCGACAAGACATAAATCTATGCATGGGGACGCCACTGCGCCCCCACCACCATAACATGGCAAGGCCAACGCCTTGACGTAAGACCACCCATCCTGACCTACTTGGGGCATGTACTCGCCCAACCCTCACATGAGGAACACACATGGGAACTGGTTACCACCCAGTTGCATCATGACCTGGCCGCCTACAACACCCTCCCCTTGAATGGGTTTGAGAAGGTAACCATTATAAATTCGGTACTCATCCCCCGTTGGACTTACCGCGGGCTGTTCTTGGGGAACAGACAGCGGATGGCTAATTGGGATGTCATCCTTCTGGAATACCTGCGTAGCACCCCAGGTATTGATCAGCGAATCAACCGCCACCGCATCACAACCGACCTACGTGACGGGGGACTAGGACTGCGACAAATCTGGTGGGCCTTTATCACCAGATGGATCTCCATAGGCCAGCAGGAAATTCGAAACGTCGGCCCGTCCGAACAGCAACTCTCCGCTACGCAATACAAATACTTGGACGCCGTCCGTGCCCTGGCGCGCACTGCAGGACAACGCATATCCCGCCCCCGGATCCACCGACCCCTATCCAAAGGTCTATTTGACTCTAAAAGCTCAGAAGAGGACCCCGAGAAACAGGCGGGCAGGCTACAGGTAGCTACCCACCGACTATCGTATGACAGCATAACACAACCGGACGAACCACTACCCGAAGAAACACAAAAAGTCACGACACAACTGCCCCACACCCAAAACGTACTGGGCGTTAAGGTATACTACACCGGACACCCCACCACCTCACGGTGGTACACAGACGGTTCCAAAAGACATGGACGGGCCGGAGGAGGTATCGGCAACGGTGAGTTCAGGGCAGCCTTCCGCGTACACGGACCACAACAGGTCTACAGGGCAGAAACAATGGCCTGCGCTGTGGCATCAAACCTGGCACAGCTTGGGGATGAAAAAATCCTCGATAACCAGGGAGTTGTAACAGCCACCCCAACCCCTCGCAAGGGGACAATAAAAGACTAGAACTACCGTGTCCCGGGATTTGCCAATGTCACCTCCAAGGTTCTGACCATCCGTTGGACACCCGGACATCGAGAGTTAAAACAGGCCACCACATACCGCGACTACCAGGACACAATAGGCAACAACGACTCGGACACACTGGCAAACATGGGGGACAACCTGCCCATGGAGCTGCCACCACCCAAACCACACGACATACTCCATATCATGATCGCCAAATCATGGATCATGCAACTGCGCCGCCAGAAACTCACAGCAGAAGTACACTGGATCAGCTGGAAAGCTCTAAAACACTACTGACGGAACGCGTGGATCCCGTGGCTTTTGGGGGCAGGTACGCTAGTGGGGACACGGGGCACCATGGGAACGCATTCCCACACTTTGCGGCACATGTGGAACCCAACATGGGGGGTCCGTACAAATGCGGCTAGCCTACTGCCCAACATGGTCCATGTTTTGGACGGACTGGGTGACATGGTGGAACGACTGGTCCCCCCACGCCCAAGAGTGGCTGCGCACAGGAACACACCACGAACGGTGGCTGTGCGCGCGCCTCCTCATCCCACACACCCTCGTGGGTATTTTTCCACAACACGAACGACACAAGTTCCGTTCAGTGGTGGGGCTGTTCCAGTTCCGGGCCCCACAGGGCGCGCACGAACTACGCCGCAAACTGGCGGACCCAACACCAGACCTAGGGCCCTCCACACTGTGGATCACCAGATTCACAGTTACACAGTACACGCCACGTGAAACTTCCCGAAGCTTGCGCGACCACCCAGAGGAACACAAAAACGAAAACGAACACCCAATGACGAGGCACCAATCATAGACGTCGACCCATGGCTCCACGAAGCCTGCCAAGCCAACGACGACGGTGCGGTTCAATGGTTCACGAGAAACGTCATGCACACAAACCCACCACCACAAACCGCAAACAAACGTGCACGACACCACGACACATTACTTGCACAAGCAACACAACACCTCACAAACCTGGAAAACCTCACCATGAGACATTAATGCCTGGTCACCAACATGTATAACCAGACGCATTTGTACGAACAGACAATGCAGCACATACGCAACCTACGGGATATGTACAACTCCGCGATCACTGCAAAACGGAAGTACCACGCACTGCAAGCATCATTAGCACAGGACCACCCTCGCAAACTGCGGACGGAACACCAATATATACAATGCTGCACGGACGTCACCCACACATATGAAGTCGCAAAACAAACAGCCCGCCAGCTATACGAGGACAGGTTCAACTACTTACGCCTCACACAACGCTATACAATACACATACAATACTACCACTAACTACAATAAACACACCATCGACACTTACAGTGGTTTTACCGACCGCTGAAACTCTGGCACTAGCGCCTACTCCTGGAACAAAAGGCATACAGGACAAAACAGGAACTATACACAACAGAAACACTGCCCATACGCCGACAACTATACTTCACGCGCAAGCGACCAAGGGAAGAGTGGGACCCCACATTGTGGGAAATCCCACTACTCCCATTACCCAAACGGCACAAACCACACTGGGACCCAACAGAATGGGAGTTACCACTCATAGACCCAGACGAACATAACACGGCAACACATCACACGCCAGCGTAACAGATCCTGATGACCACAACTTAGGGAACCCACGGGAGTCCAGTCCGGAGCTGAGACCCGCGTGCTTACCCTGGCACTGCCGAAATCCGTATTTAGCAAGAGACTCTGCACTCTGGCCTACGGGCCCTGGCACTTTCTGAACCGGCCGATTTGATAAAAAAAAAGGAAGGGTCTACACCCTTCTATGTATCAGGGCAACAGTTGTATAGGGCTGCAGACCCCATGAGTTCATGCGTAGAAGGGTCTAGACCCTTCTACATATTAACGAAGCAGTTGCACATGGGTGCTGACGCCCCGCGCTGATATGTAGAAGCCCGTGCACCCTTCTGTATACATCAGCACACTTGTTCAGGGCAGTCCAACCCCTGCGCTTGTATGTGTGTAGAAGCGCCTGCACCGTTCTATACATCCGCGCGGCACTTGTACATGGGTCCAAATCCCCTGCACTTATATGTAGAAGGGTGTGCACCCTTCTATATATCAACACAGCACTTATAAAGGGGTGTACACCCCTTGCTCTCATATGTAGAAGTGTCTGCACCCCTCTACATATCAACATAACACTTGTACAAGGTTGTAGACCCCGTACAGTGATATGTAGGAGGGTCTGCACCATTTTGCATGTCAGCGTAGCAGTTGTACAGTGGTGCCGACCCCCTGCGCTGATATGTAGAAGGGTCTGCACGAAGCCTGTGGTTATAGTTACTACGGCTAGACTGATGCTAGGCAACCTGCCTATGAGTGCGTCTCCTTTGTTCATAGCGAGACTTTGAACTTCGAACTTATGTGGCGCCGGAAGTAAAAAAAGATATGTAGAAGGGTCTGCACCCTTCTCTGCATCAGCACATCATTTCCACAGGGGTGCAACCCCTCTACACTGATTTGTAGAAGGGTCTGCACCCCTCTATATATCAGCGTAGCACTTGTATAGCGGAGTACACCTCTTGCACTGACATGGAGAAGGGCTTGCACCCTTTTGTGTATGAGCACAACGCTTGTACAGGGGAGTACACCACCTACGCTGATATGCAGAAGGGTTTGCTCTCATCTATACATCAACACAACAATTGTATAGGGGTGTACACCCCCTGCAGCAATATGTAGGAGGCTGTCCACCCTTCTATACACCCACAAAGACCGCGACGAAGGGTGCCGACCCCCTGTGTTGATATGTACATGGGTCTGGACCCCTCTATACATCAGCCCAGCACTTGTACAGGGGCACGGACCCCTTGCGCTGATATCTACAAGGGTGTGCGCCCTTCGATATATTCGAGGAGCACTTGTACACGGGACCACACCCCTACGCTGATATGTAGAAGGGTTTGCACCCTTCTACATATTACGACACCACTTGTATAGGGGTGCAAACCCCGTGTGCTGATATGTTGAAGGGTCTGCCCCTTTTATTTATCATCGTAGCACTTGCACAGGGGTGTAGATCACGTGCGCTGATATGGAGAAGGTTTTGCACCCTACCATCACTGCTCTAATTAAGGGGGGTATACCCCTAGCGATGATATGTAGACCCTTCTACATGTCATCGCTACCTTAGCGATGATACGTAATTCCTCCTGTCGCCGCCGGTCTTTATCCATCTTCTATAGGGGTGTATACACTTTGCGGTGATATGTAGTAGGGTCTACGTATCGCCGCTGGTCTTTATACCTCATCTACGGGGGTGTATACCCCCTGCGATGATATGTAGTAGGGTCTGCATATCACTGCTGGTCTTTACACATCTTCTATAGACGTGGTTACCCCGTACAATGAAATGTCGTAGGGTCTGCATATCGCCGCCGGTCTTTATACATCTTATACAGGGGGTCTATACCCCCTACGGTGATATGTAGTAGTGTCTATTATTCACCGCATTTTTTAATACATAATGTACAAGGGGTGTATACCCCCCTCGTTGACATGTAGTACTGTCTACATATCACTGTTGGTCTTTATACATCATCTACGTGGGTGCATCCCCCCGTGCGGTGTTATGTAGTAGGTAGGTATCTTCGCTCGTCTTTATACATCAACTACAGGGCCGTATCCCCCTTGCGGTGATATGCAGTACTGTCTACATATCACCGTTGGTCTCTCTACATCTTCTACAGGGCTGTACACGCCGTATAGTAATATGTAGTAGGGTCCACATATCACCGGTGGGCTTTGTGCATTATTTACGGGGGTGTATACCCCTGGCGGTGATATGTAGTACCGTCTACATATCATTGACAGTATGTCTTCATCTTTCACAGGGGTGTCTACCCCTTGCAGTCATATGTAGTCAGATCTACATATCACCGATGGTCCTTATACATCTTCTACATGGGTGCATTTCCCATGCGGTGATGCGGTGTCTTGACATCACAGCTGGTCGTTATACATCTTCTACATGTGTCTCCCAGTACATCAGAAGAATGTTATGCTCCATGCCGTGATTTTTAGTATGGACTACATATCACCGCGAGTCATCATACATATTCTAGTGGGGTGTATACCCCTTGCGGTGATATGCAGTAGGGTGTACATATTACCGCTAGACCTTATACATCATCTACAGGGCTTTACACCCCCTGCGATGATATGTAGTAGTTACTACATATTCTCGCTGGTCTCTATACATCATCTACATGGGTGTACATCCCCTGCGGTGACATGTAGCTCTGTCTACATATCACCCATGGTCTTTGTTCACCTTCTACAGGGTTGTATAAGGCCTGCGGTGACACGTAGTTGGGTTTACATATCACCGCTGGTTTTTATACTTATTCTACATGGGTGTCTACCCCGTGCAGTGATATGTAATAGGGAGTACATATCACCGCCGGTCGTTATACATATTCTAGACGGGTGCATGCCCCCCGTGCGGTGAGTTGTAGTAGGTATTACATATTACCGCTGGTCCTTATCCTTATTCCATAGCGGTGTACACCGCCTGTGGTGAGATGCAGTAGGGATTGCACATCACCGCTACTCTTTATACTTATTGTCCATGGGTGTGTACCCCGTGCGGTAATACATATCCTGCTAGTACTTATTGTACACCCGTTTACACCCCCTGCGGCGATATGTAGTACGTACCACATATCCCCGCTCGTGCTTATATTTACTCTGCACGGGTGTCTACACGGGTGTATACCCCCTCTCGTGATATATAGTAGGTACTACATATCACCGTTGGTCCTTGTACATATTCTATAGGGGTGCACACCTAGTGCAGTGATGTGTAGTAGGGACTACATATCACCACCGGTCCGTATACCCATTCTATAGGGATGTATACCCCTTGGGGTGACATGTAGTACGTACTACATATCACCACTGGCCCTGATACATATTTGATAGTGGTGTATACCCCGTGTGCTAGTATGTACTAGGTACTACATATTACGGTCGGTCCTTGTACTTATTCTACATGGGTGTACACCCCCTGCGGTAAGGTGTACTAGGTACTACATATCATCGATGGTACTTATACATATTCTATAGGGGTGTACACCCCTTGCGGTGATGTGTAGTAGGCACTACATATCACCGATGGTGTCTTTGTTTATTGTACAAGGGTGTACACACCATGCGGTGATATGTACTAGGTACTACATATCACCGCTCGTCCATACACTTATTGTACAAGGCTGTATACCCCCTCCGGTGATATGTAGTAGGTGCTACATATCACCGCCGGTCCTATACCTATTCCACAGGGCTGTACACTCTCTACGGGGATATTTAGTAGGTATCTATGGGCGTCTATGAGGCCATGTGGGGGCCTATGGAGACTTTTGGGCAACTAAGGGACCTCTGCGGACGCAAGGGGACATATGGGGACCTATGGGGACCTATGGCGACCTATGGGGACCTATGCGGGCCTATGGGGACTTTTGGGGACGTATGGGGACTTTTTGGGGCCTATGGGGGCCTATGTAGATCTATTTTCGGACTTGTGGGGACCTATGGGGACCTTTTCGCACCTTTTGGGGCCTTCGGACACCTTTCGGGACATATGGGGACCTATGCAAATCTATGGGGGCCTAAGGGTATGTTTGCGGACCTATAGGTACTTTTGGTGGCTTATGGGGGCCTATGGGGGTCTTTGGCGACCTATAGGGACCCATGGGGAGCTATGGGGAGCTATGGGGACCTATGCCAACTTACGAGGACCCATAGGGACCTTTAGGGACCTATGGGCACCTATAGGGACCTATTGGGATCTAGAGGGAGCTATGGTGCCGTATGGGGACCGTTGCGGACCAATGGGGAGCTATGGAGACGTATCGGGGCCTTTGGGGGTCTATGGTGACCTGTGGGGACCTATGGGTAGCTTTGGGAGCCTATGGGGGCCTATGAGGACTATGGGGATTGTTTGGGGATCTATGGGTACTTTTTAGCGACGTATGGGGATAGTGGGGGACCCAAGGGGAACTATGGGGATATATGGAGACCAATAAGGACCTATGGAGATTTAGGGGGACCTATGGCGAGCCATGGGGACCTTTAGGGAGCTATCACAACCTACGGGGACGTATGGGGACCTTTGGGGACCTTTGGGAAGCTATGGGGTCTTCTTTGCGACCTATGGGGACCTAAGGGGGCCTATGGGTGTTTGCGGACCTATAGGGACCTATAGGGACCTATAGGGACCTAGACGGAGCTATGGTGCCGCACGGGGACCGTTGGGGACCAATCGGGAGCTATGGAGACGTATCAGGGCCTTTGGGGGTCTATGGTGACCCGCGGGGACCTATGGGTACCTTTGGGAGCATATGGGAACCTATGAGGACATATGGGGACTGTTTGGGGCCCTATCGGTACTTTTTGGGGACGTACGGGGATAGTGGGGTACCTAAGGGGAACTATGGGGGTATATGGGGACCTATAAGGACCTTTGGAGACTTAGGGGGACCTATGGGGAGCTATGGGGGCCTTTAGGGAGCTATCACAACCTACGGGGACGTATGGGGACCTTTGGGAACCTATGGGGTCTTCTTTGCGACCTATGGGGACCTATGGGGGCCTATTGGTGTTTGCGGACCTATCGGGACCTATGGGGACCTATAGGGACCTATGGGGGCCTATGGGGGTCTATGAGGATCTGTAGGGACCTATGCTGTCCTATGGGGAGCAACAGGGACGTATGGCGACCGATAGGGACCTATGGTGACCTGGGGGCCTATGGGGGCTTTTGCGATCTATGGGGCCCAATTGGGACCTATGGGGACCTTGCAAACCTATGGGGGCCTTTGGAGACCTATGGGGACCTATGGGGAGCTTTGGGGAGCCATGGGGACTTATAGGGCCTTTTGGGCACCTACCGGGACCTATGGGTGCGTATGGGGGCCTATGAAAGCCGATGCCCGACCCGTGGGGACGTATGGGGACCCACAGGGGCCTATAGGGACCTATGGGAACCTATTGGGTACTATTGGGACCGATGGGGAGGTACAAGGATCTTTGGGGACCTACGGGTACCTTTGGGGACCTACGGGGACCTATGGGGATCTATGGGGACCTAAGGGGACGTATGTTGACCTATAGGGACTTTTGGGGGCCTATGGGGTCCCATAGGGGTCTATGGGGACCTATAGGGACCCATGTGGGGCTAATAGGAGCTATGGACTTACGGGCATCTAAGGGGGGCTATAAGGAACCATCGGGACCTATGGGGGTTTTTGAGGACCTATGGGGGCCTATGGGAGCCGATGGGGACCTATGGGGAGCTATTGTGACCTATGCAGAGTTATGGAGATGTATGCGGACCTATGTCGACGTTCGTAGACCTATGGGTACTTTTGGGGGTCCATGGGGACCCATAGGGACCCACGGTGACTGATGGGGGCCTATGGGGGTCTATGGGAGGGTATTGGGCATTTTGGTGACCTATGGGGACATATGGGGACCTATGGGCTTGTATGTCACAAGGTCCCGCAGCTCACGCAGGCTCGGTGTCCGTGGGTATTTGCCCACATCGCATTGTGCCCTCTGGCCCGGCATCTTGGTGTTGGACCAGTACTAGGGGTATGGGGATTTATACTAATACTTCAACCAAAAAGACGTTGAAATCTATAGTTCTTCATTACTAACCTTTTACTCATACTCTCTTGCTATCACTAAATAAAGCTGAAACATCAGTTACCTAACATGACTAGAAATCATGTGCAAAAGAATCAATCTTCCATCGGGGCAATATGCCCGGCAGAACCGGGCAGACGGCCAAAGCACCCGGGCTCACCGCAACGACGAGGCCCCAAACTTATCTATGGCTTGGGGTTACTGGTCGGATTGAATAGGGGGCTACAAGGCGATGGGCTCGGGGGTGCGCCCCAGCCAACTGTACCTCGGGACATGCGGGGCGATCTCCTCTGCGAGTCGGGGCCAGCACTTGGCCGCCTTCTTTAACGACCTCGACCAATGCGCCTCCAACGACCGCTTGCTAAACTTGGAGCTTCGGGACGACAGGTTATCGGGTGCATCAAGCTCACAGGCACGCTTAGCAGTAGCAACCGGTTGCGAACGGGACATAGGAACGAGATAACGGCAGGTACCTCAAGGGCAGGAGGCGCGGCGTGTGCCTTGGCAGGCTGCATGGGTGCAACACAGTGGCGGTGTCTAGCAAGTGGGACGCAGAGGCGCGGGACATTCTACCTCATACGGATCAATCCTCGCATTTCGTTCCCACAGGATAAGAAAGAGCAGATCCGGGTTCGATGAGTTTTTGTGATCTTTCTAATTGTGACCGCCACCCCCCACCCTTTTCATAACCGTCCCACTAAGCTAATCAACAGTTAGTCATTACTGATGCTGTCTGGCTCTCTCTGTCCATGTAATGCAGGCCAAGAAACTCATTGCAGGTACCACATGGCGTCCAAATCATTATGTTGGTACCAGGCGCCCATTGAGTAAGGTGGTATATCCTCTCTTTGGATGACGCAGACAAGTTGTGTCAATAGACAGCTTGGGCAGAGCTTGAATTTCTAGTTTAACCCCACATGTTGCATTTCATTCTCATTTGGTATTGATTTTCCGTATAGCTCATTGTAATTTATACGTCTACATTCAGGTGTATTATCCTTACCCTCATAGTTTGCCTGAAGATTTAGGTTATCATTGTTCATACTTTGTGGGGGTCCATGCGCGTCTTACATCCTTTCCCCACATAGCGGCGGATACACCCGAGTCCCTCCGGTCCCCCCTGGGCCGTTTGTGGGATAGGGACGCCCTATGGAAGCAATTGTCCGTTGCCCTCTCCGTCCCCCCACACAACGGCGGATACACCCGACACCCTCTGGTCCTGCCTGGGCCGTTTGGGGGATAGGGGTGCCCCATGGGGGAACATGCACGTACGCCCATTCACTCCCCCACACAACGGCGAATACACCCGAGCCGCTCCGGTCTTTCCTGGGCCGTCTAGGGGATAGGGATGCCCCGTGGGGGGGTGGGAGATGACTGCGCAGCCTCGTACCACCCACACAACGGCGGATACACCCGAATCCCCCCGGTACTCCCTGGGCCGTCGCGGGATAGGGACGCCCGTGGGGGGGTCAGGCGATTGGGGACTTTCAACTTCTCCCCACACCGTGGCGGATACACCCGAGTCCCTCCGGCCCTGCCTGCACCGTTTGGGGGATGGGGGCGCCCCGTGGGGGGGCCGGGTATGCTGGGGCCTCCAATTCCTCCCACACAGCGGCGGATACACCCGAGTCCCTCCGGTCCTGCTTGGGCCGTCGTGGGGATAGGGACGCCCCGTGGGTCTGCCGTGTTTACCCTTCATCCACCCCGCACAACGGCGGAACCACCCGAGTCCCCCCGGCCCTGCCTGGACTGGTTGGGGGACATGGACGCCCCGGGGGACACCCAACCGGGCGTCGGAGCCGGATAACCGGCAAGAGACATAGTTCGCCCAATGGCGAGAGCGGTAGTCTTCATTCGTGCAGTGCGGGGGTTCGATACCCGGGAGCTGCTGCTCTTGGATGCCCTGCACGTAGAGCTCTTTAGTGGCTAGCCTTCTTTGAAGCACCCACCCCTACAGTAGCCCCCGCCAGCGCCAGTGGGGGCGGATCGGGTGGAGGTCTCGTCCGTGTTTTGCACCTAGGCTCTGGTCCTGAAACGGAAAAAGCACTGTGGCACTTACGCCAAGACGGAAACGGCTGCCACCGGTACTCCAACGGATCGATGGGAGGTCCCACCCGTCGACACACGGTAACGGGCCTCGAACCGGCGCCGCCACGGCCGTCGCCGGATGCGCCTCCACTCGGTCAACGCCCTCCACAGGTGGCGTAGACACCACCCCAGTGGACCGGCACACGGCAACGGACACACTCGCGTCCCCTCGGTCCTGCCTGGGCCGTCCAGGGGATAGGGGCGCCCGTGGGGGGGTTGGGTACGCTCGACCTTTTCGCGTTCCCCACGTAGCGGCAGATACACCCAGTCCTTCCGGCCCTGCCTGGGCCACCTGGGGGGGCGGACACGTTTGGATTATGAGTGGGCCCCACACCAGTGGAGGCAACCCAGTCCACCCGGTTCAGCCAGGGCCGTCTGGGAATAGGGGCGCTCTCGTGAGGGATAGGTAAGGTCTACGGGCCTTCCCTCTCGTCACGCAGCAGCAGATGTTCTCGAGACCCTCCGGTCCGCCTTGGGCCTTTATGGGGGTAGGGGTGCCCGTGGGGGCCGTGGAGGAGAGAACTACGGGCCCCTCCCTACATCCCAACACAATGGGGGCTGTTTGGGGTGAGACAATATCGGGGACCTTGGATCCCTCCGGTCCCACATAGACCGTATGAGGACGAGGTTGCCATGTGGGGGGCCCGGGCGCGTTCGAAGCCTTCCCTCACACTCAGAGGAATATGCGGGCAGCCGGTTGCGGCCACCTGCAGACCACATGATGTGGGGCGAGCTGGCCCAAGTGAGCGTCTCCCTGCACCCTTGTGGGTGACGAGGAATAGTCATAGCTAGGGGACCTTCTTGGGGTCCGCGTTCTTGTCTGCCGCCCTCCATCGTGGAGGGAGGGGTGCGGACCCAGAGCACTCAACATAAGTCACCCAATCAACTTGGGCTTCCCCGGGGAACCTGACTACCGGGACTCCCCGTTGCTGGACGCTATCTAGTAGGGGCAATCAGCGGCGCACCAGCCCCTCCGGGAGAGCTGGTGTGTGGCCAGCCACAAGGCACTGCTCCGGGCCGCCACAAACTCCCTTCCCGAGGTTGCCTTAGGGCGGCCGCAGGAGGTACTGGACGCCCTACGCTGGGTCCGGCGTCTGGGGGTGATTACCGCTATCACCTCCATGAGGGTCATCTTGACCCCCTGCGGGCTATGCCTCCCCGCGACGGTCACAGGATCGTACGACGCCCAGACATTCGTCTACCAGGACGGCCCCCTCATGGTGGACGCACGGGGCCCCTGGTCGAGTTTTTGGGGAATACCATGCATCCGCGTCACACGGACCTCGCCGGCAGGGTCGTCTCGGGGTGCGCCCCGTTCGACACCTTAAGGTTGCGCAAACGCTTGGCGTGGATGCTGAAGGTGGATGAATCCCTGGCCGAATCGGCCAGCGCGCCATAGGTCCATCACAGCACAATCAACGCGATATCACGTCCCATAGTCCCATGCCTCTCACCAGGCTGCCAAGGCGACTAGGGTCGCCTAGGGACCAAGGACGAAGTACCGCTTCTCTGGGCCCTGCCCAAATGGCCTACGGAAGTCTTACATCACATGTCCGGCATCGCGAACAAATTATGGGATGGGGTTATGGTATGGGCTTGCCGGCTAGTGGGCGGGGCTAGCGCGGGGGTACCGGTAACCCCACTACCAAAGGGGTTACCAAAAGTTCGGGATTGGCCCTTGGAACTTCTAAGGGCCGCTTTCGAGGCCTCCACCCTAGCAATTACCACGGTAGAGGCTATGGGGGATTTGCTGGGCAATATCGCGCCATCTTGGGCCTCCGCACTTGTTCTGGCACTACCCGCAAGTCGGGGCGGCGAGCCCCCCCTCTCAGCGATGTCCTGGACGCGGGTCTCCTCCCGAGCTGGAGGAAGCGGAGTCACGGGAGACAACGCAGGCCCTGTAGGCATGGACACCCCGCCCGTGGTGGACGCAGACGCCGAAGGGGACGGCGACCCCACGCAAACCTTCGTGAACGTGGTCGGGGTACACCCTACGATCACAGACCATTGGCGGGCTTTGGAAGCTCCCACGGACCATGTGGCCACACTGGCTCGTGGGGAAACTTTCCCTCCCCTGAGGGAAAGTCTCCGTTGGGGGATGCCCCCTCAGATCCTTTGGGGGTCAACCGCACCATCCAATTTGCGGCCAACTCCATCCACGAGTACGACGCGGACACCCCGATAGGCGGAACCAACCAAGAGGAGTCTCCTACCCAGGTGGTGATACCAAATGTCGGCGGGTCCGGGCAGGGGGGCGTCCCCATGCCGGCAACCCTTCAAACGGCCACTAGGGCCAACGGCCAAGGAGCGTTGGCCGGCATGGAGAGCACTGCGAGGCTGTCTGACCAGACGGGGATCACCCCGAGTACCACGGGGGCTCCCCAGGCTTCCCCTTTGGGGATTCACATGTGCTTTGCCACACACGCCCCGCAAGGGCCCGCTCACTCGGGATGCAGCAGCACCTTCCCGTCTAGCATCCCCGACTCGGGGCTGGCGCGGGTTGACGGAGGTGGATAGCCCCCCCTATCCAACGTTTCGCCGCAGGGACCACCCCGGAAGGGCCCCCTCGCTCGAACCCCGGGGGACTATCACCGCCCGGGTCCCAGATGCGGGAGATCACCTTCCGGCACACGAGGGTCTTGGTCCTTCACGCTGGGATAGCCGCCGCGTTGAGGATTTGGAACGCGACTTGGAGGACGCACAGGCCACTTGTCAGGCTTTGTCGTCCGAACAGCAGCGCCGCGTGCAGGAGGTGCTGCGGGCCCGGGCGTATCTACGCCGCGCGCAGACAGACCTCTCCGCTATGCGGCGAGACCACACAACGCTCAGTGCGGAATGGGTGCGGCAACGGTCCCGCACTACGTCCCTGGAAGAAGAAGGCAGCCGCCTGCATCGGCAGGTTGCGAACGCCCAACCGGCCGCACACGACGTGGTTGGGTGGTCAGCGAACGCCTTAACCGGCACCTTCCAGCCATCCTTTAGGCTGCACAGATAGTGCGGGATGAGCAGGTCTCCCAGCCCACGGTGGAGCAGGCCTTGAGGGGTTGGGTCTCTGAGGGGCACGGGCCGCCCTCTACTGCCAAGCCCAATTTCAGGGAATTCTGCGCGACTCTGGTGTGTGCCGCGGTCCTCCGTGTAGACCCCCCGCCCTCTCCGGAGACCCTCTCGCGTCGCGCCTGCGGGTCACGGCAGAGCCCATTCTCCGCTTTGCGACGGAGGCAGTGGGACAGGGCCCCCAGCGCGGGCCGTGCACGGGTTCGCAACCCTCGGGCCGAGCCCGAGCGCTGTGCGAGGCGCAGGTGGCCACAGCATCGGCATCCGCGACCGGACTCCGCCGTGGTGATGGTACCCCCGGGAGTAATCCCGGAGGGGACGGGACTCCCTGCGCCCCCGACCAGGCCGTGGCCGCCGCCGCCATCCCGGAATGGGATGGGCTCCGCTCTCTGCTGGTGCACCTCAACGAGGTACCACACGAGGTGCCGTTTGAGGAGGCCCACAAGGTCCACCTGCAGCTGGCTACCAAGTTGGATCTCCCTCCAGAGTTCCCACACATCAATGTGCGGAGTCCGTACACTGCTTTGGGCAACCTCCTGCCCACACACCCCGAACTTGACCGACTTGTCGGGCAATTCGTCCAGGAGCGCCGGCGGGCGCCCCCCGCCCCCCAGAACCCTTCGCCCTATTCCAAAGGGGCAGCCACAGTGACGGCGGCTGTCAAGGCCAACCAGGCCGGCGGGGGGAGCAAGCCCTCCGGGAAAGGCAAAGGCGGCGCGGATTACGACACAGACTCTTTGGCCATCATGGTCAACTGGCGCATCAACCCGCGCGACCCCCCGGAGCCCATCTTCCCTATGTCCCCGGGGCGCCTGGGCATGGTCCTGAAAAAAGCCTTCGGGGACTTCTGTGTGTCCTACATCAAGGACGAAGGGCAGCTCTGCCACCCGGAAGAAGGGGGATAGGCCAATGTGGGCATGCGGCCCGAGGCGGCCCATGTCCTGGAACGTAACGATGGCGACTCCGACAAGCATTTTAGCTACGAATGGTCCAAGGCCAACCGCCAGCCATATGTAGGGGGCCTTCTTCGAGCCCAGCACCTTGAGAAGAGCAACGCTATTGCTCAACGCCCCCCGAGCGGAGACTTCTTGGTAGGTCTCAGCGGGGTTGTTGGGCCCCAGGACCAGGATGCGACCGGGGACGAGGGCCGCAAGCGGCGTCCTTCCCCCTCCGTGCCCCCCCCCCTGGTACATTCCGCAGATCAGAGGACGACTACACCCCATGCCGGGGGAGCAAATAATCCTCCCCGGAGGAGGAGCCATACCGGGGTGGCCAAAGACACACTCCCCGGCCCTCGGGGGGCCAACGGGGCAGTCGGTACGACGACTGGAGGCATACCGACCACCGCTCTCCGGCACGGGGAGAACCCACTCGCCACTCGCCGCAATGGCTCCCCCGGGAAGACGTAAGGGGACTTGAGCACCGGCAATACGAGCCCCACGGGGGCTATGGGGAACGGATGACTTACCCTCGGCCGGAGTCGTACGCCGCGACCCAGACGCACCAGGCGCCTATGGCGAGCCCCCCACCTTCCGCCTACCGGGGCCCGCCACCCGTGGATCCATGCAACTTCGGGGACGGCTGGACTTCCCTCTACGGGACGGCCATGCCCCCGCAGGGGGCAAACCTCCAACAAGCACCGTACCACCACCAGCCATACGTGCCGAACCCTTCGGCTACGGACGTGACAGCGACTCCCTCCGGATATTCTAGGCCATGGTACGGGGAGGCAGTGCCAGCGGCGGCTGCCGCACCACCGGTGGCCCTAGTGACGCCCCCCAATGGGGGGCCCCGTCCTTGACGGACGCCCGTGATGGAGCCTATCTTCTTTCGCGCATTGCGTTGGGCCGGGAAGCCGGCGATGTCTTCTGCACGGGGGCCGTGGCTCATGGCCAACTCACGCGTTTGGCTTGCGACTCTGTGTGCCCGGGGCGGCCCGTTGCTCAATGGGGGATCATATTCAACGTGTCCGGTGCTTTGCAAGGTGTCCGTAACATCGCCACAGTGCCGGAGAACCTGCCTAATCTCCACCCCGCGTTGGGGCATGTGTCTCTCTTCCAAGGCGACTGGCGCCTGCCCGCCATCCTACAACAATGGGCTGCCCACATGGCCATATACTAGGTTTCGGGCGGCCACTCCATACAAGTGTATAGCGGCGGCCGGGGGGGGGGGGGCGTTACACTCCCGCCTGTGGCTAAGGGCTCTGTGATGTGGGTACCCCGGTCCACCTACAGCCAGGTACGGCCGGTTTTCAAGGCGGCCTCTAACAACTCCACTTCCTACGCCGCGGCCAATATCAACGCCAAGGTGCTGGGGCGGTTCTCGCGGCGGTCCGCGGTGCTCGAGCTGCCCTCCAAGGCTAGATAGGCCATCCTCCGCCGTCTAGAGTCCACAGTGGGCCCAAAGGGCCCGGGAACACCCGACCCGGCGGGCTCCGGGGTCCGGGAAACCCTAGGGGGGGGGTTTTCGGGCGAATACCCTGAACCTCCGTCGAGGGCTCGCGGGCAAGGTGCAAGCTTTGGGGTCCTGTCTGTGGGGCTGGGGCTACCCGGACCTACTGGGATTGCAGGAGGTTGGCAGGCTGCCGGCCCACATTGTGGCCCACGCCATGTATTGGGCCGCTTTCACCCATGCGGCACATCCGGCGGCCGGGTTTGGGATACTGGGGTTGGGATACTGGTACGCTGGCACCCCACGTTTTTGAAGTGGGTAGAGGCATCCACTCCAGTGGGCGGGGCCGCGCCCTGGAGTATCGGAGCCGCGGAGGGCACATCTTGGCCGTGGTGGTCTATTTCCCGGCAGACCAAGACGTGGACGTGGTACGTAGCCTCCTCGTGTGGGTCCTCAGTGTCATGGCCCCCCGCCGAGGGGTGTATACCCTTATGCTGTGGGATATCAACGCCAACCCAGGCTGGGCGGTGGGATTCCGGGTGGCCCCGGTGACCGTTTCCGTCCTATGGGAGGATTTCTACAGGACACCGGGCTTTCCCGCTGTGCTCCCTCAGCAGAGGTGCCCACGTGGACCGACGGATGCGGGTGCGTGGGGGTCACAAACCATGTTCTACACGGGCCCGCCCCCAAGAAAGGGAGCCTATGGGTGGACGGGGCCTCGCCCTTCCCTTCTTACCATCGTCACGTGGTGTGGGACGCTCGGGGAGTCCTCGATCCACAGGTCAGGCCCAAGCTGCTCCTGCGCGCCAGACACTTCCAGGTCCGCGACTAGGGCATCAAGGGGGCTGACCATGCGGCCTTGGCAGCCGCCCGCCAGGAGCGGGGAGTGCAATCAGAGGATTTGGCAGGCTTGTATGCATACTTCTTGGCCTGGACTATTCGGGTGGTGGAGAGTACACACAGTCCCCCCCCGCGAGTTTGGGGAGCCCCCCGGGCGCGTGGACTAGGTTCACCGACACCTCCAAGCCCACGCCAAAAGGTGGCCCAGATGGTGGGAGTCTTTGGATACCCTTAAGGGTCGGCTAGACCTACGCTGCGACCTGGCGGAGGCTTGGGAAGTGGGGAACCTACAGCAGTACCACACACACCTCCCGGAGGTGGCCCCCTTCACTGGGCCCTCCGGGCGGGCCTTCCGGTGCGCCTATCTGAGCCGGCGCGCACGCCGCCTGTCCAGCCGCGGTTGTCCGCCCACGTGGACGTCGCTCCGCGGACCCGAGGCAAGGTAGCCTTGGACCAAGTCCGCCAACGCCACCAGAAGACGCTATGGGAATTGATACCGTCGGATATTAGAACCATCACGGGGTCGGTCACACCACCGAACCTGCTAGGCCTGCCTACGGCGACGCCGCCTCATCTGCGCCGCATCCTTCAACGCACCGGCAACACAGTGCCGGCGTGGGATGGGCCGCAGTAATGGCAGCTGCGAGAAATTGACAACGGCCGCCTCGACATCGTGTGCGAGGTCGGTAACCGCTACCTGAGGGGGGAGCACCTGGAGGCCGTGGCACACGTGGACCCCCCCCCCCTTCTTCCGAAGAAGCCTCCCCACAGTATCGGGGCCAATGACCGCCCGCTTACCAACCTTGTCCTCGTGCGCAAGGTTGTGGGCCTAGTGGTAAAGGAGCAGGAGCAGACCTGGCTTCGGGGGCACGGCTTCCTACCCCCTTCCCAGTTTGCCTTATGGCCGGGTACGTCCGTATGGGACTTCCTCCGAGTGCTCCACGATTGTGGCTGGCAACGGTGGGCCTCGGGGGCCGAGGCCTGACCCATTCTGGACGATGTCCGACACGCTTTCGGATCCCTAGATCACGTCTCTTGGGATTCGGTACACCTGGTGGTGGGCTACAGCCCAGATCTGTGCCGCCTGCAACGCTCCCTAGTGGAGGACACGCGCCTCGACATGGGGAGAACGGACGATGTCGACCACGCCATAGTATGGTTCGATGCGGGCTCCGGGCAAGGTTGTCCTCTCTCCCCATTGGACTACGTGCCCATGGGGGAGGTCCGGGCGAGGATGGCCTCCAAGGCCTACCCCGGGTTGCATACCCCGGCCGGCCTACGACACGATGTGGCTAGGAGGCTCCCCGGAGGACGCGGCCGCCATCGCAGGGGCCCTGCGCGCCACGGAGGATGCCGTGGCCTTGGGCTCTGACGTGTCTAAGATGCACGTGCTACGCACGTGGATGGAGGGGCGGCGAATTCGGTACGGAGTACCCTCGGTCTGGATGAATAGGGTCCGGTTATCCGTACCGTCGGATCGGGCATACACCTGCTCCCTGGGGCGGCACGCCCTCCCGCATACTTGCCACAAAGAGGACTTCTGCAAGCTTATGACGGCGGCACGCCGTGCCTTTGCGGTGATACCCCTCAAGTCCCCGCGGGCGCAGTACCCATTGGCCATGTATAACCGGTGGGCAAGCGGCACCGCGCGGTTTCAAGCCGGGGTTCGACCCCTCCAAGCGAGGTTGTGGCATCTAGCGGACCTTCCCACAGCATCCGCCCTGCGCGCGGTTGTGGGGGACAACGTGCCGGCGCATCGCCTGCTAGGGCCGGTGCAGGCGGGTCTCACGGGCATATTGGCTCTAGGGCCCAACATTTTGACCACGTTCGTGCTTAACGATGCCAAGCAGTTGAACCACTCCAACCCCTTGAACCGCGCCTCCGCAAGGTAGGGGCTCATGTGCGCCCTCTGGCGGTTAAACCCGGACATGCCGTGTGTACGACGGAGTCTAGCGGACTGCGATTGCCACCCCACGGAACATGATCGTTTCCTCCGGTATACATGGCTCATGGATATCCGGGTATGGGCTGTCCTTGAGAGCCATCATGTGGAGGTGCCCAAGCACCCCCTGGGAACGGCGGGCACCACCAGCGAGCTGGACGACGCCCACGCGGCCCTGGCGGCCGGCTACCGGGACTGGTCATTCACCCGCAGGGCGGCATGGCCATCACGTTTTCGTGGACCGGAAACTCTCCCCCTGTCGCTCCGGCACGTGCAGTTGGCCCATGAGCAGGTCCCTTGGGGAATTACTCTGCGAGATATCCCGGACAAAGCGGTTTTTGTACAAGACGCCTCTTGGTACCCCAACCACACGGCTGGTGGGGGCTTAGTGGTGGCGGATCTGGCGACGGGGTAGATCCCATTCTGGTACATGTGGATGGATCTTACTAGGCGGAGTTGTACGTCGCTTGGGAAGTGGTGCGGGCGCGCGGGGCCCACCGCGTGGTCTGGGGCACCCGGGGCCAACAGTGGTCCTTCCATGATAGCAAGGGGTACATAGACGCGATCCAATCCCGTAACCCGGGGTCGTCGCCGACCTCTGACGACCTGCTACGTGCCTGCCGGGGGTTATTAGCCAAGGGGTTATGTGTTCCCCAGCACATGTACTCCCGCCACGTTGGCAGCTTTCTAGATTCCCTATTGGACACCGACCACGGCGTGGTGAAGAGGCAAAAAGCTGCGAAGGCCCAACCTAGGGTAGGCTGGATCCAGGGGCTCCAAACGCCGCGGGCCTGTTTCACCCACAACACCGTCCAAGTGCACAACCTGGACCGTTTGGTGGAAATCATGGCTCGCCGCTTATGGGGTCTCCACACGGAGGCCCCGGAGCAGGCAGTGCGCAAATCCGTGTTGGTATATAACGCCGTCACGGAACGCGGTCTGATCCGTTGGGGAGCCCACCTCCGCACGATGGCACAACGTACAAGCCTGGGACATGCAGGGGACACCCGCCCTGCCCCGCTTGCCTAAGAGAGGTGGGAACCTGGCATTGGGTTTCTACTTGCCCGTGGCGGCACTTATTTCGGCTGACCGTGCATACCCAGTTGCACATGCGCTTGAACACTTTATGCGCGCCTTGGAAGCGGCGTGCGCTATCGGCGCGCGGTATCGGCATGGGGCGTCATAGTCCTGTATGGTCCGGATGCCTTTGCCCTTTGTGTGGGCTTACCGGACGACAATGAACCTCACCCCAGACCGGGGGTCCGCACCATATACCTGGACCCTTTCGGCGATTGGGAACCTGAGGATCTGGGGTATTTATATGACCGCGGGCTGGTGTTGGGGGCCGCGCACCGCGTGGTCGCTATCGTGGTAAACTATTGGGATTCTCTGGATCGCAAGCGCGAGATGCCCATCATCCCGGCGGCCAAAGAGGTCGACTACCGGGACGATGACGGGCACACGTGGGATCTGGCGATCCGGGTCCCGAGGCGGTTTGACCCGTCCTCCTATGAGTGGGGGTGCCAACCAGCCATGGCCAGTTTTTGGCCTGGGGCGAGCCTGCTATGGCCCGTCTGTGAGCGCGGGCAGCTATCTGCCGTTTACCCCTGGGGCAGGAACCGCCCCTTGACAAGGGCGCGGCCCGGTGAGTCCTTTGGTACTCAGACCGGCCGTTGCCGAGGGCCGTGGGCCGTTGGCCCCGGGAAGTCCACGGGGCTCATGTGGTCATCATCGACGGGCCGGGTGGCCTCCCAGCGCGGTGTTTGGTTTGACTCATCACCTATGGGCCGCCACTCCGCTACATGGGGTTGTATGAGACAAGGGAGTCCCACAACCGCTGGCTAGTGCGCTGGCTACGGGATATGCTTCTCGCCACGTTGTGTATGGCCGGCTACCAGCCGCGAGTCACCAGCTACTGGGGCTCGCCCTTCGACCCTCTCGCTAAACACTGCGGCGAGCCTCACCCCAGGTATGATCCCGGGGACAGGGCCGTAATGCTTAGAGAGTACGGGTCCATGCACGGACTCCTCTGGCAGGAGTGCCGTGCGACGGGGGGGGGGGGATCACGCCACAGACCAAGCGCCTGAGGCCTACCGGCCAAACGCCGCCCAGTCGGTAGTACCTGGCGGGCTAAGGGCCCACTCCCGTGAGACTGCGTCCCTCTGGCCATGGGGAGGTGGAGGACCGTGCCGGAAGTCGAGCCGGCACTCTGCCTCACCCCCCAGCACCATGCCCGTGGGGTGTTCCAGCACGTGTAAGGCGGTATTGCGTGCGCGATGTGCGGGCCAGGGAACAAGAGGAGGAGACGAAGAGGAGAGCCGCCGCCATGATGCTTAGCCGGACGGGTCGGGACAAAGACCCCCCCTCTGGGTCGCGGTTAGACCGGTGAGGGCCGGCGGGCACCATGGGGATGTGCCGCGGGTGCGCCCTACCGGGCGACCCCATCTCCTCCTCCTCCTCCTCCTGGGTGTGGGGACTTCGGTGCATGCATCGGTGGTGTTGGTGTGGCTTTTCAGCCAGTGTCCTGCAAAAATGGTACAAAATTGTTACGAACTTTGCCAGAAATTCGTACGAAATTCGTGCAAATTTCGTGCGAAATTAGCCCCGAAAGTGCCTCACACATAGGTGCTGTGAATGTGGTTGCTACGAATTTCGTACGCAACAATGCCATTCTGACCGATTTCATAGCACAGCCTAGCGGTGGGCCCAGAAGAGCAAGCAGCGGTTGAGGAGCTCAAGTACAAGGTGGCTAACATTCAATGCTTGGGCGGACCTAAGGCACAAGGTGAGAATATTCTGGTGACGGAGGCCAGCAACGTGGGTGGTGGCGGAACATTGTACCAGTGGCAAGCCATAGAGGAGGTGTTCAAGTCGACCATATCCTAGTGGGGCACTGAAGGAGTGAACCGGGATGGAACCCTGAAGCACAGCTACCCAGCTGACAAGTGGGTGCTGGTTCTTCTAGGCCACAGGAACCGGAAGTGGAGGCAAGCGAGAAGCAACTACTCCACCTACGAGCAGGAGTTGGTCCCCGGGATGCTGGTCCTATCCTGTCAGTCACAATTGATGGGGAGTTACCCTGTGGTGTGGCTATGCGACCAAGAGCTGGTCCGCACTTTCCAAAAGGGTCCCCCACTTAAAAAAGCTAAACTCCGACGCTGGCTGACCAATCCGAGTCAACTAGCACTCACTATGCACCACATCGAGGGCGCGAAGAATGAATGCGCGGACTACATCAGCCACACCAACTTTGACAACCTGATTAGCGCTAAGTCGGAAGAGCTAGCTGAGGAGGCCTTCACACGTATGCATGTTCACCTCGACCTGAACATGATTATGATAGGGACCCTGGATGGACTCCAGCAAGCTGAATACTTGAAGGAGGTCCGGGATATCTACAAGCCCCTAGAGAAACATCTCGAACCTCTCGTGGTCAACTACGATCGGTGGAAGCAAGACAAGAGTTACCTATGGCATGAGGACCGGATCGTCCTGCCAAGCGAACGGATTCCAGCTCTTCTCACTTGGACGCATGACTCTAGTGGTCATGTTGGGGCTGACCGTACCTTGAAGCTATTCAAGAGGTGGTTCCACACTACCTGGACTGATGACAACCTACGCAGCGCCCTCCGGCCTATCGTGGACAAGTGCCCATGCAGGTCCTGCAAACCTGGAGATTCAAGGGATACAAGTCTCTATTCGACCGTTCCCATTCCACACCATGCCAAAGGTGTGCTCTACGTGAACTACACAGAGATGCCTAAGTTTGGAGGCTATAACTTCGCCCTTGTAGTGACCTGCTTGTTGACCATGTTCACTCGGGTGTTTCCTTGCACCGAGCACATCACCAGTGAGGAGACTATCAAAATACTCCTCGACGAGTGGTTCAGTGTGTATGGTGCCCTGAAGGAGATCTACTTTGACGAAGATGTAAGGGTACATTCTGACACTGGATGGTACAAAAGAGTGCTAAGGTCTCTCAACATCTAGGTGTCCACGGGGTTTCCTTTTCCTCATAGGTGTAACCCCCTATGTGAACACCAAATCCAAGTGCTCAAGGAGAACGTCAAAATGTGGGCAAGCCAGAACACACCGGGTAAGACCGGGTGAGACTACTCCCCGCCATCTCCTTGATGATGAACACTTGGGCGAGCTCAGTCACTGGCTATTCACCCCACGAGCTTTTCTTGGGACGCCCTGCTTGGTTCCTACATGCACCCTTCCCCGAGGATTCCTACTCCGTTGTGGGGGGGGTGGCTCAAGGAACAAACGGAGAAGGTGAACAAGGCCAAGGCAATGCTCCAAAAGGTGATGGAGCGCCAGTGGGACAAGAAGAACAAGCACCGGATGCCTATTTTCCTGTGAAGAAGGCGAGTGGAGATCGGTTCACCACAATCGTCTACCCGCATGGCCACGCTCCACAAGCGATGACCCCTACTTCGGACCCTACAAAATGCTCTCCGTGGATGGACACCGCATCACTGTGCTGGTGTGTGTAGCGCAACAGTTGAAGCACTACTATGTGTGCCATCCACAACATTTAGCATACTCCCCCATCCAGGCTTTCCAATTGGCGTCTGCTTGCCCACCGGCACATAGATGTCGGCGTCGGGTAGATGGATAGAGGGCAAGGTCAGCTTCTAAGAACGCCACTACTCATTCTCTCCGTGGGCTCCCCAATCGGGAGAGCACAATACCATCCGGGACCGTTCCAGGGCCACCTTGGTCATGATTTTCCCCAATGCACTGAGCCTCGGGTTCCCATACGCCATCCCAAGGGTTGGCCAGGAAAATTTGCAGGAGCTGTGCTGCCCCTTGATGCAGTAGGGGTCCAGGACATGCTGCTTGTCGCTCGCGAATAGTTCCATAGTAAGGTCCTCTCTAGAATACCGCAAATCCTCCAGACCCCGGTCCGGGACGTCCCCTAGGAGTTGGTAGTCCTCCGTCTTTGCTGCAACCATCAGTGTAGAGGGTACATTGCATACCCCTAGGTAACGGGTACCGTCCCTAGTGTGCTCCACAGGGACAAATTCCCTTCCGCAGCCATGATCCAAATGGAGGACATAGGGCTTGTAGCGTGAGGGACAGCACCTAAGCGTGCTCAGTAAAGAAGTCGGTCCCCAGTACAAAGTCAAAGGCTTTGGTGTCCATCACACAGAATGTGTGGGGGATGCTCTTTGATCCAATAGGTACTTCCACTTCACAATCCCCACAGCTGTACACCACTTGGCTATCCCCCATGTGAATGGCCGCAGCAGGCATGGAGTTCTTGACTACTTCCCTAGGCGAAATCTTTTTGGTTACTATAGATAGTGTGGCCCCAGTGTTGAATACTCCCAAGTACTCGTTGCCCCCAAGGTAGATACATACCCAGAACACCGTACTTCCCCCAGAGCGCGCTTGTCGAAATTCGGTGGGCACGGTAATCTCAAACCCCTTTTTGCGGAGCTACCCCACCGTCCGCATGCTGTGTGACCGCTTCTAGACTTTAAAGTACCTCCACTGTCCTCGGCACGACACTTCGTCCCCTGCTCCCACTGAGCTTGGGATTGGGCGCGTGTAGTAGGTCCCGTACTTGACTCACCAAGTGTGCAGTGTGCAGTGCCCCCGCCGAATGGTCGGGGAAAACGCTTCCGATGTGGGAAGCAACGCTCCCGATGGGCGGCGGATGATTGGACCTGTTGCTGACAATGTTGCCAGCAAAGTTGGAAGAATGACTGTCACCAAGGGTTGGCATGGTGCCAAGTATTGTGGTGCCAAGAAAAAAAATTCTGTGCTATGCGTTTGAGCGACATGTGTTGTGGTAGGCCTCATGTGCTAGTCCACAACGCCGAGTTGGATCGTGGGCAGACCGCACTTTTGAAGGGTCGTCCATGGATACGTCTTTTGCATCCCCCCCGATTGTAGCGAAGGTATGCAATTCAGGCATTTCACATTGGGTGCTCCACTTGTTGTTGATGGCCGCAACTCGCGAATACCTCTACCTTAAGTTTGACCCCGTGTCTAGCTGGCCACACATTGTTGGGGCAAACTAGGAGGAGTTGGCTGTTGTGGATTTGATTGCCCATCGAGAAGGAATTCAGCCACAGTAGCGGAAGAAGTGGGCACATATTTTGGATGCTTTCGGTGCCTTTGCATTTGCAATCGCACCCGTGCCTTCCACCTTCATCGGGCATATTGATGGTGTCAGTTGCCATCCAGCATGTCTCTTGAGGTTGCATTGTGCCCTGTCTCCACGCTTTGTGAAGGGCATATTGCAGGTGCCGCATGACAGATTGTGGTTGCTACGCGAAATGGCTGAAGCTACTCGGTACTTCGATTGTTCCAAGTTAGCCTCCACCCCGACGACCCCCGGATTGCATTGGAAGGTGGCTCGGATGTACCCTTAACCTAAATCGGTGGACCCCGTTGACACATGCTTTTCTTTTGATGGCACACCTCACATAGCGTGCCACGAATGTAAGGTTCTTCATTGTACTTTGCATGTGTCTCTCTTGTGTCAATTGGAGATATGTCTTGGATTGCGCCAATTCTGGGCAGCTTAGCTCGCTGTTGTTGTTGTTGCTTCTACTATTGTTGCTGCTTATGTTGTTAACACCCGTCCCCTGTCGCAAGTGGTATGCGGTGTCGCCTCAATACCCCGAAAATGCTGATGGTCAATTGAGAAAAGACCGAGCATTTTGCACCGAGCTGCAAGGGGAGTTGAAAACGGCTCTGTTTTGGGTGTGCACCAGTAATCCTACAGTGCGAGATGCCATGCAGATGCCAAGGCCAACTTGATTTTCAAGCGTGCCTGTTGTATCTACTTGCAAGTAGTTGGCACAGATGTTGGCCAATGCCCTGTCACGACTCTTTTCTTGAGCCTGAAGTCGTTTCTAGTGCCCGATCCCAATTATATTTTGTTATGTTGGCCGAGTGCCAACTAATTGGCATGATGGTTTGGCCTGGGTGGGGCGCCACTCACACAAGTGGCCGGGGATCGACCCGGGGGCGTTGTACCCTTAAACAAAAGTACCACCTACCATCGAAGTGTTGACTACCTTGATTAAATCGGCGGCAGGGGGGGTGGGGCAAAACCTAGTAGAAACGAGGTAAAACTTAGCAAACAAAAATTGGGGGAATTTTTTTTTGAAAAAAAATTTACTAAAATTTACCTCGTTTCTACCAAGTTTCCCCAAATTTTAACGTGTTTTACCTCATCTAGTACTAAGTTTTACCAAATACCCCTTCACCAGTACCTCCCATTTGGAGCACACGCACTACTGAAAACCACACCTCTTTACAACACAACGCATACCCACACCCAGCAACATGCAGAGGCGAATTGGCATCACAACGTGCATGTCTTTCTTACACGGAATGAGGATTCAACACATGCACACGGAGACGTGGATGGTCATGGAGAATGCTCCATAGAGTGTGCCATTGGGGGTGGGGACTCGGACCAAGTTGACGAACAGGCGACTCTGAAGATCAGGTATGATGGCAGTGGGATGGGAAAGGCATGTTATTGAGTTCCTGAACCCCCCTTGCAACACGCTGGAAACTGTGTTTTCTGGGTTGCAGTACTGCTCGCGGTGTTGTGCGACAACGGGCCCGTGGTCAGACGGCACTTTTTTTTGCTCAAAAACCTGCAGCGAAACACTGCTGGTCGGTGCACAAAGGGGGGAGGGGGTGCATGATCACTTCTCTGCTATTGAAACCCACAGCCACCTAAGGTCCGCCGTGCCTCAATATTCACACACACAGGGAGACCCATCTGCTTAGTTGCCAAAAAACTGATACATATTGTAAAGAACGTTTTTGGGGAGTGTTTTATGGAGGAACAGTAACAACATTGAATAGTTGGACTTGCATAGCCGCTGCATTCTTGGTCTCTTTTCATGCATGGGAAAAATGGGGTTATTCCCAGTCAAATTGTCTAAAATGTGCACGTGCTGTGCCCCAAGTGATTCTCATGGCTCAATTCTCTGTGAAAATCACACAAAAAAATTACACATTGCATGGAAATATTTTGCCAACGAGAATGATGCAAGAACACATTGAGAATCAAGAGCTACTACCATGGCTGCATGCGTCCATTTTCATTCCATGCAGTCAAATTTCGGTCCATGTGCACGATTGGTGTCCTATACTCACCAACACACAAATCCTTGCAAAACACAGCAGCTTCAGGAAAGATAATGTTTAACAAGCGGGTGGTTGTCCTGAAGGTCCACACCTTGGCTCCCGCTTAGAGTTTTGCAGTGCATCAATGATCATCATCTACGAGCAGCCCAAATGTCCGCAGCACTGTGACTGACAGCCAGAGGCCTCCTCGCTGTAACATGCCACTCGCAGGGCACCGCAGTCTTAGCCCATGATCTTGACAGTGCTCTGCTGCCTCGCTCTTTTGGGTGCCCTGATGGGCCCACGTGCTCATGCGCTGGGCGGCCCAGCCAATAATACTACCGCTGCCATCCCCTACGTCAATCCCCTGCACTGGGTGAATGCATCGCTCCCATGCGTCAACCGCACGTTGCTGATGGTGCCTTCGGAGGTGGACCTCGTCGTCAGTGCCTGTAAGGAGCGTGGCCTAGACGTGTGGCTGGACCAGCTCGTGCAGCTGATCCCACCAACGCAGACATACCGTGTGTTTGTGTACGAGAAGTGCAGAATTCCGCTGGCATTGAACAATTGGGACCGGCTTCACAATGTGCTCCGCATTCCGTGTCCCAACATAGGATTTGAGGTGTGCTTGTCTTCAGCGTTGTCCAAGGCATGCCACTGGCTGTTCAATGGCACTCAAAATTTTCCAACTATCGACTTCTTTCAAAAGTTCTTTGTCTCCCCTTGGATGGGTGTGGGTGGTCATTTAGTGACAAAGCGGGTATTTGAGTATCCATGAGGACCCACCTAGTGGGCGCTAGGGCAATGCATCACAGGCAATGCGCCACCGAAACAGCCCGAAATTGCTTTTGTTCAGTTTGATTCGTGGCATCCCAAAAGTTTTACAAATTTGGATTGTTTCCTAAACTCTATTGTCTCATGTGAGGGAGAAGTGACCTCAAGGTGGTGGTGCTTTCTAACTTTTTTGCCCCAGCCATCTCCCGAACTGCATCGCAGAGGCCTTGTGCCCCTGCGACATCATGCGCGCCCCGGTGCGCTCAAGCTGGCGCAGCAAGAAACTGAGGACCGCTGGCTCTTTGAGCAACATCGGGCCGCCCACCTCGAGCCGCTACTGGTTGCACCCGTGTTTGTGATATGAGTGAAAACAATATTACAATGACAAGCCTTCACAACAAGCCACCTCAACAACATGAATTTCACGGTTTTTTGGTGGCTCAGGCCCAAGCTGTGTTCGCCCAGCAGACAGTATGTGGGGCCTGATGCATCCTCAAATACACGTATTGTGGTCAATACCGCCGAAACCCATCCCTGGACGCTCCACAATTCCGTGATCGAGAGTCGCCGCTTCGGAGGCATTTTTTGCGGCCCCGGTGGACCACTCAATCCCACCCCACGGGCAACAAAAGGGTTGAGGAAAAAGTTAATTCTTCGAAATTTTCAAAAGCTACTAAACAGCCTGAACATTAGCAATCTCGGGCTCGACTCTTTTTATCACTCATACGCTGATGTGCAGAGGTATAGGGGCGGTGAGAGGGGGGCAATCAGAATTCCAGCACCCACTCCCCCCATGGAGCCCCCCCCCCCGTATGGAGCACGGCGACCAAGAGGGACGACCTGGTTGACGCTGGGTCACTTCTGTTCTCACCCTCTCATGGAGCCGACCTAGGTGCCCTCCACTACACTTAGCCCTCCCCCAAGGGGAGGACCAGGTTGCTCTTAGGGCCATCAAACTGGCTTGCCGCCCGCATTGACAAACACGTTGGTCGTGCTGCCACGGCACCTCTCATACCGACACCGATGAGGAGGAGGAGGAGGAAGATGATGATGAAAAAGTCCCCTTCTAGAATGGGAAGGGGGGGGGGGGGCTGCGGCCCATAGGGGGAGGGGGTCACACGAGCGGGTCACGGACAGTACTCGTGAGATGCTTGACAAAAACTCCAGCACCCAGGCATCCGCTGCCCTTGGGTTTGTCTCCGAGCCTGTGCTGGGGGGAGGGTTGCACCACGGTCGCCTTGCAAGAGGCGATTGTGTTCATGAAGACCGCCCCTGCATCCCCACCACGGCCACCAAAGATGGTCCCAGAGGACCAATGGACCCAATCGAAGCCCTCCCTCAGTGACACGTTCACTCCAAAGACAATGGAGTTGCTCCGTGGCAACCATGGTGCCCGGGCACAATGGTTTGTGCACTATGTGTGGGGGCTTCGCTTGTGGTACCGGTTTGCATCGAGGAACCCACAACGAAACCCCCCTCCTCACATGGCTAAAAGGGGATAGCATCTCGTGGTCCCACTGTTTGTCACGCAGCGAAGAGCGCACCGCATTGATTCTGGATACAATTAATACAACCCACACTCACACAAATGCATCGGAAGGAATCCAATCAAAAGCACATTGGGTCGCTTGGACTACTTCTACAATCAGACCGCACCCATGGGTAGTTGCAACATAGCCCACTACCCCCTGTGCCTCTGACCCACCAAAGCTACCCAGCCCCTATGCTTCGCCATTCCATTAGCACTTCAAGAACGTTGCCTAGTAATGTGATACCATGAAGGACTTCCCTTTTCCCACAAGCTCAGCCTACATCCCTTCTGCTCGCTCCTACTCATGCGGTGCCCAGTGACCACACCCCGAGGAGCTCTCT
Organism: Eutreptiella sp. 'Long Island Sound 2002'; assembly: GCA_964036045.1. Lineage (NCBI taxonomy): Eukaryota > Euglenozoa > Euglenophyceae > Eutreptiales > Eutreptiaceae > Eutreptiella > Eutreptiella sp. 'Long Island Sound 2002'. The sequence continues at coordinate 21,820,926 of OZ038380.1, read as the reverse complement.
ACTGCCACCCACGCATGTTGCACCATTGTAGGAGGTCACTAGACGTACCTCCCTACTGCCGTGTGGTTCCCCAATAAAGAGAGGTGGTCTGTATGAGCCACGGTGGTCATTGCTCCTTGATGTCCCCCCCGCAAAGCGGCGGAAAACACTTTGAATATCACGACCATTTTGTGTTCGGACCGAGGGGTTACATCCCCCATGTATAATGTACACCTAATAGTTAAGGTTTTCGAAAGCCTAGCTTGGTCAAATTGATATTTTTACGCCTCCCTGGGCTCCTGTTCAAAGTGCAATCACACCCTATGATTGCACTGGGTGTCTGGCAAGGCAGATTCAAAGGTGCATGTCAATTGGACGGACGAGTGCGAGGAAGCCTTCCATCACCTGAAGGCAGCCCTCTGCGAAGTCGCCACGCTCCATGTGGCAAAATTCGATCGGCCCTTCTACATAAGGACCGACGCTTCCACGTACGTGATCGCAGCTGTCTCACAACAGGTGGATGAGAACACCGGCGAGCACTATCCTCTTGCATTCTTGTCCAGCAAGCTAGCCCCGCTCCTGATGCAGTGGTCGCCGCGTGAACAGGAAACCTGCGCCATAATCTGCGCCCTGAAAAAATATCAATCGTGGGTTGGCACCAATAGAGTTGAGGTCCTGACAGATCATCGGTCTCTAGAGTATTGGGCCACTGAACACATTGATAGTGCTTCAGGCCTAGCTAGCCGACGGGGCAGATGGCACGAATTCCTGAGCTTGTTTGACCTCCATGTGTCGTATTTACCTGGTAAGCACAGAACTGTAGCGGATGCTCTGAGCCGTTGGGCTTACCCCGCCTCAGAGGGGCTGCAAAGTACCCACATTCATGGCACGGAGCATGACCGCCACGTTGTGATTGAGTGGGATGCGGACGAGAAAAAATTAATTCAACATGAATGTATGCAGTGTTCAGTTAAACACAACTTTTTACCGTGTCATGATATTACGGCCTTCTCAGATCCGGCGCATGCTCGCGAGATTATCACCAAATCTCAGAAAATTGTGGAGAAAATCATTGATCCCTCATGCGGGAGAGTGGATCGGCTTGAGTACACAAAACCGGTAAGGAGATTCCGGTTGATACGGCAGTTTTCCTGTCTTTGTTTTTGTTAACCCATGGACGGGGTTGAGCAGCCTAATCAGAACCAACAAGAGTCAGCCGAGGAGCGGCTGGCGGCGCAAGCCAAAGAAATTCAAGAACCCAGAGAGCAACTCGCCCGGGTGGCAGTGAAGGAGGGGCCCCGCCTGCCCCCACTGAGCGTGCCAGAAGTAAACCGAGCCCTCGAGAAGCCCCAGTTGGCGCAGTGGATGAGACTCATGCTGTCCAACATCAAGGCGTACGTACGCCTTAGAGCTGGTGAGGTGGGGGAGATCCCCCGACCAAGTGAGTTTGGCGGCCAGGTGACGGAGGCCGCAGTCGACCCAGGAGAGCAGCTGGCGTGGAGGGTCTGGGACTGCGTGTTCCAGTCCCAGGCGGCGTATGCCCGCAGGTATGCAGGGACGCACGGGAAATTCAGCTCCGAGTCCAATCAGTACACCACGCTGGAGGAGGCATGGAAGGAGCAAGGGTCTGCGTTCACGTGGCGGAGCGTGAAATTCAGGGAGGTGGGAGGAGTACTGCAGTGGCAGACGAGGCAGGGCGAGTGGATCCCTGTGGACTCGCCGCCGAGCGGAGGGTGCCAGAGGTGCGCGCAGCGGGGCTCCCCCGACGAACGCCACTGGCACTTTAGATGCCCACACTGGTCCTGACAGGACCGGCTGGAGCCCGGACCGGCCGCCCCGGGCTCCGGCGTTGGAGACACGGCGGCAGAGCTGCGGGCGCTCGCCCGCCGGTGGGAGACAACAGCCCGGTCAGACGACCCCTGCTCACCGGAGGAAAGCGCCATGCAGTCCTGGAGACCGAGAACCCGCTCACAGTACGCGTCCCGACTCCGGGCCTTGGCGGCTTACGCGGGCCGCGCGGGCCCGCCTGATACAGCCGCGGCACTGGCACGCCTCCTGGCAGAGCGGGCCCAAGCCGGCGCTACAGCGTCGGCCCTGCGGGGTATTACCTCCGCGGTCCGGGCCGTGGAGGACCTCCAGTGGCTGCCCCCAACAGTTACCACCTTGCACAAAAGGATTGCGGCGGGAGCCGCATCCTCGGGCTCTCAGCCCTATCTGTCCCCAGCAGGCTTGGTCCAGCTGGTCCAAAAGGCCAGAGACTCCAGACACGGAGCGGTGTTCAGCGCATTGGCCATCATCGGCTGGGTATGCTACCTGCGGGTGGGCGAAGCAGCTGGCATCAGGGTTACTGACCTGGCTATGCCAGGCTTTGTCCAGTTTTGGAACTCCAAGACAGGGGAGGAGGGGTATACCACCCGCCCCCTGTACAGGTATGCGGACGGCGTCCGGGCTTGGCTTCATGGCCACATGGTTTCGCTGGGCCGATCCTCGGACATGCTCGTATGGCAGTCAGGGGAAGCGGGGTTGGAGGCAGGCATGGCCGAAACCCTGGCGAGCACCGCACACTCCCGAGCCAGGTGGCACGCCCTGCGCAGGGGAGGCGCCGCAGCGACTTGGGCCCGTAAACCAGATCTCGCCTACTACAAATGGTGGGGCAGATGGCAGAGCACGGCCGTGGCGATGCAATACGGCACCAAATGGTCAGACCCGGGAGTCGTTGCCCCTACGGTGCTGCCCGCATGGTCCCGCGACCAGGGGCCTTTGCCGACTCCGGAACGCGTGGGCGTCCTGGCCCTGTGGGGATCCCCGATGTTCCCCAGTATCGCGAGCGCCCTCAACACCCCGACCAAGCGCAAGCCGAGACTTCCGCGAGGTCAGGAGCTGGAATCCACTGCGAGCGGCACGCTTGGGGGAGGAGGCGACGGAGACCAAACCGCAACCGAGCTGGAGGAATCCCCAGGGGACGGCTCTGCTGAGGTGGGCCCGGGGCCTGACACAGCTCCTACCCTCCCTCCACTTCCTCCTTTGGCCTCTGCCATTGAGCGCGGCGCCGTGTCTCGGGAAGGTGCGGGTCAGCTGTGCACGGTGGCGGGGCCTTTGGTTGCCGTGGGGGGGGGGGCGTGCGGGCCGGGGACGGCAGCCGGGCCCATCAATGTCGATTCCGACGTGGACACCGACGACAACAGTGAGGATTCCGGAAGCGAGCCCGCTGGCGAATTCGCAGTCGGCAGCGCCAGGGGCTCCCCCGGGCGTCGACAGGCCGGAGTTGCCAGGTTCGTTGGGCGGGAGCGTAAGCCGTGGTCCTCCAGGGCGGCCGTTGGAACTGTCAGAGGAGGACCCGCAGCGGGCTCGAAAGCTGGAGTGGTGGGCCGTGTCCACCGCATATACACGGGGCCGCGTCGCGCTAAGGTGGTCCTGGGTGGTACGCAGGCCGTGCGATCCCGAGCCCCCGCACGCCGTCAAGCCGGGAGACCTCGTTTGGCCCAGCAGATCGGAACGCCGCAGCCCAAGCGCATCAAGCTCAGGCAGGGCGGGCATGTCCGGACGCCGGAGGCGCAAGGCCCGGTGGAGGGTGCCTTCGTGGCTGCAGCTGAGCGTCTCAAGGCCAAGGCTTGGGGGCGGGCGGGCCCAGTGGCGTCACCCCCCCCCCCCCCCTCTGTAAGGGTCCCGACAGGGGTGGGAGGGTGCAGGAACAGCCCCCCCTCTTCCTGGAATTCATGCAGGCGCTCACCCCCCATTTTCACTGGGTAGCCAAGCGGGAACGTTGTGGCTTGTGGATGGTTGCGAAGAGGGTGGATTTGTGGTTGAATAGAGTATTCGATACAGCCGAGGATTTCCGCTTGCAAGGGGCTTTACCCGCTCTCCTAGGCGCCTTGCGCAAGCTCCACCCGGACGCCTGGGAGGCATGCCTCCATATCAACACCTCCCCCATTCCGCGGTTCATGGGGGGGGTCGAGGATGCCATTTTGGACCGGGGATTGGGGCCGATAGGCTCCCACCAGATCCCTGACGATCTGTGGGACGCTGTCGTACCGCCCTTCTACCGCGGAGGGCTCCAGGATTTTGACGTCGAGCAGGAGTGGCAGGACGGGGATAGGGTGGTCCGAGGGGCAACCAGATGGGTGTCACAGCAGGTCCAGAGGATAGTGCAGGCGCTGAGGGGGGCGGGGGTCTACGAGGAGACGGCTGACCCCCCCCCCCCCCACGTGTTACCCCTTCGTCATCCCCAAATCCTCCGAGAAGGTATCCTTGATCTTGAGTTGCGTCAAGATCAACAAGAGTGACGGGGGCAAGCCCCCCACTTTTAGATTGTATTCCTGGGAGGATTTGGCTAGGTCCTTGTCGGCATTCCCGCCTGATGTGGACCTCTACGGCCTCCACATTCACCTCAAAAATGCGTTTTGGAGCTTTTGCTTGCCCCAGGGTGCGCGCCAGGTTTTTCGCTTCCGGCCCGCCCCCGGGGCTCCGCCTGTGGCGCTGTCGCGCCTACCATTTGGCTGGAAATACAGCCCCTATCTGTGCCAAACGAGTTTGTCTCACATTCTCCAGGGGGTACTGCCCCCCGAGATACTCCTAGTGCACTACCTTGATGACTTTTTGCTCGTCTTCACTGATAGAGAGGTGCTCAGGGAGGCGGGGCGAGTGGCAGTGCGTGCCCTGATCGAGGCTGGATTCCTCATAAGTCCTAAGAGTGTCCTGGACCCGGTGCCTGTGGCGTCATTCCTGGGGAAGGAGCTCGACTTGCAGGCTAGGCAGATCAGGAGCCATGAACAAGCACTGCTCCAGTTGTGGGCGGGATGGCTGAGGCTGGCGGTTGGCGCAGGCAACGACCGGCACCTCCAAAGCTTCCTGGGTTTACTGAATTGGCATGTGCGTCCGAGGGGATTGGGTTGCCCTTTCGCGGCGGGCACCTACCGCTGGTTGCGCTGGGGTAGGACGGTGGGGGGGGTCAAGCAGCCGGCCCAGGGCTTCCCCCTGAAAATGCTGGGCAGCCTCGCAACATTGGTGGCGGTGGCGGCCGAGCCCTGGCAGGCACCGGGCGGGGAGGCCTGGGGGCAATTGAGGGCCCTCCAGTTTGGAACTGAGGATAGGCTTTCGCGATCCTCTCTGTGGTGCGGGGGCGTCGTCATCTGTGTTGATGGAGCGCGCGATGCGGGGTGCTGGAGGGTGGGGGCCCTCGTGCCGGGGGTGGGTGTGCGTACGCATGTGACGCCTCCTGCCCGCTTCGCCAGCCAGCAAACCACGGAACTGAGGGGAGTGGCGTGGGCTGTCAGGTTTGCAGTCAGGACAGGACACCGATCTGTTACGGTCTGTAGCGACAGTGAGGCGGCCATTGCTCAGGTCCTCAGACTGCGCGCGACTAGCCACCTGACCCACCACCAAACGGTCCTTCGGTCGTTGGCTAGGGTCCTGTGGGTATCAGGGATCGTGCTCCGCCTCGTGTGGGTGCCCTCGGCGCTTCAGCCGGGAGACCCTATGTCCAGGGTGACGTCAGTGTTCGGAGGCTCACAGGCCAGAGCGGAAGTCGAGGCTTGGTGCACGTGGGATGCATTGCTGGAAAATTTGGGCGAGGCTCGGGTGAGGGGGGTGGTGTGTCTCCGGAGATGCTAGCCCCCTCCCCCCCCCCCCCCCCCCAGTAGGCCAGCGGCGGCAGTGTATGCGCCCTCCATGTAGCAACCCTTTTTTGCTATCCGCACCTATGACCAAGCGTCGGGGCTCGCGTGGGGCCCACAAGCGACGGGGTTCCCGTGGAGCCCGCCGAAAGGGTCGCCATGGCGGACAGCGGCACCAGCGTTCCGCAGACGCACAGCAGCGCCGGGCGGCGAAGTGGAGCAGCGTGCTCCGCACCCGCCTTCGCGGCAGGTTGGCGCGCCTGCCCATCCGCCGGGTGCTGCTCGGCAACGGGGTGCGCCTGTGCCCCCAGTGCCCCCTCCCTGACGACAGGGAGGGGTTTTTGGAACGGGCGGTCCGGGACGTGGCCGCACGCGTGGGAGGCACGCCGCACCGCCGCACGACCCCCGACGGCCACAGCGTCAAACCCCCAGGGCGGCATGCCTGCTGCCAGGTCTGGGAGGTAAGGCTGCCGGAGGGGGTCGCAATGGTCTCCCTAACGGACTGGAACCAGGGACGCAGGGTTGCTGTGCCCTATATACGGATCCAAGCCCGGTATGGGCTGGTGTTGCAATTTGCCCGCCTCTTCAACCCGTGAGGTCTGCCGGCTGTCGTCGTCGTCTGTGCCTGCCCACTGCAGTGGGTGTCCCTGACGGCTTGGCCGCTGGGTGCTTATTTGGTTTTGTATTTTTGGGCCGCGTCGGTCCGCGTTCCGCTGGAGCTGACGGCCGGGTGCTGGGACTGGCCGCCTTTTACCGTCAGTGAGACTCCCCGACAGTCGTGTTCGCCTGTATCTGCCCTCTGCAGAGGTTGACTCCGACGGCGTGGCCGCTGGGTGCGCCTGTCTTGTTGTCTTTTTGCTTGGTTGGCGGCACGGCCGCTGGGTGCTTTATTTATTCACCTTTTTGGGCCAGCCTCACTCCGCATCCAGCTGGGACTGACGGCCGGTTGGTGCGATTTGCCCGCCTCTTTGCCCGCAGGGCACGGCGACCGTCGTGATCGCCTGTATCTGCCCGCGTGGAGGCTGTCCGGGGCGGCATGGCCGCTGGAGGAGTCCGCCGGACGTGGCGCTGCTGATTTAAGCTTGGTGCCCAACACGGCTCCTGCCTCCCCTCCGCCTCGGCCTGGGGACTGCCATTTGATGGATTGCTACCTCGGTGCAAATCCCTCTGGGGCTGGGGTTAGGTAGTGGACCCTGTGGTGGATACCTGGATACGGCGGAGACCTTTTTGGGCCTGCTTCACTCCGCGCCCGGCTGGGGCTGACGGCCGGTTGATGCGATTTACCCGCCTTATTTGTACGTGGAGCACGGCGACCGTCGTGACCACCTGTGTCTGTCCACTGTGGTGACCGTCCATGGCGGCGTGGCCGCTGGAGGAGTCCGCCGGGGGTGGCGCTGCTGATGTGGGCCCGGTGCCCGGCACGATTCCAGCCCTCCCTCCGCTTCGGCCTCTGGCCTCTGCCATTGAGCGCGGCGCTGTGTCTCGGGAAGATGCGGGTCAGCAGTGCACGGTGGCGGGTCCCCTGGTTGTCGTGGGGGGGGGGGGTTGCTTCTGTTGCTTTGCCTTTTGCTTGCTTACTACCTCAGTTCACATTCCTCTGGAGCTGGGATCCGGATGTGGGACCTATGGTGTGGGAACTGGGTACAGCGGAGAATGAATACCCAAGTCCTGTGCAGTTTTCTTGTGCTCTGCTTGTGGAAACACTAGTTGTGCCTCGTCTCAACTTTTGTTTGCGTCTCCAATGTTTAGGCAGTTTTCCTGTCTTTGCCCGCCCACCCACCCACTGACCGGCTGACCCCCTGAGAGCACCTGCCCTTTCCTTTCCCTTTTGAAACCGATTCCCTCGGGTAGAGTGGGGGATCTAACCGTGCTGCAGCGTGTGGACCAGGGTTTAGGGTCAGGGTCCGTTTCAGAGTGGGGTCCCGCATCCAGCGGAGTGGTCCGCAGCGCACCCGTCCATACAACCGCCGGTATTCCGGCCTTGGTGATACTTCAGTACTGCCATCCCAAGTCCTGTATGCAGTGTTCAGTTAAACACAACTTTTTACCGTGTCATGATATTACGGCCTTCTCAGATCCGGCGCATGCTCGCGAGATTATCACCAAATCCCAGAAAATTGTGGAGAAAATCATTGATCCCTCCTGCGGGAGAGTGGATCGGCTTGAGTACACAAAACCGGTAAGGAGATTCCGGTTGATTTAGGGCATTAGACGCCGAGATTCGGCCAAAACTCCACCCCTGCCCAAAGATTCTCTCATCATCCAAGACTGGACCAACGATCATCTGAGTGTTTCTATGTTTAAATAGGTTTTTGAGAACCTAAAATCTAAGGATGCTCACAAGGATGGGATTTCTTCCGAATATTCATTGGATGGGGGGGAGCTGTGGATGGAGGGTAAATTGTGCATGCCAGACGCCCTGGCCCCCCGAGTGTTGAACTGCTGGCACAAATGGGAGTCCCCCCCACGCACATGGTCGGAGATTATGGTCAATGATCAAGCATAGGCTATTTGGCTCAAGGCTATACACTCATTGTCTGAAGGTAGCCGCCGGATGCGCCCAATGTGCTGTCTCCACGCCTCCAAGCGCCAAGAACCATGGCCATCCGGAACCACATCCTATTCCGGAGCGCCTCTTTAATCGAGTCGCCAGTGATTTCTTTTATCTTGGTGAGCTTGACGACGAAGAGTGCCATTGGACCAACAAAAAGGTCAATGGAGTGCTCCTTATTCAGTGCCTGCCATTCCGGCTACATTTAGGTGTTGCCTTGTAACGACTGTCTGGCTCACATGCTGGACAGTTGTTTCCCCTGGGTCCCCTTGGGACACGCCACCTTTGTTGTGTATAGGGTCTTTTACCTTTATGAGATCTCTATTTTTCACCTCAAGCCAGTTCATTGCTACAGGCACTACGCGTGACACTACACAAGGCACCCCCTGCCCTGCCCCACCCTTCACCCTGCACCTAGCCGTGCGGCGTCCTACCTCCTGGCGCTATGTCCCCGCCCCTCCGTCCTTCTCCTGCCCCCTCTGTCTGTGCACGCACTGTGCGAGCAATGTGCGAAGCAATTCCCGTCCCCTCGCCTCTCCCTCTCCCTTTCCGCGCCCGTGGTTTGGGCACCTGTGTTGCTGTTGCCCTCACCTTCTCCTGCCTTGTGGTTGCCCTGCTTCTGCCCCCTCCGGTGGTTCTCGCGCACTATGCGAAGCACTATGCATGACAAGTTGCGAAGCACGTTGCACGACACGCACCTTGGCCACCTGTTAGACACTCAGAAAGCCTGGAACCACGTTGACGCATTTAACTGCACACCAACGTACTTGGCCAACAACTCAGGGGTCGAGCAGCCCAAAGTGCCCAATGTAGCCCAACGAGCGTGGATATGTATATAGATACATATATATGTGTGTGTGTGTGTGTGCGTGTGTGTGTGTGTGTGTGTTTTCGTTGGGGGGGGGGGGGGGGGGGCAACTGGGGAATTAATGGAGGTTTTGGCAGTGTCGGCTTATTTCTCGGAATATGCTGTCCCGAAGGGAGGGGGTATGTTATATACTCTTTCGGAAAGCCATCGAAAAGGGCTTTTCAAAGATGTAGGGTTGGGGGGGGGGGGCAAGGGATCATATGTTCGTGAATTTTGGCCATTACTGTGGACGATTTTGTTTTTTTTACCCCATTCTGGTCCGGTAGCAGATTGGCTGCACAGCATTGCAGGTGTGTCGACCGCAATGCTTTGGCGGGTCAATTGGTGTCAATTTTTTTGGGGATTTTTCTGGGTTTATCGTGCACACTTGGGGCAAATGCATCAATGTGAGGGCACCAACTCTCTTGTTGAACCGTTTTACTTGGCTTTTCACGGCCACTTTCTCCCACTTGCCACTCCACGAGGCATTGGGGTCGTTTGTCGAATCGTCGTTGAGGCAAGCATGGGTATTTGCGGCGAAGCAAGAGGCCCAGCTTGGCACAAGATTTATAATGGGCACAGCGGGGGCTGTGTGTCTAGTGCACAACCCGCCCTCGTGCTTGCGATGCGCGCAACTCCGCTACGGCCTCACAGGCTACTACTGGGCTAGACACTACTGCCGGGCAGGTCATGTGGGGCATCAAGGGGGTGCCTAGCGGTCAATGTGCCCACCAGGGGTGGATATAATAGTGACGACATTACCGGGGTGGGGGTGGGGGGGGGGGGGGCGTTGAGCCGGGAGGCAGTGATGACGGAATGACGATTACGATTTGCACCTTTTTCGCTTTACAGGTATGTGTGTTCGCAGAGTTGGATGAATCTGCAGCTGCGCTACCACCTGGGTTTTGCACCCCTTTCCTTGCTGTGTCATCACAGATTGTACCCCACAGTCCCTTGCGCTTTTTCTCCCTTTCCCAGGACATCAAATGCAATTTTGTACCTCCTTGCTGCTTGCAGAAATACCATGGTTTTTCTCCCTTGTTGCGTTCCTGCTACCAACACAAATGTGGTTGTGAAAACTGTAAACAGTGACAGGGTGCTTTTTTTCCATTTTCGCTTCCGGTGCTGCAGGCCTCTTCCACTTTTTATTTTGTTCTCTTTGCAACAGCACTGAGGAGTTCGATGTCCTGGGACAGCATCCGCATGCATTTGATTGGAAAGCAAGATACCCCAGACCCACAGGAATTTCCTGTAGCCTGTGTAGCCTCTGCGTGGGCTGCAGCAAAGTCTGGGGATCGTAGGCGCTTCCAAACACGCAAGCGCAAGACCCGGAGTGACAAGGGAAAAAAGCGCAAGGTTCTTGTTGTACAAACCTGTGATGAGAGCGGGGATGACAATGCCCTGCAGGAATTTTGCATGGCTGCCAATGCGCCTGCTGCAGATTCATCCAGTAGCTCGTCTGGAGCCTCGTCCAGTGGTGACGTCGTCTCCATCTCAAGTTCCAGCTCAGACAGCTCCAGCTCAGGCAGTGCAGACACAGATGGTTCCGAACTGCAAGCCATTTTGGCAAAATGTGTCAAGAAATAATTGCACACTGTGGACTGTCTTCATGGGATACATACAGCACTGTGCACTGTAGTGTTTTGTGTCAGGGAGGGCAGATCAGTGCAGTAGCACAGTGGTATAATGCCCAGACTTGAGGAATGGGGGTCCTGGGTTCAATTCCAGCTGCACCCAAACTGCTGGCGCCTTTTTTGGCCATCAGACCTGGCGCTTTTTTTTTGTCAAACTGCCGACAAAACTGCCGTTCAGTCACACGGGTGAATCGTAATCGTAATCGTCATCGGGGGGGGGGGGGGCTGGGGGGGGGGACCACCCCTCCCCACTATATCCACCCCTGGTGCCCACTAGCACCGGCTAGTCGCGCCCCAGGCCGAAAGGTACTCCTCCCGCACGAGTGCCACGCGGGGTGGCAGCTATGTCGGTACAGTTGGGCTGCTTAGAGGCTGAGCCCCATGAGTGGCCGGCCACCCGCCAACACATGGAGCCGCCACGAAGTCTGGGCGCACGACCACTGTCACTGCCAATAGCGGATCCGCGGCCGGCAGGGAAGTGAGCGTGCTCATTCGGGATGGCCCCCAAGTGACACAGGGGGGGGGTAGGCAAGGGGGCGTTCCCCCGGGGATGCACATGTGCCCCCCCCCCCCCCCTCGGGGAATCCAGCCACATTGAACGCGGCGGCTCCCGTGCTGCTCGCATTTTTTCAGCCCTTTTCTCGCGCATGGTCGGAGGACCATTCGGCTAGGGGAGCGTCCAAGCACCCCTCTCCCCCCCCATTGCTAGGGAGCCCAGCCCACCACCCGGCCACTACTGTTGCCAACGAATATCGCAGCCCCATACTGCCCAAAGTCTTTCAGCGCATTTCAAGCGCCATGCACAACAGGCATGTAGAGCAACGGCGACCCCCCCCCTCCAGCTCACAACCCACCCCCAAGGGGGGGATGCACACTGAGCAGAGTCACGTCGCCCGCCAGCCCAACATTCTTTAACCTAGGCTAGCGGGCGGCTCTATCTCTAGTGGACCTGGAGTGGGCCACCTCATCTTCCCACCATGTGGGCGCGCTAGCGGCGCCCCTGCCCATGCAACAAGGACTGCTGTAACAGCGGCAGCGGCCCGACCTTTGTACATAGGCCTACGGACGTTAATCGGAGAACTACTCGAAATTGCTGTTGTTTAGGCTGTTTACGGGCACCTGAAAAATTTTCAGCATTCCACTCTTTCCAAACTCTTCTGTTGCCTCTCAGATGGGTATGGGTGGTAATTTGGTGACAACACGGGTACTTGAGCACCATGAGCACCCACGTACTGGCTGCTAGCCCCATCTCGCCCCGGGCTCTTCTCTAGTCTGTCTTTGAGCTGCCTTGCCAAAGGCAATAGAATTTGTCATGCATACCGGTCCTTGGCAGTTTCAGTACTCCGGCAGCACACCCAGATACACCTGGTGCTGTATTGTTGCCAACGCTAAATTCATGGTGATGAGAGCTGTATGACGACAACAACCATAAAAGGCGTATTTACGCTTTGTGCTCAGTGTTTGGGTGGAGACAAGTTGGAGGGACCCAGGGCCACATCCCCAATGGGCACCAACAGTTCCTGCAAAAATTTGCCCCGCCGCAGCATACTACGCCCTGGTAACACTTGTCAGCCATGTGCCTTCAAATTTCGTGTTTTGACCTTTCGCATTGCCCTATTGCTTTGCTGAATCCTTCTATTCGCTGCCTCATGGGACTGCAGTTTCATGTGCCCTTGCTCAGGCTTCAGCAATTCTGATGCACTTTTTGGGGCTGCCGCAGTATGCACACTGGACGGTGATTCTTCACAAGCCCAAGGCTCCGAACGCTAAGTCTCGAGAAAAGCTATTGCACCGGGCCCTACGCCAGCCACCCAAGACTGGTATGCACGGCGGCCAAGGCAGCGCCTCAATCCGAGCGTAGTGTGAATGCATGTGAACCATAGTTTCAGCGAACGACAGGAAGGCAATCCACGCCTGCATGACAACGTGGTATCGCGTTTTTCATGCCATGACCAGAACCTGCACGTCTGATATGTGGCTTTGATTAGTGGATGGAAACCTCCACTGATGTCACAGCCCATGTATTTGTTCTGTTGGTTCCAGATTGCCAACTGTGATGATGAAAGAACTCAGAGCTGGTTTTAATGAGGACAGTAGTTCCTGCTGTGGCATCAGATCCTTACCGCGAGCTGACAGGTGCTGCCTTCATGTCCTGCTGTGCAGGGCTGTATTTCCTTTCGGATGTATACAAGCATATTACTGTGAAGAAGAAAAATCGGTGTGTCCACCATTGCCACCAAATTACGGCAGACAGAGGGACAACGATAGAACACAGATTGACACACAGCGGCAGATGCAGACACAGATACACAGCACACAGCCAGACAGACGGACAGCCTGCAAGCCAGCCAGCCAAACAGCCAAACCAGGTTTGGACAAAGTTTGTTCTGGATCTCTTGCGCGGCGCCGGCACTTTAACCATATTTATGGAAGCTGTGCCCTTTTCTGCCATCACCCTGAGGGTGGGTGAGGGTGCGCGAAGGCTGTCGAGCGTGGGAAAGTGTCGCAGGTTCAAGGGAATTATGAAAAATGGTGGATTGTGAGGGGATTGCCAAAGATCGCAGAGGATTTTGGATGGAGGTGGGGAAGGGGATTGAAGCAGGTTTTAAAAGTTTGACAAAGGTTGAAGCGGGGTTGGAGAGAGTCCTGCAGGGTAGGGAGGGTGGCAGAGCGCGTAGGGACTTGGCGAGAATTGGATGCATCGGTGGAGACTTGTACAGCATTGCAGAGCGTTGGCGAGAATTGCAGAGGATTTTAAAAAGGCTGAAAAGCTTTTTGCGCAATGAGAGAGTTTTTCGTTAATTTGTGTGCAGGTTTTGTAGCCCCGACATCCTGAACCAGCCGACTCAGTGGGTCACTGATGTTCTCCACTTGACCTGAAATGTTTGCATCCCAAGGGTTTCATGAGCTTTAGCGGGTTGCAGAGAGTTGCGGGGTTGCAGAATGTCATGGAGACCTGGAGGGAAATTATGGGGTTGTAGAGGCTGGACAGACCAAAACTGGAGTTGGCTGATGAATTTGCGCAGCCCTTCGTTAGCCTGACACCCAGAGGTCCCCATCGACCCCATCGTTTCCCTCCTGGTTCTCTTAGGTACAGCCATTTGCAGGTCATTCATCAACGACTCTTCCGACGGCCCTGCCCTCTGCACATCGCCACGTACTGCTGTGTCAACTTCCTGGTCTCCAGGGCCCGCCTTCAGGCCGTGTCTCGGCGGGTGTTGTTGGGAGCGCTGCACTTCGTTGATGGCACGCGGCCTCCAGTGCACTATGGCACGAAACCCGACGTTAAAACATATTGGCATCAGCTACAGACACTGCATTTTTGGTCCAACTCCCCCAAGTGCGTCAAAGGCTACGAGCAGTGTTACTACTCTCCGGAGTGGCAGGTTCGGTACAAAGAGGAGGCGATTTATCTGGAGTACTCGTGGCACATCATCTTCGGGGCCCCTGCTGTGCTCCCAAGGGGTTCGTATGGCTCCTGAGGGGGAGTGGACGCACATGCAATCGGCACATCACACAACATGACACGGTACAGCATCACGAGGTGTTCTCAGCCCTTCGGCGATTGGACGAGCTTGGGCGCAGTACGCCCTCGAGACAGCACTGTGGCTGGCAGGTACACCCGCGGGGAGAGTGCATCAGGGGGGCATTGCGCAACATGGCAGAATCACTGGGCATTGCTATCGGCCACAACTACCCGGAGGGACGCCAAAGTGCCAGAAGTACAAAGACGAAACGAGTCCAGGCAATATCCGGAAATCAATGATCGGAAATCGTAAATGACATAGAGGGAGGGGTCTCAAGGGGTGTGTAAGGGGTGGCCCTGAAAGCGGAAGGCAGAAAGCGGAGAGTAACTGGATGTCCTCTGTAGTTCAGCGGTGCATACCGACGGTTGGAATGGAACGGAACGGGATGTAGATGTAAAAGATCCGTTTGCATATTGCGTTTGACAAACGGGATACGGGACATAGATAGGGTGGGGGCGGCGTAGGAAGGGGCTAAGTAATCACACAAAATTTCAGCCCGTGCCTCACCTCAGGCTGCCATGTCAATGTAAAGGACTGAAGAAGAATTTCTGAAAGCTTGAAGAACTCTTTGCGCATAGGTAGAGGGATTGGACGGGCGCTGCAGAATCTGTGGAGCACTCTCGGGTTCATGCGCTGGAACAGACAGAAGAGGATGTGATGGGGTTGTGCATCACGGACATTGGGGTCATGTTATGGTGTTGCCCAAAGAAGTCACGACTGTAGACGAATCTCGTTTTTATGAAAGGTGACAACCACAGAGGTACGTGTCCATGATGGCATTGTCTCTGGGCAATTATATATCCCTTACGTGTTCCCCTGCTCGTTCCCCACGTCTTTCAACCCACTAGTCCTAGCGCCAGCCATGGGCCATACCTGAGCGCCTTGCCTTACCACCTTAGCCTGAGCCCTAGCCATCGCCCCAGTCCTAGCATAAGCCTAAGCCTGAGCCCAAGCCCAAGCCCAGGCCAAAATGTAAGCGTTTGCCATATGTTTTGCTCCAGCCCCTGCCCCAACCTGCCCAGCCACGGCCTAAGGATCTGGTTGGGTTATGGGCCAAGTCCGGAGCTTGGGCCGAAGTTCAGGCTGGGGTTTGGCTCTGTTTATCGCCTCAGCCCACGACCCATCCCTTGCACTGGTCCTATCCATACTGCTGGCTGGGACCACAGCCTTCGTGAGCCCCATGCTCAGGCTCAGGCCTAGCCCAGCCCATAGCCCAGCCCTGGCCCCTGAATTTCGCCCCAGCTCTAGCCATGGGTTTGGAGTTAGGGTGTGAGGGAATGGACAGTTGGAGTGCTCACCGACTGCTGGTCAGTGTCTGAGGCGCGTCAGCGGGCAAGCGCCCTGTCGCTTCGCACCAGCAGACACACGTCGGTTTGGGGGATGAGTTGCCCATGGAGATGAGGTGCCTAAATCCGAGGAGCGGGTAGACATTTATGCCTCCAGTGCCGTGAAAAGCTGTTATGTTGAAATCGGATAGAGCCATCATGCGGCCAGGTGCTGCAGGTCCTTGGCGTGCCTCATCTGGTAAATGCAAGATAGGGGAGTTTATCGGCGCCTGCTGTGAAACAAGCCAGGCAGTGAAGGTCCCATCGTCGACGGAATCGCAGCCAAGGCTTTGAAAGGCGTTTGCAGCCCACTGCCGAAGGTGTAAGAAGAAGCCTGCTGCAACACAAGCCCAGATGGTAAGCGGAATGGGTTGTCATGCTGACCTGTTGAATGATGGGGATCACCAGCCTCCATGAAGGTGCACCAGTGTGCGGCTGTGAATACTGTCGCTCGCATTCTCCTCCGTCAGCGCTCCTGTGCTTTTTGTTGCAGTTTTCAAGTGCAAGCCCAGAATACAAAATTGTGAAGCCTTCTCAGGTCATGATGTGCAGTCAACATAAATGATGCCATTCATTTTATGCTGTGATTATGGTGCACAGGTGTTGGAGGTGCACGAGAAATTGGGGATGGGTTTTGCACCAAGAATCACGAGGGTTGCACCAGTTTCCCTGAGGAAAGCCCTGCCTCCTCTTTTGCAACCTTTGCTGCCCATTTTGTGGGTAATGGTAAGGCAAGAGCAGCATGACTGGATGAGGGAAATTTTGTTGCATAAGTTGTGCACTATCTGCTATGCACCTTTCCGAAATGCACAATGCCAAGGTATCAAAGCAGTATGTGTGGAAATGAGCATTGGGGTCGCTGCCTCGAAGTCGAACCTCGCAGTTTGAGCAGTGATTGAATTGATTCGTGGCTCACTCACACAGAATTGACGAAGTCATGGCTCAAACATACAGAAGGGAGTCGTGCATAAGAGTAGGCTGGATTTCAGTGTGTCAAAACCTATCACCATGGCCCACATAAATGAGGTTGCAGAGCCACATGAAGGGGTGTGTGGGCGGAGGCTGTGAGGTAACTTCTACTGTACCCCAGAGTTACCCTTCTCACCACCGCTTTAAGGCCAGTGAACAGTAGTTTTGTCTACCTGAGAGATTCAGTTCTGTGTCCAACAACTGTATTTGCTGGTCACCACACCATTGATCACGTCATGTGCATGCCACCATACCAAACACGAGACACAAAAACCAGTATGCTCATCTCTTGCACATCAGCAATAGGATGGGCACACGAGTATTTTAGCTTTAAGCTATGGGAGGATAGAGGGCCAGGGGTCCAAGAGATGTGCTTTTGTGTCTCTGGGAATTTGTTCTCAGTCAAGCCTCATACCTAACATCCCCTGCCCCCCCCATCTGGGCTCTCCGGGCCCCAAGAAAGTGTCTAAGGTCAAGGCCCTTCGCTCCAGCCCGTTCTTTCCTGCTCTAGGAATCCAATACAGCCAGGGTTGCGTAGCCAACCCCCATACACCGACACCTGCAGGCATATTCATCCTAACCAGGGTCACAAGGCCCAGGCAGCCATCATCATTGCTGGGTGGCTGGGTGGTTAAGCTGTGGAGTAATGCTCCTCGCCAGAGGTGTGTACTAAAATGGGATAACAAAAAATATTTTCAACAAAACTTACCTCTGTATAGCAATGAATATTTTACTCGGTTTGTCATTGAGTAAAAGTTTTTTTAATCAATATCTAAAATACTTTTCATAGCACGATGCTGTTTTGCACTAAGTGTAGTCAATCGACGAGGCGAAATACAAGAGTCAAAATCAAAAATTTCTCAAAAATCAGAATAAGGAATAAATCCATTCTGCTTAATTGAAATATTCAACTCGCTCTGAACCCCAAGATGGCAGTGATTATGCCACCTCTTTGTTTTCTCTTTGCTTTTCTCTGCTGACCTTGAGATGGTGGGGGTTATGTAGCCATTTCGATTCCTCCTTCTTCTAAGGACCCTGAGATGGCAAGGGCTATGTAGCCCTTTGATTGTGTGAAATGGCACATGGTATGTTGCACTACATTGGTTCCAACTGTGCCTCCACACTCTGCTACACTAGTCCTTCGCAAATGTTGTAGACGCTTCCCCACTCTAGCCAACACCAATGTAGAAAATGTTACCAACGTAGGTGCAACACATATTTGTACTACATTTGGCGCCATTTTGCACATACCTCCGATGGACACAAATTGGCTGCATGGATGGCACAATAAACAATGAAGAGAAAAACACTCAAGGCACAATACATCGGGCTTGCGTTCACAAAACTTGCAAGACTCAATGGGGGTTGCCCGATGTGTGTGGGGTACAACCAAACTCGAGCACGACGCCCATTTCAATCGATCATGTCGGGCCAAAATGGTTGATTCGTGGACACTGCGACGACCTATTGATGGGTGTGCTTTGAGGCATATGCAAAGCCAATCCAAAGGCCAGCCCAAACATACAAAGGCGGACCTCATCTACCAGCTTGTGTTTTGTGATTTCATGTCAAGAACTACCCCAAATGTATAGCCTTGCTGTGCCCCGTGTTGCTTCCCAATGGAGGAGGTGCGATATCCTTAGCCCCACACATAGCCAAGAATATGTTTCCATGACCTCCGGGTGCTGACCATAATGCACCGGTCCATTGTGGCAACCAACGAGGGCACCATCGCGGCGTGCATGGCCATGGCAGGAATGAAGCCGGGCCAAGGCCATGAAACACACACACAAGTGGTTGCAAGCCTGGGGACGTGTCAAGAGCGGGAACCCACGATCCTCCACACCTATGTTCGGCACCTCAACACGCACACAGAGGGTGCTTGTAAGTTCTTTACTCCGACTAATGAGTGAGTGTCTCTTGGACATACTTGGAGGAGGGCGGGAAAAAAATCTCCTGCGGGGGGCGAAATTTCACCCCGTAGGGGGGGGGGGGGGACAAGTGTCGCGGTTGCAAAAAAACACTGGATGGTGGCAAGAGTTTCACTTGAAAAAAAGCGTGTGGAACGTGTGCTTGGACCTGGTCCCACTGCGGGTGGCCCCGGCTGTTTTGTCCATGTTTGGGCAGGGCATGGGGGTCATCGTTTCGCTGTGGGTTACCGGCAGCACAACCCCGAGTAGGTCCGGGAGGTGGTGGTGCAGCCCCATGCGGGTGAGCTGTTCATGGCCAGCCGGTTTGAAGGGGTGTGTGTCTGGTCAAAATGACCTGAAACTGCTAGTGAGCTACAATCCCCTCCTCCGCCTTCTGGGTTCCCATTTGGTGTCTGTTGGTGTTTCATCAGTTTGTTTGCTGTGGTTCATTCATTGGTGTCTGTTGGAGGTGAGTTTTGCGCTCATTGTTCCACGAAAGTTGCTCCCTGGTGTTTTGCGCACCATCAATAAATTTTTCTTCCCTTGCACGTGTCAGTTTTAGATCGTATTACCATGGCTTATGCATCCTCCGCAGCCCCTTTGGCTGACGCCCCCCCTCAAGCCCAAGCCCCCTACAATATCAACGCGGGTGGCGGGAACGGAACATAGCCGCTAAGAATTGGCAGTGCCCTTGTGGCAACCTTTTGCCCATTACCATGGGCCCTACTACCAAGGCCTCCACAGAGGTCCACTGCAAGGGGGAGCAACACAGAGACTGGCTGCACTACGAGAAGGTGGTGCCGGAGTACTTCGCTCGGGCCACCCCTCCGGGCTCCACAACCCTACTTGGTACGATGAGCTGCGTGAACAAAACGCCGCTTCTGCGGGCCGCCGCTAGCGCAGGGGGAGCGTGGGCAGCGTCCGCTATGGTTGCCCTTGCCCACTTAGGGCCTGACTTGGAGCCCTCTACAACGAATGACTGCCTCGATGCCCAATTGGAATTGCCCCGCCCCAATAGCGGCCACGATTGCCCCGGTGTCCTGCCCAAGCAAGTGACCACCTTGCCCCAGCTTAGCAGGATGTACCCCATCATGCACAGCACCTACGAACAACCCCCGTGGGAGTTCCGCGATTCCAGGGGTGCTTGGTCTCGCCTTGGTGGCGAGGCCAAGCACGCTGGGATGCGATCATGGATGCACACGGTCCATGCCTCTCCTTATAGAACCGGAAAGTGGTTTAGCAAGCTAAAGCGGTGGATGGATATTGCCATGCAGCCCACTGCCACCAAGCCGCACTACCGGATCGCTCCGGCGGTGCTAGCCGACCGTCTCAATGAGGCGAACGACAACAAGTGGGTGGCATAGGAGGCATTGGGCCGCCTACGCGAGGACCTTCACCGGTACCGGCAACGATGCGAGATCCACAAGGCTCTCGCCATAGTGATGGCCGCGGACGGCCAGCCCTTCGCGGCCCCCCGTGCGGCTTGTCTGTTGCAAGCCGGCTAGACGCCGTCGAAGGTGCTAGCGCACCTATGCGATGCCTGGTCCGCGCAATCCTGGGACGCACAGGAGCGAGATGCTTCAGCTTTGGCAGCATTGGGTGTAGGAGGATCCAAGCTGCTGAACGTGTTGCACGAGGCTGGGTACCTACCCAGCTATGACACGGGGTGGTGACGCGTTGTAGGAGCACCTCAGGTGGTCCCCAACGAGCCCCCCACTCTGCTGTCACCTTCTGGACAGCGTCAGGCATGTCGGGGGGGTGCATTTGTGGTACCTCTTGATTGATGAAATTCGCGTGGAGGACGTTATCACCGTCTCACGTGAGGCTCGAGTAGTTGGTCTGTGCGCCACATGCTGTACAGAGGTGGTGACACCGTGCAACGGTGAAGATGTTGAGACACTCGGGGAACGGCTAGACCAGGGCCTGGCCCGGTACCGCGGCCACGCGGGCCACAGTCGTCTTCTTGGCCCCCAATGCTGCAGAGGCCTATGCAGCAATCCCACTCTTGGTGATTCCCACACGTGGGAAGTTCACGGGTGCCCATTGCCGCGTGGTGCGGCACCACATGGTGAAGCTGTGTAGCAGCACCGCCTTTCGCGATTGTCATGGCATTCTCGTGTCGGCCGACGCAGACGGAGACTCGCCGTGCTTTCGTGAGTTGCAGGGTGCCTTGTATGCAGAATCCGCAATCACCGAGGCATGGATGCCAGAGGTTGCCCACATTCCAGTGCAGGTTGCATGCCTTTACAATACAATACAAAGATGTATTTTTTGAAATTGCGCAGAGCTCACAGCCCGCACCCACAACCCACACGACCGCCTAACCAGCCAGCACCACCAAACTAGCCAAGACGCAAACCCTAACCCGCACCCATGTACATCAAGACGCGCGAGCCGCACCCTTGGGGCGCGACCGCCGACAAGACACACCACGACGAAGAACGCAGCACTGTTGCAGCACTGCATAGAACCACACAACACTTCATGGCACAACCTTGTGGCACTGCAATGAAGGCCACTTGTGCATCGAACAAGCCATACCGACACCCGAAACACCACCAGGCATACGTTGGTTCCTTCTTTTGTTGTGTACCCACCCTTGACGTACAGCACCCCAAGATGTTCTCGCATGGACTTTTCATCCAACGCATCCGGGTTTGGTTCGGTTCCATGGGGCTACTTTGCTTCGGCATCGTTGTTGTTGGCCGCATAGCCTCTGACGCAGCGCAGGGTTAGAGTAGCTGCACCCCCCCCCCCCCCCCAATGTCCGCATTGACTGTGACGAGTGACGAGCGAGCATTGAGAAATGATGGCATCCCAAGATTACCAAATGTGGCATCATAAGCTTCGACAGGCATCACCACTGCATACATATCTAACACATGCCAGCGATAGACTCCCGTGCGTGTACAGTGACGTTTGTGCGCAGAGTGTGGGCAAGGAATCGCACGGCCCACGCTTGCCGCTCCAAATAGGGATTGATGTACTCCACTGAGACTCGGCGACAGGCTTCGGCGATATGCTACCTAGATCATATCTAGCACTATGAGAATGCGTGTCGCGAGGCAATGTTTTTGATTTTGCTACTCCTAGAGCATTCCCGTGTCGGTTGAACATTTTGGTCTTTGACTTAGTCTTCGTCAATCACCCTAATTTGGCCTTGTTCCCCTTTTTTTGTCCCATTGGAATTTGTTGGGTTGCAAGACGACCTCGCGGTCTGCTCCCAAATATTGGGGAGACCATCCTTTCCCTTTGCTGGCTCGTTGCGCGCCCCCATCTGGGTACGATCCGCATTGCTCGTTTCATTTTGTGGCCGCTGACGCATCGCGGCTATGTGTGTGTTGTTGGTTCCTTCGTCGGTGACCCCCCCCTCCTCCCTTTTTCTTTCTGTGTTTTTTTTTTGGTGCCCTCGTCGTTTTGTGTGTGCTCTGTATTTTTTTCTTTTTCTTTGCTTTCTCGCGTTTGCTTATCCCCCTTTGTTGTTTTTTTTCTTTTCTTTTTTTTAGAGAAAAAATAAAATGGAAACGGGGGCGCGTGCACCCTGCAGGCACAGGCATGGGCATCTGGTGGCTGGGGCTAGGCGGCTTTGGCGGGCTAGGCGGTTTTGACGGCTGCGGGCCTGGGTTCCGCGCCGTTGGGCGCAGCGGGTGCCCGTTGGCGCGCGCGTTGGTGTCCAGCGAGACGCAAGACACAACAGTTCCCAAATGACAAGTCTCAAAAATCATGTTTTGTTTGGTTCCTTGCACCAAAGGGGGAATTTGGTGCTGGCAAAGGCGACAAATCAAATCTTGTTTGGTTCCAAGCACACAGAGCAAGGAATGCAATTTGACAGGGGTATTAGAACATGTTGTTTCTCGTTCCTGACAAAAACACGAGAAATTATGACGTGGCAACCGTCGAAATGCGACCAGACACCAAAAACAAGGATTGCAGTCCAGAGAGGTTCGAAATGCAAATGTTTTGTGGTTCCCCACACTTGTCGCATGTCAAATAGCATGCAGCATCTTGGAGCATCATACGGTGTCGTGGGTTAATTCGTCGATCGGTTTGTGCCTCTAGGTGCTGTCTACTCACTGTTTGTTGTGCAAGATAGTGGCAAAAAAGCTTGGTTTCCAATTGCCGCATGGGTACAAGCAATGGGTGAGAAGGTTGTGTCGGCCGTCGATGAACTGGAGAGGCCTGGGTTGCCAAGGAACCTCCATCTTTGGGAATGCCTGCAAAGCCTCATCCCCTCGGACCTTGAGAAGGTACCAGCGTGCATGGGCACCACCGCGCTGTGACAATGCCGATGATTTCAAAGAGGGCGAAGCAGCTCAAGGTTCAACTTCTATGGGAGTACAATTGTGCCGTCCAAAAAACCAATTTGATTGATCCAAGTCTCGGTCCAGTTCCACATGGCTCCAGCCAAAGTGCGATGTTTCAGTGTCGTCAAAACTGAATTTAAACAACATCTGGTAGATCAACGTGAAGTGATGTATTTTGTCCTGGGCTATGGCAGCCGTAACACGCATGCATTTGTTCCCGTGGTGTCAGCTCAGAATTTGATTTTTTTTGGCATGTTCCATAAGGTTAAACATCAAGGTCGTATTGCGTGCGGAGAGCCCAAAACACTTGTGATGCATATCAAAAACCACCTAAATTGTGAGCACGCTTTAGACGGGACCAATTGCAAAACTCTCAAACCCATTTTTGCAACGCACATTTTGGTGAGATTTTTCGCGGGGTACATTTTTTGGTGGGGCAGGTTGGGGATGCAATTTGTGCTGTCTACGATACTGATGAACCCAATACGCATTAGAGTAGCCACGTACAAGACACACCACCACTGTTTTTTCAAGGTGAGCACCCACTGTGCATTGGTGTTCGACCAATGGGAATGGAGGACACGAGGACACGGCGATTTTCATGGGTTATGTTCCATTCCACTTGCTTTTTGGTTCCATTGACTCGGATTGCTTGAGCGTGTACCCAAGTTTGCAAATTGAACTTACCAAGTGGCCCCTTGCATTTACATGGGAATTCGGCGCTGACACTCTTTTGGATTTCCCTATGTGGATCCTGGCGGTGAAGAAGGGGTTCCCCCACAACCATGCCTTCCATGGCAAAAATTGACAAGCAACAAATTCTTGATGAAGGTCTTTTTAAAAGGCATTGCACCCAAATCTGAAAACCCCGTTTCTCCTCCTTGGTCATGCCCCACTCCATAACCACTATGAGAAGGCATTGCAACAACATGAGATAGCTCGCCTCAAGAATTTGAACTACACCCGGCGGGTAGATCGTCATTGTGGTCGTGGAGTTGCATGAACGCCTCCTTTGCTGCAATTCATCAAAGAAAGCCCCATCTTGTTAGAGAACCACTTGACAACATGGTGCTCCAGGGGTACTCCATCAAATGAATTGTTGCCGCTCTCTAGCAAGATGTGTCCCTCCCAGTGCAGAATTGGAGTGATCATGAGTTTGACCTTGCACTCCTTTCTACCCTTTGTGCACCGCACTTTTGAATGAACATGCAAGCGTCGCTGACTTTTGGGCAGTTTTGCCCGTGATTCCTTATCTTTGTGCCTGTTTGCATGCTTACTTCGGCAAAAGTAAAAGAAAATTAAAAATGCACAAAGTGTAGTTCCTGTGGGTCTTAACGCAGGTTAGATTCACAAAAGATGTCTCAATTCGCGAGAATATTTTCATCGTCGTACACATGTCTCGTCCGCATTTGCATATACTTTCCATTTGCGGCAAAATCGCGTGAAGACGCGCTATCTTTTCCGAGTTCAGCACCTTTCCATGCTTTCGTCCCGCTTTGCAGCTCTGATTTCTCTCGCAAGGGTTCTCTTGCAACACAGTAGCCTTCCTCACCCAGCCGCTGACACCCATGCCCACTGTCCAGCCCTCCCCTGCCGCCCGTACACGCTGGAGGAGGCCACCTACACGGGGGGCCTCCTTGTGGGGGAGGTGGTGGAGCGGGTAAAGGGTTTGGACCCCACCCCCACCCTCATCCATATTGACATTAGGGAACCCGAGCGTGTGGGTGCGCTCCACAAGAAGGGGTGTGCCACAGAGCTACGGCAACAGCTGCAGCTGGCCCCCTCCGAGTTGAGGCCCATCCGCCTCATCCCCGCTCCCAAAACTCTTGACTCCCTCTTGAGGGTTATGTCTATGTCTGGGGCGGGCATTGTTCTTCGAATTGCAGGTTATTGTTTGCTGTATGGGTTGTTCAAAGAAGGCATCCTACCGTCGAGACCATGGAGAGGAGGAAAGGCCGCGAAGCCCAAAATGGTGTAACCTCTTGCATTTCTTGGATGCTTGCAGCTACCACCTAGCTGCCACTAGGAATTAACAGTAAGCATCCCGATGCCGCAGGGGATTAATAGCAAACGGCCAAATGCCACTAGGAATGAACAGGAACCGTGCATATTACACCAAGGATTGATAGCAACCACCTAGATGCTACCAAGATGTAGCAACAACCACCCAGATGCCACCCAGACTGAACAGGAACTGTGCACATGACACCAAGAATTAACAGCAACCACCCAAACGCTACCAGGAAATAACAACAGCCGCCCAAATTACACCCAGTAAGCCACTAGGTGGGTTGAGAATGTCCTACCACACCGTTCGAAAGCCAACATGGAGCAGGGAACTTGGCATGCGATTACACTTCCTAATGGCACTCCATGTCCATTTCCGCCAATGTCCACCTCCAATGCCCCTTGGGCATCACATAAAGGCCGTTTCTCCCGCTTTTAGTGTCTTCGTAAAATTGTGGTACCTCATACTTCGGCTAGGAAAAAGTCGCATAATTGATTAGGTAACCCCCCCCCCCCCCGGGTTACTGTTTCACTCATGAATATCCAGTTTGTATGAGCGAGGCATCAATACCTAAAACATGCTTCACCCAATTCGATCGAACCAACGTCCCCGACTTTGGCGAAATAAATTTCTCGCAATTTAGGCTAAAGAGAATCAACTTCATTCGACTTGGTTGCTACCTCAAGCAATGTCATGCATGACTTCTCGATGGCATCCACGTGCCCACCTACATGGTCTGCCCGTGCACTTCGCTCTTGGTGTTGCAGCTTCTAGGTATTGTTGAGGAATAATTGCCCAATTTGTTGGCTTGCTTTTGTGCTGCAGCTTGGATGGCCCGAGATTTCATTTTCAAGTAGAGTTGCTCTTTTAGCTCCTTCTCCGATGCTCCAAAGAAGCACGTTGCAACGGCTCAAAGCAACAATATTTGCACTTTTCGGGTATCGCAACTCCCGGAAATGTCGTCAAGAAACCGGATATTGGCCTCCCATTGGCTTATGTGTGGTACATACCTCGTCCTGTCTTGTGCCCCTTCACGAGCCCGCAGTTTAAAACGTCGTCTTTGTCAATTGGTCGGAGTAGATGCTAGAGCTAGTCCGCCATCTACGTTGGAACTCATGCTCGAAGGTGTTTGATGTAGCTGAGTGGCTGTGCTCAGACTCTGCCATTGGGCCTTTCAATTGTACACGGATCGCAGGTATTTTTGTCTTTACTAGTGATGCGAGACAAGCTTAAGCGCGAGCCCTCCCATCTTTCCTCCACGAAAACTGGTGCTCGGAGGTCATAGTGCACCTCACTGCACAACGCGAGGTGCAAAACCAACGGAGTCACGCACAGTGTGGTGCATCCCCTCTCAAAGCAAGGATGAGCACCAGCGCATTTTGCATCACTTGCTGTGTGTACCGGCCAATTCAAGGACCACAATGGACCCTAGTGCAATTCTACGCCATCCTCTTGAACATGACCGGGGCGGAACCATACTGCTACACCAATAACACCACAGTCTTGAAACGTTTATTGATGCGGTCAACCTTTCGTGGTGCACTCTTGGGTTGTTGTGCCGCAACACGAGCGAGAACCAATTTGCCTTGGTCGGAACGGGGTGTTTCCCTTTGATTCATTTTGCTTCAAACAACAGTATATGGCACATGGCAGATGGCAGGCTACTCATGCCTGAGGCTGCAGCAGATGGCGGATCACGTTCAGCCTCTACTCCGACCGATTCGGAATGAACATGCACGAAGACCGCGTTGAGTATTGTGGGCCGGTGCAGGGGTGGGAGCAAGACAAGGTATGTATTAATAGTGTGCTGATATCCAGTTGTTTCATAACATTTACTAGAGTTGCAATACCGGTGGTATGCACATTGTGTCGTTTTGAGCCGCTGCAACGTCGTTGTTTGGAGCACTGAAGAATGCGGCAAAAGAGTGACTCTATTCGAAAGTAAGCGCCGTTGCCATGGAAGCTGGAGCACAAAAGCAGGCTAACGAATTGGGCAATTCTTCCGCAACTATCTCCAAGTGCTGCAACACGAAGAGCGAAGTCTGGAGGTACTACGTAGACTTTATAGGAGGGCACGTGGACGTCGTGGAGCACTTGTGCATGATATTGATGAGGCTTGCAACCACGCTGACTGAAGGTGATTCCCCTTTCGCCAAATTCAGTGATATTTGTTTCGCCGAAGTCGGCAACATTGGTTTCCCCAAATTCGGTGAAACGTGGTTTAGGAACTGGTGGTTCGTTCATGCAAACTTGATATTCGTGAGTGAATCTCTCACCCTTGCCACACTACTGTCACACTAAGCCTATCCCTATTACGACTAAATTTGTCAAGGGCTCTTGTGGTTATTTCCCATATCATTCCTGGATGTGATTTCCAAGCGTCGATGACCATTTCATGTTAACCAAATCGGTCATGCACGCAGCATGGAGCATTGCGGTCCCAATGTTTCTCACAAACAAACAATAAGCGCCATGCGATGGTGGTGGTGAAGCTGAGCTCTAAGCAAGAGGTGGTCAAGCTAGGCTCTCACCAAGGGGCGGTCAAGGTGAGCGCTCACCAACAAGCAATGACCATGAAACTGCACACGAATGGCGCACCACTCCTCGCCAAAATATCAACAAACCTCCAAAACAATGGTGCACCACTCAATGTCAGTGAGGTCGCACCCCTCATAGTGCATCCGGAACTGCCCAGAGCGGCAACAACTTCACCAAAGCCCACTGTGACTGTGACGGAATGCCGTCACAAATCACCATGATCACAAGGGCAACAACGGGGTGGAACAGAGGGTGGGTCATGGGGCAATCTGCTCCGAGATCACTGCCTTGGGAGTCCAAAAGATTAAACAACCACACATTACAGTGCAGAGAGCAATCATGAAGTTGTGTATAGGCCATCAACAAGCGGGTTTGTGAATTGAGCAAATTGTGAGATGCGGCAGACCCTCTGACAAGCATGGGGGGGGTCTCCGCAGTCCTAACTGCAAAAAACACCCAATGGGAGAGGACCGTGCCCGTGCAGTTGCTTGTTGTGCAATGCACCACATGCCCTCTAGTATGGCGCATGGCACACGGGTAGTAGGGGAATGGGGTAGGAATTGAACGTAACAGAAAGCATATAGCTACTTTTGGTTGATTGCAGGTTGTGTGTTCATTTCCTTTCTAGTACCACAAACAAAAGCGTTGGATGAACACAAAAACAATAGTGGTGGGGGCTCGAAAAGGCAATCTTATGCCACGCGTCCTTGCCTTTCCAATATCGAATCCAGGCGTGGACTGCCGCTTGCTCAAGCTAGCCAATGCAATGTGCAATGGGTACCGTAGGCGACCCCATCGACACAACAGGTTGCACGTCTAGTGCAAAGCAGCCCTTGTGCTCCATGGGACGCGGCGACCTCCTCGGCTCCACTGGAAATCATTGACTTGTTGGTAAATCCTCGACGGAGCTGTGGCAGGAGATGGCGCAGCATCATCCTTCATCCTTTTGCTATCTCTCTTTGGTTGTATCTAGCTCCCACTCTTGCACGCCGATTGGCTCCCACTCTTACATGGCGTGCCGACTAGAATATTCAACAGCAGAAACAATGGATCAAGCGCATCACACCACATAGTTTCGCAGTGTTTACGACATGTACCATGCTAGTAAGGCCCAAGGATGCTCGCCAGAACATTGCAAACCACGTGGAATTGGACCTTTTCACCTGGCGACAACGCAGCATCATGGGTCGCCAAGGGTTCCTTTGTTACCCAAGGAGTTGTGGGCCTTAGACCTGTGCCCCAACTTGCTCCGGGGGGGGGGGGGGGGGGGGTTAGAAAGGGACAAAATTGATGTGGACAAATTTGGAAGCCCTACCTGGTACCAAATATTTCTTTCATCTTTACGGATGCAATGTGTCAAAATGTGTGCACCAGGCACGGGTTGCAGGTGGGGTGGGTTTTCTGCGTGCTGCCTGCATTGTGAATGTGCAACATAGAGATGAGACGCTGTGTCGCACGCACCAAGAAATAACGGCAACCATCCACTAGGAAGCAACCGCCAGGGGCCTTATACCAAAAAATTTCCCTCATTTCTAAGGACTAGTTCCAACCCCCCCCCCCCCCAATTTTAGCCGTCCCCAAACAAAAAATCCCACAAATTCCCCTGGCGGTAGGTCAAACTGTCACACATGCAAGCAACAAGGGGATTTGCGCAGTGGCTTGACAACTACAAGTGCCTCACGCATGACACACGAACTGAAGTGGAAAATCACGACCAATGGTGGCCTCTATTGCTGTTGCCACCGATGTTGCCATGTTTAGTAGGGACATCATGACTTCTCCCGGGCCAATCAAGCTTTCAAGAACCTCCGGGTGCTGTTGGATATTGCAGGTCCCACACACAAAGGTCTCTTGTGGCGGCCACAGAGTCTTGGAGGGTACGATATTAGCTAGATAGGCAGGCTAATGACCGTTGTCCACGCAACCTTGTCCAAAGTGTGCATCGCCAACTAGCCTATGTGCACCTGCTAGTGGCCATCGATATCTATTGAAGGCTCGTGATCTGCCCATGCAGGTCAGATGCACCACCTTACAGTTCTCTTCCGGACAAGGCAGGCATCTACACATACGGTTGAGGAGTACTCTCGTTGATTTTGCCCGTGGTTTGGCGCGATGAAGTAACCCTCGTTTATGAACAATCCCACGGGCACGACGGTGTACTACGTCCCGAAGCTCAAGGAGAGAGAGCGGATTATCTTGGCTCTTTACCATTTAGCACATCAAGCCAAATTGGCTCTCCCTCGTGCTGGGGCACCACAACCCCGGGGTGCACGAAAGGGTGACTGCATCAATTAATGTCTCAAGAGAGTGGTGCTGTTGGTGCAGCGGCACCTTTCCGCCTTGATCATCCTCGGGAAGATGGTTCGGAACTACATTGGGGTCCATTGTGGTGCTCAAATTGGCCGGTACGCACAACATGTGATGCGTTATGCGATGGTGCTCATCCTTGCTTTGACAGGGAACGCATTTGACCCTCCGTGACTTCATTGTTTCTGTGCCTCGCGCTGTGGAGTGAGTTGCACACGGACCTCCCATCAGTAGTTTTCGTGGATGAAAGGTGGGAGAGCTTGCTCTCAAGGTTGTCTTGCATCACGAGTAGAGACAAAAATAAACGCGGTCCGTGGCTGATTGGGAGGCCCAATGGTAGAGTCTTTATACACTCCACCAGGGGCTGGTCACGCAATCATGTGTCGCGGGTGTGATACGACGACATGTGGTGGTGCACATGCAGCAGGGCGACAGGGTGACATGCATGTGGAGCATCGTCACCCATTGTGTAATGGAATGCTTCTTTTATGTGGGTATGTGCGGAATCTAGCGTACCCAAAAAAAAAGGCTCGGGGACCATGTCATGAAGGTTTCTGCAGCCTAATATTTCTCCGTCAATTGTCACTACTTCCTCTCCTTTTTTATGTTCATGCACACCCCTATGACTACTTTTGCCGAATTAGACCAAAGTCTTTCGCCGGATTCCGAGAAATGTCCGTCCAACTTCCTTTACTGTTTTCAATTACCGATCAGAGGGGGTTTATACCCAAGAACATGGTGGTATGACTTTGGGAATTGTTATTTGGAATGTTTTCCAATTTTTAGTTGTTCCAATTTATCCTAGTCTGCATATGTTGCAGGTTCATAATTTTGATAAGAATGGTTGTAGAGAGGGCGAGGGTAAAATAGACATTCTCCGGAATACCTTTGAGGGGGATGAAAATGCAATTTTCATGCAGACACAAGAAGCCTTTCTCCTAACCCAACCCTGACACAGCCTGATCCGTTCTCATCACAGGGTTTCACAGGTTTCACCAATTTCGGCGAAAGGTTTCTGCTGAACCCCATTTCACATTCATCTAGGAGCATCCAAAGAACCTTGACGATGGATTGCAAGTATCATGAAGACCTTGGGACAATCTCAATTGACTTTTTGGATTCGACTGATCGCTGTGCCCAATTGTGTTTGGTGTTGTGAGTTTCAGGTGCAAGGCTTCACTGAATGGGGTTGAACTCATGGTTGGCAGAAATCTTGGATGCTCAGGAGACGTGAATTTTTGCTCTTTTAAGGATAAAATAATATGCTTAAATGAATGCACTGAAGTATTGCCATGATTGGCAGTGAGTGTTCTTTGGTTGTGCCCAAAGACTGTCTTTTGTGGGTGTGCCTAAAAACCTACAACAGCAGTACGCAGTTTTCATTCTGGTTCCAACTTGCAACATAGAACAGAACAAAGCTCGACGAACTGTCAGAGTATAGTTCCGCCTAATTGGGCCAAAGTAGATCAATTGCTACTGCAGCCGAAGTTTTTTTTCGTTGATCAGCACAAACTTAGAAACGTTAGCAATTGCATAAACTCATGGTTTTGCACCTCTATATCACGAAAGGTTGAGTGATTGTGTCCTTTTGTGGGAAAAAGATTGTTCGTGTTGCAATCTGACAAAGCAAAAAATGGATATAGGCTGTTGACGTCCAAAACATTATTTCGGCGTTTAAGCAGAAAAACGAGACTCACAAAAGCCATGTTCTTCTGAGGTCAAACACCCTTTTCTGGTTTGTTTGGCCGACAACTTTTCCTCATGCCAAAGTACCTGGGCAGCACCATGTGGTGCACTTAGACCCCCAAAGGCGTGGTGTGCAAATTCAGTTGTTTTGGACCCGTCAGTGAGAAGTAAAAGGGGGATAATGTGAGCGTAGGCCAACGGATGTGCAAGACACCAATTATTCTGTTTTTTTACTGTTTTTTGAACTGGAATGTGTTGATACGTTGGGTGTATGGTTTTGGGGGTACTTGGGGCCATCTTGTGGGGGTGTAGATCACCCGCTTCGCTATCTCCGATCTGGCCATAGGGAGGTATTTCTGCGTGGCATGCCAAAGCGGTGGTTATGTAGCCATAGGGAGGTACTTCTTTGCAACGTGTCTTGCGGCGTGCCTTTGGTTTGTTCTTCTTGTCGGTTTGGGTGTTTTGGTGTTATATGAGAACTGTTGCTGGCCTGCAATGCTTTCTAGCAATTCCCACTCTCCAGTTGTGGCCATTTTGTTTCCTCCCCTCTTTGGGGACCCCAAGAAGCAAGGGTTTTGTAGCATTTGGGATCGTGTGAAATGGCAGTGACTATTTTGTGCTATTGGTCCCAAGTGTGTCCTCATACTCTAGACCACACCAGTGCATTGGGCCATGGCTCGGCCCCGCACTGAATTGTGCAACCCTCCCCTTGAGTCTTGCAACTTTCGTGATGGCACGACCCACGTACCGTACCATGCCTAGCATGTTTTTCTCTTCATTGTGCCCTCCCTGCTTCCTCCAATTTGTGGGGTCCGTGGTAAAACTGAGAAAAAAATTTTTTTTTTTAAAAAAAATTTTTTTACTTAGTTTCAAAACTGAGTAAAAAAACAATTTGTTACTCAATAAGTGGGGTTTCTACTCAGTTGCGAAACTGAGTAAAAAATTTTTTTTATATACTCAGTAAAGAACTGAGTAGAAATTTTTTTTTTTTACTCAGTAAAAAACTTAGTAGAAAAAAGCCACTTTGCCCACTTGTGGGCCACTTCTGATTTTGCCCCCCGCTCTGAAGCGGTGGGGATCCCCGATACGGCAGGGGTGAGGTAGCCACTTTGCCCACTTGTGGGCCACTTCTGATTTTGCCCCCCGCTCTGAAGCGGTGGGGATCCCTGATACAGCAGGGGTGAGGTAGCCATTTTGCCCACTTGTGGGCCACTTCTGATTTTGCCCCCCGCTCTGAAGCGGTGGGGATCCCCGATACGGCAGGGGTGAGGTAGCCACTTTGCCCACTTGTGGGCCACTTCTGATTTTGCCCCCCGCTCTGAAGCGGTGGGGATCCCCGATACGGCAGGGGTGAGGTAGCCACTTTGCCCACTTGTGGGCCACTTCTGATTTTGCCCCCCGCTCTGAAGCGGTGGGGATCCCCTATACGGCAGGGGTGAGGTAGCCACTTTGCCCACTTGTGGGCCACTTCTGATTTTGCCCCCCGCTCCGAAGCGGTGGGGATCCCCGATACAGCAGGGGTGAGGTAGCCATTTTGCCCACTTGTGGGCCACTTCTGATTTTGCCCCCCGCTCTGAAGCGGTGGGGATCCCCGATACGGCAGGGGTGAGGTAGCCATTTTGCCCACTTGTGGGCCACTTCTGATTTTGCCCCCCGCTCTGAAGCGGTGGGGACCCCCTATACGGCAGGGGTGAGGTAGCCACTTTGCCCACTTGTGGGCCACTTCTGATTTTGCCCCCCGCTCCGAAGCGGTGGGGATCCCCGATACGGCAGGGGTGAGGTAGCCACTTTGCCCACTTGTGGGCCACTTCTGATTTTGCCCCCCGCTCTGAAGCGGTGGGGATCCCCGATACAGCAGGGGTGATGTAGCCACTTTGCCCACTTGTGGGCCACTTCTGATTTTGCCCCCACACCCCGGACCCGGTCAATGCATTGGGAGGTGTCTCGGTTGTACCCCACGCCCAAATCTGCAGACCCCCCTGACACATGCTTTTTTTGCGATGGCACACCCGCCATAGCGTGTCAGGAATGTAAGGTTCTTCATTGTACCTTCCATACCACTGTCTTGTGTCAGTCCGAGATTTGTGTAGGATTGCGCCAATTCCAGGCGGCCCCCGTTGCTGTTGCTGCTGCTGTTGTTGCTTTTGCTGCAGTTACTGCTGCCAATGCCACGCATGCCACTCCTGGCAATGCCAATGCCACTGATGACACCCGTCCCAGTGTGTGGATCTGTCGGAAGTGGTATGCGTTGCCTCCTCAATACCCCCAAAATGCTGATGGTCAATTGGAAAATGACCAAGCATTTTGCAGACAGCTGCATCTGGAAAAGAAAGAAGATCTCTTTGAGAGATGCAAGCTGAATCCTACCCCGAGAGGCAAGCCTCACAAGAGAGATACTAAGGCCGACTTGATCTTCAAGCGTGTCTTTTGTAACTACTTGTAAGTAGTTGGCCCCACCCTCCCTCCCTCCTCTGTGCATGCATGCATACGATACTCAACCCTCTTTGGTGAAGTGGTTGTGTGATCCCTCCCTCCTCTGTGCATGCATGCAGACGGTACTCAACCCTCCTTGGTGAAGCGGTTGTGTGACATATATATGATGGTTTGGCCCGGTTGGGGCGCCACTAACACAAGTGGCCGGGAATCGACTCGGGGGCCTTGTGCCCTTAAACAAAAGTACCACCTACCATCAAAGTGTGCAGTTTTTTGTGCATTTTTTTTCAAAAAAAATTGTCTTTTTACTGAGTAAAAAAAATATTTTTTTTTTAAAAAAAAAATTTTGAAAAAATTTTTTTCACTCAGTTTTACCTCAAATCTACTCAGTTTTACCACATTTTACTCAGTTTTACCTCGTCTGGTACTCAGTTTTACCAAATACCCCAATTTGTGTCCATCGGACATGTGTGTAGCATTGTGCCAATTGTGATCCACACAGAGGCCTCCAGCAAAAAAAGTCGAGAACGGTTCCCCAGGCGCACGCTGGCCAAAAGATGTACAGCGTCAGTCGACACTTCACCGTCGGAAGAGACCCCTTGCCCATTGCTGGTCCTGGTCTGCCTGCATAAGCCTGGGGTCGAGCTAATGGAGAGTTTTGTTCGCAGTTCCATTGGCTGTGTTAGCATTGGTGAGTAGTGAAGTGTATACAATAGTTGCTAAGCCCCGTTCAGCAAATGAGGTCCCGCCAAAAGTGTTGAATTGTTGTAAGGAGTTTCCTGTTCCAAAGCATGATCCCAAGAACATCTGTGGGAGACTGGAGTACGACAAAAAGATGGCTGGACACTGCGATCGCATGTTGATGGATGTTCTGTGGAACATGTGTAAAGCCAATCCAAAGGCCACCCCAAACATTCTTTGATTTTGGGCTAGGGATGGTTTTTCAGGGATGCTGGTTTTTGTCTTGCCACTTGTTGCCCCTGTCATTTGCCCCTGCCCATCAGCTGACAGGGAGGCATTGGGTGGCCAGATATCTGGGCTGGTTGAAAATTGAAACGGAGAGGGGCAGGGGCTTGAAGCCCCCCAAATTTTGCGGCGGGGGGTGGGAAGAGAGGCTCCAAGGGCTGCAATGCAATTCTTCACTTTGCGTGCCACAGAAGGGCTGCAAGCATATTTCTGCACAATGTGTGTCAAACAAGGGCTCCAAGGGCCACACTCATGTGGAGCTGGAGTGAGGTACGATGCTGCACAGTGCCATTTATTTTGTATGTAGATGAGGACACAATTCATCGCCATTGTTAAGGATTGGCCCACATTGAATGTCTTCATTTGTCATGTGTTTGTAACAAATTCAATAGGTGTCACCTGAGTACGGGATGGTGTTGTGTACTCTAAGAGGAGATGAGCAGTGTCAAAGACGACACTCTAAGGAACAGCATCCATGTAGAGGCCCTGAAGAAGGAACTGCATCCATCCAGAGATGTCCAGGAATTAACAGCATCCATCCAAACACGTCCAACCACAACAGCAGTGGGCGAGTACTGAAAAGGGTTCCATTGGTTGACCGCCCTTGGAACCCCCCGTACAAGGGGGTGGGGTCTGGAAAATGGGCTCCAAGGGCCTCTCCTCCTGGGGTCCTTTTCAATTTTCCCGGAGCCCTGTACCTTCTCATTTGGCAGACCGACGATGAGTCCCCAGTTGCCATGCGGCGTCCATGGGGCGACCATGGGGCCTCTCCTCTGGCACATCTTTTTCGCGCTGCTTACATCCACGAGCGCCGTTGATTTGGTCAGCCAGGTCCGTTGCTTGTCCGTCTTGGCACCGGTTGCTCTGCTTTTGGGATTCTTATGCAGCTCCGCCAGTTGAGGTGCCCGTCACACTGGCAGAACAATGGCAACGCATATATTGCAGGCGGTGGCCCTTGCAAGCAGTGCAATAGTGGCAAGCACTTGCAGGGGTGTACCTTGCCAGTGTCCTCTGCAATTATTTGCACTATTCACAGAATCTTTGTTGTGCACGTGTGGTGCACGTGTGCTTCTGTCATTTACTTGTAGTAGCTGCTTGTGCAGTCTATTGTATACCTGTGTCTTGTAGCCTTACCGCTTTTAGCTTCAGTCGTTAGTGTGGTTGTGGCGCGTTATTTTTACATTCCTTCTTCAGAGCTCAGCTCCGGAGAGAGATTTGAATATTGTGACGGATGATGCAACCATGATAGTAGAAGCGGTGGCAGCAGCGTCAAAGCAACAAGATTCTTTTACTTTCGAGATGCGCACGGGCAGGTGCTGTTTTTCTCAGTTCTGCCCCTGCAGTATGTCTAAGCTTAGAGCGCGGGCCTTCTTCTGACCTTTTCTCAACCGCTGGGCTGTATCCTTAGTTACCTTGTCACAATTCACTGACAATATCTTGAATGAAAAGCAAGATAATTCAGAGCCAATCATTCTACAGCACCAATGGGCGCAATGCTTCATTGCATTCAGCCACAATCAGTTCCATGGCTCACAGCTTTCCCAGCTCCCGACCTCTGATGTGTGCTGCCCTGTGCTATGGGGCCCGCTTGGTTAATGAGGTACACTACAGAGGACAGGAGTATTCGCACCAAGCGCCCGCTGCAGGGCATTGTGGAATATGGTGTCGCCGGCTCTTGGGGGGGGAGGGGGGGTTGTTGCTCAAGAATCCCATTCAGCACATTGACACGTCTGCCGGAAGCAGTGGATGGAAGAGGCATTGCTGCAGTGCATTTCAAACAACAGGGTACCAAGAGTAACGGCTGCTGTCAGGTTTTGTGACTGGACCATTCAGATATCCCCCCCCCCCAGTCTGTATATCCCCCCCTTCCACCAGTGCTTGTACACGCCCACTGGCCACACGTATTTTTGCAGTCGCCGTTGCGTATTGTGGTCGTCGATCAGAGCCTCATGGAGGCTTTGCAACTTGGTCAAGTCTCCTCACCTTCTTGGGAGCTATTCCTAAGAATGTGGATGCAAACGCCGCAAATCTGAGCACAACACCCCATTGCAACACTACCCAAGGAGGAGATCAGTCTTTTGCACGCAACAGTGGCCAGCCTCAAAGAAACAGGCCATTTGCATGATTCATGTCTACAAGGGGAAGGGTGGCTCTTCGGTTTATCTGTGCTAGAGATCACACAAAACAAGCGCGAGTGTGTTCTGATTCTAGTGAGCACAGATTGTAATTCAGATTGTGATTCAGATTCTGTACTAAAGATCTTTGGAGCTTACTTTGCATTGAAACTCAACCAGTCCGAGTCAGCCTTTCTTCTTAAAGGATATTAGCAGGGCCAACACAAAACTTTACTGTCATGCATGGGTGTGGGCATGCAAAAAAGGGTCAAATACCTAGGTTACTACTCTCTCCCAAGAAGAGGCCTACACCCTGAATTAGCCTGTACAGCATGGGCCAGTTTTGCCACCCAATTCCAGCTGACCCTCCTAGAAGAAAGAGTAGCCCCTCCAAGAGTGGACCCTCCCTTTACTGATCTTCGGGGCACAGGCCTATTTCCCCACTGAGGATGTGTGGGGGAAATTGGCCAATAGCTACTGCACAGCACTATGCTTGAGCAGCTGTCCCTCCTAATCTTGAAATTGCTCCCCAGGCTGGGGGGAAACCACCGCCTGCAACCATCCACTTTGCTGTGGCAGCATTCCCATCGTCCGGAACCCTCTCAAGTGGCCAAAGTTTGTGCCACCCACTTCCAACAATGGACACAATGATACAGCATCCTAGTGCCTTCCGTGGTTTCAGCTAGGCCCAATTCACTGGTCCACATACCCACCTTTTGGAATAGGTTGTAAAGCTCTTGCGGTGTGCTTGAACCAAGCCCGGTGACTCTTTGCCGTCCTTTTCTGAGGCACTAATGGTAACATTTATTTCTGCCCTGCTAGATTCAACGCAATGGGGAATCAAGTAGTTGACCCTACATTGCAAGACAATCTCCCCACACGTGGGTGCCCTTCTATAAGGCCCAATTTGCCATCCCATGGCAACTACCTGGGCAAATTGGCTACCTCACCCCTGCCGTATCGGGGAGCCCCACCGCCTCAGAGCGGGGGGCAAAATCAGAAGTGGCCCACAAGTGGACAAATTGGCTACCTCACCCCTGCCGTATCGGGGAGCCCCACCGCCTCAGAGCGGGGGGCAAAATCAGAAGTGGCCCACAAGTGGGCAAATTGGCTACCTCACCCCTGCCGTATCGGGGAGCCCCAACCAAGAAACCCACTAAGGAAACCTCCCCAACCTTTTGGAGTACTTGGAATAACCACAATATGCTTTGGTATCTATGTCCCAATCCATACAAACAATTTTGTGGAAAAATTGTTAGTCGACGCCACACTGAAAGATGAGCCCCAATAGTTGGTTCACTACCCCTTGTACGGTGACCAAGAAAGTGTTGAACATGCAGTCCTGGGCGGTTCCTTTTTACATTTGATATTCCATGTTGTTACACAATGTATGGGGCTCACTAGTGTCTAACCTTGACCCCACAATATTATTAAGGGGGCATATTGCACAATGTGTGTGAGACGTGCACAGACTTTCTACAACACCATACTCAAGGTAGATAGGTAGGTACCTTCGGGTGCTTGGGATGCCTCCCTTGGCATTGCAGGAAGAAGGACTTACCAAGGGGGAGACCACCCCTCCCACTACCAAATGGAATGCACCTCACAAAGCTGCTCCTGCATGTGGCTTGGGGCACTATTCACCGGGCTTTGAGTTGACAGATAGTGTGCACACCGTTTGCACTATTCAATGGGCCGCATGACACCGATCCGGACTTCGGAGAAGAGTGGAGGCGTTTCCAAGCGGGGCAACCCAAGGCTAGGAATACTAAACTGTATTGGTGAGTTGGTGAAAGATGGGAAGTATTTCGTGCCGCGGGTGATTTTGAAAGAGGTCGTGGACCAGTTGCATGAGCTCTTCCAAATGGCAACACAAGGTGTTGACAAGATGTTGGCCACATTTAAGGCACGAGTCACTCCAAAGATAGCGGACGTCAACCAAAGCATCAAGCAGCACTTTGTGCATTGCCAGGCCAACAAACCTCGCAATGAAGCACAAGTTCATAGATATAGGCAAGAAGATTGCTAATTGCCCCAAAATTTCCCAATTTCTCCCTCGAAAAGGCGCGGTGTGCGCGCGTTGTGCGTGCGGAGCGCGCGTTGTGCAAAAATGCCCCCCAGCCCACGCTTTATGTACCATGAGCATAGAAATGGCGCCGGCATGACTAGCAAGGGTCAGCGGGACCCGTCGCGTAGGCTGAGTCCCAGCGTGCCGTTGTATAGTGTTTACATGCCCCCTCCAACATTGGTATTGAAGGAAACAATAAAGTGGATTTGCTAGCCAATTTGGGATGACAACACACCTTGTTTCTCAAAGGTCATGTTGTTGTATCTAGGGTTTTGGTTGATATGCAAGAGAGCAACACAAAGCCTAAAGCCAAATGTAGAGTCCAACCTAGAGGAGCGCCCTCTGTGGATGGCACCCGAAGGGGTAGGAGATCACCAAGCCCCCCTCCCTGCAGAGGGACGAGGTGGGGGGGGGGGGGCTAGCCCCCAAACACGTACTGCATATGGATTCCGTTGCCATCCCCTTCCTAAAGTCGCATTATGTGTGGTGGAAGACTACTCATCCCTTCCTAAAAGACAATTGCCCGGGTCAGTCTTCAACACCCCAAATGTAGCAAATTAGCGCTCCCCACCCCTTAGATATTGAAGTTTGCACCTTTGCCTTACAGAGGCCTTGCTTTTCTACAAGAGTTCCTGACCACATGGCACTCACAAGCGCAGTCACACCCATTGGCACATGATTTGCCGGCAGCAAGGTCACTACCACAAATTTTGTTCCCCTCCCTGAGCTCCTTAGCGAATGATATAGCATCCACTTATGATACGGTTCGCGTTGCGCCACTCCCAAAACAGGCCCTTTTCGACGAAGCCCCTTGCTTCATGTTCACTGGGATTGTATTGTGATTGTGTTGCTTGACTTCAGCTGCAAGGGCATCATCGAAAACGAGTATTTTTTTGATTCCCAAATTGCAAGGATTGGTTTTTATTGGCAAAAGCAAGTGTCAAAACATCACCACCCCAAGTGTTGCACCCCACCGGCCTAGTAGGCGACAACAAACCAAACTGCAAGGGAAGAGGATAGTACTTTGACCCGAACCCCAGCCAGCACATTCCATGAATGGCACATGGTGCACTCAATGAGGATGTCACATTGAACATTGGGCAATGAACATTGGGCAATGAAGACCGTGGTTGTGGCAGGCGCGGTTGGAGCTGATTGCAGTGAAGCAAACCTGACCCTTGGTGGCCCCTGCGGTCAGCCTTTATTAGATTTTTGTCGAGGCTAAAACACAGAGTGTTCTTTTTTTTTTTTTTTTTCAAATGTAGTGTCCGGACAATGGAAACCCAACATTTGGTTGCCTTTGCAGGTGCGTTTGCAAAGCCGGTCATTTGGATGAAGACCAAGTGCACGTCATTTGGACCCCTTCTTTATTAGTTTGTTCAGATTGTTTGCGTGTGTTCGCAAATCACAGTGTGCAAGAATGGCCTTGTCCAAGTATTGTCCTGTTCCTGACGTCAGGTTTTGTGGTCAAGAATGTAACGTGACATGGTTGTGTGCTGTTTGGTGAGGGAAAGAGGTTGAGGTCATAACTTCCGCATGTTTTAGGTCCTTCTGTGTCATACCATGGGTCCGGCACAATTGTGCAAGAGCAGCCTTGTCCAAGTAGAGCGACTCCGTCATACCATTTTTTCCCCTTAATTTTGCCCATCCTTGCGCAAGGGGTGTTGGGGTGCCCACCAGCCACAGACCAGCAGGGTGCGGTAACACTGTGGGTTGTAGGAAGACCAGCTCTGATCAGCAATCAGCCACTGTCTGGAGGTCCTTGCTTTGACAAATGGCTGTCTCCTGTTTAGAGGGGGCTGAAACAGGTGCCGGTCGGGGGGATGGGACGACAGAGGCAGTACAGGAAACGCCCGCTGTTTGTGAGCCAAAGGTGCCTTTCCTGGGACATGATTGGGGGCTCTTCACATGTTTGGCCCGGGTGATATCCACTGGGACCTGCACTCAAGGAAGTCCTGTTGGAACCCTGTGCCGGGCCGTGTGTGCAAACAGGGTCACATTGGCTCCTTCCACGTGCTCAAATGTCACCGCTCGGTCCCCCTGCTGTACCACTGTCTATTTGTATGATTTAGCGCTGGAGTCAAGACCCGCATGCAGTATCACACTGCCAACCAGGAGCCAGACACGAACAACATCTCGGTGGACTTCTCATTTGTGATTTCCAGGTCTTGCGCTCCAGACCCCTCCACAATATTTTTTGATATCCATAACTGACAGTGGCCTGGGCCGCAGAGAGTCAGTTGAAGAGCCACCTGTGGCAGTTGAAGTGCACTGGACGGCCGTTGGAGGCTGGCCAGTGTCTGCTGGAGAGTAAATGTGCCTTGATGGATGCAGATTGAGCAGTCCCAGACTTCTGGAGTAAATAAGCCCGCTCAGTATGCACGTGGCACTGTGCTGACACTTCCTTCAGTGGGCTACCAGCCGCTGTACAGTCGAGTGTACAGGTGTACAGTCCCCTGATGCGAAGTCACCCTCTGTACAGTCCCCTCGTCAAAAGCAAAGTGGAGGGCTTCGTCTACAACCATGAGTGCTGGCACTTGTGGGGAGCAAGGCGGGTATTGAACAAAGTGAGATGCCGTTGTTTTCCTTGTGTGTGCTAGGGTGGCACTGCAGAATACAACTAGTGATTGCGAGTTGCATATGCAGTATTTTGCCTCTAGTGTCACGGCACCCTCCACAATTCACTCATTTAAAGAGGAGCCCAGGTTCTTGAAGGGATTGTATGTGTCCTACATTGGTCGATTTTGCACACCCAAGTAAACAAGTGAGGCTCGTGTGAGGAAGATTTGGTGTTGCCAGACCTCCACGTTGCTCTGTTTCAACCCTTGCAGCCTTTGGGCCACTACCAGTACGCTTCGTGCTAACTCTGCCAAGCTTCACTTGGAGAGTTTGCATGTCCCATTACGGTATCAAGAAGCCAATGCTACCCTAACTGTGCCTCACAAATGTCACACATGGGGACATTTTCACATGTCCCAAGTGCAGCGGCTACTGCTAGCCCATCAGGTTGAAATTCCCCACAGTCTCACCATTGTACATGGGAATAGATGTTGTGAACTGCATGGCTCTCTAGGGTAGCGTGTGGTGGGGTCACAGGAGCCTCAGGTAGGGGGGAGGTGGAAGGAATAGTGCAAGGGGTGAATGCCTTGTCCAGGGCGTGGAGCTTCTGTAGATTTTATTCAGTAGTGGAAAGGGGGCAAGTGGTGGACGGATTGGTTGATGTGACATGCAGAGGGGTTGAGGAACCTCGCATCCTTGTCAATTGGTCAAGAGAGGCATTGATCTAGGCATCATGTGGACCTGCAGCTCTTGTGTGGTGTGACGGACATGCGTGCCATGCAGCTGGCGTGAGTATGTTGAAGGATTTAGTGTTGTCATCGCTGTGGAATTGCCTGTGGTGTCCACTCCACTAGTGTACCCAGCGTACAGTCCTGAGTGTAGAATCCTGCAGTGCACACTCCGCTGACGCGATGTGGCGACATTGTTGCACCAGATGGGAATGGTTTGCACGAATCATGGTTTGCCATTACAAGGGATATAGAGTGCAAGGTGGTACGCTTCATCTTGGTCATCTGGTGGACTGGAGGGGTTGCTGGAAGCCCCTAGATATTGCAATATCAACCTACCGGACTGCAAGGTATTACATGGTACAGAACCATTAAACACGGCTTTGCAGCGGGCTTCAAACCAATGGCCCACTGCATTGCCCAACCCCTGCTCAAAAAGTTCAAGCAGGGCAGGGACCTTCTGCGTTGGATTGACATTCAGAAGGGTGTCAGCATAAGGCTATGTATGCATCTGTGCATCCCTCCCCAGGATTGTGGAATACATACCACAAGAAGTGGGAGTTTTGTACAATCCCAAGAAGAGCCGAAAAGTGAAGGTCTGGAGAGCAAAGCAGTGGCAACCGTTTGAGCACACAGAGAAGAATGGCATCCATCATGCAGTTGTGACAACACAGGTGTGGGCAGTGCTGTTGTGGTTGTGCTTGCCCCCTGCACCGCCAGGGGTCATAGCCGACATGATATGAGGGACAGTATGAGGGACAGTGGAGATACCTCACACACAGTTCTTGGAATGTGGGCAAACGCCACTCGAATTCCAAAAGCAAATCCAACACACATGCAGTGTTTTGCATTTGGTGTGTGCACACACAGACGTGCGCGCGCACACACACACACACACACACACA
The DNA here is from genome assembly GCA_964036045.1 of Eutreptiella sp. 'Long Island Sound 2002'. NCBI lineage: Eukaryota > Euglenozoa > Euglenophyceae > Eutreptiales > Eutreptiaceae > Eutreptiella > Eutreptiella sp. 'Long Island Sound 2002'. The sequence goes on along the minus strand of OZ038380.1, from coordinate 21,777,956 downwards.
CACACTCACGCACGCACGCACGCACTCACGCACTCACTCACAGGCGAGCACTGTGCAACCTGAATGAGAAAAATCAACTACCTGTGGTGAGGCACTTAGGAATTGGCATGCGCGCGCGCACACACACACACATTGCTGCAGTCTGAGCAGCTGTGGAGAGGCGGCGTTCCTTAGGGCGAGGGGACAGGCACTGGGACTCGAATCCGCCAAAACGAATCTCCCAGTAGGCCAAAGACCAGCAGCCCGTATTGTACACCTGACCCTGCTGACCTGGGTCCGTGGTAAAACTTAGTAAATTTTTTTTCCAAAAAAACTACTTTACTCAGTTTCAAAACTTAGTGAAAAATATTTGTTCACTAGGGCTTTCCTTTGCGGGTGGGTTTTTGCTAAGTAATTTACTTAGTAAAAATTTTTTCCCCCACTAAGTAAATTACTTCGTGGAAAAGGTTTTTTTTTTCTACTAAGTAATTTACTTAGTAGGAAAAAAAGTTTCACAAAGTAAATTACTTAGTAGAAAAAATTTTGCTAATTTGAAAATTTACCAAAAATAAGTTTTCTCCACTTGTGACTGCCACTGCTGATTTTGTCCCCTGCTTTGAAGCGTTGGGGACCCCCCCCGGCAGCAGGGGTTATGTAGCCACCCGGCCCACTTGTGGGCCACTTCTGATTTCGTCCCCCGCCCTGAAGCGGTGGGGACCCCCCCAAGCGGCAAGGGTTATGTAGCCACCTGGCCCACTTGTGGGCCACCTCTAGTTTTGTCCCCCGCTTTGAAGCGTTGGGGACCCCCCAAGTGGTAGGATTTATGTAGCTACCCGGCCCAACTGTGGGCCACTTCTGAATTTGTCCCCCGCTCTCAAGCGTTAGGGACCCCCTAGGCGGCAGGGGGTAGGAAGCCACCCGGCCCACTTGTGGGCCACCTGTGATCTTGCCCCCTGAAGCGTTGGGGACCCGTTTGTTGTTGATTGCCCCAACTCGCGAATACCTCTGCCTTAAGTTTGGCCCCTTGTGTGACCGGCCACACATTGTTGCGGCAAACTCGGAGGAGTTGGCTATTGTGGATTTGATTGCTGAACGAGAAGGCATTCAACCACAGTAGCGGAAAAAGTGGGCAAAGATTTTGGATGTTTTCGGTGCCTTTGCATTTGCAATTGCACCCCTGCATTCCACCTTCATCCGGCAGATTGATGGTGTCAGTTGCCATCAGGCGTGTCTCTTGACATTGCATTGTGCCTTGTCTCAACGCTTTGTGAAGGGCATATTGCAGGTGCCACACGATAGATTGTGGTTGCGGCATAAAATGGCTGTAGCTACTCTGTATTGCATTCGGTCCAAGTCGGCCTCCACCCCGCCGACCCCAGGACTGCATTGGGAGGTGGCTCAGATGTACACCGAACCCAAATCTTTGGACCTGTTGCCACATGCTTTTCTTGTGATGGCACACCTCACATAGCGTGCCATGAATGTAAGGTTCTTCATTGTACCTTGCATGTGTCTCTCTTGTGTCAATTGGAGATATGTGTTGGATTGCACCAATTCTGGGCGGCCAACCTTGCTGCTGTTGCTATTGCTTCTGCTGTTGTGGTTGCTCCTGCTATTGACACCCGTCCCGGTGTGTCGGTTGTTGTTGCTACTTGTGCTATTAACACCCGTCCCGGTGTGTGGATCTGTCGCAAGTGGTATGCGGTGCCTCCTCGATACCCCCAAAATGCTAATGGTGAACTGAGAAGTGACCAAGAATATTGCACCAAGCTGCAAGGGGAATTGAAAAAGGCTTTGTTTGGGATGTGCACCAATAATCCCACAAGGGAGGCAAACCGAGGCACGCAAATACCAAGGCAAATTTGATTTTCAAGCGTGTCTTTTGTAACTACTTGTGAGTAGTTGGCACAGATGTTGGCCATGGCCTTGTCGGGACTTTTTTGAGCCTGATTTTGTTTCTAGTGCCCGATCCCAATTATATTTTGTTATGTTGGCCGAGTGCCAACGAATTGGTGTGCATGATGGTTTGGCTTGGGTGGGGCGCCACTAACACAAGTGGCCGGGGATCGACCCGGGGGCCTTGTGCCCTTAAACAAAAGTACCACCTACCATCATCTACCTTGTTTAAAACGGCCATGGTGGGGGGCATAAAACTCAATAGAAACGAGTTAAATTCAGGAAACAAAAATTTAAAAACCTTTTTTCCAGCGTTTTTTCTACTAAATTTTACCTCGTTTCTGCTAAGTTGTACCAAAATTTTACTAAGTTTTACCTCGTCTGGTACTAAGTTTTACCAAATACCCCTGCTGACCTATGCTGTGCAGCATAGGAACGCCATATTAGGGGTGGTCCTCCTGAATATGGTCCCTCTGCTGTGCAGCGATCCCAAGGATGGCCAAGGGGGCTGCGGCACATGGTAACCCGCTCCCTTCACCAACGCACCCATGAGCACTGCAGAGACGCAAGATAGATTAAATTTCGGCTTAGGTTACTTATGGATCAGAAGATCCTGCACAAAAGTTGAAGAAAATTTTTTTCTGCTGACAACCTCCTTGTCCTGTGTGTCAGCACTTCCATTTCACACTCTTCCATGCACCACAATTTTTGACCCGTGTGGTTGTGCTTTTGTTGTGCATGGACACTATGTTCAGCATACAATCCTATTTTCAAGTTATCCGCTGCAGTGGTACAGTATGATGCTGAGACACACTGGGCAGCTGTATTCGAGTTCTGTCATAGTATTGTTATTAGCATGGTGGACACCATTCCACGCCGCATCCCTCTCTGCACCGACCAGTTGGATGCCCGAGAGGTGATTTTGATATTCAATTATTCCGGTGTGGAAGTCTCGAACGGGGGCAGTAAGAATGCCGTTGTGCAACCTGCAGCAAACACTTATGAGTATGCCAATGGTAATGCCCACCTTCCTGTCATGGCAGAAAGATTGACTATGGCTCAGCTTCAAATTGTATGACTGCGTTTTACGAACAATGATTTCAGGTCCCAAGAAATGACATCAACCACCCAGAAGCCTCCAAGAAATAACATCAACCATCCAGAAGCCTCCAGAAATCCTAGGTAACAACAATCATCCAAAAGCCTCCATGAAATCCAGTTGAGCAAAAGGGCTCGAGATGTTGGGCACACAGATGAGGTGCTGGTGGCAGCTCGCCGGCAGTGGCATTAGGTGGTCTTGTGCACTTATCCTGCAACACCAGACCATCACTAGTAGGTCTTACACCCAGCAGCACAGCACCACAGCTCCCGCTGCTGCATAGAGCTGCGACTGGCTCAGCATGATGCCTAGTTGCAACTGTTAGCTGCCGATAGCATGCACATTCGATTGAATTGAATTGAATTTCCTTTATGCAATTTTTTTGTGAATCGGCTAAAGTGTAACAAAATATCACAGGATGACCCAAGAATTGATTCTGTGCATGGTCCTTTTATCGGCTGGATGAGCCCTTCTGCTTGGTTTAGGATTGATTTGGCTTTGCCTGGGTGCTAGTTCTGTTGATGTGTTCATGTTTCTCCTTAATCCTGAGATCCCGGGGCAGCCAGTGTTGAGGGTACAGAGAGCAATTCTTGGCGTTGCGTTTGTGTACCTGTATATTTCCACCCCACCCCATAGTGGGGGTTGCTGGACCCCTATTGTGTGCTGTGGGGCCACAGGAAGTTTTCAGACATGCACAGAGATTCTTGCCCCTGGGACAAAAGTTATGCAACGAGGCGGTTCCATGGTGTTGTCCACCTGTCTTCCTCCCTAACACCCGAAAGACATTAACCATGCATATCTGGATGTATGGCTCGCTTGTGGGGCTATTGCCGGGCTAGTCGCACAACAGCAAAAGGGTTGTAGTGTTGTTAATGGATGCCGGGATTTGGGAGACGATACCTCAAGTGGTGACGAACACCTTTAGATCTTATGCCAGTAGTCATCTACAGCCTTTTTTTTTGGTGACATTGTGGATTGCAAGGGGCCATGGATGGGTTTCCAATGAAGAGGCTCTTGGTCTCTGTGTTATGCTATTGGGGCCAAGTCCCTGTCACGATCGTTCTCCCATTTTGCCGCGATTCTGCATGGAAACCCCCTAGCACATGATCTGAATGGCTGGTCCCTCCTTTGCATGAGTGTTGTGAGGGAGGGGGGGGGGGGTAGGAGGCATCCGCGTATTTTTTTTTTATAATTCTGGGGCTCTATCAATGAGAGCCGTTCATCTTCAGCTTCAGAAGCCACCTTGCCCACCTCTTTGGGGGAACAAGGGGCTGCAGGAGCTTTTGAGGCGGACTCCTGCCCCAGACCCCTGCCTGCTTTGGGGCAGGCCCAGGGAGGCTCATGGAAACGTTAAGGATAAGACTGAAGAGCCGGGCAAGGGCCCGGGGGGGCGGCCCCCCCCCCGACCCCCGGCTTGACCCCCCCCCGACCCCCAGCTGGACCCCCCCCCCAACTGCCCCCCCCCCCCCCCCCCCCCCCCCCCCCCCCAAGTTTTGACAGATAGCTGGGGGGGTGTCGCATCAGGACCGGTTGTAGTCGCCCCCCCGGGGGCAAGGGTAAGGGCAAGGGCAAGGGCTGGTGTGTCAAGTGGCTTTCAGGACGCGTCCAGGAATGCGTAGGGCCCGGTATGGGGGAAATAGGTGTACCAGAATGTCTTGTGTCCTACGCCTTCTGCCTTTAGGATGGGGTGCTGTCATTGAAAGCGCATTTCACTACGACACGAGAACAGTACGGCGGTCTGGAGCTGGATCCAAATTCCGTAAAGTTGGACATTGTGGTGTGCACTGCTTACAGTGTGTCATTTGGTGGGGCTACAGCTGGGATTGCAGCCAACACGGTCTCCCAGGAGCCATCGAAGTGGCCCAATTTTTAAGTCCAGAGTGACGGCTGGCTGACGGCTCTTGAATTAGGGCAAATAGGCACTTAGAGGGGGGATGGGGGGGGGCTTAAGAGCAGCCAGAGAGCATTTGGTTGCGATTGGAAAAGCGATGGTGGGGAATTGCCAGCGATGGTGAATGCGAATGGAGTGCAGGTTGCCAAAAGGCGCTGGCACGTCACTGGCCAGAGGATAGATCTACCCCTTTCTTACATAAGCAGCACCAACGGACACACGCGACCAACACGACCGGCTAGTCAACAGCAGTCGACATCAATCAGTTCCCCATGGGACTTAGCTCCCTTAGCAAAAGCACTGGCGAACTTTCGTCGGTTCTCTGCGGGCTGTAGGGCGCCACAAATACCGGCCATGTGCGCCAGCGCAACAATGTCCCCCACTGATGGCCTTAATCCAGGGCTTAAGATCTCCTACAGGGCCGAGAAATGGGGCGGTCACAAGAGCCCATGATCGGAGGGAGAAGGTCTGAAAAGCCTGCTTTTCCCCTTTCAGTAGCATTCATGGGCGCCAGCATGACCAGAAGGCTTTCAGCTCTGGCCCCTTTGGTAGACCATCGCGTAGTCGCCGTAACGGCGCGCACATGACACTCTGGAACGACCGGGAGGTGGCCGAACGTGTGCTGTGGCCTTGCTGGGTGACTGTGCGCCTGCGTTTTCCAGGTACTGCTGTCCGACCGCATCCGACCAGAGTGCCCACACGCAAACGGCAAGAGGGGTGCTGATGCTGCATCCCGCCCTTGTCTTTGAGGGTGCGTCTGTGACTGCCTCCTGGTGCCGTAAGGCGTTCCCTACGGCCCACGGAATTTCCTGCAGGTTAGCAATTTCCCGTACCGTCGCTCAGACAGTCAGTTGTGCGTGGTGGCAACCGTCAGCAGCGTCAACAAGAAGACCTCGTGGACTTCGTGGAATGGGCTGCAGTTTGAAAATGCAGGAGGTACATGCGCGTGGTGTTGTGCCCATGTTAGGCTGTGGGCCACCAACGGTCCCCTAGAAAAATTTGCTGTGCTGCAGCATTCTGCGGCATGCTTCAAGCCGTTGGTGGGTAATCTAATTTTCCAAAAAGCTTCAAAGGTGGCAAACCGCTACATCAAACACAAAAGAATGCACCTCCTGACACCCTGCAAAGATGGACACAAGATAATCATTTCATGTGTGGTCAAATTGCTACTCCTCCTCGTCACATTTCCGCTTTTTGTCCATTTTATTGACGTACATGATTGCCAAATGGCACAATGTCTCATTACTCATATTGAGACGATCGTGTGTTAGGATGTGTCCCAACAAACTGAAGGCCCTCTCGACATGGCATGCAGACTGAGGGCGGCGGACAAAAAATACAGCAATTGACGACAAAGTAGGAAAGTCAGGAGCTTTCACTTCCCACCAGGCAACTCTTGCAGAAGTCGTTCCTGGCAGTGGAGATGGAGCAGGCAATACAATGTATCGCTCCCATTCAGTGTGAGGAATCTCAGGGATGTATTTGCTGATCTCACTGTGTGACAGCATGCCAGGCGTCTGCAATGTCTCGGGGTTGAAACATTCAATGGCCTTTTGTGTTTTTGCCTGGCTTTTGATTGTATAAATTGTCGACCTTGTTGCACATCACTTGTACTGCCTGTTATAGTTGCGCAGCAATGGTGCGTGCTTGTGCAGCAAACAAACCGTCCAAACAGCACTGCACAGGGCGATCAAACTTACCACCCACTGCAGGGCCCATCTTTGTTTTGATGTCATCCAGGCACTTCAAAGGGTTTGCAGGTCCCCCTGATTGCTTCTGAAAACTGCCAATAAGGTCAAAAATATGTTGCATATAGTGGGCCACAAAGGTCGTTAGCGCTTTTGGCAAGCAAGTTTCCCTTGTGCACCCGCACTTTTCTCTACAGGGAAGCCTTGGCAGGCTAGTTGGAGCCGCTACAATGTGTGCTTCCAGAAGCCTCCTGGAAATGACTGCCACCAACCAAAGGCCCATAGGAAACAACAACCACCATTCAGAGTCTGTGCTTGTTGTGCCACCATCTAGGAATTTTGTACCAAAATTTTATGTGGGATTTAAGAATTGGCGCCAGATTTTCTCTGCACCAAATTGCGCCATTCCAAAATTTGCATATATTCCCCCCCATTTTGATCTGCTGCTCTGTGGTGTCGCATTTCCCTGAGGCTGTTTGCGGTGTGCAGGGCCTTTGGGCAAGTTCAGTTGGATTCCAGAGGCAAAGACCGGCACAGATCAGCGAATTTCCGTCAAGCTTCACGTATGTGTGCGCGTGTGTTCTGGGGGGGGGGGAGGGTTGTTGTGTGTTTTTTTGGGTGGGTGTCTTGTGTGTGTATGTGCATGTGTGTGTACCGAAGGCGCTGTTACCAAAAGGCAGTGGCCGGGGTGTCGTTCTCCCAGCTAAAGGCACACTGGTGGGCCCTAAACCGACCCCTGAGCTCAGCCTCAATCCTTGCGGCTGGGGCTGGCTGTAGTGTGGGGCCCATCTCTGTGCAACCCTGTTTGCCCTGTCATGTGTGCATGCGTGCTTGTGTGTGGGGGGGTGAGGGGGGGCGTGTTGTGCGTCTGTGTGTGTGTGTGTGTGTGTGTGTGTGTGTGTGTGTGTGTGTGTGTGTTTGTGTGTGTGTGTGTGTGCAGCCGTGTGCCATGTTGTGTATTGTTGTTGTTTCTTGTGTTGTTTGTTGTGTGTTGCGTGGCAACGTGAAAGAGCGTTATTACAAACCAATTCCGCTCATACTGACATGTGTCTTATGCAATGTTGGGTCCATTCAGGGGCCGTGCTAGGTATGAGCCGCCTGCATGGGGAGCGAGTCCCGGTCTGGTGTGGGTTGAACCGATGGTAACGGAGCAAGTGCGTCTCGTGGGGCTGTTTGCAGGTGGATCAAGATGGTGAGGCGACCAAAGAGGGCCGATACCAAGGCGATTTCTACTACAGCATGGTGACGCAGCCTGGGCAAGAGCACCCTGCAGGTCTGGACCTAAGGGCTTGATCGCGCCTTGATAGTGCGGGTTGGCATCTTGGGGCCGCACCTTTCTAACCCGAAGCCACATGCAAAATCGCTGATCAGATTGTGGCCAATACGCTGATCAGGCCGCGGTGGATGCATCTGGGTTGGCACCTTTGTCACACTTGGGAGCACACATGTGTGCATGTGCTTACCACGGTGTGTGTCACCACTGATCCGCATAGGTGCGCAAAAAAGGGCAATCGTGGGTTCTAGTGGACGGTTGCTGAACCAAGTCCCATGATGGCATCAGACCGCTTGACGGCCCTCATTTCAGAGGTTTTGGCAAATCGTGTGTGACAGAGACACAGAAAGTCCACACCACACACATTCCAGTGTAGTAGGTCGCCACCCATACTAGAGGCAGACCGCAGAACAATGACTTGATTGAAAATGCCCACCTGGACACTTGGGTGGGGGTTTCATCACACCTAGGGGTGGTTGTATCACCCCTTTTAGCATGGGTTGTTTGCGACCTGCTTAAGGTGATTTTATCCCCCCGCTGGAGGGTTTTTATGGCTCCAATGGGCTGGGGGCGGGTATCACCACCCCCTTTTGGGGGAGAATATGACCTCTTTGAGGTGGTTCTATCAACACAATGGCCAATGGGGGTTCTTATGCCCCATTTCCATATGAACCAGAGACTAGTGTACCAGTGTATGATTCAAGTGAACCAGGCGTCAACTGTACACACCGTGGGTTGCACTGTTCCAGTTGTTTGCCTTTTTTTATGTCTTTTCCTTTTCGTCTTCGGTACAACCCCACCCTCAACCTTTGGACAGGATTTGGTGCACATGGTTTGTTGGGCAGTCTGGATCCGTGATAGGCTTTGGGACAGCGTCTATGGTTGGGGACAATGTTTTGTCCAGGAGTTCTGGGATAGGGATTTGGAGGCAACATGGCGGGTGCAGTGAGTGGTTTGGAACAAGAGTGTTTGGCGGAACCTACATACTTTTTATTTGTTTGCTGCAACCCATGTATATTTGTCAGGCGGAAATCGCTTATTTTTTTGGTGTAGGTCGCGCACATTTTTTGGCGTATGTCGCGTTTTGAAAGCAAACACTTTAAAATGCTACGGCACGCAACGTACACTTTTTGTGTTACGCGACCTGCACGAAAAACAATGCGCGATTTACGCTTCTTTTGTTACACGACCTGCACCCCCCCCCCCTAAAAAAAAGTGCACGTGACCTACGCCCAAAGAAATACGCGGTTTACACTTTTTTTTTGTTACGTGACCTACAGCCAAAAAAAGTGCACACGACCTATGCCTAAAAAATTGTGCGATTTACGCTTTTTTTGTTGCGTGATCTACATAAAAAAAAGGCGAGTCTAAGACCAAAAAAAGGGTGCACGCGACCTATGCCAAAAAACAACAATGAACGCCACCAATATTTTCTTTATTCAGGGCTCCTACGCTTCGGCGTGGCCCCTACAGTTGGGGTTATGGACTCCCACACTTTGGCGTGGCCCCTGAAGTTGGGGTGATGGACTCCCACGCTTCGGCGTGGCCCCTTGAGTTGGGGTGATGGACTCCCACGCTTCAGTGTGGCCCCTCAAGGGTCATGGACACAATTTGATGTGGCCCCTCCAATTGGGGTGATGGACTCCCACGCTTTGGTGTGGGCCCTCAAGTTGGGGTTATTGTCTCCCACGCTTCGGCGCGGCCCCTCAAGTTGGGGTGATGGATTCCCACGCTTCGGCGTGACCTCTCGAGTTGGGGTTATGTGCTCCCACACTTCGACATGGCCCTTGGATTGGGGTGATGGACTCCCATGCTTCGGTGTGAGCCCTCGGGTTGGGGTGATGGACTCCCACCCTTCGGTGTGGCCCCTCAAGTTAGGGTTATTGAATCCCACGCTTTTGCGTGGCCCCTCGAGTTGGGGTTATGGACTCCCACACTTCAGCGTGGCCCTTGGAGTTCGGGTTATAAAACAACGAGGTCCATGATCCAGTGAGGATGGTGCAATGCCGGATGCGTATGAGGATTTTGTGGCAGTGCCCCCCAAAGGAAATTTTGCCCTGCATACGAAGTTATGGCACCAATTGAACCTTTTCCGCCCCCCTTGGGAGTTGTGGGTAGTGTGAGAGTCAAGTGTATTTGTGGTGTATGCACCATGAAGGCTGTGGTTTTTGTCTGTGCACATTGGAATGTCCAACATGTGACCGCGTCTCGACTGATGAGAATGCATGGTTTTTTTTAGAAGTGGAACACAGAGGTTAACCTGGATTCCATCCTAGAAGCCATTTTGGCGCTTTCAAACTAGGTGCCCCCTTTGTTTGATGAGGAGCACTCCCCACCCAGAGTAGCCGAGCCGGCACTCCGGAGCAAGATGCTATTGTGCTTGTCACTCCTTCCAAAGTAGCCGATGCGTTGGATGCCGGCACTCCCAAGGAGGATCTTGGTGTGCCTGACGCTATAGCACGGAAGGTTACCCCCAATACGGCTGTGGATGAAACCAAGCCTCTCGTGGTGGGTGATTGGTTGAGTGACAAGGATATTACTGCATGGCTTACCGACAAGTTGTATCACAATGAAATCGGTGAGCCACAGGCATGGACTACAACGGTGATATACATTGTGCCCCGCCTAGATAAAATGAAAAAGTACGAAGATAGTGTGGTGGTTTGGCTTGGAGGCGGCAGCGCATATTTATTGTTTATAGTGACGATCAAGAAGGGCTCCACTTTTTGTTTGTGGACTACAAAGTGGCCATGGACTACAAAGTGCCAGCATGGGCCTTCAAAGTCTGGATTTGGGAGCCGTTGTCCGGTACTTACATGATTCGGCCAATGTTGAAACGCCCCCAACATAACTCCAGCATAATGGTGCCTCCACACATGCTCGGGCCTTGGGTTTTCAAAAGGATTGTTGGTCATGTGGCTATGAATCGTTGCATCTTTGCGATGAGGTGTTGGGCCATTAGGGAAGCCGAGAGGACATTGATGCTATCCTCACACCTTTGCTGAAAGGATTCATCTGTGAAGCAGTACACATCATCATAGCGGATGGCTGTGTTTGAGTCCCCGGTACCATCCCACAAAATTCATGAGATGAGGATGTGCTTTGCTGGAAGGCTGGAGAATCTCCTTGTGCCCTGACCTCCAACTCTTTGCCCCCCCCCCCCCCCATCTACTTCGCCCCTCCTTTTTGATGTAGAGGATCCTCTTTCATAGCTTAAGGACAACATTGCTACCTCCTCCTTGGAGCTGTAAGCTAGAGAATCTCTTGCCTCCCCAGCATCCAACTCCGAGGACACACCACCAGATTGGCCGTTGGTGAAGAGCAATGTTGATGCCCCCCCACCAACCCCATACTCCTGTGCCTCTTCTAACCCCACCACAAGTGATGACACCCGTCCACACGTGCTCATCAGTGGGAAGCGATTTGAGGTCCCTGAGGCATATTCAAAGGCCGCAAAGGGCCGGTTGGTGAACGACCAAAAGTTTATTGATGAGACGAACAAGTACCTTGTAAAGGATGTCTGTGACGCTTGTGCATGGAACACCAATACGTGTGCAAAGCCTAAGTCATCACACACGCTTTCTTGCCAACTTCTTGTAGTTGGCTTCAAACCATTACAGTCGCATAGGAAAAATGTAGTTGGCCCGAGGTGACCCGACTCAAGTGTTATGAGTGAATTGAGCTTCGCAGCCGGTGGCATCGGCAGCAATATAGTCACTTTGATACCTCTTCCCAAAGGCCGAAGGGCAAATTGCATTTTTCGTTTCCAATCATGATGAGCACCTCATATTGGTGTGCTCCGACATTATTTCTTTCTTTCCGCCATCTTCAGGTGATGAGCACAAAAACCACCCTTTACACCACGTCTTCATTACTTAACCCATGCCGGAGGTACCCAAGATGTCCGTTGGGGCTAAATGCTTCATGTCCTTCAGTAGCAATGGCCGTTATTGGGTGGTTCTTGTGATTTCTCTTGTTAATCTCTTTTTTTCTGAAAAAAGGGGTTTTTTCCATGGTCGACCTACACCCCCCCCCCCCGCAAAAAAAAGTGCAAGTGATTTGATTTGCGCTGAAAAAAACACAATTTATGCAAAAAGAAGTGTGCACAATTTATCGCCCCCCCCCCAAAAAGAGACCGACTTATGCTTGTTTCCGCAATCCACCTACGCTTGGGTTGCTGTATATTTTTTTCTAATCTGCATAAAAGAAAAAGGCATAACCTGCGTGTTGTTTACACAAGTTACAGCAAAAAAAAAGTACGTGAGTTCCACTTTTTTTTGGTTTGTAGGTTTGCATAAAAAAAAAACAAAAAATGTGCACGGGATACAGCCAAAAAAAAGTATGCAGATCACATCGTTTTTTGTTTGGGCAGTAAATGCCAACAAAAGCATCCTGAACCAGTCCTCCCTGCTTTGGGGACCCCGAGGCAGCTAGGATTATGTAGCCTTTTTAATTCCTCCCTGCTCAAGGGACCCTGATAGGGTCGGGGTTTCCAGCTTTTTGATTCCTCCCCCAGTCATCATGTGGCTACCGAGATGGTTCTGGAAGGTGGTGCAAGTTCCCAGGTGCTAGATAAAAAACAGATGGCCAAAGAAAGTTGGATACTGGTTGAATACTGTGTGGGTTAGTTCTCTTGGTTTTTCATCAGACCTGGAGCAAAGACTGATTCCTCTTTCAGTGTTTGTCCTTGGGAACCCTAGTGCAGCCACCTGTTTGGCTTCCACAGACTGCCCCCGCGGCCCTTAGCCAACCAGCGACTTGGTGTGTAGCTAGTTTTTGTATCCCCAGCCAGTGGAGCAGGATACCCCAGCCCCCCATTTGTGCCCACTCCTTGGACTTGGGGCCTAGTGTTGGGTGGGGACGGGCAAGGGTGGTCAGAAAAGTATAAGCCAGAGGGGCAGGGATGGGGCTTAAGCCTGGAAAATGGGGTCCTGTGTCCCGAGCCAAAACTTAGGCCATTTTCACTAAAAACTTTGCCACCAGGCCCTTTTTCTCAACAGCGCCTGTTCTGGCTCGCCTCGCTCAGACGCTCTGCCATTTTCAGCGTATTTGGTGTTGGGTCCCAGTGTGGACGGGGATCCCTCTATTGCTGGGTCCACCCCCTGATGGGGTCTGCATATGGTCCACACACGAGAGCCCCACTTGGTCAGGTGATTTGGATCAGATCAGCCGAAACCTACAAGTTCTTTGAGGACGGTTCTTTGCAGTCTCAAAAGCAAACTCCACTGTGCAACCCATTCGCTGCATGTTTCCTTGGCAATCATGACTGGGTGACAGGGTCAGATGCAATGCTTTCCACTGCTGTTCTGAGGGGTTCCTCAAAGCTTGGCCCTCCAGCCTTTGGGTGCAGTATGGGAGCAGACAGGGCACAGAGAGCAAAGAGCCATGTGATTCGGAGTTATGCATTTCATGCTGGAGTATGGCAGTGCACATCAACTACCCGAAAGAGATGGTTGGTGAAGGTGGTTGGCCTCTGCATGCCCGTCCTCTGCAGTGCTGACGTGGGATCCTGTCATGGGTCTGGATTATCCGAAGGAAGAAGTGCTGGTATTCTTTGCCTTATGGGAAGCCCCATCCCCATCCCTTCAGTCATGACATCACAGTTGAGACTGTGAATCTCCGGAGTTGCACACAGACAGTGGTTGCAGGGTGAAAAACACAGGCATAACAGAGTCCCAACACAGTCATTGTATAGTCCTAACACACCCATGACACCATCATAAACTGGTCATAACACAGTCACAAAATAGTCACAACACAGCCATAACACAGCCATAACATGGCTGTAACACAGTCGTAGCACAGTCGTGACACAGTCATGACACTGTCATAGCACAGTCATAGCGCAGTCATAATACCGTCGTCCCATGGTCATAACACAGTCCCAACACAGTCATTGCACAGTCATAGGAAGCACGGTCATAACACAGTCATGACACAGACAGGACAGAGTCATAACACCGTCATACCAAAATAATAACACAGTCATAACAATTTCATAACACAGCCATGGCACAGTCATGACACAGTCGTATTGCAGTCGGCGCACTGTCATAACACAGCCATTGCACAGTCACAACACAATCATAACACAGTCCCAACACAGTCATTGAACAATCATAACGCCATCATGGGCGTCAGCTCTTCAGCCAGGGTTGGCAGTGGCAGCTGTCTCTATCTTGTTTGTTTCCCCGACTGGAGATTCTGCCGACGGACGTCCCCAGTGGGCAGGGCGTGGACGATGTCTGGCGACCTCCAACCACCCCTCGGGACCCTTGGGCTGTTGTTGGGTGGTCATTAGGTGACAATGGGACTTTGTATAAAGCCATAGGGAGCCATGTCGCACCAACTAGGCCCTTTTAGAGGGGTTATTGCTTATTGGCCCTCATGGTGCCTTTTTAGCTTGTTTGCACAATAATTGGCAAAAGTTCGTTGGCCTATAGCCGCCACCGTGCAATCCACGTTTTTCTTCTACATGGCGCCCCTAACCAATTACCACCGTCCTGGGTGTTGTCTTCAAGTTTCCTAGATTGGCCCCCCTACAAGGCCCAAACGGTGGAGCTTAGCCGTTTTCAGGCTGGCATGGCTTGGCTGAAAAATGGCAATCCTTGGGCGACCTCCAACCACCCCTGGGAACCCTTGGGTTGTTGTTGGGTGGTCATTTGGTGACAATGGGAGTATGTGTAAAGCCATGGGGAGCCATCTAGCAGCAATTAGGCCCTTTTAGACGGGCTTATTGGCCCTCAAAAGTGCCCCTTTGGGCTTGTGTGCACCAAAGTGGTGGCCTAATCATAGAAGGAGGAAAGCAAGAACGACGAACCCTGTTGTGCCACCTGCGCCACGAGGGCCAGGACCTCCACGGACGGAAGCAAAAAATTTTCCGGCTTCTTTGGCATCGCCCCATTCACCGGGACCAGATTAACTATCAGGCTACATTCCTTTGGCGTCTTAGGAATGGCGAAAACACCCTTGTACGGACCTGGTGACCCCGGCGGGAGGGGGAACAACAGGTTCTAGCTTTTTAGAGCACGCAACATGATCACCACCTCGTCCGAGGGGGGCCCAACACCAGAAAAATGACGACTCGCTACCGGCACATGCCTCTCCCAAATATCGGCCGGGATGGGTATATTCCCCAGCACCCCCAAACCCCTGCGCAGCTCCTCCTCCTTGATGCACTTCATTGACAGCTTCGGCGACGTGGAATCATGCAGCAAGGAGTCCCACACTCCCGAATCCAGGGAGGACAAAGCCGCCGTGATCCGGGGCAAGAAATCCGGCTGGCGGAGGTCCTTAGCCGCCTCCATCCCACAATCTAGGAACTAGAATAGGCGCCGCTCCAACAACCCCGGCGCGCGCCTGGGTAGGCATGCCTGCAGGTTTCGCAGCCACAAATACTAATCACTGCACTGCAGATGTTCCCGACCCCACCGACCCACCTCCAACCCGGCGGAAAAATACCGCTCGGGCAGCCGCACCGACAAGCATCACAGGGCCTGCTGCCTTCCTCTTTCCCAAGACCGACGCAACCGCACCCGTCCTGTTTGCCGCGATACGGGATCGCCGGATAGACGAGGTGGCTTGTGAAGGGGGGGGTGTGGTCAGCATCGACGTCGACGAACCCCGCCCCCCCTGTGCCCACCACTCCGCTCAGAACCCGAGCACCCCTCAACAGCGGCCAAGGCCAGAGGGGCACTCGGGATCCTTGCGCTCTCACCTGCAGCGGGTCACTCTCCATGTCCTTCCTCACCACCCTGTCTCGCGGGCTGGCCTCCCCTTTGCTGCGGCCCCGTCCTGCGTTGTTCGGGATTTGTCCGGGACCCGGCGTGTGCATCTCCGGTATGCCATCCTCCAAGTTCTTCTTCCGGCCCTACGTCCCTGTCCTGTAGGCAGAGAGCCAACATACCCCCCCAAAAAATGTCTTTAAGGGACACGACTCTCCACTCCCACTCAATGCCCCCCCGGGAACTGGGCCACAGGAGGTCCACGTTGTCGGCCATGACGAAGTCGGCCGCCACCGACCAACACATCCAACGACCCCACCAGGGGAGCCATCGGACCGCCAAGGCCAACCAGCGCAGGGCCGCCGATCCCCCCCGCTTCCAGGCGGGCCACCTCGCGTGGGCCTTAGCACAGCCGCTGAGGGCTGCCCCCATGTCCATCTGGAGGTAAGCGGATCCTTGCGGGGAGAAGTGTGCGAGGGGGACCACTGACGTTTATCCTTTAGCGTCCAACCAACGCCACCTGCCGTAGCGCCCCATCTTCCGCCGGACGAAGTGTGCGTCACACTTAACGGTGTGAAACCCCAGTGCCCGACTGCGGGACCCTCCTTGCCGGATGGGGGCCGCCTCGCCCACCCGGAGCATGCAGGCGAACGATAGTGCGGCCATGCTGTATACCGTCCATCATGCCCTTCCATCCCACACCATCGCGAAGGCTCTGAGCTCCTCCAGTGCCGCATATGGACACGCCATTGTCTGAGACGTCGCGCAGTTTGTGCATCTCCAAACCCTGCCTCTGATGAACACCAATAGCCAAACCATCTCCTCCAATTCCCGCAGCGCGGGTACCGCTCCACGGAGGAAGCCCCTGGAATACCATAGCCCCCATAGCTGGAACAGGTATTTGCATGCTTCCGTTTCCAACTTGGCGACCAGCGTGTAGCCACCGGAGGGCCAACTTCCAGTAGTGGGTATAGTATGTACCCATGGTGCTCTTTGCCCTGGAGGACGCTTGTAGGGCATCCAAAGAGGTGATCTCATCCTCCTTCCACATCCACGCCATGCTGCCCATAGGAGCCGCCAGACCACGTTGTCACCGTCCCGGAAGTTGGCTGGTTGCAACACCACCACGGCCATACGGGACTCGGGCTTAGCGCGCCTGATTGGGCAGCGGCCCCATCACTCGAAACCAGGGCACTCATGAAACCAGTGGTGCTTCACGCTCCACCCCGCATTCTTGCACGCACGACACACTGTCACCGGCGCGCACGTAACATCCATCGGCTCCGCACCCAGCTTCGCCGTGTACAACTTGCGGTCTCCTTCGACCCGGAACTTGGCCTTCACGGCCACCAACCTGCGCGCCACCATCTCTTCCTCCGCGGCCCCCATACAACCTTGCGACCTTGTGGGCAGTCCGGGGTCCTCTTCTTCCTTCTCCCGTGGATCGGCCGACCCTTTGGGGTCAAGAACCCTCTGACCACGGTACGCGGATAGGTACGTCACCGTGAAAGTCCCGACCGCCAGGACGAAGGTCCCCAGCCTGTTGATGGACTCATCATTCATGCATTCCCAGACACCACACCTCGGTGTCTGCTGCATGAGAGTGCATGACAGAGGCCAAATCATCCAGCGTGACATTGGTGAACTTCTCCTTATCTCGGAAGCGCGACACGTGCTCGTGGGACCGTACCTCGCTGTGCCACAGCAGCGTGGACAGTGCCAGCAGGCTGGCATAGACCCACTGGGGCTTGGCATCCAGTTCTCTAATTTTCAGCAACTGAGAGTTTCACAATGGGGGCACCCCCGCCATTTTCGTCTTTGCCGTGGCCGGAGACTTTGCACTCACCTCCGCCAGCTCCTTGCGCAGCCCCTCCATTGCCATATGTTGGTCCTCCACCAGCTTCTTCGGCTCCTGAAGCTCTGGTGTGGCGCTCTGGTGTGGCGCTGGCTTCACGAAACCCACTCCATCTACTTCCAGACTGCACTGCGCCAGGACGCAAAAAAGCGCCGATCATTTTTGGTAGCCCCTCCTCACTGTCCACCGTTACTCCAAATTTCTTAACAAATGCGTCCTCCCATTCCTTTGGCCTGTCCAGCGAAGCGGACAAAGCCATTTCAATCGTCCACGTTGCCCGTGCGATTTGAATGAGGGGAACCGAGATGATAAAAGGGAGCAAATACTGCCCCTAGCAAATGCCGTGAAATCTGTCATGGACATATCTGTTGGCCGGGTCTGTTCTTAGATATCACGGAGCTTGACTCTACCTCCGACCCGCTGCTAGCCTGCAGGCTCAAATTCAAAAAATTCCACTGCACCAAGACACCCACACACATACACACTACATGCACACACACACACACACACACACCACAGAGCTAAATGATAGATCAGACCGTGATCTAAGAAGTTGGGACCCGGGACCCCCGCCATGGGGTAGGTGGTCCATAAACAAGAAAAAATTTCTCCAGGACACAAGTCCAAATACACACACGGCCGCCACAACACGCAAATTAGTTGTGACCCCCCCCCCCCCCCCCACCATAAAAGGGGTACCTAGGTGCAATGGGGGTACAGGGGTCAAAATCCAAAAAAATCATTGGGGGATCATTCTTGGTCCTGAAATGATGATTTTACAAGGGGTTAGACGTCAGAATCCATACATTGGGGTATGCTACGCAAAAGAGCCCAAAAAAGGGGGGTATACGATGCTCGCGCCTGCGCTTGACCTATCAACCTCTCTTCAAGGTGATTTGCCAAACCATTTCCGCATTTTCCCGGAGCTTGAAGCGGGTGTGTTGTGTGTGGCTGGGTGGGGGGGTCCAACGGGGGGGAGTTCAGGGAGGGGGGGGGGGCACCGTTGGCATTTCAAATATTACAGCATAGGCGGCTGGGGGGGGCCTCCAAAACCTTCGTGCCAAAGTCTTGGCCGGGGGTAGCTCGGCCCTCATTGTTCGGGCCACACCGTGTTGTCACATCAACATGTGGGATTGTTTGTGTTTTTATGGTCCGGGAAAACACACATCGACAGTGTTGGTGTCACATGGCTCCCCATGGCTTTATACGTAATCCCATTGTCACCAAATGACCCCCCAGCAACAGCCCAAGGGTCCTTAGGGGTGGTCAAAGGTTGCCTAGGAACCTCCTTTTTTCAACCAACCCATGCCTAGAAATGACCAAGTCATCACCAAAGGGACCAATGGGGCCGATCTGGGGAACTCGGAGGTAGCACCCCGGATCCTTGCCATTAATTAGGTGCTCCATACGGAATAAAAAGGTGGAATGGGACTAGGGTTTGAATCGACGCACAATGGTGGCGATAGGCCAACAAACTTTTACCAGGTGTCTCCGGCCGGTTTGGGAGGTGCTGGGGCTTCCAAGGTGGGGGGTGGGGGTGAGGGGCTATGTATGTGCCACATTGACCTCAGCAAATGTTTTTGGTCGCTGCGCCTCCCTAAGGCGTTCCGGGGCGCCTTCCGTGTTTCGGACGGAGAGGGAGACACTCTGTCCTTTAGATGTTTACTTTTTGGATGGAAGTATAGTCCAATTGTGTGCCAGGAAGTCTTGGAGAGGTTAATAGAGGAGATTGGATTGGTGGGCGTGCTGGTATTAATCTACATCGACGATGTGCTCATTGTGGGGACGCGGTAAAGTGCGTGTGCATGCACAGGCTCGGCGTGCGGTGAAGGCGTTGCGTGCCGCGGGTGGGGTTATAAGCCCCAAGAGCACACTAGAGCAGGTTACACGCCTGGTGTGGCTTGGGAAGCACGTAGACCTGGGTGGGGGCAGCTTGCGGACGGCGGGAAATACCCGGGAAGCGCTACGTGCGCACTGGCTGTGATTGTCCGTTAGAGGCTGTAGTATGGGGCGCTTGCAATAGTTTTTGGGGCATGCGCAGCGGTTTTGCAGACCCGGCTTTGGACATAGCCCCCATTTGTCGGAGGTTTGGGCCCATGTGTTGAGGGGACTACCCCCCCCGCCAGCAGTTTACCCTTGTCAAGTTACTACGCTCTATGCGTGTGGTGTGTGTGCTGGCGTTGCCGGGTTGGTCTGTGGTGTCCCTTCCGCAGGTGGTGCGTAGACAGGTAGTGTTTGTATATGTGGATGATGCGCGTGACGGAGGGGTGTACCGCTTGGGGTCTTTTTCATTGGACCTCGGATCGAGGTTGGCGGTGCCACCTGAGCAGACGCCGAACCAGCAATGTGCGGAGGCGAGAAGCTTCTTGTTGGGCTGAAATTGATTTTAAATGTTGGGATTAGAGAGGCGCACTTATTTTGGGATAATGCGGCGGTGTAGGTCCATTCTTGGGGTGTAAGGCGAGTGTGGGAAGGGTGTATCAGCAGCGCTTGCTAAAGAGTTTCGGGTACGTCCAGGCCTCTGGCCCGGGCTGTACTGTGTATTCCCACTGCGCTGTGGGAACGGCCTGAGTGGGCTCCTCCGTGGGCTGTACGGCAACCCCGTGTACGGTGGTGTGTGTTGCTGGGGCGGGCTGTGTCGCGTCGCTTGTCGTGGAGGCTGCGGGGCACGGGACGTTGGGGAGCGTGGGCACCAATCCCCCGTGCATATGTCCGCACCACTTGTCCCCCAGGGATCGGGGAATCTGAGTTCCCAGTTCCCGTTCCGGCGCATGTCTTCCCGGATGCGGAGAGCTGCCCTACGATGCCACGCCCAATGCAGGCGGTTTGATTGGTCTGCCGTGGGGATACCCATGTGCGCCATGAGGCGTGTAGCCATGGAGTGCCAATGGTTGGAGTGGGCCATTGTGTTAGGAGGTCGTGCGGTTCGCCGCGACGCCGGAAGGTGACGTCCGCCATAGTGCGGTGGTAGGCTACCTTGCCGAGCAAGGTGTATGTGATTTCAGCAGCTTGTCGCCTAAATTTGACGTTCTTTGGTCTCCGATTGATGAAGAATCAGTGAGGAGTGAGTGTAAAGTTGTCCCAGACTTGTGGCAACATATGTTGCAGCTGTTTGGCTTCTTGGGTTCACTTTCATTCTGGCTCATTCCAGCTCCATCTGAGTCATTTTGACATTTTTTTGACCATGTGCCCAGACGTGCCATATTGGCACCAATGTATTTTTGGCGAGGTTTTTCTTCTTGTTTCTGTGGACTTCCAGGGCACAAACGCGTGGCGACAAGTGTCTTTTACACCCTCGTACCTGAGTTGGTTGGAGATGATAGCTCGGTTCCGAGATTGCTTACAAACGTTCCTCAAGAGTTCAACAATTTTCAGACAATTTGGTGCCTTTTTGAAGGATTAAAGGTCGAAGAAAGCCTACAAGTGTGGGCAGCAGCCGAAAAACGTGTCGACAAGCGCGGCGACACTCGTTCACGCACCTTCCCCACTTTCATTGCACTGTTTGTAGCCTTTTATGTGGCTCAATTGGTGGTCACAACCTCAATTTTTGCCCAATTTCGTAGATTTGAACAATTTCAGAGAATCGACCCCTACATGTTAGATTCGTCGTGTGTCGACGACCGAGGTGAAGCCGTGGAGGTGGCGACGAGTGTGTGTGTGACACCTTGTGGCACTACAATACTTACCTTCATAGAGTTTGTATGTTTTAACCCTTCATCTTCCACTGGATTTGTGCCAAATCAGCACACAGCATGACTAGTTTGGTTGGAATTTGGCCCTGGCACGCGAAGCTGCGACGCATAGAGTAGGCAATCCGTAGGCTTCTCCGGACCGCCAGACTATTTTTTTACGGACCCTGGGTGTCCCTATGGGTCCATTTGTGCTCCCTCAATCTTGGCGGTCCGGCCTCTGATCACGTGCTCTCGAGGAAGAGGCGGATTTTCATGAGGTTTTCCCGCACCTGCAACACACGCCGCACTGGACGATGGGCAAGTAGCCCGTGGAGGGCCCTATCTGGCCGTTCCCGGCCCCGCATTCCCCTCCGGGCAACCGCCGCCGGGGACCGCCGGAGCGTACTCCAAGACCTATTGCGGCACTTGGCCTTCCTCCTCGCTTCCTCGCCATGAGGGGATGTGAGAAATACTGGGACGCAGGCACACAGTCAGGCACCACAAGGCCACAGGCAGGCGGTACACAGCTGAGCCCAGCTAGGTCATGGCTCCCATAGATTCCTCTATGCGGTAGTGCGTGGGCAGTGAAGATCGTCTTTTAGGTCGACATCCCGGAGCCTCTTGCGCCGGCAGTGCTGCGGGACGCTGTGTGCGACATCGCGCGGTGCCTGCACAGCGAGCCTACCAAAGCCCTCCGCCCCAGGGCACCTCCAAGGTGAAGCCGGCAGGCCAACTCGTTCCTCTCCGCACCATACAAACCCCATGGAGTCGGGACCCGGAAACATTTTTTCGGCGCAAAATCAAAGAAAAACCAAAAAATTCATGTTTTTTGACACAAAAAAGGGAGGGGTCATTTTGTTGAGCCCCCCCAACCCCCCACCCCCCCGCCTCCAGCTCCCTCAAAACCCCAAAAAAGGGGGTTTCCCGTGGCGGGGGTTTGGGGGGGACTGGACCAAAAACTCAGTGGGGGATGCATTTATTATTGGGCAATATAATGATCTTACAAGGAGTTAAACTAACTATTCAACCCCTTGGGGTCGGGCACGCGAATAGCCACAAACAGGCCCGAAATGGGGGGGTATATGGCAATTTCCCCTGTATACGTTGCCTGCCTTTGATGTAACAACCATTGCGAGGTGATTTTGGGCCTTTCCGACGGTCCACGGCATTGACTACATAGGCGTGGCGGCCACTACGTGGGTATCCATGGGTTCCGAAGTACCAGTATTGCCACCAAATGATCACCCAAACCCATCCTAGGGACAATGGGAGGGTTTTGTGGAAAATCTAATTCTATTGCCTTCGGCAAGTCCACCTCGCAGAGAATGTACTCTGAGCAATGCACACTTAGGTGACGAGCCGTTGATGGGGATCTCACTACGAAAATTACATAGCCCGAATTCATGCAAACTTGCCTTGTTTTATTTTGACCATCCAGTAAGATAATGGTAAATTACTCAACGCAAACCGTACTTGCAAAACCAAGGATAGAGGAGTTGAGTGGCGGTCCTTCCAACGTACTCTGGACGCCCCGCCTTGCCTTCGTTTCCGACTTGGGGGGGCCAAATGGCCCGACTTTTGATTTGGCTTTGATTTGGAAAGCCGAGTGTCCTCGCCAGTAGCCCTACCCATCTCCGGAAGCGGCAGATAGGTGGGTGGCTGGTGCATGTATGTGGTTGCGGCGTTGTTGTATAGAGGATTACAAGCACACTACTAACAGGACGTGACATGATCCAAATTCCCCAAAGCATCGGTATCGGTATTGCTTGTATGTAGACCGTGTTCAAGAGGTCAAGAAAGCGACTACCTGGACTAGACATATTCCAAATTCACCACGGCGCCGGATCTTGGTTGATGGTTGAGATGGTACTCAAAATCCATTTAATAGAACTAGATATTGTCCCAAATCCCCACAGCATCGGATCTTGGTTGTTGATGGAGGTGGTGTGCCACAATGATACACACACACGCACACACACACACACACACACATCTACCGACCAAGCTTTTTTGATTTGCCCACCGCTTGCTAGCCGATGCCGCTAGTTTAACATCATAACATAGGTGCATATGGAAACACGTAATTGTTGCAAAAGGCAATTGATGGAGGTGTAAAAAGAGTTGTAAAGGTAGACTTGCAAAAGCAAAATGTGAATCACCCTTCCGCCTTGGGCAGTTGAAACCAATGACCATATTGCTTTCGGCGCCAGCGGTTGCGAACCTCAAGGCATTGATTGCAATTGAGTCCCGTCACCTGAGGTGACGCACATCTTACATCCGTACTGCATGACGTTGCGGTTC
This sequence comes from Eutreptiella sp. 'Long Island Sound 2002', assembly GCA_964036045.1. NCBI lineage: Eukaryota > Euglenozoa > Euglenophyceae > Eutreptiales > Eutreptiaceae > Eutreptiella > Eutreptiella sp. 'Long Island Sound 2002'. The sequence continues at coordinate 21,754,579 of OZ038380.1, read as the reverse complement.
ACTACTGGCACACACACCATTACTTCTTTGGATGTGCCTAACAAAGTGCGGCATTACAACATTTTTTTGCAACATCTCATGTGTCCTAAGAAGTAAGGGAGATCATTCAATGGCATGAACGTTGGTTTTATCTTTGTCCGGATGAAGCTTCGCTAATAGGCGAACATATTGCTTGCGGATGTTAGCTTTGTTTTCGTAGCCTAGGCAAGTGCATACCAACTTCAAAATTGTTCTTGTCCAAATATTCATACATTGCCCGACACGAGGCAATGGGGAGATCAAGTAGGCATTGTGCTTTGGTCATGTTGGATGATGATGCAGTGTCTTGGTATTTTTCTAGTATGCGCTTCTGGGGAGATGTAGGGTGTAGATGGTTAAGAAGGCCGTTTTTTGGTATGGTTCTTCTTAACTCGCTTTGTATGTAATACATGCTCTTCATCGTCAATGGTGAGAAGTTTGGGTTGATGACCAGTTGATTCATCTTGGGGAATAGCATGTGTCCTTTTTCTCGGGGGTAATGCATATTCTTCATCATCACTAATGATGGTATGTGGCGGAATGTTGGTTGTTTGCTTTTCGTTGAGACCTTTCTCTCAGGACTGCCGCAAGGGATGCATACCCTTGCCTTTCTCATGTTCGTCAAGTTGATTGAAACTTTTTGAAGCGACACGGGAAGAACAACGCTTTCTGGTACCAAGTTTCCATTGGCTCTTTGTAAAGTCTGCACGCAGCTTCGTGGAGCATCTTGCAATGAACGATTGGTGAGCTCCTTCTGTTTTTGTGAGCAATGTATGTGTCTTCTGTTGCTTCCCAATGCTATGTGGGTAGCAGCAAAGGCTGTTTTTAGTTTGAATGCATTGCACAAAGCGCATTGTATTCCGCGGCTTGACAATGCACACATCTTTGGTCAGCACCTTCAACATTGAATTCACAAGGCATTCTTTCAAGTTTGCAACATCCGCAAAAGATATTTCTACAAGGTCAGCATGTTGCATATTTTCCAAATTCTGAGTGCACACATTCTTGCCGGCAAGACGGACAATTGACTTTGGTGGATTGCTGGCATGTCCCATGGGTCCCATGCATTTGCAGCAATTTGTGATGCCACGCGCTCCTGTTGGCAAAAGGGCAAGTGACCTTGGTACATCGGTTGCATGTACCTCTTGCACTAATTTGGGATGCCACGTGTTCTTGCGTGCAAGAAGAACAAGTAACTTTGGTGCATCACTTGCATGTACCTCTTGCACTGATTTTTTATTACCTGCCCTCTTGTTGGCAAAAGGGCAAGCGACCCTGGTACATCGGTTGCATGTACCTCTTGCACTAATCTCGGATGCCACGTGTTCTTGCTTGCAAGAAGAACAAGTGACTATGGTGCATCACTTGCATGTACCTCTTGCAGTGTTTTTTGATTCCCTGCACTCTTGTTGGCAAAAGGGCAAGTGACCTTGGTACATCAGTCGCATGTACCTCTTGCACTGATTTCGGCTGCCACGTGTTCTTGCTTGCAAGAAGAACAAGTGACTATGGTGCATCACTTGCATGTACCTCTTGCACTGATTTTTTATTCCCCGCGCTCTTGTTGGCAAAAGGGCAAGCGACCTTGGTACATCGGTTGCATGTACCTCTTGCACTGATTTTGGATGCCACGTGTTCTTCCTTGCAAGAAGAACACGTTACCTTGGTACATCGGTTGCATGTACCCCATGCACTAAGATATGATGCCATGCGTTGTTGTTGGCAAGAAGGGCAAATGTCCTGGTTTGCCACTTGTTTGCAACATTGTTTCTGACGTCACGTCTCAAAAGGCATTTGCTACTGGGAAGGAGAAAAGCTTGGCATTGGCTTGCGGAGTCCACATGTGTTGCAAAACTTAATTTTTGTGACATCATTGCACAATCATTACATGTGAAGATTGGGAAATTAGGCAGATCGGATGATGCAATATGATGGTAATCTTGGCAACCACACTCCACACAAGTTGCGGCAACTTGCATTGAAACAAGTGGTGATGTAGGTCAAATTTTTTCACGGAGTCTCTTTAGAGGGAATGTAGGACCAAGCGGGTCACCACATGAGAAGATTTTCTTCCAAAAGTACGACAGATGAGCAAATCCAAAGAGGAGCGAATCTGAGCAAGTGCAACATAGCACAAACTAGGGCCACCGGTTATCAAGTCTATAATGGCAGCATTCAAGGTTTGACCTTGCGAACTATGGCTAGTAATGCCAAATGCCAGACCGATAGGAAACTAACGGCGGCTAACACTTAAAACCGGGTTCTGCTTGTTCTTATCTAGGTACCATATCTTTGAAGTTGGAGCAATCGGGTAAAGGCCGGGTCTTGTTAAGCCTAGGACTATCCAATTGGCATCCAGTACTTCAATGAAAAGCACCACGGGTACATAGCATACAATACGTACACCGGCTTTATGTGGCACGCAGTTCTCACGTGGGTCTAGAATCCAAGTATCAAGTAAGGCCTCTGTCCCACATAGCAAATTCGTTTGGATAGAGTGGTCAATGAGTTCGGTTAATGCAATCCGCAATCCTTTTAAGAGAGGTACATGCCATATCAATTTGCAACCCAACGATCACGATATTGTACCCAACGTATACCGGTGTCCGCATCTGTTTTGGTGATCATGTCTATGGTTGGTCGATCAAATGCGGGACACCAAGTTAGATGTCTTATATTTGAAGAAGCCTAAAGAATGGCGTGTTGCTTGTTGATGGGGTATTTTAGGTCCTTTGTCGTGACAATCATTTTTACACTTGAAAAATGGTTGGCTGTCAAGTGGGGATCATCCGGCCCAAAAAGAACGAATTGCATGAGCCATTCGTATGTCTCATTACGTAGTCTACCATGACGGAATTCTTCCAAGGCAACTTGGAAATGAGGGTCTCCTTGAAAGCGCATGTTTGAGAGAGAGAGAGAGAGAGAGAGTGGTGGCAATCCAAGCGTGTTTACACAATTGAGATTCAAGCCGGTTCCCAAAACCGAGATCCAAACCCGTTCCCAGCGATCCAAGACGGAGGTCCAAATTTGTGCTTTACACACATTATACAATGCGAATCCAAGCCGGTTCACACAACGGCGAGCCAAGCCGGTACCCACAATGCGTAAATGCCACCGTCGGCTGACCTGAGACCCACCCACCCCAATAACAACAGAGGTTCCCGGCCATTGCTTGGAGGGTCCACACAGAAGAAAAGAGGAACAAAGAGGAGAGTGGTGGCAATACGGTTTTCCCCATGGCGGAAACAAACCCAAAAATAGAAAGCAGGAAAAAAAAAGTGTCTTGTCATGATTTATGGATTGAGAGTCCATCTCGAGGCGCCACAAAAAGCGTGTGGGAGTCCCCCTCCCCAACTCGAGGGGCCACACAAGGCGTGTGGGAGTGCATCTTTCCAACCGGCCTCACAAAGCGTGTGGTAGTCCATCTTCCCAACACGAGGGGCCACACAAGGCGAATGTGGGAATCCATTACCCCAACTCGGTGGCCACACAAGGCGTGTGGGAGACAAGTTGTGTACTAAAGCCGTTTTACCCCCCCCCCCCCCCTGCCACCAATCCACCAAATGCGGAAATAGGGTGATGCAGCCTACAACATGCTCTACACAGCTTGGATGGTCATTTTAGGGATCGCGGTATCAAAAAAAAGGTTTCAAAAACTTCGATTTTTCAACCGGCCAAGGTGCATAAGCACGTTGTATGCCCATCCCTTGGGAGACCCCACCAACCCTCCCAGGCCTAATACCCAAACAGGGTGAAAAACACGTAAATACGGCCTGAAGCATGCGTTACATACCTTGGATGGTCATTTTAGGTGATCACGATATCCAAAAATAAAGTTCGAAAACTTCTATTTATGAGCAGCCAATGGTGAAAAGCTGCATAAACTGGTCGTGCACCAAACCGTTGGGAGACCCCCAACCCCCGCCCAAATTCCCAAATTCGGTGAAGAACGCGTAAATACGGCCTAAACTAGGCTTTGCATAACATGGATTGGCAGCTTAGGTGATCACAATGTCAAAAAAATAAGTTTCGAAAATTTCAATTTTGGAGCTGCTCAGGGTGAAAAGCCGTACAAGCAAGTTGTGTGACAATCCCTTGGGAGACCCCCAACCCCCGCCCAAATACCCAAATTCGGTGAAAAACACCTAAATACGGCCTAAAATAGGCTTTGCATACCTTGGATGGGCATCTTAGGTGATCACAATATCGAAAAAATGGGTTTCAGAAACTTCAATTTTGAAGCTGCCTAGCATGAAAAGCTGCATAACCAGGTTGTGTAACAATCCCCTAGGAGACCCCCAACCCCGGACGTAATACGCAAATATGGTGAAAAACACGTACATACGGCCTAAAACATACATACCTTGGATGGTCATTTTAGGTGACCACGATATCAACAAAATAGGTTCTAAAACTTTGATTTTTGAGCTGCCCAGCGTGAAAAGCTGCATGAGCACGTTGTGTACCATTCCATTGGGAGACCCCCCCGGCCCAAATACCCAAATAGGGTAGAAAAAAAGTAAATACGGCCTAAAACAGGCCCTGCATGCCTTGGATGATCATTTTAGGTGATCACGACATCAAAAAAAAGTTTGGAAAACTTCAATGTTTGAGCTTCCCAGGGTGAAAAGCTGCATAAGCAGGTTGTGCACCAAACCCATGGAAGACCCCCACCCCCCGCCCAAATACCAAAATTCGGTGAAAAACACATAAATACGGCCTAAAACGGCCTTTACATACCTTGGATGGTCATTTTACTTGACCACGATATCAAAACAATAGGTTCGAAAGCTTCGATTTTTGAGCCGCCCGGCGTGAAAAGCTGCATAAGCACGTTGTGTACCATTCCCTTGGGAGACCCCCCCCCCCCCCGGCCCAAATACCCAAATAGGGTGAAAAACACGTAAATCCGGCCTAAAACAGGCTTTGCATACCTTGGATGGGAATCTTAGGTGATCACAATATCAAAAAAATAAGTTCCCAAAACTTCAATTTGGAAGCTGCGTAGCGTGAAAAGCTGCATAACCAGGTTGTGTAACGATCCCCTGCGAGACCCTGAACCCCGGACCTAATACTCAGATATGATGAGAACCACATAAATATAGCCTAAATCAGGCTTTGCATACCTTGGATGGCCGTTTTAGGTGATCGCAATATCAAAAAAGTAAGGTTCGAAAAATTTGATTTTTGAGCTTCCCAGGGTGAAGAGTTGCATGAGCAGGTTGTGCACCATTCCCTTGGGAGACACCCCCCCCCCTCACAGGCCAAATACCCAAATAGGCTGAAAAACACGTAAATACGGCTTAAATCAGGCTTTACACACCTTGGATAGGCATCTTAGGTGATCAGAATATCAAAAAATCAAGGTGCGAAAACTTGAATTTTTGAACTGCCCGGGGTGAACAACTGCATCAGCCGCTTGTGTACAAATCCCTTGGCAGACCCTACACCCCGCACCTAATACCCAATTAGGGTGAAAAACACGTAAATATGGCCTAAAACATGCTATACATACCTTGAATGGTCATCTTAGGTGATCGCAATATACTTCAATCTTTGAGCTGCCCAAGCTGAAAAGCTGCATAAGCAGGTTGTGTACCATTCCCTTGGGAGACCCCCCCAACCCAAATACCCAAATAGAGTTAAAAACACGTAAATACGGCTTAAAACAGGCTTTACGCACTTTGGATAGGCATCTTACGTGATCACAATATCAAAAAAAACCAAGGTTCGAAAACCTCAATTTTTGAGCTGCCCGGGGTGAAAAGCTGCATAAGCACGTTCTGTACCAATCCCTTGGTAGACCCCCTACCCCGGACCTAATACCCACATAGGGGGAAAACACGTACATACGGCCTAAAACATGCTTTACATACCTCGGATGGGCATCTTAGGTGATGACAATATCAAAAAATAAATTTCGAAAACTTCGATTTTTGATTTTCACCTTGGGCAGCTCAAAAACCGAAGTTTCCGACACTTATTTTTTTTGATACCATGATCACCTAAAATAACGATCCAAGCTATGTAAAGCATCTTTTAGGCGGCATTTATGTGTTTTTCACCCTATTTGGGTATTTGGCTGGGGGGGGGGGGGTTCCCAAGGGATTGATCCACAACCTGCTCATGCAGCTTTTGACACTGGCAACTCCAAAATCGAAGTTTTTCAAGTTTGTTTTTTTGACACTGTGATCACTCCAAATGACCATCGAAGCTTTTTAGAGCATGCCCCGTATTCATGTGTTTTTCGCACAATTTGGGTATTGGGTGCAACGGGGGGGGGGGGGGGTCAAACAGGATCGGTACACAGCTTATGCAATTTTTTTACCCTATACAAATCAAAAATTGAAGTCTTTGAACCTTATTGTTTTGATATACTGATCACCTGAAATTACCATCCAAGGTATGTAAAGCTTGTTTTAGCCTGTGTTCTTGTAGTGTTTACCCAATTTGGGGGGGATGTTGCTTGGGGTAGATTTTCTCCGAGTTTGACTTGCCGAAGGCACCAAAATTGCCGGTTGTGTTGGCTATTTGATGACAGTGAAACATTTTTCACGTTTCTACTTTTTTCGAAACCCTTTTGTTGCCCCTAGGATGGGTTTAGGTGATCATTTGGGGCCAATACAGGTAGTTGAGCACCTATGAGGACCCACGTAGTGGCCACTGGGCCCACTAACCCCACATAACCCTATACTTCCCCATAATTCCCCATAATTCTCCACAAAACCCCATTAAAACCCCATAAAACCTTGTAAAAACCCATAATTTTTCATAATTCCCCATACTTTCCCATAATTCCCCATAATTCCCAACAAAACCCCATGCCCATAATTCCCCATACAACCCCATAATTCCCCATACAATCCCCAAAACCCTCATGATTCCCCATACATCCCCACAAAACCCCATAATTCCCCATAATTCCCCATAATACCCTATCATTCCCCACAATTTCCCATATTTCCCCATGATTACCCATACCCATAATTCCCCATGTATCAAGGGCGATATTTTCGCCCCGCCGGTCACCTTCCTCATCCGGCCCAATGGCACGCCCACGGCGAACCGGCAGGAAATGCATTCCCTACTGCAAGATGCCTGGCAGCCCATAAACCGCAAATATGCGGAGGCCGCGGAGCCGGGCCTGGCAGAATTTCTCCGTCGGTATGGGTGCCACGTTAGGTGTGTGCCCATGGTCTCGGGACACCTCTCCAGGCACCGGCTACGGAGGGCCCTCACGCGGATGCACCCCTGTACTATAGGACCTGACGGCTGGAGCCTCGAGGATCCGCGCGCTCTGCCGAACCAACTCTTCAACTTGCTGGCAGAACTCGTGCAGTAGGTGGAACGCCAGGGGCGGTGGCCCTTGCGCTTCGCTTAGGGGTACACGGCTCTCATCCCCGGGGATCGCCTGCCAAGACCGCTGTACACACGGCCAATGGCGGTCCTCTCCATGGTCTCCCGCCTGTTGGCGAGATGAGGCTGGAGGAGGCCATCCGTTGGCAGGAGGCGTGGGCTCACCCGTGTGCCTTGAGCTTTCGTCCGGCACGTAGTGCCCTGGATGGCGCCACAGTGACCCAGGTAATCCTTGAGCTGTGCCGCCTGAAGGGGTTGGCGGTAGCGGGGATGAGTATCAATTACGTACAGTCTTTCGATCTCATCCAGCAGGCCGTCGTCCTAGCCTTGGCGTTGGAGCCGGGCATGGACCTAGGGGTCGCAAGGCCCCTAGGGGCCATGTACAAGCACCTCAGCTGGGCTATCAAGGTGGCCGGGTGCTTGGGGACCTGGTGGCCGGCCACCAACGGAATTTTGCACAGCTGGCACCTCTCCGTGATCCTGCTGAATGTCCTCACCACGATCTTGAGGTGGGAGGTGGACGCCCGGTGGGAGCAAGTCTGCGTGGCCACGGTAGCCCTGCCGCCAGTCCTAGTGACAGTAAAGGCCGATAGTGGGCCGGACGAGGCGAGTAAAGGAGGCGACTCTACGAAGGACTCCGCGTCGCGGATACAGCTGCAGGTGCAGGGCCCGTGGCTGGTAGCCCTCGGGGCGTCGGGCTATGCCGGCGACACCCAGGCGGTGGCCCCAAGGGGGGCGGCCCTCCAACGGACAGCCCCTGCGACGGAGGCGTGGCTCACCGTCACGGGGAAGGATGTCCGCGTGCACAATGGTCGCGGGGGGATGGGGAGGGCACTAGCGGTATTGCTGCACGGCCTCCCCATACCTGTGGCGGAATGTTTTCGCCAATTGGGGGTGGACACGGCTATGGGAGGCGCCCGCGGCACAGGTCCGGTGCTGGCGCGGCGCCTGGACGCCGGCCGTAGTGTGCTAAAGTGGCTCCCGCACCTTCCCGCATTTCAGCGAAGGGTGCGTGCAGTCGGCACCCTTGTGATGCCACTAGCACTCCACGGGGTAGCCGTCGCCCCGGTGATGGACCGGGACATGTTAGGCATGGAGACTATGGTCCTGCGGGCAGTGTGGGGGGCAACGAGACTCTCTCGCGCCAAGGAGGTGGTCTTTGTGGGCCTAACACTCGGCCACCACATGTCCCTAGTGATGCACACCTGCTACGAGCGGGTACTTTGGATGGCCCGGATTGCACGCACGCTTGGGTCGATATAGGTCGTCATGCAAGCCATTTGGGAGAGCGACCACTAGCCCTCAACAACAGGGCTCTTCGGGCGCGCCGTGCACGGGGTCTGCCTGGTGGGATGGCAGCCGGTGGAGGGCTCGTGGTCGTGGGCGGTCCCGGTCCAAACAGAGCCGCTGCACCCAGTGCAACAGCCCATGCGGAACGTCGCAGATCGGAGGCCTGCCACCCAACAACCTACGGCGGGCTAGGAGACAGGGTCGATGGAGAGTCCTGCCACGCGGCACTCCGCGTGGCATCCACGGAACTAGAGGCCTCCCTCCTGCGGGTCTCGCTGGCCGGGCCGTTGTGGACGGCGGCCTGCGTGCGCGGGCACAACCTGCGAGCCACCTCGAGCTGTCCCGGCTGCGGCTCGCAGCACGAGGAGGAGGCACATGTCCTTTGGGACTGCCCGTCGTGGGAGGCAGCCAGAGCAGGGTGGGGCGCCTGGAGCCTGCAAGCATGCGGAGCGGCTGGCCCCCCCGTCGCGGTGGCCGGCGTGCCTGCGACAAGCGGGCCTGCTGCCCTTGGCGCTGTCAGCGGGGGCGGACCGCAAGCAGGTGGACGCATTCCTGTACAGACTGTACGGGATGTAACCGGCGGTGCTGCCCGCAAGGTATGCCCATGCATGCACAGGGGTGCTGGGGCAGGGCAAGGCCCTCTTCCCGCGGCTCTCAACGCTGCGCGGCAGGGAGGCTTATCCATGGCAGGACCTGCGTGATCCCCTGCTGTCACCGTCGGCGGCGCCGACAATGCGATTGCGCCTGGGAGTCCCGCCAAGATGGCCGTGGGAGCCGGCATTTGCCCACGACCTAGTCCACTGGGCAGCGGCCCTGCACGGCTAGGATGGCCCAGGGGACCCCACATGGGCAGAGCTGGCTCTGGACTGCGAGTTGTTCCCGCGCCGGGCCCTGCCGGCGTCCCCCCACCATCAGTTGTGGGGAATGCGCCTCCCGCTCGGGGAGAGGGCACAAGTGTTGCGACAAGCTCAAACGCTATTGCAGCGCCACATGGCGGTAGGAGGGCTCTTGCATGGGGCTCCGAGCGCTTGCTGCCAGGCACCCATTCCGTTGGGGGCCCGCCTATATATATGTGCCATGCTGCGGGCGTGGCCCTTTTTCGCCGCCTGGGCAAACATGGTGCTGTAGCTGCAGGGCCTCGCACTGCACCTGTAGGAGATGTGGCTAGACCGGCTGCGCGCGCCGGCACACATACGACCGGGGGGAGCTAAGCGCTTCCTCATGGCTTACTTTCCTCGCCCCCCGGAAGGCGGGCCCACATTGTTGCCCTACGCCCGCCGTCCGCGGCAAGCGTGCGCCCAAGGTGTGGCCCGGGTGGAGGAGCAACGGCCGCTGCGGGGGGGGAGGGCAGCGGCTCAGTGGGTGCACGGTGTGAGCAGCGCGGCCTCCATCGTGCCGCCGCTGCCTGTAGCCGGGCTGGGGAATTAGCCGCTGCTACGGCGTGGGACACGCGAGGCACCGGGCGCTGGGACACCACCCCCCCCCCCCCCCGGAGCAGCAGCGCCCGGGCCGGCAGGTGCGGGCGCCAGAGGCGAGGCAAGCAGGGGCGAACGCGCTGTCCGTGTGGCTGGGGCAGGCACCACTGGCGTGTGCAGCGCTGCTATCGACAGAAAGGCCGACACAGCGGCCCCGCGGATCGGAGCTGCGGTGGTGGACTCGGCCGGCGCCCTCACTAGAACGCGACGCAGTGCCCGTGCCCCGACGTGCACAAAGAGCGAGCCCGCCGCGCTCGGCGGCGACAAGCGCCCCCCCCCTCCCCCGTCCGGGGCAGCTCTAGGGCTGCACAAGATGTTTGGCAGCATTTCTGCTGCACTGATGGCGCAAGGGGCCGGGCAACCTTTAACCGCTCCCATGCTAACTCTGCCCCCGCGTCCCCCCGTAGGCAGTGGTAGGGGAGGCAAGGTGCATAGGGGAGGCGGCGACGTGGGCACATGCACAACCCAAAGTGCACAGCACCAAGCTGCACAAGCTCAAGGTGCACCACTGGCATAGCACACAGCGCACGAGGCACACCAGCCCTTGCACGCGGGGCAGGCACGTATAGGTGTGTGTGTTGCGCCGAGCACGGTGCACAATGCATAGCGACAGATTGTATAGGGCACAGCTCATATTGCACAGGCACAAGGGGCACAGGGCACAGCACGCGGCACGTGCACCTCCCCCCTGCAAGGACTACGGGCCCGCCTTGCGGGGTGCCACGGTAGTGTAGGCGCGCCCGCACGCGCGACGTTGTTGCATGAGCGCCCCCCCCTTGGAGGTAGCTGCCAGCGATCTTTATTCTCAGTGGGGCTGGCCCGTAGGCCACCCCCCTCCACAGTAGCACCCTCGGCAACGTCGGGCGGCTCGCCCCCCGCAGGGCTAGTCTTGCCTAGGCGGCGACATGGGAGGGCAAGCACGGAAGAGACCTAGTCCCCTCTGGCTCGTCCCTCGTAGCTGCCGTGTAGATTGAGGCGGGGGGTTTATAGGGGAGGCCCCAGGTGCGTGAACTCGACTCGGCCAACCTCCCCGCCCCTCTGCCTCTGTACACATTCCAGTGGAGGCTAAAAGACGAATGCCCTCTTTGTGTGTTTTTCAGGGGGGCCGTGTGTGCGCGGGGCTTTCGGCCCGCCCGTTCTTCGCGGCACGCCACGAGGTGAGGCTGCAGCTTATGCGCCTGGCGACACACTACCGGGACTTGTGGGTCTTGCCCCTGCGAGTGCCTGCCCGCATGCGGCCGCTGCTGGGCGACCGATTCCTGATGCACTATTTCCCACGCCTTCTCGAGGGGGGGGGGGGTTTCTGCTCCCGTATGCCAGGAGGCCCCCACGGGCGCCGCCCAAAAGCGTCCCGCTCGCAGCCCCGCAGCCCAGCCGCCCGCCGGGGGCGGGCAGTGGCACAGAGGGCGCACTTTGCTTTGAGCATGGGACGCCGTCGTGCGCCAGGTGCAGAAGCCCGGGGTGGGGCATGAGCCGCTGCTGCCGGGCAGGCCACGAAGGACACACCGACCCCTCCGCGGGCCCACGCTGTCCGAGAGCCCCACTCTGGGTCACCCTAGGACGCCAGGTGCTCCTCCCTGAGCACGGCCGCGCGGAGGCGGCCGCGCTGTCCTCCTGGCTGGGGCGGGCCCGCCCGGCCTCCTAGGCCCTCCCCAACTCAGGCCCTCCGACGACACGCCGGTGCACGGCGCCTCCCAAAATGCTGGGCACCTGCCCCTCCTCGGCATTGGGGCCAGATGACCCCAAGCCCACGAAGCGCCAGGCGCCCGACCTCCTGGCTCACCAGGGGGGCTTAGTAGATGAGGGGCCACCGCGATCGGGTGGGAGGGAAGCTGACGCTTCCCCCCCCCCCACCTGCGGCAGGGAGGGACGGCAGCCCCGGGTCGATGCCCGCGGGCGCCTCCGTCTCCACCGACTCCACAGGGGCGTTACGTGCACCGCGGGACCCCCCCCCCCGCAGAAGATCAGCCCCCCCCCCCCCCCCAACCGCCGGCGGCCGAGCTGCCGGCGTCGCTCCCTCACGTTTTCAGCCGCATCTCGTCGGCCTTGAGTAGCCGCGCGTTGCCGCGGCGTCCATCCCAACCCCGGGGTCGGCGGCGGCCCCACCGAAGGCCACCACATCAATGGCGGACATGCTCCATGCCCCCCCCCCCCCCCCCCCTCACGCTGCGGCCGGCGCCGCCGGGGGGAGGAGCCAGTGGCGGACGCGCCCTCAGCGCCTTCACCATCCCAAATCTCACTACCGCCACAGCGGCAGCACAGCAGGGCAAGCACAAAAGGGACCCACTCCCCTCTCGCCCGTCCCTCCTGGCCGCCGTGCGGGCACCGGCGGGGGGCTTGTAGGGGAGGCCACGGGCTCCTGAACTCGACTTGGCCTACCTCCCCGCCCCTCTGCCTCTGTACATAGGCCAGCAGACGCTAATAGACGAATGCCCTCTTTGTGTGTTTTTCACCCTATTCGGGTGTTGGGGGGGGGGGGGCGGTGGGCTCCCAAGGGATCTAGGGCATAACCTACTGATGCAGTTTTCGAGGCTCGGCAGCTCAGACATGGCACTTGCCGAGACTGATTCTTTTGATACTTCGACCATCCGAAGTGATCAAATATCCGATATAAAACATGTTTTAGCCCCTCTTTATGTGTTTTTCACCCTATTTGGGTGTTTGGAGGGGGGGGTCCCAAGGGGTCTAGGGTGTACAACCTGCTTAAACAGTTTTCTAGCCCCGGCAACTCAAAAATGGAAATCACCTCGCAGAGGCTGTTAGATCAAAGCAAGGTTAGGGTTACGCCCAGGGTCACCTCGCATAGTTTGTTAGATCAAAGCCAGTATAAGCCCCTATAAAGGGGAAAACACCACATACCCCCCCATTTTGGGCCTTTTTGGGCCTATTTGCGTAGCCTACCCCAAGGGGTTGAATTGTTAGTTGAACCCCTTGTAAAATCATTATTGTCCAAGAAGCGCATCCCCCACTAAGTTTTTGGTCCAGACGCTCCCAGACCCCCCGCACTTGAAACCCACTTTCTGAAGCTTTTGAGGGAGGTGCGGGGGTGGCGTGGGAGGTTGGGGGGGGGGGGGGGTCAAAAAATGGCACCCCCTTTTTTTGGGTCGAAAATCATGAATCTTTTGGTGTTTCCGGGTCCCGACTCCATGGGGTTTGTATGGGGAGCAGAGGAACGAGCACTAATGCAGTTTATGCACTTCTCAGCCGTTTTTGGTATGTTGGCGGTTTTGACGACCTTGGTGACCCCGTGCTATCCACTGTGAGTGGTGTGAGTGGGGATGTTATGACAGTATATGCCTGCTAGGATACGAAAGGACGTTTTTTGCAGTCTCTGGCCTTGCATTGTACTTGCCAAAGACGCGAAATGACTGTTTCCACCAATAAGTGTTTACACCGGTGCACAACCGAAACTTATTTTTTTGATATTGTGACCACGCGATATGACCATCCAAGGTATGTAAAGCATGTTTTAGGCAACCTTTAAGTGTTTTTCACCTTATTTGGGTATTGAGTGCCTGGGGGGGGGGGGGGTGCCAATGGGATTGGTCCACAACCTGCTTATGCAGTTTTTCACCCTGGGCAGCTCAAAAATTGAAGTTTTCGAAACCTTTTTTTTGGATACCATGATCAGCTACAATGAGCATCCAAGGTATGTAAAGCACGGCTTAGGCCGCATTTATGTGTTTTTCACCCTATTTGGATATTCGGCGCGTGCGGAGGAGAGGGGGGGGGGCGGGGCTCCCATGGGATTGTTACACAACCTGCTTATGCAGTTTTTCACCCTAGATAGCTCAATACCGAAGTTTTCGAAACTCTATTTTGAATCACGTAAAATGACAATCCAAGATAAGTAAAGCATGTTTTAGGCCGTCTTTATGTGTTTTTCACCCTATTTGGTTATTGGGTCGGGGGGGGGGGGGTCCAAACGGGATTGGTCCACAACCTGCTTATGCACTTTTTCCAGCCTATACAGCTCAAAGGTCGAAGTTTCCGAAACTTAATTTTTTGATATCATGATCACCCAAAATTACTATCCAAGATATGTCAAGGATGTTTTAGCTCGTGTTTATGTAGTTTTTACCCTATTTCGGGTCTGTGTTGCTTGGGGTAGATTCTTTGCGAGCCGGACTTGCTGTAGGCAATAGAAATCCGAAACTGATTTTTTTGATACTTTGACAATCCAAAATGATCAAATATCCTATGTGAAGTATGCTTTAGCCCCTCTTCCTGTGATTTTCAATCTATTTGGGTGCTGGGGGGGGGGGGGGGGGGGGAAGGGGTCTAGGGCACAACCTGCTTAAACAGTTTTCCAGCCCGGCAGCTTGAAAATGGAAATTTCCGAAACTGATTCTTTTGATCCTTCGACCATCCGAAGTGATCAAATATCCTACGCAAAGCATGTTTTAGCCCCTTTTTATGTGTTTTTCACCCTATTTGGGTGTTGGGGGGGGGGTGGAACTCAAGGGGCCCAGGGCACAAACTGCTTATGCAGTTTTCCAGCCTCGGCAGCTCAAAAATGGAACTTTCCGAAACTGATTTTTTTTGATGTTCTAACCATCCAAAATGATCAAATGTCCTATATTAAGCATGTTTTAGCCCCTCTTTATGTGTTTTTCTATCCCTTCCCTGGGCCTGGATGGCTGGAGCCTCGAGGACCTGTGCGCACTACCGGACCAGCTCCTGGAGTGGTTGGCGGACCTCCTGCGGGAGGTGGAGCGGCAAGGGCGGTGGCCGTTGCTCCTCGCCGAGGGCTACACGGCCCTCATCCCCAAAGAGGGCCCACCGGGGCCGCTGAACATGCGGCCCCTAACGGTCCTCTCCATGGTCTACCGCCTCTGGGCGGGGATCAGGTTGGAGGAGGCCATCCGCTGGCAAGAGGGTTGGGCGCACCCGTGTGCCTTTGGTTTCCGCCCCGCGCGGAGCGCCCTGGATGGCGCCACAGTGACCCAGGTTCTCCTGGAGCTGTGCCGCTTGAAGGGGTGGGCGGTGGCGGGGATGAGCATCGATTACGTCAAGTGTTTCGATCTCATCCCCCAAGCCGTCGTCCTGGCCCTGGTGTTGGAGCTGGGCATGGACCCAGGGGTCGCAAGGGCCCTGGGGGCCATGTACAAGCAGCTCCGCCGGGCAATCAAGGTGGCCGGGTGCTTGGGGGCGTGGTGGCGGGCCACCAACGGCATCCTGCAAGGCTGTCCCCTCTCCGTGAACCTAGTGAATGTCCTCACCACGATCTGGAAGTGGGAGATGGATGCCCTGCGGGAGCAGGTCTGCGTCGC
Source organism: Eutreptiella sp. 'Long Island Sound 2002' (assembly GCA_964036045.1). NCBI lineage: Eukaryota > Euglenozoa > Euglenophyceae > Eutreptiales > Eutreptiaceae > Eutreptiella > Eutreptiella sp. 'Long Island Sound 2002'. Next base: position 21,739,167 of record OZ038380.1, on the reverse strand, counting down.
CACAGTGGCGCTGCCGCCGGCGCTAGTGGCGGCAGAGGCCGACAGAGAGTCGGACCAAGCCAGCCAACACAGCGACTCCGCGGAGGAGTCGGAGCTGCATCTGCAGCTGCAGGCGCAAGGCCCAGGGCTGGCGGCCTTGGGAGCGTCAGGCTATGCCGACGACACACAGGCAGTGGCGCCAGGGACGGCAGCCCTCCAGCGGACCACCCCCACGACGGAGGCGTGGCTCACCTTGACGGGGCAGGATGTCCGCGTGGACAAGTCCTGCTCTTGGTCGCAGGGGGAGGGGGGGCGTAGGCAGTGCTATTGTGCGGCCTCCCCATACCGGCGGCAGACTGTTTCCGCCGGCTGGGGGTGGACATCGCCGTGGGCGGCGCCCGCAGCACGGGGCCGGTGCTCGCACGACACTTGCAAGCCGGCCGCAGCGTGCTGCGGCGCCTCCCGCATCTACCCACTTTTCAGCGGCGGGTGCGGGCGGTCAGCACCCTGGTGACGCCGCTGTCGCTACATGGGGTGGCCGTCGCCCCAGTGACGGACCGGGACCTGAAGGGCCTAGAGACCATGGTCCTGCAGGCGATATGGGGGGCGACCAGGCTCTCCCGCGCCAAGGAAATGGTCTTCGTGGTCGTGACGCAGGGCCACCGCATCTCCCCGGTGATGCACACCCCTACGAACGGGTGCTATGGATGACCCGGAATGCGCGCACCCCGGGACCCGTGCAAGTCCTGGTGCAGGCCATCTGGGAGAGCGGCCTCCGACCCCCGACGACAGGGCCCTTCGGGCGCGCCCTCTACGTGGTCCGCCTGCTGGGCTGGCAACCACTGGAGGGCTGGTGGTCATGGGTAGTGCCGGGCCAGACAGAGCCGCTGCACCTCGTGCAGGAGCCCATGCGGCAGATCCAGCACAGGGTGCGGGACAGTTTGCGCTGTCATGCCATGCGCAGGCTGGAGGCCCGCCGCCCGGCGACCTATGGCGGGCTGGGGGACGGGGTAGACGGGGAGGCTTGTCGCGCGGCACTCCGGGTAGCAGCCACAGAGCTGGAGGCCTCCCTCCTGTGGGGCTTGTTGGCGGGGGCGCTGTGGACGGCGGCCCGCGTGTGCGGGCACAACATGCGGGACACGTCGAGCTGCCCCGGCTGCGGCTCACAGCACGAGGATGAGGCGCATGTACTCTGGGACCGCCCGTCGTGGGAGACGGCCAGAGCAGGGTGGCGCGCATGGGTCTTGCAGGCGGCGGAGCGCCTGCAGCTGGGCCCAGCGACGGGTTGGCCGGCATGCCTGCGGCGCGCGGGCCTGCTACCCTTGGCACTGTCCGCGGGGGCGGACCGCCGGCAGGTGGACGAGTTCCTGTACAGGCTGTACGGGATGTACCTCGCGGTGCTCGCGGCCAGATACGCCCACAGCCGCTCGGGGGAGCAGGGGCAGGGCGAGGCCCTCTTCCCGCGGCGCCCGGCGCCGGGCGGCAAGGGGGGATACCCGTGGCAGGACCCGAGCAGTCCCCTGCCGCAGCTGCCGGCGGCACCGGCAATGCGACTCCGCCCAGGCGTCCCGCCGGGGTGGCCGTGGGAGCCGGCGTTCGCCCAGGACCTGGTCCGCTGGGCAGCGGCCCTCCGATGGCACGACGGCCCAGGGGATGTCACCTGGGCAGAGCTGGCCCTGGACTGCGAGACGTTCCTCGGCCGGGCCCTGCCGGCGTCCCCCCACCATCAGTTGCGGGGGATGCGCCTCCCGCTCGGCGAGCGCGCGCAAGTCCTGCGGCAGGCCGCGCGGCTTTTGCAGCGCCACATGGCGGCAGGGCGCTTCCTGCAGGGGGCTCCCAGTGACCGTTGCAGGGCACTCGTTCCGCTCGGGGGCCGCCTGTGTGCGGGGCTGCGGGCGCGGTCGTTCTTCGCGGCTAGGGCGGACATGGCACTGCAGCTGCAAGGCCTGGCCCTGCATCTGCACGAAGCGTGGCTGCACCGCCTGCGCGCGCCAGCCTGCATCCGGCCGGGGGGGGCGGCACGCTTCCTCATGACCCATTTCCCCCGCCCCCCGGGAGGGTAGCCAGCACTGCTCCCCTACGCTCGCCGGCCGCGGCGGGAACACGTCCCGGGGGTCGCCCGGGTGGAAGAGCAGCGCCCGCGGCGGCAGGGCGAGGGCACAGGGTCGGTGGGGGCCCGGTGCGCGCAACATGGCTCGCCCTCGTGCCGCCGCTGCCTGCAGCTGGGCTTGGGAATCAGCCGGTGCTGCCGCGCGGGGCACAAGGGACACACGGCGCCGGGACAGGCGCCCCCCCAGCAGCGGCGGGCACCAGGCCGGCAGGTGCTGGCACCGGCGGCCCGCCAGGCGGGGGCAAGCGCGCTCTCGGCATGGCTAGGGCGGGCCAGACCGGCGTCCGCGGCGCTGCCGGCGCCAGAGACGCCCTCGCAGCGCGCCCGGAGGCTCGAACCGCGGCGGCTGGCCCGGCAGGCGCCCTCGCCCGACCGCGACGTGGTGCCCGCGTCCCGACGTGCGCGCAGAGCGAGCCCGCCGCGCCCGGCAGTGACAGATGACCCCCCCCCCCCTTCCCCACAAGGGACAGCCGCACTGCGGCTGCAGGATGTTTTCTGCAGCATTTCGGCTGCCCTGCTGGCACAGGGGGGCAGGCGACCCCGCCCCCATTGCGGTCCCGAACCCCCCCCCCCCCTCCCCACAGGGCAGACAGGGCAAGCAGGTCAAGCAGGGCCGGATGCAGGGGCACAGGGAACAGCGAACAGTGCACAGCACCACGGTGCACCAGCAGCACAGTGTGCAGCGCACAGCGCACAGCACTACGACAGTGCACATGCACTGTCAGCACAGAGCACGGCACACAATACACCACAGGATGCAGCACACAGTGCACCACAGGGTGCAGCACACAGTGCACCACACGATGCAGCACACAGTGCACCACAGGATGCAGCACACAGCACAGCACACAGTGCAGCACACAGTGCAGCACACAGCACAGCACACAGTGCAAGCGCAGCACACAGTGCAGCACACAGCGCAGCACACAGCGCAGCACACAGTGCAGCGCACAGCGCAGCACACAGCACATCACACAGTGCAGCACACAGCACAGCACACAGTGCAAGCGCAGCACACAGTGCAGCACACAGCGCAGCACACAGCGCAGCACACAGTGCAGCGCACAGCGCAGCACACAGCACATCACACAGTGCAGCACACAGTGCAGCACGCGCGGCACGCCGGGCACAGGGCCCAGGACGACTGGGGCCCCTGCGCCAGGCCGCACTGTTTTCCATGGGGCTGCCAGTGCGGCAGCCCCCTCCGACGCATCGCCCCTCTGGGGCGCCCGACGCCGTAGCGCCGGCGTCCCCTGGGGGAATATCCATGCCTAACCTGGCGCACGGGAGGGCGAGCTCGGAAGAGACATAGTCTTGACCGACTCGTCCCTCTGTTCCGCTGTGCACCACAGGCGGGGGGCAATCAGCCCGGGGGGAAGGCGCAGAACTCCGAGATCGGCCCTTTCCCCCCCGCCCCTCGACCTCTGTACATAGGCTCATGGACAGTAAAAGCGCAATACCCTCTTTATGTGTTTTTTCACCCTATTTGGGTGTGGGGGGGGCGGGGCCACAACCTACTTATGCAGTTTTGCAGCCTCGCAGCTCAAGAATGGCCGTCCCTCTCCCCTCTTCGAGGTGCCTTGCCGAAGGCAATAGAACTTTTTTTCATTTTTTCGACGTGTTGTGTGTTCACTTCATCCGTTGGGGTCAGCACAACCTTCTATGGGGGCGGGGGCGTGGTTGTTGCTTCATTTTCCATTCCTCTGAGGCACCCATGGAAAACGTTTTGGAGCTTTGATGATAGTGATGATGATGTTTTTGCGGATCATTCCACTGATGAAAATGATGATGATGTCCAAGGCTGATATGAGCTCCAGCTCTACCTCTTTGGACACTTCTGATTCCTCGATTCTGACTCCGGCTCAAACTAGCTGTGAACATTTCCTGACCCCAATGCTGTCCACATGGAGTACGGTCACATGGATTGCATGTCATTCATCATCTCAATCTGTTTTGTCCAAGTGTCTTACCGACCAAGGGGTTTTGGGTGCTTGTTGTCACAATGTCAATGGTGTGCCCCCCTCAGCTTGGACCCACCCCCAGCCCAAACCCCCAAGCCCAAGCCTGCCCCCACCCCTCCCCGCTCCCTCAAAAGGCGAACACATATGTACACCTGGAAGTACCAAACAGCATACTCAGCCTTTTTGGCAACCCCCCCCCCCCTTCACCCTACCCCACTGGGGAGGACCCTAGCCCTTGGCGAGAAGCTGATCGATGCCAGTTCTGCTGCCCCCGTGTGTGTGAATGTGTTGTAAGACGGTAGCATGCACATGATGGTTTCGTGGTGAATGACGAAGTTTTACTCCACATGTGGAAATTCAAAACACTTGGAATTTAAATGGGAAATTCACAAATGCCCCTCACACTGGGAGAACACCCCCCCCCCCTCCCTGACCCACCCAACCAGCACACCTACTCAGCCGGAACCCTCCACCATCTCCCCCTGGCTCACCGCAGGTGTTGGAGTCTGTACCTGAACTGAAACGTCTCCCATGGGCTTTCGATCCTGGATGCTTCTCTTTCCACAGGCTGCGCAGCCACCACACAAGAGCCACATGGGCGACGTTATTTTGGGGTTGGTGTTACTGTCAGCCATGGCGCTTGTGGTGGTGTTGCTTGTCCTCTCGATTGCTGCTCCGCGCCGACTGCAAGCCCGAGAATACCAGCAAATCTCTTGAAGACCACTTGGAATTCTCTGCTGGGGCTGTTGACCTCAAAGAGGGCCCTTCACCTTGCACCTGAGCTCTGTGCATGTCAGCAGAGTAGGGCCAGTGTGATTTGAGGGTCTTTTGGTGACCAACATTTGTCTGGTCAAGAAGGCACTGAGCTGCATGTCCTTTTGGTGTCTGCTTGTGGACACTTGTAGGACACTGTTGTTGGCGTCAGGGGCAACGCTGCTTGGTTGGCCCCCCCGTTCTGCCGTGTAGAGCCTGCATTGGAGAGACTGTGGCCCCATTGAAGGGGCAATAGGTGTCCACGCAAAGAGATGTTGCTGAAATCGCCGGAGACCTTCACATGTGCCACGGGTCATCACAAAAGATGACGACGTTTCGGGATGGCAGATAGCAGATACTCTGCGGCACCCTCTTGACTAATGTTGCGGACTGGGGCAGTGTGTGGGAACTGCGGCAGTAAGCACAGGACACTTGGTGACGTTTTGCCTGGGGCCATACTTTTGCTTAAGGCGGGTTCCACTAGATTGGGAGGGGTGGGAGGGCTGGGGCTGGGGCAGGGTTAGATTCAGGGCCTCTGGGTGGGTGGATGTGCGGGTGGGTGTGGGTGGGTCAGAGAGCCGGCCCTTTAAGTCGCGGTCATTTTCACCCCTGTGAAACAATTGTCTCATGTGCATTTGTGGGTGGGGGCTGACGCGGTTCAGCCAGGGCCCAAAACTGTTTGTCCTCCCGGTGCCTCAGCATTGGCCTGCTGGGGCTTATTGTACAATTGTTATGCAATCGTTGCATCGTGGGTGACACTGCCCATTGACACCATTTCAAGGTGCAGCTAATGGACGTTTGGCGGCGATTTGTGACTGACCAGGGCTCTTCGGCACGAGGCATGTGCCTTAGGGCTCATGGGCATGCGTTCACTGGATTGGCAAAGACCAATGCCAGTGTAGTGCAGTTAAAACAAAGGTGACGAGGGGATGGGGCATGAGTGAGTCACGCAGTTGGGGCTGGGAAGCCATATATATGCCAAGTCTGTGTGAAGCACCTCCAAAATCCCTGGAGTTGGAGATAGCAGATTGCAGAGCCATGAAACAGGGCAAATGCTGTGTCATGCACCACACTGTTGAGAGCATCACCTATCTTTCAGGGCGAACCGATGCACTGCAACGAAGCACTCAAACCGTGCGAAGGCATCATTGCTTCGGCCGCACCCCCTCATTCTAACAGAAGAACACATGATTGAGCAGACATTCTCACATTTCTGTAATTTCAGGGGATGGGAAATGAATATTTGGCATCTGCCAAATACCATGAATTGAGTGTACAGATAAACGTGCCTGTTTGCCACAATAACCGACTACTTCTCAATGGTGCAGGGCTTTGTATTTTGTTCTCCTACCCACCCCCGTTTGTGGCAGCCTCCCGCTCCGTCGCTGTCTGTGGCACAGGGACACACACCCCATCCACCCCCTTTGTGGCACAGGCACACACCCTGCATCTGTCCTCCTGTGTGGCACAGGCACACACACTTTATTTGTTGTTGAGAGTGTCAGGCGTAAGTTGCTATTTTATTTCCGGAAGTTGCATTTTTTTGTTGCGTAAGTCCAGTATGGAAAAAACCTTGACGATGTGTGGCACACAATTTGGGTTTTTTTTTCTTACGCGGCCTACGCCAAAAAGAACACGCAATTTATGCAGTTGAAAACAAAAACATGCTACCAACGATTTTAAAAGAAATATGCCACTTACCCTTTATAAAAAAATACGTGACTTACGCCAAAAAAGAAAAACGTTGTCCCCCGCTGTGAAGTGCTGGGGACCCCAGATGGCTGGGTTATGTAGCCAATTTGCCCATCTATGGCCCGCTGCTGATGTTGTCCCCTGATTTTGTCGCCTGCTCTGAAGCATTGGGGTGATGGACTCCAACACTGTGGTTTGGCCCCTTGAGTTTGGGTGATGGACTCCCACGCTTTTGCACATCCCCTCGAGTTGGGGTGATGGATTTCCATATTTTTGCATGGCTCCTCGATTTGGTGGCCCCACACCAAACCCGCACGGCTTTGCCTCCTCTAGCCACCCCACAATTGATGACGCCTGTCCACACACGCTCATCCGTGGGAAGTGATTCGGGTCCCCGAGGCGCATCCAAAGGGCACAAAGGGTCATATGGTGAACAACCAAAACAGCATTGATGAGTTGAGCAATTACCTTGTAAACTTGACCACCGCATGCCACCACGGGGTCTTAGACGCGTAGTTGAACACCCAATTGCAAGCATCTGATAGCCCAATCGCTATGAAAGAAGAACGGCCCTCATTGGAGACACCTACTTGGCGCACCAGTTATCGTCCTAACTTTTCAAGACGATTCTCCTGAAAATAGGTGGAAAATGGCCAGATTTGGGCACTAAATTCGCCATAAAACGGGCTAGACTGCTCGAAATGGCACACACCTTGTTGCAAATGATGCGCATTAGTTTTCCGGGCATTTTGCGCTACTTCATTGCTAGTTTTGAGCCACAGTGTCCCCCTAAAATTTTTTACCTGTCCGTGTACATGATGTTGCTTGCTTGCTGCTTGCTGCTGCTAGAATGTGTTGCTCATCCTTGGACCCTAAGAAGGGGTGTAAAACCTCGACATTGTAAACCTAGCTGAGTAATCAAGACTTACGACTAGGACCGAGCTGGGTCCGAGTCTTGCTTAACGCATTGGAAATCCCCAAAAAGGTTAAAAAGGTCTTGGTTAACACATTGGAAATCATCGTGCAGCAAAGCCCGCTTGCTTTGCATATTTTCCTCCACGGTCCGGACGATCGTCCCGAAACATGGCTCAAAAACGGCTTGTTTTCACCTCGAAATCGCCCTCCCCGTGGCACCACGCCTTATTCCCCACCCATTTGCATTCCTTTGATGGCCCAATCGCTATGGAAGAACAACGGCCCTCATTGGAGACACCTACGCGGCAGACTAACGATCGTCATGAGTTTTCAGGGCGATCGTCCTAAAAACAGCCCCAAAACGGCCATTTTTGGACACTAAATTGGCCATAGAACCGGCCACACGGCTCGAAAGGCCACGAAACTTGTTTGTGGTGATGCGCCTTTGCTCCCCGGTCGTTTTGAGCTACTTGGATGCCGGTTTTAGCCACGGTGTCCTCGCAAGGGCTTTTGGACCGCCCGTTGCTCCTGCTACTGCTGCTTGCTGCTGCTAAAATGCGTTGCTCATCCCTAGACCCTTAAAAATGGTGTAAAACCTCGACAGGGCAAATCTAGCTCGGTACTGAAGACTTTTACTAGGACCGAGCTGGGTAGTGATGACCTGCTGCATTTGAGACACTTGGTAGAGACAATGGCGATCGTCCTGACCTTTCAGGACGATGGTGCTGAAAATTGCCTGAAAACAGCCTAAAAATGTCTGTTTTCACCACTAAATGGGCCATACAACTGGCTAGACAGCTCGAGCAGCAAAAAACTGTTTCTCTACATGCGCATTTGCTCTACGGTCGTTTGCGGCTACTTGCATGCCGGTTTCGAGACACCATGTCCACAAAGGACTTTTTTCCCGTCAGCTTGTTGCTGCTGCTGCTTGTTTGCTTGCTGCTAAACTCTGTTGCTCAACCTGAGACTCTAAGTAGGGTTACCGAGCTGGGTTTACCCTGTCGAGGTTTTACACCACCTTTTAGGGGCCAAGGGTGAGCAACACGTTTTAGCAGCAGCAAGCAGCAGCAGCAAGCAGCAGCAGCAAGCAGGCGGTTAAAAAGTCCTTGCGACCACACCGCGGCTCAAAACCGGCATCCAAGTAGCTCAAAACGACCGGGGAGCCAAGGCGCATCACTGGAAACAAGTTTCGTTGCGTTTCGAGCCGTCTAGCCGGTCCTACGGCCGATTTAGTGTCCAAAAATGGCCGTTTTTGGGCTGTTTTCAGGACGATCGTCCTGAAAACTCAGGACGATCGCCGGTGTGTCATGTGGGCGTTTGCGATGAGGGCCGTTGTTCTTCCATGGCGATTGGGCTATCAAATGATGGCAAATGGGTGTTCAATAAGGCGTGTACCATGCCGTGGTGCCACACCGTGGTCCATTTTGAGGTGAAAATGGGCCGTTTTTGAGCCGTGTTTCAGGACGATCGTCCTAACCGTGGAGGCACATCTGCAAAGCAAGCGGTCCTTCTTCAACAGTGATCTCCAATGCGTTACGCAAGACTAGGACCCAGCTCGGTCCTAGTTCGAGTCTTGATTACCGAGCTGGGTTTACCCTGTCGAGGTGTCACACCACCTTTTAGGGGCCAAGGGTGAGCAACACGTTTTAGCAGCAGCAAGCAGGCGGTTAAAAGGTCCTTGAGACCACACCGCGGCTCAAAACCGGCATCCAAGTAGCTCAAAACGACCGGGGAGCCAAGGCGCATCACCACAATCAAGTTTCGTTGCATTTCGAGCCGTCTAGCCCATTCTACAGCCGATTTAGTGCCCAAAAATGGCCGTTTTTGGGCTGTTTTTGGCCGTTTTCAGGACGATCGTCCTGAAAACTCAGGACGATCGCCAGTGTGTCAAGTGGGCGTTTGCAATGAGGGCCGTTGTTCTTCCATGGCGATTGGGCTATGAAATGATGGCAAAAGGGTGTGCAATAAGGCGTGTACCATGCCGTGGTGCCACGCGGTGGTCCATTTTGAGGTGAAAATGAGCCGTTTTTGAGCCATGTTTCAGGATGATCGTCCTGACCGTGGAGGCACATCTGCAAAGCAAGCGGTCTTTCTTTAACGGTGATCTCCAATGCGTTACGCAAGACTAGGACCCAGCTCGGTCCTAGTTCAAGTCTTGATTGTAAAACCACGACACGGTAAACCCGGCTCGGTAATCAAGACTTTTGCTAGGACCGAGCTGGGTAGCTGATGTCATTGCTGCATTTGAGACACAAGCTTAGCAACACTAGTGATCCTCATGAGTTTTCCGCACGATGGTCCTGAAAAATGCCTTCAAAAGGCCCCGAAAATGGCCATTTTTTACCACTAAATCGGCCATAGAACGGACTAGGTGGCTGCAAATGGCACATCAAGACTTTTACTAGGACCGAACCGGGTAGCAGATACCATTGCTGCATTTGAGACTCTAGCTTAGCAAACACTAGTGATCGTCCTGAGTTTTGAGCATGATCGTCCCGAAAATTGCCTCCAAAAGGCACCGAAAATGGCCATTTTTTAAACCACTAAATCGGCCATGGAACGAACTAGGTGGCTGCAAATGGCAAAAAACTTGTTTATGGTGATTCACATTTGCTCCCCGGTCATTTTGAGCTACTTGGATGCCAGCTTTGAGTCACACTGACAATCGTGCTGACCTTTCAGGACCATCGTCCTGAACAGTGCCTCAAAGTAGGCTGAAAATGGCCATTTTCGACCACTAAAGCGCCCATAGAACGGGCTGGACGGCTCAAAATGGCACAAAAATTGTTTCTTTAGAAGCGCATTTGCTCCGCCGTCGTTTTGAGCTCTTTGCATGCCGGTTTTGAGACACCTTGTCCACAAAATGGCTTTTTACCCGCTTGCTTGCTGCTGCTGCTGCTGCTGCTTGCTGTTGCTGCTACAATGTGTTGCTCACCCTGAGACCCTAAGTAGGGTTGTAAAACCTCACAAGGTAAGCATCGCTCGGTAAAAACTTATTTATGGTTGTTGGCATTTACTCCGCCGCCATTTTGAGTTACTTGGATGCCAGCTTTGAGTGACACTTACGATCATCCTAAACTTTCACGACGATACTCCTGAAAGGTGCTTGAAAACAGGCTGATAATGGCTGTTTGTGACCACCAAATCGGCCATAGAATGGGTTAGAAGGCTCCAAACAGCAAAAAACTTGTTTCTCGAGATGCGCATTTGCTCTGCGGTCGTTTTGATTCACTCGCATGCGAGTTTCGAGACACCATGTCCACAAAAACACTTGCCCGCCTGCTTGCTGCTGTTGCTGCTGCTTGCCGTTGCTTGCTGCTGAAAACGTGTTGCTCACCCTTGGACCCTAAGTAGGGTTGTAAAACCTGGAGAGGTTAGACTTGGTAATCAAGACTCAAACTAGGACCGAGCTGTGTTTTAGTCTTGCGTAACACATTCGAAATCACCGTAGAAGAAAGACCGCTTGCTTTGGAGATGTGCTTCCGCGGTCAGGACGATCGTCCTGGAACACGCCTGTAAAACGGCTCATTTTCACCTCCAAATGGACCACCCTCTAACACCACGACGTGCCTTATTAAGCACCGATTTGCATTCATTTGATAGCCCAATCGTTCTCGAAGAAGACCGGCCCTCATTGAAGACGCCCACTAGACACACCGGCGGTCGTCCTGAAATTTCGGGGCGATCGTCCTGAAAACAGCCACAAGACAGCCTTTTTTGGACACTAAACTGGCCATATAACGGGCTAGACGGCTTAAAACGGCACGGAACCTGTTTGTGGTGGTGCACGTTTGCTCCCCGGTCGTTTTGAGCTACTTGGATGCCAATTTTGAGCCCCGGTGTCGCCGCAGGGACTTTTAATTGCCTGTTGCTGTTGCTTTCTTGTGCTTGCTGCTGCTTGCTTGCTGCTGCTAAAATGTGCTGCTCACCCTTGGACGCTAAAAAGTGGTGTAAAACCTCGACAGGGTACACCCAGCTCGGTCATCAAGACTCACGACTAGCACCAAATTGGGTCCTAGTCTTGGTTAACGCATTGGAAATCACCGTGCAGCAAAGCCCGCTTGCTATGCAAATGTTCATCCACGGTCGGTACGATTGAAACATGGCTTAAAAACAGCTTGCTTTCACCTCGAAATCGCCCACACCATGGCACCACGGCATGGCACATGCCTTATTCCCCACCCATTTGCATTCCATCGATGGCCCAATCGCCATGGAAGAAGAACGGCCCTCATTGGGAACACCTATGCGGCAGACCAACGATCGTCCTCAGTTTTCAGTACAATCGTCCTAAAACCGGCTCAAAAACGGCCATTTTTGGACACTAAATTGGCCATAGAAGAGGCTAGACGGCTGGAAACGCAACAAAACCTGTTTGTGATGATGCGTGGATGCCGGGTTTCTAACCACGGTGTCATCGCAAGGACTTTTGGACCGCCTGTTGCAGCAGTAGCAGCAGCAGCACCATCAGCTGCTGCTTGCTGCGATTATGACTGAGTTGGGTCTTAGACGTGGAAATCAACATGGAGCAAAGCCCGCTAGCTTTGTAGATATTCCTCCACGGTCAGTACGACCGTCTTGAAACATGGCTCAAAAATGCCTTGTTTTCACCTCGAAATCGCCTAGCCCGTGGCACCACGGGATGGCACACGCCTTATTCCCCACCCATCTGCATTCCTTTGATGGCCCAATCGCTATGGAAGAACACCGGCCCTCATTGGACACACCTACGTGGCAGACCAACGGTCGCCCTGAGTTTTCAGGACGATCGTCCTGAAAACAGCCCCAAAACGGCCATTTTTGGACACTAAATCTGCCGTAGAACGGGCTAGACGGCTCGAGACGCCACAAAACTTGTTTGTGGTGATGCGTGTTTGCTCCCCGGCCGTTTTGAGCTACTTGGATGCCGGTTTTGAGCCACAGTGTGGTCGAAGGGACTTTTTAACCGCCTGTTGTTGCTGTTGCTGCTGCTGCTTACTGCTGCTTGCTAAAATGTGTTGCTCATCCTTTGACACCAAATCGCCTACTGACAAACCAACGATTGTCCTGAGTTTTCAGGACGGTCGTCCTGGAAACAGCCCAAAAACGGCCATTTTTGGACACTAAATCGGCCGTAGAGCGGGCTAGACGGCTCGAAATGACACAAAATTTGTTTGTGGTGATGTGCGTTTGCTCCCCGGTCGTTTTGAGCTACGTGGATGCCGGTTTTGAGCCACGCTGTGGTCTCAAGGATTTTTGGACCGCCTCTTGCTGCTGCTGTTGCTTGCTAAAATGTGTTGCTCACCCTTGGACCCTAAAAGGTGGTGTAAAACCTCGACAGGGTAAACCCACTCGGTCATCAAGAATCACGACTAGGACCGACCTCGGTCCTATTCTTGCTCAACGCATTGCAAATCACCGTGCAGCAAAGCCCGCTTGCTATGCAGATGTTCCTCCACAATCGGGACGATCAGCCCGAATCATGGCTCAAAAACGGCTCATTTTCACCTCGAAATCGCCCACCCCGTGGAACCACGGTATGGCACACGCCTTAATCCCTACCCATTTGCATTCCTTTGGTGGCCCAATCGCCATGGAAGAACAACGGCCCTCATTGGAAACACCTACACGGCAGACCAACCATCGTCCTGAAAAGAACCCAAAAACGGCCATTTTTGGACACTAAATTGGCCATAGAACGGGCTAGACGGTCGGCACAAAAGCTGTTTGTGGTGATGCGGAATAGCTCCCCGGTCGTTTTGAGCTACTTGGTAGCCGGTTTCGACCCACAGTGTCGTTCCAAGGACTTTTTAACTGGCTGCTACTTCTTTGTTGCTTGCTAAAATGTGTAGCTCATCCTTGGACCCTAAAAGGTGGTGTAAAACCTCGACAGGGTAAACCCAGCTCGGTAATCAAGACTCACGACTAGGACCAAGCTGGGTCCTAGTCTTGCTTACCGCATTGGAATTCACCGTGTAGCAAAGCCCGCTTGCTTTGCAAATGTTCCTCCACAGTTAGTACGATCGTCCTGAAACGTGGCTCAAAAACGCCTTGTTTTCACCTCGAAATCACCCACCCCGTGGCACCACGCCTTATTTCCCACCCATTTGCAGCCCTCTGATGGCCCCATCGCCATGGAAGAACAACGGCCCTCATTGGAAACACCTACGTGGCAAACCAACGATCGTCATGAGTTTTCAGGACGATCGTCCTAAAAACGGCCCAAAAACGGCCATTTTTGGACACTAAATCGGCCATAGAACGGGCAAGGCGGCTTGAAACGGCACGAAACGTGTTTGTGGTGCTGCGCGTTTGCTCCCCGGTCGATTTGAACTACTGGGTTGCCGGTTTTGAGCCACGGTGTTGTCGCAAGGACTTTTTAACCACCTGCTACTGCTGCCGCTGCTTGCTTGCTTGCTGCTTGCTAAAATCTGTTGCTTGGACCCGAAAAGGTGGTGTAAAACCTCGACAGGGTACACCCAGCTCGGTAATCAAGACTCGAACTAGGACCGAGCTGGGTCCTAGTCTGGGTTGGGTCACATTGGAAATCACCGTGCAGGAAATGCTGCTTGCTATCTGCCTCCACAGTCAGGGCCATCGTCCTGAAACACAGCTCTAAAACGGCTCATTTTCACCTCAACATGGACCACCGCATGGCACCGCTGCATGCTAAATGCCTTATTGAACACCGGTGGCATTCCTTTGAAATCCCAATCGCTATGGAAGAAGAATGGGCCTCATTGAAAACGCCCGGTTAACACACCGGCGATCCTCTTGAACTTTCAGGACGATCGTCCTGAAAATAGCACAAAAACGGCCATTTTTGGACACTAAATCGGCCATAGAACGGGCTAGACGGCTCGAAACGGCACGTAACTTCTTTGTGGTGATGCGCCTTTGCGCCCCGGTTGATTTGAGCTACTTGGATGCCGATTTTCAGCCGCGGTGTGGTCGCAAGGACTTTTTAACCGCCTGCTGCTTGCTTGCTGCTTGCTAAAATGTGTTGCTCACCTTTTGACCCTAAAAGGTGGCGTAAAACCTCGACAGGGTAAAACCAGCTAGGTAATCAAGACTGGAACTAGGACCGAGCGGGGTCCTAGTCTTATGTATCAAGACTCGAACTACGACCGAGCTGGGTCCTAGTCTTGGGTAACACATTTGACATCACGTAACGCATTGGAGATCACCGTTGAAGAAAGACCGCTTGCTTTGCAGATGTGCCTCCACGGTCAGGACGATCGTCCTGAAACACGGCTCAAAAACGGCTCATTTTCACCTCAAATGGACCACCGTGTGGCACCACGGCATGGTACATGCCACATTGAACACCCATTTGCCATCATTTGATAGGCCAATCGCCATGGAAGAACAACGGCCCTCATTGCAAACGCCCACTTGACACACCGGCGATCGTCCTAAGTTTTCAAGACGATTGTCATGAAAACAGCCCAAAACCGGCCATTTTTGGACACTAAATCGGCCGTAGAACGGGCTAGACGGCTCGAAATGCAACGAAACTTGATTGTGGTGATGCGCCTTGGCTCCCCGGTCGTTTTGAGCTACTTGGATGCCGGTTTTGAGCCGCGGTGTGGTCGCAAGGACTTTTTATGCGCCTGCTGCTTGCTGCTTGCTGCTTGCCAAAACGTGTAGCTCATCCTTGGACCCTAAAAGGTGGTGTAAAACCTCGACAGGGTAAACCCACCTCGGTAAACACATTGCAAATCACCGTGGAGGAAACACTGTCTGCTTTGGAGATGTGCCTCCACGGTAAGGACGATCATCCTGAAAAACGGCTCAAAAACAGCTTATTTTCACCTCAAAATGGACCGTTGCGTGGCACCGCGGCACGGTACATGCCTTATTGAACACCCATTTGCCATCCTTTGTTAGCCCGATCGCTATGAAAGAACAATGGCCGTCATTGGATACACCTACTCGGCACACCCGCAATTGTCCTGATCTTTCACGACGATCGTCCTGAAAACAGCCCAAAAACGGCCTTTTTTGGACACCAAATCGGCCATAGATCGGGCTAAACGGCTCAAAATGCAACGAAACTTGTTTGCGGTGATGCGCATTTGCTCCCCAGTCGTTTTGAGCTACTTGGATACCGGTTTGGACCCACGTTGCGGTTGCAAGGACTTTTGGACCGCCTGCTTGCTGCTTGTTGTTGGCTGCTCTTGCTGCTGCTTGCTGCTGCTGCTAAAACGTGTTGCTCACCCTTGGACCCTGAAAGGTGGTGTAAAACGTCGACATGGTAAACCCAGCTCGGTAATCAAGACTCGAACTAGGATCGAGCTGGGTCCTAGTCGTGCATTGTAAATCACCGTTGAAGAAAGACCGCTTCCATTAGAGATGTGCCTCAACGGTCAGGACGATCGTTCTGAAACACGGCTCAAAAACGGCTCATTTTCACCTCGAAATGGACCACCATGTGGCACCACGGCATGGTACATGCCGTAATGCACACCCATTTGCAATCCTTCAATGGCCCAATCGCTATGAAAGAACAACAGCCCTCATCGGAAACACCTACTTGGCACACCGGCGATCGTCCTGAACCTTCAGGACGATCGTCCCAAAAACAGCCCAAAAACGGCCATTTTTGGACACTAAATCGGACGTAGAACGGGCTAGACGGCTCAAAATGCAACGAAACTTGTTTCTTCTGATGCATGTTTGCTGCCCGGTCGTTTTCAGCTACTTTGATGCCGGTTTTGAGCCACGGTGCCGTCGCAATGACTTTTTACTCGCCTGTTGCTGCTTGCTGCTACTGCTTGCTGCTGCTAAAATGTGTTGCTCAGCCTTCGACCCTAAAGGGTGGTGTAAAACCTCGACAGGGTAAACCCAGCTCGGTAATCAACACTAGGACCGAGCTGGGTACTAGGCTTGCGTAACGCATTGGAAATCACCGTGGAGCAAGACTCGCTTGCTTTGCAGATGTTCCTCCACGGTAGGTATGATCGTCTAGAAACATGGCTCAAAAACGCTTGTTTTCACCTCGAAATCACCCACCCCGTGGCACCACGCCTTATTCCCCACCCATTTGCAGCCCTCTGATGGCCCAATCGCTATGGAAGAACAACGGCCCTCATTGGAAACACCTACGCGGCAGACCAACGATCGTCGTGGGTTTTCAGGACGATCGTCCTGAAAACAGCCCCAAAACGGCCATTTTTGGACACTAAATTGGCCATAGAATGGGGTAGACGGCTCAAAATGCAACGAAACTTGTTTGTGGTGATTCGCATTTGCTCCCCGGTCGCTTTGAGCTACTTGGATGCCGGTTTTGAGCCACCGTGACGTTGCAAGAAGTTTTTGATCGCATGCTTGCTGCTGCTTGCTGCTGCTACTGCTGCTGTTGCTGCTAAAATGTGTTGCTCACCCTTGGACCTTAAAAAGGGGTGTAAAACCTCGAGAGGGTAAACCCAGCTCGGTAATCAAGACTCGAACGAGGACCAAGCTGGGTCCTAGTCTTGCGTAACGCATTGGAGATCATCGTTGATGGAAGACCGCTTGCATTAGAGATGTGCCTCCACGGTCAGGACGATCGTCCAGGGACACGGCTCAAAAACGGCGCATTTTCACCTCAAAATGGACCACCGCGTGGCACCACGGCATGGTACATGCCGTATTGCACACCCATTTGCCATCATTTGATAGCCCAATCGCCATGGAAGAACAACGGCCCTCATTGCAAACGCCCACTTGACAGACCGGCGATCGTCCTGAGTTTTCAGGACGATCGTCCTGAAAACAGCTCAAAAACGGCCATTTTTGGACACTAAATCGGCCGTAGAACGGGCTAGACGGCTCAAAACGGCACATAACCCGTTTGTGGTGATGCGCATTTGCTGCCCGGTGGTTTTGAGCTACTTGGATGCCGGTTTTGAGCCGCGGTGTGGTCGCCAGGACTTTTTAACCGCCTGCTGCTCCTTGTTGCTGCATGTTGCTTGCTGCTGCTTGCTAAAATGTGTTGCTCATCCTTGGACCCTAAAAGGTGTTGTAAAACCTCGACAGGGTAAACCCAGCTCGGTAATCAAGACTCGAACTAGGATCGAGCTGGGTCGTAGTCTTGCGTAACGCATGGGAAATCACCGTTGAAGAAAGACCGCTTCCATTAGAGATGTGCCTGAACGGTCAGGACGATCGTTCTGAAACACGGCTCAAAAACGGCTCATTTTCACCTCGAAATGGACCACCATGTGGCACCACGGCATGGTACATGCCGTAATGCACACCCATTTGCAATCCTTCGATGGCCCAATCGCTATGAAAGAACAACAGCCCGCATCGGAAACACCTACTTGGCACACCGGCGATCGTCCTGAACCTTCAGGACGATCGTCCCAAAAACAGCCCAAAAACGGCCATTTTTGAACAGTAAATCGGACGTAGAACGGGCTAGACGGCTCAAAATGCAACGAAACTTGTTTCTTGTGATGCATGTTTGCTGCCCGGTCGTTTTCAGCTACTTTGATGCCGGTTTTGAGCCACGGTGCCGTCGCAATGACTTTTTACTCGCCTGTTGCTGCTTGCTGCTACTGCTTGCTGCTGCTAAAATGTGTTGCTCAGCCTTCGACCCTAAAAGGTGGTGTAAAACCTCGACAGGGTAAACCCAGCTCGGTAATCAAGACTAGGACCGAGCTGGGTACTAGGCTTGCGTAACGCATTGGAAATCACCGTGGAGCAAGACTCGCTTGCTTTGCAGATGTTCCTCCACGGTCAGTATGATCGTCTTGAAAGATGGCTCAAAAACGCCTTGGTTTCACCTCGAAATCACCCACCCCGTGGCACCACGCCTTATTCCCCACCCATTTGCAGCCCTCTGATGGCCCAATCGCTATGGAAGAACAACGGCCCTCATTGGAAACACCTACGCGGCAGACCAACGATCGTCCTGGGTTTTCAGGACGATCGTCCTGAAAACAGCCCCAAAGGCCATTTTTTGGACACTAAATTGGCCATAGAATGGGGTAGACGGCTCAAAATGCAACGAAACTTGTTTGTGGTGATGCGCATTTGCTCCCCGGTCGCTTTGAGCTACTTGGATGCCGGTTTTGAGCCACCGTGACGTTGCAACAACTTTTTGATCGCATGCTTGCTGCTGCTTGCTGCTGCTGCTGCTGCTGTTGCTGCTAAAATGTGTTGCTCACCCTTGGACCCTAAAAAGGGGTGAAAAACCTCGAGAGGGTAAACCCAGCTCGGTAATCAAGACTCGAACGAGGACCAAGCTGGGTCCTAGTCTTGCGTAACGCATTGGAGATCACCGTTGAAGAAAGACCGCTTGCTTTAGAGATGTGCCTCCACGGTTAGGACGATCGTCCAGAGACACGGCTCAAAAACGGCTCATTTTCACCTCAAAATGGACCACCGCGTGGCACCACGGCATGGTACATGCCGTATTGCACACCAATTTGCCATCATTTGATAGGCCAATCGCCATGGAAGAACAACGGCCCTCATTGCAAACGCCCACTTGACACACCGGCGATCGTCCTGAGTTTTCGGGGTGATCGTCCTGAAAACAGCTCCAAAACGGCCATTTTTGGACACTAAATCGGCCGTAGAACGGGCTAGACGGCTCAAAACGGCACATAACCCGTTTGTGGTGATGCGCATTTGCTGTCCGGTGGTTTTGAGCTACTTGGATGCCGGTTTTGAGCCGCGGTGTGGTCGCCAGGACTTTTTAACCGCCTGCTGCTCCTTGTTGCTGCATGCTGCTTGCCGTTGCTTGCTAAAATGTGTTGCTCATCCTTGGACCCTAAAAGGTGGTGTAAAACCTCGACAGGGTAAACCCAGCTCGGTAATCAAGCGTCGAACTAGGACCGAGCTGGGTCCTAGTCTTGCGTAACGCATGGGAAATCACCTTTGAAGAAAGACCGCTTGCTTTAGAGATGTGCCTCCATGGTTACGGCGATCGTCCTAAACCACGGCTGGAAAACGGCTCATTTTCACCTCAAAATGGACCACCGCGTGGCACCACGGCGGGGTACACGCCTTATTGAACACCCATTTGCCATCCTTTGATAGCCCAATCGCCATGAAAGAACAGCGGCCCTCATCGGAAACACCTGCTTGGCGTAGCGGCGATCGTCCTGAACTTTCAGGACGATCGTCCTGAACTTTCAGGACTATCGTCCTGAAAACAGCCAAAAACAGCCCAAAAACGGCCATTTTTGGGCACTAAATCGGCCGTAGAACGGGCTAGACGGCTCGAAATGCAATGAAACTTGTTTGTGATGATGCGCCTTGGCTCCCCGGTCGTTTTGAGCTACTTGGGTGCCGGTTTTGGGCCGCGGTGTGGTCGCAAGGACGTTTTAACCGCCTGCTGCTGCTTGCTGCTGCTGCTGCTTGCTGCTGCTGCTGCTGCTGCTGCTGCTGCTAAAACGTGTTGCTCACCCTTGGCCCCTAAAAGGTGGTGTAAAACCTCGACAGGGTAAACCCAGCTCGGTAATCAAGATTTCTGCTACAACCGAGCTGGGTAGTAGATTGCATTGCTGCATTTGAGACACTTGGTTGACACAATGGTGAGCAGCCTGGTGAGTCATTTACTTTTAGGCCCATTGTCTGGAAACAGCCTCAAAATAGTCTGAAAATTGCCATTTTTCAACAGGAAATTGACCATACAACGGCCTAGACGGCAAAAAATGGCACGAAGCTTGTTGTGATGCGCATTTGGTCTCCGGTCATTTTGCGCTACTTGGATGCTTTGGGTCACATTGACGATCGTCCTACAGTTTTAGGGCACCCGTCCTCAAAACTGCCTCAAAGAAGCCCGAAAATGCCCATTTTCGACCTCTAAATCGGCCATAGAACGGGCTAGACGGCTGGAAATAGCACAAAACTTGTTTCCTCCGATGCACATTTGCTCTACACTTGTTTTGAGCTACTTGCATGACATTTTTGTGACACCATGTCCACAAAACGACTTTTTGCCCGCCTGCTTGCTGCTACTTGTTGCTGCTTCTGCTAAAATTCGTTGGTCACCTTGAGACAATAAGTAGGGTTGTCAAACCTCGGCAGGGTTAACCCAGCTCGGTAATCAAGACTCAAACTACGACCGAGTTGGGTCCTAGTCTTGCTTAACGCATTGTAAACCACCGTGCAAGGAAGACCGCTTGCTTTGCAGATGTGCTCCCACCGCCAGGACGATTACTGTGACACACGGCCCAAAAACGGCTCTTTTTCACCTCAAAATGGACCACATTGTGGCACCACGGCACGGTACCTGCCTTATTGAGCACTGATTTGCATTTGTTTGATAGCCCAATCGCTATGCAAGAAGAACGGTCCTCATGGAAAACGCCCACCTGACACACCGGCGATGGTCCTGAATTTTCAGAACAATCATCTTGAAAATACCCAAAAACGGCGTTTTTTGGACACGAAAACGGCCGTAGAAGGGGGTAGACGACTCAAAACGGCACGAAACCTGTTTGTGGTGATGGGCGTTGGGTCCCCAGTCGTTTTGAGCTACTTGGATGCCGGTTTGCCCACACACCAGCGATCGTCGTGAACTTTCAAGACGATCGTCCTGAAAGCACCCCAAAAACGACCATTTTTGGACTCTAAATCGGCCCCAGAACGGGCTAGACGGCTCAAAATGTAGTGAAACATGTTTGTGGTGATGCGCTCTCCGGTCGTTTTGAGCTACTTGGATGCTAGTTTTGAGCCTCGGTGTCCTCGCAGGACGTTATAACCGCCTGTTGCTGCTACTGCTGCTGCTGCTGCTGCCTAAAACCTGTTGCTCACCCTTGGATCCTAAGAAGGGGTGTCAAACCACGACAGGGTAGACCCAGCTCCTTAAAAATGTGTTGCTCCTCCTTGGACCCTAAAAAGTGGTGTAAAAACTCGATAGGGTAAACCCGGCTAGGTAATCAAGAGTTCTACTAGGACCGAGCTTGGTGGTAGATGACATTCCTGCATTTGAGATAGCTGCTTGGCACCCTGGTGATCGTTCTGAATTTTTAGGACGATTGTCCTAGAAACTGCCTCAAAACTGGCTCAAAATGGCTGTTTTCAACCACTAAATCGGCCATAGAACGGGCAAGATGGCTCGAAATAGCACAAAGTTTGTTGCTCTAGATGCACGTTTGCTTTGCGGTCGTTTTAAGCCAGTTGCGTGCCGGTTTTGAGACACGGTGTCCACAAAAAGACGTTTTACCCGCCTGATTGCTGCTGCTTTTGTTGCTACTGCTTGCTGCTTGCCGCTAAAATGTGATGCTCATCATGAGACCCTAAGTACGGTTGTAAAACCTGGACAGGGTAAACCCAGCTCGGTAATCAAGACTCAAACTGGGACCGAGCTGGGTCCTAGTCTTTCTTAACGCATTGGAAATCACCGTGGAAGAAAGACTGCTTGCTTTGCAGATGTGCTTCCACGGTCACGACAATTTTCTCGAAACAGGGCTCTAAAACGGCTCTTTTTCACCTCGAAATGGACCACTACGTGGCACCACGGCATGGTACATGCCTTATTGAACACCGATTTGCATTCCTTTGATACCCCAATCCCTATGGAAGAAGAACGACCCTCATTAAAAACTTCCACTTGTCACACCGGCGATCGTCTTGCATGTCCAGGACGATCGATCTGAAAACAGCCGGGAAAAAATGGCCATTTTTGGACACTACATCGGCCATAGAACGTGCTAGATAGCTCGAAACGGCAAGCAACGTGTTTGTGGTGATGCATATCCGTTCCCCGGTAGTTTTGAGCTACTTGCATGCTGGCTTTGAGCCACGGTGTCGTCGCAAGGACCGCCTTTTGATGCTGCTGCTTGCTGTTATTGCAGGTTGCTGCGGCGAAAATGTGTTGCTCACCCTTGGACCCTAAGAAGGGGTGTAAAACCTACACAGGGTAAACCCAGCTCGTTGGTAGATGACATTCCTGCATTTGAGATAGCTGCTTGGCACCCTGGTGATCGTTCTGAATTTTTAGGACGATTGTCCTAGAAACTGCCTCAAAACTGGCTAAAAATGGCTGTTTTCAACCACTAAATCGGCCATAGAACGGGCAAGATGGCTCATAGCACAAAACTTGTCGCTCTAGGACCCAGCTCGGTCTTAGTTTGAGTCTTGATTACCGAGCTGGGTTTACCCTGTCCAGGTTTTACAACCGTACTTAGGGTCTCATGATGAGCATCACATTTTAGCGGCAAGCAGCAAGCAGTAGCAACAAAAGCAGCAGCAAGCAGGCGGGTAAAACGTCTTTTTGTGGACACCGTGTCTCAAAACCGGCACGCAACTGGCTTAAAACGACCGCAAGGAAACGCGCATCTGCACATTAGAAATCACAGTGGAGGAAAGACTGCTTGCTTTTGAGATGTGCCTCCACAGCTAGCACCATTGTCCTAAAACCTGTTCAAAAACAGCTCATTTTCACCTCAAAATGGACCATCTTGTGGCACCACGGCATGGTACATGCCTTATTGAACACCCATTTGCCCACATTTGATAGCTAATTTGATTTGATAGCCCAATCGCAATGGAAGAACAATGGCTCTCATTGCAAACACGTACTCGGCACACCGGCGATCGTCCCGAACTTTCAGGACGATCGTCCTAAAAACAGCCACATAACGGCCATTTTTGGACACTAAATCGGCCGTAGAACGGGCTAGACAGCTCAAAATGCAACTAAACTTGTTTGCGTTTGCTCCCCGGTCGTTTTGAGCTACTTGGATGCCGGTTTTGAGCCACAGTGTGGTCGTAAGGGCTTTTTAATCGCCTGTTGCTTGCTGCTTGCTGCACCTACTGCTGCCGCTGCTGCTGAAATTTGTTGCACACCCTTGGACCCTAAGAAGGGGTGTACATCCTCGATAGGGTAAACCCAGCTCGGTAATCAAGACTCAAACTAGGACCGAGCTGGGTCCTAGTCTTGCTTAACGTATTGGGGATCACCGACCGCTTGCTTTAGAGATGTGCTTCCACGGTAAGGACGATCGTTCTGAAACATGGCTCCAAAACGGCTCTTTTTCACCTCAAAATGGAAATGGCACATGCCTTATTGAACACCCGTTTGCATTCCTTTGATAGCTCAAACGCCATGGAAGAACAAGGCCCTCATTGAAAACGCCCACTTGACACACCGGCGATCGTCCTGAACTTTCAAGACGATCGTCTTGAAAACAGCCCCAAAAAATTAGGCGGCTCTATACGCACGTAGACTTCGTTGCTAAAAGGCACGATTCATGGCGATTTCAACATCCGTTTTTTGCACCCAAAAAAAGCATATCATTTTTTCGGCCAACCCCACGTGGATTTTCATCGTGGGATACAACAACCTCGCCTTTTGTTGCTCCTAGAGCTGCACATATACACCCCCGCTTCAGGGCTTGGAATCTTAGCATTTGAAATTTTTGGGCACTGCAGTGCCCAAACCTTCTGGTTGTACTTTTTAGGGGGGTCATCGAAAGTGTGTGTCTAGTTGTCTCTATAGGTGAATCCACATTGCACAAAGTTACTCCACGCTTGCCCCCCTCTTGTCAATCGGGTCGTAACGTGTTGTTGTTGTTCTCATAGGCGCTTGTACGATGTATTGAAACGGAACTCTCACATTCATGTACCCAGTATGGGCTAAAATTTGACTTTCACTACTTTTGAGCACTGCAGTGCCCAAATTTTTAAAAAGTTGGCAAATTTACCCGCTTCAATTCATTGTGGTGCATAGGTTCCTCGAAGGGCAAGAAAGGCCAACACCTGTGCTTGCGTTGCGTTGGGTGGCATTCATGGTACCAAATATTTTTTGGCTACGGAGAGACAGACAAACCGACAGGCAAGCAGACAAACAGACAGATAGGCACAGAGAGGCATACAGACAGTCCGATGGACACCCTGAGAGACGGACAGACAGGTAGACATATGGACACATAGACAGACGGACAGACCGACAGGCAAACAAACAAACAGACAAACAAATAGACACACAGACAGACAACGGACAGACAAATGGACGGACGGAGGGATAGACAGAGAGACACACAGATAGACACACAGAAGACAAATAGACATACGAAACAAGACAGACGAACGGATGGACAGGCGGACGGACGGAGAGATAGACACACTATCTGTCCTCCTGCTACCACAATGCTGCTCCATCATGCATGTACAGAACCTTGCAAAAAACATTGACAGCGTTCCGCCCAGATGATCATGCAAATGGGCTTTGGGTTCATTTGGGCACTGCAGTTCCCAAAATTTAGGAAATCAATATTTTGAGGTCTCTAATGTCTTGTCCAGTGCATGCCTCATAGTCCGATCCCCCATGGCAAGCATTACCGGATCTCGCCACATTTCATGCTAGGTATGTGCAATGTAATCGTCCACATGATCAAATACCCCCCTCTATTCTTCTTCCCCATTCGACGGTGATGAAGTACACCCCGTATAAGTGTTGTGCTAGATCTTCAACACTTTGGCACCAATATTCTAGTAGGGGCATTGTCGGTCGATGCAATTTGGTCGTCTGTGTGTAGTATAATGGTTGACATGATGAATGCCACCCCTCTCTAGAGCACGACCGTGCGTGGTGATGAAGCAGACCTCTATACAATTGTTGTGCCACTGGTCCAACACTTTCACACACGTTTTTTTACCAGGGGCATTGAAGGTAGAGACAAACTTGGTTGTCTGTGCGGAGTCTTGCACCATCTACAGCCATTTTAGGAATAACAACCACAAATTGTGATGAAACACTCGAAAACACGATTGACTCCGTGTTGGAAGACACCCTATAGACGACCGAATCCGCATCCACCTTCAAGGCCCCTAGTAAAAAATGCGTGTGAAAGTGTTGGACCAATGGCATAACACTTGTGCAGGAGTGTACCTCAGCACCGCGCAACGGTGGTGCACTGGAGAGTGGGGGTGTTCATCATATCAACCATTACACTACACACGGACAACCAAACTCCATCAACCAACAATGCCCCTACTAGAATAAGTGTGCCAAAGTTTTGAAGATCAAGGCAACACCTATACGGGGTGTATTTCATCGGCATGGAATGGCGCAGTAGTTTAGAGGGGGGGATTTGATCACGTGGATGATTACATTGCACATATCGTGCACAACTGATGGCAAGACCTGATAATGGTTGCTACAGGGGGTGAGACTTTGAGGCAGGCACCCGACATAGTACATTAGAGACCTCAAAATGTTGGTTTGTAATATTTTGGGAACTGCAGCTCCCAAATGAACTCAAAACCCATTTGCATGATATAATCTGGGCGGAAGGAGGTCAATATTCTGTGCGCAACGTTGTGCAGATGCATGAGGGAGCAACCGTGTGGTAGTAGGAGGACAACCATTGTACCTGTCTCTCCGTCTGTCCATGTGTCCGTCCGTCCGTCTGTCTTGTCTTGTCTGACGGTTTGTCTTCTGTGTTTCTCCCTTTGTGTCTCTCTGTCCCACAGTCCGTCCGTCCAGTCGTCCGTCCGTCTGTCTGTTGTCTGCCTGTATGTCTGTCTATTTGTCTGTCTGTTTGTTTGCCTGTCGGTCTGTCCGTCCGTGTATGTGTCTATCTGTTCGTCCGTTTGTCGGGGTGTCCATCGGATTGTCTCTCTGTCTATCTGTCTGTTTGTCTGCTTGCGTGTCGGTTTGTCTGTCTCTCCGTAGCCAAAAAATATTTGGTACCATGAATGCCACCCAACGCAACGCAAGCACAGGCGTTGGCCTTTCTTGCCCTTCGAGGAACCTATGCACCACAATGAATTGAAGCGGGTAAATTTGCCAAGTTTTTAAAAATTTGGGCACTGCAGTGCTCAAAAGTAGTGAAAGTCAAATTTTAGCCCATACGGGGTACATGAATGTGAGAGTTCCGTTTCAATACATCGTACAGTCGCCTATGAGAACAACAACAACACGTTACGACCCGATTGACAATAGGGTCGCAAGCTTGGTGTAACCTTCTGCTTTGTTTTGGGCGCGGACTGCACACTGCCATGTGTCTTGTGTCACACAGGTGTGAGACTGGTGCCCTTTTTCATGTTTTCGTAATTTTGGGCGCTGCAGTGCCCAAATTCATCCACTCGCCTTTTTTCTACCCCTCTTGCGCCATTTCTTTTGCAGGCATTGTTGCCCTCATTTATTATTGCATTGGCTGCACTGGCGGCGCCTCCATTGCTTGTTGGCTGCACTGGTGGTGCATTGTTTGTCACGCTTCGCATACAATCACAGTGACTGGGTCAGCAGACGCGGTAACAAAAAGCAAACCAGATTTTTGCATGCGTTTGCCTGTCGTCGTCCTTGCTTCATTTTTTAGGTTGCATTTTACGGTGTGGTTTGAAATGCAGCAGCGGATGATTTGGAAGAATTGGATTTTTCTTTGGATGGACACTGCAGTGCCCAAATTTGAAGGGGATACATGACTTTTGACTGGCACATGTTGTACCCCCTACACACAGTCATTTTTGATAATTCACAGGTTTTTGGGGGTGTTCCCTGCAAAGCACAATTGTGCAATTTTTCAAAGTGGGTTTTCAGCCCCCGTTTTGGGGTGGTACCTATTTGGGAACTGTGGCAATTTTGCTACGTGCGTACAGAGCCGCCTAAGAAAAACGGCCATTTTTGGACACTAAATCGGCCATAGAACGGGCTAGAAACGGGCTCGAAACGGCACAAAATTTGTTTGTGGTGATGCGCCTTTGCCCCCCGGTCGTTTTGAGCTACTTGGATGCCGGTTTTCAGCCATAGTGCCGTTGCAAGGGCGTTTTAATCATGTGTTGCTGATTGTTGCTTGCTGCTGCTGCTGCTGCTTGCTAAAATGTGTTTCTCATCCCTAAACCCTAAGAAGGGGTGTAAAACCTCGACAGAGTAAACCCAGCTCGGTAATATCAAGACTCAAACTAGGACCAAGCTGGGTCCTAGTCTTGTGTAACGCATTGGAAATCACCGTGGAGGAAACACTGCCTGCTTTGGAGATGTGCCTCCACGGCAAGGACGGTCGTCCTGAAAAACGGCTCAAAAACGGCTCTCTCTCTTCTCACCTCAAAATGGACATGGAAGCTATTTGTGGTTGTGCGTGTTTGCTCCCCGGTCATTTTGAGCTACTGGGATGCCGGTTTTGAGCCACGGTGCCGTCGCAAGGACTTTTTCACCGCTTGTTGCTGCTGCTGCTGCTGGTTGCTGGCTGCTGTTGCTGTTGCTAAAATGTGTTGCTCACCCTTGGACCCTAAAAAGTGGTGTAAAACCTCGACAGGGTAGACCAGCAGAGTAGTCCAGTGGCTCAGCGGTATATGCACAAGACTATGGATTGTGTGTCCTTGGTTCAAATCTTGGCTGGCAATTTGCTGTGGCGCTTTTTTGGCCACCAAGCCTCTCATAAAACTGCTGGTTCAGCCAGACCGGTCAATCGTAATTGTAATCGGGGAGGGGGGGGGTTGGGGGGTTGGACCCCCCCCCCACTATATCCACCCCTGGGCTGTCCACCCACACCTCCTCGGTGCCGCTCTCCTACACCTCACACTCCAGGGCCTGCACCTGCAGGGATGGCCTGATGGGCCCCATGCCGAGGCGGTATGGGCTTCATTCCGTCCCCCTCTGTGGCACAGGCACACACTCTCCATTCTTCCTGCATGTGGACAGGCACCGCCTGCGCCCAGCTGTACCACTTTGTGCACACACCTCATCCATGCCCAATTGTGGCACACACAGCACCCCGATCCGTCCCCTTCTATTGCACAGGCACGCATCCCCTTTGTGCCCCTCTGTAGCACAGGATTGTGTATGGGTGGCATATGGCTGCACAGTGACAAAGCCCTCCGCACCCAGTGGTTGCGCAGTGCGCCTACCCACAGCTACAGCCACAGAAAAACCATGCCATGAAAAAAAGTTCAAATTCCCTGGCGATCTGCCTGTGGCCCTACATCCAACTGGGAACTGGGAATTAGGTACCGAGTAGCGTTGGCCACCATATCATCTGCCAATTTTGCGCGGTCCACAGCCCCAGGTGATGGAAATCTCCGTGGGATCTATATTCAGGTTTGTGATGCAGTATGACAGAATCACGTTTGATGCGTAACCGATTCAAGCGCCACTGTTCCTGCACAGGGGAAGTTTTCCATGCTGTGGAACACTCTGCATTCATTCTGTTGGTCGTTTGCGGCTGGATGTAGGTGAGTTTGTATCCCTTTTTTTGCGGAATAGATGACAGCGCTGAGGACAGCCTGTCTACCGTTGCCATTGACTGCCTTCAACTGCTAGTCAATGACCATATCTCCCCATCTCCATTCTCCTCCCCGTGCCCAACCCACCCATTTTGACCTCTATGGGCAGCCCCAGCGGCCTACAAACCGATTGCTAACCACCAACTGCCAACCGGTCATCGCCACTTGTCACCGCAATGCTGACTGCTCGAGTTGGGGAGACTAACGGCGGTTTTTGGCCGTGGATGACGGAGAGCCGGGGACAGGTCTGGTGACCTCACACAGAAGTAGGCTCCACAAATTTCAGTGCACATCCAGAAGTGCAAGTTGGGTGTTGCCCCTACTTTGAGCACGGCAAGTTTGCAGGCTTTTTTTTGCATTGCCTCCTCAATTTCCCATTTTTGGGTGATTTCATGAATGGAGGAACACAACCGCTTTTGGTCCGTTTGTGACCAGAGCTGTGGGGCAACAGTAGCTGAAACTGAAGCTATTCGTTACAATTTGCTGGACTGCTGGGGGGAAATTTGGACTATCCACCCCACCCCTGTATTCAACATCACCCGATCACACCCTCCACCGTGTTCTCCCTCTTCCTCCCGGAAAGATGATCATAAGGGGAGCATTTGATACGGGTTGTGCATGGTACAGGGACTAAAGCATGGTGGACCCATCTCATCCCCATACAGCATTTTCAGCGGTACTTGTGACTCGGGGATGGCAGGGGTGTTCCATGGAATCACTCTTAGAGGTATGCGCAGTGCAGATACTCCCCCTAGTAGTAATGTGTGGAGATTCATGCCGTCCACTTTGCAATGGTAATGTGCTGCACGACACAGCCCTGACACAACTCTTGACTGCTACCCCCCCCCCCCTTGAAACTTTCCCACCCCTTGCAACCCCCCCCCCCCCCTGGGAGACCATCACTTCAATGTTTTGCTCGTTAATATCTACTATGGCGGTTTGTGTTGCCCATCTGTCACACACAGCGTTGATTAGGTCTCGTGTTTTGCGATGTTCTCTGTCCAAAGGCAGCGTATGAAGTGTTGTGTTGCTTTTTCAGACCTACGATGTTTTCGTCCGGTGATATATAAGGAGAGGTGGACCCCTAAGGATTAGGTGAAGTTCGTGGCAGACCCCAAGGCAAGCCTACCCCCAAGGCAAAAAGAAAGCCAGCCCCGAAACGATTGTTTGCGAACGGTATGAGCCCCATAACGAGTGTTTGCGAGCAGTACGAGCAAATACTTCTGTATGACAAAGTACCACTGACCATAGATTGTTTGTTTGGTTGCCCACTCTGGACCTACGACAAGGCACCACAGCTTTTGGACGAAGACATCTTGTATCCAATTTTTGCTATTATGGGGAACTTGTTATAGTCGTTGCAACGTGGTTGCCAATGTATTCATCCGCTGCAATCGCAACTTGGTCGAGGCCAAGTCGTTGATATTTCGCATGTTGAGGGGTGGGCAGGAGGCACACATGTACGCTCAAGCTCAACGTGCTTTCGTTGTAATGCAACGGTAAGCTCATGAATGCGTTGCTCTTGTGCACGTACGGTGGCAGGCGTCACTCGGCAAAAGCGGTGCTTCATGAAGGGTGCCATAAAAAGTCAACTGGCAGGGCGTTGCGCCCACAGCACGCCCCAAGTACGGTGACAAAGTCACCAATATAGTCTACGTCACCAACCTCATCCTTTTGCACTGCGCCGCAAGATGGCGAAAATGTTGATCATCGACGTCTGACTCTGCGATCGTCTCCCACTGGGATCCCATCCACTAATCCAACTCTGGAGCATGGGGTGGTGGATCGAGTAAGTGCCACATATGCAGTGGTGTTCCACCAAAAAAAAAACGCTTTGTGTGCTTGCACTATTGGAGTACATAAATGTTGCGGGTGTGGGTGTGTGCAGGGGGGGGGAAGGTCGGCGCATTAGCCCCTTAGGTCTGGTTGGAAGCAGCGGCATTCTAACAGCTGTAGGTCCGGCGACATTCTAACAGCTGCACCTTGAAATCGCCACTCACCAGCTGCAATGCCGTGCTGCCTCTTGTGAGCCTGTCCCCAGCAAGTTCTCCCTACGGTCGTCATGGTGCCTATCTTGGGCAGGGGAGCTGTGGCCATGGCACTTGCCCATAGCCCTAGACGCTGTGACTCGGTGGCTGGGCGACTGGTTGCCCGAGTCCATTGGGGCATGGCCAGCTTGTAAGTTGAGACGGCAAGGAGTTTTGGGTGTCTACTAGTGGTGACACTAGTGAGCCGCCGCCGGGACCGTGCTCCAAATTCGGAAAACAACCATCAAACTACGGGCACATGTTTGGAATGTATCTTGCAATCAAAATAGCTTGGCATGCCTCTTAGTCCTCATCATAGCCATGGGGGTATACCTATGGTGTGTACAAGACACAGCCAATATCTAGTTCCATTGGTTGCGTGTCATGGCTTACGTTCTATGAGCATACAATGGACCAAGGACTCATGAGCTGCCCACTCGGTGACTTCGTGGATGCTCGGAGAGCTTACATCGTCGCGTGTCTCGTGGGATGCGCCAATGGTGCTAGAGAACGTGAAGTATATTGAATAGAGAACTATAGAGAGCGAGCCAGAGAGAGAGAGAGAGAGAGAGAGAGAGAGAGCCATGTCCAACTTGCTATGTTATGAGGACTTACGCACCGTGTGGTTCTGGCGGTTGTGCTCATCCACCAACAACGCAAGTAGAACTGAAGGACATTGAGTATTGATGTGACCGATTGTTGGAGGCATGGTGTAAAGTGCAATGGGGTGTCACTCCTTGGGTACATTGGGCTGTTGTTCATAGCGCCTCTTTTGCTGGCGGTTTTCGCATTGGTGCCCAACGGCGCATTGACCGCCGGTTTGCAATTCTACGAGGCGTGACAAAGCGTGTGAGGCCGTCGTGAAAGGGTGTCATCACGGTATATGCCAAACACCACACCAATGTGGTGAAACAATGTGATTCAGGCCCCACAAAATGGCTTTGTGTGCTTTTGGGTATTAGCAGGAAGGGTGGTACCCCCCCCCCCCCTTTGTATAAGGTACCCCCTTGTCCAAGCTCTAGTAGGCTTAGGGACCGTAATAATTGTGTATGTAATTCAATTACGTACAAAATGTAGTGCGGCCACATAAGACATGGGTTTCTCGTCACATTTGCCAATTTCGGCACATGTGGCTCCCTGCCGGTGCACCAAAAATTAGATTTTTTAGCCTGATGCATCCCATACGTCCTGAATTGCCAATTTCAGCACATGTGGCCTGTGCATGTGTGTGTCGGCAGTTGTATGTGTTCCGTGCAAGCCGCGTTGTTGTCCAAGCTACAGTAGGCGTACAGACCGTAATAATTGTGTACATTGGCATAGCCTATACAGGGGGGGGGGGGGGTAGGAACAGTTTAGGGAGGGGGTTTCAGGCCAGGATGGGTTGTAGGGACAAGGGGGTGTTTTGAACCTAGGAACCCCTCAAGAATCCTTTCCTAGCCGCAAAGGTTTGTTGGTAGGGGTTTTCTTGGCCAAAGCGGTGTTTCCCAACACATCCAAAAATTGCGAAACATCAACCTGGCATGCAACATCATCCAAAGTAGAGCGCAAATGGCACAGCTAGAATGGCGTGGACATAAGTCACTCCATGCCAATCAGCTCGTCCCTCTGGGCCGCTGTGCTCTATAGGTTGGGGGCCTTCATTGGGGGAGGGGTTCCCCGAACTTTGATCGGACCCCTCTCTCCACCCCTCTAAGGAGTCAACCCAAAATTGCTGTTTTTTAGGGTGCCTTGGTGCATCCACTTTTTGTCTTTGGCACAGAGAAGTCCTAGAGAATCCAAAACCTTGGGTCGGGGGAGGGGGGTCCAAAAGCGGCGCGTGTGTGGATTGCGATCCCCGTATTGAAGTATTTTTTATTTATATATGGACCCCATAACCATTGGTGTAGGGCCCATTTCCACGAGCACCTCAACATTTTCGACAAATTTATTTTTGCAAAACCTTTCTGGGATGGATTTGGGTGGTTGTTTGGTGACAATACGGATGGACACCTGAGCACCCATGGTGCCCACGTAATGGCCGACGAGCCCGGTCCTTAGGCGGCCCAAAAGCCCCGAAATTGCTGTGGCTTAGTCCCCTTGGGCTCAAGGACACAAAGAGAGTACAGGTGTCAATCTCGTGAAATACTTGTCGGACGGCATTAGGATGACGCGGTGAAGCCACTTGGGGCGTAACACGGATTTTATCCACTTTGTCCTCTCCTAGCAGTTCATGGAAAGGGGACGGTAATTGACGTTATCGTCCTTGATCGGATTCATGTATTCCGCCTGTGAGTGTTGTGCCTAGGTGTGATGGGAGATCAAGTGGCCCGGTGGCTGCATTATTGGGGACCACACTGTGCTGGTGATGCCATTCCACTGCACATACCCGTGTACTCTCGGCGCAGGCGGGTCAACTTATAGATCTCCGTTTTCCACGTGTTGACCCTAAAGCCGAGGGTGTCACTAAGAGAGGTGACACATTTTATTACGGTGAGCATTGTTACATTGTATGGCACGACAAATGCAGCATCATCCATGTAGATGAAGAAGTGGACCAACAAAAATTCAGCACTTAGTGTGGTGCGGCAGGCAAACACAAGAGCAATAATGAGAGAGGGCATCCCTCTTTGACTGCTAGGCATACGCTTTACCGGCAATGTGGAAACGGCAAATTGGTTTTTAGTCAGCTTAAGACAACTTGAAGAAGCACATGCTCCGAGTCTCGTGTGCCGTGCTCGTGCATGCCCCTCCTGACTCGGCCAAGCCCGCGCCCTTGCAGGGGGGGCGGGGAGGTTGTAGCCGCCTTGTGTGGTGTTGTGTCCTAGTTGTGGTTTGTTGTCGTTGTCTGTGTCCGTGTACTGTTGTGGTGGGCGGATACTGGTCTAGGTTTTGTATAGGTTTCCTAAATTTTGGAGACCATGTTGGGCGACACTCCTATCCACCACTCTCCAAAGCACGGGGTGCGGTCAGCTAAAATAGGCTTTGGCAATGTCCAAAATAACCACATATGGCTGTCCCACGGAGTGCAGCAACGACGACTATACTCGTGTTGTCTACATCACGGTGGTGTGGCGTTTGCGCCCCTTGCTTGAGCAATGGACAACATTGTCATCACAGGACCTTTCATACACCAGAGGAGTATTTTACAGAACACTTGGTGCATGTGGAAGACACCGCTATCCGCTCCATCCGCACAGATGGGGTATTCTTGGACATACGCTGGCCGACATGGCTTCCCCTTTGAGGGACGCGACGCTGACTGTGGGATCAATGGACCTTGGGCAACGTGCGATGGGAAAAATTGTCTTTGGTACTTGGCACCTTGGTCCAATTTACGCGGTGGCATTGTGTTCCTGCAAGAATGGGCCGCGACGTGCGGGCCATGGGAGCCCCATGCTACAACTTCGCTCGCGTCCCCAAACAAACCTGGAAAGTTGCACATGGCAAGATTCCGCATCCCGGAGCCTTTCTGTCCGATGAAATGCATGATTTCCGTTGCCAAGTGCTGAGGCACTAATGCCACCGCCTTCATCTCACATCACAATTGTGGAACACCCTTTCCATGCCCACGTACGTCCACCAGCGCCCAACCACACGTTGGATAGTACACTAGTACACAACGCTTTGGCGGTGGGCAAACAAGCCATCCCCAACATATGACAACCTTCGTGACCAAGTGTGTATCATAGCGCCGGAGAAGCCACCGGGGAAGTGCCTCGAAACAGCAGCGCACGACAAAACAACCATAGATAATACCTAGCCAAGTGTGGGCCACCATGGTAGCAAAGACGGGTCTTGGTGATGAACCAAGTCTAGAATGATGAGCAGCCCTGCACTAAGTGCCATGGCCCATAAAGGATTTGGGGATGCCAATGATTGCACAACCCATTGAAATTGCAACCAAGCAAGAGACTCGGGCAGAAGAGGAGCTTGCAAAGGCAATGCTAGCAAGCGCACAGCCACAGAATTGGGCAAAGAAGAAAGGGAAACGGGAGGTGGAGTAGGCAGAATTGCGAGCGGAGCCAGGAGACAAGCTGCCGTATCAGGTGATGGTGGAAGAGGAGGAGGAGGAGGAAATTGAATGGGCAACCTAGCTGCCTACCAAAAAACGCATCCGTGAGATAGCAGAGTCTGCCAGAGTCTGCTGTACAGCAGCACTAGAAAAACTGCATTGCACCACAGCCCACTGTCTAGCAAGAAGACGTTGTGACAACCCGTGACAACCCACGATGACTTGCGCAGATTCTGGGTTGCCCAGTGCTGTACACCAATCAAATTTTCCAGCGTTCTCCCGAGCACACTTAATGAATCCTTGAGCGTCTGGAAATCAAAAAAGAAAGAACATAGACCTTGGGACCCATGAGCATTGTGAGCCTTGGAGCTATGATTCTGGTTTTTTGTGACGGCGGCTGCACCTCTTTGTCACAGGGATCTCCCACGGGTGTGGGCCCTGCTGGACCTGCAATCCCAAGTAAGCTTTCCAAAAAATGAAGCCCTCTGATCTGCCTGGTCATATGCATGAGCAGCCGGCTGTTGCTCCCTTTCTTCAAGACTTATCTGCTTGACCATGGCTGATTGTGCGATGTCTTTCATTGATGAATGGCCCTCTGGTGCCTGTCATCAAGCAGTGAAATGCGGTGTATTCACTGCAGCAGCTCTGGGACTGGTTGGATGCATTCTGGCAGGTACTGCTTTGCAGCATACCCTATATTCTCGATGGTTTCAGCTGAACCCCTGCCCCTGCACCCCTCACTGTTCATTCAAAGCTCT
This sequence comes from Eutreptiella sp. 'Long Island Sound 2002', assembly GCA_964036045.1. Lineage (NCBI taxonomy): Eukaryota > Euglenozoa > Euglenophyceae > Eutreptiales > Eutreptiaceae > Eutreptiella > Eutreptiella sp. 'Long Island Sound 2002'. The sequence continues at coordinate 21,703,831 of OZ038380.1, read as the reverse complement.
GCAGCATTTCAAGCAATCCTTCGTGCAGTTAAGTGCTGTCAGGATTTGGTGATATCATGGTTTTTTTTTTGCATGATGTCTTGTCTTCCTAGTATTCTGAAATTTGGCTTGAGGAAAGCACCGCAGTAGCACCAGATCAGAAAGATTGTATTTGCATTTTCCTGTGTCGCTGTGCAAGGGGCAAGCTCGCCTGTTGGGGGCCGATCGGTACTTCGCAGTACACTTGTTCCATCTTTTTTGCTGCAGAAGGTAGACGGCAGTTTTGTATTTTGGTACAATACACTGTCTGGGAAGGGTTACTTCCAGATGTTCTGGTTCTGGGAAACCAACCCAGAAATGGGTGCTGTGTACTGCACAAATGCACAAGGGTGACGGGGCTAGGCTGTGGCAGGGGGTGCCATAAGGACGCTCACTCTTTTTTTTTTTTTACTATGGCATCCTCTCTCTGATGGTGGAGACACACCAGATTCTGAGGTACCTCAGTTGGTAGTTGTACTATACACGCAGCCTGAGGTCCCAGGTTCAATTCCCAGTTCACGTAATATTTTGGCTTCGCTTTTTTGGTCTTTTTTGTGTCTGCATGTTACCCCCAGGATTGTGTTTGGCTTCTTTTTTTTTTGGTCTGGTTTATGTCTGCATGTTACCCCCAGCGGTTACCCACCAACCGCCATCGGTTACCCACCAACCGCCATCGGTTACCCACCAACCACCATCGGTTACCCACCAACCGCCATCGTAGGGCGTATTGGACACTCTGAGTTTTTTTTATTATTTTATTACGGCACCCCCTGGGCTGTGGTGATGTGATGTGAGCGTGGATATGAAGGTGATAAAACCTCAAAGTCATTTCTCTGCAGACCCCTGGTGTAGTATTTGCGGCCTGCCACGCGACCCCAGTTCAATAGTGTGAAAGTCCAAGGCAAGTCAGGCCTTGCTGACCTGCATGCGATCCAGTGCTGATGCAAGAAGGACCCTAACCTCATGCTCACTGCAGGGGATGCCTTCCACTTTGGGATATGTCAACGGATCCAAAGCTCAGTATGTCTTCCAGGGTCATCACTGGTGGATTGCCCAGCATTATGGTCCCTTGATCCTGCCATCCCCCACAATCCTTGAACCTGTGATCCACACTTGGTGTCCATCCCACAATCCCCCTCAATCCCTCCATCCCCGAATCTCTTGCCCCCCGCCCCCCCAACCTTCCCATTCTCATCCTGTGTGTCATCGCCGCTGCTTCAGGTATTCGTCAGCAAACCACCTACACCACATCCTTGGCTGCCATGTCCACAACAAGCCAGGCTCGCAGACACGTCGTCACCCACACCCTGCATCCCAAACCCCTTGTACACAGTGTGACTGCCTCGAGTGCCATGCCAACACCTGCTTCAGCCGTGCAACGTGATTTGCCTCCGTCCAATTCTCTTGGTGCCCGTGGTCAAGCGCAGGTATTCTGATTTTCACTTGACTTCCCACTGGTCCCGATACTGGATGCCGCGCACAGCCCTATTGCAGGGCTCAGACACTCTTATTGTCCGGACTGTCGTTAGATCACCATCGGAAAAAGGGGGTAAAAGGGAGGCAACTTGGGGCAGAAGTGCTTGGGAGTAGTTCCAATGATACCATGGCACACCATCACGTGGAAGCGATTGTTGTCTCGTTGGGCCAACCAAAAAAGTCAGTTGTGAATACCAGAGCAGAGATGTAGCATTGCCCCTGACCAAATGTACAATTTATGGGAAGCATATTTAATACATGTGTGTGTGTGTGTGTGTGTGTGTGTGTGTGTGTGTGTGTGTGCGAGGCCAGCGGCTAGCTGCTGGGGCGTGCGACCGGTGCCGCTCTCTCCTCCCGCTTAGTGGGCACGTCTGCCGATGGTTGTGGGCATGCCCCGATTTCACGGCTCAGGAGGAGATGGGAGAACACCTGCCGCACCTGGCATCACATTGCTAGGACATGTGGCTTGAGCGGCTACAGGCCCCTGGGTCGGAGCGTGTCCCCGCCCGCCCGAAGGGGGATAGGCGCTGATGCCTTATGCCCGATGCCCGTGGCGAGCCCTGGCACAGGGGGTGCCCCTTGTGGCGCTATAGGTGCACGGCGGTCTTGGACGGGGCCGGGGCACGGTGGCGGCCCGATACTTAGATGCCTGCAGCATAGGGCACCATCATGCGACCAATGCTGGTGCATGTGGTATGGTATCAGCCGGGGCTGCCGCGCCGGCCATGTGGGCCACGAGCGCTGTGCCGCACTGGCTGTCGCGCGCTCCCCCAATTCAACGGCTGCCGGGCCCGGCACACCGCGTCTTGGCGCTGCACGAACGGCGGGAGGGGGTGCAAGGGGGCCGCACCTTGGGGGGTGGGGGGGGGGACTCCGCGGGTCCTAGGAATGCACCCCCCCCACACACACACCCCACCAAGGGGCCTTTGGCCAACAATAAGTTGCAAAGGTGCTGACCTCAGGACAAGCATGAATTAAGTACTAGCCAGGCCACTGGCCAAATGGCAAATACACGCGTCTATGCGCTTATTTTTCAAAAAATGCCCTTTTGGGGGGGATGACTCTTGTTTATTGACACTTATTGGTGTTTATTGACATTTCCACATTCATTGTTCATGGTTTTTGTCCCCTTTGTGGCGTATTTTTAGAGCATTTGTGTCTTTGTGCATGTTTGAGGGTATCAAAGTTGGAAGCTGGTGCAGGTAAGGGGAGGTGATTAGCATTCTGTCCGCCGGCATGGTTCATCATAGTGGGAAGATGTGGGATGTGGGTCATGGCATAAACCGACACACGGACACACCATCTACACTCATTCATGTCATGCATTCATGTCATGCGCATGTGCGCATGTATGTGATTAACAACTTTTCATGTTCCGTATGTCCCTCTATCAGACACTCTTTCCCCTCCTCATTGTTCACATGGGGTGTGAGGTATGGATGCACCTACTTGGCCCGGTTGCGGATGAGGGTGCGGCTTGGATGCATTTCCGCAATGTTGCCGAGGCCCGCGGTTACCTCCATTCCGACGCGGGAGGGTCTTTGCGGCACCTCAAGCACACCCAAGTCGCCCATGTAGCCAAAAACGATGCCACCCGGGTTTCCCATTCCTTCACCTTCAAGTAGCTAGCTTCCATGGTTGTCGCTCGGCCCGCGTGTACGCAGCTGGTAGCCACACCCACCTTGGCATCGTTTGGGTTGGTTGTTGTGCGTTGCGCTTGTTGCGGTGCAAACATTTGTGGTGTGAGACACTCTTGCACTAGGTGCAATGCAATTGTCGACGACGCTTGTATGGCGTGCGTCGGAACCGAGGTGCACTGCTTCGCATGCCCATGACTAACCCGGAGGGTAATGCTCAATTGGTAGCGCTCAATGGGGGCCATATTATCCCCAGTTATCGCTCCCGCTTTTCAGGGGCTGAGATTTTGAGGTAGCAAATGGCCTGCAGACTTTTAAGCTCGCACACTTTCTCTCACAGTTTGACACCCGGTCTGCAAATGACATCTGCAAATTGCTTTTTCGCCTGTATTCCATATGCAGGGCGCATGGGAACACAATGTTGGCTGCTCCATCGTTGTTCCACTTTTTGCGGAGAAAACGTAAAAAGTGTGGTGGTTTGTTTCCAAAATGAACCATGAGTGTACAGTTAAGTTAGCAGTGACCGGACAAAGCATTGTGTATTTCAAGGCAATTTGGATGAAAACAAGCAAAAAGTATCAGGTAATTGGCACCGTTTTTGAGCCATTTGTGGTTCCAAATTGGCCCATTTCCAGGCCCTTTCGGCCTTGAGAGGTGCCAATATTGCTCAACATGGGCTCCAAATGGGCTCATTCCACTTTTTTGTGCACCCCCAATAGTCCAAAAGCATCTTTGGAAAAACAGATTTTTGATCCATTTTTGAGTGATTTTTGGTCCTCAAACCGCCTAGTTTCGTGCCATTTTGTGACCACGGAGAGGCCAAAATGGCTTGCAATGGGCTCAAAAAGGGCTCATTTCACCTTTTTAGCACCCCAAATGGTCTAAGATCATTTTTTGAAAAACCCATTTTTAACCCATTTTGACCAGTTTTTGGTCATCAAACAACCCATTTTCCAGGCCCTTTGTGACTTTGGAGGGGACAAAATGGCTTGCAATGGGCTCAAAAAGGGCGCATTTCACTTGTTTAGGCACACCTGATGGTCCAGGATCATTTTTGGAAATGCACATTTTTGACCCATTTTTTCTCATAGAACAACCCATTTTCAAGCCATTTTGCGACCATGGTGGGGCCAAAGTGGCTTCCAATGGGCTCAGAAAGGGCTCATTCCACCTGTTTGTGCACTTCCAATAGTCCAAAAGTATCTTTGGAAACACACATCTTTGATCCCTTTTTAACCAATTTTTGGTCGAGAAACTGCCCATTTTCAAGCTATTTTCCGACCATGGAGGGGCCAAAATGGCTTGCAATGGGCTCAAAAAGGGCTCATTTCACTTGTTTGTGCACCCCAAGCGGTCTAGGATCATTTTTCGAAAAACACATTTTTACCCCATTTTTGACCAGCTCTTGGTCATCAAACAACCCATTTTCAAGGCATTTTGTGAATTTGCAGGGGCGAAAATGGCTTGCAATGGGCTCAAAAAGGGCGCATTTCACTTGCTTAGGCACACCAAATGGTCTAGGATCATTTGTGGAAAAACACATTTTTGACCCATTTTTTCTCCTAGAACAACCCATTTTCAAGCCATTTTGTGACCATGGTGGGGCCAAAATGGCCCCCAATGGGCTCAAAACGGGCTCATTCCACATGTTTGTGCACTCCCAATAGTCCAAAAGTATCTTTGGAAAAATGCATTTTTGATCCATTTTTGACTAGTTTTTGATCCTGAAACAGCCCATTTTCAAGCCATTTTGTGACCATGGAGGGGCCAAAATGGCTTGCAATGGGCTCAAAAAGGCCTCATTTCACTTGTTTGTGCATCCCAAACGGTCTAGGATCATTTTTCGAAAAACACATTTTTACTCCATTTTTGACGAGTTTTTGGTCGTCAAACAACCCATTTTGAAGGCATTTGGGACTTTTGAGGGGCCAAAATGGCTTGCAATGGGCTCAAAAAGGGCTCATTTCACTTGCTTAGGCACACCTGATGGTCTAGGATCATTTTTGGAAAAACACATTTTTGATCCATTTTCTCCCCTAGAACGACCCATTTTCAAGCCATTTTGTGACCATTGTGGGGCCAAAGTGGCTTCCAATGGGCTCAAAACGGGCTCATTTCACTTGTTGGTGCACCCCCCATAGTCCAAAAGTATCTTTGGAAAAATACATTTTTGATCCATTTTTGACTAATTTTTGGTTCTGAAAAAGCCCATTTTCAAGCCATTTTGTGACCATGGAGGGGCCAAGATGGCTTGCAATGGGCTCAAAAGGTGCTCATTCCACTTGTTTGTGCACCCCAGATGGTCTCCGCTCATTTTCGGAAAAGCCCATTTTTGATCAGTTTGTGGTCGCAAAGCAACCCATTTTCAAGGCATTTTGTGACTTTAGAGGGGCCAAAATGGCTTGCAATGGGCTCAAAAAGGGCTCATTTCACTTCTTTAGGCACACCTGATGGTCTAGGATCACTTTTGGAAAACACATTTTTGACCCATTTTTGACTCATTTTTGACCCTTTTTTTGTCGCAAAACAGCCCATTTTCAAGAAAGGTTGGGATTGTAGGAAGGCCAAAACGCGCCACTATGAGCTCGAAACGTGCCAAAAACACTTGTTGAGGCATTCCATGTGGTCCACGATCATTTTTGAAAGAAGTCATTGTTTTGCACCCGGTGGACCTTGTTGACCCATTTTGGCACCAACCTCTTTGGGCTTCCTCTTGCAGCTCGCCGCAGCCCATGGGGCCTAGGTATGGGGGTTTAGACGTCGGGTAGGGCAGTTATGGGGGGTAGAAACCACCAAAAGTGGGTGGTTGCGGGTGGACTAGGTGCGCTCGAAATGGCGTTTTCAGCCACATGGCCCAAGATATGGTTCGTTTTTGGTTTGGGGCTGTCGGTGGCTAATGTGCATAAATTCTTGGTTTTGGGGGGCCTTTTGGGGGCGGTTCGGGGACATATTGTGGAGTTAGAGGGCCCTAGAGGGCCCTTCGGCACGAGGAAGTCTAGCTGCATGTGTAGGGTACCCACTATTTCCCTTCATTTGGCCGCTTTTAGCAGGTTCTAGGGTGGTTTTGGGCAAAAAAAGGCTGATTTTGGCCCTAAATTGCAGATTTTGAACTCGAGGTCCGGCATGTGCGCCGCCCGTTCCCCCCCGCCACGGTTGAGTTTCTGGCTCATACTTTGTGTGGTTGTCCCTCACACCCTTAGGTAGCATCCCCTAGAATTTTGGCCGAATCCGAAGCAGCACGATGGAGTTGTGATTTCCCCCCATTTCGCGCGTGCTTGCTTGTTGCTTGCTACTTTCTTGCTGCCTGCTGCTTGCTGCTTGCCAAGCCTGTTAGGTTCACACTAGACACTACAGAGGGTATGATTGAATATTGGGAGCTTGTGCGGGAAGGAACATCGTCTAGCAGACCTCAACGACAAATGAGGTACGCATTGGAACGTGGATGAGAGCGGCCCAAAAGGGGCTCAAAATGAGCTGTATACATCCGTTTGGGCACCACAATTAGACTAGCATCATTTTTTGAGAACCATGGGTTTGACCCGTTTTTGAGCCATTTGTGGTTCCCAATTGGCCCATTTTCAAGGCCCTTTCGGCCTTGAGAGGGGCCAAAGTTGCTCAACATGGGCTCAAAATGGGCTCATTACACTTGTTTGTGCACCCCCAATAGTCCAAAAGCATCTTTGGAAAAGTAGATTTTTGATCCATTTTTGAGTGCTTTTTGGTCCTCAAACAACCGATTTTCAAGGCATTTTGTGACATTGGAGGGGCCAAAATGGCTTGCAATGGGCTCAAAAAGGGCCCATTTCACTTGTTCAGGCACCCGACACGCTCTAGGATCAATTTTCGAAAAACTCATTTTAAATCATTTTTGACCATTTTTTCGTCGCAAAACAACCCATTTTCAAGGCATTTTGTGACTTTGGAGGGGCCAAAATGGCTTGCAATGGGCTCAAAAAGGGCTCATTTCACTTGTTTAGGCACACTTGATGGTCTAGGACTATTTTTGGAAAACACATTTTTGACCCTTTTTTTGTCGCAAAACAGCCCATTTTCAAGAAAGTTTGGGATTGTAGGAGGGCCAAAACACGCCACTATGAGCTCGAAACGTGCCAAAAACACTTGTTTAGGCATTCCATGTGGTCCACGATCATTTTAGAAAGAAGTCATTGTTTTGGAACCGTTGGACCTTGTTGACCCATTTTGGCACCAACCTCTTTGGGCTACCTCTTGCAGCTCGCAGCAGCCCATTGGGCCTAGGTATGGGGGTCTAGACGTCAGGTAGGGCAATTATGAGGGGTAGAAACCACCAAAAGTGGGTGGTTGCGGGTGGACTAGGTGCGCTGGAAATGGCGTTTTGAGCCACATGGCCCAAGATATGGTTCGTTTTTGGTTTGGGGATGTCGGTGGCCAAAGTGTACAATTTCTGGTTTTGGGGGGCCTTTTGGGGGCGGTTCGGGGACATATTGTGGAGTCAGAGGGCCCCAAAGGGCCTTTCGGCAAGAGGAAGTCGAGCTGCATGTGTAAAGTACCCACTATTTCTCTTCATTTGGCCGCTTTTAGCAGGTTCTAGGGTGGATCTCGGCTGATTTTGGCCCTAAATTGCACATTTTGAAAAGGAGGTCCGGCACTTGCGACGCCCGTTCCCGCCCGCCACGGTTGAGTTTCTGGCTCATACTTTGTGTGGTTGTCCCTCATACCCATAGGTAGCATCCCCTAGAATTTTGGCCGAATCCGAAGCAGCACGATGGAGTTGTGATTTCCCCCCATTTCGCGCGTGCCTGCTTGTTGCTTGCTACTTTCTTGCTTCTTGCTGCTTGCTGCTTGCCAAGCCTGTTAGGTTCACGCTAGACACTACAGAGGGTTATAAAACCAAGACCGGTTCCACCAGCTCGGTGACCCTAGCCCTGGCCCTGTCTATGATTGAATATTGGGAGCTTGTGGGGGAAGGAACATCGTCTAGGAGACCTCAACGACAAATGAGGTACGCATTGGAAAGTGGATGAGAGCGGCCCAAAAGGGGCTCAAAACAAGCCGTATACATGCGTTTGGGCACCACAACTAGGCTAGCATCATTTTTTGAGAACCATGGGTTTGACCCGTTTTTGAGCCATTTGTGGTTCCCAATTGGCCCATTTTCAAGGCCCTTTCGGCCTTGAGAGGGGCCAAAGTTGCTCAACATGGGCTCAAAATGGGCTCATTACACTTGTTTGTGCACCCCCACTAGTCCAAAAGCATCTTTGGAAAAGTAGATTTTTGCTCCATTTTTGAGTGCTTTTTGGTCCTCAAACAACCGATTTTCAAGGCATTTTGTGACATTGGAGGGGCCAAAATGGCTTGCAATGGGCTCAAAAAGGGCCCATTTCACTTGTTCAGGCACCCGACACGCTCTAGGATCAATTTTGGGAAAACTCATTTTAAATCATTTTTGACCATTTTTTCGTCGCAAAACAACCCACTTTCAATGCATTTTGTGTCTTTGGAGGGGCCAAAATGGCTTGCAATGGGCTCAAAAAGGGCTCATTTCACTTGTTTAGGCACACTGGATGGTCTAGGACTATTTTTGGAAAACACATTTTTGACCATTTTTTTCTTCGCAAAACAGCCCATTTTCAAGAAAGTTTGGGATTGTAGGAGGGCCAAAACACCCCACTATGAGCTCGAAACGTGCCAAAAACACTTGTTTAGGCATTCCATGTGGTCCACGATCATTTTAGAAAGAAGTCATTGTTTTGCACCCGGTGGACCTTGTTGACCCATTTTGGCACCAACCTCTTTGGGCTACCTCTTGCAGCTCGCAGCAGCCCATTGGGCCTAGGTATGGGGGTCTAGACGTCAGGTAGGGCAATTATGAGGGGTAGAAACCACCAAAAGTGGGTGGTTGCGGGTGGACTAGGTGCGCTCCAAATGGTGTTTCGAGCCACATGGCCCAAGATATGGTTCTTTTTTGGTTTGGGGATGTCGTTGGCCAATTCGTACAATTTCTGGTTTTGGGGGGCCTTTTGGGGGCGGTTCGGGGACATATTGTGGAGTCAGAGGGCCCTAAAGGGCCTTTCGGCAAGAGGAAGTCGAGCTGCATGTGTAGAGTACCCACTATTTCCCTTCATTTGGCCGCTTTTAGCAGGTTCTAGGGTGGTTCTCGGCAAAAAAAGGCTGATTTTGGCCCTAAATTGCAGATTTTGAAATGGAGGTCCGGCACTTGCGACGCCCGTTCCCGTCCGCCACGGTTGAGTTTCTGGCTCATACCTTGTGTGGTTGTGAGTGTGTAATGAGCCCATGACCTTGCCATCACCCGTAAGTATGCACTTAAAATCCTTCCACACACCCTCTCTATACTATGTGCATTCACTTTGAAGGTGATGCACTTCATCACTGGTGTTGGCTTATAAGCCAATAGTGACAAGGCAAGCCCCATCATCTGGACCATGTAGGCAAAACCAAATGGCCCAACGGTGGATATCACTAGCGGCCCGGATCCCCTCACCCCAACAATGGACTAACATGTCACGCTTCGTGACTGATATCCACCACAAAGGTCTGGCATCCGGGCAGATGACCACACATATTTTTGGGTGGTCACCGGTACATCTTCTTTTTCACGGGATAAACGGTGCTGGGTATGCACCACATTCTCAAGTGTATGCGTCCCCGCACTCCCTTAATGCAGGCCCCTACCGTTGTACATCCATGTTGTTGCTGTATACAGTGTGAAGGCTGCCCGCAAACGGTCTAGGTCTTCCTGTTTGCAGTCCCTAGGCAGCTTGTACATTCGGCAGGTGTATAACCGCAGCCGCCTCACCCACTTCCACACTACAATGGCGCGTCATAGAGTGGCGTCGTTGGAACTGCTCGCTGCGCTTAGAAAGATCCCTCCAGGGGTGTCCATCATTGTGTCGTCCACAACTAGGGCGACACATACCCTTTGGATAATGGCCCGGCGGTCTTGCGCCCGTCGTTCCCCGAGCGTCCCATATGCCTTCAAGGGTTGTAATGATGACATGAATTGGTCAACTTGTGTATTGATAGCTGGCATGGTAGCTGTTGAAAAAACGGTGGGGCATATGGGGCGATGGAAGCCTGCTAGAAACTAGCTAGTACCCTGATGGAACCTCTACTGGCACTGGTTCTAGTATTGGAACTCCCGCGCGAACCCCCCCCCCCCTGTTGGAACCCCTTCAAGTGTTGGACCACCCGCTGGACAGGAGCGAAGGTTCCGGGAACCCTCCAACCCACTTGCAAACTCACATGGAGAGACACCACATGATCGACAGGGCAAGACAAAAAAAAGTGTACGCAACTTTCAGCGTGGTTCAGGGGTCCTCACAACCCAACCAAATAGCACTTGCAATCAGAGATCTCATGTGAGCGGCGGCAAGAAAACGTTCCATTGCTGTGGGCCCAAGGACTTGGTACACTTCACGGGAGGGGGGGGCTAAGGAGTCGGTTCCAAACTGATAGCAGTTGCAAGTAGAATGTTCTTGTCAGCAGGAACAAAGGTAGGTACCTTGCTGGGGGGCCAAGGACTTGGTGCACTTCCCAGGCAGGGCGAGTGATTCATAGGCAATCAACGCAAGTGCCCTGGCACTTTGTACCGGCCGCCACGATATGGCCCCCGAAAAATGGACATGTTCGTGAACGCACACACACAATGCACACGGTCATGCCAACAGTGAGGGCATGACCGCGAAGGTTGTTTCCGCAATGCCGCATGGCAAGCAGCCATACGGGTGCTAAGAGCGCGCGCAAGTATGTTTGCGTGTGCACGCCCAGCCATCCTTTGGTGCAGGCCTCCCCATCCCTCCCCATTCCCAGGGGCATCCCACAAAGGTGTCTCGCCGATGGGTTCAATCCTTTGAACCCTGGCCCGGTAGGCCTCGTCGACAACGCTGCTAAACGTTGTCTCCCTCTTCCTTGCCTCTTGTTCCCCCATTTCCGCCGCCACGGCCCGATCACACACACCCATGCTCCGCCTCCAGATCCTTCATGGGCGCCGTCATCGACGCGATCACCTCATCCCTTTCCACCACCCGAGCCTTCAGACTCTCGACCTCCATTTGCAGCCTCTGCACCCGCGCCTCCACCTTCCCCTTCATGGCTGCCTCCAGGGCAGCTAGGGGGACAGTGTCCCTCACACCAACCCCCACAGCCCGTGTCGGGCTCTCTCGGCACTTAGCCGTGACATGTTAAGTCGTCGCCACTAAGAACGGGGGGGGGGGGGGCACGGGGACGTCGCCTGTGAAGCCCTGTTGGGAGAGCGCCTTTTTGGGCCTCTTGTTTTTTTTGGGGGGTTCTCCCCTCTTCTCCCACCTCCAGGGCGCGGTCTTTCGTGTGCCCCCGCCATCCATACCCGCCCTTCTTGCGGGTGGCCACCAACTCTCCCCAACAGTCGCTGACCATAACACCCACTACCTCAGCGCCCACTTTCCGAAAACCCCGCAAGCTCTGCACCAACGACAACCCGTTCTCCGGATTGTACAGCTCGTAGCTGTATGAAAAACCCCCGCCCCCAAAATTGGAGGAGAGGGGTCCCGGACCTACCACAAAAGGGAACTTTGTTTTTTCCCTCCACGCCGATCCCCATCCCATTGGATCCGGACCGGGCAGGACAAACGAAATATTCCCAATTTGTCCATCCTCACCTCCACTGCCAACACCTATAATCACCCCGCGTTCCCTGCCACAAGGCCTCCGCAAGGGCTCGCACGATCACCGGCGCCTTGGCCGGCCAAGACACCGGTGCCATGTCCGAGGTACCATCCACTGGCTCCTCCACGATGGGGCTGCGAGCTTGGGGACCGGGCTGCGGGCTTGGCTAGGGGCCCGTGCCAGTTCCGCCGCCAGCTGGCACATGATGAGGGTGCGCCACGGGTCGATGCTGACGCTTGGTAGAAAACAGGTGATGATTGCAACCAAAACCATGTTGGAACCTCTGCTGGAAACTCTGTTGTAACCTCCGGTGGAAACGGTTCCACTTCTAGAACCTCCGCTGGTACCCCTCCAAAGTCACATGATTCCTTGAAAATGAGTTGTTTTGCGGCGAAAAAATGGTCAAAAATGAGTTACAAATGTGTTTATCCAAAATTGATCCTAGAGCATTTCGGGTGCCTAACCAAGTGTAATGCAACCTTTTTGAGCCAATTGCAAGCCCTTTTGGCCCCTCTAAAGTCACAAAATGGCTTGAATATAGGCTGTTCTAGGACACAAAATGGGTAAAAAATGGGTCAAACATGTGTTTTTCAAAAAATGATCTTAGACCATTTGGGGTGCCAAAAAAGTGAAATGAGCCGTTTTTGAGCCCATTGCAAGCCATTTTGGCCCCTCCAACGTCACAAATTGCCTTGAAAATCGGTTGTTTGAGGACCAAAAAGCACTCAAAAATGGATCAAAAATCTGTTCTCCCAAAGATGCTTTTGGACTATTGGGGGTGCACAAACAAATCTAATGAGCCCATTTTGAGCCCATGTTGAGCAACTTTGGCCCCTCTCAAGGCCGAAAGGGTCTTGAAAAATGGGCCAATTGGGAACCACAAATGGCTCAAAAACGGGTCAAACCCATGGTTCTCAAAAAATGATGCTAGTCTAATTGTGGTGCCGGACGGATGTATACGGCTCATTTCGAGCCCCTTTTGGGCCGCTCTCATCCACTTTCCAATGCGTACCTCATTTCTCGTTGAGGTCTCCTAGACGATGTTCTTTCCCCCACAAGCTCCCAATATTAAATCATTGACAGGGCCAGGGCTAGGGTCACCGAGCTGGTGGAACCGGTCTTGGTTTTATAACCCTCTGTAGTGTGTTTTTGAGGTACACATTGGAAAGTGGATGAGAGCGGCCCAAAAGGGGCTCAAAATGAGCTGTATACATCCGTTTGGGCACCACAACTAGACTAGCATCATTTTTTGAGAACCATGGGTTTGACCCGTTTTTGAGCCATTTGTGGTTCCCAATTGGCCCATTTTCAAGGCCCTTTCGGCCTTGAGAGGGGCCAAAGTTGCTCAACATGGGCTCAAAATGGGCTCATTAGATCTGTTTGTGCACCCGCAATAGTCCAAAAGCATCTTTGGAAAAACAGATTTTTGATCCATTTTTGAGTGCTTTTTGGTCCTCAAACAACCGATTTTCAAGGCAATTTGTGACATTGGAGGGGCCAAAATGGCTTGCAATGGGCTCAAAAAGGGCTCATTTCACTTTTTTAGCACCCCAAATGGTCTAAGATCATTTTTTGAAAAACACATGTTTGACCCATTTTTTACCCATTTTGTGTCCTAGAACAGCCTATATTCAAGCCATTTTGGGACCATGGAGGGGCCAAAATGGCTTGCAATTGGCTCAAAAAGGGCCGATTACACTTGGTTAGGCACCCGAAATGCTCTAGGATCAATTTTGGATAAACACATTTGTAACTCATTTTTGACCATTTTTTCGTCGCAAAACAACCCATTTTCAAGGAATCATGTGACTTTGGAGGGGTACCAGCGGAGGTTCCAGCAGTGGAACCGTTTCCACCGGAGGTTACAACAGAGTTTGCAGCAGAGGTACCAACATGGTTTTGGTTGCAATCATCACCTGTTTTCTACCAAGCGTCAGCATCGACCCATGGCGCACCCTCATCATGTGCCAGCCGGCGGCGGAACTGGCACGGGCCCCTAGCCAAGCCCGCAGCCCGGTCCCCAAGCTCGCAGCCCCATCGTGGAGGAGCCAATGGATGGTACCTCGGACATGGCACCGGTGTCTTGGCCGGCCAAGGCGCCGGTGATCGTGTGAGCCCTTGCGGAGGCCTTGTGGCAGGGAACGCGGGCTGATTAAGGGTGTTGGCAGTGGAGGTGAGGATGGACAAATTGGGAATATTTCGTTTGTCCTGCCCGGTCCGGATCCAATGGGATGGGGATCGGCGTGGAGGGAAAAAACAAAGTTCCCTTTTGTGGTAGGTCCGGGACCCCTCTCCTCCAATTTTGGGGGCGGGGGTTTTTCATACAGCTACGAGCTGTACAATCCGGAGAACGGGTTGTCGTTGGTGCAGAGCTTGCGGGGTTTTCGGAAAGTGGGCGCTGAGGTAGTGGGTGTTATGGTCAGCGACTGTTGGGGAGAGTTGGTGGCCACCCGCAAGAAGGGGGGGTATGGATGGCGGGGGCACACGAAGGACCGCGCCCTGGAGGTGGGAGAAGAGGGGAGAACCCCCCCAAAAAAACAAGAGGCCCAAAAAGGCGCTCTCCCAACAGGGCTTCACAGGCGACGTCCCCGTGCCCCCCCCCCCCCGGTTCTTAGTGGCGACGACTTAACATGTCACGGCCAAGTGCCGAGAGAGCCCGACACGGGCTGTGGGGGTTGGTGTGAGGGACACTGTCCCCCTAGCTGCCCTGGAGGCAGCCATGAAGGGGAAGGTGGAGGCGCGGGTGCAGAGGCTGCAAATGGAGGTCGAGAGTCTGAAGGCTCGGGTGGTGGAAAGGGATGAGGTGATCGCGTTGAGGACGGCGCCCGTGAAGGATCTGGAGGCGGAGCATGGGTGTGTGTGATCAGGCCATGGCGGCGGAAATGGGGGAACAAGAGGCAAGGAAGAGGGAGACAACGTTTAGCAGCGTTGTCAGCGAGGCCTACCGGGCCAGGGTTCAAAGGATTGAACCCATCGGCGAGACACCTTGTGGGATGCCCCTGGGAATGGGGAGGGATGGGGAGGCCTGCACAAAAGGATGGCTGGGCGTGCACACGCGAACATACTTGCGCGCGCTCTTAGCACCCGTATGGCTGCTTGCCATGCGGCATTGCCAGAACAACCTTCGCGGTCATGCCCTCACTGTTGGCATGACCGTGTGCATTGTGTGTGTGCGTTCACGAACATGTCCATTTTTCGGGGGCCATGTCGTGGCGGCCGGTACAAAGTGCACTTGCGTTGATTGCCTAGGAATCACCCGCCCTGCCTGGGAAGTGCACCAAGTCCTTGGGCCCCCAGCAATGGAACGTTTTCTTGCCACCGCTCACATGAGATCTCTGCTTGCAAGTGCTATTTGGTTGGGTTGTGATGACCTCCGAACCATGCTGAAAGTTGCGTACACTTTTTTTTGTCTTGCCCCGTCGATCAGTGTCATGTGGTGTCTCTCCATGTGAGTTTGCAAGTGGGTTTTGCAGGGTTCCTGGAACCTTCGCTCCCGTTCCAGCGGGTGGTCCAACGCTTGAAGGGGTTCCAGCACGGGGCGGGGGGGGGGGTTCTCGCGGGAGTTCCTATACTAGAACCAGTGCCAGTAGAGGTTCCATCGGGGTACTAGCTAGTTTCTAGCAAGCTTCCATCGCCCCATATGCCCCACCGTTTTTTCAACAGCTACCATGCCAGCTATCAATACACAAGTTGACCAATTCATGTCATCATTACAACCCTTGAACGCATATGGAACACTCGGGGGGCGACGGGCGCAAGACCGCCGGGCCATTATCCAAGGGGTATGTGCCGCCCTACTTGTGGACGACACAATCAAGATGATGGACACCCCTGGAGGGATCTTTCTAAGCGCAGCGAGCAGTTCCAACGACGCCACTCTATGACGCGCCATTGTAGTGTGGAAGTGGGTGAGGCGGCTACGGTGATACACCTGCCGAATGTACAAGCTGCCTAGGGACTGCAAACAGGAAGACCTAGACCGTTTGCGGGCAGCCTTCACACTGTATACAGCAACAACATGGATGTACAACGGTAGGGGCCTGCATTAAGGGAGTGCGGGGACGCATACACTTGAGAATGTGGTGCATACACAGCACCGTTTATCCCGTGAAAAAGAAGATGTACCGGTGACCACCCAAAAAATATGTGTGGTCATCTGCCCGGATGCCAGACCTTTGTGGTGGATATCAGTCACGAAGCGTGACATGTTAGTCCATTGTTGGGGTGAGGGGATCCGGGCCGCTAGTGATATCCACCGTTGGGCCATTTGGTTTTGCCTACATGGTCCAGATGATGGGGCTTGCCTTGTCACTATTGGCTTATAGGCGAACCCCAGTGATGAAGTGCATCACCTTCAAAGTGAATGCACATAGTATAGAGAGGGTGTGTGGAAGGATTTTAAGTGTATACTTACGGGTGATGGCAAGGCCATGAGTTCTAGAAACGGGGGAGGCAAATTTTGGCGGGGATGTAGGGATTACAAGTGACCTCACCCTGTAGACGAATTACCCACAGAGGTACAATGGGGGGCGTTTTTAAGGGATATCTAGGGTAGAGTAGGGACGTTGACCACGGCATTTGCTGTTTTGCAAACATGTTCAAGAACCGGCTCACAAGCAGCCTTCTAAAGTGGGTGAAAGGTGTTCCGCATATTCGGAATATTATGGATAGCTCTCTAGATGTTTGTGATGATTTGCAACATGATACAAAAAGCACCCCTGCCGCAGAGCGCTTGTTCCAAAAGCGAACAAAGGAAGGCTAGTTTGATATATCTACCAGGAAGCTTTTCTCGCTGAACCCTGCTTATGCGACCCGCTTAGTGGCTGCCTTAAGTCAACCCTTTCTGATGCGGCACGCTGGGGGGTAGCTGTTTAAGTTGTTGTGGATGTGTTGCTGCGCAATTTCACAAGCCTGTATGGTTTGCGGAAGGACGGTGTGCCACCGGCTGCACAAATCAGTGCAGCTCGGGTACACAGTGCCAAGATTGGGGGGTGTTGGGTGAACATGGGGTGGGAGGGCTCCCCTTGGGTGCATTGGGTGGTAGCGCACTCCGCTGCCCCGCTCAGGAGGTATGGGACATCATGCATTTGTAGTAGCATATCCTCTAAGCACGGCCACAAACCCTTTAAAGTTGCGGTGAAGAACCGCTTTCAGGGTTGGTGCCGTCAACGGCCTTACATGTCCTGCCGTGGGTTGGGACATGTTATGGGAATGGATATTGGCCGCCGCAGGCAGGCCGCACGCAACAATCTCCAACGGCTTGAGGCCCTACGGGATAGGAGAAAGCGGCACTGCACCTTTGTTTTGTGTTGGAGTCCATATTTTTGCTTACGTTGTGTTCCCATGGGGTAGTGATGTGGGAAGGGGCACATCCTCAAAGCGACAAATTCGCCACTGGAGCCCCCCACTAGAACCGATTCTAGCGCTAGAACCTCCCTCCGGAACTCCCGCCGGAACCGCATCTAGCCCTAGAACCCCCGCCAGAACCCCCACCAGAACCCTTGCCAGAACCCTTGCCAGATCGCTGCGAGAACCGCTTAGGGCAGAAAAGGGGGAATTGCACAGGGCCTGCCTCGGGATCAACCTTGTAAAAAAACATTAGATGCCAACATTTCACACACAAGGAAGGAGTTTTGAGCCCCCAAATGGGGGTTTGACCCGTTACCCACAAGTTGCAAAAAACCCGCCGGAACCTTCCCTTTGAGCCCACTGTTTCCGGAGGGACACCCCACTGCGGGTTGGTTTTTGTACCATTGGATTGTGGAGTATTTTCCGAAGACGCCTGTTGCGTTGTGTCCCCAATGGGGCGCGCACGGGAACACCTTTTCTTACCATTTGTTCGAAGGACTCCGGCGCGCTTGTACTCTGCATCCCAACTCTGGGACATGCGCATTTGCCCGTCGGTGTCCCCTTTTTACTTTTTGTATCGTGGCGTCAAGTCGCTAAATAGCTCCTTGCCTTCGCCAAGCATTGTCTATGGTGCCTTCTCTGTTCCTCCTTTGCGCACTTCCTTTGAAGTTTGGGGGGTGGGGGGACGGGCCTTTCTCTTGCTCTCCAGGGTCTTGAACGCCGAACTCTTGTAGCGATGCCGCCAATCTTCATAATCTCTTCTTCCAAGTCCAAGTCCGATCCCACCAGTGCCATGCCCGCTGATTTGCGCAGCCCCTTATTCAGTCCAGACTTTGGATCTTGCTTCTTTGGATTCCCCCTCTTGTGGGCTCTCATTGCACCTGCTTCTCATAGGATCCGCGTACTTGATTGTGTTGGTTTCTCTTTTTCGGATGCAGAGCCTGCTGCCTCTGTGTGCGCTGGGGTTGACCCCTCTGCCTCTGCCAGCACTTGCTACTATATCTTCCTCTAGGGCCTTTCCGCTTGCACTATTTTGCACAATCTTGTAGGCACCATGTCGGCGTCTCTTCTTTGCCGTGACAGCAAAAGTACGCCATTGGGTCGGTGCCGTTTGTCGCCGTGTCCCTCAACTTGGTCACCATGAAGTGGATCCTCTTGCCGTGATCTTTGCAAACCATACTGGTTGTTTAGTGTGCTGCCCACTCATACTATTCCCTGTATTTTGTTTTACAAGCTCTGTCCTGCCACAACGGGCGATTTGGGGCAACACACCTGATCTCCGAGGCTAACTAGAACAAAACTAGAACGGGCGATGAGCACTAGGTGAAAGGAAGACCTCCCAATTGCTCTTCCACCAAGGGTGTCCATGGCGTTGTCATCACAGTTCGCCATGCTCAACACCTAGAGGCCCGCTGGGGAGCGAGCCAAGCGGTCAAAATTGGCCAAGGAGATGTTGAGTTGGGTCCCATTGCCGGCGGCCACGCGGTAGGCTTCCCCCCAGTGGCCACTACACCCGGCCCCTTTGCACCGAGCAGGACTTTCAAGCCCGTTGGCAGGAGTTGTCGGCCACGTGGAATTGGATGACCCCGTTGCCACGGTGTTGCCCAAGGCCACCAGGATCTCATGGCCCGTCGCCTCATGGGTCAAGTACATACTCTGCTGGCCGTGTTTGGTGGGGTCAATCGCCCGCTCCTTCCCGTTGGCGTTCATCTTCCGGTGGACTCTAACGTGCGGAGCGTGTAGAGCTCCGAGAGTCCTCCACGAAGACTTGGGGTGACGCAAGATGAGCACTAGCTCGCACATGGAGGTGGGGGGGGGGGGTAAGGAGGCGGTGTATGCCTCAACGGCGGCGTTGCATGCCTCACCCTCTCGGCCATCCAAGCTGAGAATGCTTGGGCAGTGACACGTGTTTGCAATCTGGGTCCATCCACAAAGTGTAGTGTCACCCATGGGCCCTCCAAGTTGGACATCCCGGGTGTCCCGCTAATCGAGGGGCTTGTTAGAGGTTTTGAAATGTGGTTATCTATGCTAAGAGGGGCCGCCACGCCCCTAGATCGCACAGTGCTCCTCACCACCAACCCAATCTTCCTCTTTGTGTCCCTGAAGGAGCTTGTGACCCAGTGACCCATCTGCGCGTTGAGATGGCAACGTGGTCCCCAAATGAGGAGCTTGTCTTTGTGGCTGAGATTGCAGCAAGTTACGCATGGTAGTAGGGTGCGGAAACTTCGAGGTCACGGTTGACAACAACCCCGACGATTTCCGTTTAATCCTGAACCAAGCCCTCTTCCCATCAGCCTCCCCGCAAATTAAGGCATCCGAGTCCTGGCTCACCTTCTGGTATGCCCTATATGCGGCGTGCGCTAAACGGGCCGGCTACGATTCCCTAGGATGGGTCCGTGGATGAAGCCAGCGTCCCGACGCAGCTCCGTGCGACAGCCCAGACCCTTCCCTAGGTACGCGCTAGAAGACGCAATTTCGTTCTAGCCCAGAACGACATCGCATGGGCGTTCTAGCCTAGAATAGATCAATACTAGGAGGATATAATGTGGACCAAGAAGTGTCATTTTGTTTGTTGCCCGGCCGTGCATGCTTGCTATTGCCTGTGGTGCATTGTTCCATGTCCCCCTCTCTCAAGCTTAGAGTTTTGATGATTCATTCCAATGAAACATACCTCCACTACCCCTCGTGCACCATCTTCAACTGGGAAGGATCCCTCCCTATTGTCTAAGGCACGATGGGACTTGAGGGGGGCTAAGAGCATCAAGGATGAGCGGGTGGGCCACTACTTGGCCACGTGGGCACTATTATGCCCCTTAGCACGCCCAGAATTCAATACTGCCGTCCAATATGTCAAGACCGCCACTTCCGCTTGCACTACGAGTGGTAAGGTAGCGGCACCGCAAAGGGAGCACCCCGTCTCTCGACGCCCAAACAAAGACCGGGTGACGCCAGTACCGCCGTTGGCACCTCCAAAAGCCGGGCAGGGTTTGTATTCGCCACATGTGGGCCCTTCACACCGCGCAACATGGTTGCACGAGGAGGGCGGCCCAAGGGTAAGGGCGATCTGTTAGGGCTTGATCGATAGACCAACCCCGCGGCACGGCGTTGGCAAGGAAAAGCTCAGCCTCCAACCAGTCCAAGAGTGGCTGCCCCTCCTTCAGCGCAAACCGCTGGATGGCATCCCAATGCATCTTGATACCCACTCACAGATAGGGGTGGGGATCACGGCCTGGGAATAAGCGGCGTAGGTCGGAGCCCAAGTGCACTCCCTCTTTGCCCCGGTGCCTGTGGAACCGGGAAGACGGCCAGAGCACTCGGGCTCGCCGCAACGACGAGCCCCCGAACTGATCTATGGCTTGGGGTTACTGGTCGGACTGAATAGGGGGCTACAAGGCGATGGGCAGCCACTCGGGGGTGCGCCCCAGCCAACTGTACCTCGGGACATGCGGGGCAATCTCCTCTGTGTGTCGGGCCCAGTACTTGGCCGCCTTCTTTAACGACCTCGACCAGTGCGCCTCCAACGACTAAACTTGGAGCTTCGGGACGACAGGTTATCAGGTGCATCAAGCTCACAGGCACGCTTAGCAGTAGCAACAGGTTGCGAACGGGACATAGGAACGAGATAACGGCAGGTACGTCAAGGGCAGGAGGCGCGTCGTGTGCCTTGGAAGGCTGCATGGGTCCAACACAGTGGCGGTGTCTAGCAAGTGGGACGCAGAGGCGCGGGACACTCTACCTCGCTGAGCCGCTCACGGGTGGACGCTAGCTTTCTCAAAGTGAGGTCATCGGGCAGCACACCCCCCCCTTTTGTCCTCCCATCACCCCCAGCCCCGTAGCCCTTTCGTCGGGCTCTGCGGACACGCGTCTGTGGCACCTAGACTCTAGGGGAGGGGAAGAGGAAGACACCGTGCACGGTACGAGGGACAGGGATCAAACATCAGGTCCCAACAACGCCAACCACGTGGAAGTGTCTATTGTGTTGTGGCAAGTGAGGTGTTTTGGACACACTCCCCCACAAATGTTGACCCCCCCCAAACCCCTTCTCCCCTCCCCCATCCCCCTCTGGTGGCCGCGGCGGGTCCTGCGAATGGCCAGTGACGGCACACGCTGGGCCTGGATGTTCGCTGTAGTACACCGTCAGCCTGCCCTGCAGTGGCAAGCGGAGGCGGTGGGGCGAAGCGGGGCGTCTTTTGTAGGTTTGGGGTCCATTGGGGGATAGTAGGGGATCAGGGGTTGAGAAAGTCCCTGACGGCTAGAAATTTTGGTATACAGGGTTGGGGGGGGGTGTCGTGGTTGAAAAAAAGTTTTTCACTTCCAGGGAGAATTTCTTTTCTGCCCCCCCCCCCCCCCCTGGTCCTGACCAGCTCGTCCCTCTCAGCCGCCGTACTCCATAGGAGGGCAGCCTGTATGAAGGAGGGGGGAGCCTGAACTTTGATTGGCCCCCATCCTCGGCTCCTCTTCCTCTGTACATAGGTCCAAGGACACAAAAAGGAGTCATACCCAAAATTGCCTTTGTTTAGGCAGTTTAGTGGCACCTTTTGGTTTAGCCACTATCGGCCTTTGGCACATAGAAGTACCAGAGAACCCGGAACTCCAACCTAGCGAGCGCCCTTCTGGGCCTGAAGATAGTGCAGTAGGGCAGACCTATTGAAATGACGATCCCATGCCCCAAATTTCCCCCCCATTTACAGTGTCTCCGACATTCAGCCATACCACTGGGCAGTCTTCGCCATTGACTTCTGATGGTTCTGAGGCTTGCCGTCCGATGCATTGCCTTGAGCCACACACAGGTGGGCGGGTTGGGCATGCCTACAGATCACATTCCATTCCTGGGCCTGTGCAGCAGCAGATCCGAATGATTGGCGTGGGTGGCTGCAACTGGGCTCTTCTTCCACAGGCTTTCCATTCGGATTTGCTGGTGCTGGCACTCCCACTCCTTCATCACTTCCTTTCTTTGGGGAGCCTTGTGATGGTGTCTGCTGTCAGTGTTGCTGCCACGGTGCTTTTACTGTGGAGACCCGCCGATTACCCAAAGTCTAAGCAACCAGGAATCAGCTTGCAATCTCAAGGGAGTCCAGTGGCTTTGGCTGCCACATCCGGTGTGCTGCTGTGTGGCTGTGTGCTTGTTTGTGATTGGCCAGGCTGCACGTCTTTTGATGCAGGCATCGCAGAATAAGAGGCTTTGTAGTGTTTGATCGTTGGCAATGTCTTAAATCATGTTTGCAATACAAAATTACCCACTTCCTGACACCAATCCCTCCGCTCACCCTCCTCCCCAAGTCTCTGTGCTGCCCATGTTTTATATTGTTTTGTATTCAGATGCATTGTGGGTGGTCGGCACAGACGTTGTGCCGTAAATGGTTGGTTGGTTGATGCATCACAATGTGTGCGGAACAGGTCCCCCGGCAGGACCCCCTCGACAGCACGCCTGATGAATGGCCAACTAGGCCACGGCGTGTGTGGCAATGGTGAACACTAAGCATCAAAGTGTCACCAACCACTGGTATTCTACCTCTGTTGTATGATATCATGCATGCCAGCTGCCTCACTGTCACAGGAATTGATTGAGACAATGGGATCGCCAAACCCGCCGCCGCTCAATCAACATATCAACTGTGAAGCGTTCACAAAGCACCCAGAAAGCAAAACAACAGCACTCAGCACACCAAAAGAGGCTTGGGAAGCCACCAAACAAGCACCACATATCTGAATCAAAACCCCAGCACCAGTGAATTCCAAAGGCTGACTTGAACAATTGCTCCCCAAGGGCGGGCGGGGGCTCCCTCTAGACCTTCCCTTTTCCTCAGGCCACTTTTGATTGGGTGGTGTTGTGCATTGCAACAGCAGTGCACCTGAAATATGGAAACCAAAGCACTCAGCTCAACCCATTGGGTCAATGTGCATTTCATTTTTGACACTGTGCTGTTTGTGATATCCATGAGACACATGGTAAGCACAGATAGTGATGTGTGCGGGCTTTGCTTGGTTGAGGTGACCCAACCAAGGGGGGTGCCCTGGTTCAGAACCCGCACCCCAATCCCCCCCCCTCTGGACCCCTCTAAGCGCGGGCGCCATATACCCCCCCTTTTGGGGGTCATATGTGTACCAAGTTTCTGCCACAGTTGTCTCGCTTCTTTTGTTGCAGGCCTTGTTCGGCTGGCCCGTCAATGGCGAGTCAAATTGGCTGTAATCAGAGCTACCTCCAACCTTGCTTCCTTTGGGGTTATGCTGTGATTTTCCTCATTCTTGCCGGTACCTTGCTACAACTAGCGCAAGGTGTGGTATTTGATGTCTAACCCTTGTAAAAATCATCATTTGGGAGACAAAATCATCCTCCACTGAATGTTTGCACCCCCTAACCCCCCCCCCCTCCTAAACAACAGCATTTTTCGGGCTTTTGAGGGGCCCATGGCCCGGGCTACATGGGCCCAATGGCCACTACGTGGGTCCCTATGGGTGGTCAAGTACTTGTGTTGTCACCGAAGGATCACCCAAACCCATCCTAGGGGCGACACAACAGTTCGGGAAAAAGTCGATTTTTCTAAGTTTTTCAGCCAATGCATGCTGGGGTCAAAACTTCTGTGTGTATTGTGGGCACTGTGTGTTGATTCACACCCAGGTCTCAAGAAATTTTTTCTTGTACATGGACCCTCTTTGGAGCCTTGCAAGAACTAGAGGTCTTGGCTGCTCTGGCCTTGCCCCCCCCCCCCCCCCTCTTCAACTTCGGCGACTTTTGGCTGTGAACCCTGGTCAATTGAGAACGAGTTCCTAGCCCTGCCGCGGTGCGCGCCAGCAAGCTACGGCTCCGCCGCCCTCCCCAACCAAGGAGTGGACAGAGACAGCCGCCGTGTAGCGGCAAGTCCAAGCGCTGCAAGACAAGACAGCGTTGTAGAGGGAGCTTGCCGCGACGCGGGGTGTGTGTGCTCCGCTTTTCTCCCCCCCCCGGTGCCAATGTGGGCGGGAGCGGTGCGTTGGCTTAAGTAGCAGGAGGGCTGCCCCCTCACTGAATGCCCAATAGGTGCTTAACACCCTGGTGGCCAACACCTTGGTTCGCAACTAGTTTTGGCTAAGCTATGGCGCCAAGCCAAAACCTCCCCCTGTCAGTGGGCGGGGATAGGCAGTGGCCACTGCCTCGTGCAGCACCACCCCAGTTGCTTGTGCCGTTCGGCAATCCTGCTGCCCCACCCCTTCACCGACGCGGAGGCGGGGTGGGCAACCGAGGACATTCAAGCCGCATAGGGCAACATTGTTCTGTGAGGTACCTCCACCCCCCAGGGAACAACGTCACGGTAATGGCGAAAGGTGGTGAAGGGCGGGTATACAGCGGCCGCACGCCAAGGTCGGGGGCCCTAGAAGATGTGCGCGCCTTGTTGCCACCCATGGGCGCAGAGTACCGCACCTCACAACTGTGTGGCCCAGTGTAGCAGCCCTTTGCACCCTCCTCCCCTCGGTAACAACGGTGCAGCTGCGGCATCTGTACCAAGGCCTCCATGAGTGGGGGATCCTCCAGGTGACCCCCTAGTTGCCACCTAGCCAAACGGAAGCAACCCATGCAGCTGCGGCCATGCAGCGGGTCACTCTATTTGGCTGCTCAGTCCACGAAGCCCACCTTACGGCGGCAGCGCCCGATGCTGACGCTCCAGGGGTCGAGACAAGCAGTGGTTGTTGATTTCTTGTATTGAATCTTTTTCACAAAAGTGTATAGAACATTGTGTTGCGTGGGGTTAACTCCAAGTCCGTGGGGAACATGCGCACCAAGAAGATTTTAAACATGTTGGGCTAGATGTAATTTTGCTCACAGTGCACAATGCACTGGAAAAGCACCCTAGGGTGAGTAAGTTAGACCGTAGATCGTACGACAAAAACTCAATCGTACTTTGGGTGGGGACTAGTGGGGAGAAAAAGAAAGTCCTGGCACACCTATGGCTGAGGAACAAATGTTCCTTGGTGTTGGCCAGGGGGTGTCTCAGGTCCCGGCTTTGGATGTGCTGGATACGGTTGCCAATGGTTGGGGAATCCCGGCTGCCTTGGGGCCCGTCACTCACTCCATGGGGTGTGACTTGGGGGCTTTTGCCCGGCCGTAAATCACCACGAGCCATATGCGTAAGCGTTCGCACGGCCGCCTTCTCATACACGCGCCGCCTCACCATGGAAGGGGCAGGATGTGCAAGTGTCCCTTTGCGGGGGGTATGCCGCTTGGGACGGAGCGAGGTACAACAATGATCGAGAAGTGTGCCCAGCGTGGGTTGGCTAGATGTGGCCCGAACTGCACTCCAATGTCCCGTTATGGTAGCGTTCTGATCTCGGCTACGCAGGGTCGAGGGCATTTGCGTTCTGTGGTAGAGGCAATAGCGGGTGCCCTTTCCACGGTGGGCTCAATGAAATGGCTCCAGCCCATCCGCTCCCCTTGGATGTACAACTAGAGCGACCCCGGGCGCTCCACCGCAAATTGGTCGCGCATGAACCCCGTATCCACGAGGTTCCGCATTTGTAGAGAGTTCGACGGTGTTGAGGAGGTGTTCGCTCACCAGGGAGATGGGATCTTGCGCACAGTGGCGGAGAGGGGTCGGGGGGTCCAGGGGTAGATCCACTTGGGGTCGCGTATGTGGTGGAGGGCTGTTAGCGGTGGACCAGTACGGGGTGTGTGGTGGGCATGGGTGATGCTCTCGAGCAGCTGGGATTGTGAAGCCGGGGTATGAAGCCGTAGCTAGGGTGAAGATGTTTGAAATGACCCAATTCAACGTCTTCATCTCCAAAGTCAAGAAGGGGGGGAGCACGACATTTCTGGTTCCTTTGCAGTTGTTGGCAGGCCATGTGGCTGGGGAGTATGCACAGAGCGGAGAGGACATCGGAGTGGTCGCCAACGTGGTCAGACATCATGTGGGTTGGGAAGTTCGACGTGTCGGCGGCCAACCTGGGGGTGTACCCCGGATTGGTGCACGGCATCGCCTCCCGCCTGAAGTCCAAGACCCCGAGCATGCCCGGAGCCAGAGGCCCGCCGCAGCCGCATTCTCCCCGACCCCCGGAGGCGTTCAACAAGGCCGTGGGGGCAATCCGCCCCACCGTCGACACACAAAGCACGTTATGCTGCCTGCGTTCTAGCGTTGGTCTAGGGAATCGTTCTAGCGTTGATCTTGCCGAATAGCCCCCGCTGCGGCCGATAGAACGTCGGTAAAACGTGACTAGAACATTTGCCTAGAACGTCGATAGAACACACCTGCCTCTTGTTTCTCCTCTCAGAGGTCATCAGCAGGTAGTCGTGCGGTGCGGACCCGCGCGGGATGCGGGTGGAGTGGCGCGATGGAGGCAGTCGAAAGCACCCGTGGGGGTCGCCGAGCTGGGCCGCATGCTGGGGTCATTTAGAAGAAGGGGAAGAAGCGGAAGAGGGAGAAACATGGGGGCACCTTCCCGGTGCCGGGGGAGCTCCTCTTCCGCACCCGGGAGGAGGCGGAGGCCTTCCTCCGCGCGGCTGTGGCGGAGGCTAGGGATGACGGGGACGACGAGGACCACTAGGGAGGCGGGGGTGACCACAAGGGGGAAGGGGGTGACAGGAGGGGTGACAAGCGGGCGAGGAGAGGGGTGAGGAGGGGGTTGAGGAGGGGGGTTAGAAGGAAGGGGACATGGGGGCTGAGAAGTAGGGTGCCGGGAGCAAGGGTGCGCCCCGGCAACCCCCCACATCGCAAGAGGGGTAGCCTGCGTGTCGCCACTCGCGAAAGGGGGGCTAGGGGGCCAGGAGGCTAATCGGGCTAACCAAGTTAATCAGGCTAACCCACGACCAAGTGACCCAGCGCCAGCCCGCCAAGTGACCTTCCAATTGAGCTATGGGGTGGGGTGGGGGGCTAACCGGGCTAACCGGGGGTTGGGGTGGGGGTGGGGACCCGGCGCTGTGTCACTCGCGTCGATGATCGCGACCCAGTGATTGGCCACGGCTGGCCATGGTACCCGGGGCAGCTTCTGTATGAGGAGTGGCAGAGCAATAATATATATCGTTCTAGCGCCGTTGTACTGAAGCGTTCTAGCGACGTTCTAGCGAGCGCTAGCGGCGCTCGGTACATCGTCCCTAGAACGCCGCTACCGCAAAAAAATTTTCCACTCCGAATTCAGGTGAAAACAGTGAAATCGTGAAAAACAAAGCACGGGCCCCCAAATCCGGATGGGGGGTTCAAGGTTAAATCCCTCCAAGGACCCACCACTTACCCCCACCATGGGCGGGGGGTAACCCCCCCTTTTTTCCGTTCTAGCCTTCTAGCGCCATCTAGGCTAGAACAAAAATGGATCTTCTAGTGTGTACCTAGGGTGAAGTGTGCTCATATCATGTATGAGAATGTTGTGCACTGATGTTAAACCTGATTTGTGCACGCTGTTGGCGGGTTCTTTGCGGTGGGGGTATGTGGTTTCCCAGCCCAATGTGCTTCTCTTAGTACGCATGCAGTCCCATGGCATCTTCTTTTGATCCCAAGCAGTACCTCCCCTTCCTTGATGTGGGATGCTCTGATCTACCGGATTCTTGAAATACGGAGATTCTCAGTAGGACACATGGGACTCACATGCCGAGAAACCCTTGACAGACCTCGCTAAGCTAGAGTCCCGTACACCACCGTCCCAACCACTGCTCCCTCAAATCGGCCAATTACCCATGTGGACATCCCTCCCTTGTCGAATGGGGGCCCCACTTGTCCTTTCTTCCCCGCTGGCATTTCCGGCTGCCACTGCCGTTCCACGAGAACCCCCCATTCCCCCGGAACCCCCCCCACCCCACCCACAGGGGTTTGTCCTTCTGGACCCCCCGCTCATCCACCCACACCCACTTCCCCCGTCCCCAAAATATTGTGATGCACACGGTGCATGACAAAGCGGACAGTTAAAGCTGAACTCTCCGGGGGCAGGAGAAGGGAGTAGTCGAGGGCCGGGGGCGGGGCTCCGCCAGGACGGCGTGGTGCCAAGGCATGTCCATGATGACTGCCGCCTCCTGTCCGCCCAAGAAAGACCGCAACCACACCATGCCCGAAACCTCTCCCTTCTCCGCCACCACCTGTGCCTCCACTTCCTCTTTCACCTTCCCCTCCTTCCCCTCATCCACCTCCTCCACCTCCTCCTTCACGTCCTCCTTCACCTTCCTACCCTGACCAACCCAGTCCTCCAACCGCTGCACTACCCTCCCCCCAATTGTTCCACGTTCCCCTTCCGCACTTGCGCCTCCTTCTGCGCCTTCTGCGGCTTGCCCCTTGCCCAGTCCGCACGGTCCTCCTCCCCCTCCTTTGTCTCTCATTGCCTCACCTTCCCCTCCGCCCTCGACCTTGCTGCCCGTTGTGCCCCCAATGAACCGGAGAGCCTTAGGAGCTCGGCCTCCCGCGCCTCGAGGTCCACTAGCTTGAAGGGGGACACCCTTCCCTTTCCTTTGCCCTGGCCCTCCTCCACCACCTCCTCCACCTCCTCCGCCTCCTCCGGCTTTAACGCCGCGGCTGATTTGTTGGCGGTGCACAGGTGAGGTGGTAGCAAGCGAGGAGGAGGATACTTGGCTTGGGGTTTGGGCTCGGGTCGGGGCTGAACTTGGGGTTGTTGGAGCAGCTCCGCGTCAGGTTGGCGGTTCGGCGTTGCTAAGGAAAAATTGCGGCACCGTTCTAGCGAAGTTTCCGGAAGCTGTTCTAGCGGGGTTCTAGCGATGTTTCAGCGAACGATCGCGCTGCTTAGATCAAATGCAGGACGCTTCCCTAGATCAACGCTAGAACGCACGGCAAAATACCTGCTCCATGATTTGTTTGATGAGCTTGGCATTCGGATTGGCCATGATGATGAAGAGTGTATCCAAGGGAAGCCAGCATGTTGCCCTGGCCCCTCCTCACCTCCATGGCATCCCTGCCCGAGCATCGAACTTGCAAACGTGGCCCGCCGTGCACCACCCAAGACACGTCGAAGTACGCAAAAAGCCAAGTCATACTTTGTGCTTGCACACTGGCCTCCCTAAGGATGGTCCAACATTTACGCCTTGACACCTCATGGACCGCATTCCCGTGAATGGCTTGCCCCCCACGATTGTTGTGCTCATTATGCACATGTTTCAGAAAGCGGTTGATTCTTTCTGACATGTCGTGACAAAACATGGCCAACCCAAATGGCCAAATGTTTTGCAACATGGCATCTACATCATGCTCAAGGCTGAGTAGATACCATGATGCTGTACCGAGGGTGCAGTGACGGCGGAAATCCTGCGCCACTGCAGTGCAGTTAAATTGGTTAGGACCCTGATATGTACAATACTGGGTCTGCCGGAGGTCCTACATGTCTGCGACGGCCTTGTATTTGGCCGAACCAGGCCCAATACCAAGGCACCTAGCAATATCCGGCCATGACCTAAAAAATTCAACCGTTTCTTCCCCATATGGGGAAGGTGCCCCTAAACGCTCCAACGTGCACGTCTCTCTGACAGGAGGACTTGCAGGTCGTGACGTAGCGAAGGGGTGACCCCCCTAGCCTCTTGGTCAACAAACTCCCCCAGCAAGCGGCCCATCGCCATCGTCAAATGCAAAATGCACAAGACGCCCCGGGCACAGGGCAATTTCAAAATTGGTTTAATATTGCAACCAGCGGCTTGCAAAGAAGGCGTCCCAAGGAGGAAGGCTATGTAGTGGGCCTCATCACCCTCCATGGTCCGCGCGATAGCACGACCCTCCCAAGTCTTCTTTTGGGCATTCCATATTCCCTCATTAAACATGGACTCCACGCGGGGGCATGTGGACACCCCGATCACCCTCCGTGTCCACGGTGGAACCCCCCCCCCCCCCGAGGATCATTTTTGCTTCCTCCTTGGAGGGCCCGCTTTGGACGAGGCCCGTGTGAATGCTCACTTGAATCACCTAAACACGAGACATTGGGGGTGGTTCATTTCGTTCTAGTCTAGTCTAGCCTACCTTCTAGCGAGCGCTGCCCGAGGCTAACTAGAACGAAACTAGGGCAAGTGAAAGGCACTAGGTGAGAGGAGTACCTTGCAAGGGCTCTTCCACAACGTCCCAAGGGTGTCCATGGCCTTGTCATCGCAATTAGCCATGCACAACACGTAGAGGCCACGGGGTACTCATCCCCCGGACGATAAACGTCAACCGGAAGGAGCGATTGATTGACCGCACCAAGCCTGGCCGGGAGAGGATGTACTTGACCAATGAGGCGAAGGGCCATGAGATCCCAGTCGCCTGGGGCAACAGTGTGGCAACGGGGTCATCCAATTCGATGGGGCGGACCAACTCCTCCCAACGGGCTTGGAAGTTCCGCTCGGTGCTAATCGGCGGGGTGTAGGCGCCACCGGCGATGTTGCGGTGGGATTTCAACTTGCGGAGCGTGTAGAGCTCCGAGAGGCTCCTCCACGAGGACTTGGGGCCCCTCAAGTTGAGGACAAGTTCACACATTGCGGTGGGGTGTAGTAGGGAGGCGGTGTATGCCTCACCGACAGCCTTGCATGCGTCACGCGCAGTTTTTGTGCAAGTGGCGGTGTTCACATGTTGGATGGCATTCCTGAATTGTCGCCGTGCTAGGGGGCATGATAGCGCCCACATGGCCAAGTAATGGCCCACACGGTCATTCTTGACGCTAATGGCCCCACTCAAGTCCCGTAGTACCATAGGCAATAGGGAAGTATCCGCCCGGTTTGAGGAGGGAACAAGGGGGGAAGTGGAGGGACGTTCCATTGCAAAGAAATGCGAAATATCTAAGTGGGTGAGAGAGGAACGTGGGAGAATGCACTATGGGCAATAGCAAGCATGCACGGTGGAACAATAAAGAAAATTACATTTCTTGGTGGACATTATGTCGTTCTAGTATTGATCTAGTCGAGGCAAGAAGTTCTAGGCTAGAACGAAATGGGGTCTTCTAGGGTGTACCAAGGGCATACACGCACCAACGCGCGGCACTAGTGATGCACCGCCGGCAAGCAAATATGAACGAAGCAAGACAACGGATCGCCAAAGCATCATAGTACTTTTTTTGTGCATGAAATCCTAATTGTTGAGCGTGCCCTATACAACCCACCTGGATCAATGCATCCCTCATCTCGAGTGACATCCCATGGGTGAGTTGCGTAGCTGAGACGCCACAAGGTCCAATTTCAGCGAACGGGGTGGGGGTGGGATGCTTACATGCATAAAAACAAAAAGACTACCATACGGGACGACAGGCTATCTTGTGTGTCACCATCTTTGGTGGTTGGGGAGGTTGCGGTGTCATGTCTGCATTTTATCAATGTTGGCCCAAGAGGGAGATGGAAACCCTCATGCATGAGCAGCGGTGGCGCAATGGTTTATGTGAAAACAGGGCATGACGGTCCAAACAAAGCACCTTCGTTTTCTCTCACCATTGTGCTGTACAAAGAGGGGGGGAACCAGGGACCGTTTCCTGCCGGCACGTGAGGGCATATTGCATTCATGGGCGTGGCGGTGTGATGATTGCATTTAGCACTTTTTTTTTGTAAAATGCGCTGGGAGTGGGGGGGCGGGATTGGGATGTAGGAGTCCTCAGTAGTCCATGCCATTGCTCGCAGCCTTCTTAAAACAACGCTTGCTGTGGCAGTAGGCAATTCTCGGAAGCATCGCCTCCAACAATCGACGCGATGTTGAAAGCAGTATTTCCCAAATCGGTAGCCATCATTGGGGGCATTGCATTCGAAGATCGGAAGCGGTTCTCCCGACCGGTTTCGGCGGGCAAGCTTCTAGGACGCCCAAGCGAAAGGGAAAGCGGCCGCAATACTCGGCCGGGATGTTCCCGATAGCACGCCCGATTGACTTGCACACTTCCGAAGGAATGTGGTAGGCTGCGCATGGAAAAACTCTTGAGAAGAAGGATTCATTTTTGTGCAATTGTGCGACATGTGTCCTCACACAATAAAAAAAAACGGAATTAACCACAACAAAGGTTTCGGGTGCCACCGTACGTGACCACCGTGGGTCCATTCAACAATTATACATGCTTCCTCTAGCAGGGCCGCATAGCGCTCGGAATGACTAATGGCCAAAATGTGTATACATTGCATGGCGGTACGGGCAGCGCTTGACTGCGTAGCAAACAATGGCTCCGAACAAAGTGGCAGCTTTCGCGCTGTGCATGGGTCCTCATATCTGTCGTCCCTCCAATGTAGGGCATTGGGTCATGTAAAACAAAAAAATGCACAAAAACAACATGCAAAAGTCATGCACAACAACGACATACAATAGCAATGCATATGTGGGCAGGGGTTTGCCAACCCCATGAAACACGTATGTGGGCAGCACTTGTGCATTCACCGCGAAACATATACGTTGGCGGTTTGGTTCTGCCCAACAAGTACTCGAAGTTGCAAGGCTGTCCCAGCCTACGGATGAGTATGAAAACCCGGCCGGCCGTGCGGCAGCCACAATTATGCCTGCTGCGAAGACCGCCACTTGGTGCCTGGGCTCCCGGGA
Source organism: Eutreptiella sp. 'Long Island Sound 2002' (assembly GCA_964036045.1). Lineage (NCBI taxonomy): Eukaryota > Euglenozoa > Euglenophyceae > Eutreptiales > Eutreptiaceae > Eutreptiella > Eutreptiella sp. 'Long Island Sound 2002'. Next base: position 21,671,283 of record OZ038380.1, on the reverse strand, counting down.
TAGGGTAGGCGTTCCTCGCCCCAACCAAGTGCTCGGCTGCGGCCCGCACGTTCTAGCGGGACCGCCCATCTGCTTGTTGGACTCTCCTCGGCCATTCCGGCTCAACCTTTGGCAGTGCATGCACATGCAAGTTTGGCACCGCGGTGGTTGTGGTTAGCGACCAGAGCGTGCGCAAAAGCAACTACGTCACTATTCCAAAAGCCAAGCCCCCGGCTACTCCCCGCGGCAAATTTGCATCTACCACCAACCGAATGGCCAACCGGGTATATTCCAACAAACAAGAAGCCAGGAACTTCATAGACTCACTACTAAAGGTCGGTGTAGTCGTTGCAACTGGCTGGGACTAGCAAACTACGACACGGAATCAGCCCCGTCATCCATTGGGTTCAAGCCCTTAGTGGGCTAGAGCGGATCCGGGCGCACGTAAGCGGCAGCATTTTGCCGGTCCGCGTCCGCGAGCTGCGGTTCTGCTCCTTGACCACCTCCAGCTCGTGCTAGAAACAAGACGCTGCCTGTAGTGCCCGCAGCATAGCATCCGACTGCTAGTGGAACCATTCCCGCTAGTTGCACGCAACGCGGTACACTGCTAGTGGAACGGTCCCTAAAGGCCCAAGGGACCCAGGTTTGCGGCCTAGGCTTGAGATAGGCGCGATCGGAGCCGCCCCCCGCGTTGTGTTGGCCCGCCTTCCTTGTTTCCCGGAGCTTTTTGGGAGGGGGGCTTGGTTGTTCCTTGGCTGCGCCCAGCCCCCCCTTCACCTACCTGCTTGCTACATGTCCGCATGTGGTCGTTTTGGCCCCCGTCACCATGGGCACCATCACAACGGCCCTGGATCCTCCAATCGCCCTCCGACTCAATGAAGCCCCCCCCCACCGACCACCAACCCTGGATATGTACTTGTATGGGCAAAGTTAAAGTTTAAAATCTATTTATGGCGGAAACCCACTCGCTAAAAGAATTGTGGGTTTGCCCAACGGGTTCTTGAATAACATTCTATGGTCATGTTGTCAGTAGAAGGTTGTTCATCGACAGCACCGACGACAAGCCAAAGAGGATGCATGTCCAAGTTCCACCTCATTCCATTCAACATGAAGAAACACCCCCTAAACTTGTACATAAGATGGAGCACTTGCACGCCGACTTTGAGAAGAGAGAGGTATAGACCAATAGGCCCATGGCCATTGGCTCTTACGTGGGTGAACATGGGCTACCAACCAAAGCCTTCGTAACACCCCCCCCCCCTCGTCGAAACAATTGACTAGTCCCCCGAGCAATCCTTTGCATGGTCTAAGATAACCCCCCCACACACCCCCCCCCTCTGTTGGTTGCACTCATCTAGGGACGTATAGGCTCCCCTTGTTACCAAATTTCAGAGACAGAGCTGTGCAACAATATTGAGCAACAAAGTGTTTGGGCCACAAATACAAAATGGTTGGCTGGTGGGTACTTCTTTGACATTTGCATCAAAGAGCGCTCGGGGCTTTATTGGTCATCGTTGTTGTTTGGTTCATGCCTAGCCCGAAGGCAGTCCTTGAGATGCGCAGTTACTTCCTGTTACACATCGCTATGTAGCACTATGTCCCGGCCGGAGTCCACCCCACGTAAATCATTGGAGGGGTGTAGGCCCCTCTACTTCCCGCGCGTATTTGTTGTTTTTATTGGGGGGGGGCTTCAACCCCTCCACACCCCACACGTAAATCATTGGAGGGGTGTAGACCCTTGCATCCCCCACACGCAATTTTTTTCAGGAGGGGGAGGGTAAGCCCCTCTGCACCCGAAAGATGCAACAATGTAGCGGTGCAAACTGCCTTCTTTTTTTAATTTGCACAAAACTACAATATGCCGTGTACTTAACATTCATAGCTTTTGATGCGGTTTGGATAACACAACAGTAACATCAATCAACAGGCCTTCTTGAGTGATAAATGGAAGCCAAACATTCACAAAAATATTGATGAATGCAATCAGTTTGCAAGCCCCATCGCTGTTATAAGTGTGGCTGTAGAGTGGTCTACGTCCCTCCTTCAACAATTTTTGCACGGGATGTAGCGGGGTTGAAACCCCTCCAAATAATTGCGTGTTGGCGGCAAAACAAGCTACACCCCCCCACACACACACTTGCTATCCTTGAGGGCGCAGCGCTAATGACTGAAGGGGGTTAGGGTCTCCAACAATCAAAGTGTGCTCAATGTGGATGTGGGTCATAGTAGGGTTGTGTTTTTGGGAGTTCGGCTTGATCGGCCGAGCCCCACTCAAGTCTACAAATTTGCGCTTGTTGTGAGCCAATTGTCATTGCTTTTCCCAATTCTTTTTACATTGTGCATTTCCTGTCTACCATCCATTTTTCTTGGTGCAACCCTTTTTTGTTTTTTCTATGGTTGTGATACCTCGCCAACTTGCCCCCAGGTCTACATCACACACACCCCTCATTGGTCCCCCCCCACCCGAAAATGAGAGGGGATGTAGTAATTCTACATTACCTTGCTAGTTTGTTGCTCTTCCACTTAACACATATTATTCCCCATGGTTGCACATTTTTCATAATAGCATGTAAACACTACCGTGCAAACACAAACTGCCACATGAAACATGAGATATCAGCATTCCCGCACATACCTCGTCCTCCGCAACCATGAAGGCATTTTAGAGACAGGGCAAGGGCACCAAAGGCAGGGCAACCTCCACACTACGTGAATTAACCAACATCACCAACCACGGACTAGCACAACATCAACCTTTCAACCGTACCACCTGAAGGCCATACCACAAGTGATCCGGATGATCACCCCAATGGGTACGGTGCAAGGCGCTCCCGTCCCCACATAGTAGCGGACCTGTGAAGCACACCACTCCCTGCTCACGGAGAAGAACTTGTCTTGCAAACAAGGTTGCCTTGAGTCCTAAGGCGATGGAACAATGGGTTTTGGTACTATTAGCTACATTTAAGCGGGGCCGTTAACCACATTTAGTTGCACTCATGCCACGACCGACCGGTCAAGATATCACAACAACTACCACCAAGTCAATGCATGGCTAGTCAATCCACTACGATTCAATTCAATAGCCAAACCCGTAGTACACCGTTTACTTATGCGAGTGCCAATCTGCAATGCCAACCGGGCATCACTTGGGCCATACAGAGCGATACATCTATTGTCAGGTCATAGTGCCCTTCCAATACAGAGTGACCAGACCTGGAGTTGAAGCCAAACGGCGTCACAACACACGAGCTCCCACCCCGTTGTTTAATGAACAGGTGTCCGAGCCTAGTGGTGAGGACCTCGAAGTGCAAAAGTTCTAGATGATGAGGATGGTGGATGGGTTCCTGTGGGGCACCTCAAAGCTAGCCAAGGCACTAAGGCACTAGCTTGGAGTTAGTGCACTCCTAAGTCTAGGCTAGATTTACTATCACACGGCCTTAAGGCGTTAATTCTTACTAGCACCAAGCCAGCGCGGCGACCTCAAGGGCTCTAAAGTGGATCATTGCTCGAAGACTTGACAAACTAGGTGCAGCACTCACCCACACCCAGCTCCACTTGCAGTGTGCCATAGGCAGTATGTTGTAGTCCCCCAGACATGCCCGTGGCGTGGGAACTTGGCTTATCCCTAGTCGCTATGAATGCTGCCGTCCACAGGCGGCACATTTAGGATGATGGCAGCCTACCAAAAAGCTTGGGCATCGTTGCGGGCCGTGGCGCATACCCCACAATTCTGAGTGATTGGGCGTCGAGGGTGTCGCATACAATGACACATGCCCACCCTTGCGCCCGTCACATCCGCAGCGCTACCATGACCGTGAGTGGTCTTTTTGAGCGTTGAGGGGTGTAGTTGCACATACCGCCTCTTGGGTCATAGCATCGGGTATCCGCCTAGATGGAGGGGACACGGGCCGGCCATTGGCCGCTTAATGTGCATACATTAGGTACGGTGGTGGCAACGGCCAAATGCCCGCCTTTGCACAATCCCACATTGGGCCACCGGTGGCTCAACTTCCGCATGAGGTCCCATGGGTCAAGGAGATTTGGTACCTAGGCCTTCCGAGCCTCCACCGTGGACGAGGTGGCCCTATATTGGCAAGAGCGCTAATCCGCGACCACTCCCTATGCTGAACTTGTGACGACCATTGTGGACACGTGGACCGAAGAACCAAGGCCACCGGCGGTGGCATGAGTATTTTGTGTGGTATCACGCGTACATGCACTGCCAAGGTGTACATGGCGCGCTGACCCTGTTGCATTCGTTCTTTATGGACCCCGCCCCCACTTTCTCTAATGATCCCACACCCAATTTCCCATCATTCCAATTATAAGGTTGTGCCGAACGCCACTCCCCTACGCACACAAACCACACCCGCCCTATCCCTCTTGCCCTCTGTGGTAGAATGAGTGTTCGGTTTAGTGTTTGAATTAGGAACGGTGAGGGAGAACCGCCTGTTGTGGGTTTAGTCCAACGGCGGAAACATTGGCATTGTGGTGCGCCGACATAGTGCATATAATGTGCGCTAACTCGGCCTATCTCTTGTGTAGTTGGCAATAGGAAGATAGGTAAGGACAAGGAAGGGACACAAGGTGTTAGCACGCGACGCTAACCTGTCCCATCTGTATCGAATTGTCGTGTGCCATTAGAACACACCCAAACCCCTCTTGCCGATGCGCTAGGGTTTACAAATGGTACACTCAATAGAAATCCCTTGCGAATGCTTTATAGACTATGTATTGTGCATTTATTTCAACCCCCCTTGACCTTAGCACAATCGCAAGGCGGGTTCTACCCAGGTGGCCCAAAAATGGCCTAGACAGAGCATTTTTTGGAAAATTTAATCCCCACCTTATGTACCACTGTGTTATGGAGGTCATTTTGACCCACATATGTTGGAGCTCCTCCCCATTGAACCCTTGGACCGGGCCGTGGGTCGTGGCACAGGGCCCAAGAAGGTGGCGGTTGGGTTCTTGTGTGTGCAAGTAGTGCTTATGTCCAAGTGTCACACCATGGGGAATAAGCTGCTGCAAGACAGTAGGGCTGAAATGAGCACCAACCAATGCAGCCAAACAAGAATAACATGTTCCCGGGGTTTACTGTGTAAGGATGGTTGAGAACAAGCCTTATAACGAGGTAGAGAGCAATGGTGCCAAGGCGAGTAGCCCTCAATACCAACGGACGCCACCCAAACAAGACCAATGTTTTCTTGACCAACCATGGCACAATTTCTCGGGGTGCTTCAAGCCCATGATGTGCAAATACCAAGGCACAAAGATGACCCATGCATGCTTCCCCGGATCCATGTGTTAGTGCAATTTCTTAGTGCAAGTTTAGAAGAGGTCAGAAACCCAAATGAATTGCAGCACAAAGACAAGTGCAAACGGACGCAACCTAACACCAGTCTTGTGAGTTCCCATGCATACTCATCAAGAGGATGTGAGGAGGTGCAGCAACACTGAAGCACAAGCAAAAGGAAATAGAAGCAAAAGACAATCGTAGAAAGGGTGGGAGGTACAGTCCAATGATCTGCACGCCATACCATCCATGGTCCCAAACATGCCACATTTCTCGAGATGCATAACACGCTCCAGCTACCCATGGCGCAACTAACCGTTTCACGCCTCGCTAATGTGGGACGTTCCAGCAAATGTGAAGCGTAATTTTGTGGTGATACCTTTGTTGCACATGATGTGACCGGGGCCAAAAAGTCCAGCAGCCATTGAAGCCTCTTGTAGCGGGCTCCACATCCACACACTTCATATCGCTTCTATTGAGGCATAAAAAGAGCCCGTGGAAGGCGAAAGAAAACGGTGATCCACCCCCCCCCCCGCCCCCCCCGGGCAGAAACACCCGTCGTGAAGTACCCAACATATTACTGGACGGAAACATGCACTTTTCACATGGTAAACAAACTTTTGCCGCAGCAACGAAAACCGGCATCATACGGTAAAAAGACCGTTATAGTGCTGTATGAAAACCGTTGCCGCATGGTACGCATGCTTTTAACGCAGGGTAAGGCAACTTTTACCACATGAAAGCCATGGCAGTCTTGTGGGCCGGAGGTATGCACCCTGCAACACCAAACATGACACCCTTGCTTCAAAGCTTGGTTCAAGTATTGTTGTCACCCGCCCCGCCCCAGGCACTTCTCAAGCCCTGCCATGGGCATATCCAATCCCACTAAAAGCCATAGGGTCGGGTATGGTTGTCATGGCGCCCCGCCCTGGCGCTTCTCATGCTCTGGTGTGCCCATATCCAATCCCACCAAGAACACAGTTGGGTCCAAGGGTGGCAATCTGCTTCAATGTTGACACACAACGATGTTGAATAACAAAGAACCTGGGGGGCCTCAAAGGGTGGGGGGGGGGGTCGAACCGAATCAAATGCTCTTGGGCCTCGATAGGCTACACTCAATAAAACCACCCTAGTCAATGTGGTAAGGTCCACGTGGTGTGCTGGGCAGTACACGGGGTTAGAACACTAGGTACACAGTGCATCAGCAGGGGGATGCCGCATGGCACTGCAGGTCATCTTCCCCAGACTGCTCCTGTTCAACGGGGTCCTCAGCCTCAATGTGGCATGCCGGTGAACTTGACGGTGCGGGCTACCCACCTGGCACCAAGGGGCCAATTGAGCAGCAGTTAAACCCCTTTAGTCGCAAAGGGTTCACGGGCAGACACACATAGGCACCTGGTTCATCGACGGTGGATGAAGTGGCGGCGCCCTTGCCCCCCCCCCCCCCCCTACAACAGACATGATGCCCAGGGTAGGGTGGCAGGCCGGTAAGTGGCCGAACGGTGAGACTCTCGGGAAGTGACACAGACAGAGACAGTGCCCCACTACGGGAATGCTTGCTGCTGTTCCATGCACAACAGCCCCACATCCCGGCACCCTCCCCTGAGATCTTGGACATCATGATGCCACACTGCGGGGGTACTAGTGTCGAGCCCGCCGACATAACGGGGTACCGGTGCGGAGTCGTGAAGTTTGACGGCACCACAAGAGCTGTGCATGTTGTGTGCTTACATGGATCAATTTGCTCTGTCAAGAAGTTCCACTTTACCACATGACACTTTGCATCTGTGCGTGCAAAAACGCATGCTCCTGTGCTTTTGTCGCCCGATCGGGGGGGGGGGGGGGCGAATACGCGTCGCTCCGTCGGAACGATCTCCGGCTGGGCCCCCGCTGTGTTTGCAGCATGTCCCCAAAAGTGCACATAGGTCCCCAAACGTTCCCAAAAGTCCCCATAGGTCCTCGAACCTCCACATAGGTCCCCATAGGTTCCCATAGCTCCCGATGGGTCCCAACAGGTCCCCATGGGTCCCAATAGGTCCCCATAGCTCAACATAGGCCCCCATAGGTCCCCAAAGGTACCCATAGGTACCCATGGGTCCGGAAAGGTGCCCGTAGGTCACCCTGGCTCCCGATAGGTCCATCATATTGGCCACGTGGGAGCCAAGCACTCTCGTCTCCCCGGCGAATGGCAAAGCCCCCGCTATGCCCTCCGCATCCGCCCACGAAGCTTTTAGCAAGACCATGTTTGTTTTTGATGCCCCTTGCCAAGTATTCTGAGCTCTCTCAAGCCGAGCAGTCGCGGGCTGTGCAACCGGCACACATTTACCCGCTGCTGGGCGTCGGCCGCGAAAGGGAGACCAGTGAGTTGCTTCTCGGTGCGGCTATACTCGGGACTCAAGGACGTGTGTTGGGTGCCATCCTAGTCGGCACGGCCGCCACTCTGCTGCGACATGCTGCCCGCGGTCTCGGTTGGCGCCTTTCGGTCGGCATCCCCGCATCGCCACATTGTCATGCACACGGGGTGGCAGACCTATGTGCGATCGTAGCCCTACCAGTGGTTTGGCGACGGTGCAGTTCTTTTCTAGGGTGGCGTGGGCGACAGCATTTGTGACAATGAGTGGTCACAGTACGTGGGGACTCCGCCCGTGGACGGCTTCATGCGCCTCGTCTCGGGTCACATGTCCCCGAAAATTGGGCATGTCCCCGAACTGTGGGTTCTGCTCCTATGGAATGCGCCGTACGTCCACTTGTCGAAGGCCGCGGGGCTGATGCGGCAGTATTTTCTGAAGCTCACCCCCCACCGAGGAGTCCGTGCAGCACTGCCCCAATCAAACCATCCGCATGGGTCAAGCTGATCCTCCCATTGGTAGCCAAGATGAAGCTCGACCCGCCGTTGGCTCTTCCGGAGAATGATTCTGGCGGGGGGAGCAGGGCTGTCGTAGCCGCAAGCGGCAGCATCTTGCAACCCATCTTAGACGACCTTACATGCCTGGAAGCACCCATGGCAACGGCCGCGGACAGGGCCCTGGAGGAAGTGCTCACGCAAGGGAACATCAAGTCCCCCTTGGTGAAGGCATCGGACGCCGTGCACAACGCCCACCAGCTGCAGCTGATTCTTCACGTGCTGTGGACCAAGATGTTTGAGTCCCAGCGCGTGCAGCTGCAAGGGCACCTCCAGGCCGGTGGTCACGTGTGCGTTCGATCCGCGCCTATTGGGATCTAGTAGGAAGACCGGCGGCAGCTCTTGGCCAACGTGCGCAACCGGCTTCAGAACGCCCCAGAGCTGGACTGGTACCAGGTGGTGCTGAACATCCACTGTGATTTTTAGTATCCGGAGCCGATCGATGTTGGCCCTTTTAAGGACGTAGAAGAAAAGCAATGCATGAGAACGGGCTCGTGGGACGTCGCCATTGCCCCGACCACCACCAGCAAGATGGCCCTTTGCTCCCTAGGAACCTTGCTAGAGAGGCTGCTGTGGGCTCCTAATGACTCTCGGGCCTCCCTCTCCAACGACAGCTCGTGGTTCTTCCACTCCCTGCAAAAGGCCCGCCCGGTGGCCCATTCGGCTGTGGCCCCCACGGCATCCAAGCCGTCCGAGTCCACGGCAAGTGGGTCACCCGCCGCCACAGCAGCGTCGCGTCCCAAGATGTCCCTGGCGCCCCAACCGGTACTCCCAGGGGCGAACGGCTCCAGCGACCCGCCAAGTGTCACGGTCCGCGCGTGTGGGTTGCCCTCCACCGTGTCATCTATAGAGTACATGAAGGCCATCCCCAGCGTCTTTGGAGTCACCTCCAGCCCGCCTCTGACGGATTCCCTTTGAGAGAGGGGCTTCTTCCATCTTCAGATCTCGCAGGGCGTTGCTTACACCACGTTCGCCGCTGCCGACCTCATGGATTCTGCCATCCGACAGGGTGGTCGCTGCGAGTGCAGACCAAAGATCGTGATGGCAAGCCGTACTAGTCATAGGGGAAGAGGGCGTCCGACAGCCAACAGTCCCAATGTCCAAGGTGCCGAAAGTGGCTCTGTCGTCCTGAGCAGGTGCAGCCGCCGCGATTGCCGCGCACACGCCCGCCGCCCCGTGGGCACCGCGAGTCGCAGGGTGTCCCGGGACGACGCCCCCTCCGTGGCCCCAGGCGCCCGCGGCCTAGTCTGCGAATCCAGGGGCGTTGCTTGGTAGGCACAACAACCGTAGCAGTCGCCGCCGTGGTCCCCGTGCGGCCCGTGGCGAGCCGCCGGTGCTTAACGCCGCGCGCACCGAGACCTGGCTAGCGTCGATACCCATGCGCCAGGCCCCGAGAGGTCGCCTGATGCGTCGCCCCATCACAGCCTGGTCGCCCTGCCGCCTCCAACATACGACGGCATCACCGCAGTGTCTGGTGACAGGGCTCTTTCGCAATCTGGTGGTGCAGCATCCTGGTCGTGAATACCGCTGTTGCCGGTGGCCTTCCGGACCGACCCCTCGATCAACCGGGCGGTTACCAAGTTGGTGTTGGCGACGCCGCGCGCGCAGTTTCGGCCGTTGGTGCCATACATCCCGAGGGTCGCGGCTGCCACTGTCTTCTGGATCGTTGAGGCCCTCTTAACTTGGGCCTATTTGCGCCGCGGCACGGCCGTGCCAAACAAAGGGGGGCACCGGAGTCATGTCCGCAGTGTGGCGAAGTGAGGTGGCTCTAGCTGCGCCCCCTAGCCGGCGCCTTAGCGCTTGCACTGGTCGCAGCGACGGCAGGTTCTACACCCTATTTTCCTGAGTCGCTCAATCACCCCCGGGCCGAGAGAGCAGGGGGCGGGGGGGGGGGGGGGGCGACGGGTGCTAGCGGCCTGCTGTACGCTCACACAGGGGGGGTGCCATACCGGTGCGGTGTTGCGTGTCGTGCATTGTGTGTTTGTGTGTGTGTGTGTGTGCAATTCTTGACACGCCTGCCACATGCAGGGAGGTAGCACGAGCGAGTTGGCGCACTGTTCCTCCGGCCTGTGGGCCCTATGACTCATATATATATATATATATATATGTGTGTGTGTGTGTGTGTGTGTGTGTGTGTGTGTGTATGCATATATCCTCTAATCTACACGCCTCTCCCATACTCTATGTGGCTCCACTCTAAGGTACGTACGAAGGGTACAACTTGGTGCATACACGTGGCGGAAGGGACTAAACTCGAGCAAAACGGGCTCAAAATGGGCTCAATTCACTTGTTTGTGCACCCCCAATGGTCCAAGATCACTTTTGGAAAAACGTGTTTTTGACCAATTTTTCACCCAAAACTACTCCTTTTCAAGGAATATTGGGATTTCCATGGGCCAAAACCCGTCCAAATGGGCTCAAAATGGGCTGCAGCACTTGTCGTAGCATCCCAAAGGGTCCGGGATCACTTTTGGAGAAATCCATTTTTGACGCATTTTTGACCCAATTTTGGTCCCAAAACGGCCCATTTTCAAGGCATTTTGGGATTTTCCATGGGCCAAAACACGTCACCACGGGCTCAAAATGGGCTAAAAACACTTGTTTGAGCATCCCAAATGCTCCAGGATCACTTTTAGAAAAATGCGTCTTTGACCCCTTTTTGACCCACTTTTGGACCCAAAACGGCCCATTTTCAAGGCATTTTGGGATTTTCCATGGGCCAAAACACGTCAGCACAGGCTCAAAATGGGCTAAAAACACTTGTTTGAGCATCCCAAAGGTCTACGATCACGTTTGGAAGAACACGATTTTGACCCATTTTTGACCCATTTTTGGTCTTGAAACGGCCCATTCTCAAGGCATTTTGGGATTTCCCATGGTCCAAAACGCGTCACCACGGGCTCAAAACGGGCTAAAAACACTTGTTTGAGCATCCCCAGTGGTCTAGGAACAACTTTGGAAATTTTTACTTTTTTCGCCCCGGGGACCCTGGTGGACCCACCGTTGGCCCCAACCGTGCGCAGGCCGGGCTGCCCTCTGGCCCCACCAAGTGACCACTGGTACGGGGGTCTAGGTGGCTCTTTGGGCAATTCCGAGGGACGGAAACCACAAAAAGTCGGGGGTTGCGGGTGGACTAGGTGACCTCGGAATTAGGAATTGAGCCACGTAGCCCAAGATACGGCCCGTGCTTGGTTTCGGCGTGTTGGTGCACATTGCGCAGATTTTGGGGATTTTTGGTGCCTTTTTGGGTCGTTTCTTGGACATATCGTGGAATTTAAGGGCGCTAGCGGGCTCATTCACACGGTGAAGTCAAGCTGCACGTGTAGTGTAGACACCGTTTCCCTTCGTTTGGGCGTTTCGCCCGGGTTTGGGGGCCATTGTGGGCGAAAAATGGCTGTTTTTGGCCCAAAGCTGCACAGATTTGGGAGGGCACCTCCCGACTTGGCGCCCCCGCCCCGGGCCGCCACCGGTGAGTTTCTGGCTCTAAACTTGGATTTGCCAAGGCCACTACCTATGCTCTAGGATCTATATATATATATATATATATATATATATTACTACACCCCTCTCCCCTTAAATTTAGCTAACAACAAGCAACAACAAGCACGTCACCATTCCGTTTTGGCCATTGCACCTTCCCAACGACTCGGGGTTGACGCTACTTTAGCCATCCTAGAGCCTAGGTGGTGCCCTTGCCAAATCCAAGTTTTGAGCCAAAAACTCACCGGTGGCGGCCCGGGGCGGTGGCGCCAAGTTGGGAGGTGCCCTCCCAAATCTGCCCAGTTTTGGGCCAAAAAAAGCCATTTTTCGCCCAAAACAGCCCTCGTAAGGGTTCTAAACAGCCAAACGAAGGCAAACGGCTGCTACACTGCACGTGCGGCTTGACTGTCTCTTGACCAAGGGACCTTTGGTGCCTTCTAACTCCACGATATGTCCGAGAAACGGCCCAAAAAGGCGCCAAAAAGCCCAAAAAACTGCGCAATGTGCACCAGCACCCCGAAACCAAGCACGGGCCGTATCTTGGGCTACGTGGCTCAAAACCGAATTCTGAGGGCACCCAGTCCACCCGCAACCCCCCACTTTTTATGGTTTCCAAGCCTTTGAATCGCCCAACGAGACACGTAGACCCCCGTACCAGTGGTCACTTGGTGCAGCCGGAGGGCCGGCCAGCCCACGCACAGTGGGGGCCAACGGTGGGTCCACCAGGGTCCCCAGGGCGAAAAAAAGATTTTTTCTAAAGTTGTTCCTAGACCACTTGGGATGCTCAAACAAGTGTTTTTAGGCCGTTTTGAGCCCGTGGTGGCGCGTTTTGGGCCATGGAAAATCCCAAAATGCCTTGAAAATGGGCTGTTTTGGGCCAACAATGCGTCAAAAATGGGTCAAAAACGCGTTTTTCCAAAAATGATCTTGGACCATTTATGATGCTCAAACAAGTGGTTTTAGCCCATTTTGAGCCCGTGGCGACGGGTTTTGGCCCATGGAACATCCCAAAATGCATTGAAAATGGGCTGTTTTGGGACCAAAATGGGTCAAAAATGGGTCAACAACGCGTTTTTCCAAAAGTGATCCCGGACCATTTGGGATGCTCAAACAAGTGTTCTTAGCCCGTTTTGAGCTCGTTTTGACCGAGTTTAGCCCCTTCCACCACATTTATGCACCACTTTGTGCCCTTCGCACGTACCTTAGAGACGTGTGGTGGAGCCACCTAGAGTTGGGAGAGGGGTGTAGATTGGAGGATATATATATATATATATATATATATATATATATATATATATATATATATTACTACACCCCTCTCCCCTTAAATTTAGCTAACAAGCAACAAGCAACAACACGTCTCCTTGCCGTTTTGGCCATTGCTCCGTCCCAACGCTTCGGATCATTTGCCCATGTAGCCATCTTGGAGCCTAGGTGGTGGCCTTGCCAAATCCAAGTTTTGAGCCAGAAACTCACCGGTGGCGGCCCGGGGCGGTGGCGCCAAGTCTGGAGGTGCCCTCCCAAATCTGCGCAATTTTGGGCCAAAAACAGCCATTTTTCGCCCAAAACAGCCCTAGTCAGGGTTCTAAACAGCCAAACGAAGGCAAACGGCTGCTACACTGCACGTGCGGCTTGATTCTCTCGCGACCAAGGGACCTTTGGTGCCCTTCAACTCCACGATATGTCCGAGAAGCTGCCCAAAAAGGCGCCAAAAAGCCCCAAAAACTGCGCCATGTGCACCAGCACCCCGAAACCAAGAACGGGCCGTATCTTGGGCTACGTGGCTCAAAAACGAATTCCGAGGGCACCTAGTCCACCCGCAACCCCCCACTTTTTATGGTTTCCAAGCCTTTGAATCGCCCAACGAGACACCTAGACCACCGTACCAGTGGTCACTTGGTGCAGCCGGAGGGCCGGCCAGCCCACGCACAATGGGGGCCAACAGTGGGTCCACCGGGGTCCCCGGGGCGAAAAAAATGATTTTTTTCAAAGTTGTTCCTAGGCCACTTGGGATGCTTAAACAAGTGTTTTTAGGCCGTTTTGAGCCCGTGGTGGCGCGTTTTGGGCCATGGAAAATCCCAAAATGCCTTGAAAATAGGCCGTTTTGGGACCAACGATGGGTCAAAAATGGGTCAAAAACGCGTTTTTCCAAAAATGATCTTGGACCATTTGTGATGCTCAAACAAGTAGTTTTAGCCCATTTTGAGCCCGTGGCGACGGGTTTTGGCTCATGGAAAATCCCAAAATGCCTTGAAAATGGGCCATTTTGGGACCAAAAATGGGTCAAAAATGGGTCAAAAACGCGTTTTTCCAAAAGTGATGCCTTACCATTTGGGATGCTCAAACAAGTGTTTTTAGCCCGCTTTGAGCCCGTTTTGACCGAGTTTAGCCCCTTCCACCACATGTAAGCACCACTTCGTGCCCTTCGCACGTACCTTAGAGCCGTGTGGTGGAGCCACCTAGAGTTGGGAGAGGGGTGTAGATTAGAGGATATATATATATATATATATATATATATATATATATATATATATATATAAGGGGCTAAACTCGGCCAAAACGGGCTCAAAATGGGCTAAAAACACTTGTTTGAGCATCCCAAATGGTCCGGGATCACTTTTGGAAAAACGCGTTTCTGACCCATTTTTGACCCATTTTTGGTCCCAAAACGGCCCACTTTCAAGGCATTTTGGGATTTTCCATGGCCCAAAACGCGCCAGCACGGGCTCAAAATGGCCCAAAAACACTTGCTTGAGCATCCCAAGTGGTCTAGGAACAACTTTGGAAAAAATCATTTTTTTCGCCCTGGGGACCGTGGTGGACCCACCGTTGGCCCCCACTGTGCGTGGGCTGGCCGGCCCTCCGGCTGCACCAAGTGACCACTGGTACGGGGGTCCGCGTGTCTTGTTGGGCGATTCAGAGGCTTGGAAACCATAAAAAGTGGGGGGTTGCGGGTGGACTAGGTGCCCTCGGAATTTGTTTTTGAGCCACGTAGCCCAAGATACGGCCCGTTCTTGGTTTCGGGGTGCTGGTGCACATTGCGCAGTTTTTTGGGCTTTTTGGCGCCTTTTTGGGCCGTTTCTCGGACATATCGTGGAGTTAGAGGGCACCAAAGGTCCCTTGGTCACGAGAAAGTCAAGCCGCACGTGTATTGTAGCAGCCGTTTGCCTTCGTTTGGCTGTTTTGAACCCTTACTAGGGCTGTTTTGGGCGAAAAATGGTTGTTTTTGGCCCAAAATTGCGCAGGTTTGGGAGGGCACCTCCCGACTTGGCGCCCCCGCCCCGGGCTGCCACCGGTGAGTTTTTGGCTCAAAACTTGGATTTGGCAAGGCCACCACCTAGGCTCCAAGATGGCTACATGTGGACAAGATCCGAAGCGTTGGGACAGAGCAATGGCCAAAACGGCACGGAGACGTGTTGTTGTTGCTTGCTTGTTGTTGTTGTTGTTAGCTAAATTTAAGGGGAGAGGGGTGTAGTAATATATATATATATATATATATATATCCACCAATCTACACCCCTCTCCCAACTCTAGGTGGCTCCACCACACGGCTCTAAGGTACGTGCGAAGGGCACAAAGTGGTGCATACATGTGGTGGAAACGGGCTAAACTCGGTCAAAACGGGCTCAAAAGGGGCTAAAAAAACTTGTTTGAGCATCCCAAATGGTCCGGGATCACTTTTGGAAAAATGCGTTATTGACCCATTTTCACCCATTTTTGGTCCCAAAATGGCCCATTTTCAGGGCATTTTGGGATTTTCCATGAGCCAAAACCCGTCGCCACGGGCTCAAAATGGGCTAAAACCACTTGTTTGAGCATCATGAATGGTCCAGGATCATTTTTGGAAAAACGCGTTTTTGACCCATTTTGGACGCATTGTTGGTCCCAAAACGGCCCATTTTCAAGGCATTTTGGGATTTTCCATGGCCCAAAATGCGCCACCACGGGCTCAAAACGGCCTAAAAACACTTGTTTGAGCATCCCAAGTGGTCTAGGAACAACTTTGGAAAAAATCATTTTTTTCGCCCCGGGGACCCCGGTGGACCCACTGTTGGCCCCCACTGTGCGTGGGCTGGCCGGCCCTCCGGCTGCACCAAGTGACCACTGGTACGGGGGTCTACGTGTCTCGTTGGGCGAGTCTGAGGCTTGGAAACCACAAAAAGTGGGGGGTTGCGGGTGGACTAGGTGCCCTCGGAATTCGTTTTTGAGCCACGTAGCCCAACATACGGCCCATTCTTGGTTTCGGGGTGCTGGTGCACATTGCGCAGCTTTTGGGGCTTTTTGGCGCCTTTTTGGGCCGTTTCTCGGACATATCGTGGAGTTAGAGGGCACCAAAGGTCTCTTGGTCGCGAGAAAGTCAAGCCGCACGTGCAGTGTAGCAGCCGTTTGCCTTCGTTTGGCTGTTTTGAACCCTTACTAGGGCTGTTTTGGGCGAAAATTGGCTGTTTTTGGCCCAAAACTGCGCAGGTTTGGGAGGGCACCTCCCGACTTGGCGCCACCGCCCCGGGCCGCCACCGGTGAGTTTTTGGCTCAAAACTTGGATTTGGCAAGGCCACCACCTAGGCTCCAAGATGGCTACATGGGCAAAGTATCGAAGCGTTGGGACGGAGCAATGGCCAAAACGGCACGGAGACGTGTTGTTGTTGCTTGCTTGTTGTTGTTAGCTAAATTTAAGGGGAGAGGGGTGTAGTAATATATATATATATATATATATATATATATATATATATATATATATATATATATGTATATATATATATATATATATATATATATATATATATATATATATATATATTACTACACCCCTCTCCCCTTAAATTTAGCTAACAACAAGCAACAACAAGCAACAAGCAACAACAACAACACGTCTCCGTGCCGTTTTGGCCATTGCTCTGTCCCAACGCTTCAGATCTTTTGGCCATGTAGCCATCTTAGAGCCTATGTGGTGGCCTTGGCAAATCCAAGTTTTGAGCCAGAAACTCACCGGTGGCGGCCCGGGGCGGGGGCGCGAAGTCGGGAGGTGCCCTCCCAAACCTGCGCAATTTTGGGCCAAAAACAGCCATTTTTCGCCCAAAATAGCCCTAGTAAGGGTTCAAAACAGCCAAACGAAGGCAAACGGCTGCTACACTCCATGTGTGGCTTGACTTTCTCGTGACCAAGGGACCTTTGGTGCCCTCTAAGTCCTCGATATGTCCGAGAAACGGCCCAAAAAGGCGCCAAAAAGCCCCCAAAACTGCGCAATGTGCACCAGCACCCCGAAACCAAGCACGGGCCGTATCTTGGGCTACGTGGCTCAAAACCGAATTCCGAGGGCACCTAGTCCACCCGCAACCCCCCACTTTTTGTGGTTTCCAAGACTCAGAATCGCCCAACGCGACGCCTAGACCCCCGCACCTGTGGTCACTTGGTGCAGCCGGAGGGCAGCCCGGCCCGCGCCCGGCGAGGGCCAACGGTGGGTCCACCGGGGTCCCCGGGGCGAAAAAATCTTTTTTTCCAAAGTTGTTTCTAGACCACTTGGGATGCTCAAACAGGTGTTTTTAGCACGTTTTGAACCCGTGGTGGCGTGTTTGGGGCCACGGAAAATCGCAAAATGCCTTGAAAATGGGTCGTTTTAAGACCAAAAATGGGTCAAAAATGGGTCAAAAACGCGTTTTTCTAAAAGTGATCCTGGACCGTTTGGGATGCTCAAACAAGTGGTTTTAGCCCATTTTGAGCCCGTGGGGGCGCGTTTTGGGCCATGGAAAATCCCAAAATGCCTTGAAAGTGGGGCGTTTTGGGACCCAAATTGGGTCAAAAATGGGTCAAAAACGCGTTTTTCCAAAAGTGATCCCAGACCATTTGGGATGCTCAAACAAGTGTTTTGAGCTCATTTGGAGCCCGTTTTGATGGTGTTTAGCCCCTTCCACCACGTGTATGCACCACGTTGTGCCTTTCGCACGTACCCTAGAGCCGTATGGTGGAGCCACCTAGAGTGGGGGAGAGGGGTGTAGATTGGAGGATATATATATATATATATATATATATATATATATATATATATATATATATATATATATATATATATATATATATATATATATATATATATATATATATATATATATATATATATATATATATATATATATAAAATGGGTCAAAAACGCGTTTTTCCAAAAGTGATCCCAGACCATTTGGGATGCTCAAACAAGTGTTTTGAGCTCATTTGGAGCCCGTTTTGATGGTGTTTAGCCCCTTCCACCACGTGTATGCACCACGTTGTGCCTTTCGCACGTACCCTAGAGCCGTATGGTGGAGCCACCTAGAGTGGGGGAGAGGGGTGTAGATTGGAGGATATATATATATATATATATATATATATATATATATATATATATATATATATATATATATATATATATATATATATATATATATATATATATATATATATATATATATATATATATATATATATATATATATATATATATATATATATATATATATATATATATATATATATATATATATATATATATATATATATATATATATATATATATATATATATATATATATATATATATATATATATATATATATGGCATAAGGTGTCAAGCCCCCCCCCCCCACCCGGCCCCACCCGCCGGACTTTGGTTGGGACCTAGGACCTCCCCCCCCTATTTTTGGGTCGAGAAATTCAAAAAAAGAGGAATTAGAGTGATTGGAGACGGTGGTGGGCCGCTATGACCCTTCAAAGTTGCTAAAAATAGGTATTTCTTACCGACTGACATCATCCCCAAAAATAGCCCCCAAATCCTAAAAATAGCCCTCTTCACCTCACAAAACCCACCAAACCCCCAGCCTATTGCCGTCATTGCCTTCCATTGGATCCATTCATCACCCTTTTGCCCCACTAGGGGCAGGGGACGGGGCACCTACACCTCACTGTACGAATTTTTGAGCCAACCTTGCATATTTTGCTATTTTTAGTGCACTTGTTAGGACCCTATTTTCGGTATCCAAATCCCAAAATTGTGCCCTGCCACTGTCTCGGATCAAGCTAATTCATCTTTTTTTGAGTTTCTCGACCCAAAAATAGGGGGGGGGTCCCTGGGTCCCCACCCAACCCCGGCCCATAGGTCCGTAGGGGGGGGGGGGGCTTGACGCCTTATGCCATATATATATATATATATATATATATATATATATATATATATCAGGCCCCCTGAGTTTCAACCTAACCCTGCGTGGGTGGAGCGGCAGAAGCCTTTGGTCCAGCTCCAGCCTGGCAGTGAGGTGTTACCACTGCGCGTTGCTTCAATGAACTGTGGCGGTCCTGAAGCGTGGCTGCAGGGCGTACTGGGCCTGCGGGAGTTGTGGAACTCCTATTTGCATGACCAGCTCATGTTGGGGGGTTCTGTTTTCGTTTATGACTGGGAGCGGGGCCGGGGCCGAGGTCTAGCTCTCGCTTTTCATAGGAAGCTGCGTGTGCAGCCTATAGACACCCCAGCCCCACCCACCGGCCCGCCTGATCCGTCCGTGCCTTTGGTCGTGCATGACTGCAGGTGATGGCAGGCGGCAATGCGAGGTTGAAACCGTGTTGTGCCTTACCGTGCACATGGATCTTGATCTGTATGTAGAGGGCAAGGAGGCGAAACTGGTTGTGATGGGGGCATTCATCATGCGTCTGCGTGTGCGGCATGTGATTGCATGTGGGGATTTGAATGTGCACAGGAGCGTGCGTAGGCTCAGTGGACACCCAGGCACAACGTGGTGCTCCTTTAGCTGCAGAGGGCGCGAGCACAGAAATAATCTATCTCGGTGGTAGCGACTCAACCCCCTACGTCAGCCCAATAAGTGCGCGGACCCCTGTCGTAGGGGATGTGCAACATCTCGCGTGCGTGCCCCTTACCCACCGCCCGGTCGACGACCGACGCTAGGTGTAGGATGGGGTCGGCCAGCCTCCAGAAGCACTGAAGCTAGGCGTTACGGTGACACCTCTAAACACGCATCCACCACCAGTATCGGATGAGCACAGCACATATGTCAGCCCTTTGTACTGGTGGGACTGCCCTCTGGCGATACCTCTTGACCACCGGGCTCACCGGCACGGGTCGCAGGCCCACCACGTGGGCCATCAACAGTGCGAAAGGGCGTGCGTGAGGTGTACGACCGGGGTCGGGACATGGTACGGCGGGGTGTTTCGCCGACCGCGCTGACCAAGTGGCACGCGTCATTGTGTGATCAGCTATACCTGCGTACGTTGCGTACCAATGCACAGGTACTCTCGGCAGTGAGCATCACCGCCCACACGAAGCATGCGTTGTGTCTTCGGAGATCCACCCCTCGCCCTTGCCCAAAGCTCACCCCGGGCCCGCAAGCCCCTCACGTGACCGCAGCCGCTGCGTGCAAGGAAGCGGAGTCGCACTTGCGGTTCTATCATGCGGGCCGGGGGGAAAGCATGTGCATGTCACGTGTGCTACATACAGCGAAGCATTGACCTGGATCTCTTCTTACCCCCCGATGACATTGCTTTCGAGCCCTGTGGCACCACGACAGAGGCATACTGAGGTACAGGCTACTGCCCCCCCCCAAGGATGTGCCGTACTTGGTTTCAGGGGTGCAATATTCGTGGTATGGCTTGGACGCCACGACGAGTGACCACCTGCCCCCTCGGTCATGGCGGGCCTCCCTTGGTACACGCTAGAAGACCCAATCTCGTTCTAGCCTAGACGCTGCTAGAGTGGCCGGAACGAAAAAAAGAGGGGGTTACCCCCTCCCCCTGGAGGTAGGGGGGGGGCTTTGGGGGTTTCAACCTGGACCCCCCTATCCGTACTCGGGGCCCCATGCTTCGTTTTTCATAATTTCAGTGTTTTCACCTAATTTAGGAGTGTAAAAAATTTCTTTCTAGCGACATTCGCTAGAACGTCGCTAAAATGTTGTAGCCTAGAACACAACTAGATCAAAAACATTCAAGCATGTGTCGCATGTAAGGAACACCAAAGTGGGGGTGGGTTGGAGGGGTAACACACATACACCAATCCAAACCAACACATTTGACGCATGCATAGGCATCTGTGGCCCCACCCCCCCCCCCCCCCCCCACACACACACACTTTGGCATAGGCATATGCACAACACAACACAGCACAAGATTTCACGGGGGTGAGGGTGGGCCAAGAGGTCGAACACTAGCACCGCACAAACACCCCTTGAGTGTCGAGCTATCAGCCCCCCCCCCCCCTCTTTCCATGTTGTGGTCTGGGTTGTGGGCCCCCTGCTTGTTTTGCCTAAGGTTAGGGAGGGTATCCAGTTCCTTTTTGCAGGTTTGTTGGTTTTTTTGATTGGGGTGAAGAAGTGGGGACACGGTGACACCAAGACGTAGGTGTGTTACTCCTTCCCTCCTCCCTGCCATGTGTGTTTGTGGTATGGGGTTGCCTAGTGTACTGATGTAGCGTCAGGACCTGTGCTGTGTTGGTCAGCGGTATGCTTTGTCCCCCGTGCTCCCAGGTTATGCAATCCCCCCCCCCCCCTGTGTGCACTGATACCTGGCTTGTTGGTTGGTTGGCTATTGGTTTTGAGGTTGCTTGGTTGGTTGTTGCGTTGGTTGGTTGGTTGGTTGTTGGTGGATGGGTTCTTGGACAGCTGAGTTTGGCTGGTTGGTTGGTTGGTTGCATGGTTCGTTGTTTGTTGGCTAGTTGCTGGGGTGTGTGCACAGTACCCACTTCTTCACCCCAATCAAAAACCCAGCCCACCTGCAAAGAGGAAATGGATACCCTCCCTAACCTTAAGCGCAACAAGCAGGGGCCCCACAACGTAGACCACAACATGGAAAGGGGGGGGGGCTGATAGCTCGACACTGCGGGGGTGTTTGTGCGGTGCTTGTGTTTGGCCTCTTACCCATCCTCCCCATCCTTGACATTGTATGTTGTGCGTTGTGTTGTGCATATGCTTTTGCAAAACGGTGTGTATGCTGGGGCGGGGGGGGTGCATGTGTCAAGTGTGTTGGTTGCTATGAGTTTGTGTGTCATGCACCCCCCAACCCACTGTGATAATTTTTTTAATGTTCTACCTATTCTACCACTCCAGGCTAGAATGATTTGTGTTCTAGGCTACAACCATTCTAGGCTAGAACATCTAGTCTAGATGTTCTAGGCTAGAACAAGATTGGGTGTTCTAGTGTGTACCCAGGGCTAGGGCACCATGGATTGTGTGCGTTGCGTGTGTACCTGCGGCGTCTGAGCATGTTCCCCGACACGGTGTCCAACCAGGCCATGCAATTGGGCATCGACAAGGGAAACGGTCCCTCTTGGTTGTTTTTATCGTACCACCCCATATAGATCGGTTCCTACAGCAACCGGCTGGAGGCTGCCCTGCAGCACCATGAAACCAGCAGGCGGGGCGACCTGGACGGGACCCTGTGGGGGTCCACCTTCGCGAATCGAAAAGAGATCCGCCACGTTTCCATCCCTGCTGTCCAGAGCAGCTGTCGCCATCCTGCTTGCGCGTGGAAGGCAAGCGCACATCGTGGAT
Organism: Eutreptiella sp. 'Long Island Sound 2002'; assembly: GCA_964036045.1. Taxonomy (NCBI): domain Eukaryota; phylum Euglenozoa; class Euglenophyceae; order Eutreptiales; family Eutreptiaceae; genus Eutreptiella; species Eutreptiella sp. 'Long Island Sound 2002'. The sequence goes on along the minus strand of OZ038380.1, from coordinate 21,649,108 downwards.
AGCGACGAGTTAGGGGCCTTCGGCATGCCCGTTAGATTCAACGTCGAGTCCTTTACGCGGTGTTGGGAGTCTCAGTGCAGTTTTGGGAGGTGGACGCGTAGATTCTATGGGAGATAGAGGGTGCTCTTATGCACGGCCAAGGGACTGGCGGCGCCGGTGCGCACAGTGTGTGGCTTCTCGCAGGGCTGTACGTTGGATGCCACAGCCTATGGCACCCTGGTGTGCTGCGCACGGGCTGTGTGTGTAACGATGCAGGGTGGAGCATGGGACCGGGGCTGTGGCTGCACGAGTCCGTGAACTGCGATGGAGACGGTTTGGGAGGAGCACAGAGGACCTCATCCGGGCGGCCAAGGCCGCGCACGCGCTGGCTCAGGACGCGTGCGCGGCCAGCAACCAAGCCAAATTCGCGTACACGCACCTGGGGCTCACCGTGGAGGGGGGGATCCTGCACGTGACGGCGGACGTCGCGGTGTTCGGCAGCCTCATCCGCAGCTCCAACGAACCACAAGTCATTGTGGGGATCACCCTGGACCGTGACAGAGCTCCGCCGAACCTAGTGGCCAAGTGTCTCGCGCGCGCGGAGTGCGTGAAGCGTTTCTTGCGTCGGTTTCACGTAGCGGGCCGCCTTGCGGCGCGCAGTGTACTAGCGTATTTTGTGTCCAAACTTGATGCCGTGGCTCGGGGGAGCTTCCTTCCTCCCGGGGTGTCAGCGGCGCTTCATCCGGCGGTCAATGGCATGTACCGCACCATGCTGGCACTGCCGTCTGAACCTCCGCAGGGCGTCCTCTACACTCCTGTCCAGGCTGGACGGTGGGGCGCACCCCTGCTCAGTGTGCGCACCAAACTAAACTTTTTGCATGGTTATCTCGAGGCATCCGAGGGTCGCAACGCCCTGGTGCGTCGGGTGCTGCGGGGGCCCCTTTGCCTCTCCCTAACGATGATGCCAGCGTGGTGCAGCGGTTGTGTCAGGAGTTTGGGCTGCAGTGGGGGGTGGGGGCGGACGCACTTTCAGGGGGGATGGGGGGGCTGAGGCTAAGGGACGACATTCTTGCCACCACCGAGGTGTTTGTGCGGCTGATGCGGGCCACGAACCGTCATCGCGCATGACTGTGCGGCGTGAGCAGGGGGGGCCTCGGGTTCGTGTTCATCACTGTATGTGGTCGGCGTCAGGCATTCTCCTAGGCATCCCAATGGTGTTGGGCTGCAGCACTCACCTCGAGTGGCTTGCCAAACTGTTGGCCTTGCTTTTGCTGCGCACCTATGAGGGGTGTGCCCACATGCTGTGCTACAACACGGCAGTGCAGGTGTTTGGGCTGACACGGTCGGTCAGGTGTCACTCTTGGATGGATCGTTTGGCCAAGTACGTGTTGGCCCTCAGTGTCGTGCGAGTATTGGCTGCCGGCTCAGCATGACACGGGCGATCTATCCCTAGAGAGTCTGTGGCAGAGGGACCCCGACACATCCCCCTCGGCGCAGTTCGTGAGCGCAACGGGTTTTAATCAGGCTGCCTGGCAGTGCGTGTGCTAGTCGCCCGACGTTGCCTTTGCAGGAGCACCGGTTTGCTATGCATCTACGTGTCCTGCCATTCTTGCCACGCACATTTTTTGATGCCGCGGAGTGCCGCTTCTGTCACGCGCCTGCCAGCAATAGCCAGACCCATGTGGTTGTGTGTCCTGCCCTGTATGTACGGTCCAGATACGTGCTGCTCAGCGTCGTTTATGTGCTTGTGTTGAACCTGCGTGCGCGGCTCGTGCAGCACCTCGATGTCTCTGCTATGCTCTGTACACCAGCGGGCACGTACCACGTGATTGTGGCACCCGACTCAGACGTGCCACGCTTGTGCAGGCTGCACCCCTCCTCTAAGACCGAGCAGTTGGTCGTCTTGACCTGGTCTGGCCTCGTGTAGCTGCGTCATGAAGGCCATCAGCACCCTTAACCCGGCGTGCGTCACTGATTGATGCCATGTGAACAAGAGTGCTGCGTGTCATGTGCATGCCGCAGCTGTTTCTAGTCCCGCTCGTACAGGATCTGTACGCGGTGCGGCCCAGGCGCATAGCTCCGTTCAGTGTGGCACTCGGGTATCCAGGGTGTGAGGAGCTCAAAGCACAGCAAGTGGCGTCTTGGCTCGTGCGCATAGACCCGAGAGTGCACGCGTCGGCGCAACTGACCTGGGATGTCCTCCTGCCTGAGTTGCGCTGAGGCCGCCCCCCCCCCCAGGTAATTATGTGACAGGGTACTGCAGAGCGGGGCACTGTTGGGCAGCCGACGCGCAGTGCCTAGGCTCGGGAGTGATGGTGCTGTGCACATGTGCACAGCCCTTGGTGCCCCACTGGTGTGTCTTGCTTAGTGGTGTGGGCTGGGCGCTACTAGTGGATCACACATTCAGGACTGCAGACCTTCCTTACTATTGACTGCACTGCAGAGCGTCCCCGCAGCTCAGGCCGAAGAACGGCAGTGTCTGTGATGTTGCAGCGATGGCGTTGTGCAGGGAGTGCAGGAGGTGTAACCCGGATGGCAGGCGGGGTGGCACAGGAAACGCCACAGACAACGCCCGATCTAGGGTTGGGCTCCCACGGGGTGACGGTGGCGCTGGGCGACGCATCGCCGAGTGAGCACGCGCGGGGGCGCGCATGACCGCACAGCGCGCGAGAGACCCACAAAGGACGACAGCCAACCAGGGACGCAACGTGGAGCAACGGCGTGCACGACGCGGAGGCGCGTAGCCCGATCAGGGGTGGGCTCCCCGAGCAGAAGGAGGGCGCGGTAGCCTTCCGACGAACGCCGACCCGGTACAGGCCCCGGGATACCTCAGCCTCAACCTCAACCAAACTGCGTGCGCTGGTATGTCGTATTTCACCGGAACCCCCTGCCATATCCATTGTTTCAGGCTTCGCCCTGCCATCGACGTACGTCAGCACTGCAAACCCCCACGCTGAAGAAGAAGAAGATTTGCCGTCTCGGGCGGCACGGCGCCTCGTGAGGGAGGGCATCAAATGGACATACTTTGCGTCAATTCTATTTCTGTTTCAAGCCCTGGCCGTATTCTTAGAGAATCTTGCCCCCCTGCTCGCCATGGGCCTCACGTGGCCTGTGGCATGGGACTTGGTCACTTTTCAGAGCGTCCTCAAGACACTGTCACCGTTCGCGAGTTGCATTGACCCCACGGTCCTCGCCGGCCTCAGTTATAAGTTACGTAAGGGCCTAATCGCCCGCGAGGACTCGCTGGTGTTCTACGCGCATGGCAGCTTTGTGCAATACGACCCGGACCTTGAGGGGCACGTCACACTGGAGGAGTACAACAAGAAGCGCCGGCAGCAAAGCAACGAGGCACTGCAGGGCCTCAGTGAGTCCCAGGCCATGCGTGAACTTGAGGGGCAATTCCCTGTGCTGTTTCCGCTGATGAAGTTCTTTCAGCGGTTGTCCATTGTCTTGTTCTTTTTGGCGCTGCCGCGCTTTGGGTTGGCTGTGCAGGCGGTCATGCATGCTGTTGCGTAATAGCCCAGAGGGCCCCCAGTAAATGGGCCCGGTCCGGACAGCACATGTGCATGGTAGCATGATACCCTGCGGAGTCATGGGGGGCTGTGCATGAGCATCACCAGACAGAAGGGACAACTCGCTCCAAATGGTCAAATATACTCATCTGAACCCACCAACACCAGGCAACAGGGCACCCTATGGCTGTCTGCTTACCGCAGGCGGGATTTGGAGTTAGGGATGTTCCCTCCACGACTGAAACATGTGCACTGGACACATTGCCCGGAACCCCCCAGCCCCCACCCAAATGGTGGGTAGATTGGTGGATCTGTGTGAGTGGCGAGATGTTAATTGATGACACCAGCTGCCAGAGCAGCAACATCTTCGGGCTTTGCCCTCCGCCCCCACCCCCAACCCACCCCCGTGCCACCCGAGTGGTCCCAAGTTGTGGTGGCAGACCCTTCCATTTGCAACACCTGCGTACATACCGAGCATGCATGCGCAGTTTGTATGTCGAGCATGCATGACCGTGTGCATGGCCCCCACCAAGACCACCTTTGTACAAAAGGGGGGGGTCCTTGAGGCATCTGTGCAAGAATGTGCGCGCGTGTGTGTGTGTGTCTGGCCTTGGTAGGAACAGCGCAACACGCCCCGCTAAGTGCCAATGCCCCTCCCCACGGCATTGGGGTGACCACAGATTTCCGCATGTTGTTGCCCCCACAGTCCAGTTCACAGGTGCACACGTGCCCATACACAACGAGAGAGCACACACTCTGTGCAGCTGCACAAACACACACATACCCAGCCACGCAAAGGTCTCCCTTGTTGGTAGTACATTAAAAGCCAGATGCTCTCATTAATGGTTGATATTTAACAGAGGGGGAGGATACCTGACCTTGGTGGCCTTGTCCTTCTGTCACGCGGGGTTGCCATGGGGGGGAGTCTCAGGGAGTAGAGCTGAGGTAACCCCTAACCCTAACCCACAGGCCCCTCCCTAACCCAAGAGCATCTAGGACATTCATAGCCAGCTGCCCTCGTTCTTAGTACACCTGCTTTGTTTGGACCTTGCCACATGGTAGCAGGGCATTCTCAGTGAGAGCCAAGCTCCGGTGGTCTTTGTGCGCGGATCTGGGCCACCCATGCTTTGCCCCATGCTCTCGCATCAGCACGCGGCACAAGGTTTGCTTGCCCGTTGCCGTGCACCCCACGCACCCAATGCGGTTGTGCGCACGGGGGCTGCTACGCTTGCATACCTCACGGCCTCTCCGTTGCACGCCAGCACCTAGCGACAAGCTAGGTTGTTCCTGCTAGTTGCCCATGGGGCTACTAACAACCCGACGCCCGTGCTCGTCCGCAATGGTTATCATAGAGCATTGCTTTCCGCGGCCTTGTGCCATCATTTCCGCAAATGTGCGAAACAACAACAACGGCAACCACAACACCAACGCCTCCATGGCCAGCATTAACAACTTGGCAAGTACTTTCACGGCCGCTCTATAGGCAGCCCGGCCTTGAATGGCTGCTGCCATGGTGCAAAGGCCGGGTATGGAATATGAGGAAATGCCCACGGGCAAGTGAAAAAGTGAGTGCAACAGGAGGCGGGGGGGCAGGGCGGACTTATGGATGACAGGGGCAGGGGAAGCGGTGTTGCGGCTGGAACATAGGAAGGATGTAGGCACGGGGTAGGGAGCAGAAAAAGAGGCAACGAGGCAAGGCGATATGGATTGAACCGGCATGGATTGGCAGGTACAGGACGGTGGCCGGGGTAAATAGATGGTCGGGGTGGCATATGATGTGGAAGGCAGACCAGCGCAACGGGGCGCCAACACAGCACAAATGGGGGGCTGACATCCCAAGAGAAGGATCGAAGCAAGAGGGCGTCCCCTTGGTGACAAAGGCGCCAGCAGCACAGCAGTGGAGAGGACAAGCAGTACACATCCTGCTGCCTGACGACAGGCTGGAGGACTCATGGACGGTAGAGCTGGAGGTGCAACATGGATCGGGAGCACAGTACCAATACAATGTGCATGTGCCAAACGTAGTAGTCACCAGGGCAGCGACAGACAGTATGGAGGTCCCGCGTTTGACCTCCTAAAATCCATGGCTGCAGTAGGCCGCACAGCCCCCGACAACCTTATCCTGCCACCCCCTCTGGTCCATGCTGCCCACGATGCCGTTGTTTTGGGTATGGCAGCGGAAAAATTCATAGGGGGGGGGTTTATAACACGGAGCTGCCGCCAATGGTAGCACTAGAAGACCTCTCCCAAGCTGAACATGATTTATCTCATCCGTTTTCGGTGTCAAGCATTCCGGCATTGTTGGTACTTGCATTTTGTTCACACAGTCCGGACGTTCCTGGGGATTGCCGCCTTTTTGCAGTGGCTGGCTAAAAACGAGCATGGGGCACAAAATTTTTTTGCATGTCTGTGTGGCAACCAGAGGGCAGAAGACGGCTTTTGCCTTGTGAGGACAATGGTGATCGACCTCAACTGCTCGCCGGCTGAGCTGGCAGTACGGTCATCGGCTGCACCAGTTGTAGCCACATTCTACAACCGCCACCCCACCTGGCAGCAGAAGCGGTCTCGCTATTCGTCCATTGACCGCGCGCGGCCGCGCCACTACACGGCGGACATGGACATCAGCCCGTTAGACCTGCCCTCGGTGTGCCAGAGGGCTGTTGACAAGGCTTTGGCCGTTATCCGTCTCTAGTGGCCCGGTGCAGCGTACCCTGACCCTGAAGAGTGTAACTCTTTCGAACCGTTCGGGGAAGGCCTTTTGCATGTTGACCCCGATCATGTATGGATGACTCCAGGGGATAGTAGGGGTGGGGAAATAGAGTACGATGTGGATACACGTGCTGAGCTATTTTGGGAAGCGCAAGGGGGGCGTATGGTGTATCAGGGGCGCGACATGCATATTATGCGTGCAGTAAATCCGCGCATCAACGGGAAGCATGTCCGGCGGTCGGCTGACCGGCTTGCCAGGATTGCCGGTATCCCGGCTATTAGGGGGTTCCTGGAGCCCACAATGGGCCCGGCTCAGTTGTGGAAGGGCTGCCCGTTTGTGGCAATTTTGAACCTGCCAGGGCAACCACCACAAAGTGCGCCCTTTTTGCTCGCGTTTCCCTCTACACTCATTGGGGGGGCGGAGTGTCACTGACCCTTCCCACGAGGAGCTTTCAACGGGCGCGGCGTTCGTGATAGGGATGCCGCAGAGGTTTTCTTGCAGGGAGGGGGATGGGATGTTGGTATGGGAAGGGGCAGTGGGAAAACTGATGCAGGTGGAATATGCTGCCTGTGAGTGGGTGAACCTTGACCTTGAAAAGGGGGTTTGCGTTTTGCAAGGGGGGTTCTTGGATAGCTGTGCGTAGCAGCTAACCCCCAAAACACAAGCAGCACCAGTGCTCCTTAGGCAGGCTGTTGCCTACGAGGGGGTTACACTGCTGCCTGCAATGGTTCGTTGGCGGGATGGGGAGGTTGTGTGCCGCGTGGCAGGTTGTGGGAAGACAGTACCGATGGGGAGGATGCGGATTCACATTGTGTTCCACCTGCACTCAGAAACACTCCACCCGCCTTGCTGTGGATTTTGCGGGGAAAGCGGCTGTGTCCTCCGTATGCGTCGCGTAAAGGGGGGGATGGGCACATGTGCAGCCGGTTTCTTGCCCAAACGGATTTTTTTGTAAGTTCAGCATGCGGGCAGCACACAGGTGTGCAGGCACTGCCTGTTGAATGCCCCATCCAGGGGTGCGGCTAGCAGTGGCGGCACAACATGCGCTGCCACTGTGAGCAGCCACACACCGCGCAATGGGACTGGGGCCCGGAACAGCTAATTGTCCTCGAGTAGGCGGGGGGACTTTTTGGGACAATAAGAGAAAATCCCGGTGGACGCAGCCGGAAAGGAAGCAGGCACGCAAAAAAATGTGCATTGTGCTCCCCGATCCCCCGCAAGCTGACACACAGGAGAGGGGGGGGGGAGGGGGGACCGTCCCTGGCGGCGGGTTGAGGAGGAGGACAATTCTAAGGCCTCCGCAGCCCTTCAAAGGGGATCTGACCAAGGTCGAAGGGACTTGAGGCGGGCAGAGGCACGGGATCGGGACTTTGTGCCGGGTGACTTCTTTTCCTCCTTAGAATCTACCTCCTCTGAGGGGCCGTCCGATGGTTCTGCCTCACGGGGGAGCGAACGCATTGACCTAAAGGACTCTCACCCCTCTGCTGCGACATCAGGGGGAAGTAGGGGGGGGGAACGGAATATTTCCCAAGCCTCTGCCAGCCAAAGGGCACCGTCGCCGGCTCGGTCTACTACCTCACTGTCGAGTACTAGTAGTCGGGGTCGCCCCCCACCCACCGGTGCCCCCCCCCCCCCCCCCACGCCGCCGGCCCCACCCTCTCTTTTCAGCCCATGTCGTCACGCCCCCTTAGCTTGGCCTCTTCAGTCCCCTCAGCCCTTCCTTCCGGGACGAGGAAAGGGGATGGGGGGATCCACCGGAGCTCCTGCGGTTTGGAGACCAACCCCCATCGCCGCCGTGGGACTCTGCTGAGAGGTGTCTCAGCGAACTGGCCTCGCCCTGGCCTCCGTTGCTGACACCGCCCCCCTCTCCCCCTTCATCTAGCCGCGCACCAACAACCCCTCCGAAGACAATAAATCCTCCACCCAGACCCCACGTTTCCTCAACTCCATACTAGGTGGCCCTCTAAGCCTTGGAGGAGGCCCTGATGTCCGCGGCCGTGCCACCGCCATCCCCCCCACAACCCGGAGCGACACAAAACGGAGCGGTCACTCGGGTGGTGTGCCCTCTGGGCCCCCCCGTTTACGCGGGCAGTAGCACCGCCACCCAGGCCCCGAGCCCGGGCAGGCTCCAGGGCAGGGCAGCGCTCAGCGCGCCCTGGAGCCCCTCCTCCTGCCGTCCCTCAGCGCCGTGGGCGGATGGTCCAGTCCACGACAACACCACCAGTGCCTAGAGCAGTCAGGAGGTGTGGACCCCCCCAGTCGAGCGCCCAGGGAGCGCGCCCCCGTGCCTCATGCAGCCGTGGGGCCGCTGGCAGCATGTCAATGACCGGGAGGCGGCGTGTCCAGTCCGAACACTCCCCCGGCGGGCTCAGCGTCAGGCTCCCATGGCCTCCCTGCCGGGGCCTGGAGCACCAGGCATCACACAACCCCCCACACGCCCCCCCCCCCCCCGACGCGCCTCCACCACAAGCAGCCAGGGCCCGGTGGTGGCGGACCCTGGTTCACACCCGACGACCACACGAACAGCCGGGACGCCACTACAAGCGGCGACACGGACGGACCAAGCCGCAGCGGGGGAAACCAGAAACACCGGAGCGGCACCGGCGCCAGCGGGCAGGGCCAGGCGCGGCGCAGCCGTGTGACCCGTCATGCCCTGCGAGCGCCACCAGCATGCACGCCCCGCCCTCCTGCCCCGCGCGCGCCACACACACAGGCACGGCGGCATCTCCCTCCCGTGTGTGCCACCACGGGGTACGGGGGCGGTCAACAGTCCGGCAGGCCTTGGGACCGGACAACCGCGATTCGCCTAGCCCAGTCGTGTCGGCACAAAGGCGAGTGCTGACCATGGGCCAGGGCGTCCGGCACAGGCCTTGACCCAAACCAAACCAAACCCCCACAACCCCCCAAGTACGTACCCAAAGACCCCCCCACCTCCTCCAAACCCACCGTTCACGGGCCCTACAGTGCCAAAACACTGCAGCTCATCCAGGACAATCACGGGGTGGGAGTTCAATAATTTGTAGACTGGGTGCTGAACCGCCGAGCGATGTATCGGTTTGCGGTTCAGCACCCCATGAAAAACCGAATTAGCGAATTAGCCGTTCGCATTTCCTCAGCAGGGACGAGGAGCATGCAGCAGTGGTGCTTGAAATCCTCTCTGACCCCCGTATCCCCAAGCCCAAGCCCACAACCTCTGTCTCGTCGACCAACCCCTTCTCCGGCCAGTGAGCAAGTGACACTGACCCAGTATAGCAGGCACCGACATTCCTCACTGCTCCCACTAGCTCCCGCCCCAAAGCAGCCGTGCCCCGCCCCAACCTCCTTGCACCCTCAGCGGCCGCAGTTTGTTTCGTTGGTGCCACGAACCTCTCAGTCCGCCCCCCCGCCGCATCGGGCCCCATTTGTGTCACCCTGCGCAAGCCCCCCAGCAACGACCCCGGACTTCAGTGAGACGTTCCAATTTCCAGCTCCTGGGCAACACTTGAGGAAGCAGATCGTTACGGTGTTTTTCAACACCACCAGCTAGTCGGGCAGAACTGCAAACCCCTGCACTGCTGACTGATGGCATTTGACGTAATGTGCCCGGCCAACAGGTAGTTCATGGATATATGACGCCATTATGTGTACCCTAGGGGGCGCCGCAGCCACTACAAAAGGAATTGGGACCATTGGGGACGGGCACCCAGAAAACTTCGAGGGACGAGTTGGACGCTTTGGGAGATTTATTGCCGTTTTTTGCATACAGTTGGTAGAGTTAAAACCCCTGCACAGCCGACCAATGGAATTTGACGTGTTGTGCTCTGCCAACGGGGAGGTACACATTTAAGCGATGGCATTATGTGTACCTCAGGGGGCTACGCAGGCACTGCAAAAGGAATTGGGACCATTGGGGACGGGCACTCCGAGAACTGTGAGGGACAAGTTGGACGCTGTGAGGGGCAGCTATGTGTATAGCGACCTAGTCGGCTATCAGACATCAGACATCAGACTTTTATGGGACCATCACCCCCCCCCCCACCCCAACACCCTTTCTACCCCTCCCCCCCGTGTCAGACTTCGCCCCCCCCCCCCCGTGTCCCCCCCAATATCAGACTTGTCCCATTGTCACCACACCCTTGAGGTGTAGAAGTGGGTTGTGGTCTTGACCCTAGCGTCTCAAACCTCAACCAGTGCTTGCAACCCCTTCAATGATGGTACGCGCCCACCCCCCCCCCCCACCCCACCCCACCCCATCTCTTTGACTCGAACCGATCGGGGGGCTCATATGTGACTGAAGACAAGTGGGAACAGAATCCTGATGTCTGGCCCAAGCAACCTCACCTGAGCTAATTGGGTCAGTTTTGCTGGTGGGGTGGGTTGGTGGGGGTTCATCGGGTTGGGCCGGAACTGTGGAGAGGGGGGGTAGTGGGTTTCGAGCACGGCACAGCACATCACGGCACAGCACAGCACATCACAGCACATCACAGCACATCACAACATACAACATAGCACAGCATATTACAGCACAACACAGCACAACTCAGCCCCTACGGCCGCCCAAGAGAGCCTCCCTCCCTCCCTCCCACCCTCCCTCCCCTCCCTCCCTCCCTCCCACCCTGTCATTTCCCTGCTTGTATGGTTGAGGTTAGGGAGGGTATGCCTGTTTTTCTTTTTCAGGTTTTTTTTTCTAGTTGGTTGGCGTACGTGTTTGGGTTGGTGGGACCCTCTATGACGATTGACACTGCATGTTCATCCTCGTTGGTGGCAACGGATGCTGCATGCAAGGCCATGTATGCGCATGGCTGTGAGGTGGCCGTGGCGGTGGGAGTAAACCTCTCTTCAATTTCGAGGTGTTCATCAGCTTTCGTGCAGCCGGGATGCTATCCAGGAAAGGCCGATGTGCGACGTTCTCGGATGATGCGGATGGGTATTTGCGCGAAGAGGGGTGTGGTGCGGTGTTGCTAAAGCCACTATCGAGTGCTTTGGGGGTGTAGACCCCCCAAATATTTGACGGACATACATCCGTCAAATATTTTGGGGGTCTACACCCCCCAGATAACTGACGCATGGGCATGTGTCAAATATTTGACGGACATACATCCGTCAAATATTTTTGGGGTGTAGACCCCCCAAATATTTGACGGAACCCCATCCGTCAAATATTTTGGGGGTGTAGACGCCCCAGATAACTGACGCATGGGCATGCGTCAAATATTTGACGGACATACATCCGTCAAATGTTTTGGGGGTGTAGACCCCCCAAATATTTGACGGACACACATCCGTCAACTATTTGGGGGGTGTAGACCCCCCAAATATTTGACGGACATACATCCGTCAAATATTTCGGGGGTCTACACCCCCCAGATAAATGACGCATGGGTATGCGTCAAATATTTGACGGACATGCATCCGTCAAATATTTTCGGGGTGTCGACCCCCGAAATATTTGACGGACACACATCCGTCAAATGTTTGGGGGGTCTACACCCCCCAGGTAACTGACGCATGGGCATGCGTCAAATATTTGACGGAACCCCACCCGTCAAATATTTTGGGGGTGTAGACCCCCCAAATATTTGACGGAACCCCATCCGTGAAATATTTTGGGGGTCTACAGCCCCCAAATATTTGACGGAACCCCATCCGTGAAATATTTTGGGGGTGTAGACCCCCCAAATATTTTACGGAACCCCATCCGTGAAATATTTTTGGGGTGTACAGCCACCAAATATTTGACGGAACCCCATCCGTCAAATATTTTGGGGGTCTACACCCCCAAAATATTTCACGGATGTGGTTCCGTGAAATATTTGTGGGCTGTAGACCCCCCAAATATTTGACGGAACCCCATCCGTGAAATATTTGGGGGCTGTAGACCCCCCAAATATTTGACGGAACCCCATCCGTGAAATATTTTGGGGGTCTACACCCCCAAAATATTTCACGGATGTGGTTCCGCGAAATATTTGGGGGCTGTAGACCCCCCAAATATTTGACGGAACCCCATCTCGGAAATTTTTTTGGGGGTGTAGACCCCCCAAATATTTGACGGAACCCCATCCGTGAAATATTTTGGGGGTGTACAGCCCCCAAATATTTGACGGAACCCCATCCGTGAAATATTTTGGGGGTGTAGACCCCCCAAATATTTGACGGAACCCCACCCGTGAAATATTTTGGGGTTGTACATCCCCCAAATATTTGACGGAATTCCATCCGTGAAATATTTGGGGGCTGTAGACCCCCCAAATATTTGACGGAACCCCATCCGTGAAATATTTTTGGGGTGTACAGCCACCAAATATTTGACGGAACCCCATCCGTCAAACATTTTGGGGGTCTACACCCCCAAAATATTTCACGGATGTGGTTCCGTGAAATATTTGGGGGCTGTAGACCCCCCAAATATTTGACGGAACCCCATCCGTGAAATATTTGGGGGCTGTAGACCCCCCAAATATTTGACGGAACCCCATCCGTGAAACATTTTGGGGGTCTACACCCCCAAAATATTTCACGGATGTGGTTCCGTGAAATATTTGGGGGCTGTAGACCCCCCAAATATTTGACGGAACCCCATCTCGGAATTTTTTTTGGGGGTGTAGACCCCCCAAATATTTGACGGAACCCCATCCGTGAAATATTTTGGGGGTGTACAGCCCCCAAATATTTGACGGAACCCCATCCGTAAAATATTTTGGGGGTGTAGACCCCCCAAATATTTGACGGAACCCCACCCGTGAAATATTTTGGGGGTGTACATCCCCCAAATATTTGACGGAACCCCATCCGTGAAATATTTGGGGGCTGTAGACCCCCCAAATATTTGACGGAACCCCATCCGTCAAATCTTTTGGGGGTGTATAGCCCCCAAATATTTGACGGACCCCCATCCGTCAAATAATTTGGGGGTGTAGACCCCCCAAATATTTGACGGAACCCCATCCGTGAAATATTTTGGGAGTGTAGACCCCCCAAATATTTGACGGAACCCCATCCGTCAAACATTTTGGGGGTGTACAGCCCCCAAATATTTGACGGAACCCCATCCGTGAAATATTTTGGGGGTCTACACCTCCAAAATATTTCACGGATGTGGTTCCGTGAAATATTTGGGGGCTGTAGACCCCCCAAATATTTGACGGAACCCCATCCGTCAAATATTTTGGGGGTGTACAGCCCCCAAATATTTGATTGAACCCCATCCGTCAAATATTTTGGGGGTACACAGCCCCCAAATATTTGACGGAACCCCATCCGTGAAATATTTTGGGGGTCTACACCCCCAAAATATTTCACGGATGGGGTTCCGTGAAAAACTTGGGGGCTGTAGACCCCCCAAATATTTGACGGAACCCCATCCGTGAAATATTTGGGAGCTGTAGACCCCCCAAATATTTGACAGAACCCCATCCGTCAAATATTTTGGGGGTGTACAGCCCCCAAATATTTGACGGAACCCCATCCGTGAAATATTTTGGGGCTGTAGACCCCCCAAATATTTGACGGAACCCCATCCATCAAATATTTTGGGGGTCTACAGCCCCCAAATATTTGACGGAACCCCATCCGTCAAATATTTTTGGGGTGTACAGCCCCCAAATATTTGACGGAACCCCATCCGTGAAAAATTTGGGGGCTGTAGACCCCCCAAATATTTGACGGAACCCCATCCGTGAAATATTTTGGGGGTGTAGACCCCCCAAATATTTGACGGAACCCCATCCGTCAAATATTTTGGGGGTGTAGACCCCAAATATTTGACAGAACCCCATCCGTCAAACATTTTGGGGGTGTACAGCCCCCAAATATTTGACGGAACCCCATCCGTCAAATGTTTTGGGGATGTACAGCCCCCAAATATTTGACGGAACCCCATCCGTGAAATATTTTGGGGGTCTACACCCCCAAAATATTTCACGGATGTGGTTCCGTGAAATATTTGGGGGCTGTAGACCCCCCAAATATGTGACGGAACCCCATCCGTCAAATATTTGGGGGCTGTAGACCCCCCAAATATTTGACAGAACCCCATCCGTGAAATGTTTTGGGGGTGTACAGTCCCCAAATATTTGACGGAACCCCATCCGTCAAATGTTTTGGGGATGTACAGCCCCCAAATATTTGACGGAACCCCATCCTCGAAATATTTTGGGGGTGTAGACCCCCCAAATATTTGACGGAACCCCATCCGTCAAATGTTTTGGGGGTCTACAGCCCCCAAATATTTGACGGAACCCCATCCGTGAAATATTTTGGCGGTGTAGACCCCCCAAATATTTGACGGAACCCCATCCGTCAAATATATTGGGGGTGTAGACCCCCCAAATATTTGACGGAACCCCATCCGTCAAATGTTTTGGGGGTGTACAGCCCCCAAATATTTGACGGAACCCCATCCGTGAAATATTTTGGGGGTCTACACCCCCAAAATATTTCACGGATGTGGTTCCGTGAAATATTCGGGGGCTGTAGACCCCCCAAATATTTGACGGAACCCCATCCGTGAAATATTTGGGGGCTGTAGACCCCCCAAATATTTGACAGAACCCCATCCGTCAAATCTTTTGGGGGTGTATAGCCCCCAAATATTTGACGGAACCCCATCCGTAAAATATTTTGGGGGTGTAGACCCCCCAAATATTTTACGGAACCCCATCCGTGAAATATTTTTGGGGTGTACAGCCCCCAAATATTTGACGGAACCCCATCCGTCAAATATTTTGGGGGTCTACACCCCCAAAATATTTCACGGATGTGGTTCCGTGAAATATTTGGGGGCTGTAGACCCCCCAAATATTTGACGGAACCCCATCCGTGAAATATTTGGGGGCTGTAGACCCCCCAAATATTTGACGGAACCCCATCTGTGAAATTTTTTTGGGGGTGTAGACCCCCCAAATATTTGACGGAACCCCATCCGTGAAATATTTTGGGGGTGTACAGCCCCCAAATATTTGACGGAACCCCATCCGTAAAATATTTTGGGGGTGTAGACCCCCCAAATATTTGACGGAACCCCACCCGTGAAATATTTTGGGGGTGTACAGCCCCCAAATATTTGACGGAACCCCATCCGTGAAATATTTGGGGGCTGTAGACCCCCCAAATATTTGACGGAACCCCATCCGTCAAATCTTTTGGGGGTGTATACCCCCCAAATATTTGACGGACCCCCATCCGTCAAATAATTTGGGGGTGTAGACCCCCCAAATATTTGACGGAACCCCATCCGTGAAATATTTTGGGAGTGTAGACCCCCCAAATATTTGACGGAACCCCATCCGTCAAACATTTTGGGGGTGTACAGCCCCCAAATATTTGACGGAACCCCATCCGTGAAATATTTTGGGGGTCTACACCCCCAAAAAATTTCACAGATGTGGTTCCGTGAAATATTCGGGGGCTGTAGACCCCCCAAATATTTGACGGAACCCCATCTGTGAAATATTTGGGGGATGTAGACCCCCCAAATATTTGACAGAACCCCATCCGTCAAATATTTTCGGGGTGTACAGCCCCCAAATATTTGACGGAACCCCATCCGTGAAATATTTTGGGGGTGTAGACCCCCCAAATATTTGACGGAACTTCATCCGTCAAATATTTTGGGGGTCTACAGTCCCCAAATATTTGACGGAACCCCATCCGTCAAATATTTTGGGGGTGTACAGCCCCCAAATATTTGACGGAACCCCATCCGTGAAATATTTTGGGGGTGTAGACCCCCCAAATATTTGACGGAACCCCATTCGTCAAATGTTTTGGGGGTGTACAGCCCCCAAATATTTGACGGAACCCCATCCGTGAAATATTTTGGGGGTCTACACCCTCAAAATATTTCACGGATGTGGTTCCGAGAAATTTTTGGGGGCTGTAGACCCCCCAAATATTTGACGGAACCCCATCCGTTAAATGTTTGGGGGCTGTAGACCCCCCAAATATTTGACGGAACCCCATCCGCCAAATATTATGGGGGTGTACAGCCCCCAAATATTTGACGGAACCCCATACGTGAAATATTTTGGGGGTGTAGACCCCCCAAATATTTGACGGAACCCCATCCGTCAAATATTTTGGGGGTGTACAGCCCCCAAATATTTGACGGAACCCCATCCGTGAAAAATTTGGGGGCTGTAGACCCTGCAAATATTTGACGGAACCCCATCCGTGAAATATTTTGGGGGTGTAGACCCCCCAAATATTTGACGGAACCCCATCCGTAAAATATTTTGGGGGTGTAGAACCCCCAAATATTTGACAGAACCCCATCCGTCAAACATCTTGGGTGTCTACAGCCCCCAAATATTTGACGGAACCCCATCCATCAAATGTTTTGGGGATGTACAGCCCCCAAATATTTGACGGAACCCCATCCGTGAAATATTTTGGGGGTCCACACCCCCAAAATATTTCACGGATGTGGTTCCGTGAAATTTTTGGGGGCTGTAGACCCCCCAAATATGTGACGGAACCCCATCCGTCAAATGTTTGGGGGCTGTAGACCCCCCAAATATTTGACAGAACCCCATCCGTGAAATATTTTGGGGGTGTACAGTCCCCAAATATTTAACGGAACCCCATCCGTCAAATGTTTTGGGGATGTACAGCCCCCAAATATTTGACGGAACCCCATCCGTGAAATATTTTGGGGGTCTACACCCCCAAAATATTTCACGGATGTGGTTCCGTGAATTATTTGGGGGCTGTAGACCGGCCAAATATGTGACGGAACCCCATCCGTCAAATATTTGGGGGCTTTAGAATATTTGACGGAACCCCATCCGTGAAAT
Source organism: Eutreptiella sp. 'Long Island Sound 2002' (assembly GCA_964036045.1). Taxonomy (NCBI): domain Eukaryota; phylum Euglenozoa; class Euglenophyceae; order Eutreptiales; family Eutreptiaceae; genus Eutreptiella; species Eutreptiella sp. 'Long Island Sound 2002'. Next base: position 21,632,132 of record OZ038380.1, on the reverse strand, counting down.
ATTTCGGGGGTCTACAGCTTCCAAATATTTGACGGAACCACATCCGTGAAATATTTTGGGGGTGTAGACCCCCCAAATATTTGACGGAACCCCATCCGTCAAATCTTTTGGGGGTGTACAGCCCCCAAACATTTGACGGAACCCCATCCGTGAAAAATTTCGGGGCTATAGACCCCCCAAAGATTTGACGGAACCCCATCCGTGAAATATTTTGGGGGTGTAGACCCCCCAAATATTTGACGGAACCCCATTCGTCAAATATTTTGGGGCTGTAGACCCCCCAAATATTTGACAGAACCCCATCCGTCAAACATCTTGGGGGTGTACAGCCCCCAAATATTTGACGGAACCCCATCCGTCAAATGTTTCGGGGATGTACAGCCCCCAAATATTAGACGGAACCCCATCCGTGAAATATTTTGGGGGTCTACACCCCCAAAATATTTCACGGATGTGGTTCCGTGAAATATTTGGGGGCTGTAGACCCCCAAAATATGTGACGGAACCCCATCCGTCAAATATTTGGGGGCTGTAGACCCCCCAAATATTTGACAGAACCCCATCCGTGAAATATTTTGGGGGTGTACAGTCCCCAAATATTTGACGGAACCCCATCCGTCAAATGTTTTGGGGATGTACAGCCCCCAAATATTTGACGGAACCCCATCCGTCAAATGTTTCGGGGATGTACAGCCCCCAAATATTAGACGGAACCCCATCCGTGAAATATTTTGGGGGTCTACACCCCCAAAATATTTCACGGATGTGGTTCCGTGAAATATTTGGGGGCCGTAGACCCCCAAAATATGTGACGGAACCCCATCCGTCAAATATTTGGGGGCTGTAGACCCCCCAAATATTTGACAGAACCCCATCCGTGAAATATTTTGGGGGTGTACAGTCCCCAAATATTTGACGGAACCCCATCCGTCAAATGTTTTGGGGATGTACAGCCCCCAAATATTTGACGGAACCCCATCCGTGAAATATTTTGGGGGTCTACACCCCCAAAATATTTCACGGATGTGGTTCCGTGAAATATTTGGGGGCTGTAGACCCGCCAAATATGTGACGGAACCCCATCCGTCAAATATTTGGGGGCTTTAGAATATTTGACGGAACCCCATCCGTGAAATATTTCGGGGGTCTACAGCTTCCAAATATTTGACGGAACCACATCCGTGAAATATTTTGGGGGTGTAGACCCCCCAAATATTTGACGGAACCCCATCCGTCAAATCTTTTGGGGGTGTACAGCCCCCAAACATTTGACGGAACCCCATCCGTGAAAAATTTCGGGGCTGTAGACCCCCCAAAGATTTGACGGAACCCCATCCGTGAAATATTTTGGGGGTGTAGACCCCCCAAATATTTGACGGAACCCCATTCGTCAAATATTTTGGGGCTGTAGACCCCCCAAATATTTGACAGAACCCCATCCGTCAAACATCTTGGGGGTGTACAGCCCCCAAATATTTGACGGAACCCCATCCGTCAAATGTTTCGGGGATGTACAGCCCCCAAATATTAGACGGAACCCCATCCGTGAAATATTTTTGGGGTCTACACCCCCAAAATATTTCACGGATGTGGTTCCGTGAAATATTTGGGGGCTGTAGACCCCCAAAATATGTGACGGAACCCCATCCGTCAAATATTTGGGGGCTGTAGACCCCCCAAATATTTGACAGAACCCCATCCGTGAAATATTTTGGGGGTGTACAGTCCCCAAATATTTGACGGAACCCCATCCGTCAAATGTTTTGGGGATGTACAGCCCCCAAATATTTGACGGAACCCCATCCGTGAAATATTTTGGGGGTCTACACCCCCAAAATATTTCACGGATGTGGTTCCGTGAAATATTGGGGGGCTGTAGACCCCCCAAATATGTGACGGAACCCCATCCGTCAAATATTTGGGGGCTTTAGACCCCCCAAATATTTGACGGAACCCCATCCGTGAAATATTTCGGGGGTCTACAGCCCCCAAATATTTGACGGAACCACATCCGTGAAATATTTTGGGGGTGTAGACCCCCCAAATATTTGACGGAACCCCATCCGTCAAATATTTGGGGGCTGTAGACCCCCCAAATATTTGACGGAACCCCATCCGTCAAATATTTTGGGGGTGTACAGCCCCCAAATATTTGACGGAACCCCATCCGTGAAATATTTTGGGGGTCTACAGCCCCAAAATATTTCACGGATGGGGATCCGTCAAATATTTGGGGGCTGTAGACCCCCAAAATATTTGACGGAACCCCATCCGTGAAATATTTTGGGGGTCTACACCCCCAAAATATTTCACGGATGTGGTTTCGTGAAATATTTGGGGGCTGTAGACCCCCAAAATATTTGACGGAACCCCATCCGTAAAATATTTTGGGGGTGTACAGCCCCCAAATATTTCACGGAACCCCATCCGTGAAATATTTTGGGGGTGTAGACCCCTAAAATATTTGACGGAACCCCATCCGTGAAATATTTTGGGGGTGTAGACCCCCCAAATATTTGACGGAACCCCATCCGTCAAATATTTTGGGGGTGTACAGCCCCCAAATATTTGAGGGATGGGGTTCCGTGAAACATTTGGGGGTGTAGACCCCCCAAAAATTTGACGGAACCCCATCCGTGAAATATTTGGGGGCTGTAGACCCCCCAAATATTTGATGGAACCCCATCCGTGAAATATTTTTGGGGTGTAGACCCCCCCAATATTTGACGGAACCCCATCCGTCAAATATTTTGGGGGTCTACAACCCCCAAATATTTGACGGAACCCCATCCGTGAAATATTTTGGGTGTCTACACCCCCAAAATAATACACGGATGTGGTTTTGTGAAATATTTGGGGGCTGTAGACCCCCCAAATATTTGACGGAACCCCATCCGTGAAATATTTGGGGGCTGTAGACCCCCCAAATATTTGACGGAACCCCATCCGTCAAATATTTTGGGGGTGTACAGCCCCCAAACATTTGACGCAACCCCATCCGTCAAATATTTTGAGGGTCTACAGCCCCCAAATATTTGACGGAACCCCATTCCTGAAATATTTTGGGGGTGTACAGCCCCCAAATATTTGACGGAACCACATCCGTGAAATATCTTGGGGGTGTAGACCCCCAAAATATTTGACGGAACCCCATCCGTCAAATATTTTGGGGGTGTAGACCCCCCAAACATTTGACGGAACCCCATCCCTGAAATATTTTGGGGGTGTAGACCCCCAAAATATTTCACGGATGTGGTTCCGTGAAATATTTGGGGGCTGTACACCTCCCAAATATTTGAAGGAACCCCATCCGTGAAATATTTGGGGGGTGTAGACCCCCCAAATATTTGACGGACACACATCTGTCAAAGACTTTGGGGGTGTAGACCCCCCAAATGTTTGACGGACATACATCCGTCAAATATTTTGGGGGTCTACACCCCCCAGGTAACTGACGCATGGACATGCGTAATATATCTGACGGACATTCATCCGTCAAATATTTTGGGGGTGTAGACCCCCCAAATATTTGACGGACACACATCCGTCAAATATTTTGGGGGTGTAGACCCCCCAAATATTGTGGGGGCCTATGGGGGCCTGTGGGGACCTATGGGGACCTATGGGGGCCTATGGGGCTCTATGGGGACCTATGGGGGTCTATGGGGGCCTATGGGGGCCTATGGGGACCTATGGGGACCTATAGGGGCCTATGGGGGTCTATGGGGACCCATGGTGGCCTATGGGGCTCTATGGGGACCTATGGGGACCTATGGGGACTTATGGGGACCTATGGGGGCCTATGGGGGCTTATGGGGACCTATGGGGACCTATAGGGGCCTATGGGGACCTATAGGGGCCTATAGGGGCCTATGGGGACCTTTGGGGGCCTATGGGGGCCTATGGGGGCCTATGGGGGCCTATGGGGGCCTATTGGCACCTTTGGGGACCTGTGGGGGCCTATGGGGACCTATAGGGGCCTATGGGGCTCTATGGGGGCCTATGGGGGTCAATGGGGGCCCATGGGCGCCTATGGGGGCCTATGGGGACCTATGGGGGCCTATGGGGGTCTATGGGGACCTATGGGGACCTATTGTGGCCTATGGGGGCCTATGGGGGCCTATGGGGACCTATGGGGGCCTATGGGGACCTATGGGGGCCTATGGGGGTCTATGGGGACCTATGGGGGCCCATTGGCACCTATGGGGGCCTATGGGGGCCTATGGGGGCCTATGGGGGCCTTTGGGGACCTATGGGGGCCTATGGGGACCTTAGGGGGCCTACGGGGGCCTATGGGGGCACGTGGGGACCTATGGGGACCTATGGGGGCCTATGGGGCCTATGGCGGTCTATGGGGACCTATGGGGGCCTATGGGGGTCTATGGGGACCTATGGGGGCCTATTGGCACCTTTGGGGACCTATGGGGACCTATGGGGGCCAATGGGGGCCTATGGGGGCCTATTGGCAGCTTTGGGGACCCTTGGGGCTCTATGGGGGCCTATGGGGGTCTATGGGGACCTATGGGGGCCTATGGGGGTCTATGGGGACCTTTGGGGGCCTATGGGCGCCTATGGGGGCCTATGAGCGCCTATGGGGGCCTACGGGGGCCTATTGGCACCTTTGGGGACCTATGGGCATTATTGGGCACCTTTGGGGGTCTATGGGGACCTTTGGGCACCTTTGGGGACCTATGGGGGTCTATGGGGACCTATGGGGGCCCATTGGCACCTATGGGGGCCTATGGGGGCCTATGGGGGCCTATGGGGGCCTTTGGGGACCTATGGGGGCCTATGGGGACCTTAGGGGGCCTACGGGGGCCTATGGGGGCACGTGGGGACCTATGGGGACCTATGGGGGCCTATGGGGCCTATGGCGGTCTATGGGGACCTATGGGGGCCTATGGGGGTCTATGGGGACCTATGGGGGCCTATTGGCACCTTTGGGGACCTATGGGGACCTATGGGGGCCAATGGGGGCCTATGGGGGCCTATTGGCAGCTTTGGGGACCCTTGGGGCTCTATGGGGGCCTATGGGGGTCTATGGGGACCTATGGGGGCCTATGGGGGTCTATGGGGACCTTTGGGGGCCTATGGGCGCCTATGGGGGCCTATGAGCGCCTATGGGGGCCTACGGGGGCCTATTGGCACCTTTGGGGACCTATGGGCATTATTGGGCACCTTTGGGGGTCTATGGGGACCTTTGGGCACCTTTGGGGACCTATGGGGGTCTATGGGGACCTATGGGGGTCTATGGGGACCTATGGGGGCCTATGGGGGTCTACGGGGACCTTTGGGGACCTATGGGGACCTTTGGGCACCTTTGGGGACCTATGGGCACCTATGGGGATGGGGATCTATGGGTACCTATGGGGATGGGGGCCGATGGGCGACTCATCGGCATCTAGGGGGGCCTATGGGGGCCTATGGGGGCCTATGGGGGCCTATGGGGGCCTATGGGGGCCTATGGGGGCCTATGGGGGCCTATGGGCACCTTTGGGCGTCTATGGGGGCCTATTGGGGCCTATGGGGACCTATGGGGACCTATGGGGGCTTGGGGGGACCTTTGGGGGCCTATGGGGGCCATTGGGACCTATGGGGACCTATGGGGAGCTATGGGGGCCTATGGGGACCTATGGGGGCCTATGAGGGCCTATGGGGGCCTATGGGCACCTTTGGGGACCTTTGGGGACCTTTGGGGGCGTATGGGGTCCTTTAGGGACCTTTGGGGACCTATGGGGGTCTATGGGGACCTATGGGGGTCTATGGGGGTCGATGGGGACCTATGGGGGTCTACCGGGACCTATGGGGACCTATTGGGGCATATGGGGGCCCATGGGGGTCTACGGGGACCTTTGGGGACCTATGGGGACCTTTGGGCACCTTTGGGGACCTATGGGCACCTTTGGGGACCTATGGGCACCTATGGGGATGGGGGCCGATGGGGACTCATCGGCATCTAAGGGGGACCTATGGGGGCCTATGGGGGCCTGTGGCGGCCTATGGGGGCCTATGGGGACCTTTGGGGGTCTATGGGGACCTATTGGGGCCTATGGGGGCCTATGGGCACCTTTGGGGGCCTGTGGGGGCCTATTGGGGCCTATGGGGGTCTATGGGGACCGATGGGGGCCTATTGGCGCCATTGGGGACCTATGGGGGCCTATGGGCGCCTATGGGCGCCTATGGGGGCCTATGGGCGCCTATGGGGGCCTATGAGGGCCTATGGGGGCCTACGGGGGCCTATTGGCACCTTTGGGGACCTATGGGCACCTATGGGGATGGGGATCTATGGGCACCTATGGGGATGGGGGCCGATGGGTGACTCATCGGCATCTAGGGCGACCTATGGGGGCCTATGGGGGCCTATGGGGGCCTATGGGGGCCTATGGGGGCCTATGGGGGCCTATGGGGGCCTATGGGGACCTTTGGGGGTCTATGGGGACCTATTGGGGCCTATGGGGGCCTATGGGCACCTTTGGGGTCTATGGGGGCCTAATGGGGCCTATGGGGGCCTATGGGGATCTATGGGGACCTATGGGGGCTTGTGGAGGCCTATGGGGTCTTTTGGGGACCTACGCGAACCTATGGGCACCTTTGGGGACCTATGGGGACCTATGGGGGCCGATGGGGACTCATTGGCATCTAGGGGGACCTTTGGGGACCTATGGGCACCTCTGGGGACCCATGGGCACCTTTGGGGGCCTATGGGGGCCTATGGGGGCCTATGGGGACCTATTGGCACCTTTGGGGACCTATGGGCACCTTTGGGGGCCCATGGGGGCCTATGGGGGCCTATGGGCACCTTTTTGTTTGCCACTTTCCTTGCTCACACATTTCCCCCATTTTCCCATTTTGGTGTTCAAAGTCTTTTTTACTTTTGTATTGCCATGTTTCCGATTGTCCAAGGTGGTTCCCCAATGATTTTTCAATTGTGTCCTCCCTTTTTGTTTTTTTCATTTGGGGGGGGGGTTGATTTGGATTTAGGCATAGTTTCTCCCAATTTCCTCTGGGCATTAGACCCCTAGACCCACCTCGAGTAGATAAGAATATCAGACATCTTCTTGGACAGACCGCACACACAACATCCCTTATCAGACATCAGACATCAGACTTTATACACATAGCTGGTGAGGGGTTTATTGCCTTTTTCTGCTTACACAGCATCCAGTTGGTAGAGCGAAAACCCTTGCACTGTGCTCTGCCAACGGGGGGGTCACATTTAAGTGAGGGCATTACGTGTACCCCAGGGGGCGCCGCAGCCACTGCAAAAGGAATTGGGACCATTGGGGACGGGCACTCAGAGAACTGCAAGGGACAAGTTGGACACTTTGGGGTGTTTATTGCCTTTTTTTGCTTACACTGCATCCAGTTGGTAGAGCGAAAACCCTTGCACTGGTGACTAATGGCATTTGACGTGTCGTGCTCTGCCAACGGGGAGTTCACATTTAAGTAAGGGCATTATGTGTACCCCAGGGGGTGCCGCAGGCACTGCAAAAGGAATTGGGACCACCGGGGGTTGGGCACTCCAGGAACAATGAGGGACAAGTTGGACGCTTTGGGGGGTTTATTGCCTTTTTTCCCTTACACTGCATCCAGTTTGTCGCGCGAAAACCCCTGCACTGCTAACTGATGGCATTGGACGTGTTGTGCTCTGCCAACGGGAAGGTCACATTTAAGTGAGGGCATTCTGTGTACCCTAGGGGGCGCCGCAGCCACTGCAAAAGGAATTGGAACCATAGGGGAAGGGCACCCAGAGAACTGTGAGCGACCAGTTGGACGCTTGGGGCGGGTTTACTGGTTTTTTTGCCTGCTTGGGTGGAGACACACGTATTGCTGACAGGCAAGGCGTTGAGGGGATGGCCCCCAAGCTGCAACCGGAAGAGGCACCCAAACAACCAACTGAACAAGCAGCAAGGGAGGTAGAAGCTCAAGCAGCAGAGGTAGCACAAGAGCAGGCACCAAAGGAGGCAGCCGAGGCAGCTCCATCGAGAAAGGAGGCAAAGCCGCAAGCGCTGAAGGAGGCAGCAAAGCAGCCAGCATAGGCAGTAGAAACGAAGGAAGCAAAGCCGCAAGCGCCGAAGGAGGTAGCAAAGCAGCCAGCAAAGCAGCCAGCGGAGGCAGCACCGACAAAGGAAGCAAAGCCGCAAGGGCCACAGGAGGCACCAAAGCATCCAGCAGAGGCAACAGCAACAAAGGAAGCAGAGCCGCAAGCGCCACGGGAGGCAAAGGCAGCACCAAAGGCAAAAAAGGAGGCAGGACAGCAGCCTGCAGAGGAGTGGTTGCAAGGCGGGGTTTTCATACCCGGGTGGGGTCCAGACTCTGATGATTCCTCTTCGGCCGGACACGGCGCCGAGTTCTTCGAGAGTCAAATCGCCGAGCTCACGGATGTTTAAAGGGACGCCTACAAGGAAGCCGACCCACCGCCACCGACTGGGCCCGACTGCAATATCCCCAAGAAATGCGGAATTGCCCCAACTGGACGGAGTTGGCAAGACAGGGCATGGAGAGCCCGGTACATGAAGGAGATCCGTACTGCCGTAGCGGAAACGGCAAGGAAGGTGACGAAAGAAGGTCAGCCCGTCAAATTCGCTGTTCACAATAACAATGGACCAAACGACGGAAGAGAACACGCCAATGGCGTATTATTACGTTGCTAGAACCATGGAGACGACCTCGGATCCCAGCGAGCGTATAGTAGTATAGGTAAGGCTGTCGGGACATGAGACTGCACCAGAGGTAGAGGCAGAGGCAGAGCAAGCGGAGAAGCGACATGCTACGGACCGGCCGCAAGTACAGGAACAGCAACCAGAGAAGGGACATGCCGGGGTCAACCATCGGGAGAGAAGGCGGCGCAAGGATCCAGAATATCGGCGCAAAAGATTTGGAGCACACCAGGATCCCCGCGGAGGGACGAACCCACCATGAAGAAGGCGCCCCGCTCGTCTGCGGACCAAGCACTCGTGTCGGACTCGGACACGGACAATCCGGAGGAGTCAAAGTAGTCGGAGGAGTCCGACACGAAGATCGGCGGAATTGCTAGCCGAGTAAGAGGATCCACTATCCGCAAGGTTCTTCACGACAAGACAGAGTAGGAAGAGAGAAAGAGAAAGAAAAGGAGCAGCCAGAAAGGCAGAGGACATGAAGCCCTTTAAAGGCCTGATGCGCCGGTACAAGAGGACCGTAGCAGACATAGATGAGATGGAGTGGATGACGAGGATCTGGGGTTCGGAACGGCAGCATGCGGAGACGCTTGCCACAAAGTGGGTCGACCAGGTCGCCGGTGTGCACGTCCCCTCGGGCGCGCAGAGGAACAGGCAGTAGCAAACTACCAACAATGCCCTTGATGTGTATGTGGAACAGAGGCGGTCACTGCACAAGCTGCAAGGGGCCATGAGGCACGCACTTTGGCTTCTTGCAGGGCGCTCAGGCCACATGCCCGAGTTTCCGGTGAACCCCCGCGACGAAGGGCCCCTCCTCCCCTCCCAGCCCAGCGGCCACTCGTTTGTCGTGGCTGTGGACTGGGAGGCGAGGAGACGTGGATTGTTGATTCGCTGCTATTGCAGCCGGTGCAGCACCTGGCAGTGAGCTTCCAGCGAGAAGGATTTATTGTGCATTCCGAGCAGCAGCCCCGGCCAGAGAAGGTCGCCCGGAGGCAGAACTGCTCATATCCGGCGGTCAAAGCCGCCAGCTCGTTCGTGTACAAGGGCACGAACGGCTAGAAGATTCCCGAACCCGGCAACCTCTTCGACAAGAACAAGTCCACGATGGAGCAGCACTAGGAAGAACAGCATTCCACGCTGGACTGGCTGCAGGAATGGAGCCCGACCAAAGTGAAGCCGCAGTCGAAGAGACGCAGCCAGTGCGTCCCCAGCCGCCCCCAGATCGTCAACACCGCTGAGACCACCCTGCAAGCAGGGCTGCGGCCGTGCGCGTATATAGCGCTGAGCAAGGAGGCGATGATGGCGGCTGTGGCGAGGCGCAGTGGAGGGGCCCCCGACGTGATGAGGAGGGTGGCGGCCGGCTGTGAACCCGTGCTGAGGCCGACATATTCGGATGTCGAGTTGCGGTACTGCAGTACGTCTCGGGTGCAAGAGCTCCTCGGCCTGGTGCACCCTAGCCGGAAGTGGAGCAGGAGCCTCAAGGAGCAGCCGGTGCTGCGGAGTCGGTGGGTGGTGCTGCTCGTCACTAAGAGGGAGAGTGACGCGGCACTGTACATGGGGCCGCCTGGGCGACCAAGGAAAGGAAAGGAAGAAGGAAAGCAAGAGACCGAGCAAGCAAGCAAGGCATGCAACTGAAAGGAGGAAACAGCGGAAGAAGGGAAGAAGACGAGGAACAGGAACCAGCCAAGAAAAGAAGGAAGCGCCGAAGTGGAAGATGAGAAAAGGGGACCCAGATGGTGGAGAGGGACAACACACCATGGCGCTAGTGGCTGCTCTTTTGCGTGTGCCGTGGATGTGGCGTTGGTCTGTGCAGCCCGCCATTGTCTGGTTCGGGGGGGGGGGGGGGGACCGTGCAGACCCCCACACCGACAACCCCCGCCACTGCGTGCACACTCTGGTGGAGGTGGCAAGCCCGCCAGTGCGTGGTGGTGGGAACACGGCCAATGTCGGGGAAGCGACGTGGGTGGCCCCAGTGCTTGGACAGCGGGACTAAGAGGGGGAGGACAGGGCAGCAGATGGGGACGGGAGGGGGCATGGGAGCCAGAGAAGGAGGAGAAGGGGAAAAAGAGGAGTAGGGAAGCGGATGGGAGTGGGCAGGGGCGATACAAGGGCGGTGCATGTGCCATGCAAGCGCGCCGCACCGACAATGCGCGGAGGACCCCATGGGCCTTACCCTGGTAGCCACACCGATGAGGACCTGATTTGATGTGGAAAGGGGGGAGGGAGGACGCGAACAATGCACCTGTGCAGTTTGAGCAATTGCTGCATAGGACAGGGCTGGCTAACCAGGACAAGGTACAGACAGGGAGGCAAACAAGCCAAGTGAGCGTGACCCACAGCGGGGAGGAAGGGAGGAAAGATGGGTGGCAGCAAGCAGGTGAGGCAACAGGAGAGACGGACCAGAGGGACGAGAGGGAGGGGGGCAGGCCCGCCGCCAACGACAGAGGGTGGAGGAGATGGTGGACAGAGGGACGAGAGGGAAGGGGGCAGGGGGAATGGCGGCGGGCTATGGGGTTGGAAACCCGGCGCTCCGTGAGTCTGCCCCGCGATCGGGGGCATGTGATTGGCCACACGTGGCCATGGTAGCCAGGGCAGCCTTCACTGGAATTCACTGCAATATTTGTGGAGGTGGCGGAGGAGGGGAGAGGGGTGGGGTGCTTGTTGTGTATATCGTCCATGCTTGCTTGTGTAGTGCAAAGTGCGCTTCGGAAGTTGATCCACAAATGTTGTGTTTTGTGCGATGAATTTTCGGATGGCGTTGAAGACATGCAAACAAACAGGTGTGTTTTGCATGCCACTTTTTTGCAAGTATCAAGATTTCATGGAGCAACACGAAGACCCTGAACCTCAAGTTGAGCATGGCTGCATCAAAGACCACTGTGCGCAGTGCATCTCTGAATGGCGCCGAAGAAAGGCCAATAAACAGGCGTGTTGTGCATGCCACTTTTCTGCAGGTATCAAGATTTTGTGGAGCAACACGAAGACCCAAGCCTCAAGCTGAGCATGGCCGCATCAAAGTCCATTGTGGGCAGTGCATCTCTGGATGGCGCTGAAGACGGGCAAAAAACAGGTGTCTTGTGCATTCCACCTTTCTGCAGGCCCCTCCGTATTCTGCACTTGTGAATCACCGTGAAAAGCCCAAGTTGAGCACCTGTGCCAACAACCAAGGCTGCTGCGACCACCAGACGGCATCTTCGCATGGCGCTGAAGACAGGCATTCAACAAAACAGGTGTGTTGGCGCCCCTGCACAGTGTGTGTAGGATGCAAGTCACAAGCGTTGTGCATGCGAGTACCGAGTGCGACGCAATGGTGAAGGGTGCAATTCCCTTCTGCGCTTTTGCACATTGAGCCGGGGCTGTAGTCTCTTCTCTTTGAGAGAGAGATGGTGTCAAAAGATCAATGTGCTCCTGTACATATATATGTGAACAGCCAATCCGGCATTTGGTGCCCTTGTGCTTGGAACCCGGCGCTCTGTGAGCCCCGAGATCGGGGGCATGTGATTGGCGACGCCTCGCCATGGTAGCCGGGGCAGCCTCCATGGAAATTCTGTGGAGGCGGCGGAGCAAGGGGGGTGGGGGGGTGGGTCAAAAGGGGGGGGGGGGGGGCTTTGGGTGGGGTCTGTGGGCCAATCGGGGCAATGGCGAGTTAGGGTAGAAAAAGCCCCCCGCGGGTAGAAATTTTTGTATACGGGGTTGGGGGGCAACAAGTGTCGCCGTTGAAAAAAATTTTCACCTCCTGGGGGAATTTTTCTTCCGCCTTCCCCTTGCTGTCGGGATGAAAAGACTCTGGTCCGCGCCATGCGAAGCAGTCTTACCCAAGTGATAACTACCAACTAGTGCAACTTGTCTTAGACAATGGATTGGCCGCCCTTCAGGTAGATGTCTAGCTCGAAGGGTACGCGAGCAAAGAGCAACATGTCATGTAGCTTTGCTGCTGGAAACACCTAAATGCCACGGAACGTTTTTATTAGAATCTGTTGCGCCTATGCTAAGCAAACCCTTATTTGTCTCAACTCCCTAAGGTCTTCACCAAGATCGCCTGTGACTGAGCTAGAGTGGTCTTGTTGTAACAGCGATACCGCAAGCCCAAATGACCGTCCCCCTATACATTTCCAAGGTTTTACATTACCTCATGCCATTCAGCGGGTTTGTTACGATTGTCTTTGCGCCTACTTCCGCCCGCCAATGTTGTTGCCGATCGCACGCCCCCCGACAGAGACAATTGTATTTTTCTAAATTGTTTCCTGCAATTTTTGCCGCCTCCATGTTGTGCATATATCAATCACAGAAGTTTTATCTTCATATAAATTTCTGCAGTTAGGGATATCCCATATTACTCCGTTAATGAAATGCAAGCTGAGTCTCACACTTGTATTGTTCGAGCTCGTGTGCTTGGGTTGGAAATCGCCGAGGAGTGTCACAGGGCTCCTGAGTCCCAGCGACCGACTGGAACTCACCCTTGCCCCTTCATCAATGAGTAGGCCGGGTTTGATGTTTGTTCTTGTGACTACGAGTCCTTAATAGGGTAAGAGAGCTGCTCCGGGCCATACCCTGACAGCATTTGAACTGTCCGTTGATTCTTTCACACCAAACGTGGATTGCATCATCGCCGGTTGACGCACCCACATGGTGGACACGATATTTCCACATCCACAGCCTCCGGCTTCGCCAGTACGTGCACTATTTGCGGCCAGAAGCACTTTCATGGCCGTCCTTCGTGCAAAGAGTGCGGCAAAAACACGCAAGATCCCGACCGAGAAGAGCCTCAGGTGGTGGATGACGGGAGGAGGCGGACGGAGTGTGGTTCGTCCCGTCTCCCCTTCGAGGAAGGTACCAACGATCCTTTCGCCAGTGACGAAGAGATGAAGGAGCAAGAGGAAGAGACAATCCTCGCTGCTTTTATTGGGCTGGAAGTCCAGCCCTAAGGTATGGATAGAAGGTATGACACACCGCATTTCAAAGGACTCGGGGCAGCCGGTAGTGGATACGCTACGGCCAATCATTCTACCGAATCGTAAGATAAAATGGCTGACAGGTGTTTTGAACCTTTCGCTAGAGGATCTGCTTTCACACGTAGTTCCCACGGAGTAGAAAGGGTTCATCAAAGGATGGAGAATGCATAGCCATTTGGCATTTGTGCAAGCGCCGTGGAAATCAAATGCACACGGTGTGTGGCCCAGCATAGATTTCAGTAAGGCTTTTGACTCCACAGGTCATGAGCTGATGGGCATATTCTTGACCGAAATTGGGATACCAGTGCCGTGGGTTTCCTCGTTGGAGCAATTCTTGCAAGGCAACTTACGCTTTCTAGTCAGCAACGAGCTCCGTGCTGGAACCGGGGTCGGGAATCAAACAAGGGGACACCCTATCCCCCACGCCCTTTTCCCGGCTCACAACCATTTTGATGTGGAAACTCAAAGAAATGTTCCCGCGGGTGCGGATTTTTCTTTATGCGGATGATACTGTCATCTTTATACCGGGATCAGTAGAAGAGGTGACTCGTACAATGTCACAAATCCACTCCCAACTCTTCTAGACATACACCGACATGTCGTAAAATGTGGTGTCGTATTGCATAAAGTCGGGGTACCGGAGGGCCAAAAACTCCTGTTTGGTTTCAAAATGTGCCGCAAAGTGAAGTACCCAGGAACGTGGCTGGGGCACGTCTCTTTGTATGAATAGTTTCAGGGCCCCATCACGAAAGTACAAACGAAAGCCCAGTTACACCAGTCCGTGCCGCCGTCGGCAGCAGAAAAAGTGGCGGCTCTACATCTTTGCGCCTACCCATTGGGCAGGGGGATTCGACTAAGGTACGGCGGGGGACTACATGCTTTGGGTCCACTCGCGGAGATACGCCACCATGCTATCACATGGCGCAGACATGCAAGCCTCAGATGAATTTCAGGTGTTCCGCACATGGGTCTTGTCGCTTGCACCAGATCTCCAGCTCACACGTTTGCTTGTGCAATTATTTTCCCGGCATCACTTGCCGAAACCCTCCTAGCCTCTAACAGCCACATCCTCAGTAGTTGTCTCAGCCTTCAAGAAGGCTATGCCACAGTCTCCGGCGAGGGGGGAGGAACTGATCGCACTTCCACTATGGCACACTCCGACTTTTTGCATGCTTGTCAAGTCCAGGGTGAGTGAAAACAAGTGGCACTCCTTCTATTGCCCCCGGCTAGCCCTACAGGGGGTGCAGACGGTAGGGGACTTTTTAAACAAAGAGGGGCATTTGCGAATGATGCCGATCGTTCGCTCATACTACCAGGATAGGATCACGGATTGCATATGTCAGTCCCACACAGGGGCGGACGACGGATACAAATTCCCCATTCCCCCGCTCCGCTCATGAACCTTTAGACGAGTCAGGCAGTGCAAGGCAAAGGCAATGTGCATAGAGGCCAGGCAGCCAACGGCTGTGTGGGAGTCTGTGGGATCCCGGAATGTCCTGCCCGTATTGCACGTATTGTACTGCGTGCCGTCTGGCGCAGACTACCGGTGGGGGCCCGGCTTTTCGCCTTCCACTCCAATCAGAGGAATGCACACTGTGTGGATGTGGCAGGAGGACCATGAGCACATTATCAAGAAGTGTAGACATTTAGATGACAGCATCTCCATTGTGTGGTGTCTGTGGAGGACCGTCCCGGCTTTGTCTCGAACACACACTCACCTCGATACAGTCCCATCAGGGATGGCTCATGTGATCCGCCCTTCATGCCAGGTGGCTCATGTGGTCCACCATTTATGCCAAATGGCTCATCAGGTGCGAAAGTATCCGACATACTCACCAAGATATCCCCACTATTGTATTACAACGATGGTACTCACTGTTGGGAGGGTGGCTGCAGCTGTCCCATGCCTCACTACCGCCGGATGTTGTCAATACCACCCAGTCTGCCATTACTACTTTTCTTCGGTTCCGCCCTCTCTTGGAGGTGACCCCCCCAAGCCCTAACGACCGATACTACTGTATTGGCTCTCTGCCCATAGGGCAAGTCAAAAAGAGAAGGAGAGCATGTAAAGGACTAGTACCATCGTCGCAGGTTCCCCGGGTGAGGGCATGGGTGGCATCCAAAGTGTCACGTGCAGGGAAAATGATGCTCAGGGTGAGCTTTGAAGCCCTGCATCCTTGGACCATGGTCTTCTGTCTCCCAGGAGGGGTAGTCGCCTACGAGCCACACGGACTGCTACGTGCAATGGTTTGGGTCCTAGAATTGGTTCTAGAGGAACATGTCCTACAAAGTTTTTGCACAGATGGATCAGTCATCATTAGTGTGAAACAATACCTACAAGGGAATATCTCAGCAGTTGGCAACCCTCTTACCTCTCCGGCGCATGCCGCCCTGCAGAGTCTCTATGACTTAGCGCCGCGCCGGCAACTCCAATGGACACACGACACCCCCCCCCCCCCCCAGGTCGACTAAAAGTCTAGACCTCGAGCGCAGGGTTGCCCAAGGCTGCTTGCTTTTTTGGAGCGATTCTGACGCATCGGTCTCCTCGTCCTACAACTCCGCCTCGGCGGACGAGTCCCAGCAGTCAACACCCATTATGAGGCCTGCTCCCCCTCCCCCCCGTTTACTCTCAGGTACTGTCAACTCTAAACGGACACAAGTCGGAACAAGGAAGACACAAGCGGCGCCGGAGCACGACAGTTGATGTCTCCAGCCATTGCTCGTCAATGTACTCCAGGGTCGTGCGATCAGTCACCCCCAGTTCGGGATCCTCCATACACTCCAGGGTAGCGCGATCCATCTTCCCCAGTCAAGCATCGTCTGTATATTCATGGGTAGCACGGTCGGTTACACTCAGTCCAGGGTACTCACCAGTATCACCAGTAGCACCGCAATCTCCACCCCCATTGTCACCCGTGTACTCACTTGTGGCGAATTTCACCACCCCGCCACCGGGGTCTTCGGTCTCTCCAGTGGCGGCTCGGCCGGTGACGCAGGTATCTCGGACGACGCAAGAGGGGACACGGTAGAGCAAGACGCTTGTTCGAGTAATGGAGGGACCCAGGTCGGATGGCTGAAAACCAGGGCTAGGCTTGTGGCTTCCTCCCATGCATAAAACTTGATTTTGAGATCCTGGGGGGTACCAGGTAAACAAATTTTGCCATATGCCCATAAGAGACATGGACGGTCTAGTAGTATAAGCCGTGGACCGGCATCGACGGCGTTGCGGGTTCGAACCCCGGTTCCCCCGCCCGTCCAAGGGCCCGTTGGCAAAGCCCCAGCCACTGCTCCCTTCAACATCTAGCTCCACCATCGGTACTGCTGGTGGATGGGTGGCGTGTCTTGTTGTCATATTTCTACATTTATGCCACACATCACACCAAAAACCCACCGCACCACACCTGCAGCAGCACACTCCGCCATTGGCTCCGCATCTCCTCGTCATATTCTTCTTTGGCTTGGGGGTTCGAATCGGCGACTCCAATGCACCTAGCGGTAGCTTTACCGCTACACCGCTCGTTCTTGGCCGTCGCCTGTGGCACCAGTGCCCAGGGTTCTTGCAGATAGACAGCACAGGTTCTCACAGGCGCTCCAATAAGAAGTACGATACGGGGACAGTGAGAGCCGCAGTGTACATATGGAGCAGGGAGGAAGCTGTGAATCAGTGTGCTTGTGCTCAACAGCCTGCCAGCGAGGCGCTCGAACTCAGAACTCATGGTTTCGCCGATGAATGACGGTAGGACGTAGAAATGTTGAACCTCGCAGTTTGAGCATGATTTGAATGCCTTGGGCATCACACACACACATACACACACACATGCAGTGTACACACCATCGGAGAAGGGAAAATTGTTTGACAGTGCGGTGCCTACCAGTGAATCCAATCAAGTAAACACCACAAGTGAACAGTGCTCTGTGGAACAGGATTCTCCATCCACAGTTGGTTTGCCAGCTAGAGCTGTCTATCACCCTTGCCTACAAAGACATGACTCTGTGTGTCCTGTGCCGAGTGCGCATAGCTTTGGCTGTACCCCGCTCTCGATAGCCTTTACCCACCCCCTCCCCGTGTACTAAACAAATACAAACTTGCTTTATGCTGAGCGCCTAGGTGGTGTATCCCCTGCTGAGAACCCCTCAGGGACAGCCGAGCAGCACTTTGCTGCGGCCAGCTCTCTACCGATCAACCATTGCCGGCTGACCGTCGCCAGCCACACAACGTCAATTGCTATTGGTTCAGTCCCGATGACCAGCATGAATGCAAGCTGCTATTGGTTGCTGGCTGCTGCTGTTGGAGGACAGGCCCTGCAAACGGGCAGACGAGATCACGGTTTTGGTGAGCTGAATTTACATCCTGCAGCACAGGGTCCCAGAAGGACCACAAATATTGCGCAAAAAGATAGCTAAAATTTTCCAACCTGGGGTGTACAGCAGCAAAAACAACAAGACGTTGATTGCACTGGCGATGCACGCGCAACAAGTTGAAGCACGGGTTGGACAGCTGGAGATATGCGATACGCAACGCTGTTTGTTTTGGACACCTCACTTGCCTGGGCAGGGGCTAAGGTGCCACCAAATGAACGACTAACGTTTGTTGGAACACTTTGTGAAGACGTGTAGAATTCTGAGTATGGCAGGTGGAGCGTATGCAAGAGCAGCGCACCCCAGTACACTCTTGCTCGTGTCTTTGTTCAATTATATTATAGAGTGTTATATTGCACCATGCTATCAATGGTTTAAGCTGATAAAAATGATGCTCTCAAGGGATGCGGTTCTCTGAATTAATGTTAGACGGTTGATGAACGCCCCTACTTTCTTAGAGGTTCCATAAACAAATAGTTGCAAGCGACAGCAAGCGTTTCCGGAAGTAACAAGTTGCTGGTTTGTACAGGATACATCCACACACCAACAGCCCCAGTGTAGGGACTAGAATTCAGGTATTATTGCCAGGGATTTGAAGGATGCGGGGCATGCGGCATCTTGAAATTTCCGATTGCTGAGACGGACATGCAGCAATACCACTTTTCACCCAATGATGGCTGATTTTAGCTTACTATGTGTTCTGGGGAGCCCCCCCCCCCCTCTATGATGCTGGTTTTGCACCTCTGCATGGCTGATTATGCCACAGCAATTTTCTCTGGTGGGTTGTTGGTGCTCGGGCACAGCCTGACTTTTCGATTCAGGCTGTAGCTCAAGATGTGCGGACGCATTGGTGGCTACCGTGCCTTTGAGTCCAAGCATTGCCAAAAAAGAGTGGAAAACAACTTCAAATTCCTACAAAGCCCATCAAGTGGACTGTATTGAATGATCACCATTCCCATCAGGTGTACCTTTCAATGTTTATCATTCAGGCTGAGTCGGTTGCACGCACGACCACCTGTCAGTGCCAACTGCTGGCTTGTTTGGGTTGTTTGGACCATCGAGCGACCACAAAAACGCATGAAATGGCATCTTGCTTCTGCGGCCTTGTAAACAGCAACCAGCAGTCCAGACACCTGCAGAGCATTACAATGGATACAAACGCGGACACGAATGCATGACCCATCATGAAGACCAAACTGAAATGCTTGGATCAGGCTGCAGCTGCCCTCTTGCTGCACCTTATGGAAGAGCGCCTGCTTGGTGAAACGGCACTGGTTCCCACAAGCAAGTGCAGCTTTCCCTTCCGTTCCTGCGTAATATGCAACAGTGCAGTGCTTCAATGTCCCACTTGTTGTTGTTCTTTGCAGCTTTTGTCGTCTTCCAAACGCATCTTGTGACCAGTCCTGTCAAACAGGTATTGGTATCCCATGACAAGGTATCACAGGACCAACTTGCTGTTGGTGTACAGGCACGCTGTGCTGCAGTGAAGGTACCTTTGGTGGGCTTCTGTGCTCAAGGTGGTGTTGGAATTGGATCAGCAATGGCGCCCAGTCTAGCCAAGCCTGAGATATGACTTTCTGACCGTGCGTATCTGACCACAGGATGGGCTAATGTGCAACATAAGTGTACTGCATGTGACAGAAATGAACCTTTAAACCTCGTCAAATTCTCTGCACTCTGGCAAGACCATTTTTGAAAAGGCTGCAGAAGCTGTGGTGAAGTTTCTATGGCTGTGTGTATTTGTGTGCCTGACACGCCAGCTGAGCGCTGTGGGAATCACTGGGGTATGGGAAACCGACGAGCAGTGCTTGGCCGTCGTAGCTGGGCACCGGTGCAACAGGGGGAATAGGACCAGACCCTGGTTGTTTAATTCCCCAGTGAAACTGACCCTCTGTCCGCTGCGTTTGCCCTATTGTCTGGTCTTTGCTCACGAGAACAAAGGAGAAAGGGATGCCCTGACCAGGCTGCTCCGTGCTGTGTTGCACTCATCAGGTGCTGCACCAAGGGGTTCACCTGCGGGCGCACGCTGGAGTCGCTGACCTCTTCTGTTTCCTCGTGCTGAAAGGCACCTAGTGCCGTGGTTGAACATGGCTTTGTTTTGACGCTGCACCTCACGAGAATTGTGCGCTCAGGTCTTTGCTGCTGCCTGTGTGTGTTGTATCTGTGGTGGGTACAGGGACAGCATGGAAAAGAGCCCTTGAGCGGAATATCCATCCTGCGCTCCTTGTCCTGCAGAAAGGTGCCTATCGGCGTTGAACATGCTCTTGTTTCTTCGATAACGACGAGGAGGTTGGCACTCGGCTACTGTTGTGCCTGTGTGTTTTGCCAATCATGTGTGTGTTGGGAGTCGTGCCACAGGACATCCTACTCCGCACGCAAAATCGCCGATGGTGTCTATGTGACCCCAAAAATGTGCTTTTGTGACCATGTGGGGGTCGGTTGTCATGCAGTTTGTGGGTTTCGTTCATTCGCCACCATTTGAGAAAGGACCAGGTGGGGCCCTATTTGACCCAAACCCCATTCAGAGTGGTGCTTGCGACATCCCACCCCACTGTTTGATTGTGGTAAGCTGTGTGACCTACTCAACTCCAATCCCTCTGACCTCTGCACCAAAGTAGGTCAGATGCCAAAGACACCGGAAAGGAAAAGCCGTGTTTGATGCGAACAGAAGGGAGGAGATAAAGGAAGGACTGGTAGCGTCCACATGGAAATCTTATCTAGCCTATGGGCTGCGCTCCGTGATATGGTTTCCTGTCCATCAGGGGCCTCTTTATAAGTCCCTTTAACCTTCCTTCATTCCTTCCTTCCTGTGATGACCTGAGCCAGCGGCTAGGACGGCGGTAACGTGTGGCACGATTTGGCCCTATATAACCCCCAAAATGAAAAATGACACGTTTTCAAACCCCCCCCCAAAAACACCATATTTTCGCACATTGAAAGTCACCGCGAAAAGTTATTCATAAAAGGTACTATAGCAGCAGAAAACTGAAAGTGTTACCCCCCAATAGAAAACAGGCAAAAACAGGGGAGAAAATCAGCAGTTGATATGCTGCTGATGTACAGTAATGCCATGTCACATCATTGATCGATGTCTATTGGTGTCTACAGTTGCTTGTTGCATTGCCTCTGTCGCTGTGCCCTGCTAAAACTCAGAGGAACATAATACATTCGGTTGCGAAATTTTGCAACGACACACCCTCGGTTGTACTCTTTATGCAAACCCTGTGCGTTGTGTATGGTTGCAACATTCTGTATTCGGACATTACGGATTATGTAAACTCGTTTGACGGGGCAAGACGTGGTCGCAAGTGAACGGGATATGCTGTTGCTAAAATAGGAAATCCAAGTGATGTGTCATTGCGAATTTTTGCAACGACCCAAATAAATCTCTTGCAAATTAAACAATGAAGATGTGTCATAGCGAAATTTCGCAACAACACACTACGTGTACTTGCGAAAATTGGCAAACGCAGTGTGTCGTTGCGAAATTTCGCAACGACACATTGCGTGTCCTTGCGAAATCTCGCAAAGACACAGAGTGTGCTGTTGCGAACTTTCGCAAGGACACATCTCTCATAACATCTGAACATATTTTCAGGTATGCAATTCAAATCCCCCGTAACACAAACAGATATGCAAGGGTCTATGCCTGAACACTGAAGTGTGTTGAAGATGAATATAGTAATGCAATTGCACTTGAAAACAAGTCTGCCGCTGCGAGATTTCGCAACGACACACAGTGTGTCGTTGCGAAGTTGCACGACACACTGTGTGTCGTTGCGAAATTTCGCAACGACACACATCTCTCATCAGGTATCGACATGTTTCATCGTATGAAATCTGCATTTATTGTAACAAAAAATAAGCAAGGGCCTCTTCCTCAACACCGAAGTCCAATGAAGAGTCAAATATAGTAACGGTAACAGATGCAAGATGTAAATACCATGCCAGAAGACACACAATTCGCAATTCCATTCTGAATACAACAATAACAAATGGAAGGTGATGCCGCAAAAACATCCAACCGCCTAATTTGCAACCGGTTGTTTTGTACCTTTCTTTAATTGTTCGCAATGCCATGCAGATCACACCGAACGTTAGGTACAACAGCAAGGACCATACAGTATGAAAATACTGGAAGACTGTGCTTTTGAACAGTTTTCCTTATGGATCAATATGCTCGTCGTTTGTCTCTCTACCTTGGAGAGCATGTTTGGGCAGACGGCTCGGAAATTCTCCGAGATGCTGCACGTTGTGGTCCATCGCTGATGTTTGTTCAATTTTGCACCGACCTGCGATATGTGCGACATAACATTCACTCTCTTGAGGATGCGGCGCGCATCGCTGAAACAACCACACCCCAGCACTTTTGCGCAGCAGGTGTTTCACATCTGAGGGTGATGCACGCACGTGCCTGTCCAACCGTGGCACCTCCCGAGATCGGTGGAATACGATTGTCAAGAGCAGGACCCCGTTTGCTGGCACATGCAGGCATGGTGCACGTACAGGAGACGAGACTCGCCACCCAAGCTGCTGCCATTATTGCACGCACATGGGAATGGATGTCGAACAACCAAGCTGCTCTTTGGATAGACAATTGCAGACATGCTCGCCAGTCACTCGATCCTGCTAGAGTAGACATTACGTTGGACTACACAGCAATTGCAATTCTTACAATCGGCAAACCGCCACAACCGCCCACATATGGGGGTCATCCAGTGCTGCGCACACTGCTGTCTAAGGTTGGAACCACTGCCGCAGAGATTGTTGTGCGCCCGCAACGGTTGTGTGACGTCATTGAAACTTTGAATAACAGCCCCATTGAACGCACAATGATCCGTGTACCAAAATCACGCAATGACACATTGTGTGTCGTTCAGAAATTTTGCAAATAAACTTTTTTACACTACTTGTTGGTTCGTGACTAGAGGTATACCGAAACCGTGTCGTTGCGAAATTTCGCAACCACACACTGCGTGCCATTGCGAAATTTCGCAATGGCACCTTCTCAAAAAATAGTTATGGGTTTTGTTTGGTGATAATGTCCCAACCGTTGTTGTAGTTGAGCACAATTTACTACATTGTCGTATGCACGCTGTGTACGTGCAAACAAGCAAGTTATCTCAAAGAAAATTGATTGTATTTGGTTTTTTGTTCTGAGAAGGGTGTTTTTTTCGTTTTTTTCATGTGTTTTTTCAGATAGTTTTCTTTTAATTTTCCTCAATTTAGTTCAAAACTAGTACATTTTGAACCATTTTTTGTTGTCGGCCTTTGTTAAATCCCCCCCCCCTAAAATACGTATGTTTTTTGGAGGATTTTTTTTTTGCAAAGTTTGTTTCAGTCCGCCCGTGGGGCTTCATTTGTGCCAAACGTTACCGCCGTCCTAGAGCAGGGTCACCTAAGTCTAATGCTGAAAAGTGTGAAGTACACATTGAGCCCCTGCCACAGCTGAGGAGGTGCAGCGTGGTGACAGGCATGGCACTATATCATGACGAACCAGTACACACGGCACCATGGAGCAAGACATGTATGAAACAAGGACAGCAACGTACATGGCACGTGGAGCACAGCCACAGCCGTGGGGATTGAGAGTTCACATGATGCTTGAGTGCCAGAGCCTCCAGCTTGAGAAGTTTGTTCCGTCCCTCTGCACACGGTGCTTGGGAACCGTAGAGCGAGCCGCCTGATAGGATCACGCCCACAGAACTACGCTCTTTAAAATGCATCTTTCCCATTTGGGGCCTGCTGGTGCATTGTTGTAAGTGGGGTACCTATGTCGCTTTCATGGATTGACCTTTCGTTGGGAAGGCCCCTGTAGTGCTCATATAGTTTGCATAGGTACCGGATGCACTTTTCACCAAGATGACAACACTCATTGCCCTATGTATGGCTTTGCTCAATGGTTTTGGACTGTTTTCAGCAGCAGTCTATGCACAGCACGTCGTGCAGCACAACACTCTTCTTTTTAATCATTTTCAACTCGATGGGTGATGCTTCTGCATATGCCAAGATCCAAATAAACCCTAACGCTTGTAATGGACCAAGAAGGGTCTAGCACTTAGCGCACAAGATGTGAGACAGTAAGCATATTTCATCCCCAGCCACCACCAGGGGCCTCACCGGGCCTGTCAAGGGTGGGTGAATCCTAGTACCCCCCCCGCCTTTGTTACCCCAACCCCGGTCTTCCACCTCTGTGGGGCCTGCATGGAGGTCAACAAGGTGCTCTATGCATTCTCGCCGTGGTACCACCCCCCCTTTGTCCAAGACAAAGACCTATTGAGGCCTTTGTCCAAGTATTGCCTTGTCCAAGCACTGCCTTGTTCAAGCACATGAGCCCGTCTCACTGTCGTTTTTTTCTGGATTTTTCTGACCACTTTTTGTATGGTCAGAAATGTGAAGTTACGGGGTTGTGCTTCGATTGTAGAGGGAAAGGCGAGCATGCTTCTGGTAGTTCTTGCTCATACCAACATTCCACTTGCAAGTGCAACCCAATGATGTCTATTTTAGTCTGATTTTCAGTCATGGCTGATGTAGCCACTCCTGGCGTGGCGGTTATGTACCTTTGGTCCACCGGTGAACATGTGCCCGCCACAATCGTTGGTCTTCTAGTCGTGGGGATGGTGTGTTTCACGTGAAGTACTTGCGGAATGGGCATGAGCTTGAGCATCATGCTCCTCTCGACCGTGTCCTATTCGCAATGCGCAGCCCTTCTCCCGAACCTTCATCGGCCTCTCCGGCACCAGGGCGGTCAACAACGCGTAGCGAATTGTCCCCGGTACATGCTGCCCCGGCCCCGGCAACCCCGTTGCCTCTTGGTTGGGAGCTTGGTTTGGGCACAGGTTGGGAGCATCTTGTGCTCTCATACGCAACCATCGCTCCAAAACGCCCCAAGGCCCACCTGCACAAGGACAAACGGCATGTCACGTCGGATGATTCAACATCTTGCTCAGAATTTGGAGGAGGATGATGTAGTGCAGATTCTGTGGGCCAAAGCGGGCCGTGGGATTTAGGGCATTCGCCATGTCTTTGGGGGCAAGCTTCACTTCACCAAAGATATTGTTGATGACACAACGAATAGGAAGCACAAACAGATTCCAAAACCTGAAAACAAGCTTGCTCCACAGCAGTCTGGATAACGCCGAACTCCTGGACCCACTACTGGCCACCTCCCATAACCCGGAAGCAAGCCAGCACTACACACGCATACCACGACACGGTAGGCCCCGCCGTCTCGACGCTATCCTGGTCCGCCAACAAATACCCAACATCCCATGGACCTACTACAATATTATCCGCATGCCTATTTCCGACCACTCACTGGTCCTCATCGGACTGCGCTGGCGCACAGGGGGACACACCACCACAAGCCCAAAGCCCCAGCCAAATGTAAAACGCCGGTATTCACAGCGCCCTCAGAGCCACCATCACAGGTGCACATGTGGTAGAGGTTTTCGGGGAAAAGGACAGCTGGCGGGTGTGGGACCAAGCCCCCTCAAGCACGTGGGAAAAGGTGGTTACCCCCCCCCGACGGTGAGGTTTTCAGAACAGACCAGCAACCCACGTACCATGCGCACGGTGTCTTGTGGGGCATTGAGTTTCTTTTGGCCCCAGCCCCCAAACCTTCTTCCGAGGGCGCATCAAAGCGGCAGCGACTTACCATCTTAGGTGCATGGTTGCAGGCCAAGGGTGAGGTCCAGGGGCCAGGTTGAGACCGCAGAAGCCCCCCCCCCCCTGCCTAAGCTGGGGATGCACTGTGTTGGGTCTTCATCAGCCCTCTTTTTCGCTCTGATGTCTTCCATCTCTGCTGCCCTGGCTGCCCGCGCCCAGCCACCAGCTCCTGCCGCCGTCCCCATCTCCTCGGGTCGATTGGCCGAACTTGGGAGTGGGAACCCCAGCGCCGGTAGCAGTGCCGGTGCCAGCAACCCTTCGCCAGCCACCCCCGCTTTGTGGGAGGCGCCAGCAGTCGGAGGAGCAGCAGGAGCAGCAGCAGCAGGGCCCGCCGCCGCAGCAGAAGATGCGGAGGACCCCAAGGGCATGAAGGCTGCCCACTGCGCACTTTTGTTGGCGGCTTTTGCAGCTGTGCAAGTCCAGATGGTGCTTGCACAGCTGAGTAAGAAGACAGTGTCCTGGTTCGCGGCCGGGGCACGCTACGGGCCAGAGGGGGAGGGGGTGGTGGTGTGGGTCACTCGGGGGGCCGTGACCTCCCGCAGGCAAGTGGAGCATCGTGCTCCAATTGGGCAGATGCCCCCAAACCTGGCCAAGGTGGTTCTGGACCTAGCCATTTTTGACCGGAGTGTGGCAGTGTGTGGGGAGCTGGGGGTTCCGGACCAGTTGAGGAAACTGGTCCTCAAGGAGTACCGATCACCAGCCGATCGGTACTCCAAGTTGAAAGGGCAGTTTGAGCACGCCTGCCAGTCCTTCAAGAAGGCTGAGCAGGCTGTCCGGGAGGGGGTGGGGGGGAAGAGGCAGGGGGGGCAGGGGGTGAAGAGCAGGGAGGGAAAGCTGCGGGCAGCAGCTACTGCCCAGCAGGGAAGGGCAGAGGATCTGCTGGGGCAGATGCGGGGGGCTTGGGAGGAGGCAAAGAAACGCCGCCGCCTTAAGGCCCCCCTCCCCTAGATGCCCCCCAGCACCCTCCCCCCCTTTGGGAAATGGGAGGTGACAGGGGGACACCAGGAGGAGCTCCTGCATGGGGTGGTTTTTGCAGGGCATCCTGGGGGTTGGGAGGTGTACGACCTTGCAGCTACGGCCGTTTCAAGGTCGTGCACCCAGAAGCTGAGGGACAGGGGGGTTTCGGTGAGGATGCACACCGCCCCCGACCCCTGCACCCGCCGCAACTGCATGTATGTGGCGGTTAAGATAATTTTGTGGCACATGAGCCACCCTGTGAGTGTTTGGGACACCCCCCCCCCGCCCTGAGCCATTTTGCCATGTGGGGGCGCCAGTGCCGGGAGTTGCTGGACAAAACTCTGGCATGGGCCCAGGTGAAAGGGAACTGGAAGTGCCGCCGCACTGGCTGGGGCCCTGCGACCCTAAAGGAGATGAAAGAAGTCTCCGGGCAGTTGGCCCCAGTTGGGGGGGGCAAAGGGCCTGTCCCCTTTGCCCCCCTCTCCGGCAACATGGTGCCCATTGTGGTACTTTTTTGCATCGCGAACCCTGATTCTGGCCCTTCTATCCCTGGTGTGGGGAAGGGGAAAGGGAAGGGGAAGGGGAAGGGGAAGGGGGGGGGGGGTGATTCAGACTCCTTAGACTCTGCCCCAGAGATTGCAGTGGGTAAGGGGAAGGGGAAGGAGAAGGGTAAGGGTAAGGGGAAGGGGAAGGGGGGGGTGAAGGGGGGGGGTGATTCAGACTCTTCAGACTCTGCCCCAGAGATTGCAGTGGATAAGGGGAAGGGGAAGGAGAAGGGTAAGGGTAAGGGGAGGGGGAAGGGGAAGGGGAAGGAGGTGGTGGTGGTTTCAGACTATGAGTCATCTGACTCAGACGTGCCTATTTCCTCGACAGGGGTGAGGAGAGGGCAGGGGCCCCTGAGTCATCTGACTCAGATTCCAAGGTGCCTGTTTCCTCCACCGGCGTGAAGAGAGGGCGGGCGGCCCCTGACTCTGGGGCCCCTTCAGGTAAGAGGAGGAAGAAGATCAGCCGCAGCCCATATGTAGGCTGGAGTGGAGGGGGACCAGGGGACCAGGGGTCACTGCCCCTTCGCATAGTCACACAGGTCAGGACTGTCCTTGACTATGTGAAGGGGTCTGCCCACCGACCTCGCAATTGGATGAGGTCCTTCCCCCTCATCCATGGGGGTGATTCCGGGCCAGGGGAGTTGATTGTCCTCATTGTGCCCCCTGAGACCAAGGCCGAGGCCTCTCACAAGGCACAGCCTCAGCTTGAGCCTGAGTCTGAGGGGGAGGACTGAGAGGGAGGTATATATTCCCATTCGAGGCACTGAAATGAACTGCAGCTGCATTTGAACTTCCTGTTGGCATCCATTCATGCTTCCAGCCCAGCTTGTGCTTTTTGTGCCTGTGGCAGGGGGCGGATAGTCGAGCACACTTTGGACCCTAGGATCTCGAAACTAGTTGGAGCAATCCTGGCAAAAAAAGGTTCTGGTGAAAGGTACTGGTTGGGGCTTTCCATACATGGTTTCCTTGAAACCAACCAAAACGGTGGCGCAGAGTGAGGGGGCGGATAGTCGAGCACACTTTGGACCCTTGGATCTCGAAACTGGTTAGAGGAATTCTGGCAAAAGAAGGTTCTGGTGAAAGGTACTGGTTGGGGCTTTCCATACATGGTTTCCTTGAAACCAACCAAAACAGTGGCGCAGAGTGAGGGGGCGGATAGTCGAGCACACTTTGGACCCTTGGATCTCGAAACTGGTTGGAGCAATCCTGGCAAAAGAAGGTTCTGGTGAAAGGTACTGATTGGAGGTTTCCATACATGGTTTCCTTGAAGCCTACCAAAACAGTGGCGCAGAGTGAGGGGGCGGATAGTCGAGCACACTTTGGACCCTTAGATCTCGAAACTGGTTGGAGCAATCCTGGCAAAACAAGGTTCTGGTGAAAGGTACTGGTTGGGGCTTTCCATACATGGTTTCCTTGAAACCAACCAAAACAGTGGCGCAGAGGGAGGGGGCGGATAGTCGACCACACTTTGGACCCTTGGATCTCGAAACTGGTTGGAGCAATCCTGGCAAAAAAACGTTCTGGTGAAAGGTACTTGTTGGGGCTTTCCATACATGGTTTCCTTGAAACCAACCAAAACAGTGGCGCAGAGGGAGGGGGCGGATAGTCGAGCACACTTTGGACCCTTGGATCTCGAAACTGGTTGGAGCAATCCTGGCAAAAAAAGGTTCTGGTGAAAGGTACTGGTTGGGGCTTTCCATACATGGTTTCCTTGAAACCAACCAAAACAGTGGCGCAGAGTGAGGGGGCGGATAGTCCACCACACTTTGGACCCTTGGATCTCGAAACTGGTTGGAGCACTCCTGGCAAATGAAGGTTCTGGTGAAAGGTACTGGTTGGGGCTTTCCATACATGGTTTCCTTGAAACCAACCAAAACAGTGGCGCAGAGTGAGGGGGCGGATAGTCGAGCACACTTAGGACCCTTGGATCTCGAAACTGGTTGGAGCAATCCTGGCAAATGAAGGTTCTGGTCAAAGGTACTGGTTGGGGCTTTCCATACATGGTTCCTTTGAAACCAACCAAAACAGTGGCCTACTGCAATCTTCTGTTTCCCAGGCACCATGTTTCACCATGAATTTGTTGTGAACAACCATGCTATATGGGTGAAGGGGGAGATCTCCAAGCTGGAGGCATTTGCCAGCATATGCCCTATTCCAGCTGATCAATTCATGGTGTCAGCCTTTGCCATGAACTTCCCCACGGCCACCCCCTTGCAGGCCAAGGACCTAGACCAGCTACAGCGCCCCCCAAGTGGCACCTTCACAGTTGTGCGTAGGTCCCTTGGCCCTTTGCCTACCACACAGGCCACATCAGTCACCCAAGCACCAGAGTTCCAGGCTGCTGCACTTCGCCTTCGCCATGAGCATGTGGTGCCAGCCGCTGTCTTGCGCACCTTAGACCATCTCCAACCAGGGGTTGGTTGGTCAATGGTTGCTTTAAGGCAACAGGAGGACCTGCATCTTCCTGCAGTGGACTACTCCCTGGACAACAGGACATTGTTACCACAGCTGTGCCACCTACTTCTACAGAAGTGTGGCTCATTGGCTGCCCAAGGCCGGCAGAAACCCCCACCACCCCATGCCACCCTGACCTTAGGCCTCTACGCAGACGGTTACCAGCCCCAGGGCCGTCCAAATATTAACACAAAAATCAGTATAATTGATTTCCAGGGACACTGGATCCCAATGTCTGGCAATGTGCCTAGGTGCACAGACATGTTGACCTAGCAAGAGCTTCCCAAGGTCAGTGATTGCCAGTGGCTACCCAAACGTGTAGAGGCCTTACAAGCCCTGCCTTCTTGTAAATTTAAGCAACGTATGAAGTATGCTGGTGCAGTGTAGAACACCACCCTGCAGATAAGGCTCGGGGCAATCACTGCCGATCACCACCATTTGTGGTCTGAGTGCCGGCAAAAGGGCTGTGTGGCGTGTCCCTGGGTGAATAAGGATGGGGCGGGAGAACTCTTTTTGCACAAAGGGGGATGTCTCAATGGTGTGCGTGGGTCCCATAAGTTTCAGGGGGTTTCTAACCTGGAAGAGGTATATATTGTGCAACCCGTATTGCACAACACCAAAGGAGCAGCCTCCAGGATCCTGGGTGTCATAGGTCGAACACTACCAGCGCCCTACAACCATGACCCACTCCAGGTCATAGCACATGTGGCAAGGAGGTATGATCCTGGATCTTTGCCACCTGATAGCAGGCAGCACATGCGTCAAGTACGAGGTAGATTCCAGGCAGGCATTAGCCTCACAGGTCGCGAGGCCCGCACAGTCATGGGCAGACTAGCAGGGGGTATGGTGCTCCCCCTGCCTTTCCATTCCTTGGTGGTGGCATTTTGCCACATGGTGCATCTATGGTATGGTTGTAATAACCTGGCAACTGTCACATGGCAAGCTATGCGGATGTTGTACACATATATTGTGCACATCATCCCCGAGTTTGCTGAAGAAGGTTGCACTGCAACCTTATATATGCATGGGTGGTCCCACACATGGTTTAATCCACGGACACCCATGCTATATTCCGATGAGGCCGGCGAGCGGGATCTGAGGGTGGCCAAGAGATATGCCCCCGTCACTAGTACCAGGCAAGATGCCAGTATTAGTTAAAGTTTGAAGCATGAGTTGTATCAGAATTTCGCGCAAAAAAAAAAGAAGATCCTTTGTGCCAAATCTTGGGCGCCCGTGCAACGAAACGTTGTTCTGGAGGCGTGCATGGTTGCTGCCAATGCCGTGTGGCATGTGGTCTTCCAACGCCTCTTAGAGCATTTGCTGCATTTCTAGGATGGAGGTGGTTGCTCCCTATATATGCACCCAGACACCCGTTCGGTGAAATGCGCCTTTCCAGGTGCAAATCCCGAGAGTGATGTGGTATGTGTGTGTCGGACCTGTGGCTCAAAGCGTGGTGTCCGTCAATGGGTACCACCGGACAGGGAAGCTGTCTGCAAGTGG
This sequence comes from Eutreptiella sp. 'Long Island Sound 2002', assembly GCA_964036045.1. NCBI lineage: Eukaryota > Euglenozoa > Euglenophyceae > Eutreptiales > Eutreptiaceae > Eutreptiella > Eutreptiella sp. 'Long Island Sound 2002'. Next base: position 21,601,040 of record OZ038380.1, on the reverse strand, counting down.
CCCAAACTGGGTTTGAAGAGCCGTGCCACATTTAAGTCCTGTGCTGCACGCCGTAAGGCGCTGAAGGACAAGGGAAAGGGTAAGGGACGTGTGGGGCCCATCCCTCAAAGCCGAGTTTCTAACCCTGCGACAGTTGATATTGTACCCCCTTCGGAGGGTGAGGACAGTGCTGCTTCATTTCAAGGTCCTACGGGTTTGAACGAGCAGCAGCGTGTGCAACCCATGAGACGTACGAAGTTGGCGCGTGTACCCATTGTTGATAGCGACATTGAGCAGCAACTTTCGTGCCCTCGTGGCAGTGGCAGTAGCAGCAGTAACAGTAGCAACAGCAGCAGCAGCAGCAGCAGCAGCAACAGCAGCAGCAGTGATAGTGGGAGCAGTAGCAGTCCTGAGGATAATGATTCGGATGATGATGCTGTGCACCTATCTGGTGCCTCCACAGTAAGTGCCTCATATTCTTCCTCATCATCCAGTGACAACCCTGAACCCCAACCTCAACCCAAGAAGTATCGCCGTGTGGTGGTGGATGTGGATGCCATGTCAAGCGATGGCTGTCCTGTGCAGATGCTCAGCGAAGGAGAGTACAGCATTCACAGTTCAAGCTGAAATGAACAGGCAAGCCACTGAGCATTCACATTTCAAGCGTAAGTGAACGGTCATGCTTGTCTTTTTGTGTGTTTCTTTGCTGAGGTTTGGGATTTGGGAACCAAGAACGGTGTAGGTCATTGTACAAAAAACCGATGGAAAAACGCCTCGAAGTTTTTGAAATCCCTCGGAAAGATGCTCGGAAGTTTTGGCAGTCAGATCGGGTCCCAAAACGCAACCGATATCGGTAGGAATGTTCCATGGGCTTCCCAGCCGACCGTGCCGGGGGAGCTCGGAAGAAATTTTGGTTGGGACCTCCGAGATCAACCCTGCAATATGAGTCCCATTTGCTGAGCATGAATGCCGAGCATACCCAAATATCGTGAGCAATATGCTGAGCATTTTCCTACCATTTTTTACCTTCTATGCTGTGCGTCCCAGCACCATGTGCTGCAGTCCAGGGTAGTGCTCATATTCTATATGCTCATATAATATGTGAAAAGAAAGATCCCCAGGACCCAAGAAACTACCGGCCAATCTACGTGTCCACAGCCATATATAGCATACTCACACGCCTCTTCCTGACGTGTATATCGAGGTCCATGACCCCGGGACTACTAGACATACAGCACGGCGCCACACAGGGCCGAAACACCACAACGTTAGCCACAAAACTGTTAAACGACCTACACACAGAGGAAGGGTACGTGGCACTACTCGATGTGGCCAAAGCTTTCCCATCAGTCCCCCGACCCATGCTGACTGGGATCGTCAAGGAGGCAGGGGCACCAGAAAACATCATACGCAGGTGGGGGGAAATATACCATCATACACCGGCCGTACTGACCCTACACGGAAAAGACCTCCCCATACGCCCCACCAGGGGTATGAAGGAGGGGTGCCCCCTCTCCCCGACACTATTTCTACTATACTACGACATATTACTCCGCGAAACCACAGAGCGATGCCCAGGAGCCCGACTATATGTGTTCGTAGACGACATAGCTGTGCGTGCACCCACAAAGGAAGCATTGCTTCACACATTAGATACACTCCACGACGTGGCCTACACAATGGGGCTACGTTTCAATAAGGACAAAACTGAAGTGTACCACTGGGCGAAGGACTACGACCTAGCACCCATCACTTGGCAGCACCAGCTCATCCCTGTGCGTCCACCCATAATGACGTACCTGGGGCACCTGCTCGCCCACCCCACACAAGAAGACACAGCATGGGACATGGTCACCACACAACTGCACCACGACATAGCGGCATACAGGATACTACCGCTCAACGCCTACGAAAAGGTTACCATCATAAACGCCGTCCTCATCCCCCGGTGGACTTACAGGGGGCTATTCCTCGGAAACAGGACTCGGATGGCGCACTGGGACGACATACCGCTGCAGTTCCTCAGGGACACTCCCGGGATAGAACAGCAAATGAACAAACACCGGCTGACCACCAACCTCAGCCAAGGGGGACTTGGCCTCCGCCACTTGTGGTGGTCCTACATCACCCGGTGGGTCACAATCGGCCAACAAGAACTGCAGCACACCGGCCCTACACAACAGCTCACCGCAACACAATATAAATACATTGACGCTGTCCGAGCCCTAGGGGGCACGGTGGGTCAGCGTATATCCCAACCCAGGCAACATCGACCCTTGTCCGCGGGACTTTATGACTCAGCTAGCTCAGAGGAGGACCAAGAGTCACATGCAGGGAAGACGCGGCCGGCAACTAACCGCCTAGACTACGGCTAGATGAACCCTCCAGATGAGCCAACCCCTGAGGAAATCCACGAGGTATGTCAGGCACTGCCCCACCAGCAGAAGATCTACGGGATCACCGTACACTACACGGGAGAGCCCACCACCACCCGGTGGTACACAGACGGGTCGAAACGACACGGACGAGCAGGAGGGGGCATTTACAATGGGACCTACCGCGCGGCCTTCCGGGTGCACGGGCCTCAACAGGTGTATCGGGCGGAGACGATCGCCTGCGCCTTGGCCTCTGAACTGGCTAAACCTGGAGACGACATTATACTCGACAACCAGAGTGTGGTGAAAGCCACACCTATAAAACGCAAAGGAGTGGTCAAGGACCAAGACTACCGTGACATAGGGTACCTCAACTCCTCCTCGAAACGACTGACGATACGATGGACCCCGGGACACCGTAATCTGACACAAGCCACCACGTATAAAGACTACCAGGACATACAGGGGAACAACCACTCCGACGTCCTTGCCAATATGGGCGACAACCTGCCCATGGACTCCCAACAACCACAACCCCACGATATTGTCATCACAGGACAAATCATGCCCACGCCTGCCAAGGCATGGATCATGCAGGTGCGTAGACAAAAACAAACACCAGAGGTACACTGGGTGAGCTGGCTCCCCATGAAACATTACAGACGGAACGCGTGGACACCCTGGTTGTGGGGGCAGGTGCGGTGGTGGGGAGTGGGTGCCCCCTGGGAACGAACACCCACCCTCTGCTCCCAGTGTGGCCAACAACACGGAGCATCAGTGCAGTCAAGACTGGCTTACTGTCCCGCCTGGAGCGGCTTCTGGGACCTGTGGCGCAAGAGCTGGACTGATTGGGCCCAATACACGTGCCAATGGCAGCGAACGGCCAACGACCAAGAACTATGGCTCTGTGCCAGACTGCTCGTACCACTTACTCTCATCGACGCTATACCCACTACAGAACGGCATAAACTTCGGACAGAGGTGGGCCTGTTCCAGTTTCGCATGATACAATCCCTCCAAACTCTAAGACGCAAGTACGCCGACCCTACGCCACAACAACCACCGTCGCCCCTGTGGTTAACCAAATACGTCGCTCAGGCACTTCCGCCGCGTGAAACACCACAAAACCTACGGAACCATGTCGGGGCACCCATGTGGTGCGGCACGAAACGCAAACGTAAGACCGAGGTCGCGACGGCGGAACCCATCGACCCCGACCAATTGATACGTGATGCGCACAACGCAGGCGACGATGAGGCAGTGGCGTGGTTCGCAACACGAACAACTAACACGGCGCAAGACGAACACACCAAGAAACGTCAGCGTCTCAGCGTTGACACACAGCGATGGAAACAGTACAGTAAGACAGCAAACAGGTTGGCACAAGAGCACGCACAGCAAACACACGACATATACCGCACAGCATACGCCGCTGCGGTGGCAAGGCAACACCTGCGCACCCTGCACACGTACTACACCGACGCACTAACGGCTAAAACAGACTACCACAGGCTCGTCACCAAAGTGGTCAAGGAACAGATGCAGGCGCAACAACTGCAGGACACACACGCACACCTGTGCCGGATACATAGGCAATGGTATGAACAAGCAAAGTATGACACAGGGTTATGGTATGCAGATGCAAAACTGCTGCTGCTGACCAGCGACCGATACCAGGGGCTGAGTGCTGGCACCGAAAAACTACTTGACCTGTACCAACGACAGGCAACCTACGTGTGGCGCCAACAGAAATACCTGACAAACATGACACAGTGCTACCACGACGCCTGCAAACATAAAACAGCACACTACTGGCAAATAACACGACCAGCCCGACAGACAATATACCTGATACGGAAGCGGCCGCGTGAACATTGGGACCCCACCTTGTGGGAAGTCCCGTTGCAACTGCTACCAAAGCGCCACAAAACGCACTGGGATCCAAATGAGTGGGAAATACCAATGACATGACTACACCCACCTCAACGGGAAACCATGGGGGCGCAGTCATGAGCTGCAGCCCGTATGCACACCCTGGCCTTGCCGAAATCTGTATCTTACATTGAACTTGGCCCACAGTGGCCCTTGGCACTTTCTGAGCTGGCCCTTTTGATAAAAAAAAAGTTTTGTTCATTCAGTTTACCCAGTGTGCATTTCATCAGACCATTTGGCGGTGGTGGTTCAGATAGGCCCCCGTGAGGCACCACACCTGCCGCCAAGGTATCGTTTTCCGGTGGACATGCTGTCTTCTGAGGAGGGATCGCAAGCAATATCCTGAGTATTGGAGGACATACAAGCTTCCAAGGTGGAACAGTGGTGGGAGCCCGCCCACGCGGCGTTGCGCGTGGCAGGGGAGATGTGGCGACAGAGCCGACCGCAAGTGGGCCGCACGCCCGTGGATGTTTCAGAGGGGACAGCAAAGTACACCGTTTGGTGTCCGGTGCGTCGGAGTTATTGGAAGAAAGGGGTTTGTTGGGGAGATCGCTGAAGCACTCCTACTAGCAGCTGGTACGGCTTCAAAATCAAAACGTGAAGATAAGTTTCGGTTAGAGCAAATAGTGCGTTTGCAGAGGCAGTTGCGGGCAAGGTCAAAACGTGCGGCGGCTCAGCGTGACCGACGAAAGCGGATTCATGACTTGGTGAGAGAGCTTCAGGACCGCAACCACCTCGCATCCCTCCGGGACTCCGCGGGCGTGCACCACACGGGTCTAAAAAAAAAGTGGCCTCTATGTTGCGGGACTACTGGGCAAACATCATGTCGGGGGGTGGGGGGACTCGAGAGGATTGCAAGCACTATATAGAAAGCTTACCGGTGCCTGAGAAGGTGCGGTCTGCCTAGCCTTTGCTTATAAAACCCCTCTCCGCAGAAGTGGTGCAGGCGGCGCCTGAGTTAACGAAGGGGGGATCGTCGGCTGGGGCGGACGGGATGCCAGCGGAGCTCTACCAGCAATGCCCCTTGGTTTTTGTACCGCCAATGTGTGCCGCCATGGAATGCTTTTAGGGACGGGGGGGGGGGGATCCTGCTCATGGGATCCACGACACCTCAGGCACCGCCAGCGCTTGGATGCAAAATGCCAACGGCGATTGCAACACCCGTGTCACCCAAGAGACCACACCTGATGGCATTCCCATTAGTTGAAACATTACTTGGGTGTGTTCAAACGTGATTGTGTTATGGGCTCTTTTAAAGTCCATCAACAGTAAAAAAACCCTTTGACACCGAGTACCAAAAGCTTCTACAATGATGCAAGTTTTGGTACTTGTCCCGACCCTTTATAAACCCTGCTTGCTACGGAGAGACTAGCTGTCCAAAACTATCCCTCAACTAAAACAAAAAGATAGTGGATTTCCACTTTAGCATGACGTTCATTGTGGTAAACAGTTGCGGTTCGGCAATAGAGTTAGTCAGGCTGGCCTTGGGAATGTTGATTTGGACTCCCATGGACCACGCAATACGCAGGACACCCGACCCCCGGCACATAGGAATAGGTGTGGTGCATCACAAGTGCGAAAAAAGATTGGAAGGTCTTATAGACCTTGGATAAAACCCAATTGAGCCCCGGCGAAGGGCCGTCCTTTTGTTGATCCAACACCTTGTGAACCAATGTAAGGCCTGCTGGTTTAAGGAACAACGGTAGACTTGACCTTAGCTTCTTCAACGGCAGAAACTAACTCAAATAGTTGGCCAATTTCGATGTCCCCACTTGTGAAGGCTTACTTATTGAATCCCAACGCTCTTTGATACAGCGAGCAATCGCCTTCCCCGTGAGATGCACCAGCCCCTACCGATCTCGCAAAGACAAAATCTGCTTCCTCCCCTGCAACTCTCGCATGAGGCTTTGGATCTCCTGTGTGCGTTGCACTTTGTGCCTGGATATGACCTCGTCCAAAGTTTGACTCAGCTCCATATTCAGATTGGCGTGCACCGCAAATGGACAGTGTACCCGGTTATGATACTCAGCCACAATTGCGAGCATCCAATATGCCGCCCTTTTTGTCTGTGGGTAAAATCCCTTCTCCGCCAGTAAATGTTTCACCTACTGAGAAACGCAGTGTGTTGTGGACGAATATAAACATGCCAGTGCCGACGAAGTATTGTGTGCCGCATACAATAGACGATGTAGCGATGCCTCTGTCCTCAAAATCCGGTGTGCTGTCTCCTAAGACTCTATATGTACCAGGGGGTTCCGGATGCATGGACACTGTCCCTGATGAAATGCATTCCCAAGTTTGCGCAGGCCAACTAGATATGCGCTCGAATGTGTTGCACAACGCAGGAATGAAATGGATGTCCACAACTATTCTGCTACAATTGCACGATGTTTTTGCTCAAATAATTCCCCCCTCACAAAAACTTTTCATGAGGGGAAGACATATGCTGGACCACGTAATTGGAGCGAGGATGGAATATATTTCCCAACCGGAGCTGATGATGGTTGCGGTAGATTTTCAGAAAGCTTACAACTTGATATCGTTCGACCTTCTAACTGTAGCGCTGGAATATATAGGGCTGCCGGCATCGTATGTGTCAGTGTTGGTTTCGGTTATGAGCGGGCCGATCATGTTTTGTGTGGGTGGGGGATTTGAGCCCAACGTGGAATTCCGACCGCCGTCTGATATCAGCCAAGGGGACCGGCTCTCCCCCTTGTTGTTCAATGTGGTGACGATATTTTTGATTTACGATTTTCAGAGGATCAAATGTGACTCTTGTATACGGTTTTATGCTGATGACATTCTCATCAGCGTCCCCGGATGTGGCTCAGTCGAAGTGGAGGACTTGCGGGCGCTACTATATGTGCTCAACATTTTTGGGTATTTTTCAGGGCATAGAGTTAACTATGCAAAGACTTTTGTGGTGGTCAAGTGCTTAGCCCCGCGACAGAACCCAGGAGACGTAGCCGGCATCATAGTGAAGCCGTCGTTGAGGTATTTGGGAGTGTTGCCGGGGAATGTTTCCGACCACCAGGCCTACAAGCCGGCAGTTCCGAAACCGATGGCACGGGCTAAAACACTGGCGACCCTCCCCCTCGGCATGGAAGAAAAGGCTAGGCTTTTGGCGTCGCGGGTGGCGCCGGTTGTGTACCTCACTGCGAGGGCCTACGAGCCTTCCAGCAAAGCTTTGGCACAGTTGAATTTGGTACAGCGCGTCGCGCTCAATCTAAACTCGTGGCATCTTACGATGGGCATCTTAAGTATGCCTAAGAGGGAGGTGGGTCTGGTGCATGCCTCGCTGTCTTTGTATGCGCCGTGGGTCCACTCCCATTCATTTGTGACATTGGTGTGCCGTCCGCAGGCGTCCCCGGAGTCGCAGGTGGGATCATCTCGCGGCTGGGCACGGCGGGTGAAGCTAGTTCCTGAGGAGACTACCCTGCTGTATGTGCAATTGGCGCCGGTCACCATTAAACGACCGTCCTTTCTTCAGGGCTCTCTGAGGGCATACTCACAAGTGCGCAAGGGGGGAGGGGCATCCCCCCCCCCCCATCAGCTTTACCCGACATGGAGATATGGCACTCGGTGCTATTCAGTGGGGAGACAGGACTTACGTATGTGTGTCCGAGGTTGGTGAGAAAGGGGGTTGTGAGGTGGAGGGACCTAGTCGTGTCAGGTATACTTCGGCTAGAGCACCTGGACGTCATCGCCTATACGTTCAAGATGGCATATGACATGGGGGTCCAGGAAGTATGGTTGAGGGTGCTTAGATAAATGGGGGTGGGGGTGGGGAAAACAGTGAACGTTGTTATATATGCAGTGTGGGTTGGCGGAGCAACCCCGTCAGCCTTTGAAAGTGTGGCGTGCGTTTGGCCGCCTTTACTTGCCCAAGTGGGACTTGGATTTTATCCGACGGGCGCTGTGGAAGAAACTGCCTATCGGTGGTAGAATGGGCCATCGGGTGGGAAGTAAGCTATGCCCTCTTTGTCATAGGCTGGAGGACCACGAGCACGTGCTTCGGCACTGTGGTTTCTCCCCTTTCATTTTTGAAACTGTTCGCAAGGCCTTCGGCCTAGTGCGTCAAGACAAGCTGGTTGTAGAGCCTAGTTGTGTTTTGCTGGAGAACCCCACACTGTCCCTACAGACAACCCAGGGACTGGTATTGTGGGCAGCTCTCAAAGCGCAGTGGTCGTTGTGCTGCACACGCTTTCAGGGAGCGGTACCCACGCTTGGATGATTCTGTGTAGCGGTGGGTGGGGGTATTGGAGGTTTGGCGGGCAGAAAAGGACCTGTTGCTCTCCAGAGTGGATTTACAGCATTTGATTCAACAATTATTTTCATGGTGCACGGGGGGGGTGTTCATACAAAAGGCCCTAACCGCCAGGGTCTATCCGGCGCAGCCCACGGCTACGCCTGGAGACCCAAAAGAGCAGAAGTGGGGAGAGTATACGGTGGTTAAGAAATTGGCGGTGCCGGAGAGAGAGGGGTGGCGGTTGGTACCATGGACGGGTCGGCAAAGCGAGTACGCGGTTGGTGGTAGGCGGGGTACGGCGTTTGGTTTGGGGAAGGTGAGGATGGGAATGTAGGGGCGCCAGTGCTGGCACACGTACGCCAGAGTGTTAGCTGAGGTGAACTACGGGGCGTCTTATAGGCAACAAGAATGGAGAAGGGGGCGGGAGAGGATGGTGGTGGTCCTGGATTCCCAATACGTGTATAAAGGCATGACGGAATGGTCGGTGAAATGGCACCGCCACGGGTGGCGGGTTAAGAATACGGAGGTGGGGCACAGGGACTTGGGGGACAGATTTTTCTGAAACGGCGGGAGGCGGGGTCGTTGTTGCAGTTGGTGCGGACGCCTTCCCATATGCAGGTTACGGGAAATGACAGGGCCGATGCATTGGCGGAGGAGGGCAGGCTGCAACATTCACATAATAAAAAACGGAGGTCAGAGGAGCCGACGCCCGCCGCTGTTGTGGGCGGAGGTAGGGCCGCTGCCCATGCGATCCGATGTATCGTCCTCGGCAGGGGGGGGGGTCAATAGAGCCCCCTGTTTCAGCCGGAGCAAGGTCAAGTGTTGGGGGCTCGTTAACGTCGCCAGAGGGGTCAGACACGTCGAGAGATTCCTCCACGGCACACAGGGTGAGTGAGTCCAGTGCCGGAGGGTCAGCATAGACGTCAGCGATCGGAAGCGGGAGCGCAAAAGAGGGAGGGGGGGCAACATAGCATAGTTGGGCATGCGCAGCTCTTTGATTTCACAGAGGGTGGTTCGAACCCTGGGGAGGGCTGGGAACCGCCGAACGTCCCGCAGCCCCAAGGGATGTTTGTTTTTATGGCCGCGCATGGAAGGTGAGGGGCGAACATACCAGAAAGTGCACGGGGGCCGGGCCCCGCAGGACGCTCCGTCATCGCGGCTCGTGGAGGCCACGGCGCCGACGATCATGAAGATCTGCTGCTCTTGTGCGGCCACTGCAGATGCGGTGACAGCAACGATGCGGACAATGAGGTGTAGGGGGGTGGGCTGAATGACAGTTGTTTAACGACATCGGTAGCGCAGCATACCGGAAGTGCACGGGGGTCTCGTCCCGGAGAGCGCAGGATCGATGCCCGGCGTGTAGATCATGGCGCCGACGGGCATGACACAGCTCTTCTCAGGGGTATCTTTTTTCCTCAGCCTGAGTGGCAACAAGACCCTATCCAACAGGGAGGTAGGGGCAACGCACGGCATGTGCGCGCACACGAGAGGGCGGCTTTGCCGCCGTACTGGACTAATGAGCACGGCTTCGCTGCGCATGGACAATTTATGGCCGCGGCTCCGCCGCGTGTGCTGGACACGAGAACATTGATTTCCTCCCGGTGGGATACCGGGGGTGACGGCCATCGTCGGATTATGGCTAAGCACATGAGCTCATTTGAATGTTGTTTTTCTGACTTTTGGTGTGCTTGGACAAGGGGGTGGGGGTATGCAATTGCAGCAATGTTCGGCAGTTCGTTTGACATACACATCTCCAGCATATTGAGGACAGCTGTTGTACAATCTGTCAAACTGGGCCTCAGCTTCACCTTCACTTAGCTGTGTTTTGTCAGCCAATACCTCTAGCCTGCACATTACTGTACACGGGTGTGCTGACCTCCCGGTTTGCACGGCAAGCTTGCATGACGCTGGCACCTCCTTGGCTAGCTTGCCGTGCCTCCCTCCAGTCAAGGGAAAGGCAATAGGGGGGTACTCAATTCCAAAGTGGGTAGGGGAGAACAAAACCTGGCGGTTGTGCGCTTCACATCTTCCAGCCCACTGGGGCTAAACTCAGTGAGTCAATTGCGCAAAAACAAAAGTAGGTATATGTTTTAGTCTCTATTATGAAGCAGATTATTCCATACAATTTGCCTCCATGCTAGTGGTGGTAGCTTGCAGAGGGACGCGAGATGTACGTTGGACCACATCTATGAGCGGACGAGCCAGGCATCGAACCCGTCTCCCTCATCTACAGGACGAGAGGTGTGGCCCCTGCACTACGACAACTGGTGTTCCATATAGACTAGATCAACTCATACCACGAGATGGAACAAAAGCTTCGTGCATGGATGGTAGCACAAAGGAACAAGCGGGTCATCGTGACCAAGAACATTGCTTGGCTTTGGCCAGGAAATGGGACAGTGCATCAGACACTGAGATTATGTGGGTAAAGAGTGCGCTTGGTGTGTGGGGACTGGCGAATTTTTTTTCGAAGGGAAAATTTTACTACACGCACCATGTTCCTGAGGCAAGCCCCCTGCCAAGCCCCCTGCCTAGCCTGCTCCCAACGCAGCCAAACCTCATGCCAAGTGCAGCCAAATATGCTGCCCAGGTGGAGAGCCCAATCCTGTGGCCCCTGTTCAGCATGTGCACCTCTTCAGAGTCAAATACTCCTGCCAGAAAAAGTGGCACACAGAGCCTGTCTCTCAGGAAAGCCAACATGTATCCCAATAGGCAGTTTCTGGCTCATGTTGTGGTTCATATGCCCTTGTGTCTGCATGTCTTGTTTTGTGTCGCGGGTCTTTTGCATACTAATCAGGCGGGGGGGGGGGGGGTGAACCGTCACTTGGGGTATGTTCTCTCGGGGGTGCGAGGATACCGTGGCGCGCAGGCGATAACTATGCAAGTGGGAGGGGGGGGGGATACCATGGATGACGTTCACACCTTTGAGGGTGTGCATTGCATCCCCATCAAGGTCATCAGGGATAAAGACACCTCTATTTACCACCATCTTCCCCTATTGTTCCTCCATTGTTACCCCATGTCCCCGCAGTTTCCATTGCCCCCGCCCCCCCCCCCCCACCCCCATTTCCCCCCATGTCCCCCCATTTTTCCTGGTTTCCCGGAACAGTACCGGGAACCTCAGGGGCAGATTGCGAATGGCCTCTCAAGAGGGGGTGATGTTGCCTGTAATTATGGGGATGGCTGCAAGCCGTGAACAAATCCCCGCCGTGAAACATTTTTGCGATGTTGCTCTGTTGTTCTCAGTGCTTAGGACGCGTGGAGGTGTCATCGAAAGCAAAGGATATTTTTCATCGCAATTTTGATGGGTGGTCTGTTTTGTGCGCTGCAGAGGTGGTTTTGGAATCAAGTTTTTTCGTACCCCCCCCCCCTTGTCGTTCCCCACCCCTTGTCGTTCCCCGGGGGGGGGGGGGGGACCGTCACTTGGTCAACCCAAAATTTTTCGTTGCGGCTCATTGTGTTGTTCTGTGGGTGACTGTGTTGTGGGGCACTACCACTTGCATCCCTTGCACTCATGGCAGGACGTTTTGCTCACTTTCGCTGAAATGGAACTTGATAGCACATCCATGTTTCCCCCTGGGACAAGTGGTGAGCATGTGGAAGAGTTCAAGGTGAAGTGGAGCACGACCAAGAAATTTTACACCGAGCCGGTCAAGGAGTAGGTCTCCGTACATTGGCAGCCATTGGCAGCATTTCGTTTTATGTTGCAATTTTTGTGCCTGCAAATGTGCGTGTACGGTGGGGTGTGGTCCCCCGGGGGGGGTGGGGGACCGTCACTTGGTGACCATCCCCCAGGGGGTGGTGGGGGACCGTCTTCCCTGGGGTCGGGAACGACAGGGGGGGGGGGGGGTAGCATTGGGGCTGCTCTAGGGGGACGGTGCATTTGGGACTGAAGTCGCGGATCCTTGCCAAAAAATAGCGTGGCCGACGGCACGCCAGGCACACATTCTCCCTCTGTTTAACCCCCCCCCCCTCCCCGAATTGAAAACAAGAACACACGTCACCACAAGAACACACAGGCCAGTTCTCCTCATTTGCAGGCAAATTGGACACGACCAGTGGGTTGTCTTTTTGCTGAAAAGCTCACAACTGATATCTTTGTTTGTACAACTCAAGCAGAGGATCACCGGGGGAGGCTTTATAAGAACACGCGCATGTTCCTATTTGGGGCAGGGGTTGATATATTTTCAGTGGCCAGAGCAGGGGGGCGCTCGTGGTCAGGACCCGACCCCAAAGGGGGGGGGGGGGTCTACGGACCCCAAAATTGTCGCACGGAACAAGGTGCTTTGTCGGCGCCGGAGGCGCCGGAGATTTTGTTCGCTTCTCTACATATATGTCTGTGGTTTGTGACAAGGGGAAGGAAAGGCCTTTGTGCGAACTCCAAGCAACATTCAGTACTGCTCCGAAAGTGCTGCAGTGCAGCAAAACAATCACCATTCACAGTACATCTTGTTAGCTTTGTGTGTTTGCGCGCTTGGACGGGGCCTGCCGGAAAAGGTGCTGGGTTTGGGTCAACGAAGGGGGGGGGTCCCCCCCCCCCCTACAGCCCCCCAAACTGTCGAACACCCCTCGGGGTCACACATTGGCTGGCGGCCGCCCCTGTGGGCCAGAGCTGGCTACCTAGACCCTTCACAGCACCTCACCAGGAGTTTGCATGACAGGGCTGGCTACCCAGCACTTTTAGAACACTTTACAGGAAATTAGTGTGACTGGGCTTGGTAGCCAGCACAGCGACACTAATTCCCTGTTAGGCTTGCTGGAGGGGCTGGGTAGCCAGCCTAGTCACCCAAATTCCCTGTTAGCCCCAGTTCGGCTCTGTTACCTGGATATTTACCCCTCTGCCTCTACCACCCCAAATCTACCGTATTCCGCCAATTGGAAACACTGAAAACATCAACAGCATGATACATGAGCTCTGTCCAAAACCACGCTATATTCTAAAGCACTGCACCTGGAAGCGAATCCTGTGTGCCATGAGCGTCGCCAGGGTTTTGCTTAGTGTCCGTCCTACCCTACCCCGGGGGGGGGGTGGGTGGGTGGGTCTGGCAGAATTTCAGGGTGGGTGGGTGTCCAACCCCCCCCCCCCCCCCGGGTGGGGTGGGACTTTGTGGGGGCCCTTGGGTCTATCGAGCCAGTGCCACTTCTTTCTTTCTTCTGTTGCAGGTTCCGTGTAACATGTTTATTTATGGTGTGTTTACATGTCATTGCATATCACGTGTGCATGCCCCACGCCCATAAAGGGGCTAGGATGCTTTGTCGTTTGTGCTGGATGCGAAGGGGGCAACGCTGACAATTAGACTGACATGATGGCTGTTCACCTCTGTGAAAAACTTGGTCTTCTGTATTGCATGTCTCAGTTGGGTACGTGGGTGGGTGGGTGGGTGGGTGGGTGGGTGTCAGACCGGGGGGGGGGGGGTGGGACATTTGTCGGTCTGTGGGTATGCCAAAATTCTGGGTGGGTGGGTCCCTGAATTAACCCCCCCCCCCCCTAGGGTGGCTAAGCAAAACCCTGAGCGTCGCACAGCGTGCGCACACCATGCGCCATGGTGCACCCCAGTGATCTTGCGGCTTGCCGGGTCAACACGGACGACTTTGTATTATTACCCCCCCCCCCCCTTGCGCAAGCACTGCTTGTCTAAGCACATGAGCACGTGTTACCGTCATTTTGATGGAATTTTCTGACCACGGTTTTTATGGTCAGAAATGTAACATTATGCGATTGTGCTTAGCTTGTAGAGGGAAAGGTGGGCTTGATCATGCTTGTGGTAGTTCCTCCTGCTCATACCAACATTCTGCTTGCAATTGCAACCCAATGATGTCCCTGTTGATGTGATTTTCAGCCATGGCTCATGTTGCTACACCTGGCATGGCTATTACGTACATCCCGTCCAACGGTGAACATGTCTCCGCAACAATGATGAAGTGCAGATTGTGTGGGCCAAAGCGGGCCGTGGGATTTGGGGCCTTGGCCATGTGTTTGAGGGCAAGCTTTACTTCACCAAAGATATTGTTGATGACAGTTTTGTCCCAAGGAATAGGAAGCCTAAACCCATTCCAAAACCTGAAGCCAAGCCTGCCCCAAAGGCTGCCCCAAAGGGCAAGCATGTGCAATTGTTCAAGATGAGGCGCAAGGTGGGAAAGGGCTTCTTCTTTGCCTGCACATTGTGTTGTAGTGCCCTGTTGCGACAATTGTGCTTAGGGTGAGGTATGGGCAGGTTTCCGGTGACATGCGTTCTTTTGGTACCGCGCGTCGCACGCAAGCACTGCCTTGTCTAAGCACATGAGCCCGTGTTACCGTTGTTTTGCTGACTTTCAGCGTGCTTGCGCAAGGGGGGGGGGGTACTTATACCCCATCTGGGATTCGTGCTTGGCACTTGGTTACACGTCATGTGCTATGACAGATGAGCGACGGGGCCTCGTTGTACATTTCGGGTGGGGTAACTCTGGACATAGCAACTCCAAGCCAAGAGCAGACCATACACTGCTGTCATAACTGGTGCGGTTTCAATAATGCTGAAGTTCCACGAGACTGCAGAACGAATCACCTCTTCATCAGTCCCCCTGACAGGGGGTTTCAAGCCCCGCAGCCCGCCTTCAACAATGTTGCCGGGTCCTCCTCATTTTCAACCCCTTTGTCATCAGCCGAATGTTGTGTGTGGACCAGCCCTTAGTCTTGGCATCACCCACAGCAGCGTACCACACGGTGGCTGCCCGTGGGAGTTCCGTCAGGTCCAAAGCCCACTGCTGCTGGCGCCCCGCTGTCGTGCTTGGTGTCTTTGTGGTGACCCTTCTGACAGCCGCTGTTTACGCCGCGCCGCCCCCGGCCTTCGCTGCGCTGGTGTCTCGTGTAGTTGTGCCGCATGCCGCGCCCATCGGGATCAGCCCTGTCCTGCCACAGGCCGCACGGCATTGCGAGACCACTCAATGCGCCACGGCCCAGCCTTCTGACGCTCACACCCCGCAGTCCGCAAATGCTGCCCCTGTGCAGGCCCTCCACAGTCGCAGAGCCGTAGGCGCGGTGCTGGTGGGGGCAGCCTTGGCAAGCGCTGCTGAGCCTGCAGCCGCAGCAGAATCGGGGCGGAGGCCGATGGACGTCCGAGCACTGACGCGCAGCGGAATGGCGAAGTTTGAGAAGGGCGATGTGCGGGGTTCTCTGCAGGACTTTGACGCCGTGTTGGCTGCTCAGCCCCGTATGGCCCCGTATATGTGGCAGCGGGGGTTGTCTTTGTACTACGCCGAGGCATTGGAGGAGGTAGTGTGCCCGCTCGCCGTTGTGCCGAGCGACCCTTGCCCCAACACACGTTCATGAGTGTGCGTACTGCCGGGCGCCCTGGCCCCTGCTGGTTTTGGGCGGGGTTGTAATGAAGGGGGTCAATCGAGGTCCTTGACATCGGGGAGGGGGCGGGGCGTCGGTCAGGTCATGGCCCCCATCCCTTCACCACCAGATTGACACTCATTGCTGCCTCAGGATGTAGGTCTAGTATGACGTCCCATGGTTACCGCATACTGCCCCATCCGATGTGGCAAGGAGTCGACCCCACAACGCACCGTTGGACACAAAAGCATGTCACGTCTGATCCACCGGGCGGTCTTGGGGTGTAGGTGTCTAGAGCACTGTAAATGGCAACAACCGAAAGTTTGTGGGTTCAAACCCCACCCCAAATGTTTGCCACTACAACTACCAAATGTTTACAACAACCAAACTTTGGGGCTACTTGAACCAACACTTTTGGGGTCCTTGAGACGGTAGGGGTTATGTAGCCACTTTGACTTCTCGCCACTTTTTTTTTGGGGGGGGGGTGGCACTGGGGGAGGGAGCCTGATGTTCTTGATAGCGTTTGATCCTGGTAAGGGGCTGCACGTCCTGCGGCCTCCAATCAGCCAAAGTTTAGTTCATAGGACCTAGGTGGGTTGGACTCGCACTGAATCGCACGCTTACAATGAAAGGCACCTATGATATGTCACTGAAGATCTTTTCTCTTTGATTGTTGCATTGCACTGCATCTTTGTGCCTTTCAGTAACGATTGTGCACACGCATCTGTTACCCACATCGGGGTTGCAGCCACCCACAGTTTTGATCCCACGGAGTTGCAGTGCATCGCAAAGCCGGTTTCCCTGGAATCCTTTTGGGGCCCTGTCAATGGAGCGAGCCCCTTCTGGGGGAGGGGGTGGGGGGGTTCACGGGGCTTTGTCGAGCAGTCCCTCCGATGGCCACAGATCAAGGTTCGCATATGTGGGTGTGTGTTGGGGGGGGGGGGGGGCACAAAGGGCAGGCACATGCCGCAAGGGACCCAAGTGCAAGGCCTACCCTTGCGTCAGGGACATGGAATATTGAATAGAGGGATGGGGGGGCAAGCCCCACGCTGCTGCTGGGTCTTTCCTGGGGCTGTGGGGAGGGGCCCCCGCTGCACAGTCGTGGGCCTGTTTGCATCCCCCCCCCCCTGCCTTTGTGTGAGCATGGCCTTGTCTAAGCGTGGGGGCTGTCAGTGGAACGACGAGAAAAAGGGCACTGATTAGGAAGGTGCGGCCGTTCTGACCTGAACCTCACCTTGACCTGTGGATGGACAGTCGAGAGAGACCTGGCACAATACGTGGGAGGTGCCTCTGCCGCCTTGTTTGGACACAATGACATTCGTACAATGATCATGGTGAGATTCCCTGGTGGACGGCCAATGCGTCATTGAAGCTAAGCGTAGGGGCTAGGTTGTAGTTGTTTTTAGAAGAGCAAGGGCTAGTATGTAGTTCGGTGAAAGAATTGCATCAGCAATCGGTGCGGCGACAGAATCATGATTTGGAGGATATATTTCGTGCGGACCAAGTAGTGCGGGTGCGGGGGCAATCGAGGCCACAAGAAGAACCAGCGGAAGCACAACACGACTGTGGACAGGTGTACATGCGGTTTTTTTATCCTCTTTATACGAGCACCCTCTAAGTTCACAAGTTTGCTGCTTGATGAGCGCATTTGGGCAAGGGAACACATTGCGAATATTTGCGGTTCTGGTTCAAAGGAGCATACAGGTGCCACCATTGCAAAATTAAAACTGAGTCCGCAGCACACCCTAGAGA
This sequence comes from Eutreptiella sp. 'Long Island Sound 2002', assembly GCA_964036045.1. NCBI lineage: Eukaryota > Euglenozoa > Euglenophyceae > Eutreptiales > Eutreptiaceae > Eutreptiella > Eutreptiella sp. 'Long Island Sound 2002'. The sequence goes on along the minus strand of OZ038380.1, from coordinate 21,583,438 downwards.
CCTATGTTAAAACCAATACTTTTAAATTTTGGCCAAAAATTAATAGGTTAACCGAAAGTTGACCGTTTTTTTGGGGGGTTGGTGGGTTTAGATGGGAAAAACTCTACCCGCATGGCGTGCCTTACCTGATCGGGTGCCATTTTCACCCGGGGGTTGGGGGGGTGGTCTCACCGGTTTCGTTACGAAAAAACATTAAAACGGTCCTCGGTTTTAATTTTGATTTAATTTTTCAATAAAATTTTGAAACATTAGAAATTAATGTGTCGCCGACGTTAATATTAACCTCGCAAAAGTTAACTGTTTCCTGCAAAAATTAACCCTCCCCAAAAATCCCTACAAATATACAACGAGACAAGAAATACCTTTTTCATCCATTCTTGTAATCATCTTTGGCCATGATGGTCAGTTGTTGTACTGTGCCACACGTGGTGTCACCAATTGGTGTGTTGTCAAGAAGTGTTGTCACACTTCTTGGGACCCCTCTTTGCGGTCCCACAATTATTTGGTTGGGTCAGGGGTTGGGTTAGGGTTGGGGCTGTTTACCGCTTTACGGTCAGTCGAGGGGTTAGTTTTGGGGTTTGTTGGGGGTTAGTCTTGGGGTCAGTCACGGGGTTAGTCCTCGGGTCCGGCTGGCCCGAAGGCGGGGGGGGGGGGGGGCTTTCTTGCCCTTGCGATTACACTCAAGGTGTTCATGGGTGGCCTCGGTGGTGGGGAAGAGGAGGCTACGGGCCACTTGATAGAGCATGGCGTTGCTTGGGTATTCGACCCAGACAACGCCTGCCTTCCGCGCACGGTGCCCACCTCCACATGAGTACGGGACGTGGACCTTGGTGCCGACAACGGGGTCGTCGGCACCATCCCCCCTCCCCCTTTGGGGGGGGATTCGTCTTGGGGCGGGGCTTGCCTTTGAGGCCTTGGGGGGGCTGGGGTGGGGGGGGTTCTTTTTGGGGGGGCGGGAGGTCTCCATCTGATGAGTCATCCGACTGAAAATGCATTTTGGAGATTTTCTTGCCACCAGTTTTGGTGGCTGGGGTTTTGGGGGCTGGTGGTTTGGCCTTGGGGGGGGGTTCTCTTCTCTCGACTCTTCCTTACCCTCCCCTTCCCAATTACCGCCCACCATCCCTGCCCACACCCTCGCATCCTCCGCCCCTGTGTACCCGACATGTCCCATCGTGGCCCACTCCCTAGCCTAGCCCTGCTTGCCGGCCACCCAAACGTCCGAGTAGATCTTGCCATGCACCCAATCCCTCAATCCCCTTAGGATCTCCAACCCCAAGGCGGGGTTGGCTGCGAGGAGGCGGTGGAGGCCGCTGAGGGGCACCTCCTTTGCATGGTGGCGGTCACGCTAGGTTGCGATGGCGGGGATTGCCCCCTAGCGAAGGTGGCGGGGATGGCCTGCGCCCCCCCCCCCCCCCCTGCACTCGTACTGGTGCTGTACGGTGGGGTCGTAGACCGGCCGCGGTCCGGCTAGCACCGCCGTCCACTGCACTGTGAAGTCGACCTTGTTTTTTTGTCGCCATTGCCTGCACCTTGTTAGCGTGACCCACTACTACTGCTGGAGGGTGACAAGGAAGTGTGCGGTGCCGAACCGCACGCCACGAGGGTCACCGCGGTTCAGCGAGCCCAGAGAGCCCACACTTATGGCCTTGGGCACAAGGCTCATGGGCTCACCTGGGAGCGGGCGCTAGATCCAGGTGCCCCCATGTTCGGTGTCCTGGCACCAGGTGCCCTTGGTTTCCCCGTGGCGACGACTCTGGCACCGCACACGGCGCCAAAACACCCACACGAGGGTCATGTGGGCACAGGTGGTGCCCGCAAAGAGGGGTTGATGCCCTGCACAGCCCTCTTGCAGGGCCTGCGTAGATCAGGGGATCGCCGCTGCCTTGCGGGCAGCTGGAGAAGAGGGGCCCAAGGCTTTTAGGAGCCACTGGGGTAGCGGTATTTTTTTGGGGGGTTTGGCCTCCACGACGCCCCCCTCCCCCTCCTCCTTCATCTCATTCCCCCCCTGCCCTACCACCTCCCCACTCTCCTCCACCTTGACCCCCCCCTCCCGTCCACCCGGCTGGCTGTCCCCCTAGCTCTCCCTCACACTCCTTCTCTCGCGTCGCTTCTCCTTCTTTCTCTTTTTTGTCTCTTGTCGCCGGTTATAGGAGTCTCCTCTCTCCGGTGACTCGGCGGCGGGAGAGATTGTCCGGGGGCAGCAGCTACTGCTGCTACTGGTGCTGCTACTACTGCTGCAGCTAGTACTGGAGTTGCTGTTGCTGCCAGGCGTTGCTCTAGGTGCCCGAGCTGCACGAAAAAAAACGAAAAAAAAGTTAATTTTTGAAACCCACCATTAACAATTGCCACCTTAATAGTAACACACCATATATGAAATGATATGTTAAATATTAGATGCCGCCGGTGTTAATATTAACGTACAAACCTCAATTGAATTTGTCGAAAAATGAACGCACACAAAAGCGTGCACACAAGCAAAGCAAGTATACCAGGCGGTCTCCTTGGGCGTTTAGTATGTCCCCAAAGAGGGACTTCAACATTTCGCGGTCCATGTTGTGGTGAAACAAGAGCTCGGGGTCGGGACGAGAAGGTGGAGGGCGGGGGGCTTTGGGTGGGCATGAGTTTGGCCACGGTGCATAGGGCCGCAAGAGGCGCCTCATGGTGTCGCAATGGAAGATCAAAAATTATAAACCACCACTCCCAAAACCTGCAAGACCACCTCTTCATGTCCTTGCAGTGCCGTTGACCCCGGTATTCCCCCCCGGCGGGCCGTGTGGTCGCTGTAGGCCCGCTTGAGCATGGCGCTGAGGCTCTTAACGACATCGGCACACACCGCGCCCAAAACTACCCCAAGCTGTGCTGCATTGGCCACCGCCAATGTCACGTCCTCCTCCAAGTAGAAGAGGTAGTTCGATTGGCAGGCGGCCTTGCAACAATGTAGGCAGCAGGCCAGAGCGACCTCCGCGGCCCGTAGGTCGGCGCCGCGTGCCTCCTCTCCATCAGGTCAAACGGAGGCACCCAACTTGACACCGGTGCGTGCATGGTATAGCACACGTTGCACGACCACAACGTTGTCTTTGGGAAGGTCCCCTACGTGGGCCTCAATGAAGGCCACTTGGAGGCGGCCCATGGCCTTGCAACAATGGAGCATGCATAGGAAGACCAAGCGCCGTTCCAACACAATGTGCTAGTCCCCTACGCATCCCCATTCTCCAAGTTGAGGCCTGTAGCCTGATATCGGCGACGGGCCACGACGGACCCCGCCTTCACCCATGCCGCCACAACCTTGTCCCACACCTTGTCATGTGCGCTGTGGTTGAGGAGCCGAATGGATAGTTTTGTCCAACTTCCACCGCCGCACGGGTAAGCATCCCCCCGGAGGAGGAAAGTGAGCGGCCTCTTCCAATCAATGGTGTGCACAAGGGGTGGACGCGATTAAATATAGCGCCTGAGAATTGCAGTGGCCTAGAGCGGGCCTTGTAGGGGGCTCCGGCACATGCACGAGTGGATCTAGCGCAAGGGGCTTGGCCAACTCCGTCCGTGTGTCCGTGAAGCGTTCACATGAAGGGATGGGTCGGGGGAATGGGAGGCCCGTCGCGGCGGTGTAAGGGGCCCCCCGGCGGGTCATGAACTCCGACACATGCCGGAAGCCGGATTTGGGCACATTCAAGTCCATAAGTAGCCCGATCAATTTGTACTTGCGGCTCATTTGGAAATCTGGAGTTACTGCTCTTTTTGGGCTACAACGGCAAATTTGGGGCTAATTGGTGTTTTTCAGGGTGGTTAATTTCAAACGTTGTGGCTTTTGGGGCCTGGGTGAGGTGTTAGGATGTCCCCAAGGTGATTCCAATTCCTACTTTGAGGGCACTTGACCGGGGGAGGTACTTTTATTTCGGCAGCTCATTTGAGTGAGCAATCCAACTGAGCCGCCACTTAGCCATCTTAGCCACTTAGCCGGCTCACTTAGCTCTCATTTCGCTCTCACCGAGCGTGCGAAACAGCTCACTGAGCGCTCAATGAGATCTAATTAGGGGCTCACTCAGGGCTCACTAAGCGTGCACGGGCACAAAATTTCTACTCAACGGGTTCTTCGTCGCAATGCACGTTCCACAATCCTCCTCACCATGTTCTCCCTTCCCTTCCTCTCCCGCCTGGCACGTGACCAAGTCGTGCAGCGGCGTTGGAACCCCCTTTGCTTGCTCACGGCCCTACTCTCAACCTCCCAACCCTCATTCCACATTATATCATCCAATGTGTGGTTGTCCAACACACACTGCAACCCCAACATGTCAGTCAACAAGGTTGCCTCCCCGCTATACCTAAGCAGCCGCTTCACTCGCACATGGCTGCCCTCCAATGCAAAGGCGTGCTCTCAATGAGCGCCCCAAACCTCTCAGTGAGCGCTCAGCGAGGGCGCCAAACGGCTCAATGACCTCTCAATGGTCTGACACGGGTTGGGAGTGGGCGTGTGGGGGGCAGTGGTGGGCATATGTGTCCACTGTGCACGGACATGGCGACTGCCCCGCCATTTGCGGGATTGGTGGGCGGGTTTGGTTGCATTTGGGCCTCGGTTTATTGAGGTGGCCTAGCCTAGTGCCGCCCTAGCCTGGTGCAGGACGATATTAGTCGGCATGCATAAGCACCTTGTACACCCCTGCCCATTACACAACCAGTGTTTATTCTGCTTGGGGGGGGGGGGGGCTGAGAAGGGGGGGGCATACCAACCAACATGATAGGTGTTACATAATGGCTTGCACCAAAGGGGCGGGGGCAAGGGGACCCTTGCACTCTTCACGGAGATTTTTTGAGTTTTTCATGCAGAATACAAAAAGGTGAACGTTACTAATGGCACTACAAAGCGAAGGTGGGGGGGGTTTGGGTATGGCACAGAATTTGTGGTGTACAATGCCCCAGGTACAAGGAACACATGTGTTTTTGTCTCCGTGCCATAGGTGTCACACAAACTGCCACCGAAGCGTCCATCTTCCCTCTTGGGAACACAACGCTAGCGCGCAAATCGATGACTTGGAGGCAGTAGTGGCGGGCTCCCTGTGTGAGCGATTCCGGGCTAAGCTACAACCCGATGGTAGCATTTTGCTAGTCCCCGAGGACTACAACACGGCCATGGACACCAGGCTCAACATCAAATTAGAGGCTTTGCGGTCCTAGGGCGCATGCGAAGCTCACAAATGTCGCGCTGTGACATGGCCTACCTGCTGCCCGGACTAGACGAGATCGTTAGCTGGGCCAGAGTGGCCCCATGGCTGATGCACTTTAGTCAACCTGCGAGTCAGCTTGTCGGCATCCTAGAGGGAGAATACGAAATGTAGCGGGCATACTGCAACCTCGTTTAGCGCTTGGCTCTTTTGTACGAGGGCCGTCCGGTGCCCACGCCGGATACCATGCAAGTAGGCGGCGAGCGCCACACTTGGGTGACCATCGCCGTTGATGGCACCAACCAGTGTAACCGGGCGTATGTACACTGTGCCGTAGTTGCTCCCGGCTGTGGGCGAACACACCTTGCCGGTTGGTGGCTGTTTGAGGGTAGCGAGATGTGGGCCACCGCGTACCGCATGCAATCGGAGTGTGACTTCCATGCACAACTCTGTGCCGCGGTGGCCCTCGAACTACCCCATGCGGATGGGTTGGCGCACAACCCTCTATTCCTACGGGCTGATGGCAAGGCCCACATCATGTTGGCCGGAGAGGACGGCTTCACCAAGAAGAGCCGCGGGGCCAATGGGCCCCACTGTTGCGGTGGAAACGTTCCACACTATTGCGCAAGTATTGGGGACAAGAAGTGGCCCTTGAAGGGATCAAGGGCTGTGCCCGGTTAACCGGGGTGTTTCATGACATCCCGGCAGAATGCCGCATTCCTGACTTCGGTGCGCATGGAGCCATGTGTGTTTCCATTGCGGGGCTCAATGGAACGGTCAAGGTGCTCATAACCCATGGAGGAGCATCAAATAGCACCGCGGCAAGGATGGTGGATGGTGTTGTCAATTGTCCATGGCAAATGGCCCGCACTGTGCGACTTGGAAAGTGAGCGGCCAAGAAGGCAAATGCCAAAGGACAAGTGCGCATTGAGCTGGTAGCTGTTGCGCAATTTGTCAAGGCCCAAATGTGGGGCCCATTGTTGCAACTAGTGGCACCAATGATCGGGGCCATCAAATAGGGGGAAGGCCATGGGTGGATGTGTCTAGAGAGTGGTGGGAGGCATTTGCTGCCATGTCCCATGTGGTGTGGAGAGAGGACTTCTTGAGCGGCCCAAAGCAATGGGCCTTGTTCAAAAGCAAATGATCATGGGGGCAAGGCACCTTGATCTGGGTTGGGGGAAGACTTTGTGGACGCACATGTGGATTGACCACATGTATGCGTATGTTGCACAATGGGGGACCATTGCGAGGTTTAGCAAGCACGCCGAACGGCTCACTGAGCGCTTACCCACAATGGGCAGCACCCCTTGGCACCCCCGCTAATCCTAGTAAAAGGAGCACGCTGCAAGTAGAGCCAAAGGAGGTGTGCTCCATCATTTTCACAATGGGTCCTCGAGTCTGCGGGGCCGTACCAGGTTCATGAAGGCCGCCCCCTCGTGAGGCACAAACAGGCTGGCGCACTTTGCCGCCCGAAATACAGTGTCCAAGGGGGGCCGCCCATTTTTTCATTCATTTAGACAGGGAGGCGAGCCCTTCGTTGGGCACAAATAGGCTGCCGCGCTTTGGCGCCCAAAGAGCATTGTGCAAGGGGGGCCACCCGTTTTTGCATTCATTTGGTCATGGGGGCCGCCCCCTCATCAGGCAAGAACAAGCTGCCACACTCTAGCGCCCGAGATGCATTGTCAAAGGGGGGCCACCCCTTTTTTCATTCATTCCATCATGAAGGCCGCCCCGCCCGGGGCATGACCTGGCCGGCACACTTTGGCGGCTGAAACACATTGTTCAAGGGGGGCCACCGCTTTTTTCATGCATTCCGTCATGGAGGCCGCCCCCTCATGGGGCACAAATAGGCTGGCGCACTGTGGCGCCCGAAACACATTTCGCATGGGTTGCCACCCCTTTTTTCATTCATTCCGCCATGGAGGCCGCCCCCTCGTGGACCACAAACACGCTGGCGCACAATTGCGCCCAAAAGGCAGTGTCTAGGGGGGCCACCTCTTATTTCATTTACTCGGTCATGAAGGCCGCCCCCTCCTAGGGCCCAAACAACCCGGCGCACACTGGCGCCCGAAAACAAATACAAAGGCTACTGCCGGTGAAGGGTCTCGTAGCCCACGATGGTCAGCCCACGGCACGTCTTGGGCTTATGAACGGGAAAGAGGACAGGGCAGGGTCAACGTGGTGCGTGTGGGCCGGGTGCACCACTAGGCAGTCCACAGTGGCCGCAGTGATGGTGACCGTAGTGACGGTGGCCATGGGCCGCGGAAGCGACCAGGGGGTAAGAACCGACCCCCCCACCTCCCCCGAAAAAGGTGGCTCAAAGGGGCAAAGGGAGCTGTTGTTGTTGCTGCTGTGCCGAGTGCCCCTTTCCCGAGCGCCACTCGCGAGCCGGGATCCCCGGGCACCGTGCTCCTTGCAATGTACACCGCCACATGCCGGGATCGCGATTTCTTCCGCCTAGAGCGGGAAGCTGCCCGGTTGGCACCGGAAGCAACGTCCTGTCTCCAGGAGGAGATGAAAGGGGTGAAGAAGGTGTGCGATGACATGCAGGACAAGCCGGAGTCTGGGTGCCAAAAGGCGAGCGCTGACGCACGACAGGAGGTGCTTTAGCGCTCCAAGGGCCTAAGGCAGGTTGAGGCTGGGGCTACAGCCCCCTCCCAATCTGTGGCTTCTGGCGTCGTCGCCGCAGCACCCACCTTCGGTGGCCCGTCCATGCAGGAAGCCTCCGACATTCTAGCGGCTGAAGGGCTTCCCCCCGCAAGGAAAAAGGAGTTTGCCTGACTGACCCCCCCAATCTACAAAAGGTGGTTGCTGCTGTCCAAGAGGTAGTGCGGGGCAAATAGGTGGGGAACCTGCCGGTGTGGTGGTACACGGAATCTTACCCTCCTTTCTTCGCATGTACAGTTTATGGAGATCAACGGTTTACTTGAGTGATGGGGTACTTGCCACAGCCAAGGAGGCTCAACAAAGTTTTGCATGTGCCTGGAAGAACACTGGGTGGGCACCTTGCACATGGATACATGGGGTTGCTTGTCATTCCGGTGCCGTCCTAAGCCGATATTGAAGCCTATATATTTCATCAACAATTCCTACACAGAAGAACAATAGCGGCTTCAAACTCAACCTTGGCCATCTTTTCTGTCTTTGCCATTGAAGTTGATTTCAAAAAGGTCATAGGGACTTATGGGCTATAGGGATGTATGGAGACCTATGGGGACCTATGGGGACGCATGAGGACTTAATGGGGCCTTTTGGGCACGTTGGGGACCTATGGAGACCTATAGGGACTTATGGAGACCTTTGGGGACATATGGGGACCTTTTGGGGCCTTTGGGCACCAATGGTAACGTATGGGGACCTATGGGGCCCCATGCGACCTATGTGGACCTACGGAGACCTATGGAGACCTTTAGGGACCTATGGTGACCTATATAGAGACCTATGGGGACCTATGGGGGCCTGTGTGCCCCTATGGATACTTATGGAGATCTATGGGGACCTATGGAGATCTATGAGTACATATGGGGGCCTAATGGGGCCTTTGGGGACCTATAGAGAACTATGGGGACCTATTGGGAACTATGGGGACCTATGGCGACTTTTGGGACCTATGGATACGTGTAGGGAGTTTTGGAGACCCATTGGGACGTAGCGGATGCTTTTGTGGACAAAAAAAAGACCATTCTTACCCATGTTGCATCCAAAAGCAATGGCAGGATAGCCGGCCACTTGCACAAAGCAAATAGGAGAGAAGATGACGGTTGTAGGGCTATTGAACGAAGATTCAGTCCGCAGCTTTACTGACATACCAAGATCCACAAATTCTTCCATCCATTGACCAACCGGGATCGTATGGACAAAGTTACAAGGCTAGCCATCCTCGAGCAGGGTGGCATCTCCATCAGAAGCAGCACTGTGCACGACTAGCTTTTGTTACATCACCGATGGTAACAAAGTAGACCCGGTTGGCACAGACCTAGTACACACGGATGTTGTTGTTCGGACATTGTAGAAAAATAAGGGCGAACCATTTGCACCGCTGCAAGAGAGGCAATGGTGCATGTGCACCTCTAACAGGGAAAGATCTACACAGGTGACATTAAACTCGCCACCCTCGACACGACATCTTCCGCCCCCCCGGCCGTACGCATAGCCTAGGCGGAGGGAGCGGCACGGATTCCGGCATTGTGTACAGCACATGCCGACACCTAACTGAAACATGAGCCCTCGACCCAATATGGCAGCACTTTAGCGCCTCACAACCGGCCAAGAAGACCAAAGCCCCCCCCCCCCCCCCACCGCCAAAACTGAGCTATGGAGAATAATCAGTCCAGTTTGGCCGCGGTGGCGTTTGTAAAGTATTGCCATTTAAGTTGATTTCAAAAAGGTCATAGCGACTTATAGGCTATAGGGATCTATGGAGACCTATGGGGACCTATAGGGACCTATGGGGACCTAGAGGAACCCATCGAGACCCATGGGACCTATAGAGATCTATGGGAACCCGTATTTTGTCCTAGTTAGCTGTTTTCCCACTTATCACCCATGCTTACCCAAGGTTTATCAGGCATTTTCCATAAAAGCATATAAACACCACTATGTAAACACAGTCTGCCACATAAGACATCAGACATCAGACCTCATGCACATACCTGGCCAACAAGTCTTGGAGTCCCTCCATCAAGTTCAAATGTGGGGTGGTTGTGGTGGTTGCGGTGTCGGAGGACCGGGTGCACCCGCGTGCAGGAGCGGGTCCTTACAGAATGTTCGGTGAAGTGCACCCCAGGCCATGTGTTTGGGTCGGTCTTGTGCCCCTCCCTCTTGTCCCGCAACTCAGGGCAGTGCACAGTTCCGTGGCGATGTGGCAGTCAATCCCAACGACACGGAGGAGGCCATCTGGGCGTTCCTGTGCGAGGCCCGGGACCCGTCCATTGGATTTGCTGCAGCGAGACAGAACATTCTGCGAGTGGGACGCGACTCCCGGCCGTACATGCGCGCGGCCTACAACCTGTTCCAGGGCACCGGGACGGAGGCGGACCTGGAGGCTGCAGGCCGCGACGTGGCCTCGCGCTTCTACAGCGACTTGTATCTAGGGCTGTATGCAGAGGCGCGTGGTGATGCTGCCACCGCCCAGCGGTACATCTCCGCCGCAGCCAACAGCCCCTACGCGATTTCTGGGGACTACATGCATTCGCTGGCGGTGGTGCACAAGAAGCTAAGGGGCTGGTGATCACATGTGCGCGGCCCAGGCCGAGGAAGGGGTTTCTTTTGGGGGGGGGGGGGGGGGGGGGCTGTCAGAGTGCACCACTAGATTTCAGGGGCTTCACGGGCACCGGCGCTGAGGTACTGGTGCCTCCTGACTCACACTCCGGCCATGAACATGTGGTCACAGTGGTCAACATGAAGTGACACTGTGCTCTGCACCGTTGCGGAACCCACGGTCAACAGTGCATACGGGGAGTTGTTGAGTGGTCCGTACATTTCGGTCTATGTGCATGTCACAGCCAGACTTGAGCACGCTCCTACGCTTTGTTGTTCCCTCAGGGGCTGCGGCAAAATATGCATGGGGCCTCAGTGTCATTTCACGCCACCACTTGTGCAGCACCGTGTTCCAACCTTTGTGCACATGTCAACACACTGTTACAGGTAACCCAGAACCATCAAGCCTTTTCACACTGCAGTTTTGCCCTGTGCCTCTCTTTTGAATAGCTCATTGGGGGAGGGGGGGTTGACTGACTCAGCATCAGATGGGCTCCGTGCCATGTCCTTCTCATGGGTGGGCGGCCGGGCTCGATCCTTGTCTGCGACCCGCCTCCCCTTTCAGGTTTTGGGAGATAGTGGTACAGGTGTCTCCATAAAGGAGGCCTGGCTGGGGGACATGCCACTCGTTCCTAGCGTTCCTAGCGGTGTGCCTGGAATTGACTCGGGGGCCATGTGCCCTTAAATGCAAATACTAGCTAACTCCATCCCCATTGCCGACCCTAGCCCCCCCCCCCCCTTGGTACCTCTCCCCCATCATCCTTTCGATCAATATTAGGGGGATAGGTTGCAAACACGCATCCCCCCCACATGGACACTGGCTCCAGCATTCGAACAAGTGTGGAAATATTCCCGTTGGTATGTTACGCAAAATAGAACGGGCACTATGTGCTCAGGTCATTGAGTCGCCTGAAGGCCAATGAGATTGCCAGCTGATAGCAAGGCCGATAGCATGAGCCATACAAGGACAGTGAACCTGAAATGCGACCAGTGGTTTGCACACCCCTGGGGTTGACCAAACACGGCGGACTGAGATGAGACGTGAGACAAAGACGGAGTGAGAGACACATGGATTGATGCTAGTGTTCATAGACAACGAGACGGGCACTCAATGTACATATCTGGTTTTCTGTGACTAGGTGCAAACACTCTAACGGGACTCTGCACCTACAGTTTGAGAATGCTATTTCCCTGCTGTAGTCCTGCTCTATGGTTTGAATGTGTTTTGCCGCCCTTGCCGCGACCCAAGGACCCTGCAAAACCCCTTGCCCCCCCCACCCCCTCAGCCCCACTAGAAGACAGCCCCCGCCCCCCCCCCCCTCCTACCAACAACAAACACGCGGTGGCAGGGTGCAGGTATGTTTCCGTGGCAGCCCACATTGCAACCCAGTGCCTGGGGCCGGCGGCCACGCCCGAGGGACCGGTATCTGATCCGACGGACATTCTCTGGGAAAACCCAATCCTATCCCTCACCACACCGCTGGGAGTCACGCTGTGGTCCATAGTGAGGGCGGCATGGTCGCAGCGATGCATGCACAAGCTGAACCAGCACATGGGGCGGCCCACGTGGGACCAGTTCCAAGCGTTGTGGCTGAAAGTGTTGCGTGGGTGGGAAGAACACCCGTCCCCCATCCTCCCCACGGATGAAATTACACTGCTGATAAAGGCCCTGGAGTCCATGAGGGACGGTACTGTTCTACAGCACCCACGAGTGGCGGTCTCATCCACCAGGTCCCCCCCCCAACTGCGCCTGCCAGCGCGCAAGCGGCCCAAAAAATTCCAACATGCAGAGGAGTTGGCAGCACGGTGCGAAGAAATCATCCGCGGATACCAACAACAGGGATGGCAAATCATCTATCCAGACGGGTCGTCGGAAAAACATCCAGAAGTAGGATGGGTGGGGGGCTACGGTGTATTTTTTGGGGACGAACGGGACACTGCAGAGTTCATCCCGGTGGAAGAAGACCAAACAAACAACAGAGGGGAACTACGAGCCGCCCTCCGCAGCCTGCAGGGACACCGCGCAGGGCAACGGTCGCTGATATGTCCGGACTCACTACTGGTTGTTAACGGGGTGCTGGGCTGGGCACAGCGCTGGAGGCGACATAAGTGGCACAATTCAGCGGGTAAAGTGAAGCACGTGGACCTCTGGATCCAGATCCTGGAGCTCGTAGAGCGGTGGGGAGAGGAAGTCAAGTGGCTACACATACCGTCCCACATCGGCATCAAAGGAAATGGACGGGCGGACCACCTCGCCGATGTGGGACGCCGCCGGTCACCGCTCCTCTTCGGGCGCATTTCAAGGCGCCCACACCCGACAGAGAAGGACGACGCCCCCCTGCCAGAGGAGACATCCATCTGGGGGTGGGAGGAAAACGAGTACTCGCAGTCGCTAACGCCACTCACAGCCCCGCACGAGGCGGCGATGCCCAGTACACCGCCGGTAACACAGTCGTACACCCCAGTTACAACGCCATCAGGGCGCCCAACCCCCCTTTCACCACTGTGGGATATCGAGGTGTGTACACCGGTGCAAATCAAAAAGAAACAACGCCAGGCCACACCAGGATCCACACTCCAGTGGTCGGCGGTACGCGGCCCGTTGCCTAATCACACGGAGGCCACGCCAGCCACAAGCCGGCGAACGAGCACGCCCTACCGTGTGGGACCGGCGAGAACCACGTTCCACACGCCACAATCCCTGTCACCCATGTCCCCCCGAGTGTCCCTGCAGCTGCTAGCATCGTTGGAGCTGGTGGCAATGGAGGGCGAAGAACCCCTGTCCCCCCGGAAGGAACTGAACTATGAGACTTCGTCACAGGAGCCCCACTCGGATGCATCCGCGCCGGGCTCCCCCTCCACGGCTTCAACGATGTCATGCAGCACTGAAGGGTCACGATGCCTTACCCCCTGAGTGTTGAATGTTGAATGTCTTTGACCTTAACCGATCCTGTACCCACTGGGTTTTTCAACCTAAGGCCCCAGCAAAGCCCGACCTAGTGTGGCCGAATGGGGCCAGCTACAGCAGCACCACGGGAAGGGAGTGACCATTGACCTGGATGCACGCATAACCCTGTAGAGCCCAGGAAGCGAATGCAGCGAGCGGACACAGGGACGAGGAATGAACTGCTGAACAGACCTCGAGCTGAGGCTCCGCCGAACATTGGCAGATTGGACAGATGGCGATGACAGCTGTGGGGCAGGCGCAGCCAGAGCCAAATGCGGACACTGCAACCTGACCATTTGAGGCCCTCCTAGGTTGCAGCAGGGCCAGATGGTTGGGTGGATGGATGGTGTAAGCTTGTGCGGGCTGGCTCCCTGGGACACAGGCGCTCCGGCTCTACTTGTTTACCGTCGCGACATCCAAGCTTGTTGAATTCGGGGTGTTTGCTGGCTTAGCTGACCCATGGGATTTAGGCTATTGTGTGGTAGAGCACATGAACCGTCAACTTGTGGTGTGCAATTGTTGGCGCCTTCCCCACCCGACTGCCGTTTGACGCTCAGGGCAACTTGAAGAACCCAGCCCCTAGGAGTGACGTTGAATGAATTTCGTTTGTGGGAGAAAGAAGAAGGGGGGCGCACTGTGCGCTGTGCGAAAAGTTGGCTATTTTCCACCACCAGTGGCCGGTTTTTGGGGTGTATGATTGGCATGGGCACACAAAGAGCATTGTCATAGTGTGCCGTTGCCATTGTACATAATTGTAGCATCATTTTCCTCTTCCCTACTGGTGTGTACCTTTGCAAACAGGCACCTTGAGGCAGGTTTTATGGTGATACATTCTCGAGGTGTCTGCTGCGGGACATCATATTTTGCCCCTCGTGTCCTCGGACCCTCTATTGCACTCACCATTGACTTCAATGTTGGAGACGCACCCGCTCCAATGGGGTGCGCGTTCCTACCACCGTGGTGGGGCGCTCACCAGAAGGATTCATCCATTTGGAGAATTTTCAAGATTCAATCAAGGTGGCATGACACATCGCTGAATGGTCGCGAAGAGATGTTGATTTTTTTTCATAAAGTTGAAGAACAACCCCACGTTTTCACAACCCCGCGAGTGGTGGATAAGCTCAAGGCAAGCAAATGATCGCATTGCATGGAAAGTTCGGTGGTACCTGAATTTGGCGGTGGATGAGGTGCGTTGGTTGGCACATTTGAATAAGTTTAACCAGAACCCTCATTTTGTGTATCATGGTACCCATTTCATGGGTGCGATGCCAATCAGTTCAATTGGGGGCGCTCTTTCCAATATATTATTCAACCCCAATTATGCGGGTTGTGTATGGAAGTTACCATCGCCGGGGACAATTTGGGTAACATTGTGTGGGTAAGCGTTCGTACAGATATGGGCCACAACGTTCCAAGGGTTGTTTCATGGAGTTTGAGGTTGGTGTCCATGATGGTGCATGCAAGGGCCGATTGCATTCACATGTCTTTTTCATTAGTCAAAAGATTTGGACCATGCGTTAGAAAAACCTATAGTGATATTCATGGATATTATAGAGCACGGGTGCAATATTGTTTGCCCACCTTTGCTTTTGAAGACAGGTTCGTGGGAATTGGCTAGGGCCTCATCTTGATTTGCATGCCAACATACGCAGTTTTCTCCATGTTTCACCATTCCCGTTGGTATCAACCTAATGGCCTAGGGGAGCACCTCGTTTGTTCCATTTGGGCAAAGGAGGTGGCCCGTGAGGTTGATGAGGATGACGACAATATCTATCTCTGCCAAGTTTGGAGCAAAGGGGACACCTCCGCATGCTCGACATGTCACGTTTACTTGTGCATGCCGGAACATATTTGTGAGATTGAGGTTCCAGAGTAGCCCTTATTGTATTTTTATGTGCTTTTTAACACATGGCTTTGAGCTCGAGGCCGGCATGCACAGAGCGCATTGTCCGATGACCCACGCATGAATAACAAGCGAGAAGATGCATCGTTAGCACACGTGAGCACACGGGTAGCATTTTTCTTTTCCAAAGCCCTAGTAGGGTAGCACGTAGTGGCGCTTTTGTTTGGAGGTCGTTTCGCTGTACGTGCACGGAAAGGCCGTTCGGGACCATTTGTTCTGTTGTTTGTTTTACGGGTTGGCCAACTCCCCCCATCAGTGAGTTAGTGGCCTGACACATTACCGTAATGGCAGCACCCATAGTGTGTAGGTGTCGGGGTGGTAGGCCCCAACATTACTTTCTCGAGGGCTGGTGCCACCATTAGGTGTGTAGGAGGTTTAGTTGGAGTCTCATTGCCCCACATGCTTTTTCATGTGGGTGTGGGCATGTTTAGGAATTTGGGTCGTTTAGAAAAACGCGCTTTGTGATATTGAGGACACGAGGCGTTCAATTGCACAATTCACGAGTTGAATATGCACGCTTATGCAGGTGGGTGGTTTCAAACGGGATTACTGCGACAAACACTGTGATAAACGGCGTTGTTCCAAAACACCCTCAAGGCGCAACATTTTGAGGTCAGTACAGGGGAGGCAACAGGTTCAGACCAATTTAATCCTAGACAACAAATGTTTAGACCCATTCTCGTGCCGAAATTTTAGGTGCAAAACCAGTGCCCCTATGCCGACATTACCGGGGGCCGGGAATCAAGCGGATGTTAATTGATGTGAGGTGATTTGCCTTTCGAATTGCCTTCCCTGGCCTGTGGGGCTTTTAATCGTGTTATTCCTCTTGTTTTCTATGAAATTTTGTTATTCTGATTAAAGTTTCCATTGTTTTATGCAGACGCTCCCAAGTCTGTTGAATGACAGCGTCGGCACTCTGCAGAGCCTGGGAGTTGCAGACTAGAGGAACTCAGAGGATCTCAGAGAGGAGGTGGCACTGCCTGTCCCAAGTGAGCTGAGACACCAAGGGGAGCGGAACCGAAGGAACTTGTCCACTGAGCGAAAAACACCGGCCGTTCAGCTTGTGAAGACGGCTGGGTACGACCATTTGCGGTTGAAGCACGGCAAAGACACACTGCTGAAGGCAACAGTGTGGAGCTGGGGACAGCAACTGCAAAAAGCAGATGAGCACCAGCCTCTGCGCGGATAGGGCCGACCACCAGCACTGGCGGCAATGGAGGAGGTCGCTATGCCGAAGTTCATGAACACCATGATAGAGCAAGGCGTTGGAGTGGACAGCAGAGCCCTGAGGGTATGTCTGGCGGCCTGCGACGCGGTTTGGTGCAGTGCAACACACCAGCAGCGAAATGCGACGCGACACGAACTTTGAGGGACAACAGCCACTATTGGTTGTCTTCACGTGCAAAGACTGGCAGAAATTGTTCTTCAAGAATTCCGTCCGGCGACTGAGATGCTTTATCCGTCTCCAGCTTGGCTGCCGAGCTTCTCCGCGCGATGTGGCATCACGAACCTGAGGTGAATTTTGAAACACTTCTTGCTGTAGTGTTGCATTGCGTGCTTATTCTCCATGTATCGACACTCTGGTGATTGACGCGCCCACTCGTTCACTGTCGCTCCACGTCCCTTCACGCGCTCCTGGTGATTGTGTTATGCGCTCGCGGCCTACATCGGCCACTCCCTGCTTGCATGTAGCGCTCGCTCCCTGGTGTGTGCATCATGTCGTGCAGAGCCCTCACCACAGAACGACTGCCATCAAGTGACGTGTAGCTGATGAATGACATCCGATTGCCACGCATGTTCACAGAGATGGTGCAAAGACCAGGTGAACATGGAATCGGTGGCAGCAATTTAAATGATGGCATCCCAGCCTGTCTGCAATGGGCTTTGGATGAGACACCTTTGCAGCACTCTCCGAAGCAAAAGAGGATGCACGTGGCCCCCCAGTCCAAGCAAGTTTGCCCGAGGACGAGCAGTGACAAGGGGCAATTGACAGCAACAACCTGTGTCAGCCGAAGTGGTGAGGTTGTCTGCATGCAGATCATTACCAGAGAGAAAATAGCACGGTCACACGCTGACATTCCACCAGGTCGCCTACTGCATGATGCAATGTACCAAGAACACATCGAAAAAAAAGTCCAGACTAGAGCAACTTTCGAGCGTCTCTTGAGGAGTTTGGCTCAAAAGGCGAGCCGCATCCGTGAACATCATCACCTACCAGAAGACTCGCCAGTGATCATCAACATCGACTGGGTTGCCTCCCTCAGCCAAGAAGCCCTCACTCCGATCAAAGAGCATCTGCATCAATGCAAGGACCACCCTTCGCCGTACATTTTTTTTGGAAGAAAGACACGGTCGCACATATCAAGTCCGCCGGACAAGCTGATCAATCTTTCAATGAGAAGATTCGTCAGGTTGTTGCTGCTTCACAATATGGTGAAACATGGCATGAGAATCCACAACAAAGAGATCTGCAACAGAATACCACTTGATATGTCCGAGACAACAATGAAAAGCATGCTTGTTCAGTGGGTCGGCGCATGGTGCAAAGAAACATAAGCAACGCAGCAGATAGGGACATCCTGAGAAATGGTACCGCGAGAGGTCCCCATGGACGACTCAGTGGATGCCATGCCTGAACCACCGCGTGTGATTCTGCTTCGACCCTCTAAAGAGGATGCTCCTGCCATTTCCTTCAATCAGCATGTCTGTGAACCAATCGATGCAACAAGTGATCATGAACCAGAACCAAAGGCCCTTGCTGCACCAGAACCCGCTGCAGCACCTGCAGCACCGCAAAGGGCACCTCTGGCCCCTTTGCCGTCAAGAAGCAAGAAGCTTGCAAAACTAGCCGATGATCGTGAGGCGAGGGCTGCTCAGCGCAATGCCCTGTTGCAAAATTCCGATGACGCTGACAACAATGATCCCTTGGCACAGCTTTCTGCGTACGTCAACGCCAGCTACTCAGAGTCATAAGACAACTCTTTTTATAATTACTATTGCGTGTTTTTTTTTGGGCAATGTGGTCCTTACCATTTAAGCTGTTTTTGTCAGACTGTAGCACCGCCGCAAACAGCCCAGCAGACTTGAAGGTGCTGCCAAGTGGCACGGCGTTGGGACACTCAGTGCACCCAGTGTAGAGTTTTGACGGTCTGCAACCAATGTGAACCGTGGTGACAGGGTAAGGAGTCAACCTGCGTGGTCTGAGCCCGGGCACGACTTTGTTTTTTTCTTGCATGCCGACTACGTTTCTCCATTCCAAAAAAGAAAGGAGTACTGCAATTAGTCTGTGTGCAAGTTTGCAAGGGTTCAGGGGCAAAGGTGCCATTGTTTTTCGACTGCAGAGGCAAATGAAAAGAAACAATTGGGAAAAAAATTGGCCTTTCAGAAAACAAAACTAAGGGGTTTAGCATTGTAAAGCCAAACGTGGTACATTTCAAACCATTTTGGCAAGTGACAACGAAGTGGAGAGCAAACCATTTGGGCAAGGTACAACCGTACGAAACACTTTGGCAAGGAAGAAGGAAACATTGCAAATAGTTGTGAGAAGTAGAGAGTATTGTCGGAAAAAAAAAAGAGAAAAGTGTTGAAAAGCTTTGGTAACAATTTAGGAAATTCTTTTTTTCCGTTCAAACTCAGCTAAGAACCTTCTGTTGAAAAGGAGGCTAGAAAGATGTCCCTGATTAGTGCCCTAATAGCTTTGATGAAATCCTGCAGGTTTTGGTGTTGAAAAACGGAACCAAAGCAGCAAGTAGAGCAAGAACAAGATGTGGATCGGATTAATGAATAGTTTTGAAATCCAGTGTATCACAAAAGAGCTGCAAATGGACAAAGCAGGCTTAAGTACAAAGATTCAATCACAATTGAATAAAACAACTGATTTTTATGTGAAAAGAAGCATGACTATGGCCTCCAAGTTACCATCAAGCACCTCATCTGCACTCTTTTGGATGAAATGGAGTTGGTTAGGAATCTGGGGCATAAAAGTTAGGCCAGACACAGAAAATGACTTGGCCAAGCATCTGAAAGAGCCAGAATAAGTGATAGAATCAGTTGAGTATAGGGGTCTTGAGGTTGGGGACCACTAGGCTTAACCTACAAGGCCTTAGGCATGAAGTGCCTACTTTGTTTCGGTATAACCTCAATGAAGAAAGATACCTCCGCTCAGTTGAGTGGTAGGGGTGAACTTCATGGGGGGGCTAGGGTTATAACCCTAGGTACTTTGAGAAAGTGTACTTTAAACTTCAAAAGAAAGATGAAAATGATTAAGTTAGTCTCAGCATCAACAAAAGGGTTTTAGGGGGGGGCTTGGCCTGGATCAAGACCTCCAAAAAAGACATGGCAGTGACTTTTTCCTACTCCCCCCTGGAGTACTAGTTGACCAAGCTAGTAGGACCAAGGAAAAAGGCTCAAATTTTCCGAAAATGACCTCAGAAAATGCATCAAACCAGCCAAACACATTCCCATCAGTTCATAGAAGCCCATCACACTGTAGGTACCCGTGAAAAACAGTGTGATGTACCGTGAATGATGTCCCTTCGATCGGGCATTCCTCCAAAGGCGCCAGCGTGCGGCGAAAGGTTTTGGTAAAAATTTGGGGGTAGTGGGGTTGGAACCCAGAACTCCCTCCCTAGAGCACACATGCTTGCCCACTAGGGTACAGTCTAACGCTCTAATGCGGACGGCGATCGCTGTATAAACAGCGTTCTAGTAAACGTCCTGACCAAGGGCCGGGGCGGAGCAATACTCCCAATGGAGGGCACAAAACTCCTGGAGCTGAAAAAAAAAGAAAATGTAACCAACAGGGAGTGAATCCTGTGGTTTAGCGAAAGAATTAGCGATTTAAGAAGTCAAATCGCTAAAAATTGACGAAACGACGTTGGAAATCGTCATTTTTAGACTAAACCCCAAAGTCGAAGACAAGCGCAACAGGAGCGCACTCCCAAAAAGAGTTGCGCAAGCGTCAACGGCTTCTGAGAAAGAAGGTCTGAGCCGTGGTTTTAAAGAAGGTCCCTACCAGGACCGGCCCCTGCTGTACCCCTTCCACCATTTCCTGTCACTCCTATGGTCTTGCTTCTCACCAGGTTCTGCATGATCTTGCCCTATCCTGCATGGTTCTCCACAAAAAATAGTAAAATATGGCTCCTTCACACAAATCCTGATCCCTTGGAATAACCAACTCCCAAGTACAATAGCTCCAATCCCAATAATCCACACTGAGGGCTTCCAAGGGTGTTTGAGGTCCCGCGTTGAAACTCAACAACTCCTATCAACACGCCGGTCGTCTCACGGTGCACACGGAGACACGGGCGTTGGGCATGTACACAGAATTGCACCAATAGAATAATGGAAAAGGCCTGAAATTTGCATATGAACACAAATCAAGCAAAGTTAGGGAAAGATGGAAACATACACAATCACAGCCATAGACCCCTCATTCCCTGGACTCAGGACCTTCCCTTGACTCGCCAACCTGATGCCCTGAACCAAGTCAAATAAGATGGCTAAATGCCATGTGTCAAAAGTCACTACACCAACCCCAAAAATGTGTTCACTCCCAAGCCTCTAAGCCCTAGCCCAATAGGGGAGATGGCGTGTCATGGCCTACAGTGGCACTCAGGACCATGCCCCACCCTGACATAACATTGGTTGGACTTGGAGTCGATTTGGCTTGGAGAATTGCCCCATGAAGATGACCTCACAACATAGCAAAATTAGGCAAATCACACCATAGTGCCCAAAATTCAATTATATACTCAAAAATGCATACGCCAAGTATTCAAATGCTCCATGCATGTGTCAAACCGGAAAGTAATTTACAAGCGTGATATAGACCAAAGGTCCATGCCCAAGACTATCCCAACATTGGCTCCCAAACCCCTCTGGATATATACATGCCATGCTTCACAAGTCAACTCACGAATTTGAGACCTAATTTTGTGAGGCCTCGTGTGCCACGCCAAAGTGACCACGTGATCCGGCATATGGTGAGGTGCAACACCGAAGCATATGCCAACATATAAGCAACGTACCATAGTTCACAGATCCCTAGGCACTTTACTGTTAGCCGACCAGTTGAGCACATGAAATACAAAAATGAGCATAAAATGGGGTCAAAAACATGCAAATATTGCCAAATTCAAAGTAATCACAATAGTATATAACTTCGCGCACCATGGTATCAACATATGTTTCAAAACACAATTGCTTGGGACCATTAGCGAACAAACCCCCCAGTTGGATCCCCACATGGACGCATAGGGACACCTTCAAATCTCCTCACGACGCGCACCATGAAAATGGGAAAATTGATAGTGGCGCTTGTGGGTCGCCCCGTAAGCCTTCCCACATGCACTATATGTGCGGTAGACTTAGTCTAGCGCTATGGAGCACACCATTGGGACATGGGCGAAGCCCTTGCCACGTATGACTCCACATATCTTCCTACAAACGGAGATATATAACATGGGCGTGAGCATAGCGAAGCACATACCATGCATATAACACATACCCTCAAAAATGGCTCCCACCATGATATGCCATGCCCCTCCATGGACATAACTTCACGTTAAAAATACGTAGGAACCCAAAGAAAGTTTCTATGCAACACCAACACTCATGCGGTACACTCGAAAGTCGCATTAAAATGTTCGGTTGCATGGTCCAAGAGTTATAAATCACTTTCTACCCTCTTGACCATTATCCCTTGCCACCCCGGGCATGTGTACACATCGAAGCCGTTTGACGCTTCCTAAAATAAGTTGAGACCAAGGTGATTCAAGCCCATATCTCAAAATTGAAATTCCCTGCAGTGAGCCGGAGATATGATTCTTCAAAGTGGCCTCACGAATCAATTCTGTTTCGCCTATATCTCCAAGAAAAATGAAGGAGACAACAAAGGGAAGGTTGATTCGTGATCGGGGAAAAATGTAGGACCACTCGAAACTCAACATATCCAGTGCGGCGACCTCGAAGCAGGGTTGGTACCGTACGCCGTTCATGAACGCGTACCGTCCGCGAACGCGTACCGTCTGGTATTAATACCGCACAGCACGTGCGGTATTGAGATGGTGCCGCAGACAGGCACCGCATTGCAGCACGCGCGCACGCTAGACGGAAAATTGCCAGATGAATTGAAATATTGCGAAAAACACGCTGCTGGATCGAAAGTTTACTACCGATGTTGGTAATTAGCATTATTATGCATTACGGCACGACTTCTAGTCTTGAATCGTAATGTCGCAGTTTTGGGAACATAAGAACGAATTCTGCTAATACTAGTATTGTTGTGACCGCGTTGCAAGTGCGCATTCAGCGGTGCATGAGTTTCCAGCAGCGGTGCCGTGTACGCTGAAAAACACTGCTCGCAAGGTTTTAAATCCCTCCTTTTAGATGGGCCATGTGAGGACGTGCTCGTGCAGGACGCGTTCAAAGCCGTGCACAACGACTATCGGAGAAGCACAAGCTGTGCAGGACGCGTGCAAAGGCTTGGACAACAAACGAAGAAGTACGTGCCGTCCTCCACAATAAAGTGGGCCCTCCTCCGCGATCAAAGGATGAACGCGTCTACGCGAATGGCGCGCGCTCAGACGACGACACGCGCAGACGCGTCAACACAACCCCAGTCCCCACAAATGGACGAAGACGCGTCGTTGAACGATTATTGGGCAGAGGTGTTCAACCGTCAATGGGACATGGAGCGCTATGCAGAATTTCAGTGGTTGTGTGAGCGAACGCAGATGCCCTGTGTTTCTGAGAAACAATGGTTGCAGCTTGGACGATATAGGCAGCATGTGTTGATGCGATTGCTTCGAAGCATGGACAAGGCTTCAAGTGTTGCTTGCGCAGAACGTGGCTCCTAGGAGCAGTGGGTTTCTGGAGGAGCACTTCACCGTTTCCGTTGCCACAAGGACTGCAAAAACAGGAAAGGACTGGAAGTGTAAATATTGTGACTACCTGGGGAAGGCATGGGATGGCCCGGCGCGTGGCAGAGCACATCTTGCAGGGCAAGGTGGATGCGGTGTGGCAGTATGCCCGAAAGTCCCAGAAGAGATCAAAAAGGCAGTGCTGCAAGAACTTGAGGAGAACTCCAAAAAGAAGCTGCATAGACTCCAGTCCCAAGAGAAGCTGAAAGAACTGAATGAGAAGAAGCGTGCTGCAGAGGATTCGCCTGATGGAGCTTCAGCCACCAAGGAGCTCAAAATTGTGGACATGCAAAAGAGACTGCAGGAGGAGCTGGACCTTGCGTTTGCAGAATTTGCATTCCACAGTGGGATTCTGTTCCACATCACGCAGGACGTAATGCTACGTAAGTGGTTGGATAAACTGGTTGCCTGTGTTTTGGTAGGACTGAGGTCAGTGTACCCTCCCGAACGTCACATTTTGTTCGAAAATCCAATTCTGAATATCTGAAAAAATCGGATTAATTGGGAGGGTACATAACATGAAAATTGCGGAAGCAACGAACCCTTTTCTGATGAGCTGGAATGGCCAAGCCTATGACAATATCACATCAGGTTAGGTCAGGTGGATGGGAGAGTATGATATCAGCCGATGGCGGCTTGCTGGCCCATAGATACACACCCCAAGTGACCCAAAAGTGGCCACGGGGGTCCGAACCGGCTTCATCCCCCTTCTCAGAGTGTTGTATCCGCTCGGAAATCATTGAACAGAGGACGGGAGTACCCCAATGGGCTCCAGCCCCCCCCCCCCATGTCCCAAGGACACATGGAGGCCCCACATACGGCGTAGGCGTCCCCCATGCCCCAAGGGAGGGGTGAGGACACTCATTATTGGTGCCCTCCGCCATATCCGGTCTCCTCTTGATCTACAACATGGACCAAGGGGATCAAAGATAGAGAAACGTCGTCGATTAATCCAAATACGTATACCACAATGAAATATATGTGTGGAGACCGAGTGAAGAGGATATATGGCCAATCAAGGCCCAAAAATCCCTGGAGTAACCCCTCACCTGTCTCCCAAGCACAAAAACAAACAAAAAAGCCAAGGGGGATCCATTACGGTGCTGCTGCAGCCAGCAAATGGACCAACACGTCCTTGACATCCAAGGAAATATTCTTTGTCCTTAGATAATCCATCCAGACCGTGGTATACCTCGGCACAAAACTGCTCGGAGGCTCCCACGAATCCCTGGAAGCGGCATCTCCCTTCCAACGGACCTTATATAGCCTCCCCCCAGGCGTCCCCTGGTCCGGCTTGTCCGTCAGGATCTTCTCGGCGGTGAAGTCGTCGTCCTCACCCTTGTCATCCGAGTCCACATCGCCGGCTGTGAACTCGAAGGTGACGGGAGTTCGCTGGGGTCTGGTGCTCGGGGACCAAGCTGGGTGTGATCGCGGTCAAGGATCTTGTTATCCCCCACACGAACCGCATACACATCCTGCCCGACCTTCCGAACGATTACCCCCGGCACATACCAAGACGCCTGCCGATGCCTGGACAGGACATCCTTGTGGTGCCGCTCCACCCATACGGTGTCTCTGAGAGCATATTTCTGGACTTTTCCCTGCTTGAAGTACTTGGCCCTCTTCTCATGCTCGTCCTGAAGTGCTTTGCACACCTTGGCCTCCGTGTCTTCCGCCTCAGCCATCATAGCACTCGCATCCCGGGCAACTTTGCCATGGTTCAAAAACGGGAGAGTGCGTGACATTCTATCCCGTAGGAACAGGATACGATGGGGCGACAGTCCAGTGGGTCCCGGAAGGTCGTGGTACGCCTGGAGTACTCTCCACAGCGAATTGTACCAATTCCGGCCCGGTTCGTTAATGTGCAGCTGGCAGAACCTTTCGAACATCTGCCGCCCGGCCACCTCAGCCCGCCATTCGACCAGCTGTGGTAGGCCAGGGTCTTGGCGTGCCGAATCCCCATGTGCTTGCACATCGTCTTGAACCACGTCCCCACAAATTGACTGCCCGGATCGCTGCAGATGACAGCTGGGACATCAAAAATTGTCAGCCAATGCCTGATCATGGCATTAGCGACGGTCTTGGCCTGCAGACCCACTCCATGCTTGTCCTTCTTGTCCTTCTTCTTGGACTTCTTGCCAGGGACCGCCACGATATACCCGCTGTGCTTATCCACCGCCAGGATGACACAGTCGTAGGTCTCTCCTTCCACGGTGACCTTAGGCATGGCAAACACCGCCATGGCCACAGACCGCATAGGGGCCTCCGGTATAGCCGTATACACTGGGTTGCCCGCTGTGCAATGGTTGGGGCTTTTTGTGGCCCGACACACGGCGCAGTCGCTGCAGTACTTGTCCAGGCTGGCGTAGTACCCCGGTGGGAACTTGAAGCGCCACTCCAGGTCCTGCTGCATCTTGTCCCGGCCAGGATGCATGAGCTGGGCGTTATGCCAGTGGTCAATGAGCTCCTCCATTCGGTTCTCAGGGACCAATAGCTTGTCCTTGATGAATAATTTATCCCCATCCTCGGTCAAGCCCTCAGGCCATTCGTCGTCCGACGGGGCGCTCACGGCATTCCAGTACCTGCTCCAGTGGTCGGATGCCGCACCGACCTGACTAGCTCTACGGGGGCCACCATCCATTGCTCGAGGGTTTCCTCTCGAATAGCTTGGACTCGGGCGCCCCGGAACTTGGCCAGGTCTGTACGGTTTGCCATCACCACAAAGCACTTGACCCCCTCTTGCTCCATGGCCTTCTCCATCTAGATGATGCGCTTGGCCTCCTCGGTCTCCTCGGCGTCCCCATGGCTGGAGATGTCCATCCATGCCTTGCCCGCGGGGTAGGCCCATCGACTGAGGCAAGCTGAGAAAGATGTCCTTGAATTATGCCTTAGGTCTTTTGATGTATTCCTGCAGGTTTTATAGTTGAAAACCCCAAACCAAAGCAGCAAGTAGAGCAAGGACTGAATATGGATCGAATCAATGATTGGTTTTGGAATCCAGTGTAACACAGAAGGGCTGCAGATAGACAAAGCAGGTATATGAACATAGATTCAATCACAAATGGATAATACAAAAGGTTTTATAAGAAAATTGGTCAGACTCTAGCCTCAGAGGTTGCAATAGGCACTTCATGTGCACTCTTTTGGGTGAAATGGTGCTGGTTAGGACTGAGGGGCATAGATGTCAGGACCACACAGAAAATGACTTTGCCAAGCAACTGAATTCAGAAACAGTTACAAAGTAGGACCACAATGAGTGGTAGAAACAATTGAGTATAGGGGTCCTGGGGTGGGAGACCACTTAGGCTTAACCTTCAAGGCCCACAAGCATGAAATGCCTGATTTGTTTTGGTATGTCCTCCATGAAGGAAGGTACCTCCGCTCAGTTGAGTGGTAGGGGTGAACTTCATGGGGGGGCTAGGGTCACAACCCTAGTTACTTTGAGAAAGTGTACTTTAGGCAACAAAAGAGAGATAAAAACACTTAAGTTTGTCTCAGCATCAACAAAGGGTTTTAAGGGGGGCTTAGCCTGGATCAAGCCCTCCAAGAAAGACATGGCAGTGACTTTTTCTTACTCCCCCCTGGAGTACTAGTTAGCTAAGCTAGTAGGACCAAGGAAAAAGGCTCAAATATTCCCAAAATTACCTCAAAAAATGCATTAAACTTACCAAAAACATCCTCATCACTTCAAAGAAGCCTATCACACTGTAGGGACCCTTGAAAAACAGTGTAATGTACCGTGTATGATGTCCCTTCGAAGGGGCATTCCTCAAAAGTCGCCGGCGTGCGGCGAAAACTTTTGGAAAAAGTTGAGGGGCAGTGGGAATTGAACCCAGGATTCCCTGTCCAGAGCACATGTGTCTGTCCACTAGGGTACAGTCGAACGCTCTAATGCGGACGGCTATCGCCGTATAAACAGCGTTTTAGTAAACGTCCTGACCAAGGGCCAGGGCGGAGCAATACTCCCAATGGAGGACACAAACCCCCAGGAGCTGGAAAAAATAGAAAATGGAACCAGCAGGGAGTGATTCCTGCGGTTTTGCGGAAGGGGTTGCGATTTAGAAAGTGAAATCGTTGAAAATCGACGAAACCACGCGGGAAATCGTCATTTTTACACATAACTTAAAGTCGCAGACAAGCGCAAAGGAAGCGGACGCCAAGAAAAGGGTTGCGCAAGCGAAAACGGCTTTTGGAAAAGAAGGTATGAGCCGTAGTTTTTAAAGTTTTAAAGAAAATTTTTGCACAGTTGCATCAAAATTTTTATAAACTTCAGAGTAAAGCATTCAAAATCAGCCCACACCACAGAGCAGTTCAACAACCCGTCTCTCAGGTATGTCTGTGTCACTTCACACTCACGCATTGCGTTCGTGTTGCTTGTTCCGTCAAAACGTTAGGGTTGTCAACGCTGTGCTCGTTGGGGGGTCGGGTGTTCATCTCTTGTGCTCTGCACAGGTGAAAGCAGGAATGAAAGGTATGTGATGCGAATGGAGCGCGTAGCGCGCACGTAGGGTTAGAATATGCGCTGTGCTCGCGATGCATGTGCCTAATCTAGGCATCCACACGCTGTGTCGCTTCACCTGTATCCCTAATTCACCCTTGTTTCCTTCTTCACAGGTAAGCGTTTGTTCGTGTGCGGCCGTGGCGTTCAAGTTGAGTTGCTTAAAACGCTTAGGTTTGTTTTGTGTTCGTTTCAATGCGGCACTCACACAATGCATGGTGAGTAAGGTAGGTTAGCCCAGGAGGAGCTCACCTCCTGGTTGAGTCTGTGGTTCAGCCTCCCTTCCCTGCGTGCACATGATGCATTAAAGGGTAGGCCACGCGAATTGCGCACGGTAAACCTTGTTTAGGTTACCCAGAGGCTCCTCGGTACGTTCTTTAAGAGAACCCGAGGAGTTTCTTAAAGCTTGCTTGCTTGACAGGGGTAGCTGCATCTGCAGCGTGTTTGCGAACAGCGTATTATAGGTCACACTGAGAAGGGTATAATACCTGGAGTGTGGCTTGGTTCCACAGTCGCAAACGCCCCTTCATCTGCCTCTTTTGTACAGGTGGGAGAGGTTAAGGGTGATTGGTGCACGCAGCAGCTGCCTTCGGCGGCTACCATTTTTGTGCCCCAGCAAAACAGGGGCGCTGATCACAAATCAAATCACTGTGCCTCAGCCAGTACTGGTGAGGACAGTTCGACCTCAACGACATCTGCGCTTTGCACGCAACGAGAGCACCCCTTCCCTCCAAGCCCTAGCAGGGGAAACGCGTTGTGGCGTCCCCTGTTAGGCCACAGCTGCTTAGGAGCGCTGTGTTCTCTCGTCCTTTTCACAGGAGGGCCACTAGGGCCTGAGTGACGTTCGACAGCAGCACCCAGTAGCGTGTGTAGGGGTTAGGGTCAGCAGGCCTGGCAGGAGGTGAGTGCAAGTGATGAGTGCTCACCCTGCCTTCAAAGGCCGGTGCTGGCGTTAGTGAGTGTAGTGTAGTGGTGTCTCCTGTCCCGCGTGCTTTTCCTCGTGGGCAGGGGAGTGCGTTAGCTTTTGGCCTGTAGCAAAAATGGGCGTTTTGTATGCCCTTAGCACACTTGGCCACCCCTCCCCTCTTAGTAGGTAGGGCTTTTGCCGTTTACCCCAAGGTTAGGCGCCAGCACAGAAATTGGGCGCCATAGGAGTGGTAATAGTACCTGATTAGGACCTTCGGTCCGACGTCAGCGAAGCCCGGTCTCCGGGAGCCACGCTGGGGAGAGAAGTGAGACACATACAGACATACGTAGCACACTTAGGGGTATGGTAAACCCTGTAAGGAAGGGTAGAACCCCATGGGTCTGGACCAGTCAGGGGTCCTAACTGTGGGCTCGCTTGTCCCCAAGGAGGGAAGACACACCTTGCCTCATAACACCTTGCTTGTCATTCCCCCCTGGTGTAGAAAGCCACCGTTCTTCGTTGGCTCACCAAGGTCATTACATTAGGGCAGTACCCATGCAACACATGGTCAACAAGGCAAACACTCGCTGGGTGGCTGCAATCTTGATAAGCGGCCACCTGGCTCACGCTGGAAACCATAGGCGTGGGTCTGCAGGGCACAGACAGGGTCAGTAGACTGACACAGGGTAATTAGTTTCGCTTCTTACGCTGGGACATAGTCTCAGCACGGGTTAGGAGCTGACCCTCGTTGTTCTCAACGAGGTAAGTGCGGAAGATGGGGTTGATACTCCCATCTGGTTGTATGAAGGCTGACATAGGTTCTCAGGTCGCCTCAGACAAACCATAGCCATCCCACAGGGTAAGGAATTTCCAGCCCTGTTTATACTCGTGGCGAGCAATTCCTGCAACCACGTAGTAACCATCGACTGCCATCTCATCGGCAGTCATCTCTTCGAGTTCGTCTGCCTCCTCTGGACTGGCAGCGTTCTCTAGGTCTATACGTTCAATCTCACTGTCGCTGAGGCGCCACTCATCCCAAGACAAGTCGTCAGGGGAGTGATAGTGCCTCAACTGCTTAGGAGCACATAGCAGTTCACCACCTAGACGTGGACTGCACCTGACATGGATCCTGGATCCATCTATCCTGATGATACGATAGGGTCCAAAGTAAGGGTCCTGTAGGCAGTTACGTGGCCAGGAGGGTAGGCGTGAATGGTGTACCAAAACAAGGTCACCAACCTTGAAGCTGGCAGGTCGCCGTAGGCGGTTCCGTCGGCTCTGTTCACGGTCACGAATGTGCCTCAGGTTAGTACCAGCCTGGTTAGCCAGAGACTGCTTGTGTTCTAGCCAATCTCCCACAGGGCTCTTGAAGTCCTCAGGAAAGGGGGTTTTGAAGAACCAAGCAGGTCGTCCTCCATGGAACAGTTCGTGGGGGGTGAAACCCGTAGAAGAGCTCCGCTCTGAGTTCATGGACAGAACTGCCCAGGGCACTAGGCGTACCCAGTCCTTGGTGCGCTCCTGTTTCATCAGGATTCTTAAGTTTTGCTCCACCACACGGTTCTGTCTCTCACAGAGAGGGTTAGACGTGTGAGTGTAGGGCACACCTGTGGTTACCTCCACGTTGAGGGCATTTAGCACTCGTTTGTACCACCCAGTGTCACTGCGGATGCGTACATCTTCATCAGAGTGCACCTGTTTAGGTGCTCCATAGGGTTCGAACCATTGTTCGACCAACATTTTTACAGTCTGCTCACCTGTGATTTTCTTATTGCAAGGGAACACACGGGTGAAGCGAGATAGACCACAGGTGACCACGAGGCAACTATCATAGCCGCCAAAGCGTGGTAAGCCGTGGATGTAATCCACGTAGAGAAGAGAGTTAGCACAATAGGGTATGGGTAAGCTGGAGATCAGACCCCTATCCCTACTGTCGCTCTGCTTGCTGGCATGACAGCCACAAGCATCCACAATGGTCTGCATACGCGACCTCAGTTCAGTCAGGGTTAGACTAGAGTAGAAACACTCACGGAAGAAGTCCACTGAGCGATTAGCGCCAGTGTGACCAGAACTGAGATGGGACCACTGTAGGCACCCATCCAGTCGCGCCTCAGGCACCACAATTCAGTCCTCGTAGAAGAGGTACTGATTGTTTTTATACCACTGGTGCCCGTCAATGACACGGGGTTCGAGACCAGTGTTGAGGGTTTGGAGAATTTCTTCATACTCTGACTGATAGTCGGTTAGACTCCAACCCTCCAGGATTCCAGCAGTGCGCATGGACAGGTCAAGCTGGACATCCATACGCTGGAAAGCCTCTTTGGCGAGCGCCTCAGAGCTCTCACCAATAAGCGCATCGAAGTTGTTGCGCGATATATAGTCAGACAGTTCATTCTTAATCCCGGGGATATGATGCACTGTCAGCCTGAACTGGCTCAGGTAAGTCCACCACCGTTTTAGCTTCGCTTTTTCTGGTGGTGGGCCCTTCTGAAAAGACTTCACAGGCTCCTGGTCACACAGCCAGACAATAGGGTTAGACCCCAGGAGTCGGGATTGTGAAGATAGCACCAACATACCGGCCAGGAGTTCCTGGTCATAGGTGCTGTAGTTGGAACGCGCTTGGTTCCACTTCCAATTCCAGTGTCCCAGTGGCACCAGTCGCCACTCACTGGTAGGATAGTCATGTTTCAACGAACCATCACGGTTCAGTCCAGTAGTACGATAATGGCAGTGGGTTAGCTCAGCGGGGTTAAGCTCCTGCCATTGATAGATCATACCCCCCCCCCCTACATCACTGGCATCAGTGATCAGGACTATCTCGCCCTCAGGGCGGGGAACTCCCAGGCAGTTGGAGGAGGCAATCTTCTTCTTCAACTCCTGGAAACACTCTTCCTCTCTGGAGGTCCACCTCCAGGGAGTAGTTTTCTTGATTAGGTCAGTGAGGGGTGCAGAGGAGTAAGTAAAATTGTGGATGTGACGCCGATAGAAATTACAGGCGCCCACAAAACTCCTCACATCGTGTAGACCCTTCTTAGGGTCATCGCGAATCTGCATGTCCTGTAGGGGCTGCATCTTAGACGCGGCTGGTTTCCACCAGCCATACCCCACGTCGAAACCCAAATACTCCATATCCTCTTTCATAAACTCGCATTTTTCGAGTTTGATTCGGAGATGGTTTTCTTGACAGACAGTGAAGAATTCACGGAGGAGAAGGACATGGTCCTCTTTGGTATTAGTACCCAAACTCACGTCGGCGATGTGAGCCTCCATTTCTGCACCCCGAGAAATCAACTCTTGTACTAGAGGCCTGCGCCTCAGTATGTACAAAATTTTGTTCATAAGCTCCTGGAAGAGCGCTGGGGCGTTAGCCACCCGGCGACATATACGACGCTGAGGTCGAACTTGGCGAACGTCTCATGCCATCGGGCCCTCCTTGCCGCCGGTCCCGAGGGGGTGTCGACGTGCTCCTTGTGCCAGCTCTGTAAGGACTGATGGTCTGTGCAAACCACCACCGGTTGTAATCCGATGTGGCCAGACCACTTCCTGAGCGCACAAACAATGGCGTACGTCTCCTTCTCCCTCGCGGTCCAGGTTGGACGGTGGCCCTCGGCCAGGATCCGGCTCCAAAACGCCACGGGTACGTGCGACCCGTCGTCCCGGATTTGCTCTAGGACTGCCCCTACAGCATAGTCCGAGGCGTCCGTCCGTAGCACGAATCCCTTGTCCGGGTCCACCAGGAATAGCCCCAGCTGCCCCAGGAGTCGCTCCTTCAGGCGGCTTAACGCATCTTCGGCCTCAGGGGTCCAGGCAAGCTTCTTCTTGCTCCCCTTCCGGCCATCGAACTTGCCCACTTGCAGCATCTTGTGCAGCCGGCCCGATAGTTCCGCATACATCCGGACATAGCCCGAATAGTAATTGCAGAACCCCATGAAGGATCGGAGATCGCTGATGGTCTGGGGCTTCTCCCAGTGGTGCAGGGACGCCAGCTTTCCAGGCATGGGATGGCATTGTCTGTGACCGACCACGTGACCCGCGAACTCCACTTCCCTCACGAAGAGTGAGGCTTTGGTGGGCTTGCACACCATGTTGTGCTTGTCCAGCTCGCTGAGCACTCGGCGAAGATCCTTCTCATGCGCTTCGATGAGCTCGTCCTCAGTCATGTTTTCCGTGCGGGACCCGATGATGATGTCATCCACAAAGGGGTCGGCACAGTCCCGGACAGGACCGAGTAGGTCCTCCATCATGCGCTGGAAAGCGGCGTTGCCATTCTAGGCGCCCATAGGCACCACTTTCCACTGCATGGGCCCCAGCGGCGTTGACATCGCTGTGCAGGGCCTGGAGTCCGGGTGTAGCGGCATCTGGTGAGAGCCGTGTTTCAGGTCTAACACCGTGAAGATCCGCTTTTTTTATTGTTTTTGGAGGATGGTGTCGATCAGAGGAAGCGAGTACGACTCGTGCTCGGTTTGCTCGTTCAAACCTCTGTAATCGACCACCAACCTCCACTCGCCCTTCTCTTTCTTGGGCACAATAAGGCTGGGCTGGCCCACTCACTGTCGGAGGGTTCGATCCAGCCCCGCTCAATAAACTCGGCCAACAACTTCTTCATGGCCTTGGCCCGATCGCCCTGAAGTTGGTACCCCCGATGACGATAGATCTTGGAGTTCGGCTTCAGCTTGATCCTCGCTGTGCCAAACCTCCCACGATGTGGAGGGTTCTTGTTGGCGACGCCACTGAATAGCCGTGGATAGGCATCTATCAGCCTCTCCTTCAGCTCGGCAACCTTCGGGTTCTCCTTGGCCTCTTCAGCCGCTTGCTTCGGTATCAATACAACCGACCGCACTGCGGTATAGGCCTCTTCCGGGTCCAAGTCTGACTTCTCGTCATCTGATATGCCGTCTTCATGGTCGTGGGGCGCGCTTCCAACCGATAATCTTCGGAAATTTGCGGCACCAGCCGAGTTCTTGTCGCTACCGGCCCCCATTTTTGAAAATGCCCACGTCGGCGGGTCCGACCCAACCGGACCATCATATTGGTCCGCGATGTGATCCATGACCCTCGCCACGAACTCATCCTTCTCGTACTTGCGAATGACCAACATCTTGTCATCTCACCAATGCGGAGATGTGACCATGGCCCGCCCCTTCTTGGCTGCCACACGGTCGTGCATCCCCATCCGCATGTAGTTTACGACGTGGTCGATCTCGGCATGGGACAGGACGTCAATGCCATCCGTTGGCTGATCCGTCCCTTCCTTGGGCTGAAACATGACCCGCATGGGCACCGCCTCAACCCTACGGATGAATGCTTCATCACCCGTGGGCTGGGCTTGCGCCCCATCCACCAGGAAAGCCTTGGTACCCCATGCTTGACCCGGGGAGGGCATTGATAAACCCTTGGCGTCGATGAACAACTCCTCCTCTGGCCCGAATGACATCTCGTTCAGGGTGATCGAATCCAGCGTCGACTTGAGACCTTCCAGCGGACATGGGGTGGATCCTATGCCGGTTATGATCAGGATCCCCTTCGCCCTATCTGCGACGATCTTCTCCACCGTACGTCTGGTATTTTCCAGGGAGACATGCCAATACATGGGCCCCCACTCCTTCAAACCCCAATGCCTGTGCCAGGCTGAGTCTCCTCGATGCCAATGCCTCCTACACTTCCTCAAACGTGGGGCATCCCAGGAAGCGAAGACGTCCGTCTCGGGCGCTTCGGCTCCCAGCGTCTGAATCATCCTGGCATACACCTGCGGCGCCATTCCATACTCCGTTGAGCTGAACTCCGCGGTCCCCTCTGGACTTGGCACCCACAGCTTGCACCGCTTGGACGATCCGATCCTCTTCCTCAGCATTCCATTGGGATGATCCGCATGCATAGTCTGTGGACAGCCATGTAAGGCATTCATTATCCTCCCGGACCAGCGTTGCACGATGTGGAAGGGCTCCAATGGCGTTTCCCTCCATGAAGTCATACCCTATGATCATATCCCAATCT
Source organism: Eutreptiella sp. 'Long Island Sound 2002' (assembly GCA_964036045.1). Classification (NCBI taxonomy): domain Eukaryota; phylum Euglenozoa; class Euglenophyceae; order Eutreptiales; family Eutreptiaceae; genus Eutreptiella; species Eutreptiella sp. 'Long Island Sound 2002'. The sequence continues at coordinate 21,548,855 of OZ038380.1, read as the reverse complement.
GTAATGTCGGCCACATAGAAGTTCCCGGATAGAGTGCTTCTCTTCGCCAAATCAGGGCGGTTCAAGCGCTCATGCTCCCAGAATTCCATACTGATAGTGGCCTCACGGGTGCCACCACCCATAATCTCTCCATTGGCCACCTTCAGGCGTACCGGTCTACGGCTGGGCTGCAGGGATTCCTCCTTGAACAACCCTCTCCGGACCAGGCTCACCTGGGCACCCGTATCCACCAAACTATCCACCACCAACTCCTCTTGTCCGCACCGTACACGCACCTTCAAGTGCAACTGCCGCTCGTCACCCTGCGGTGTATGGACGACTCTCACGGCATGCAACTCTAGCACATTCGGGTGCATCAGGACTTCGAGGGTATGGTCACGGATGGTGTAGATCCTGGGCTGGTCCTGCCCGTCCACGGGGCTCTCCGAGAAAAGTTTATAGTGGTTTCAACACTCTGTTTTTGTCTCTCCTGCTGCTTGCTGCTGGTGTAGGGTTTCCTGCTGCTTGTTTTTGGAGATGAAAACCTTTTGTTTGCTGAAATACAGTCAATCCAGGATAACCCAAGCCAGAGGTGTGCAAGGAGAAGAGAATCAGGATCAAAGCATGAAGGGCTGCAGTGTAAACAGTGAAAGATGAAAGGATATTCACAGAAACTGCAACTCAGGTCAAATCGGAATGCATATTCACAAAGATAGCTGAAATGTTTTGGAAAAGAGTTGGAAAACTGCCCCATGGTCACTCTATCTCCATAGTGCCATCTCAGGAGATGTGCACTCTTTGTTTTGGGTCCCATATGTGCTGAGGTGGCAGGGCATGTGGCGATGAGGTCACTGCCATGTCACATGGGATCTTCCTACTTAGCTAGGCTGACCAGGAATTGAACCCAGGACCTCTCAAAAAGAGGTGCCCAGCCCCCTAGGGTGCATACCACCAGGACAGCTAAGAATTCATGGAAAAACATAGATAAATTCATAGGCTCTGCCTTGGAGATGTCAGTTGTCAGTCAACTCAGGAAAAGATGATTAGCCTCACATTGAAAGGGGATTAAGGGGTGGACTCCATATCCTGATTGGGTGTTTGGTTCCATAGGTCAAAATGTGTTATCAGCAGTTTTGGTGGGACCAATACTAAGATGGAAATACCTGGATGCTCAGTGCATCTCTAATACAACTAGAGTATGCCTCAAAGCAATGGAAAAGCACTTTTTCTTACTCCCCCCTTGTGCTGTGGTGGCCACCACTGTCACATTTTAGTAAAAAGGGATTTTTTCTTGGCCTTTCCTTGGTTTCCACATCTACTTTAAAATACCTATAGTTTCCCTCACACTGAACAATGAGCGCTCACCATGGCTGGCGCTCTTCTGCTGCTCAGTTTGTAACATTTCCTACAGAAGACTCAGCGCTCATGGTGCTGCCGGGGCTCCTGTGGCTTGGTTGGGTTGGTTTGGGAGCATGCCAAAACATGTGCATGTGCATCCCTCCCTCGAAGACGCAGCGCGACACAAACCCAACGCAAGACACAATATACACACTCGCATGGGTTCTCGGAAACATTCTGGCGACCTGTGACCTGTCTTAGGGCGAAGGGAGTCGTAAAAAAAATTAAATTGCCCCTTGGTGGGGTCTTGGGTTCTGCTCAGTCTCTCCGGGCTGCTGCGTTTTGGCCCGAACACGGCCTACTCAGCGAGGCTGCGCGTGGGTATCTGCAGAGGCAGGAATGGGAGAATTATGGACGAATCCACGCAAAAGCGAAGCGACGACACCAAAATCCGTCAAATGACGGCCTAGAATTTTTCTAAGACAACACACCTGAGCAGAATCCAATTGTGCATCAGAAGCACATTTTTATAAAAATTCTAGTCATCTCTAGATTTTTGAAATCCAGAAATTCATACGCATAAAAAGGCGGCGCGCAGGAGCGGCTCCTAGCGAAGCGCCGCAAAATGAAGAAATAATGAAATTATAAACGTATGTCTCACGTAGTCTTGAAAGTGACGAGACACACATTAATAAATAAACATACAGATTCCACCTACACTAATAGAAGTATCAAAAGTTCAAGAATTCCAAAATCAACGAAAAAGACTTCAATGAATCAGGTATAAACTACAGGTATGCTCGTCTCGTATGCCGCATACACATTGCTCGTCTCGTGTCTCCGTGAACGAGTCTTGTAGCAGCGCTAACAACAATAGAACGCGATAGAGGGATTGATTAGAAAGATTGCAGATGATTAGAGGTCAGATCAGGGTGATTAGACATACACACAAGTGCATAGCAACGTTCTTCGCGTGCGCCCCTCACTTGCTCTCTCTCTCCAGCGGTAGGTAAGGTGAGTAAGCCCAGGTGGGGCCACCCCCTGGTGGAGTCGTGATTGAGGTTCAGATGGGCAGGTTTGCCCAACGCAGTCGTGCATGCTCGCGCATTCACACACACATTAAAGGGTAGGCCACGCGAAGTGCGCACGGTAAACCTTGTTTAGGCTACCCAGGGGCTCCTCGGTACGTTCTTTAAGAGAACCTGAGGAGTCCCTTAAAGCTTGCTTGCTTGACAGGGGAGCTGATTCTTCAGCGCGTTTGCGGACAGTGTATTATAGGTCACACTGAGAACCGTATAATACGGGGAGTGTGGCTTGGTTCCTCCGCCGCAAACACCCCTTCATTTGCTTTTGCTTTACAGGTGGGCGGGTAGGGTGATTGGTGCAGCAGCATACCATTTTTTTCATGCCCTGCTAAACAAGGGCGCAGATCACACAAACAAGTAACTCCGCCCTGCCTGTGGCAGAGCAGGGAGTCCGACTTCATCGACATCTGCGCCGTGCACGCAAAAAGAGCACCTCTTCCCTCCAAGCCCTAGCAGGGGAAACGCGTTGTGGCGTCCCCTGTTAGGGCACAGTTGCTTAGCAGCGCTGTGTTCTCTTGTCTTCTTCACAGGAGGGTCGCTAGGACCCACGACATGTTCTTCAACAACACCAAATAGAGTGTGCGTGTAGGAGTGGTAGTCCTGAGTGGGGGCTTGAGCTAGTTGCACAGTGCTCGCCCACCAGGATGGTGCCACTGTAGGGTGTGTAGGACCTGTAGTGCGTGTGTCACTGTCCCACCCGTTTCCTGTAATTTTAGCAGGGTTGGTGGGCTGTGACAGTGGTTAGGTCAGTGTTTTGGCCACTTAGCAAAACGGCGTTTTCATGCCTTCATAGCTTTTGGACACCCCTCCCTGTAGTAGACAGATAGGTAGGGAAAACAATACCTGGATTATTACGCTGGGTATTCCCCAAAGGTTTTGCGCCAGCACAGAAATTGGGCGCTTAGGGGAGGGGAGACCCGGGGCGTACCCCGTGGCATCAATAAGCCAACCCTCCAGGTTTAGCAAGCGTGCAGACTTGGGTATAATTAGGACACCACTTCTGCGGCTTGCTCTCAGGACCTTAGGAATAGCACACTCACACATACGCTTTGGCAGGTAAGCGTAAGGTTCAGTCCCTAGCTTTAGTCTTGGAGGCAAGCGTCTCAGCGAGCCTCAGCAACTCACAAAGGTTGTTCTGGGACAAGTAGTCAACCAGAACTGAGTTTAGGCGTCCCTCAGGTAGAACAAATGCAGAGAAGGGCTCCCAGGTGGCCTCTTCGACTCCAAACCCTTCCCAGAGGGTGAGGAAGCGCCAACCCTGGCGATAGCGGTGGTGTAGGACAGAATTCACCAGGTAGAAGCCCTCCTTAGCCATCTCCTCGGCGTTCATGTCGGGGAGTTCACCTTCAACTTCCATAGGGCTGGCAGCCCCTTGTACGTCCAGAGCGGCGATTTCCTCGTCGTTCAGCTCCCACTCCTCCCCACAGAGGTCTTCAGGATCATAGTAGCGCTTCAGGTGTTGAGCAGCGCACACCAGAGTCCCCCCTAGACGGGGAGAACACCGCACGGTGATACGGTGTCCATCCACTGATAGAATCTTGTACGGCCCGAAGTATGGGTCATCGCTGGTAGAGCGTTGCCAGGCGGGTAGTCGACTGCGGTGCACCAGCACCCAGTCCCCCTCTTGGTAGGTGGCCGGTACTCGGTGCTTGTTCTTCTTGTTCCACTGACGCTCCCTCACTCTCTGGAGCATAGCCTTGGCCTTGTCCACCTTCGCTTGTTGCTCTTGGACCCATTCACCCACAGAAGAATGGGTGTCCTCTGGATAGGGGGCATGTAGGAACCATGCCGGGCGCCCTAGGAATAGCTCATGGGGCGAATAGCCAGTAGCTGAACTCTCTTGGGAGTTCATCATCAAGGATATGACGGGGAGTAGTCTCACTCAGTCTCTGGTGCGTTCAGTTTTGCACCATATCCGTACGTTCTCCTTCAGGACACGGATCTGTCGCTCACATAGGGGGTTGCTCGTGTGGGAGTAGGGAATCCCCGTAGACACCTGGACATTGAGGGATCTCAGGACCCTCTTGTACCAGCCAGTGTCTGAGCGTACTCGTACGTCCTCATCTGAGTTGATCTCCTTGGGCGCCCCATAGACACAAAACCACTCCTCCAGGAGTATCTTGATAGTCTCCTCCCCGGTAATGTGCTTGGTACATGGGAACACCCTGGTAAACCTGGTCAACCCACAGGTTACCACGAGGGCGAAGTCATAGCCCCCGAACTTCGGCATCTCTGTGTAGTCCACGTATAGAACACTGTTAGCACAGTGAGGGATGGGCAGGGTCGAGTAGAGACCTCTGTCCCTGATATCCCCTGGTTTACAGGACCTGCACGGGCACTTGTCCACGATAGGCTGGAGGGTTTTCCGCAGTTGGTCGTCAGTCCACGTAGTGTGGAACCACTGCTTGAACAGCCTCAAGGTACGGTCAGCACCCACATGACCGCTGGACTCATGGGTCCACTTCAGCAGCGCTGGGACTCTGTCACTAGGGACCACGATGCGGTCCTCGTGCCAGAGGTAGCTCTTGTCCCTCTTCCACTGGTCTTGGTTGACCAGGAGGGGTTCAAGGCGTTTCTCCAGGCGCTTGTAGATATCCCCAAACTCCTTCAGGTACTCCGATTGTTGAAGTTCATCCAGGGGGCGTATCATCGTCATGTTGAGGTCCAAGTGGACGTCCATACGGCTGAACGCCTCCTTAGCCAGCGCTTCAGACCGGGCACCAATCAGGGCGTCGAAGTTGTTGCGGCTGATGTAGTCGCACACTCGTTCTTCACTCCCTGGATATGGTGTACCGTCAGCCGTAGTTGACTGAGGTAGGTCCACCAGCGCCGTAGCTTGGCCTTCTCAGGTGCGGGACCCTTCGGGAAACTGCGGACCGGTTCTTGGTCGCACAGCCAGACCACAGGGTTACTCCCCAACAGTCGTGCTTGTGAGGATAGCACCAGCATACCCGCGAGCAATTCCTGCTCATAGGTGGAGTAGTTCCCCCTGGCCTGGTTCCACTTCCGGTTCCAGTGGCCCAGGGGTACTAGGACCCACTTGTCGTCAGGGTAGCTGTGCTTGAGGGTTCCATCTCGGTTGAGACCTTCCGTCCCCCATTGGGAAATGGCCGAGTCGAACTCCTCCTTCTCTAGTGCTTGCCATTGGAACAACGTTCCACCAGCGCCCACATTGCTGGCGTCGGTCACCAGGATAATCTCCCCTTGTGCCCTAGGCACGCCCAAGCACTTAGCGTTGGCTACCTTGTCTTTGAGCTCGTCAAACGCTTGTTGCTCTTGTGGGCCCCAGCGCCAAGTAGTACCCTTCTTGATCAAGTCCGTCAGAACGGCGCTGGTGTAGGTGAAGTTCTTGATGTGGCGGCGATAGAAGTTGCACGCCCCAATGAAACTGCGTACATCATGAAGTCCTTTCTTGGGGTCTTGGTGTCGTACCTTGGCATCCATCAGGGGTTTGGCGTTAGAGACCGCTGGGGTCCACCACCCAGGTACTGCATGGTCTCCTGCATGAACTCGCACTTCTCCAGCTTGAGTCGTGTGTGGTTCTCCTGGCAGACCGCAAAGAACTCACCCAAGAGGATTAGGTGATCCTCCTGGGTATTGGTCCCGAGGCATACATCGTCGATGTGAGCCTCCATCTGGGCACGACGGGATATGAGCTCCTGCACCTTAGGTCTCCTTCGTAGGATGGACAAGATCTTGTTCATCAGCTCTTGGAATAGAGCGGGTGCGTTAACCACGCCAAAAGGCATGACCTTCCACTTGAACACCCTCCCCTGAGGGCTGATGAAGGCCAGTAGTTCCTGTGCGTTGGGCGTCAGGTCCACTTGCCAAAATCCACTCCTCTTGTCCATCTTCGTCTTGTAGCGGCAGGAGGCCATCTTCTCCAGGGTAGACTCCATATTGGGAATGGACCCTGAGTGGTTCAGCGTCTTCTTGTTCAGCTCTCCGTAGTCCACTACCAGCCGTTTGGCTGTAGACCCAGGTTTAGCCACCAGGGAACAGGGGCTGCAGTGTAGGGGGTAGTCCCCGTCCTTGTACTCCAGGACTAGGCCAGCGTCGATACATTCTTGTATCTGTCGCTCAATCTCGTCGGCCTGCTCTTTAGGAGCTGGAAAGGGTCTCCTTCGGATCTTTTGACCCACGAACTCGGGTTTCAGCTTGAGGTCCATCTGTACCAGCTTGTCACATGAGGCTGGAGGGGGTAGTTCTCCGAACACCTCCAGATAGGTCCTTATAAGCTTCTGTACCCGCGGGTCCAATACCTTGATCTTGTCCTCCATGTCCTCGTCAGAGTGTAAGTTGCTTGCCCCCTGAGTAATAGACGTGGGGAGGTGGTCCTCCACCGACTCTTCGCCCGTGGTAGTGTCCTTCAGCCCTTGGTAGGCATAGAGAAGGTCTTGTTCAACCATCTCCGGTGGACGATGGCAACATAGGCACGCTTGAGGGGGTTCACATACACATTCCTCCGAGAGGTCGTCCTCCTCTGGGGTCCTCACATGAGCGCCCCACACGCTCTTCATAAGCTTGAGATCTACCTCCCTTTGCCAGGTGGTGATCTTCTGTTCGAGGTCCTCCTTCAATTGGGATAGGTCTCCCATACGTCCTTGCTTCAGTGGCCATGAGCTGCGGGTAGGCTTCGCGTAGCATAGCTTTTTCGCCACCAACTTCCTCTTGGAATCCACATACTCCCTTAGCCTGCATCAAGGGTCCAGCTCCTCGTCCACGGGGTCTTCCACCCACATGGAGAGTAGGGGTTTCAGTGGGGCGACGTACTCGGCGTTCTCCACTTCTTCCACACAGGTCTGCACGAAGAAGGCGTCGTGCTCAGTTTCGTCTTCTGAGTGGATAGAGCTAGGTAGCTCAGATAGTCCACACTCAGAGACTCCATCAGGAACAGGTACATGGCAGGGAGAGTTGGGGGCGTTGGTGTCAGTCACGACGTACTCATCTCCTCCGGGTGTAGTTTCAACAGCATCTTGAGGTTGTAGGCGATCCTTCAAGACACCCAAGGCGAGTCCGTCGCTTTCTCGTTGTATAGCCTGGACCAGAGTCGGGTCCAGATCCTCCCAGGGGATGGAGGTAAGACCTCCGTCCACCACGCTCAGCATACTCCCCCATCCGGGTTTCCCAATAGGCGTCTTACGACCCAGAGGCACGTAGATGGCCTCATCAGGTAACCGAACAGAGCTGATAGTAAGCCTGTCCAGGAGGTTTCGCCAGTATTCGTTGCCCCCATGGGCTCCCCAATCGGGGGAACACAGGACCATACGGGAACGTTCCAAGGCCACCTTGGTCAGCACCTTCCCCAGTTCACTGAACCTGGGGTTCCCATAGGCCATCCCGAAAGAGGGCCAGTAAGATTTGTAGCTGCGGTTCTTCCCCTTGCTGCAGTAAAGGTCCAGGACATGCTGCTTGTCGCTGGCGAACAACTCCACACTCAGGTCTTCTCAAGAGTAACCCAACTCCTTCAGACCTTGGTCTAGGACTTCCCCCAATAGTTGATAGTCCTCAGTTTTGGAGGCCGCCATCATGTTCGAGGGTTCCTCCTTCGATAGCCTCAGGTAACTCGAGGTATGTTCCGACTGCTCGAGTGGCACAGACTCTCTGCCACTGCCGTGGTCCACGTAGAGGAGGTAGGGCGCTTGCAGCGTCAGGGATTGTATCTGCGAGTGCTGTACGAAGAAGTCAGTCCCCAGTACAAAGTCGAAGGCCTCAGTGTCCATCACATAGAACCGATGGGCGATAGTCTGGGAGCCCATAGGTACCTCCACTTCACAGTCCCCGCAGCTGTGCACCACATGTCCATCCCCCATGCGTATAGCAGCGGTGGTCATGGTGTTCCTCAGGCTCCCACAAGGTAAAATTTTCTTGGCCACTATAGATATGGTGGCGCCAGTGTCCAATACCCCCAGGTATTCGCGTCCCCCTAGTCGGATACGTACCCAAAACACCAGGTCTTGGGTGCCACCAGAGCGGCCCCGTCAGAACTCTGCAGGACAGGTCACCTCGAACGCCTTGTTCCGCAATTTTGGGGGCCATCCTCATGAAACGGCTCCTCTTCTTAGCGTTGCCGTCATCACCACCTTCATGCTCACGCTTGGCTCCTTGTTCTTGCTGGGCCTGCGTTTGTGAGCGTGTGGTAGGACCAGACTGCCCTCCAGAGGGCTCGGAGTTCCCCCCTGGATTAGGGTTGGGGTTGCCTCCGTTCTTGTCCTTGTTCTTGTTGTCGGGCTGGCGGTTAGCGCCTCCTCCTCGTCCACCTTGACCCTTGTCTTGCCCTTGACCACGTCCTTTCGACTTGCCCTTGCCGGAGTCGTTGCCTTTGCCTTTGCCTCCACCTTTGCCTGAGCCTTTGCCAGGATCTTCAGCCTTAAGCTTCGCCGATAGGCGTTGCTTATGGTAGCACTCATCCTGGTAGTGCTTCCGCTTCCCGCAGAATGCACACGTGATGGTGCAGCTGTAATGATCCGGCAGCTTCGCTTTGGCGCCGGTGTTCTTCTCCTGCTGCTTCCCCTGGACTACAAAGCAGTCTCGCTGCTCGCAGTCAGGGGCGTGATGCAGGTGGCCCTGCTCGTCTCTGGCATCACACCAGAATAGCTCCTTCACGTTCTCCATGATACGGGCGTGGGCGTGTTTGGGGGTAGTCCCCTGCCCAGGTCGGGACCCTTGGTACCCTTTGCCATGACCTCCAGAACCCCCTCCTCCAGGACGGTAATTGTTCAAGTGCTGGTCGCTCTCCTTCTCCAGCGCGAGCTCCAGGAGTAGCACGCATAGATCCTCGTAGCGGAGGGATCTAGCCTTGCGCTCCGCCGTCGAACGGCACTCGTCCCATAGCTCTCGAGGGAGCTTGGCCACCAACCAGAACAGCACGTCGTCGCTGCTGTAGGAACCGGGCGTCAGTCGTCCAGCCCAGTGATCCAGGTCAGCCAACAGCTCAGAGACCCTGCCAGGTTTGGGGTTGTTGGGCAGCACGGGCAGGTTCTGGATCTCGGCCCTGATGGAGAGGTCGGTTTCGTAGGTCGGGTACTGCCTCTCCAGGGCAACCAACACATCGGCAAAGGTGGCGGAGTTAGTCACGATCTGCCTGACCTGCTTCTCCAGGTACTTGGTCTTGCAGCACTGCAGGAGCAGATCGCACTTGACTCGCCCACTAGCGTGGGTTTGGCCGGTCAATCGGAGAAACCGGCCAAAATTCTCAGCGAACTCGCTGAGGTCCTTGCCTGTGAACTCAGGCAGGTTCACCACGATCTTGGAGGTGGCAATAGCCTTCGTCTCCTGAGACCTGCGTCCCTCAGGGCGTCGGGTCTTCCTCTTCTTCTTCTTCTTCTTCTTATTTCCCTTTGGGTCCTCGGGGTCCTCCGGGTCGTCGCCCTCCGAGGGCGACGTTGAAGTCATCGACGGCGGCTCATCATCGGAGGGGTCTCCGCCTAGATCACTAGAGCCATAAGGCTCCGCGTCCACCATTGCCCTTAAGGCCGTCAGCCCCAGCCGGTCCAGCTCGGCCCTCGTAGAGTTCGTCACGTGGCTGTAGGGCGGCTGGGCCGTTCTCGGTACGAAAGGACTTCTCGGTATAGCTGCAGGAGTCGGCATTGGTCGGCTCCTCCGGCTCCCCAGGGTGTTTGTCAACCCTGCCACCAGGTGGTTGGCCTGTACTCGGTGGGGTGACATTCCCACCGTGGTAGGTGACGCTTGGGGCGGGATCACCAGGGGCTCCAGTTTCTCTCGGAGCTCTTGAGTGAGGTCGCCCACGATTTTTGAAGTGGCTCCTCGGAGCACCTCGTTGATCTCCGACCGCGTCAGGGACCTGTTGGAGGATCTCCCCGATCCTCTACTCCTGCCACCAAGAGACTCTGGTCCTCTCCTCAACCCACTCAAGGTTGCATAACCAGGTGCATACCCAGGAACATCCACATAGGTTCCAGTAGCGGGTAGTGGATGGGGATATTCAGCCGCATACCATCGCGGCGCAGAGCTGGAAGCCACCGGCTCACTGGCAGTAGTTGCCTCAGGGAGCGCGGTGGTAGGTGGGCCCATACCATAGGCGGCGTAGGGAGGCATGCCAGTAAAGCCTGTGCCCTCTGCCATAGGCGGGTTGGTTATGGGAGTGGATGTTGCGGCGGCTGGGTCTGGAATTGGGAGTGTGGTGGTTATAGGAGAGGGTGATGCGTGGAGGCCAGAAGCGCTTGGTGCGCTTTCGAAGGTAGGGTAATTCATCAGGTCTTGCCCTTGTTCCTCACCTTCGTCTGCTTCGTCTCCAGCATCCTTCTCGCTCTCTCCCTTCCTCTTCACAGGCTGGGAGACCACCTCTTCGACTGACAGGGCCCCGAAGGCCGTCTGGAGTCCATCCAGCGAGTCCTCAGCCGCTTCCACTGGCCCATGTAAGGGCTCCAAAGGTACAGCGCCAGGTGCTTGCCTTGCTGGTGCTTCAGGCGCTGTCTTCACGTCGGCGTCCTCCTTCCTTGTATCCATCTTCGTTCGCCCTTCTGCTTATATATGTCTGTACTCGGCGCACTGGATGTACGGCGCGGGGTTGCTGCCGGTGCGCAGAGACAGACTGCCTCTTGCTACCAGAAAAGTTTATAGTGGTTGCAACACTGTGTTTTTGTCTCTCCTGCTGCTTGCTGCTGGTGTAGGGTTTCCTGCTGCTTGTTTTTGGAGATGAAAACCTTTTGTTTGCTGAGATACAGTCAATCCAGGATAACCCAAGCCAGAAGTGTGCAAGGAGAAGAGAATCAGGATCAAAGCATGAAGGGCTGCAGTATAAACAGTGAAATATGAAAGGATATTCACAGAAACTGCAACTCAGGTCGAATCTAAATTCATATTCACAAAGATAGCTGAAATGTTTTGGAAAAGAGTTGGAAAACTGCCCCATGGTCACTCTATCTCCATAGTGCCATCTCAGGAGATGTGCACTCTTTGTTTCTGGTCCCATATGTGCTGAGGTGGCAGGGCATGTGGCGATGAGGTCACTGCCATGTCACATGGGATCTTCCTACTTAGCTAGGCTGACCAGGAATTGAACCCAGGACCTCTCAAAAAGAGGTGCCCAGCCCCCTAGGGTGCATACCACTAGGTCAGCTAAGAATTCATGGAAAAACATAGATAAATTCATAGGCTCTGCCTTGGATATGTCAGTTCTCAGTCAACTCAGGAAAAGATGATTAGCCTCACATTGAAAGGGGATTAAGGGGTCCACTCCATATCCTGATTGGGTGTTTGGTTCCATAGGTCAAAATGTGTTATCACCAGTTTTGGTGGGACCAATACTAAGATAGAAATACCTGGATGCTCAGTGCATCTCTAATACAACTAGAGTATGCCTCAAAGCAATGGAAAAGCACCTTCTTTCTTGCCACGTCCCTTGCCCACATACACTTCCCTTGGCAGGGCGCTCCAGGGGTTGGGAGTGACGAAACTCAGTGGTTTTGGCTCTTCTGGAGCCTTCTTTGGCACCCGATGTGCCTTCGCCTTCTCTAGGATTACACTGATTTTCGGAGGAGAGACCTCCGGGTTCCCACTCCCGTGGGGGATCCTCTAGACGTGGCCTGCCGCAGCTCCCTCCTGCTGCTATCCGCTCAGACTTTGTCCACCACGTTGCCCGGCTTTGAGTTCCTCCAACGTCCTCAACATGTCCTCAGCAACCTCCTCGATTGACCTCACGCGTCGGTCTGGGCCGGGTCCTCCACCATAGCCTTTTCCTCCGCCTTTCCCTTAGCCCTTTCCTTGGCCTTTTCCACCGTCTCCGCCCTTTGCCTTCCAATCGGCAATTTGTTGCTCCTTGGGCTTCTTGTCGGGATAGGCGGCGAAGTAGGTCTTCTTGTCATCCTCGTATACCTTGCAATGCCGGTGGTCATGTGCATGGTTGTTCCCCTTGCCGTAGCAGACCCAGCAACCGTCGTGCTGTGAACTGTACTCGCGGAACGAGAGCGGCGGTTCTTGGTCCTTGGGTCCAGGCGGTTCCACCCGGACCTGTCCTGCCCGTGCTCCTCCATATTGTGCGCTACGAACGCGAAGAAGTGGGCTTCTTCCTGATCCTCTCGGGTGGTCGCGGTCCAGAGATTTGGGCTGCTTCCACTCCCTTCCTCCGCGGTGCCGACGGTGTCCTCCCTGACCTCTCGGTGTTGGCGATCTTCCCGATGACCTCGATGTCCATGGCCCTGTCGATCCTGCACGTGGGCCTCGTTCTTGGCGTTGAGCTTCAGCTCCACCGTGATGTACTTCACGATCTCGTCCAGGCTCATGCGGGCGAAGATGACCTGCATCCTCAGCGGCTCTCCGCGCCTCCATTCCGCGTTGTTGAGGCGCATCAGCCTTTGCCCCATGGTGTCGCCGAATAACTCCACGTAGACGGCGTTCTTCAACCCCAACATTCGGCTGGGCTCGCCGAGGTTTTGCCGGAAAAACTCCATTATTCCGGCGTGGGCGTCCTCCGATGCCATGATCTGTACGGCCACGCGCTTCCTTGCTCTCTTCTTCTCCTCGTCCTCCACCCTTCTCTTCCAGTGGCCGGGGAGGACGTCCTTCAGCAGGTGTCGGATCTCGCTGGACTCATTCCAGTCCCATACCAGCTTGAGGCTTCTTCAGTACTTGCGGATGTACCGATTGCATTCCCGGACCCGCAACTCCACGCGCTCCAGCGGCAGCAGAATGGACCACAAATCCTCCAACCACTTGTTTGGGGGCGTCCACTCGCTCCTCGTCCTCCAGCCGTCTGGATCAATCCCTCGCGGATCTGATCCCAGAGCTCCTCCTTCAGGTCCTGCGCCAGCCTGTGTGGGAATGTTCGACATACCCACTTGTCCCTTGGCGCTCCCTTCATCTCGCCGACGACCTCCTCGGCGAAGTCCTCCAGATCCAGGATGAAGTCATCCAGGTTGGAGGGGTTGCCATCGTAGTAGGGGATTTTGATTCCCCTGAGGTCGTCAATCCTGATCGCGTCTCCGACATCCGCAGCCACCACTCCACCGAGACGGATACCACCTGTGGCCGGGGGGTGTGAGTACACTCCCCGTACATCTCTCTCCTCCATGGAGTGCGGTCCAGTTGGACCTGAACTCACGGGGTTTGGCATGCGGGAGGAACTTGCTCAACGGGCTGTCCATATCCCCGTAGTGGGGTCTTTCACCCACAGGTTTCCGCCTGGATGGCCTCGACCATGTCTGTCGGCCCTTCCCATGGTTCGCCCCTGCATGGTCTGGATCTCCTCTTCCGCATAAACTGCATGGGCAGTCATAGCGGTCGGTGGATCCTGGGCGGCATGGGACATCTGTACCGTCAGGCTGCTCAGGTCCGTGGTTGCGTGCCCTTCCCGCATGGACCCAGCCGGTGCCGTATGCTCCCCGAGCATTATTGATTCGCTGAACATGGGAACAAACGGCAGCGCACCCGGGTCAACACGCGGAGGCGCGTAAGGTGCCTCTGCAGGGCCGCCCATGGGTTTCTCCATGGCGCTTCTGAGGGTCTTAACCCGCTCCACCAGCTCTGCCGTTGCCGGCCTTGCCGGGAGCTCCGGACCCGAGGCGAGGGGTTTTGACTCCTCTAGCCTTTCCAGGAGTCCCGACATGTCCTCCACCAGGTGGAGGAGGCTGTCCACCACTCGCTGCTGCTTCTGCAGGGCCATCTCCAGCTTATCCCGGTACCGGTCCTGCTCCTCTCGCAGCTCCGCCATGTCTCTCTCCGCTTCCGACTGGTCATCCAGGATCACCGCGATTTCCTCCTCTAGGCCATCCTTCTGGTTGTCCAGGCGGTCGAGGTGCTGCACGATGGCGTCCATCCCCATCTTTGGGTACTTGCCGATGAGGAAGGATACGTGCTCGCAGTGGCACTCAACGTGCTTTCCACCTGATCCAGCGCATCCCACGGTTCCTGGCGCCTCAGACTCCTCCGCCATTGGTGTGTCGCCCATGTTATCCCGCGTTGGCTCCGTGTGCTGGGCCACGGGCGCCGTTCTGGCTCTGGTAGGCCTCTCCAACGCCTCAGCGTCATGCTCCAGGCTGGGTTCCGGGGCCGTGTGCGCCCTTGTGGGCGGTCTGGCCTTCTCCTCCGACTCCGAAGGACTAGCGGTCCGATAGCCATCGGAATGCCCCTCCGAATCTGCAGCTGACCACAGCCTGACCGGGCTGGGATCCGTCTCCATTGCCCTGGCTTCCGGTGCGGGTCTTCGGGACCCGCGCTTCCGGTAACGCCGGGCCCTGCCGTTGCTGCCAGTCTCCTCCAACTCCTCCGCAGCGGAGCGGAGATTGCAAGCCTTGTGGCATTGCCTTTCACACATGGAGGCCAGGTCCTCCATGTCTAGTCCATGTCCTACAAGGGCTCTCCGTCGTGAGCATCTTCGCTCTTCTCGGGCTTCCAAGTCCGGCGTCAACGATCTGCACCCGGGGCGTCCTTGGGCAGGGCTCATGAGGGCCCAAGTCCCCGGTGCGGTGGTAGGGAGCAGGTACTCCTCTGCTACCAAAAGGAGGGTCCCTACCAGGACTGGCCCCTGCTGTACCCCTTCCACCATTTTCTGTCACTCCTATGGTCTTGCTTCTCACCAGGTTCTGCATGATCTTGCCCTATCCTGCACGATTTCCCACAAAAAATAGTAAAATATGGCTCCTTCACACAAATCCTGATCCCTTGCAATAACCAACTCCCAAGTACAATAGCTCCAATCCAAATAATCCCCACTGAGGGCTTCCAAGGGTGTTTGAGGTCCCGCGTTGACACTCAACAACTCCTATCAACACGCCGGTCGTCTCACGGTGCACACGGAGACACGGGCGTTGGGCATGTACATAGAATTGCACCAATAGAATAATGGAAAAGCTCTGAAATTGGCATATGAACACAAATCAAGCAAAATTAGGGAAAGATGGAAACATACACAATCACAGCCATAGACCCCTCATTCCCTGGACTCAGGACCTTCCCTTTACTCGCCAACCTGATGCCCTGAACCAAGTCAAATAAGATGGCTAAATGCCATGTGTCAAAAGTCACTACACCAACCCCAAAAATCTGTTCACTCCCAAGCCTCTAAACCCTAGCCCAATAAGGGAGGTGGCGTGTCATGGCCTAGAGAGCCACTCAGGACCATGTCCTACCATAACATAACTTTGGTTGGACTTGGTGTCGATTGGGCTTGGAGAATTGCCCCATGAAGATGACCTCACAACATAGCAAAATTAGGCAAACCACACCATAGTGCCCAAAGTTCAATTATATACTCAAAAATGCATAGGGCAAGTATTCAAATGCTCCATGCATGTGTCAAACCGGGAAGTGATATACAAGGGTGATATAGACCAAAAGGCCATGCCCAAAAATATCCCAACATTGGCTCCCAAACCCCGCCGGATATATACATGCCATGCTTCACAATTCAACTCACGAATTTGAGACCTAATTTTGTGAGGCCTCGTGTGCCACGCCAAAGTGACCACGTGATCCGGCATATGGTGAGGTGCAACACCGAAGCATATCCCAACATCTAAGTAACATACCATCGTTCACAGATCTAGAGGCACTTTACTCTTAGCCGACCAGTTGAGCACATGAAATACAAAAATGAGCATAAAATGAGGTCAAAAACATGCAAATATTGCCAAATTCAAAGTAATCACAATAGTATATATCTTCGCTCATCCATGGTATCAACATATGTTTCAAAACACAAATGCTTGGGACCATTTGCAAACAATCCTCCCACTTGGATCCCCACATGGACGCGTAAGGACACCTTCGAACCTCCGCACGACGCGCACCATGAAAATGGGAAAATTGATAGTGGCGCTTCGTAAGCCTTCGTGGGTCGCCCCGTAAGCCTTCCCAAATGCACTATATGTGCGGTAGACTTAGTCCAGCGCTATGGAGCACAGCATTGGGACATGAGCGAAGCCCCTGCCACGTATGACTCCACATATCTTCCTACAAACGGAGATATATAACATGGCTGTGAGCATAGCGAAGCACATACCATGCATGTAACACATACCCTCAAAAGTGGCCCCCACCATGATATGCCATGCCCCTCCATGGACATAACTTCACGTTAAAAATACGTAGGAACCCAAGGAAAGTTTCTATGCAACACCAACACTCATGCGGTACACTCGAAAGTCGCATTAAAATGGCCAGTTGCATGGTCCAAGAGTTATAAATCACTTTCTACCCTCTTGACCATTATCCCTTGCTACACCAGGCATGTGTACACATCAAAGGCGTTTGACGCTTCCTAAATTAAGTTGAGACCAAGGTGATTCAAGCCCATATCTCAAAATTGAAATTCCCCGCAGTGAGCCGGAGATAAAATTCTTCAAAGTGGCCTCACGAATCAATTTTGTTTCGCCTATATCTCCAAGAAAAATGAAGGAGACAACAAAAGGAAAGTTGATTCGTGATCGGGGAAAAATGTAGGACCACTCGAAATTCATCATATCCAGTGCCGCGACCTCGAAGTCGAAAATCCGATTCTGAATGTCTGAAGAAATCGGATTAATTTTGCGAGTATATAACATGAAAATTGCAGAAGCAACGAACCCTTTTCTGATGAGAATTGACCCTTCATCGGGGTTTCCGCTAAAATATCTGGAAATAGCAGTTAACCAATCGGTTACCGCAAAATCGCGAGCCAACTGCCAGTCGCCGATACATTGACAATCAGAACGGATAGCTGAAAAATTACGGAAACGTTATGATAAAAAAATCCTGTTGATTCCTGACATTTTGATATATAAAGCTCAGCCGGTGGCGCCTCGGTATTGAATATGGCCGCTCATAGCTGGAATGGCCAAGTCTATCACAATATCACATCAGGTTAGGTCAGGTGCATGGGAGAGTATGATATCGGCCAATGGCGGCTTGCCGGCCCATGGATACACACCCCAAGTGACCCAAAGATGGCCACGGGGGTCTGAACCGGCTTCAGTTTCTAAGGCTTCTAAAAGAAACTTTTGCACAGTTGCGTCAAAAGTTTTATAAACTTTTGGAAAAAGTATTGAACAGAACCCCACACAACAGAGCAGTTGGACAACCCACCCCTCAGGTATGTCAGTGTCATGTCACACGCATGCATTGGGTTCGTGGTGGTTGTTTCGTTAAAACGCTAGGGCTGTCACCGTTGCCTTCGTTGGGGGTTCGGGTGGTCACTTCCTTCGCTCTGCACAGGTCAAAACAGAAATGAAAGGTATGTGAAACAAATGGAGCACGCAGCGCGCAAGTAGGGTTAGTGTATGCACTGTGCTCGCGATGCATGTGCCTAATCTAGGCATTCACACATTGTGGCGCTTTCCCTGTGCCCCAAAAAACCCTTCTCTTCTCTTCACAGGTCAGAAAAGAAAGTGCTTGCTCGTGTTCATGTTGGGGTAGCGCTAAAATAGGGTGGCTTAAAAATGCTTAGGCTTGTCTTGCGCTGTGCAGTGCGCCATTCTCTCACCTTCTTCTGCACGGAACAAGGTAAGAAGGGCATGCATGACACGCGATGCATTCATCGTTTAGGGTTGTTTACAACTCGCCGTAGGATGGTTTAAACGCTTAGGGTTGTTTTGCGTTTGTGTTCCCTTCGGCATTCACATGGTGCGTGGTG
Organism: Eutreptiella sp. 'Long Island Sound 2002'; assembly: GCA_964036045.1. Lineage (NCBI taxonomy): Eukaryota > Euglenozoa > Euglenophyceae > Eutreptiales > Eutreptiaceae > Eutreptiella > Eutreptiella sp. 'Long Island Sound 2002'. The sequence goes on along the minus strand of OZ038380.1, from coordinate 21,530,885 downwards.
AGTAAGGTAGGCAAGCCGGGGAGGAGCTCACCTCCCCGTTGACTCACGCGATGATTGGTTGTTGTGGGTCAATGTGAGGAAACGATTGTTGTCCCTCGTCTTCCTTCCCTGCATACACATAATGCATTAAAGGGATGTAGGCCACGCGCTGTACACGCGGTAGAACCCTTGTTTAGGCTACTCAAGGCTCCGCCATACGTTCTATAAGAGAACGGGCGGAGTCCTTAAGCTTGCTTGCTTGCAGCTAGATGACAGCGTATTCTAGGTCAGCCTGAGAAGCGTATAATACGTGGAGGCTGGCTTGGTTCCTCAGCTGCTAACCAGGTCTCATCCGCCTCTGTTCACAGGTGGGCAAGGTCAGGGTGATTGGTGCAGCAGCAGTTGCCCTCGGCGGCCTTTGGATTTTTTTCTGCCCAAGCTAAAAAGGGCGCAGATCACACAATCAACAAACTGTACCTCAGCCTGGAGTGGCAAGGACAGTCCGACCTCATTGTCATACACGCCGTGCAAGCAAACAGAGCACCCCTTCCCTCCAAGCCCTGACAGGGAAACGTGTGGTGACGTCCCTGTTAGGCCACAGTCGCGTAGTAGCGCTGTGTTCTCTTGCACTTTCAGAGGGGGGCAAGTAGGGCTCCCCACTTCTTCGCCATGACCAGCCAGTAGCGTGTGTAGGGGTTAGGGTCAGCAAGCCTGGTAGGGAGGGAGTGCGGTTGTGCTCACCCTGCCTTCGAAGGCTGGTGCTTGCATTAGTGAGTGTAGTGTAGTGGTGTCTCCTATCCCGCGTGCTTTTCCTCGTGGGCAGGGGAGTGTGTTACTTTTTTGGCCCTTATAAAAATGGGCGTTTTGTATGCCCCCTGCACACTTGGCCACCCCTCTCCTCTAGTAGGCAGGGCCTTTGCCGTCTTCCCCAAAGGATAGGCGCCAGCACAGAAAATGGGCGCCATTGGAGTGGTAATAGTACCTGATTAGGACCTTCGGTCCGTCGTAAGCGAACCCCGGTCTCCGGGAGCCACGCCGGGGAGTGAAGTGAGACACATACAGACATACGTAGCACACTTAGGGGTATGGTAACCCGGTAAGGAAGGGTAGAACCCCATGGGTCTGGACCAGTCAGGGGTCCTAACTGTGGGCACGCTTGTCCCCAAGGAGGGTGCACACACCTTGCTTCACAGCACCTTGCTTGTCATTCCCCCCTGGAGTAGAAAGCCACCGCTCTTCGTTGGCTCCCCAAGGTCGTAACATCACGGCAGTTCCAATGCAACACTTGTCAACAAGGCACACACTCGCTGGGTGGCTGCAAACCTGATAAGCGGCCATCTGGCTCACGCTGGTAACCATAAGCATGGGACTGCAGAGCACAGCCAGGGCAGAAGCAGTACTCCGCAAGCAGCGGATGTGTAGGTGTTTGGAGTGCCGAACCCGATAGAGGGCAGGAGTTAATACATTCATCGTAATTGAAGCTCTACAGGAGTTCTGCACCTGTACTGGCACCCACTGAGTAGGCCTAGCTATTCAGGACAGGAGTGCTCACCGCCCCTGGGAGGTTAGAAAACAGTTAATAGATAGACACAAGGAGATTAGGTTTTCTTTTTCCGCAGGGACAGAGTCTCAGCACGGGTTCGTAGCTGTCCCTCGTTGTTCTCAAGGGTGTAGGAGCGAAAGATGGGGTGGATACTCCCATCTGGTTGTATAAAGGCGGACATGGGTTCCCAGGGCTTCCTCAGATAGCCCATAGCCGTCCCACAGTATAAGGAATTTTCCAGCCCTGTTTATACTCCTGGCGTGCAATACCTGCAACCACGTAGTAGCCATCGACTGCCATCTCATCGGCAGTCATCTCTTCGAGTTCGTCTGCCTCCTCAGGGCTGGCAGCGTTGTCTAGGTCGATACGCTCGATCTCACTGTCCCCGAGGCGCCACTCATCCCAGGACAAATCATCAGGGGAGTGATAGCGCCTCAACTGCTTAGGAGCACAAAGCGGTTCACCACCTAGACATGGACTGCACCTGGCATGGATTCTAGATCCATCTATCCTGATGATACGATAGGGCCCAAAAAAAGGGTCCTGTAGGCAGTTACGGGGCCAGGAGGGTAGGCGTGAATGGTGAACCGAAACAAGGTCACCCACCTTGAAACTGGCGAGTCGCCGTAGGCGATTTCTTCGGCTCAGTTTACGTTCACGGATATGTCTCAGGTTAGTCCCAGCCTGGTTAGCCGTAGACTGCTTGTGTTGCAGCCAATTCCGAACGGGGCTCTTGAAGTCCTCAGGAAAGGGCGGTTTGAAGAACCAAACAGGTCGTCCTCCATGAGACAGCTCGTGGGGGGTGAAGAGCTCCTGTGAGAGTTCACGGTCAGCACTGCCCAGGGCACTAGGCGTACCCAGTCTTTGGTACGTTCCTGTTTCATCAGGATTCTCAGGTTCTGTTCCACCACACGGTTTTGTCTCTCGCAAAGAGGATTAGACGTGTGAATATAGGGCACACCTGTGGTTACCTCAACATTGAGGGCATTCAGCACTCGTTTGTACCATCCTGTGTCACTGCGGATGCGTACATCCTTGTCAGAGTGCACCTGTTCAGGTGCTCTGTATGGTTCGAACCATTGTTCGACCAACATTTTAACAGTCTGCTCAACTGTGACTTTTTTACTGCAAGGGAACACACGGGTGAAGCGGGATAGCCACAGGTGACAACTAGGCAACTATCATAGCCGCCGAAGCGAGGTAGGCCGTGGATGAAATCCACGTAGAGAAGAGAGTTAGTACAATAGGGTATGGGTAGGCTGGAAATCAGTCCCCTATCCCTACTATCGCTCTGCTTGCTAACATGACAGCCACAAGCATCAACAATGGTCTGCATTCGGGACCTCAGTTCAGTCAGGGTTGGACCAGAGTAGAAACACTCACGGAAGAAGTCCACTGAGCGATTAGCGCGAGTCTGACCTGAGCTGAGATGGGACCACTGTAGACACCGATCGAGTCGTGCCTCAGGCACGAATATACGGTCGTCGTAGAAGAGGTACTGGCTATTTATATACCACTGCTGCCCGTCAATGACACGGAGTTCGAGACCAGTGCTGAGGGTCTGGAGAATTTCTTTATATTCTGACTGATAGTCAGTTAGGCTCCAACCCTCGAGGATTCCAGCAGTCCGCATAGACAGGTCAAGCTGGACATCCATACGCTAGAAAGCCTCTTTGGCGAGTGCCTCAGAGCTCTCACCAATAAGCGCATCGAAGTTGTTGCGCGATATGTAGTCAGACAGTTCATTTCTTATACCAGGGATCTGATGGACTGTCAGCCTGAACTAGCTCGGGTAAGTCCACCACCGTTTTAGTTTCGCTTTCTCTGGTGGTGGGCCCTTCTGATAAGACTTCACCGGTTCCCGGTCACAGAGCCAGACAATAGGGTTAGATCCCAATAGTCGGGACTGGGATGAAAGCACCAACATACCGGCCAGGAGCTCCTCGTCGTACGTGCTCTAATTGGAACACGCCTGGTTCCATTTCCAGTTCCAGTGTCCCAGTGGTACAGGTCGCCACTCGCTGGAAGTTTAGTCGTGCTTCGGGGAACCATCACGGTTCAGTGGTGTGGTGCGATAATGGCAATGAGTTAGTGCAGCTGGGTTAGAAGGTTTTATAGTGATTTCGACACTGTCTCCCCTGCTGCTTGCTGCTGGTGTAGGGTTCCTGCTGCTTGTGTTTGGTGACCAAAATATTTTTATGTTGAAATACCACCAATCCAGGATAACCCAAGCCAGAGATAAGCAAGTAGCAGATAAACAGGATCAAAGCATGAAGGGCTGCCGTCACAAAGAGTTAGATAAAGACGACTATCAACAATAGACCACAGCAATTAGCATACATTGCAACTCAGGATGAAATATTTTACATGTTTCAGAAACACTGAGTGAAAAACTGCCCCAAGTGCTCACTCTCATCCATAGTGCCATCTTGAGATGTGCACTCTTTGTTTTTGGGTCGCATAGGTGCTCAGGTGGCATGGCTTGTGGCGCTGAGGTCACTGCCATGTCACATGGGATAGTCCTACTTAGCTAGGCTGACTGGGTATTGAACCCAGGACCTCTCAAAAAGAGGTGCCCCAGCCCCCTAGGGTGCATACCACTATCATAGCTAAGAATTCATGAGAAAACATAGATAAATTTCTAGGCTCTGCCTTCAGTATATCAGTGCCTCAGTCACCCAGGAAAAGATGTTTTAGTGCATATAGCTTGGGGATTAAGGGGTCCACACAACATCCTGATTTAGTGTTTGGTTCCATAAGTCAAAATGTGTTATCACCCATTTTGGTTGGGCCAATACTAGGATAAAAATGCATGAGTGCTTAGAGCACCTCTAGTACAACTAAAGTATACCCTAAAGCATTGGAAAAGCACTTTTTCTTACACCCCCCTTGTGCTGTGGTGGCCACCACTGTCGCATTTTCAGGAAAAAGGGATTGGCCTTTCCTTGGTTTCCACACCTACTTTAAAGTACCTATAGCTTTTCTAACACTGGAACAGAGCGCTTTACCATGGCCAGGGACTCTTGCTGCATTGTTAATGACAATTTCCAACAGAAACCTCAGCGCTCTTGGCGCTGCAGGGGTTCCTGTGGCTTGGTGGGGTTAGAATAGGGCATGCCAAGACCATATGCATTTGCATCCCTCCCTCCAAGCTGCAGCGTAACACAACGCAACGCCAGACTCTCATAGGACGCTCGACCCAAGTCTCACGGAACCTGATGGAGACATCTGTCCTGGTACTAGGGCGAGGGTGCACTGATGTAATTAGAATTGCCCCTTGAAGGGGTCTTGCTTCTGGTTCAGTCTCCTGCTGCTGCTTTTCGGCCCGAATAGCGGCCTACTCAGCGAGGCTTTGCGAGTATATCTGTACAACAGAGGAATGGGAGGATGAGGGACCAATCCACGCAAACGCGAAGCGACAACACCTAAATCCGTCAAATGACGGTAAGGTTTGGAATTGGTTTCAAAAAAAATAATCAGTTTTTTCCGATCGTTTTTCAAAAAAAAACCGATTGTTCCGATTATTGCCCCTTCAAATACTCAGTTTTTTCCGATCGTTTTGCAAAGAATAACCGATTGTTCCGATTATTGCCCCTTCAAATAATCATTCTTTTGTGATTGTTGCCATCAAAATAAGCGATTTGGAAACAATTATGCCCATTTTTTTTTTACCTTCTTGTCCACACCCAGAGGTACCCACCTGCCTCGTTGCATGGGTTATTTCCCACAGTGTGTTTTTTTCCATTTTTGGATCTTTCATTTTCCAACAAAATTTTTATTGCACATAAAAAATTCACCAGGATTTTCTGTGATGATGTCATCTTTGCTTATCATCATGCCATCACTGATGAGGTCACCACGATGACGTCATCACGGTATCACTGATGACGTCATCACGATGACGTCATCACGGTACCGGAATTCCAAACACTTTACATCTAATGAGCCGTCAGGGCCAGGCCATCAGAGCCATGCTGGCTTCCACACTCGGTGGCTTGCCAAACTCACCTATTGGTGGCAGACCACCAGTGGAGGCATGGTCCAACATTCTAGACACCCAGTCAGGCTGCACTACTTGTTGTACTACTTTTTTTTGTCTCCTTGCAGGCAAAATCATGGGAAACCGTGGTGTGAAACCAAAGCCAAAGGCACCTGCAACCAGACCGCCAGCCAAAGGAAAACCGGGGCGACCTCGCCGCACTCCACAACACATTGCAGACCCTGCGGGCCTGTGTGCTACCTACGATGTTGAAGATATTATTGCAGAACGCATGGCAAAGAACGACAACGGCAACAGTGAAAAGCAATGGCTGGACCAGTGGAAGGGGTTTCCTGCCTCCGCCCAAACATGGGAGCCATGGGAACATGCTCATCCACAAGGTCCGCAAAGGTGAGATAGTGTGCAATTGGGACGACTCAGTTGTTCAACCACAACAGACTACACCAGAGGTCAGAGCAGCAACGTGCAAACCTGCGAACAGCTTTGGAGGATCGCTTCATTGAGGCTCTGCCAGACCATGTCTTTGAACAATATAGTATTGCCACACTTCTTGATCCTCGATTGAAGTCCTTCAAGTTTCTTTCACAGGGACAAAGGGACACTGCTGTTGAAGCCTTCAGGGCGCAATGGACACCGAAGTGGCAGCCTCAGCATGCTGAACGCCCTCAACCAAAACCTGCAGCACAAAATAAGACAGGACTCTCAGCTCTTCTTCAGGATGAATTCAAAGAGGCAGCAGGTCCACCTGTTCATGTTCCAGATTTGCAACCTGACGACGAATTGTCAGCATATATGGCACTGCCAGTAGAAAGCATGCAGACAAATGTCATAGAATGGTGGCGTTGACACCGAACTGTTTTTCCCAACCTGAGTAGGATGGCGCGACAGTACCTTGCGACGCCTGCCACTTCTGCTTGAGTAGAACGGCTCTTCAGCGCAGCTGGTTTGACGTTCGATGATCTCGCGCACACTATGAAAGAGCAAACGCTCGGCTGCAGGTTGCTCGCCGCATACAACTACACGCACGCTTTGTATTGTTATCCTCAAGCGTGCGTATTTGTTGTTCAGATTCTGATCATTACAATCACCACTTTTCCCAACCTGAGTAGAAAGGCGCGACAGTACCTTGCGACGCCTGCAACTTCTGCATGAGTAGAAAGTCTCCTCAGTGCTGCAGCTTTGACGTTCAGTGATCTCGTTGTCGTTCAGATTCTGATCATTATAATCAGGATGATCATGCATCAGGTTCACGTTTGCGACGGCCGTTGTACGCGCTGTTTCATGCTGCAACCATCGTCCATGTAACAGTTGTGGTGTCGTACCACACCGGCACTGCTCAGAAGCTGACTTTCAGACTCGTTTTTGCAACCTGTGTTTATTGCGTTTTGCCTGGTGCTCATAATCCTGGTGCCTTTAAAAAGAAAAACCACAGTGGTGTGCATCATACATTCGCTTCTTCTTGTGATCGGCAGGGCTAGGGCATGCTCCTGTCCTTGGCAGGGGTGATAGGGCAGTGCAGATCGGCTGAGCGCAGCGGACGCTGGCGCGACATACTTCAGGATTTCCGACGGCACGCTCTTGGTTCCATTAATTTTAGACAGCGAAATATGTGATTGTCCACATTGCTGAGTTTCTGAATTTTTGCATTTATGAGACCGTTACCCATTTCAGGGGTTTTGCCAATTTCATTATGAATTTCTGTGGACAAGCGACGCCGATGAATTGCTGAATTTCGTGGATAACAGGTTCTGAGCTTTGAGTGCAATTGCTTTGTGTTACTGTCGTCGATCGTCGTGGGTTTCAATAGTGGAGCTCGCAATTTTGGTTGTAAGCAAGAGAATCAAAAGATCCTAAACTCGGGTTTTGAAGTCAACATTACAACAATGGAGATGATGGAAGATTCCGAAAGCATGGTAGCAGAGACTAAGTCTCTTGCTTACCGTACGAAGCCGGCGCTTTCGCCCATGAGGAAAGAGGTAATGTACACTCCCCAAAAGGACGAGTCTGATCCAGATAGGCTTCCGAGCGTAGTACCGCCGAAAGAGCTCCATTTCGATGAGAACAATACTCCTCAACCAATGCCCTATCAATCCTTGGGAGAAGCCGAAGTTCGACAACATGATCCATTCTCAATATTGGAGAGTCATGATGAGGCTATTAAGGCTTTTGGGTTGGTTATTGAACAGGTAGTTGGCTTCACGACTTCGCTAGCAAAACGTAACCACGGAGAGGTTTCCCAAGCCTTTGAACACCTTTCACATCACCGGCAATGTGTGGAGAAATTGAGGCATAGAGTCCGTAGGTTGATGGAGAATGAAGAGAACTCTCAAGAGTTCATGGGGGGTCTTGATAACCTCCTACAAAATTCAATCCTTCCCTCACTCAAGAAGCATTCAACGGGCCTAAAGGAGATGTTCTTGTTCAGAAAATTAACCGAATGCAATTTGGGAGCATTGGAAGGTCGTGTTCAAAGTTTGATCGGCATGGAACACCATCATGAGTCCTTACGTCAACAAGTCGATCAAGTACAACAAGGCAACGATCAAAATTCGGCATTAGCTCAACAAAGGAGCTGCGCCAGCCAGCGGGGGGCGCCACCCAGCCATCCAGCCGGCCACCTAGCCACCCACCCAGCCAGGCACCATTGCTTTGTACATGCATGTTTGCCTGGCCGCCCTTGCTCTCAAGATCTGCTGTCACCGATCGATGGAATGTGTGGTAAAATTTCCTTCCCTTTAAACAAGGCACATCATGCATTGGGATGGGGCTTTGGGTTCTTTGCTTGTGTGGGAATCCAGACCTAGTGGTCCAGTTGCACAATCACCAACACGATTGCCGTTGCATTGTGTTGTAGCGTCCCCGTGTCCAACTAACGTCGGCAAGCATGCATGGAGATGCCCCAGTGCATGCATTTTTTAAATAGGAGAAAATGTCTCGACAGGACCGGGGATGTAGAATGGCCGAGCCCCATCCGCGTTGGGGTCCCAAGATGGGACGCGGTCCGCTCACACTTGCCACAATCATATAGAGATGGTGTCGGCAAAACCGACAAAAATCGGTATGCAAAGAAAAGGAAGGGGGGTGCCAGACCACAAACAGAGCAGTTTGAGGAGGACATGGATGGCTTGCAACAGGCACATGAAAAAAAGTCCAAGATAACAAAGGTACCTGCGGCGGATAAATTTTTGATTGGAACAATTCTTACGTATGTGGACCATGAGACAGTTTACCTTGCGGAGACCATGCGGGCTATTGCTGGTCACCTAAACTTCCAAGTACGGAACTTGCGACCCCGCCCCGGGCCGTTCCAAACGATTCCGGGTTCCGTAATTTGTGAATGGGATTGGGGGAACAAGACAACTCCACTTGCAAATGTGGTGCATGATGACATGCCTGTGGCACATGACAACTATCAAGGATACTATGTTCTAACCCAAAAGGTTTATGACTTTGTTTTGGGTTACATGTCGAGGAATGAGGAGTTGGAGACGTGAGGGTGGGTTGTTTGGAAAGGTGCTTTGGGATATATATACACATATTTATTTCAATACGATGGTATATATTTGGGATTAAGGACAATTGCGTACTGGGCGGTTGATATCGATAACAACAACATTTGTAGTTCCACATTCGTTTGATACGGAGATTCTATGTTTCGTGTTCTTGGTGGTTCTGAAGGCAAGGCAACTTGGAGTATGAGCTAAGGGTGTTCTTGAAAGGTGGCCAATCCCCCCCACCCTTGCAAACCCATCCCCATATGCACACCATGCGTGAGAAGAGGCGGTTCAATGGTGCACTACGTATTTTGAGTGTTTTCCAGGGGCGCGCCAGCCAGCCAGCCAGCCAGGGGGGGGGGGAGGGGGGGGGGTTTCCAAAGCCTCCCAGCCACCCAGCCGCGGCTAGGCGCAGCTCCAAATGTCGGATTGTATGGGGACGTTGAAGCAACAAATGGAGTTGCTTAGTCAATCTCATTCGGATAGTCGATCCGGTGGAGATATTTTCTCTACAATGTCTACTTCTCTTTCTTCGCGCATTGATGCCATGGAAGCTGCGTTTAATAATCGTGTTTCGCAAACCTCAATCCTCCTTTAGTTTGGCCATAGGTAATGAGATATCCGCCGTTGAACAACGGTTGAACTCTCAACTACAATTGCTACAAGGATCCAATGATGTTTCGAGTCTTTGGCAACAATTGGACATGGCACGGATGAAAATCTGTACTTTAGAGCAGAGGGTTGATTCTTTGTCCTCTTCCTCTTCGACCTCGCTAATCTCTTCGCGGTTGGAAAGGGTTGAGCAAACGATTCATGATATTACGCCCCAAGTGGCTTCATCGCAGATTTGGACTAGGAGAATCCATTCAATGGAGAATCAATTGCGTGATTTCAAGCAAGAATCTTCTGCTTTCCAAGGGATAGGGAACAGGGTTCGAGAGTTGGAATCTCATTTGGGATCCATCAAGCATTCTTTGTCTCAATATGATGCCATGAGTTCGAGAATGTCCAAGGTGGAAGGTGAGGGAGCAAGTCTTAATGTGCGAATGGGATTATTGGAGAAGCTTCCTCCCCCAATCCCACCGACACCACATGTGAGTGATGTAGGTGGCTCATCGAATCATGTTCTTGGTGAACTAATTTCCCGTGTGAGTGTTCTCGAATCATGCGTTGGTCCATTGCATGAAGCATACTCGCAATCCATGTCGGATACAGGTTCACTTCGTGGAAAAATTCAAAATATGAATGATGTGACAGCGCGTGAGATGAAGGGAATTGAACAACGCCAAAATGATTTAGAGAATTCTCACCAAGGACTGAGTTGGAGGTCGCCATGGGAAACCTAGGAGCCTTGATCACACGCGTGGATAAAATTTCTTTGCAGGAATTTGTTAAACATAATCCCGTATCCCAAGTCGTGGGTCCCACGCTCGATCTACTTCATCAACAAGTGGTCGAAGCATTAAGTACCTACGACTCAAAGGTTCAACTCACTTTGGAAGAATTTCGTAAGGCGCCGAATGGTATTCACTCTTCGGTTGAAGAGTATTTAAACCAACTTCGGTCGTCCCTTATTGAACAGTTGAGCCAAGTTTTTGTGGATCGGGTGAGTGAATCCATTTCTTCTTTCCCCAATGTGTCCGCCATTCTCTCTCGCCTTTCTAAGGTCGAGACAGAAGTGGATACGTGGAAGGAGTGGAATCCCGATGAGGGAAATCCGCGCGATGAGGTTCCAAAGGTATCCCACCCCTCCTCCTCCGCATATCATGATCCCCCTATACGGTCAACGGATCATAATTGTGATCCGACGGGTGGTGGTCATAACTCCTGCCCCAGAGTCCGTGCCACTGGAGCAGTCGGAGCACACCTCGGCCTACCTGAGGGTATTGAAGGAGGAGCCCTCGAACATGATGGCGGCCTCCGAATCTTAGGACTATCAACTATTTGGGGTAGTCCTGGACCAAGGTCTGAAGGAGTTGGGTTGCTCTAGAGAAGACCTGAGTGTGGAGTTTTTCGCCAGCGACAAGCAACATGTCTTGGACCTTTACTGCAGCAAGGGGAAAAACTGCAGCTACAAATTTAACTGGCCCTCTTTCGGGATGGCCTACAGGAACCCCAGGTTCAGTGAACTGGGAAAGGTCTTGACCAAGGTGGCCTTGGAACGTTCCCGTATGGTCCTGTGTTCCCCCGATTAAGGAGCCCATGGGGGCAACGAGTACTGGCGAACCCTCCTGGACAGGCTGACTATCAGCTCTGTTCGGTTACCTGATGAGGCCATCTACGTGCCTCTGGGGCGTAAGACGCCTATCGGGAAACCCGGATGGGAGAGTATGCTGAGCGTGGTGGACGGAGGTCTTACCTCCATCCCCTGGGAGGACCTGGACTCGACTCTGGTCCAGGCTATACAACGAGAAAGCGATGGACTCGCCTTGGGTGACTTGAAGGATCGATTACGACCTCAAGATGCTATGGCGACTATACCCGGGGGAGATGAATACGTCGTGAATAACACCAACGCCCCCAACTCTCCCTGCCATGTACCTGTTCCTGATGGAGTGTCTGAGTGTGGACTATCCGAGCTCCCGAGCTCTATACACTCAGATGACGAAACTGAGCACAACGCCTTCTTCGTGCAGACATGCATGGAGGAAGTGGAGAACGCCGAGAACTTCGCCCCACTGAAACCCCTACTCTCCATGAGGGTGGAAAACCCCGTGGACGAAGAGCTGGATCCCCGATCCAGGCCAAGGGAGTACGTGGACTCCAAGAGGAGGTTGCCGGCGAAAAAGCTATGCTACGCTAAGCCTACCCGCAGCTCGTGGCCACTGAAGCAAGGATGTATGGGATATCTATCCCAATTGAAGGAGGACCTCGAACAGAAGATCGCCACCTGGCAAAGGGAGGTAGATCTTAAGCTCATGAAGAGCGTGTGGGGTGCCCATGTGAGGACCCCAGGGGAGGACGACCTCTCGGAGGAATCTGTATGTGAACCCCCACGAGCGTGCCTATGTTACCATCGTCCACCGGAGATGGTTGAAAGAGACCTACTTTATGCCTACCAAGGGTTGAAGGACACTACCAAGGGCGAAGAGTCGGTGGAGGATCACCTCCCCACGTCTATTACTCAGGGGGCAAGCAACTTACACTCTAACGAGGACATGGAGGACAAGATGAAGCTATTGGACCCGCGGGTGCAGAAGCTGATAAGGACCTATCTGGAGGTGTTCGGAGAACTACCCCCTCCAGCCTCATGTGACAAGCTGGTACAGATGGACCTCAAGCTGAAACCCGAGTTCGTGGGTCAAAAGATCCGAAGGAGACCCTTTCCAGCTCCTAAAGAGCAGGCCGACGAGATTGAGCGACAGATACAAGAATGTATCGACGCTGGCCTAGTCCTGGAGTACAAGGACGGGGACCGGCCCCAACACTGCAGCCCCTGTTTCCTGGTGGCTAAACCTGGGTCTACAGCCAAACGGCTGGTAGTGGACTACGGAGAGTTGAACAAGAAAACGCTGAACCACTCAGGGTCCATTCCTAATATGGAGTCTACCCTTGAGAAGATAGCCTCCTGCCGCTACAAGACCAAGATGGACAAGAGCAGCGGATTCTGGCAGGTGGACCTGACGCCCAACGCTCAGGAGCTACTAGCCTTCATCACCCCTCAGGGGAGGGTATTCAAGTGGAAGGTCATGCCGTTTGGCTTGGCCAACGCACCTGCTCCATTCCAAGAGCTGATGAACAAGATCTTGTCCATCCTACCACGAAGACCCAAGGTGCAAGAACTCATATCCCGTGGGGCCCAGATGGAAGCACACATTGACGATGTATGCCTCGGGACCAATACCCAGGAGGATCACCTAATCCTCCTGGGTGAGTTCTTTGCGGTCTGCCAAGAGAACCACACACGACTCAAGCTGGAGAAGTGTGAGTTTATGCAGGAGACCATGCAGTACCTGGGGTTTGACGTTGGCTATGGCTGGTGGACCCCAGCGGCCTCTAAGGCCAAACCCCTGATGGACGCTAAGGTACGACACGAAGACCCCAAGAAAGGACGCAGTTTCATTGGGGCGTGCAACTTCTATCGCCGCCATATCAAAAACTTCACCTACACGAGCGCCATCCTGAGGGACCTGATCAAGAAGAGTACTACTTGGCGCTGGGGCCCACAAGAGCAACAAGCATTTGAGGAGCTCAAAGACAAGGTGGCCAACGCTAAGTGCTTAGGCGTGCCTAGGGCACAGGGGGAGATTATCCTGGTGACCGACACCAGCAATGTGGGCGGTGGTGGAACGTTGTTCCAATGGCAAGCACTAGAGAAGGAGGGGTTCGACTCGGCTATTTTCCAATGGGGGACTGAAGGTCTCAACCGAGATGGAACTCTCAAGCACAGCTACCCTGACGACAAGTGGGTCCTAGTACCCCTGGGCCACTGGAACTGGAAATGGAACCAGGCCAGGGGGGACTACTCCACCTATGAGCAGGAATTGCTCGCGGATATGCTGGTGCTATCCTCTCAGGCACGACTGTTGGGGAGTAACCCTGTGGTCTGGCTGTGCAACCAAGAGCCCATCCGCACTTTCCAGAAGGCTCCCCCACCTGAGAAGGCCAAGCTACGGCGCTGGTGGACCTACCTCAGCCAACTACGGCTGACGGTACACCATATCCAGGGAGTGAAGAACGAGTGTGCAGACTACATCAGCCGCAACAACTTCGACGCCCTCATTGGTGCCCGGTCTGAAGCACTGGCTAAGGACGCGTTCAGTCGTATGGACGTGCACTTGGACCCCAACATGACTATGATACGCCCCCTGGATGAACTCCAACAATCGGAGTACCTGAAGGAGTTTGGTAATATCTACAAGCGCCTGGAGAAACGCCTTGAACCCCTCCTGGTCAACCGAGAACAATGGAAGAGGGACAAGAGCTACCTCTGGCACGTGCACCGCATCGTGGTACCCAGTGACAGAGTCCCAGCGCTGCTGAAATGGACCCACGACTCCAGCGGTCATGTGGGTGCTGAACGTACCCTGAGGCTATTGAAGCAGTGGTTCCACACTACGTGGACTGATGACCAACTGCGGAAGACCCTCCAGCCTATCGTGGACAAGTGCCCGTGTAGGTCCTGCAAACCGGGGGATATCAGGGACAGAGGTCTCTACTCGACCCTGCCCATCCCACACTGTGCTAACAGTGTTCTCTACGTGGACTACACGGAGATGCCGAAGTTCGGGGGCTATGACTTCGCCCTTGTGGTAACCTGTGGGTTAACCAGGTTTACCAGGGTGTTCCCATGTACCAAGCACATTACCGGGGAGGAGACTATCAAAATAGTCCTGGAGGAGTGGTTTTGTGTCTACGGGGCGCCCAAGGACATCAACTCCGATGAGGACGTACGAGTACGCTCAGATACCGGCTGGTACAAGAGGGTCCTGAGATCCCTCAATGTCCAGGTTTCTACGGGGATCCCCTACTCTCACACAAGCAACCCCCTATGTGATCGACAGATTCGTGTCCTCAAGGAGAATGTAAGGATATGGTGGAAAACTGAACGCACCAGAGACTGGGTGAGACTGCTCCCCGTCATATCCTTGATGATGAACTCCCAAGAGAGTTCGGCGACTGGCTACTCGCCCCATAAGCTATTCCTAGGGCGCCCGGCATGGTTCCTACATGCTCCCTATCCAGAAGACACTCATTCTTCCGTGGGTGAGTGGGTCAACGGGCAACAAGCAAAGGTGGACAAGGCCAAGGCTATGCTCCAGAGAGTGAGGGAGCGTCAGTGGAACAAGAAGAACAAGCACCGAGTACCTGCCACCTACCAAGAAGGGGACTGGATGCTGGTGCACCACAGCCGACTACCCGCCTGGCCACGCTCTACCAGCGATGACCCATACTTCGGGCCCTACAAGACTCTATCTGTGGATGGACACCATATAACCGTGCGGTGGTCTCCCCGTCTAGGGGGCACCCTGGTGTGCGCTGCTCAGCACCTGAAGCGCTACTATGATCCTGAAGACCTCTGTGGGGAGGAGTGGGAGCTGAACGACGCGGAAATCGCCGCCTTAGACCTACAAGGGGCTGCCAGCCCTATGGAGGTGGAAGGGGAACTCCCCGACATGAACGCCGAGGAGATGGCTAAGGAGGGCTTCTACCTGGTGAATTCTGTCCTACGCCACCGCTATCGCCAGGGTTGGCGCTTCCTCACCCTCTGGGAAGGGTTTGGAGTCGAAGAGGCCACCTGGGACCCCTTCTCTGCATTTGTTCTACTTGAGGGACGCCTAAACTCAGTTCTGGTAGACTACTTGTCCCAGAACAACCTCGGTGAGTTGCTGAGACTCGCTGAGACGCTTGCCTCCAAGACTAAAACTAGGGACTGAACCTTACCCTTACCTGCCTAAGTGTATGTATGAGTGTGCTACCCCTAAGGTCCTGAGAGCAAGCCGCAGAAATGGTGTCCTAATTATACCAAAGTCTGCACACTTGCTAAACCTGGAGGATTGTCTTACCGGTGCCACGGGGTACGCCCTTGGTCTCTCCTCCCCTAAGCGCCTAATTTCTGTGCTGGCGCAAAACCTTGGAGGAATACCCAGCGTACTAATCCAGGTATTGTTTTCCCTACCTTTCTGCCTACTACATGGAGGGGTGGCCAAAAGCTATGAAGGCTTGAAAACGCCTATTTGCTACGATGGCCAAAATCTAGCCTAACCACTGCCACTGCCCACCAACCCCGCTAAAATTGCAGGAAAGGGGTGGGACAGTGACACACGCACTACAGGTCCTACACACCCTACAGTGGCACTATCCTGGTTGGCGAGCACTTCTGCAGCCTGCTCAAGCCCCCACTCAGGACTACCACTCCTACACGCACGCTCTACTGGTTGGCGTTGAAGAAGAAGACACGAGCCCTAGCGGCTCAACTGTGAGATTGCAAGAAAACACAGAGCTACTAAGCGTCTGTGGCCTAACAGGGACGCCACAACGCGTTCCCCTGCTAGGGCTTGGAGGGAAGGGGTGCTCTTTTGGCGTGCACAGCGTGAATGTCGAAGATGTCGGGCTGCGCTTGCCACTCCTGGCTGAGTCGCAGCTTGCTGTTTGTGTGATCAGCGCCGCATATTTTAGCACGGCTTGGGACTGCACCAGTACACCCTGACCTTCCCACCTGTAAAGCAAAGGCAAATGACTGAGGTTTGCGGCTGAGGAACCAAGACCACCTCCACGTATTATACGCTTCTCAGGTAGCCCTATAATACACTGTCCTCAAACCTCAGTACAAGCAAGCAAGCTTAAGGAACTCCACCCGTTCTCTTATAGAACGTGGGGTGGAGCCCCTGGGTAACCTAAGCAAGGGTTGTACCGAGCGCACCACGCGTGGCCTACCCTTTAACGCGTGTGTGAATGCACGAGCATGCACGAGTTTCTCAACCTGGCAACTTGGATCAAACTTTTTTCCTACAAATCTTACCCACAATCACGAACTCAACCAGGGGGTGGCCCCACCTGGGCTTACCTACCTTACTCACCGCTGGGGAGTGAAGCAAGGTGAGGGAAAAGCAAGACACAAGCGAGAAACGACGCTATGCATATGTGTGTATGTCTAATCACCCTGGACTTACCTCAAATCATCTGCAATCTTTCTAATCTATCCCTCTATCGTTTGTTAGCGCTGCTACAAGGCACGTTCACGGAGACACGAGACGAGCAATGTGCATGCTGCATACGAGACGAGCACACCTGTGGTTTATACCTGATTCATTGAAGTCCTTCTGTTGATTTTCGAATTCTTGAATCTTGCATTCTCTCTGGCAGTGTGGGTGAGATCTTTATGTTCATTCTTTAATGTATGTCTCGTCATTTTTGTCATTATACGCAACATACGTTTATAATCTTATTAAATCTTTATTTTCCGGCGCTTCGCTAGGACCCGCTCCTGCGCGCCGCCTTTTTCTGCGTAAGAATTTCTTGATTTAAAAAATCAAGAGATGACTAGAAATTTCATAAAAATGTGCATCGGATGCACAATTGGATTCTGTTCAGGTATGTGCTTTCAGAAGAATTCTAGGCCGTCATTTAAGGTTTGGAATCACCTTTGGCGATTAATCGATTAAGCAATTAATCGGCAATGATTGGCAAGCCAAACAAAATAGGTGCAATCTACCGATTTTTTTGCTGCCCGCATTGAAATCGAATCGATTATTTCGGCGCGCAGCGGCACACCACAGTTGAGCCCCCAGTGCAATCAGCAAGGAATCAAAAATGACAAACTGTCGCTGAACTGCAGAAGTGCTTTCCGAATCTTCCATCATCTCCATTGTTGTAATGTTGACTTCAAAACCCGAGTTTAGGATCTTTTGATTCTCTTGCTTACAACCAAAATTGCGAACTCCACTATTGGAAACCACGATGATCGACGACGGTAACAAAAAGC
The DNA here is from genome assembly GCA_964036045.1 of Eutreptiella sp. 'Long Island Sound 2002'. Taxonomy (NCBI): domain Eukaryota; phylum Euglenozoa; class Euglenophyceae; order Eutreptiales; family Eutreptiaceae; genus Eutreptiella; species Eutreptiella sp. 'Long Island Sound 2002'. The sequence goes on along the minus strand of OZ038380.1, from coordinate 21,513,444 downwards.
AATTGCACTCAAAGCTCAGAACCTGTTATCCACGAACTTCAGCAATTCATCAGCGTCGCTCGTCCACAGAAATTCATAATGAAATTGGCAAAACCCCTGAAATGGGTAACGGTCTCATAAATGCAAAAATTCAGAAACTCAGCAATGTGGACAGTCACAGAATTCGCTGTCTCAAATTAGTGGAACCAAGAGCGTGCCGTCAGAAATCCTGAAGTATGTCGCGCCAGCGTCCGCTGCGCTCAGCCAATCTGCACTGCCCTGTCAACCCTGCAAAGGACAGGAGCATGCCCTAGCCCTGCCGATCACACCCCCGACCAAGGCTGAGCATCAGTGGATGCCAGCCTGAAAGACAACTGAGAGGCAGTGGCGTCAGAAGGGGCTCGATGAGGCCCTGGGTGTCGACAGATGCGAAAACCAAAAACAGAATTGTTTACATCGGGCTGCCCATGCATGCAAGCTTCCATCAAACTCTGAATGCTGAAATCAGAAACCTGAGACACACAGGCGCAGAGATATGACAATGGGCAGGCAGAGAGAGCAACTAACTGACTGACGGGTGGAAGAACAAAGCACAGACAATAAACAGAAAATGAAAGGAGGCAAAATGTAAAGTACTGACCATGGTAACCAGCTCCACTGCAGGGAACTCAACACAGGCCAGGCACACAAAAAAAAACGAGAGAGGAGGAAAAAAGCAGCCTGCTAATGGACATCAGACCAATCCGCTTGAATATTATGACGGGGATTATACTGTAACCACTTATCCGTCACGTGATGCACAAACTGCGAAGCAGGCTCCCAGGTGGGTTGCTCAGCTCCCTTCCAATGAACGTGCCAGAACAACCTCTTCTCACCCCGACGGCGGGGGTCAGGACGCCTCTCATGGCCCAATATTTCCTGAACCACCCAGCCATCATCCACAGGAGGCGCCACAATGTCAGCATGATACTGCAGTGGCACCTTGTCACCAGTGAGGGCCTGACGATAGGGCTTCAAACGATCAATGCTATATACACAGGAACCCTGGGGGGTAGCCACCAAATAACGGTTACCCCCTTCCCACCGGAGAATCTCATATGGGCCCTGCCAGATTCTCTTCAGCTTGTCAAAATCTTTCTGCTCTGTTTTCGGCAAATCACGCAGCCAAACCCGATCACCCTCCTCAAAATTGAGGGGCGAGACTGAGGAAGAGAGTCGTTGTGCCACAGAGGCATACAGGGACTCTAACTTACTACGTACCAGACGCCGTTCCTCTGAAACGCGGGAAAAAAAATCGAGGGCATCTTCACTGCCCTCCTCAGCAACATGGGGGGGGCAGTCCCCAGACCCAGGGGGGTCCCGTCCAAAGACAAGTCGATGGGGGGAGTACGGGGCCACGATTTTTGGCAGATCGTTGAGACCCCACACTGCCATAGGCAGTGTGTGATACCAACTACCTCCCCGCTGGCACAAATACTTACGCAGGGCCATCATGACCCCCTGCACTGCCGACTCCGCCCGACCATTACTATTATGCCTATACACCACACTGTGATATTTCTAAATACCAGACAACCCAGCAAGAGTTTTCAAAAACTGGGAGTTCAGCAAAGTACAATTGTCACACAGGAACTCAGCAGGGAGCCCCATAAAAAACACGCAATGGCAGAGAAAGAGCTCAGCAACGGCCCGACTATCCAGACCAGCTTTGGTACAGGGGACTGCGAGAACATACCCCGTAAGCCTGCAGACAACAACCATACAATAATCATACTGCACGCTATTTACAGTCACAGGCTTTAAGTCCAGGAAATCCAATGCCACACTGCTGAAGGGGTCATCCGGAATGGGATAATGATGTACAGAGTCTGGATGTATCCCCACTCGTGGCTTAGTCTGCTGGCAAACATGGCACGCGTCACACACCTATGATTTTAGCAGCTGTTTTTTCCCAAAATTCAAAAAGTCAGCAAAAGGCAGATTTTCGCGGGAAATGACCTACTTTTTTGATTTCTACGGCCTCAAAATAGGGGGGGGGGGGTTCCTCCTACCCGGCTCTTGTCCAAAAATATCAAAAACCCTGAAATTTGGCCTATTTTGGGGTATTTTTGCCTGCTCTGGGCTGGTCCTGCAGAACAGTGCTGCACACCAGTGTACCTGCCTATAGAGGATTTTCGACAGAAATTGCCCTTTTGTTGGGATTCTCTTGCCCCAAAATACGGATGGGGGGGTTCTTCCCACCCGAGCTTTCTCCTAAACCATCGAAAACCCTGGAACTCGGCCTATTTTGGAGTACTTTTGTCTGTTGTGGGGTGGTGCTACAGAACAGTGCTGCACACCAGCGTACCTGTATCCTATAGTATAGGCACAAAAATACCATGAAAAGAGGTTTTGTACCCAAAAAGACCAAAGGAAACCTTTTTTCTTTTCTTCTGCACGCTCAAATTAGGAGAGGGGGGTTCCTCCTACCCGATTGTTCTCCAAAAATACACTGTTTTTGGCCAAAAATTGGCAATTTTTGGCCATTTTTGGACTAAAACTGTTTTTTTTCTGTGATGACGGCCCTGCAACACCCAATAGGTTGCTCCAATACAATTCCAAACACATTTCACTGGATTGGACACCCTAAGAATAGGGTATGGGGCCCTAAAACTCACGACCCCGGCTAAAAAAACACTATTTTCGGCAAAAAATTGGCAATTTTCGGCCATTTTTGGGCGAAAACTGTTTTTTTTTGTCCTGATGATCCTACAAAACGTTCGTGCATTCAAATCCAAGGAACCACCAACGGTAATGAAAACAAAGGACAATCGCAACAAGCTGCACCACTCTGAGCATCTGAGCATCTGGTTCTCTCAATCAGTTCAACATCGCACAAAGTGCATAATGAACACAGAGCTCAGGCATCTGCACTTCCAGAGATATGATCCTGCCGTATTCACAAACACGGCAATAAATTTAAATCACCAAACTCTAAACAGCACAAAGTTCTTTTTTGGGAGAGGGAAAAAAACAAAAGACATATATGCAGGCGCTGCTAATAGGGCCGGTACATTGGAAAACCAAAGGGCTGCATGCTGCTCATCGTCAACAAAGCTGCTGCATGGGCTGCATGGGCATTTGGAGCTGGTGCATGTTCATGGCCGGCATTGGCATGGCCATGGGCATGGCAACTGGCATGTTCATTTGCAAAGGACCCATATGCTGCTGCTGCTGCTGCTGCTGCTGGGCCTGCTGGTGCATCTGCTGGTGCTGCTGCTGCTGCTGCACTTGGGTCTGCATCTGCATCTGCAGCTGCAACTGCTGCTGCTGCTGCTGCTGCTGCTGCCGATGCTGCTGCTGCTGCTGCTGCTCCTGCTGAAACACCTGCCCAGGGGGGTTCGGAGACACCTGTTGAGACACTTGAGACACCTGCTGAGACATGTGCTCTCCTGACTCCCGTTTAACCCTTCCTTTTTTTCGGGTATTTTCACTGTTTTCACCTTGCCCGCGTTTGCGCTTCAGGGGGTTTGTTCGGTTGTTATGTTGTTGGGTTGTTTGTTGCAGTGCAGCCAAGAGCCGCTGAACAAGGTCAGCCTCTTGTTTTACCGTCCCACTGCCCGTCTCTTCCTTCTTTGGCTGTTTGCTTGGTGGGCTGTTGTTTTTATGGCCTTTTGGTTTTGGTTTTGGTTTCGGTTTTGGTTTCGGTTTTGGTGGTGGCTTTGCGGTCGAATTCCGTTTCGGGTTCGGTTTGGGTTTCCCATTGGTAGTGACAGATTCCTTCTTCACCGCTGTGGTACTGAGGTTTGTGATCTCAGGGAGACGTGTGCTCCGCCGACTGTCCTCATATGCCAGTTCACGCTTGGCCTGGTGCGGACCGCAGGACTGACACCTCTGAGGAAACTGGAAATAAATGCACTGCCCGGAATACAAACCTTCCATCCAGGTCTTCCCTGCTTCACAGCCCTGCTTGTCAGCCAGGGCAATTTCTCTGAGGCTGGATTCTGAAAACCGTAGAAGGGATCTGAAGTCTGCCTGCCCTGCCGTACAGCAAAATGCACAGACGCCGACAACATCCCAGGAAGCCGGATTGGTAGGAATCACGGCTAATACTAAAACAGTGACGCCCCGTTCAAGCTGGACTGTCCACCTGCCTGGGAACAGGGGCTGCCCTTTTCGCGACAGACCGGGACAACGCACAGTGGGCCTCCACAACAATTGGGTGTGCAGCAGAACCGAAGCATCGCTTAGGCCGTCATACATCTGCACAGTGTCACCGTGCTGCAGGTCACTCCAGGTCACACTGGACGGCCGTAAATGTTTGCTGATCCAACAGCTATCGTCGGGCACGAATGGTGCATTTTGCGAATTCGAGAATGGTACAGCAGCAAAAAAATTAATGCCTGGACACAACTTTGGCAGCATCCAGTGCTTTTCAACTGGCAGAAACAAAGTGTCACCTGGTGACAGTGACAGAGGGGTTGCGCTGTACTGAATTGTGTCAAGAGTATGCATTACGCAAAAATGACTGGCCTCTCGGCCCAAGCACACAAGACAAATCATTAGCACGCTCTCCATGTTAGCCAGCTGACAGGGGACCGGACGATCTGTGAGCGTTATCACTTGGGCAGCACCGGGGCAAGCCATTCCGAGCACAGGGCAGATCCGCTCAAGATGCTTGATGATGTCAGCAGCAGGGACTCCACAGGCCCTTGAGCCCCCAGTCACGTCGTACCACAGACTTCTGCCCAATTTTTGAATTGCGTCAATCAGGGGCTTCATCAACACCAGCGGCACCCCATTGGCTCTCTTCAATGGATCCTGTGGACGACAGAAGTGGAGAGAGATACAGAGGGGTACTGAAAATATCAGCATGAATACGTTCCAAAATCTACCCCAATCCATAAACAATGAAAGATTAGCAACATTAGCAAGAAATGGCCAAAAATAGTAAATCTATCACAAGCCAAGGGATGTGGTGGCAAGAAGGTGGTATACCGCTAATTGTCAGCTGGCAATTTCGGTTCATGCGTGTACCAGAGAGTTGGAGACAGCCAGCCTTGCCTCCACAGCCCCAACCAGAGCCTAACGTGCTTCATGATCTCCACCAGCCCCACTGGGCATTTCCCTCGTGGGCGAGAGGGGCGTTTTTGCACGATCCTGGAGTGGGGCTGGTGGACATGCTCGCCCCCCTCCGATGACATGCCCACGAGGTTGCCATGTTTGCGTAGCCGGGGGGTGTGGTGCTCCAGAAAGTAATGAATTGGGACTCCAAACCGGCGCACGGGAAACCCGAGGTCCCAAAAGAGCTGGTGTGCTTCACGGCACATGTCATCACGCTGGTCAACACCCTCCGGACTCCAGCTGTTCAGCTGGAACATCAGAATCCGCATCAGTTTCAAATATCGGTGTATTGGGTCCTGCAGAACCTCACCGTTCCGTATGACTGTGAGACCATTTGCCGTTCGTGGGAACAGATCAGCTAGGGCTTTCCAAAAAGAATCCTCCTTCAGGATATCATTCGTGACAATGTTTGGGGGTGACCAGTCCCTTTTGCCAATAGCTTCTTTGAAAGGTGGGTAGTATGGAAAGCGCGTAAAATGTTTCTCCAAAATTGTCTTCAATTGGACAGTGTATTCCTCAGGCAGGTTTGCTCTGGTCCAGAACCACAGGGGGTGGATCACCCCGTTCGCCAACACGTGATTGTTGCAGTGGTGTACATCATACACGCTGTTGAGGCGACATTTAATGAGGCGAAAGAAGGGAGCGCAGCGTGAAGGGTAGTTGTGAAAATCCCGCAAAGGCTGCCGTATCCAATCAGGGTGCTTCCAGAGTTTTTTTGAACCATAGCACTCCACACAACAGCAATCTGCTGTTGGTGGAGGCGTCCCTGTGGTTTCGGTAGTAGGCGGCATAATCAGGAGAAAAAACCAGCTCCATGCTTTCACCACCCCAGCCGCTCTCCAACGCCTTCTCAAGGGCAGGAAGCAGGTCCATGCGCTCAAACTGCGACGAGGTTGTGATGTGATCATCCTGGTCCAGGTATCTCGCAAGGGGAAGTTGCAGAAGGAGTTGGTGTGGCTGACGTGCTTGCGGTAGATGTACGCTCAGCACCTGGCATTTGCGGCGCCCATACATTTCATTGGCGTCAAAAAAGACGCAGAGCTGCGGGGTTCTGACAGCGTCATGCAGGCAGCCATGTGCTCTTGCGAGCTCCAAATACAGTGGGAGGGCGGTACTCGGGTCTAGGTACGCACCTACCAGTGTGGTAGCAATCCCCATGTCGGCTGTCAAAAGCTGCATGAGTTTGGTCACGCCTGTCATATACACCCCCTGACCATTGCCATCATTATTTCTGCGCGCGCGAATGAAATCTTCCCATGTATCATGGGTCGTAAACTTTGCAATGAGGGTATCCCTCAATTGCTCAAATGTGGCCGGTCTTGCCCTCAGTCTGTCTCGATTCAGTGATCGCTTGACTGCATGCTCCGCAATCAGGTGCCCGCAATGCAACTGCTTCGCATACGACCTCACAAGGCTGCGTCTGTTGGCCAGAGATTTTTTTGAAAGCTGCCATTCAGGCAGTTTGGGCCGTCCCGGTCTGGAAGGTTCTACCATCTTAGGAAAAAGAAAATCAAAAAACAGCCTACAGCAACGTGGAGTGGTATGCGAAATAGTTGCTACAACGCTGATTGGTGCCTGCACCCAAGTACCGCCCTACCATTGTATTTGGAGCTCGCAAGAGCACATGGCTGCCCGTCTGGAAGGTTCTAGCATCTTAGGAAAAATAAAATCAATAAACAGCCTACAGCAACGTGGCGGGGTATGCGAAATAGTTGCTACAACGCTGATTGGTGCCTGCACCCAAGTACCGCCCTGCCACTGTATTTGGAGCTCGCAAGAGCACATGGCTGCCTGCATGACGCTGTCAGAACCCCGCAGCTCTGCGTCTTTTTTGACGCCAATGAAACCTCGCATGGATCCTGTTCTCTGTTGCCAAGGCTTTGAAGAGTTGCTGATGTGGTGGCCGTTGGACAGGCAGATCATCCTACATTTTGCTGAGGGGTACAGTGACAGGAATGCAAAAACCTTGAGAGGCTCTGTTTGCTTTCGGCTGAATGGTGGAGGCGGTGGAAGAGCGATAATGTCGGGACCCTAGCTTTCGATCTTGCGTTCTGATGCCGTGTTGACGTTTTGCGCTTGGCGGTTCTCGTGTCGCTTCTCTGCTTCCTCCCGTTCGGTGCGCTCCTGGGGACATGCAAAAATCTAAATCCTATCTCCGTCAACTGGAAAGAAATGAACACGATAGGTATGCACGGAATCAAGAGAGCGGTACTGCAGAACTTTGCATGGTTTCCTTTTGCTGTTGCTCCTCATCCCCTTGCTTTTGACGCTTTGCCGCCTCCGCCTTCTTTCTGTCCGCCTCCTCTCGTTCGGTGCGCTCCTGGGGACATGCAAAAAACAAAATCCTATCTCCGTCAATTGGAAAGAAATGAACTCGATACGTATGCACAGAATCAAGAGAGCGTTACTGCAGAACTTTGCATGGTTACCTTTTGCTGTTGCTCCTCATCCACTTGCTTTTGACGCTTTGCCGCCTCCGCCTTCTTTCTGTCCGCCTCCTCTCGTTCGGTGCGCTCCTGGCGACATGCAAATAACAGAATCCGATCTCCGTCGATTGGAAAGAAATGAACACCATACGTATGCACAAAATCGAGAGAGCGGTACTGCAGAAATTTGCATGGTTACCTTTTGCTGTTGCTCCTCATCCACTTGCTTTTGACGCTTTGCCGCCTCCGCCTTCTTTCTGTCCGCCTCTTCTCGTTCGGTGCGCTCCTGGCGACATGCAAAAAACAAAATCCGATCTCCGTCAATTGGAAAGAAATGAACACGATACGTATGCACAGAATAGAGAGAGCGGTACTGCAGAAATTTGCATGGTTACCTTTTGCTGTTGCTCCTCATCCACTTGCTTTTGACGCTTTGCCGCCTCCGCCTTCTTTCTGTCCGCCTCCTCTCGTTCGGTGCGCTCCTGGCGACATGCAAAAAACAAAATCCGATCTCCGTCAATTGGAAAGAAATGAACACGATACGTATGCACAGAATAGAGAGAGCGGTACTGCAGAAATTTGCATGGTTACCTTTTGCTGTTGCTCCTCATCCACTTGCTTTTGAAGCTCTGCCGCCTCCGCCTTCTTTCTGTCTGCCTCCTCTCGTTCGGTGCGCTCCTGGGGACATGCAAAAATCAAAATCTGATCTCCGTAAATTGGAAAGAAATGAACACGATACGTATGCACAGAATCGTGAGAGCGTAACTGCAGAATTCCGTGTGCGCTCCTGGAAGGTTACCTTTTGCTATTGCTCCTCATCCGCTTCCTTTTGACGCTTTGCCGCCTCCGCCTTTTTTATGTCCTCTTGTGCTCCGTCTCGCGTCTCCGCTTCCTCTGGTTCGGTGCGCTCCTGGGGACATGCAAAAATCAAAATCCCATCTCGGTCGGTCGGAGAGAAATTAACGCGATATGCATGCACAGAATTGAAAGACCCTAACTGCACAACTTTGGAACGTTACCTTTTGCTGTTGCTCCTCATCCGCTTGCTTCGGTCGGTGCGCTGCCTCCGCCTTTTTTCTGTCCTCTTCTGCTCTGTCTCGCCTCTCCGCCTCCTCTCGTTCGGTGCGCTCCTGGGGACATGGGTTCTCTGCCTTTCTGGGCTTCTCAACCTGAGTGGCACGAAGTTACACAAAGCACCGAACTGTTGGCCTATGAAGCATGTCCCACCGGCCCAAATCCCAGCCAGCGATATTCACGGGTTGTGCCACCCATGCGTTCGGGCAATGGTCTATGTGTGAGTCACAAACATTTAATGCACCGCAAGCAACAACATCAACAAGCATTGAACAGCAATAGATGCCTGTCGAATGCTGCTCATTGATATGTCCATGGGTTTGAAGCTCACTTGCGGTTTGTGCGGTGGAAACAGCTTTTGGATTGTGAAGCCTCCAGTCTTACTTCTGTCCTCAAGCGCTCGAAGAATCTCTGGTATCGTTTTGGTACTCATACCGCTAACACACAGGTTCTCGCAGAGTTTGATCAAATAATGTTTTGAGTAAGCACTTGCCTGCTTAAACAGCTCCATACGCGTCATATGCTCAGTTGCTTCGGCTATTCTTGATGCCAACGCTTCCTCAGACACATCGGGTGACCTACTCTTTTTGGTATACTTCCTCAACTTTGGGGGCTTTGGTTTAGTTTTCTTGTTCTTTTCCTTTTTGGCTTTGGGTGTGCCACTTGCGCCATCCTCCGAGTTGTCGCCATCGTCACCATCGTCCTCATCATCACTACTTTCATTTTCCGAGCTCTCATCAGAAGGTGCCTCGCCGTAGTCGGATGTTTCATCACTCGGCACGTCACACCCATCGTTGAAGAAGGCAGGCAATCCAAGAGGAAGGGTTGGGAAGACGTCAGCGCGTTTGAACCAATAGAAGTAATTATTTGGGAACCTCATGCATAGGTCGTTCTTGTTTGGTTCCGGTATTTTTTTCGGTATAATCAGCATTCCGTACCAAAACAAGACCCGCTTTTCACCGGTTTGCACATTGGTGGACATGCCACATTTGATGTAATTGAAGGTCCCGACTTCAACACTTTGGTCTTCCTTAACACAATGCCCTGCAAGGAGCCTTTCTAGCTCCGGGTCCAAACTTTCGCAATTTTCCCATGCTCCGCCTTCCCCTTGTTCCGCCCCATCTTCCACGTCCCCCTTGCCTATATGACAATCGGCAGGCACCAAGGCTGGCATGTCAGGCTTTGGAATCACAACCTTTTTCTTCTTGGAAGGAGCCATTGCTTAGCCCTGTGGGTTGTACCAAAGGGAAATCACATTTTGTCGCCATGCATGCTCCCATGACCATTCGTTCACCCTTAGTTCACTATCTTTTCACCCTTTGCTCACCCTACCTAGGAAGGCATAATACACACAAAAAGCACGCAACAAGGGCATGAAGGCAGTAAGACAATCGTTGCTTACGTATGAACCATATGGAAATGGACCACAAACGGTGCAAAATAGGGCCAAAAACAGCTGAAATGTTCATCGCTCATCCCATTCTTATGCACATAGTATCATATTTTATGTACAACGATGACACACGGAGAAAGAAAATTCTCAAATGGCTCAAATAGTTCCAAGCCTACCTATGAACCATATGGATATTGGATCACAAACGGTGCAAAATAGGGCCAAAAACACCTCAAATTTTCATCGTTCATCCCATTCTTATGCACATACTATCATATTATATGTAGGACCTATCATACAAATGCTTACAAAAACAACCTAAGCCCCAAACATGTGTGTGTACGGTGATAGGCACGCAAAAGCCCACCTATGACCCATATGGAAATGGACCACAAACGGTGCAAAATAGGGCCAAAAACACCTCGAATGTTCATCTTTCATCCCATTCTTATGCACATAGTATCATATTTTATGTAGTTCTTATCATTCAAATGCATACAATACCAACCCAAGCCCCAAACATGTGTGTGGACGGTGATAGGTGATCAAAACCCTACCTATGAACCATATGGATATGGAGCACAAATGGTGCAAAAACGGGCCAAAAACACCTCAAAACTACATTGTTCATCCCATGCTTGTGCCCGTAGTATCATATTTTATTTCTTACCCAGCATTCAAATGCTTACAATACCATCATATGCCCCAAACATGTGTGTGGACGGTGATAGGTGATCAAAACCCTACCTATGAACCATATGGATATGGAGCGCAAAAGGTGCAAAGACGGGCCAAAAACACCTCAAATCTACATCGTTCATCCCATTCTTATGCACATACTATCATATTTTATGTAGTTCTTATCATTCAAATGCATACAATACCAACCCAAGCCCCAAACATGTGTGTGGACGGTGATAGGTGATCAAAACCCTACATATGAACCATATGGATATGGAGCGCAAAAGGTGCAAAAACGGGCCAAAAACACCTCAAAACTACATTGTTCATCCCATTCGTATGCACATACTATCATATTTTATGTCGTTATCATCATTCAAATGCATACAATACCAACCCAAGCCCCAAACATGTATGTGGATGGTGATAGGTGATCAAAACCCTACCTATGAACCATATGGATATTGGACCACAAACGGTGCAAAATAGGGCCAGAAACACCTCAAATGTTCATCGTTCATCCCATTCTTACGCACATACTATCATATTATATGTAGGACCTATCATACAAACGCTTACAATAACAACCTAAGCCCCAAACATGTGTGTGTACGGTGATAGGCACGCAAAAGCCTACCTATGAACCATATGGAAATGGACCACGAAAGGTGCAGAATAGGGCCAAAAACACCTCAAATGTTCATCTTTCATCCCATTCTTATGCACATACTATCATATTTTATGTAGTTCTTATCATTCAAATGCATACAATACCAACCGGAGCCCCAAACATGTGTGTGGACGGTGATAGGTGATCAAAACCCTACCTATGAACCATATGGATATTGGGCCCCATGGTGCATGAGAAAGGGATGAATAGCCTAGAATAAAGGCAAAACATCGCTTGTCATGTAGGGTTCTACCAATGGTGATGACAATTTGTTCATATATCACCTCTATACCACCTCTTACAGCCCTGTAAGGCCCTCTATATGGCCTCCATAGACCCTAAAACCATGTAAAAAAGTGGTTTTTGGGTAGAGAAGCGTGAATTTCTCCAAATCTGTGCCTGCCAATCTGGATTTCTTTAGGTCAGCAGCAAGGTATTTATCTCGGGAACACGCTCATGCCTTTACTTTGCTTCCAACTGCGAAAAAAAGTGGACTTTTTGGCAATTTTTCTTGCGCACGGCGGTCGGGAATCTGAAACTCGCGTACGCGGCAGTTGCTGACAGTTTATCTGCGGCTCCAGCTTCAGCGACAGCATAATTTTAATAAAAATTTGAAAAAACATGAAAACAACAGTACTACTGTGTACAGTTTGATATCGCGGTTCTGAAAATGCATGATTTTGAATTTTGGGAAAAAACAGCTGCTAAAATCATAGGTGAGTGTGCCTTGACAGACTTTTACAAGTCATCCAGGGTTATACTCGGCACTGAGAAACGACGATGCACCAACTGATACGTCTTTTCTATCCCCCCATGCACATAAGTATGGACCGCTGTGATGACCCGTGGAACCAGAGCAGCAGGCACCAATATCTTGCCCGCGAAGCGCAATTCTTTTCCTGAAATCACATGCTGAGGCAAATACGACCTCCAGCAAGCCTGATCAGAGGAGAGAGCAGCATATTTACCTGCAAGGTCTGGATCGGCCGCATAAAGTTCAGCCCAATCCTCGAACAAGATAGAGATGTCGGCAGCCAATTTAGGAACTCGAGAATCGGCCGATTTGCCACTCCTAAGAGAAGCAACAGGCAGATTTCGGTAAAACAGAGCATCTGGAGAATGCACAGTGGATGCAGCAAAGGCACTGGGGGACCAACCCTGACTGCAAAGGCGTCTCTGTAGTACACGCATGCGCCAAGCACGTGGCCGTGAGGGACGACCCCCTCCCACAGACCCCAGCCAACGCCGCACACGACGAGCAAACTGCACTTCAGCATCAGCCCACTCCCTGTCAGCCTACTCGTCACGCTGCCACCCTGACAAATCATCTTGAGTACCATGGATACTAATATCAGGCGCTGCCTGATGTGCCGGATAACTCCAGCGCGAAAGAATCTCGGGGACCTGCTGATCCTCACCCTTGACATAGATAATCTCTATGTCAAAGGTGGATAAAAACTGATGCCAACGCCCCCTCCTGCGGATGGGTCCAGCTAATGTGTCCAGGTGCTCAGTGTGCCACTGCTGCAACGATTCATGATCAGTGCGCACCTGCACCTTGACGGGCGAATTACGCAGCCAACTGCGAAATTTAAACGACGTAGCGACAATCGCATACGTTTCCTTCTCTCTAATGGACCAGCCACGCTGTCCATAACCCTCATTACCAGCTTGCGAGGAAAAAATGCTACTGGGCGCAGATGGCCCGTGGAAACCATCTGCTCAATGACCCCCCCCACATCATACGTGGAAGAGTCACAACGCAAATACCGCACCGTCCCTGAAGCGGATTTTCAGCTCTTCAAAGCACCGCTTCATCTCCTACGTCCAGAAAATCTCATTTTTCGCCGCTGCCGCTGCCTGCGGGGTCATTTCTGGGCCCGATGCCATTTGTTTTTATCTCATCTCCTTATTCCCTTTACGCTGCTTCTTAGTGACATTGAGACCCTTCAACGACTCCATCAGCGCGGCCAACTTCGCATACCCGCGCACATATAGGGCATACCATTGGGTAAACCCTAGGAATGCCTTCATATGCGTGGGCGTGCGAATTGACTGCCATGTCCAACGCATGACCGCCTCAGTTTTCTCCGGATCCGGTGCCCTACGTCCTCTCATGAGAACATGCCCACAGAACTTGACACGGGTAGCAAAAAAAATAAAACTTACCCGGCTTAATGGTGAGACGATAACGCCTCATGATGGAAAAAAATTCACGCAATTGGGCATAATGGTCCAATAGGCACCTGTCACTTAATGGATCATCCAAACTCACCGGATCCGGATTATCCTTATCGGCGGTCCCATGACATACATCATCTATATACCGACCCGTCCCATACTTACGAGTAAAATCCCTCAAATACCAACTCACTAACCTCTGGTATGCCGAGGGCACCGTTTTAAGGCCCATCAGCAATATCCGCCACTCGTAAAACCCCCACGGCGTGACAAAGGCCGTCAGTGGCTGGCTGTCAGGGTGGAGATGCATCTGATGGAACCCGTCTTCTAAATCGAAGACCGACCACAGTGCATTCCCACTCTGACGTGCCACCATGTCCTCAATGACGGACAAGGGATGTGCATCGTCAGAGCTGCAGGTGTTCAGGTACCTATAGTCCATAACCAGACGCCATTTGTTGACGCCTGGTTTTGGGACTATAAATGCCCGCGCACCCCATTCTGATTCCAAGGTCGTCAGCATACCTCGGCCCTCAAATTTCTGGATCAGCGAACGGAACGCGGCTTCCCTAAGTCCCGCTAACCTAATGGGGCTGCATTTCTGCGGCCTTGAACCGTCCTCCACTTTAATCCTATGCATAGAATGCGGACCCCTGAGATCATCAGGAACTTCCTGAACATTAGGAAAAGAAAAAACATCAGCGAACTCCTTCTCCAGCTGTTCCCTGTACTGCTGACAGCAGGAATCCAGCTTGTCCGCTTCCACCGCACCCCTAACAGATCGGGTGTCCACTGCATGATACCAGGGGCAGTCTGGGTGCAGCGTATGCAAGCGTTTAGCCTTCACCTGCGCTGACCCATCCGTTCCCTCAGGACATTCCCGCGGCTGGACATCATCCCATGCCATGTCGGGTCTATCAGGACCCGTATCACAGCAAAAAGCATCAAAAAACACCACACGTGTGGTCACCCCCTTCTGCTGTGGGTACTGCCAACCCTCGCAATTCCCAAAAAAGGGCACCTGATGGGGTAAGTCCCTCCAGTCTACTGCCACCTCTCCCAAGGACAAAAACCAGGACTTGGATTTGTCCACTCGGCTACCCCTTTGGCCTGATCGACCAATATTTTCTGTATCACCGGACCCCACTGCGCCCTGGGTGCTTGTACCCACAGCAGTGAATCGGACCAACACTGATTCCATACATCACGCTGGGAACTCTTTGAAAGGGGCGGGAAAGAGGTCCCCCCCGCCCTAGGAAACAGTTCACAGATTCACTTCCGATCATCGGACAACCCTGCCCATGAAAGGATATCCTCAGGAACAGACGGATGCAACACCGCCCTATCCCTGGCATAAACATATTTCGCTGTCATGCGAAATCGTTTCTTACGGGCAATCAAACGGGCAGCTGCAGAGCTACCCTCAGATGACTCCCTATGCCGCGGAAAACGGGTAGTAAAAGAATCATTGCGTACTGAACTGACAGTCAATCCCCTGGAAAGCAGTAGATCGAGACTTTCAGGAAGAGCTGGACCCACTGTCACAGGCACATTAGAACTGACAAAGTCACGCGGAGAGGCCGTCCAAGCCCCCCCATGTGTCTGTGAATATCCCCAGCCAGCAGCAAACGAATCAGGAGGTTGGTCAACCTCCGCAATCACAGAGTTATGTACAGTATCATCGTCAGACTCGGATTCCAAGTCGGAAATACCATCAGACTCACAATCTGATTGGCCAAACTGAGATCGCCGCACAAATTCAGGAGGCGGCAAAGAGGCAGAAAAATTTTCACGGGAAGCGGCAGTGGTCCGGTAGTCCGCAGATATTGTACACGGGCAGCAGACCCCAGCGTTCAAACAGGAAGGTGACGCTGGTTAAACAAAATCGGGATCAAAGGGGACTGCCCAGGCACCTCGCAGCCCCAGATCAATGCATCCGTCCACACACTGACACTCCCTGTCACACTTACACAAACCTGAAGTAACCATCTTCACCGAACTCGTCTCTCTAGCAATACTTGATTTTCCCAATTGCAGAATGGAACCCCACAGCTCTGTGGAGACGGTAATTCCAGATAACAAAAGGAAAGAGCAAACATGGCGCCAGGCAAGCATACATGCAAACACAAATGCGCTATTATACAAAAGTGATGACCCCAGGGTTGTCCTGGGTCGTTCCAAGACCTTAGCAGCTAAATCGCACGGGGAAGACCCTGGCCTAGTCAGCTGCCGGACCCTGTCCAGGATACCCTCAGTGTCGTTATCCGTGACTGTCTCAAAAGCAGAGTGTGTCATGCATGCGCACTGTTGCCCATCCCCTGTGGTCGGGTCCAGAGCCGGCACTGAGACCGCCTCCACAGAGGATACCTCTACTGACTGTGTCCGGCAGTCACGCAGGCAATCTGCAACAGGGTCTACACACAACCCATATGCTTTTAAAAAGGGGTACCCTGCCACCAAGCCCCCTTGTACGTCGGCCGCGTACACAAAGGCTGGTTGACACTGAAAATGCTCCACAGACCCTAATTGGTCTTTAACAGGGACAGTAATGTCCATCACAGCACCTGTAGTCCCACCTTTCACAGAGTTACCCTGAATGCAAACTATGTTAAGTGGGCAACGCGCTGAAATTAATGTTCCCTCAGGAAAAAATTCAAATGGGGCCAAAGCATAGGCCTCACAACCATCGTCAGGTAAGAAGCTGACCTGACGATCGCATCCAATACAGTCCTGAAATCGAATGAGGGCAGGCACTACCAATTCAGTGGCACTGCCCTGCACCTCCTGTGGCTGACGAACTGTAACCCGCGCCACCTTGGTACGACATGATGTCTTGTTTCCCGCACAACCCGCAGATGCTGGGCATGCTGGGACCTCCAAACAGGACAGGCGCGCGTTAAACACATGCGACCCCGCCGGCTGATTTACAGAAAGATGCCCCGACAGGGTCATCGGAGTGGCACAAAGTGCCAGATCAGTTGTCTGTCCCTCATGTCGTACACCACAATGAATCACTGGCACCCTCCTATTCGGTTACTTCTTTTCGGAGCCCTTGCCTTTACCCTTGCCCTTGCCCTTACCGTCACCCTGTTGCTGACCCTGACCCCCATTCTTGGGATCATTCTGAGGCGCAGGCTTGGGATTCGGTTGGGGAGCCGGTTTACCTGGAGTCTCACGATCAGCCCAGGGCTTGGGCTTAGGCTTAGGCTTAGGCTTTCCCGGCGCGGAGGTACGATGCTGTGTGGGACACTGTTGCGCTCTATGTTCAGAAGACCTACACCATCCACAATTCCCTGAATTGATACGGTCAGCTAAGCTAGACACCAGGGCATCAAAAGCTTTACGCTTCAACTCGGACCAGGCCTCGCATCCTGCAGGGAGTTTCCCTTTTGGCTGTCCCCACCCCCAATCTGACCCCGTCGCACCACCCTTACCTGCTTGCGCGCTGGCAGCACGACACTGCAGGGAATCGTGGTTCGGGTCACTGGAGCCGCACTCTGTGCACACTCGTTTGGCTGGGGTGGGGACTGCACTGTTTCGCTGGGCCTGTGTACGAGCTCTAGCTTTCTCTTTAAATGCTTGTTCACACCAAATTATCTCCCACAACACCAGTCAATGCACCATAAGCCAATCCAATTTCTGACCTGTCTGCCGCTCAATGTGATGGACTTCGTCCATCTCAGCTTCGTACCCACCATGAGTCAGCAGGAAACGCACAAAAACTTCCCTTGCTCGCTCAGCAGTGATGAGTCGGGCGCGCTGACCATTCACGCACCACATGATTACCCATTTCGGGGGACGGGTAGATTCCCATTTATCACCTAAGTCACCACAGTCTTCTTGGTCTCGTCCACGCACTATTAAGTCACCTCAAATGTGTGTGTAATCCCATTTAAGATATGTATGCAATGCACCATACAATTTCTTCTTCTGATCAGGCAAAGCAGAAAGAAGGGTGTACACCATTTTTGAATCCGGGACACGAGGAACCCAATACCCAGCAAAATCATCCCAAGCCCGTTTGAAGGCGGGCCATGTCGGGGGCTGTCCCTGATCCTCCATCTTCCACGTGGGGCGCTTAAGTTTGTCTCTAATATCTTTCTTGGTGTCTCCATCTAACAAGTCCCAATCACGTGAAATAGAGGACCAAAGGAGGTCCTTAGGACCGGGGTTTTGCAGGGCGTCCTCCCTCAGCAGGGGGGCAGCCGCTTGGTGTTCTCTTACATAATCCTGCAATGTTTGCTGTTTCCCCATAGCCTCAATTGAGTGAAGGGCGAAAGCAGCAAACGACCAACAATCCAAAACAATCTTATCCACGGGTTTATCCTGAATGGGATCCCTCGTAAATAATTCACTGTTTCCACTCGCCATCGCCTCAAAAACAGGATGAACACGCAGAAATTGCGAGTTCTGAAATTGTGACGGTAGATCCCCTCTGCCATTGCCGTGGTCCACATAGAGGAGGTAGGGCGTCTGCAGTGTCAGGGATTGTATCTGGGAGTGCTGCACGAAGAAGTCAGTCCCCAATACAAAGTCGAAGGCCTCAGTGTCCATCGCATAGAACCGATGGGCGATAGTTCGGGAGCCCATAGGTACCTCCACTTCACAGTCCCCGCAGCTGTGCACCACATGTCCATCCCCCATTCGTATAGCCGCGGTGGTCATGGTGTTCTTCAGGCTCCCACAAGGTAAAATATTCTTGGCCACTATAGATATGGAGGCCCCAGTATCCAATACCCCCAGGTATTCACGTCCCCCTAGTCCGATACGTACCAAGAACACCAAGTCCAGGGCCCCACCGGAGCATCCCCGTCAGAACTCCGCGGGACAGGTCACCTCGAACCCCTTGTTCCGCAATTTGCGGGCCATCCTCATGAAACGGCTTCTCTTCTTAGCGTTGCCGTCATCACCACCTTCATGCTCACGCTTGGCCCCTTGTTCTCGCTGGGCCTGAGTTTGCGAGCGTGTGGTAGGACCAGACTGCTCTCCAAAGGGCTCGGAGTTCCCCCCTGGACTAGGGTTGGGATTGCCTCCGTTCTTGTCCGGATTCTTGTTGTCCTTGTCTGGCCGGCGGTTAGCGCCTCCCCCTTTGCCGCCTTGGTTCTTATCTTGTTCTTTTCCACGTACTTTCGACTTGCCCTTACCGGAGTCGTTGCCGTTGCCTTTGCCACCGCCCTTGCCAGAGCCTTTGCCAGGATCCTCGGCCTTCAGCTTCGCCGACAGGCGCTGCTTGTGGTAGCACTCATCCTCGTAGTGCTTCCTCTTCCCACAGCCAGCTTCCTGCCGCCACCCCCACAACCCCAAGCCAAGTAGGGGGGAACCGGGACCGGACCGCCCCCCCCTAAGCACGCCAGACGGAGCAAGGGACCGGGGCAGGACACGCGGAGGGGCAAGGACCACGTGGAACGGCCCTACGAGCGCTCAGTGCCGGGACCATGCGAGGTGCGCACGCCACACCACCCAGGGGGGGGGGGAGCGGACACCGCGAGAGCGCGAGCGCACACAAACGACAGGGAGACGCGGGGACTACCAGAAGGGCAACCGGACCGAGCGCGCGGAACGCACAGACCGCGTGGATTGGCGTACCAGCGAGCGAGGGTAAGGGACACCCGGACGGGACGGCCCGCCACACGCAGCGCGGAACACGCGGGGCGGGGAGGGGGAAACGAGAGAGACACAACACCAGGTACCGGCCCGAACCCCCCGAGCCGGCCGCGAGCGCCGCGCACACACAGACGGGGCATTGCACCCACCAAGGCAGTAGTGGCGCACAGCGCCACACCCCAACCCCTAGGCTAGGCAGCCTCCGCGCCAGCCCAAGGGGGTCCCACTGGCGACAAGCCAGTAGCACAGGCCCGGCGGCGCCGGCGCCCCGGGCGACCACGCATTAGGGGGGCAACGCAGTGGGTAAGCGCCCGCAGCCACGGCTGCGAATTGATGCACCGACCGGGGAGTGGCGAAACGGGGAAGCCGGGGAAGGACGGGGCTCCGAGCTCTGTGAATCCGGGGGACTCCGCCACCAGGCAGGAGGTGCGTCTTGGAGGGCCCCCCACTAGGACCCGGTGGGGAGGATATCACCTGGCCCGACCAGGTGGCCCCCCGGGGCCGAAAGGCGTCTAGTACCCGCAAAACCAAACCTCAAACCTCAAACCTACTCCCACAGAAGGCACAGGTGATAGTACACCTGTAGTGATCCGGCATCTTCGCCTTGGCGCCGGTGTTGGTCTCCTGCTTCTTCCCTTGGACTACGAAGCAGTCTCGCTGCTCGCAGTCAGGGGCGTGCTGCAGGTCGCCCTGCTCATCTCTGGCATCACACCAGAAGAGCTCCTTGACATTGCCCATGATACGGGCGTGTTTGGGGGTAGTACCCTGTCCAGGTCTGGGTCCCACCTATGATTTT
This sequence comes from Eutreptiella sp. 'Long Island Sound 2002', assembly GCA_964036045.1. Classification (NCBI taxonomy): domain Eukaryota; phylum Euglenozoa; class Euglenophyceae; order Eutreptiales; family Eutreptiaceae; genus Eutreptiella; species Eutreptiella sp. 'Long Island Sound 2002'. Next base: position 21,493,537 of record OZ038380.1, on the reverse strand, counting down.
AGCAGCTGTATTTTCTCAAAATTCAAAGTCATGCATTTTCAGAATGGTGATATCAAACTGTAGACAGTAGTACTGTTCTTTTTGTGTTTTCTCAAATTTTTAACAAAATTATGCTGTCGCTGGAGCTGGAGCCGCAGATCAACTGTCAACAACTGCCGCGTACGCGAGTTTCAGATTTTTCGACCGCGGTGCGCAAAAGAAAATCGCCCAAAAGTCCACTTTTTTTCGCAGTTGGATACAAAGTAAAGGCATTAGCATGTCCCCGAGATCATTACTTTGCTGCTGACCTAAAAAAATCCAGATTGGCAGGCACAGATTTTGAAAAATTCACCCTTTTCCAGCCAAAAACCACTCTTTTTCATGGTTTTAGGGTCTATGGAGGCCATGTAGAGGGCCTTACAGGGCTGAAACAGGTGGTAGAGAGATGATATATGAACAAATTGTCATCACCATTGGTAGAAGCCTACATGACAAGCGATGTTTTGCCTTTCTTCTAGGCTATGCATCCCTTTCTCATGCACCATGGGGCCCAATATCCATATGGTTCATAGATAGGGTTTTGATCACCTATCACCGTCCACACACATGTTTGGGGCTCCGGTTGGTATTGTATGCATTTGAATGATAAGAACTACATAAAATATGATACTATGTGCATAAGAATGGGATGAACGATGAACATTTGAGGTGTTTTTGGCCCTATTTTGCACCGTTTGTGGTCCATTTCCATATGGTTCATAGGTAAGCTTTTGCGTGCCTATCACCGTACACACACATGTTTGGGGCTTAGGTTGTTATTGTAAGCATTTGTATGATAGGTGCTACATATAATATGATGGTATGTGCATAAGAATGGGATGAACGATGAACATTTGAGGTGTTTTTGGCCGTATTTTGCACCGTTTGTGGTCCAATATCATATGGTTCATAGGAAGGATTTTGATCACCTATCACCGTCCACACACATGTTTGGGGCTTGGGTTGGTATTGTATGCATTTGGGTGATAATAACTACATAAAATATGATAGTATGTGCATAAGAATGGGATGAACGATGAACATTTGAGGTGTTTTTTGCCCTCCATATCGTTCATAGGTAGGGTTTTGATCACCTATCACCGTCCACACACATGTTTGGGGCATAGGATGGTATTGTAAGCATTTGAATGCTGGGTAAGAAAAGAAATATGATACGACGGGCACAAGCATGGGATGAACAATGTAGTTTTGAGGTGTTTTACGCCCGGTTTTGCACCATTTGTGCTCCAGATCCATATGGTTCATAGCTAAGGTTTTGATCACCTATCACCGTCCACACACATGTTTGGGGCTTGGGTTGGTATTGTATGCATTTCAATGATAAGAACTACATAAAGTATGATACTATGGGCATAAGACTGTGATGAACGATGTAGATTTGAGGTGCTTTTGGCCCGTTTTTGCACCTTTTCCGCTCCATATCCATATGGTTCATAGGTAGGATTTTGATCACCTATGACCGTCGACACACATGTTTGGGGCATAGGATGGTATTGTAAGCATTTGAATGCTGGGTAAGAAATAAAATATGATACTACGGGCACAAGCATGGGATGAACAATGTAGTTTTGAGGTGTCTTTGGCCCGTTTTTGCACCATTTGTGCTCCATATCCATATGGTGAATAGGTAGGGTTTTGATCACCTATCACCGTCCACACACATGTTTGGGGCATAAGATGGTATTATAAGTATTTGAATGCTAGGTAATAAATGAAATATGATAAAAAAAGCAAGCTGTGGTCACACGAAGATCACGAAAATACATTTTGTAGCATCCGTATGCACCGTGGACCAAGCTGAAAAGGTTTTGCTGAGGGTCTGCATATAGGAGAGACGAGCACCACAATTTGCCATTTCTCATGGAAAAAACGGCTAAAAATGGCCAATTTTTGGTTCAAAAATGATTTTTTTTGGCCTCACACAAGCGGCTGAAGACTGCCCCCCTATTTTGAGGGTGCTGGATACAAAAAATCAGATTGTAGGGACACACAGATCACGCAAACACAATTTACAGCATCCGTATGCCCCAAAATTTGCCGTTTTTCACAAAAAAAAAGGCCACAAATGGCCCTTTCTGGTCACATATTGATTTTTTTTGGCTTCGTACAAGCAGTTGAAGGACCCCCCCCCCTATTTTGAGGGTGCTGGATGCAAAAAAGCGAGTTGTATGTACGCACAGACTACGAAAGCACAATCTACAGCATCTGTATACACCAAAATTTGCTATTTTTCATGGAAAAACTGCCAAAATGGCCGTTTCTTGGTCAAAGATTGAGTATTTTGGCCTCAGACAGGCAGTTGCAGAGCCCCCACCCCATTTTGAGGGTGCTGGATGCAAAAGAGCATGCTGTGTGGACACACCGATTGCCCAAACACAATTTACAGCATTCTTATGCCCCAAAATCTGCCATATTTCAACAAAATCGGCGAAAAATAGCCATTTTTTTATCAAAAATTGTTTGTTTTTTTCTAGCCTGAAACAAGCAGTTGACCCACCCCCCCTCCCGATTGGCCGGTGCTCGTTGCAAAAAAGCGAAATACGCCAAAGAACTACATAAAATATGATAGTATGTGCATAAGAATTGGATGAGCGATGAACATTTGAGGTGTTTTTGGCCCTATTTTGCACCGTTTGTGGTCCATTTCCATATGGTTCATAGGTAGGGTTTTGCGTGCCTATCACCGTACACACACATGTTTGGGGCTTAGGTTGAAATTTTTGGGGAACAATGGGGTAGGAGGAACCCCCCCCCCTGCTTTTTTGGGGGTGTATAACTAAAACAAAAGGTTACTTTTGGTCTTTTTGGGTACAAAACCTATTTTCATGGTTTTTTCGTGCCTATACTATACTATACAGGTACACTGGTGTGCAGCACTGTTCTGCTGCACCACCCCAGAGCAGACAAAAATACTCCAAAATAGGCCGAATTCCAGGGTTTTTGAGGGATGGGGAGAAAGCTCGGGTGGGAGGAACCCCCCCATCCCTATTTTGGGGCCGAGAATCCAAAGGAAATTGGAATTTCTGTCGAAAATCCTCTATAGGCAGGTACAATGGTGTGCAGCACTGTTGTGCAGGACCAGCCCAGAGCAGGCAAAAATACCCCAAAATAGGCCAAATTTCAGGGTTTTTGATATTGTTTCACAAAATCCGGGTAGGAGGACCCCCCCCCTATTTTAGTGCTGAAGAAACCAAAAAAATGGGTCATTTCTCTCGAAAAACCCCCTTTTGTCGACTTTTCGAATTTTGGGGGAAAACAGCTGCTAAAATCATCGGTGCTTGGTACCCTTTGCCATGGCTTCCAGAGCCTCCCCCTCCAGGACGGTAGGCGTTCAGGTGCTGGTCGCTTTCTTTCTCCAGCGCCAGCTCCAGGAGTAGCACACATAAATCCTCGTAGGTGAGGGCTCTAGCCTTGCGCTCTGCCGTTGAACGGCACTTGTCCCACAGCTCCCGAGGGAGCTTAGCCACCAACTAGAAAAGCAGGTCGTCGCTGCTGTAGGAACCGGGCTTCAATCGTCCAGCCCAGTGATCCAGGTCAGCCAGTAGCTCAGAACGAAACCTCTAGACGGAAGCTGATTTCACTTAAAAAAACCAAGCATAAGTGATTTTTGCGCAAAAATCCACGTAGTTTGGTTGAATGCACGACACCAAGGCACATCTAAGCAAGGAAACGAAGTTGGATTGCAATCATTATTTACCAATACCATTCTCAATGCGTTCTTGACCTTTCGGGGAGCACTCTAGTACCAAAACCTCTAGACGGAAGCTGATTTCACTTACGAAAACCAAGCATAAGTGATTTTTGCGCAAAAATCACGTAGTTTGGTTGAATGCACGACACCAAGGCACATCTAAGCAAGGAAACGAGGTTGAATTGCAGTCATTGTTTACCCATACCATTCTCAATGCGTTTTTGACCTTTCGGGGAGCACTCTAGTACCCAAACCTCTAGACGGAAGCTGATTTCACTTACAAAAACCAAGGGTAGGTCATTTTTGCGCAAAAATCCACGTAGTTTGGTTGAATGCACGACACCAAGGCACATCTAAGCAAGGAAACAAAGTTGAATTGCAGTCATTGTTTACCCATACCATTCTCAATGCGTTCTTTACCTTTCGGGGAGCACTCTAGTACCCAAACCTCTAGACGGAAGCTGATTTCACTTACAAAAACGAAGCATTAGTTATTTTTGCGCAAAAATCCACGTAGTTTGGTTGAATGCACGACACCAAGGCACATCTAAGCAAGGAAACGAAGTTGAATTGCAATCATTATTTACTCATACCATTCTCAATGCGTTTTTGACCTTTCGGGGAGCACTCTAGTACCCAAACCTCTAGACGGAAGCTGATTTCACTTACAAAAACCAAGCATCAGTGATTCTTGCACAAAAATCACGTAATTTGGTTGATTGCACGACACCAAGGCACATGTAAGCAAGGAAACTCAGTTCAATAGTTTACCCATACCATTCTCAAGCGTCACCTTTCGGGCAGCAATAGTATCCAAACCTCTAAACGGCAGCTGCGGCACCTTATTATTTTCCATTTGGACGGCTGTAGTGATTAGTGATCTAACAGTATTAGCTATTAAACTAAGTAACCGATTAAACTTATTAAAAAGCTGACGTAAAATCTGCGCAAGCGGCAGGCAGAAGCGGCAGAAGCTGCGGAAGCGGCAGGGCGATCAGTAAAATCAGTTTTGTGACCAAGGGTCAGCTTAAGGATGATGGTGGCAACCGCCCTGAAAATTTCGCGGTCTAAAAACCACCGTCCACCGACACCAGTTGAATTTCTTTTTTTTTTGTCCACTACCCGTAATGAATGCGGTCCCCCCCCACTAAAGAAGATCCCTACCAGGACCGGCCCCCGCTGTGCCCCTTCCGCCTGTAACCCCTGCTGACTTGCTCCTGATCAACGATTGGATTTATCAAAATCCAGGGTCCAAAATCCAAAAATATAGAAAATAAAATCCTCCTTCAACCCTGAACAGCAACCAGATCCCACAAATACAGCAATAACCCAATCCACAATCCAATATACGCTGCGGGCTTCCGTTCAGCACACCGGTCGTCCCACGGTGGTGGGCATGTACAAGAATTGCACCAAGAGAAAAGCCCTGAAATTGGCATATGAAAACAAATAAAGCAAAGTTGGGGAAAGAGGTAAACATACACAGACTCAGCCATAGACCCCTCATTCCCTGGACTCAAGACCTTCCCTTGACTCACCAACATGATGCCCTGAACCCAGTCAAGTCAGATGGCTAAATGCCAAGTGTCAAAAGTCACTACACAAACCCCAAAAATGTGTTCACTCCCAAGCCTATAAATCCTAGCCCAATAGGGGAGGTGGCGTGTCATGGCCTAGAGTGGCACTCAGGACCATGCCCTATCCTCACATATACTTGGTTGGACTTGGAATCGAATGGGCTCAGAGATTTGCCCCATGAGTTTGAACTCATAACATGCCAAAAACTGCCAATTCACACCATATTGGCCATATATCAAATATATGCTCAAAATTGAAGTTACCACTTATCCGAAGGCTCAAAGCATGCATGGAATCAAAGTCTAGTATTCATGGAGGATAGAGACCGAAGGTCAATGCCCATGTACATCCCCATCTTACCCTCGAAACCCCTTCGGATATGGGCGCCACACACTGCCCAAGTCAGCCCATGATCTTGAGACCAATTCTTGTAATCCTTCGTGCGCCAAGCCAAATGGAGTACGTGATCCGGCATATGGTGGTGTTCAACTCCAAAGCATATGCCAACATATGAACAACATACCATGGTTGGACTCTCCAAAGGCTTCTTGCTGTTTCCCGACCAGGTAAGTACACAAAACGCAAAAATGAGCAAAAACTGAGGTCAAAAACATGAAAATATGTCCAAATACAAAGTTGTCATGATAGTATATCTCTATGCTCACCCATGATATCCGCGCATGGTTCAAAACACAAATGATTAGAACCATTTGCCAACATTTCCCCCACTTGGATCCCAAGTCAGGCGCATGGAGATACCTTCGCCACTCATATCTACATGCCCCATGAAAATGGGACTGCACTCATGCATCTCTTTGCCACACATACCATGAGCAGTACATATGCGGTAGACTTAGTCTAGCGCTTTGAATTCCACAATTGGGACATGGGCAAAGCCCTTGTCACGTGTGGCTCCCCATTTCTTCGGCCACACGAAGATATATAACATGGGCGTGAGCATATCAAGACAATACTACCAATATCACACGTAGCCCTTAAAATAGGCTCCCACAATGGTATGCCATGCCCCTCCATGGTCATAACTTTGGGTTAAATGGACGTGGGAACCTAATGAAAGATGCTATGCAACCGCAAGACTCATGCGCTACACTCGAAAGTCATAATATCAAGTCCGGACACATGGTCCACAAGTTATAAACAAGTTTCTACCATTTTGACCATGATCCTATGATACAATGAGTGTGTGTGACGACTTAAGGTGTTGGACCCTCATAAAAATAAGTTGAGACTAAGGCGCTTGCAACGCAACCTTTCTTGTTCTCTTTCCTCACACTCGCGCGTAGATATGGCCCTTCAAAGTGGTCCCACGATTCACTCTTGTTTCCCTTATATCTCCAAGTCAAATGGGTGGCAAGTATAAGGGAAACCTGATTTGGGCATAGGGAAAGGAGTATGACCACTCGAAGAAGACCAAATCCAGTGCGGCGATGTCGAAGTCGAAAATCAGATTTCGACATCGCGAAAAATTCAAATTAAAATTCCGAGTGCATATTTAGAAAACTGCGGAAGCAACGAACCCTTTACTGATGAAATCTGACCCTTCATCGGGGTTTCCGCAAAAATATCTGGAAATAACAGTTAACCAATCGGTTACCGCAAAATCGCAAGCCAACTGACAGTCGCCGATACATTGACCATCAGAACGGAAGGCTCAAAACTTACGGAAACATTATGATAAAAAAACCCTGTTGATTCCTGATATTCCGATATATAAATCTCTGCTGGTGGCGCCTCGGTACTGAATATTGCCGCTCATAGCCAGAATGGCCAAACCTATCACACTATCACATCGGGTTAGGTCAGGTGGATGGGAGAGTATGATATCAGCCAATGGCGACTTGCCGGCACATAGATACACACCCCAAGTGGCCCCAAGATGGCCACGGGGGTCCGAACCGGCTTCACCCCCCTTCTCAGAGCGTTGTTACCGCTCGGAAGTCATTGAAGAGAGGACGGGAGGACCCCAATGGGCTCCAAACCCCCCCCCACCATGTCTCAAGGACACATGGAGGCTCCTCACATGTCGTAGGCGTCCACCACGCCCCAAGGGAGGGGTGAGGACACTGATAATCGGTGCCCTACGCCATATCCGGTCTCCTCTTGATCTACAACATGGACCAAGGGGATCAAAGATAGAGAAACGTCGTCGGTCGACCTAAATAAGTATACCACAATGAAATATATATGTGGAGATCGAGTGAAGGGGGTAGATGGCCAATCAAGGCCCAAAAATCCCCGGATGAACGCCCTCACCCGTCTCCCAAGCAGAGAAGCAAACAAAAATGCCATAGGGGATCCATTACGGTGCTACAGCAGCAACTAAATGGACCAACACGTCCTTGACATCCAAAGAAATATTCTTTTTCTTCAGATAGTCCATCCAGACCGTGGTATACCTCGGCACGAAAGTGCTCGGAGGCTCCCACGAATCCCTGGATGCGGCGAATGCCTCCCAACAGACTTTATAAAGCCTTCCCCCAGGCGTCCCCGGGTCCGGCTTGTCCGCCAGGATCTTCTCAGCGGTGAAGTTGTCGTCCTCACCCTCGTCGTCCGAATCCACATCGCCGGCCGTGAACTCGAAGGTGACGGGACGTCCGCTGGGATCTGGTGCTCGGGGACGAAGCTGGGTATGGTCGCGGTCCAGGATCTTGTTATCCCCCACACGAACCGCATACACATCCTGCCCGACCTTCCGCACGATTACCCCCGGCACATACCAAGATGCCTGCCGATGCCTGGACAGGACATCCTTGTGGTGCCGCTCCAGCCACACCGTGTCTTGGAGAGCATACTTCTGTACCTTTCCCTGCTTGAAGTACTTGGCCCTCTTCTCATGCTCGTCCTGAAGTGCCTTGCACACCTTGGCCGCCGTGTCGTCCGCCTCAGCCATCATAGCGTTCGCATCCCGGGCCACTTTGCCATGGTTCAACCACGGGAGAGTGCGTGACACTCGATCCCGTAGGAACAGGATACGATGGGGCGACAGTCCAGTGGGTCCCGGAAGGTCGTGATACGCCTGGAGCACTCTCCACAGCGAGTTATACCAGTTCCGGCCCGGTTCATCAATGTGCAGCTGGCGGAACTTCTCGAACATCTGCCGACCGGCCACCTCAGCACCGCCATTGGACCGGCTGAGGTACGCCACGGTCTTGGCGTGCCGAATCCCCATGTGCTTGCACATCGTCTTGAACCACGTCCCCACGAATTGACTGCCCCGATCGCTGCAGATGACAGCTGGGACATCAAAAATCGTCAGCCAATGCCTGATCATGGCATTAGCGACGGTCTTGGCCTGCAGCCCCACTCCATGCTTGTCCTTCTTGTCCTTCTTCTTGGACTTCTTGCCCGGGACTGCCACGATATACCCGCTGTGCCTGTCCACCGCTAGGATGATACAATCATATGTCTCTCCTTCCACGGTGACCTCCGGCATGGCGAACACATCCATGGCCACGGAACGCGTAGGGGCCTCCGGTATAGCCGTGTACACCGGGCTGCCCGCTGTGGAGTGGTTGGGGCTCTTCGTGGCCCGACACACGGCGCAGTCGCTGCAGTACTTGTTTAGGATGGCGTAGTACCCCGGTGGGAACTTGAAGCGCCACTCCAGGTCCTGCTGCATCTCGTCCCGACCAGGATGCATGAGCTGGGCGTTATGCCAATGGTCAATGAGCTCCTCCACTCGGTTCCCAGTGACCAGTAGCTTGTCCTTGAGGAACAGTTTGTCCCCATCCTCGGTCAAGCCCTCAGGCCACTCGTTGTCCGACGGGGCGCTCACGGCATTCCAGTACTTGCTCCAGTGCTCTGATGCCGCGTAGTCATCCGACCAGTCCTCTGTGAGCACCGACCTGACTAGCTCTACAGGGGCCACCATCCATTGCTCGAGGGTTTCCTCTCGAATAGCTTGGACTCGGGCGCCCCGGAACTTGGCCAGGTCTGTACGGTTTGCCATCACCACAAAACACTTGACCCCCTCTTGCTCCATGGCCTTCTCCATCTCGATGATGCGCTTGGCCTCCTCGGTCTCCTCGGCGTCGCCATGGCTGGATATGTCCATCCACGCCTTGCCCGCGGGGTAGGCCCAGCGACTGAGGCAATCTGCCACAGTGTTGTCCTTCCCCGGGACGTACACGACGCTGAGGTCGAACTTGGCGAACGTCTCGTGCCATCGGGCCCTCCTAGCCGCTGGTCCTGAGGGGGTGTCGACATGCTCCTTGTGCCAGCTCTGTAGGGACTGGTGGTCCGTGCAAACCACCACCGGCTGCAGTCCGATGTGGCCAGACCACTTCCTGAGCGCACATACAATGGCGTATGTCTCCTTCTCCCTCGCGGTCCATGTTCGGCGTTGACCCTCGGCCAGGATCCTGCTCCAAAACGCGACGGGAACATGAGTCCCGTCGTCCCGGACTTGCTCGAGGACTGCCCCTACAGCACAGTCCGAGGCGTCCGTCCGTAGCACAAATCCCTTGTCCGGGTCCACCAAGAATAGTCCCAGCTGCCCCAGGAGTCGCTCCTTCAGGCGGCTGAACGCATCTTCGGCCTCAAGGGTCCAGGCAAGCCTCTTCTTGCTCCCCTTCTGGCCATCGAACTTGCCCACTTGCAGCATCTTGTGCAGCGGCCCCGACAGTTCTGCATACATCCGGACATAGCCCAAATAGTAGTTGCAGAACCCCATGAAGGATCGGAGTTCGCAGATGGTCTGGGGCTTCTCCCAGTGGTGCGGGGACGCCAGCTTCCCAGGCATGGGACGGCGTTGCCCGTGACCAACCACGTGACCCGCGAACTCCACTTCCTTCACGAAGAGTGAGGCTTTGGTGGGCTTGCACACCATGTTGTGCTTGTCCAACTCGCTGAGCACTCGGCGCAAATCCTTCTCATGCGCTTCGATGAGCTCGTCCTCAGTCATGTCCTCTGTGCCGGACCCGATGATGATGTTATCCACAACAGGGTCGGCACACTCCCGGACTGGACCGAGTAGGTCCTCCATCATGCGCTGGAAAGCGGCGTTGCCATTCTAGGCGCCCATAGGCACCACTTTCCACTGCATGGGCCCCAGCAGCGTCGACATCGCTGTGCAGGGCCTGGGGTCCGGGTGTAGCGGCATCTGGTGATAACCGTATTTCAGGTCCAACACTGTGAAAATCCGCTTTTTCTGTTGTTTTTGGAGGATGGAGTCGATCAGGGGAAGCGAGTACGAGTCGTGCTCGGTCTGCTCGTTCAAACCTCTGTAATCAACCACCAACCTCCACTCGCCCTTCTCCCTCTTGGGCACGATGAAGGCTGGGCTGGCCCACTCACTGTTGGAGGGTTCGATCCATCCCCGCTCAATGAATTCGGCCAACAGCTTCTTCATGGCCTCGGCCCGATCGCCCTGAAGTTGGTACTCCCGATGACGATAGATCTTGGGGTTCGGCTTCAGCTTGATCCTCGCTGTGCCAAACCTCCCACGATCTGGAGGGTTCTTGTTGGCGACGCCACTGAATAGCCGCGGATAGGCTTTGATCAGCCTCTCCTTGAGCTCGACGACCTTCGGGTTCTCCTGGGCCTCTTCAGCCGCTTGCTTCGGTATCGATACAACCGACCGCAGTGCGGTATAGGCCTCTTCCGGGTCCGAATCCGACTTCTCCTCGTCCGATATGCCGTCTTCATCGTCGTGGGGTGCACTTCCCACCGATAATCTTCGAACATTTGCGGCTTCGGGCTGGTTCTTGTCGCTATCGGCACCCATTCTTGGAAAATCCCATGTCGGCGGGTCCGACCCAACCGGACCATCATATTGGTCCGCGATGTGATCCATGACCCTCGCCACAAACTCATCCTTCTCGTACTTGGCGGTGACCAACATCTTGTCATCCCACCAATGCGGAGATGTGACCATGGTCCGCCTCTTCTTGGCTGCCAGACAGTGGTGCATCCCCATTCGCATGTAGTTGACGACGTCGTCGATCTCGGAGTGGGACAGGATGTCAATGCCATCCACTGGCTGATCGGTCCCCTCCTTGGGCTCAAAGATGACCTTCATGGGCACCGCCTCCACCCTACGGATGAATGCTTCATCACCCGTGGGCTGGGATTGCGCCCCATCCACCAGAAAGGCTTGGTACCCCACGCTTGACCCAGGGAGGGCATTGATACACCCTTGGCGTCGATGAACAACTCCTCCTCTGGCCCGAATGACATCTCATTCAGGGTGATGGAGTCCAGCGTCGACTTGAGACCCTCCAGCGGACATGGGGTGGATCCTATGCCGGTTATGACCAGGATCCCCTTCGCCTTATCCGCGACGATCTTCTCCACCGTACGTCTGGTGTTATCCAGGGAGCCATGCCAATACATGGGTCCCCACTCCTTCAAACCCCAATGCCTATGCCAGGCTGAGTCCCCTCGATGCCAATGCCTCCTACACTTCCGCAAAAGTGGGGCATCCCGGGAAGCGAAGACGTCCGTCTCGGGCGCTTCGGCTCCCAGCGTCTGGATCATCCTGGCATACACCTGCGGGGCCATTCCATACTCCGTGAGCTGAACTCCACGGTCTCCTCTGGACTTGGCACCCACAGCTTGCACCGCTTGGACGATCCGATCCTCTTCCTCGGCATTCCATTGGGATGATCCGCATGCATAGTCCGTGGACAGCCATGTGAGGCATTCATCATCCTCCTGGACCAGCGTTGCACGATGAGGAAGGGCTCCAATGGCGTTTGCTACCATGAAGTCATACCCCATGATCATATCCCAATCTGTAATGTCGGCCACATAGAAGTTCCCGGATAGAGTGCTTCTCTTCGCCAGATCAGGGCGGTTCAAGCGCTCATGTTTCCAGAATTCCATACTGATAGTGGCCTCATGGGTGCCCCCACCCATGATCTCTCCGTTGGCGACCTTCAAGCGGACCGGTCTCCGGCTGGGCTGCAGGAGTTCCTCCCTGAACAACCCTCTCCGGACCAGGCTCACCTGGGCACCCGTATCCACCAACACATCCACCACCTTCTCCTCTCGTCCGCACCGTACTCGCACTTTCAAGTGCAACTGCCGCTCATCGCCATGAGGTGTATGGACGACTCTCACGGCATGCACCTCTAGCACGTCCGGGTGCATCAGGACTTCAAGGGTATGGTCACCGATGGTGTAGATCTTGGGTTGGTCCTGCCCGTCCACGAGGCTCTCCGTGGTCGCTCCTTCCTTCTTGCCATGTCCCGTACCCACATGTACTTCCCTTGGCAGGGCGCTCCAGGGGTTGGGAGTGGCGAAACACAGTGGTTTTGGCTCTTCCGGAGCCTTCTTCGGCATCCGATGTGCCTCTGATTCCTCAGGGATTCCACTGATTTTCGGAGGAGAGACCTCCGAGGTCCCACTCCCGTGCGGGCTCCTCTAGACTTGACTTCCCGCAGCCCCTTCCAGCTGCGATCCGCGGGGACTTTGTCCACCACGCTGCTGGGCTTTGAGTTCCTCCAACGTCCTCAACATGTCCTCAGCAACTTCCTCGATCGACCTGACTTGTCGGTCTTGGCCAGGTCCACCACCATAGCCTCTTCCTCCGCCTTTTCCTTGGCCTTTGCCTTGGCCTTTTCCCCCGTCTCCGCCCTGCGCCTTCCAATCGGAAATCCGCTGCTCCTTGGGCCTCTTCTCGGGGTGAGCGGCGAAGTAGGCCTTCTTGTCCGCCTCATACACCTTGCACTGACGGTGGTCATGTGCATGGTTGTTTCGCTTGCCATAACAGACCCAGCACCCGTCGTGCTGAGACCTGTACTCCCGGAAAGAGAGCGGTGGGTTCCCGATCCTCCTTGGCTCTTTGCCCTTCTTGGGTCCCACCCGGCTCAATCTGGACCGATCCTGCCCATGGTCCCTCACGTTGTGCGCCACAAACGCGAAGAAATGGGCCTCCTCGTGATCCTCCCGGGACCAGTGGTCTTGGCCACTTCCACTACCATCCTCCGCGGAGTTGGCCGTGTCCTCCTGGATCTCCCGATGATGGCGGTCTTCCCGGTGGCCTCGTTGTCCATGACCATGTCGATCCTGCACGTGGGCCTCGTTCTTCGCATCGAGCTTCAACTTCACCGTGATGTACTTCACGATCTCGTCCAGGCTCATGCGGACGAAGATGACCAGCATCCTCAGCGGCTCTCCGCGCCTCCACTCCACGTTGTTGAGGCGCAGCAACCTTTGCCCCATGGAGTCTCCAAATACCTCCACATACACGGCGTTCTTCAGTCCCAACATCCGGTTGGGCTCGCCCAGGTTCCTCCTGAAGAACTCCATGATACCCGCATGGGTATCCTCTGCCGCCATGATCCTCACCGCCACGCGCTTCTTCGCTCTCTTCTTTTCCTCGTCCTCCACTCTCCTCTTTCAGTGGCCGGGGAGGACGTCCTTCAGCAGGTGGCGGATCTCGCTGGACTTGTTCCAGTCCTCCACCAGCTTGAGGCTCCGTCGGTACTTCCGCAGGTACCAGTTCCACTCCCGAACCCGCAACTCACCGCGGTCCAGCTGCAGCGGGATGGACCACAAATCCTCCAGCTTCTGATTCGGAGCGTCCACCCGCTCCTCATCCTCCAACCACTGGAGGCGGGCGCGCTCCGTACCGATCAGTCTCTCCCGGATCTGATCCCGCAGCTCCTCCTTCAGGTCCTGCGCCAGCCGGTGTGGGAATGTCCGGCATACCCACTTGTCCCGCGGCGCTCCCCGCATCTCACCGACGACCTCCTCGGCGAAGTCCTCCCAATCCAGGATGAAGTCGTCCAGGTTGGAGGGGTTGCCATCATAGTAGGGGATTTTGATTCCCCTGAGGTCGTCAATCCTGATGGCGTCTCCGACGTCACCAGCCACCACTCCACCGAGACGGATACCACCTGTGGCCGGGGGGTGTGAGTACACTCCCCGTACATCCCTCTCCTCCATGGAGTGCGGTCCAGTTGGGCCTGAACCCATGGGGTTTGGAATGCGGGAAGGACTTGCTCCATCGGCCGTCCATATCCCCGTATTGGGGTCCTTCGCCCACAGGTTTCCGCTTGGATGACCTCGATCATTTCCGTCGGCGCTTCCCATGTTTCGCCCCTGCATGGTCTGGCTCTGGATCTCCTCTTCCGCATAAACTGCATAGGCAGTCGTAGTGATCCGTAGATCCTGGGCGGCATGGGACATCTGTACCGTCAGGCCCCTCGGGTCCGTGGTTACGTGCCCTTCCCGCATGGACCCAGCCGGTACCGTGTGTTCCCCGAGCATTGTGGATTCGCTGAACATGGGAACAGACGGCAGCGCACCCGGGTCAACACGCGGAGGCGCGTAGGGTGCCTCTGCCGGGCCGCCCATGGGTTTATCCATGGCGCTCCGGAGGGTCTTAGCCCGCTCCACCAGCTCTGCCGCTGCTGGCTTTGCCGGGAGCTCCGGACCCGAAGTGAGGGGCTGTAGCTCCTCTAGCCTTTTCAGGCGTCCCGACATGTCCTCCACCAGGTGGAGGAGGCTGTCCACCACTCGCTGCTGCTTCTCCAGGGCCAGCTCCAGATTTCCCCGGTACCGGTCCTGTTCCGCTCGCAGCTCCGTCATGTCTCTCTCCGCGGCCGACTGGTCATCCAGGATCTCCGCGACGTCCTCCTCTAGACCGTCCTTCGCGTTGTCCAGGCGGTCGAGACGATGCACGACGGCGTCCATCCCAATCTTTGGGTACTTGCCCATGAGGAAGGACACGTGCTCGCAGTGGCACTCAGCGTGCTTTGCACCTGATCCAGCGCATCCGTCGGTTCCCGGCGCCTCAGACTCATCGCCCATGGGCGTATCGCCTGTGGGGTCCATCTCTGATCCCGTGTGCCGGGGCACAGGTGCCGTCCCGGCCCTGGCTGGCCTCTCCAAGCCCTGGGCGTCGTGCTTCAGGGCGGGCTCGGGGGCCGTATGCGCCCTGGCGGTCGGCGCGGACATCTCCTCCGACTCCGAGGGGAAGCAAGTCCGATAGCCATCGGAGTGCCCCTCGGATTCCCACAGCCTGACCAGGCTGGGGTCCGTATCCATAGCCCTGGCGTCCCCTGCCGCGGGCTTGGGTGACCCGCGCTTCCGGTAGCGCCGGGCCCGTCCTCCACTGCTGCCTGAATGGCAGGCCTCCTCAGAGTCCTCCGCGGCGGAGCGGAGGTTGCATGCCTTTCGGCAGCGACACTCACACATGGAGACCAGGTCCTCCATGTCAAGTCCTCCTCTTCCCGAACGTCGTACTTCTCTTAGGGCTTCCACTTCCGGCGTGGTCTCCACCGAGTCCACAATCCGCACCCGGGGCGTACTTGGGCAGGGCTCATAGGGGCCCAAGTCCCCGGGTCGGCGGTAGGTGGGGGCAGCAGGTACGCCTCTGCTACCATAAAGAAGGTCCCTACCAGGACCGGCCCCCGCTGTGCCCCTTCCGCCTGTAACCCCTGCTGACTTGCTCCTGATCAACGATTGCATTTAATAAAATCCAGGGTCCAAAATCCAAAAATATAGAAAATAAAATCCTCCTTCAACCCTGAACAGCAACCAGATCCCGCAAATACAGCAAAAACCCAATCCACAATCGAAAATACGCTGCGGGCTTCTGTTCAGCACACCGGTCGTCCCACGGTGGCGGGCATGTACAAGAATTGCACCAAGAGGAAAGCCCTGAAATTGGCATATGAACACAAATAAAGCAAAGTTGGGGAAAGAGGTAAACATACACAGACTCAGCCATAGACCCCTCATTCCCTGGACTCAAGACCTTCCCCTGACTCACCAACATGATGCCCTGAACGCAGTCAAGTCAGATGGCTAAATGCCAAGTGTCAAAAGTCACTACACAAAGCCCAAAAATGTGTTCACCACCATGCCTATAAATCCTAGCCCAATAGGGGAGGTGGCATGTCATGGCTTAGAATGGCCCCCAGGACCATGCCCTACCCTCACATATACTTGGTTGGACTCGGGGTCAAATGGGCTTAGAGATATGCCCCATGAGTTTGAACTCATAACATGCCAAGAACTGCCAATTCACACCATATTGGCCATATATCAAATATATGCTCAAAATTGAAGTTACCACTTATCCGAAGGCTCAAAGCATGCATGGAATCGAAGTCTAGTATTCATGAAGGATAGAGACCAAAGATCAATGCCCATGTACATCCCCACTTTACCCTCGAAACTGCTTCAGATATGGGCTCCACGCACTGCCCAAGTCAGCCCATGATCTTGAGACCAATTCTTGTAATCCTTCGTGCGCCAAGCCAAATGAAGTACGCGATCCGGCATATGGTGGTGTTCAACTCCAAAGCATATGCTAACATATGAACAACATACCATGGTTCGACTCCCCATAGGCTTCTTGCTGTTTGCCGACCAGGTAAGTACACAAAACGCAAAAATGAGCAACAATTGAGGTCAAAAACATGAAAATATGTCCAAATACAAAGTTGTCATGATAGTATATCTCTATGCTCACCCATGATATCCGCGCATGGGTCAAAACACAAATGATTGGAACTATTTGCGAACAATTCCCCCACTTGGATTCCCAATTGGGCGCATAGAGATACCTTCGCCACTCATATCTACATGCCCCATGAGAATGGGAGTGCACTCATGGAGGTAGGTAGGTAGGTATCTTCGGGAGCTCGGGATGCCTCCTTTGACGGTGCAGGAAGAAGGTCTTACCAAGGGGACGTCCTGTCCCTCCCACTGCCCTATGTTAGGTGCCTCTTGAGCCGCTCCCGCATGTGCTTGGGAAGGCATTGTCGCGGCCACCCGGTCCATGTGTCCCAGGTGGGAGGGTGTCCCCACATGTGTCCATGAGTAGGGCCACATGCCCCCTCCTTCGGGCGGCAGCTCTGGGGGCTGCCCAGCCGTGTGGAGTATCTCTCACCACAAGGGGTCTTGCTCCCGCTTGTCTACCGTACGACCGCCTCACCCTTGTGGCTTGAGTTGCGGGGCCGCTCCGCTTGGCAGGCGACCCCCTCCTGGACTGTGTACCGGCTCGCCTGTCACCGGTTGCATCCATGGCTCCGGGTGACGTTTGCCATGGTCCCCGATGCAGCCTGGCCGGGCTCGGACCAGCAGCCTTGGAGTACCGCTCCTGCCACTGGCCCGGTGGGTCGGCTGGGTCGCCCCAGTGTGTCCGACCCATGGGGTGTTGGTTCTTTCCTGTCCCCCGGCCGCCCTACGTGTGTGCGGCGTCCTGGGCCTCCCGGCTCCTGTTCACCGGTGTGCCTGCTCGGTGTGTTGTGTTGCGTGTGCGGCGTCCTGGGCCTCCCGGCTCCTGTTCACCGGTGTGCCCGCTCGGTGTGTTGTGTTGCGTGTGCGGCGTCCTGGGCCTCCCGGCTCCTGTTCACCGGTGCGCCCGCTCGGTGTGTTGTGTTGCGTGTGCGGCGTCCTGGGCCTCCCGGCTCCTGTTCAACGGTGCGCCCGCTCGGTGTGTTGTGTGGCGTGTGCGGCGTCCTGGGCCTCCCGGCTCCTGTTCACCGTTGTGCCCGCTCGGTGTGTTGTGTTGCCTGTGCGGCGTCCTGGGCCTCCCGGCTCCTGTTCACCGGTGCGCCCGCTCGGTGTGTTGTGTTGCGTGTGCGGCCTTGGCCTCCCGGCTCCTGTTCACCGGTGTGCCCGCTCGGTGTGTTGGGTTGCGTGTGCGGCGTCCTGGGCCTCCCGGCTCCTGTTCACCGGTGCGCCCGCTCGGTGTGTTGTGTTGCGTGTGCGGTGTCCTTGGCCTCCCGGCTCCTGTTCACCGGTGTGCCCGCTCGGTGTGTTGTGTTGCGTGTGCGGCGTCCTGGGCCTCCCGGCTCCTGTTCACCGGTGTGCCCGCTCGGTGTGTTGTGTTGCGTGTGCGGCGTCCTGGGCCTCCCGGCTCCTGTTCACCGGTGTGCCCGCTCGCCGTGTTGTGTTGCGTGTGCGGCGTCCTGGGCCTCCCGCCCTTCGCCACTCATATCTACATGCCCCATGAAAATGGGAGTGCACTCATCGATCTCTTTGCCACACATACCATGAGCAGTACATATGCGGTAGACTTAGTCTAGCGCTTTGAATTCCACAATTGGGACATGGGCAAAGCCCTTGTCACGTGTGGCTCCCCATCTCTTCGGCCACACGAAGATATATAACATGGGCGTGAGCATATCAAGACAATACTACCAATATCACACATAGCCCTTAAAATAGGCTCCCACCATGGTATGCCATGCCCCTCCATGGTCAAAACTTTGGGTTAAATGGACGTGGGAACCTAATGAAAGATGCTATGCAACCGCAAGACTCATGCGCTACACTCGAAAGTCATAATATCAAGTCCGGACACATGGTCAACAAGTTATAAACAAGTTTCTACCATGTTGACCATGATCCTGTGATACAACGAGTATGTGTGACGACTTAAGGTGTTGGACCCTGATAGAAATAAGTTGAGACTAAGGCGCTAGCAACGTAACCTTCCTTGTTCTCTTTCCTCACACTCGCGCGTAGATATGGCCCTTCAAAGTGGTCCCACGATTCACTTTTGTTTCCCTTATATCTCCAAGTCAAATGGGTGGCAAGTATAAGGGGAACCTGATTTGGGCATAGGGAAAGGAGTATGACCACTCGAAGAAGACCAAATCCAGTGCGGCGATGTCGAAGTCGAAAATCCGATTTCAACATCGCGCAAAATTCAGATTGAAATTTCGAGTGCATATTTAGAGAATTGCGGAAGCAACGAACCCTTTACTGATGAAATCTGACCCTTCATCGGGGTCTCCGCCAAAATATCTGGAAATAACAGTTAACCAATCGGTTACCGCAAAATCGCGACGCAACTGACAGTCGCCGATACATTGACCATCAGAACGGAAGACTCAAAAATTACGGAAACATTATGATAAAAAAACCCTGTTGATTCCTGATATTCCGATATATAAATCTCCGCTGGCGGCGCCTCGGTACTGAATATTGCCGCTCATAGCCAGAATGGCCAATCCTATCACACTATCACATCGGGTTAGGTCAGGTGGATGGAAGAGTATGATATCAGCCAATGGCGGCTTGCCAGCACATAGATACACACCCCACGTGACCCCGAAGATGGCCACAGGGGTCCGAACCGGCTTCACCACAGCAGTGACCGACCCCCCCAGCCCCCCCCCACTTGATCCCCTCTCCTTCCGCTAACCCAGACCTTCACCTGATTCTAATCCACGCCGGTCGATGATTCAGTCTCTTCCTCGCTATAAATACCCAGTCCAGTTGAATTGGTTTCCCCTGACCATCTCGATGTGAGTGTGGGGCCTTGGCCGGGCCGTAAATGTTGCTTTGTGTTAAAAAAGGCTTTTTTCAGAGCGCCGAGTGTCCGCCCGCGTAAACATATGATACCATGTGATCAAGTCAAGGGTGCCTGTAATGTCAGTCCAGGAGAGGTGCCTGGCTGATTCGTAAATTCTACCATCATTACCTGGCATTGGAGGGGCAATGGACTGCTCCTTGCGCGAGGCCTCGCACAAGGAGCTGTCCAGTGCCCCGAAAAATGCATCTTTTGGACCCATTGGGACCACAAAAAGGGCCAAAATTCGTGACATAAGAGTTCTCTTGGTGTTTCACAAATGGCTTGATTTTTGTGCAAGCCAAAGAATGGTTTTTTCGGTGTTTTTTGAGGCCCTGTATTTCGGGCACTGTCTGTCATTTTATATCATGCGACTTGAGCCGCCTAAGCATGTGGTCCTTACTATTTGAGCTTTTTTTGTCAGACTGTAGCAAAGCTGCAAACAGCCCAGCGGACCTGAAGGTGCTGCCAAGTGGCACGACGTTGGGACACTCAGAGCACCCAGTGTAGAGTTCCGGCGGTCTGCAACCAATGTGAAGGGTGGGGACAGGGAAAGGAGTCAGACTTTGTTTTTTTCTTTCATGCCAACTACGATTCTCCGTTTCAAAAAAGAAAGGAGTACTGCAGTTAGTCTGTGTGCAAGTTTGCAAGGGTTCAGGGGCAGAGGTACAATTGTTCTTCGACTGCAGAGGCAAATGAAAAGAAACAATTGGAAAGGCAATTGGCCTTTTACGAAAAGAAACTAAGGGGTCGTGCATTGCAATGCCAAACGTGCCGCAGTTGAAATCATTTTGGCAAGTGATAAGGAAGAAGAGAGCAAAATGTTTGAGAAGCAACAAGAGTTCGAATCACTTTGGCAAAGAAGAAGGAAACATGGGAAATAGCTGCGAGAAGTAGATAGTATTTTCAACCAAAACAGAAAAGTGTTGAAAAGCGCTAGTAACAATTTGGGAAATTCTTTTTTTTGTCGAAACTGAGATAAGAGCCTTCTGTTGAAAAGGAAGCCTAGTATGAAGTTTTAGTGTTAAAACTGGCAGCTTGAGAGGTACCCGGTCTGAAATTCTGGTGCCAAAATGTCCAAAAATGGCAAGGTGCCTAAATTTAAAGCGTATGAAATTGTTGTCCCCCCAGTAGCTTTGATCTTGGTGGTATCTCACTCCAACTGTTTGTCATGAGCCATTTTTGTTTGCCATTCGAAAAAATGGCGCACGAGACGGGGTAGATTCATATTGCTTGCCGTCCGGCCACGTTGTTCTGATTTCTTTTTCACACATCCGAGGTCATTAGGTTCAATTCATTTTTGACGTGTCAGATTTTGGTGGCTCATGTGTCCTTGATTGCAGGCAGAATCAAGTGCAATCTGCGATCCCTTTTGAATAAAAAAGATACGTACAATTCCATTTCTCACAGTGTCGAACCGCGGTTACATTTCGTTCAAAGAGACACCGTAACAACGCATCTCAATGTTTTCGCAACAAGACATTGCACTGATGCTTTGTGTGTGCTACGATGATTTGTAAGTTTTTTTCTACCTGATTTCAAAAGCAGGAATATGATGGTACATGTTTGCAAATTCAGTGGAATCCGTATCCGCATCTGTATGCATAGTATGCTTTCAAAGATGTACGCATTTGTACACTGAACTGGCGTTCATGTAGCATGTAGATGTGCTACTGGAAATTAAAAGTTAGGCAGATGATGATTTGTTTCTGTTTTTGTGACCAAGGCTCAACAGCAACATAACTGAAAACACAGCCTGAGATGAAGCGGCAGAGAAAAAGGTTTTGAACTAGGTATTCCAAGGCTTTACAATGATTGGGTGGCTGATGGTTGTCCATACATTGCTGGTTTCGTGAACGTTTTCAGTGTCAGCGGAATGCAACAAGAACAAATCAAAGCAGTGTACGTAGTTTGATTATGAAACAACTTCATCCAAAGGATTGACATATTCATTCATTTCAAGTTATGACTGCTCTATGTTTGGATGTGTTCTCATTCCTTGTGAAAACTTGTGTTTTGATTGCAAGGTGAGCATTTCTAAACGAAACGAAGACATTTTCACATAATTTGATGAAATGGGATAATGATGGATCAAAGCGGAGGTGAATGGAACAAATTGTCAAAAGAAGGGCGAATAGTTGACCTTTTTTGCAAGCAAAGTCCAAGGCGATTGAGGCGGGGCGACAAGCAGTTGCGGCTGCCCGGCATCTGTACAGTAGCCTTTTTTGCACTGTGTGTCCCCGCGTTACCCCCGGGGCACTGGGGGGGCCCGTCTGTGGTAGCTTACAAAAGTAGATTAAGAGGAGTGTCATCAATCTATGTAACTTGAGTAAGTACACTTGATGCTGTTGCGCTGTGGGATCAGGGATCCGGTGTCAACCTGATCGGGACGAATTGCCTGCACCAAGTACTTTTGCGTATCACCAAGGGAGCCTGAGGGGATCCTGGGGGATGTCCTTCTTCCGGGCTACTCGCTGTGCTTTTTCAGTGGCAAAAAGGGCGGGAGCCATCAGGCTTCTTGCCGCATGATTTTGGTACTGAGAAAACGCTGTCAGCTTTACCTTGGGGGAACGCTCAGCACACCCGAGAAATTCCGTTTCTTGGGAATGCAGGAGCAATCAGGAGCGCAGCGACACAGTGAAGGACGGAGCGTCATGTAATGGCAGATCAAATTTCTGGAAAAACAGACAGGTCTGGGCTGCACGTGTGGCATTTCTGCACCGACTGTGAAACCGGACTGCATGCTCTCTGGAGCAGTTTGTGATAGCAGGCAGGAAATGTCCAGGGAGCGGTCATGGTCCTGTAACGCACACAGTGGAGGGGGCTGGACTGTTTCCTCTCTGCGGCAGGATGCGATATGTGGCAAGAAAGTTGTAACGGACGGGCTCGGTGTTCCTGACCCCTGTGTGTGTGGGGGGGGGGGAGTTGAGGCACCATGTTGCAGTAATTCAGGGCCTGTTACCCTTTGGCACAGAAACAAAGTGAAGGACGGAGCGTCATGTAATGGCAGATCAAATTTCTGGAAAAACAGAAAGGTCTGGGCTGCATGTGTGGCATTTCCGCACCGACTGTGAAACCGGACTGCATGCTCTCTGGAGCAGGATGTGATACAAGGAAGGAGATGTGCAGGGAGCGGTCACAGTCCTGTAACGCGCGCAGGGGAGGGGGCTGGACTGTTTCCCCTCTGCGGCAGGATGCGATATGTGGCAGGAAAGTTGTAGAGGGCGGGCTCGGTGATCCTCAGACGTGTGGGGGCGGGGGGGGAGTAGAGGCACCATGTTGCAGTAATTCAGAGCCTGTTACCCTTTGGCACAGAAACACACTGAAGGACGGAGCGTCAAGTGATGGCAGATCAGGCTGTTACAGAAATCGGCCGCTGGCACTGTCGAAAATTCAAAAGCCTGCTGCGAAATGTAATGTGCGGATAGTGCAGGTGGCCGAGATGACGTCTGCGGTCAGATCCTTATGATTGAAGTCACAGTAACTCCGTGTGTTCAAGGCCGGAGATTCAGACAGCTTCAATCGGCAGAGGGCTGGAGACCATACAGCTTGAATTGCCTGAATAAAGGGGGGGGGGGTACAGACACATAGAAATTCAAAGGAGGGTACGTGGGTGCTCTGAAACTCCCAAAACGATTGAAGTCTCAGTAATCCAGGGTGTTTAAGGCTGCAGATTCATAAGGCTTCAATTTGGCGGAGGGCTGGAGACCGTGCAGCGTGAATCGCCCGAATAAGGGGGGGGGGGCAGGCAGTTGTAAATCCACTGGGGGGACGGAGGCCGGGTTGTTCGATGCAAACAATCGGAAGTAGAGTGAAATTGCTGGCTCTGACAGTCATCAGGCTGTTGCACTGAACGCGCTGCTGTGGAATTCACTGTGCAGACAGTGGCCGTGGAAGCTACTGCAATCAAACCACAGGGAGGTAAGTAGAGTTCAGTGCATCTAAGGCTTGAGGTTTATGGCTTCAGGGTGGAAACCGAGCAGGACGAAACGTCAGAACAAGGGGGAGGGGGCATATAGAATGTTCCGAAACCAACGGAGGCACAGAGGGGGATCCTGGGACAGGGGAAGGGTTGTTCAATCCAGACAGGCGTTTACAGAAATCGGCTGCAGGCACTGACGCTTATGAGGCGGTCACAGTGAAAAGCCCGTTGCCAGACCGAATGCGCGGACAGTGCAGTTGGCCGAGGAATTGACTGTGACGGCGAGTTTACGTCTGGCTACTCCCGTGCAACAGTCAGGACATCGCAGCATACGTCAGCGGATGGAACGGTGACAGAGGTGAGCAACACAGGGAAGAGATTTTCTGGTGTCCTGCAGATTAAAAGCAGATGGCGGGGGCTGGGCAATTAGAATCTGGTGTGAGCTGGAGATTTGAATCAGAGAAAGACGTGATGGCGTGAAGGAGTCTTGGCATTCTCTGGACGATGAAAGAATGGGTTTCTTATATGAAGCTTCATATGTCAACAGTGACCCAAAGACTGGACCGGGTGAAGTGTCTCATAATGGGGGGGGATTATGCCGGGCTGGGGCATCATTGGGCTCTCTAGGTGGGGGGTCTGGAAGGAGTGTAGAGACACCATCTGAGATTGGACGATGCTGTCTTTGAACCAGTTGAAATCTACAATGTGCAGGGGCAGGCGCGAGGGCAGGAGTGGACTGTGACTTTAGTGGTTACTGTTTGGGGGGGGGGGGGATAAGGCAATTGTGCGATGGCCACTGCCGGTGGGCCGGTCAGTGATATGAAGGAGATGCAAACTGGGGGGGGGGGGTTGGAAAGTAACTGTCCTAAATCAGCAGCTCTGGTGAGGGGCGTCTCCGCGGAAGGTGTAGCTGATTCGCTCAGTGTGAACATTTTCTCCCTTGATGCCATGTTTTCAAGAGTAACGAGCCTCTTCAGACAAAATCACTAGTGACCTGGGGCTGAGGGGCAGGGAGAAAGAAGGTTCTTGGTTCCCGTTCCAGTAAAGGTCCATGTGGGTGGAGCGGGTCAGGCTGAGACTGATGACTATTTCCCCTAATGCCGGTCTATCCGTATGCCTAAAAATTCCCTGATTTTGGGGGGTGGCGGAGTATAATCATCTAACAGTAGCCTGGTCCAAGCAGGTAGCCAAGGAGGAGGGGTAGCGGGCAAGGAGCACCGATACCTTGAAGACCATCCTTCGCAAGATACTTCACAATCCGGTTGTGAGGTGCACCAAAGCGAGCATTGCTCGGGATACGAAGACCCACTGGCTTCAGAATGCACTGCTGAACACCATCTGAGGTGATCGAAAGAAGGTTGTGGCCTGGAGGTTGGACGAACATGAGGTGGGCGGCCCCGAATTTGTACACGAACCCTTCAAGCATGGATGCGCCGTGATGTTTTGCTGAAGTGTGTTGGTTACGAAGTAACCAACGGGTGCAAGGTCCATCCCCATAACCGCGAATTGCAGAGTGGGGACGACCATTGAGTCAATCCTGTGGAAGACGACACATTCCATGCTGCCCCCTCGACCGGCCTAGTGGGGCAGAGCCCAGGGAATGCCCAACAAAAGCAAACCGTTGACACCATGCATGCGGTTACCAATTGCAATTCACATCACATTCCAGATACTCCAAGACGTCCCCTGACGGCTACATGGAGTCATGATGCGTGATTGGTGTGGTGAAACTGTTCTCTGTGGCACAAAAGCATGTATCAGTCCCTGGGACAAATGTGACTAACGATTAAAGGGCTGCAGCATTTTTGCAAATACTAGGCCGACTGCGATGGTCCCTTTGGATGGTACCTACAGAGTGTGAGTGATGCAGGTCTGAGACAATCCACACCAAATGTCATTGCGATGCCTGTGCAATCTGTGACTGTGACGGTCGTAATCCCTGCACTCGCATTGGAATTGCCTTTATCTCTGCATGCACTCCTGAAGGCAAAGCTTGGGGTTCCTTAGCAGGAACCTTCTTTGAACCCCGCCCTATGGCTCATAAATTCAGAAACAAGAAAATACGTGTTGCCGTGCAACCACCTGCCAGGTACCGGCAGGTTCCTTGGGGCTTTATGGTTGATCAGGTCCAAAAGTACCCGATGAAGCACCTTTAGAGAAACAGGAAAGGTTAACTGGAAAAGCGGACATCTTCTACTGTTGCAAAAAGCCCCAATTAGTCTTTCTGCAAACAAAGGTGTATGGAATGCTCCACGTTGGTGCTTCACGACGTAGCGTCGCCTAAAATTGCAGCAACCGCAGGCCGGATGTCCTTGTCGTGGGAATGAAGCTTAATGCCTCTCGACGGCTTTGCTACGGTCTACGCGGTGTCCACCGGTTCTTCCCCATGAAACCACTTCCAACGTTGTACACGGTCTCAATTCTGCCCTCCCTAAGTGCACTGTGGTACAGCTCTTGGAGCGTTTTGAGGAGGGAAGTTGAACCGCTTGTGGACCAACTTGTCAGCGGCTAGAGGATTTAGCTCTTCTGCGACTGTGAGTCCATCGTG
Source organism: Eutreptiella sp. 'Long Island Sound 2002' (assembly GCA_964036045.1). Lineage (NCBI taxonomy): Eukaryota > Euglenozoa > Euglenophyceae > Eutreptiales > Eutreptiaceae > Eutreptiella > Eutreptiella sp. 'Long Island Sound 2002'. Next base: position 21,467,478 of record OZ038380.1, on the reverse strand, counting down.
GTCTTGCTGCGTAACAAAGCGTTCAAGGTTGATGGTGTTTGCATCATCTTTGGGGGCAAATGTTGATCACAATTCCCCACACGGGGGCATCAAGTGCTTTAGTGACCATGAACGCCGATGGCGAAGACAATCCTTGTTCCCATCCGCGCCTTGCGCCCACCCCTTCAGCAAACACGTCGATGTGCTCGGCGCTGTCACAAGGGTGGCGCGCTTCTTCTACGGAGGCAATTTACAAGTGGCGTAGGCGGACAGGATCTATGTACCCCTCGGCCTTAGGCGCCTGTCTTCCCCTACTTTCCCTACCTCCGTGCGAACCACGGGGTCGGTGGCTCGTCGTTTCAAAACGTCGTCCATGTTTTCCTCCGGGAGCTCGTTCTTAAACACCTGATCTCACAGATATGACCGCAAGGGGCGCTTGGGCTTCCCCTTGGGAGATCTACAGGACACAGCCGGTTGGAGTGGTCCTAAATGATAGCTGTACTCCATGCTCACCCACTCATGCCTTTCATTGTTGGTACGACTGCCCAGGAGATGGTGCTTCCGGCGGCCGGATGTGCCGGCTGCCGCTCTATCCAGTATGCTGGGTCCACCGTCATCACAAGCGCCTGTCTCTCTGGCGCTTCATCTGATGGTTCCTCGCGGTGGGAGGGGGGCGTAGACCGGCTTGATGAAAACACTGGGTTGCAGTTGATCTCCTGCTTGGCTAAAGCCGGATCAGATCACATTTGGTTGCACTCTATCCCGTACTTCATCGATTTCAGCGGTTTCGGGGATTGGGTGCTAGATTTTCCTAAGGCCTCTAGGCTGGTGCATGGCGGAGCCCCATGTTTCAAGGTTGAACCTTGCTTTCAACATGTGTTTGACTATGTTTGACTGATTTGACCCAGTTATGATCCCAGACTAACTTAGATCTGCTGACCATAGGACGGGTTCTGTCGACGCCACTCGTTGACGACCTGAATCACCGGTCGCAGGGCCCGTGGAGGCCTGGTTTAGTGCAATTTTTCCTGAAAAGTCAAACCTTACGACATGGTGTGGTACTTAGGTATGTTTACATGTCTGTTCACCTAGTCCATTGCCTTCTTTTCCCTTTCTTCTTATCATAGGACACCAGATTGTGTCCTGGGGCGAGCAACGCTCCTAGAACAATTTGTCAAATATTGGTATTACAGGTTCCCTTGTGCATCCTGTCGACTCACAGGGCTTCAAAGGTGGCAAAAAATGGGTTGAAAGACACAAGTTTTGATGACCAAAATCCGATCCAAAATGAGGCCCTTCACCCTCATAGAGGCAAGTTGGACATACAAGATTCAAGGGCGTATCAATACGCGTTATTAGGGCCCCTGGTGAGTACCATGTGGGCTCTGTCTTTTAAACGATTCGAGTTCAAATGAGTCAGCACTAGAAAATCTGCCATTGCAAACAAATGGGCTGAGAATTCGTCATACTTGAGATTTGAATGCCATCATTTCCCACAGCAACCAGACATCATGACTGTCCCATCCCCACGTTTAAAACACAATAATGTTTTTCGCAGTTCCCCCAATATCTATGCCGCCCTGTGCCTCACGTGTTTTGACATGGTGATTCAACTTTCTGCGGCACTCATCCCTTGCAGACGGGGTGTATCACCCCCCCATCAACAGCCCACAACGAGAACCATGCCTGGCAATGATGGTGTGCCCTCCTATCTTCCCAAAGATCCACAAACACCTCACAGGGCGTGGCGCTGGCATTATGAAAAACAGTGGCATCGGAACAGATTACTATAGCCAAATATGTACTTTCATCATGCCTCCAAGTGCTGTTACCACTATGGGCACATGCAACCATCGTAGTGATGATATCATGCAACTCAACCAAACCACATGTTCGTGCATCCCCTTGGGCGGGCCCCTCCAATATCCTTCCAATGGAGTAAGTAAGTAAGTAAGTAAGGGCGGCCGCGTCGGCGGCCTTATCTGACATACCCTTTGTTGTTTTCCATGCTGGCCGCCTCTCGCGGGAAGGGGCACTCTCCACTGGTGTCTCACCTCACGGCCGAGGAAATTCAACCAGGTTCCCTTGGGGCATGACCGGCGGCAGGTTTCCTTCAGTTGCTGCCCTCAGGGTCACAGCTCCATCCGGTCACCCGTCGAAGGATCCTCCGGTCTTCCCCCCCCAGGACAGCCCTGAGGGTGCCTGCAGGCGGGTGTCCTGTGGATAGCCGTCGCCGACAGCGCAGTATTGCTCTGAACCACATTCGGCCACTCCCCATCGCTCACGGGCTGGAGTACCCCTTTGGCTCCTGCATGCACTTGCTTTTTGTCGACCCTCGGCTGGAGGCGCGGGCCACGGTTTCCACGTTCCACTGGCTTCCGCTCGCGCGCGAACCTGTGTGTACTCAGGCCATTGACCCCGTGTTTATACCCCACCAGGCCGCCAGCAACCCAGTGGCGCGGGCCCAGTGGAACCTCATCGAACCACAAACCGTTTTGTGTTCCTTGCACAGGTCGCTCCTATTCCGTCCCCTTTTCCTGCGCACATGTTGCGTTCTCCTGACCAGCCCCGGATGATCCAGTCCGGGGCGTCAGGCCACATTTCCCATGTCAAGTCCCTACCAGCCTACCTGTGTAATGGCACGAGAACACAGTGCCACTAAGCGGCTGTGGCCCAGCAGGGACACCACTACACATACCCCTACGAGGGCTCGGCGGGGTGATGTGTTCTGTATGCGTGCACTGCATGTGGTCTAGCCGTCCTTGACGTTGTCGTTCAGACCTCGCCATCCCTGGCGGAAGGCCGTTCTGCTATTTGTCCTTCACCATTCCAAGCTGAAGCTCCTTCATTCTTCTGTTCCCGCCATAGCTGGCTCGGGCGTATTGCTGTGTTTGTGATCTGCGCCCTTGGTTATGCAGGGTGGCCGGCCCTAATGATCTACCCGTGTTGGGGCACGAGAACACAGCGCTGTTTTGCGGCTGTGGCCTAGCAGGAACGCCACTACACGTATGCCTGCTAGGGCTTGGAGGAATGGAGTGCTTTGTTTGCGTGCTCCGCGTGTGTGCGTGATGACCATGAAGAAGTCGTCCGACCCCCTCGGTTTCCAGGGGGGGGGGGCTTCAGTTGTTGTTCCCTCGCCATTCCTGGTGGAGGGTGCTTTACTCTTTTGTTCCCACCATTCGTGGCTCGGGCATCTTGCTGTGCGTGCGATCTGAGCCCTTGGTTTAGCACGGTGGGTGGCCCAGTGTGCACCACTTCACCCTACGTGTCCGACCTGCTGAAGGAGTGACTCATGCATGCTCCAGGTGTGGATAGGTATAGGTACCAGCCCTTACACCTAGCCTGCTATACCCGGACACCCGGGCCCGCCTCTGCGCAGCTGGTTGGGTCTGGCTCTAGCGTGGAGAGGCGTAGCTACCAGCACTTACGCCGGGCTTGCTATAGCCGGATAACCAGGCCCGTCTCTGCGCTGCTACTCAGGTCTTGCTCTGGTGCGGAGAGGCGTAGCTACCAGCACTTACGTCTAGCCTCCTATACCCGGATAACCCGGCCGGCCTCTGTGCGGTTGATCGGGTCCGGCTGTGGTGTGGAGGGGCGTGGCTCCCAGCACTCACGTCTGGTCTGCTATACCCGTATCACAGGGCCTGCCTCTGCGCGGCTGGTCGGGGCAGGCTCTCGCGCGGACAGGCGATCAGCCCCGGATAATCCAGTCTGCGGCCTCAGGCCGCCACTTGTCCCCGGAGGATCCAGTGTAGGGGGCGGCCGCTCCTGCTGCTTGGTTTGCCCTGGATGATCCAGTCTGGGACGTCAGGTCTCATTTCACCTGATGATGTCCTCCTATTCTTTTGGCCGCTCCTTCTTTTTTTTCCCAGGATGAACCATGCCAGGGCACTCCACGGCCTTGTCACCGCGTCACTGCATCACCACAGCCGCCTCCGGGTCACATCATCACTGCATCACCATGGGCTCGTCCTCTTCGCTGCTTCACTGCTTCAAAAGGGCTTCGTCCTCTTGGCTCCTGTTCCGCATCACCACGGCATCGTCCACTTGTCTGCATCACTGCATTTCCATAGCCTCGTCCTGATTATCACTGCATCTCCTCGGCCTCGGCCTCATCAACGCTTGTCTGCTTCACCACGGCCTTGTCGTCATGGCTGCATCTCTGCATCACCGCGGCCTCATCCACAGAACCGCTTCTCTGCTTCACCACGGCCCGGTCCTCATCAATGGTGCACTGCTTTTCCTCGGCCTCATCCTCATCACTGTATCACTGCATCCCCATGGCCTAGTGCTTTGCGCTGCATTCGGACATGACTCCAGCGCTGCACCGCCTCGGCCTTATGTGTCCTTTGCTTCCGGCCGCCACTTTCCCCTGGGCGCTCCAGTCCGTTGGGTGTGGGCCCCTTTTGCTTGATATGGGCCGGACGATCCTGCCCGGGGTGTCAGGCCACATTTCGCCGGACGATGCAGTCCTGGGGGTTGTGGCCGCTCCTTCTTGTTCTGCCCCGGATGATCAAGGTAGGTAGGTAGGTAGGTACACTCGGTCGTGGAGAGGCGCCCCATGGTTCCCCCTGGCGTCGCCCCTGTGACGAACAGGAAGAGGCCCTGCGCGTGAAGAGGGGAGGCGGCTTACATCCCGCTAGACCTGACTGTTGGCCCGGAACAAAGCAGCCCCGGGCAGTGAAGCGGTATGGGGTGCCTCACCCATACCCGCTGCCCAGCCTGTGGCGCTCTTCGCCAGGCTGGGTCAGGAATTTTCCTGGGCTGATTACGGCATCTCGATTTTTGTGGGATTTCTGTAAAATACCCCAGAAATCGTCTTTTTTCGTCATTTTTGGGCTGGCGACGACAGTCGTCGCCTGCGCGACGCAGCCCCAGATCGAAAATTTATTCCTCGATTTCTGGGGATTTTAATCAATTTTATTATTGATTTATTGTTTTTAGAAATAAAGGAATATAACGTGACCTTTTTCGCGGCGTTCCGCGAAGGTCAATTTTTGCGAAAAGAGTCACGTTCACGAATTTTTCAAAAAATCCCAAGGCGATCCCAGGAATCACCCAGGCGCCCATGGTGTGGCCCAACAGTGAGCCTCTTCATATATAGTTTGAATTGGGACAGAAACGCGTCGTGTCGGCTACGCGACGCGTTGGGGGGAGACACGCGAAATGAGTGTTTTTGGCTCAAAAATCACTATATTTCACTGTTTTTCGCCCAAAAACCACTGTTTGGCCCAGTTTGGGCAGGATCTCAGTGGAGATTCTGATGGCGACGACTGGTAGCCGTCAGATTCTCTGATGGCGGCGACGCCGCTGCCTTCACTTCGTCTTCTTTTCTAAGCTATTTTATAGTTTAGATGTGATACGTGTACATAATACAAGTCTACATGTCTTCTTTGTCTACATATACCTTCATCTCTTGCCCAGGACGCCAGATTGTGTCATGGCCGAGGCAAGGATCACGGAATTCTTTGGAGAAACCCAAATTCGACAGGAAGTCTTGGATTTCATGGGATTGGGGTCGTGCATGCCAAGGGAAGCTTGGAGGTTGCCCTCCCCCCAACCTCTCCAAAAGAATTCTGCCGACGCCAAGGCCACCAAGGCGGTGTGACGGCCTGCGGACGGCGACGACGCCCAGACTGCAGGAGTACCGCATCTTCGCTGGGAAACATCTGCAGGAGCTAAGGTCCAGGGCATCAACATGATGAAGGTGCCGATACACCTTGACTCCTACAATGCGCTCAATTGGCTTCCCCATGGACCATATGGAGCCCCCAAGTCCATCATGTGGCTGGGCGACGACCACAGCGACGACGACGCCATCTGCGAACCGCACAAGCAGGCGCGTTAACTCGTCGCCTTGGGTTGGCAACCAACCCTAAACAGGCGTGGGGCGCCTTGGGTAGGAAATGACCCTAAATCCCCCAAATCAGGCGCGTTAATTCGTTGCCTTGGGTTGGGAATCGACCCTAAACAGGCACGAGAAATTCGTCGCCTTGGGCAGGAAATGGCCCTAAAATCAGGCGCCAGGAATCCGTTGCCTTGGGTTTGACCCTAAATAATTTTTTTGAATTTATTGAATTATTATGTTTCCATGCCCATGGAGAAAAAGGGCCAATATGTGCGCCTCAGCGCCATCAGTCAGGTCGGAAGGACCTGCAGCGCCCCTGGTTTGGTCACCAGAGGCTAAAGGGAGTGCCAGGGACCAGTGTGGTCGCCTGGGGGGCAATTGCCCTATGAATATACCAAGAAAAAAAAAGAAGAAAAAAAAGGGACCTACATGGGAGTGGCATGTATATTCCTTACGAAGCCCCCCCCCCCCCCACTGTCCTGCTGGATCAATTTAAAACCAGGGCAGTGCAGGGGTCAGAGCGCCTCCTTGGCCTTGCCTTCCTTTGGATATAGGCAAGGCTTCTAAGGAGGGGGGTGAAGCGGTATGGGGTGCCTCACCCATACCCGCTGCCCAGCCTGTGGCGCTCTTCGCCAGGCTGGCTCAGGAATTTTCCTGGGCTGATTACGGCATCTCGATTTCTGTGGGATTTCTGTAAAATACCCCAGAAATCGTCTTTTTTCGTCATTTTTGGGCTGGCGACGCCAGTCGTCGCCTGCGCGACGCAGCCCCACATCGAAGATTTATTTCTCGATTTCTGGGGATTTTAATCAATTTTATTATTGATTTATTGTTTTTAGAAATAAAGGAATATAACGTGACCTTTTTCGCGGCGTTCCGCGAAGGTCAATTTTTGCGGAAAGAGTCAGGTGCACGAATTTTTCAAAAAATCCTGAGGCGATCCCAGGAATCACCCAGGCGCCCATGGTGTGGCCCAACAGTGGGCCTCTTCATATATAGTTTGAATTGGGACAGAAACGCGTCGTGTCGGCTACGCGACGCGTTGGGGGGAGACACGCGAAATGAGTGTTTTTGGCTCAAAAATCACTATATTTCACTGTTCTTCGCCCAAAAACCACTGTTTGGCCCAGTTTGGGCAGGATCTCAGTGGAGATTCTGATGGCGACGACTCGTAGCCGTCAGATTTTCTGATCACGGCGACGCCGCCGCCTTCATTTCGTCTTCTCTTCTAAGCTATTTTATAGTTTAGATGTGATACGTGTACATAATACAAGTCTACATGTCTTCTTTGTCTACATATACCTTCATCACTTGCCAAGGACGCCAGATTGTGTCATGGCCGAGGCAAGGATCACAGAATTCTTTGGAGAAACCCAAATTCGAGAGGAAGTCTTGGATTTCATGGGATTTGGGTCGTGCATGCCAAGGGAAGCTTGGAAGTTGCCCTCCCGCCGTCCGCCACTGATGTTTTCAGAGATGTGCGTCCACCAGCGTCGTCGCCGCAACTGTCGCGACGGCCTCCACGCGCAGCAAAAGACGCAAATCCACGTGGATCAAGGATAATTTAATCGAGTGAAGCGTGATTCCTGTTGTGGATTTTTTATAATAAAAGGAGCTGGTAAGCAGGTAAAGGTAGGGATACCAATGCGTTGATAGTGCTTCGTCGATTCGATGAGATCCATCGCATTAGTATTAGGCTATGTCAGCGCTGCACGCGTTTGGCGCTGCGTACCGTGTAGAGTAACAGTTTGTCTGTGGTCTGCTTTGCAGGCTTGTTTTTTGCTCCAGGCGGGCATGCAAAGCTCGCAGATTCTTTTGTAAGCCAAGGCGAGCCGTGCGCCAAGCAGCGGGCATCAGTGGCCCTCACTGCAGTTACGAGCTGCAGTATCGCAGCTGCCAAGGCCAAGAAGAAGGCCCTTCCTCGTAGCCGGCTCCCGCTAGGCGCTGGCTGCATCGTGAAGGGATAAGAAAAGAGCTCTGCTCCAAAATGACTCCGTTGGATGTGGACACGATGAATCACATTGACGGGGTCTACGCCTTTTGTGCTGTCGCTGCTACTGTTGGTGTGTTGCTGCTGCTGGTGCGGGTCTTCAAGCAGGAGCGTGCGAAACCAAGCAAGGAGTTTCGAGAAACCAAGCAGGAGTTTTGAGAAACCAAGCCGGAGTGCAAGGTACCGAGCAGAGAGCCGGACCACACGTAAGCAAAGGTGTTCAAAATCAAGCGGCAAAAGCAAAAATAGCACAAGCAGGATAAAAAGCTCGGTGGTGTGGCGCTGTAGAAGGCAACGTGTTCATAGGTTTTACCTTCGCTGCTACAAGAAGGATTTTGGGGAAGAATGGTCGCGTACCCGGTACCGCTTCAGCAGCACCGGGAGGGCTGATCGCCGCTGGCGTGACGTGCTTGTCTCGCCGGGAGGGTGTGCCTCCGTGCTTGCGCACGTCCCCTCCTTTAGGCGGAACCCTAGGGGCTCACCGGACTTCCTGCCGTACCCCGTTCCCAAGGCATGCATGCACGCTCTTGGTACTAGGGTTCTGAGGCGCTTGGGTGTCGCACGCTCCGCCTCGAGTCCGAAGGCAGCGCAGGCCCTAGGATGCAGCCTTACCCCCGGTCTCCGGATCTCGTTTGGCCGGGTCAGCTGCATGGCACGGGCTGCCTCAGTGCCCGGGGTGTGGACACTGGGTTTCTTACTGTTGTGCGGCGTTTGTGTTTGAGTCCGGGTTGCGGTTGGGTGTGAGTTTAGTTAACCCCGCCAGTCCTGGCTGGGGTCTTGGGTGGGTGTGTTTGGGCACGGTTTGTGGTGTTGTCACTCTTTTGCCGGCTGTTTGTGGTGTTCGTGGTTGAACTTAGGTTTCGGCCTGCTTATGGGTCGTGTGTGGTTGCGTGCGCGCTCCGCTTGCCCCCCGCCGTTTCCGGTTTCGGTGTGCGGTGTGGGCGTGCGTGCTGGGGTTTGGGTTTCGGCTGCGCCCCGCCTCTCCTTGCAGGTGTGTTGGGGTGTGTGTGTGCTCGTGCGCCCGTAACGCCTGGTCTCCTGCCCCTCCGCGCGGTGTGTGGGCGTGCGTGCTGGGCCTGGGTCTTGGCTGTGCCCCGCCCTTCTTGGTTTGGTTTTCGGGGTGTGCTTTTTGCGCTTTTTTTTTGGGCGTGTCTTGGTTGGGCTTTGTGGTGTCGGTTGCTGGCTGTCCCCGTCCTGGGCTTTGTGGTCCCTGTCCCCTCATCCCTTTCCTTTCGGGCTGGGCTGCTGGCTCTTTTTCTTTTTTCCTGCGTGGTGTGTGTCTGCTTTTTTAGGTGTCCCTTTTCCCGGTGGGCCGCTGTTCCTGGCTTGGTGCTGCCGGTTTGGGCTGGGTGGTCCCCCTGTGCCTCTTTGGGGGTCTCGTCTTCGTTGCCTTCTGGGTCGGGGGTTTGGCCGCCTCCTTTGGTGTTGGCGCGCGGTTTGGTGGCTGTGGGCTGTTTTCTCGCCCCCCCCCCTCCCCCCCCCTGTTTTTTTTTAGGGGGGGGGCCTGCCTGTTCCTCCCTCTGCCTTCCCTGGGCTGGCACACGGCCAAGCAGAACGCAACCGCCAACAGCAGCCCGGATGATCCAGTCCGGGGCGTCTGGTGTCAGTTCCCTGCTGATCCCGTCCAGGCGCAGGCGGCTTCTGTTGCGTGATGCGCGCCGGATGTTGGAGTCCAGGGCGTCTGGCGACAGTGTCCTGGCTGATCTGGTCAAGTGGGGTTGTGGCCGCTCCTTCTTGCACTCCCCTGGATGACCCAGTCCGGGCGTCTGGCCTCATTCCCCTGGTGCATCTAGTCCTGAGGGTCGTCGTAGTGGCCGCTCCTTCGTGTTGTGCCCCGGATGATCCAGTCCGCGGCATCTGTCCTCTCTACCTTGATGTTCCCGTCCTGGGGGTTGTGGCCGCTCCTTCTTGCTCCGCCCCGGATGATCCTTTCCGGGGCTTCAGGCCAACTTTACGGGTTGACCCAGTCCGGGTCGTGGCGGCCCCTGCAGCTTGATCCGCCCTAGATGCTGCAGTTTGGGGCGTCTGGTCTCTTTCCTCCGGTTGATGCTTTCCTGCGGCTTTGGCCGATCCTTCATGTTTTGCCCTGGATGCTCCAGTGTACGGCTGTCCACGGCCTCGTCACCGCTTTGCTGCATCACCACGGCCTCGTCTGGGTCTCTGCATCACTGCACCGGCTCGTCCTCTTTGCTGCTTTACTGCTTCACCCCGGCCTCGTCCCCACAGCTGCTGCTCTGCATCCCCACGTCCCTGTCCGCTTCTGTGCATCACTGCATCACTAGAGCCTCGCCTTCATCATTGATTGACTTGCCTCTCCTCGGCCTCTTCCCCATGTTGTCTGGGGCCTCTGGCCACTTTTCCCGGAAGTTCCAGTCCGGGGGGCAGCTTCCTGCTCCGTGTTGTGCGCCAGATACGCCTGTCTGGGGCGTCTGGCCGCAGTTCCCCGGATGATCCTATCTTGGGGGTCGTGGCCGCTCCTTCTGGCTCTGCCCCGGACGATCCAGTCCGGGGCGTCAGACAAAATTTCCCGGATGCTCCAGTCCGGGTGGGCGGCGGCCCCTCATGCATGTTGTGCCCCGGTTGATCTAGTCCGGGGGATCATTTCTCTTTTGTCCGGCTGCTCCAGTCCGGGAGACGGTGTCTACTCCTGCTTGTGCTGCCCAGTTGCTTCTTTCCGTGGCACCTTCTCTCGGTTGTTCTTGGATTTTTCGCTCCGCGCACCCTTCGGTTTCCGTCCTTCCGCTCTTCCTCCGTCCTCTCGCAGTTGCTTTTGCTGCGGTGGCCCTTCATCCCTTTCTCTTGGGCTTGGGGCAGGTGTTGCCTGGTCCCCTGCTTGCTTCCTTTTTCTTCGTCATTTTTCCTGTTTTGCTCCTCTTCGGATGTGTTCGCTTGCCCCCTCTCTCCTGCCCGTGCTGTGCTTTGTTCTTTCCCCGCTCCTGCTCTCCCTCTGGGATGCCTTTGTTTCTCTTGTTCCCACTCAGCGTGCCCTTCGTTGCCTCGCTCGCCTCTCTCTCGGTTGCCTCTTTGTGTTGCTTCGCACGTTGTCTCGCTCGTGCTGCGCTCTGTGGGGGCGGCGGGGGTGCTTCTTGGTGGGTGCCCCTCGCCAGGTCAGGTGTTCCTTGGCACCGCCTCCCGTGCCGTGGTTGTTTGCGTGTGTAGCGCGCGATTCGGGTTTGAGGCACCTGGCGGCCGTTGTTGCCTGGCACCTGGTCCTGTACCGTGGTTTCGGCCGGGGGCGTGCCTTGCTGGCGTGCCTCAAGGCCCCGCGTTGGTGCGCTGCGCCTTGTCCAGTCCGGTCCCCCTCGGTGCGGCGGTCGCTTGTCCCGTCCCCATGGTGCCTTCCCCTACCGCGGGCTTTCCCCTCCGGCTTTCACTGGGCGACTGCGCGGGGCACGTGCAGGCCGGCCGAGAACCGGGCTCATGGTGCCTCACGCTGGCCCGCTCCGAAGCAGGGGCGCTCGGCTTGCTCCGCGTTGTACCTGCTCGGGGGCCTGTGATGGGGTTATCCCTGGCGGGTCCCTCCGGCGTCGGTCCTGGGCTGCTTCAGCTGCGGTGGCTTGGTCTGTGTGGACCCCGTCACCCACGCGTCCGGTTTCCGGTACCGTCCATCTTTCGACGGGGGTCTCGGCCGGTGCACCAGGGCTGTTTTGTGTGGACTCCGCCACCTCCCCTTCCAGGTGGGAGGGCGCCACGCCCGGCTCCCATGCGTGTTCGCATGTGGTCGCTCTTCTTGGCTGGGTCGGGCGGGCCGGCCTCCCGGGCGCGTTATGGTGCCCCTCACGGTTGCTGTGGCTGGTCTCGTTGCCTCTCTTTTTTCTTTGCCCCCTCCAAACTGGCCTTTCCCTCCTTTTGTTTGGCTGCCCGGCTCCTTTTTTTTTTCGGGGCACCTTGGTCCTTGGCGGCTACGACGACGGCGAACCAACAAAACGCCCCGGACACACCCCCGTTGCAACACAATGACCGCGACATCGGACAGGCAGGCCGCAACAAACCTCAGAACTAACCGAGAGAACGACATGGACGACATCCGGCTGCACCGGCGCCGGCTGCAGCACGAGAGAACAAACAACGAACAAGCCAACTGTAAGGCGGCTAACACAACCATGTACCAACCGAACTGCTGCAGAGAAAACGACCTGACAATAAACAGACCACACGCGAGCCGGCCAACACCAAACCAGCCGGGCATGCAAGGGTGGAAACGGGAACGACGTCCCACGGGTTTGCAACACCATGGTGCGCCACGCCCGCCGACGACCATACCCACGGACACAACACAACGCCGCAATTCTACCATTATACAACCGACCAACAGACCGCAACGAACTACTTCAGACCCCCGGCCCCCTGAGAGAGCGCAAGCTGGACCGAGTCAGGAGGCGTGAGTTGGCGTCACCGCATGCGAGTCCCGTAGCACGTGCTTCTTCAAGTCGTCTCACGCCTACATAAAACCAACCCAGGTGGGGGTGCCTGCAGGACAGGGCCTTTGGCCTGGCTCTGAGCCCCTGGGCCGCAGAATCCGGAGGTTGATGAGGATGTGCGATGGGACCCTTCCCCACCTATCACCCGCCTGAAGGAGAGGAATGTGAGACTTCGGTTGAACATGGGTTACCTCTCTGGGCAGAACCCGCAGTAGGGTACTGCTCGCGGCGACCGCGCCTTTCCCCCAAGTGCAGGGGGAGCCGCTTTGTGGGGGCACATTAAGCAGGGCCGTGGGTAGGTGAGCAAAGGCCCCTTGGTAAGACCCCCCTGGGGGGCAACCCCAGTCCCGGGATGACCTACCTACCTACCTTGGTCCTTGGCTCGTCTTCATTTGCCCCTGCTCAGGTCTCTTGTCCCATTTTGGGTTTTTTTTTTCCTTTTTTGGTTTTTGCTTCCCTGCATTGCTTTCCTTTTTTCCTTTTTTTGCTGTGGTTCCCCCCCCTCTCTGTTTCTTTTTTCCTTTTTCTTTGCTTTTCTTCTTCGCCCCCTTTTTGGTTTTTTTTGCCGGCCACCCTTTTGTAGGGGGGGCAGTCTTTTTTGCGTGTTCCGGTCCCCCTCTTGCTTGCTGCCCCCGCTGTTGTGCGTCCTCCTGTGTTGTTGTCCAGCCGTACCTGTGCTTTTGTCACTGCCCTGGGTATGTTGCCTGCACCCTGCTTGCTGATGTGCTGCTCCGCTGCCCCCGTTGTGTGATGTGTCTTCTTGCCGTGCGTTGCTGCGTGCTGTATTGTGTTGTTCCCTTGGAGGTGCAGGGCGGTGTTTTTTGCGTGTTCTCGTCCCCCTTGTGCTTGCTGCCCCGGCTGTTGCGTGTTCTCTTGTGTTGTTGTCCAGCCGTACCTGTGCTTTTGTCAGTGCCCTGGGTATGTTGCCTGCATCCTGCTTGCTGATGTGCTGCTCCGCTGCCCCAGTTGTGTGATGTGTCTTCTTGCCGTGCGTTGCTGCGTGCTGTGTTGTGTTGTTCCCTTGTAGGTGCAGGGCGGTGTTTTTTGCGTGGTCCCGTCCCCCTTGTGCTTGCTGCCCCCGCTGTTGCGTGTCCCCTTGTGTTGTTGCCAAGCCGTACCTGTGCTTTTGTCAGTGCCCTGGGTATGTTGCCTGCATCCTGCTTGGTCCCGTGCTACTCCGCTGCCCCCGTTGTGTGATTTGTCTTCTTGCCGTGCGTTGCTGCATGCTGTGTTATGTCGTTCCCTTGTACTGCCCCACCCCCCCCTAACGCCCCGGCCGTTGTTCTTGGTGTTGTGTGCTCTGCTTTGTCCTGTTGCATTGTTGTTCTGTGTGGTTCCGTAGATCTAAAAAGGTGATAATGCCTGTCATCTTTGCGCAGGGACCATGTGTTTTGATATGGTGATTCAACTTCCCCTTGTATCCATCCTTTGCAAATGGGCTGTATTAGCCCCCTGCCCCCCGATCAAAAGCCCACACTGAGAACCATGCCTATCAATCATGGTGTGCCCCCCTATCCTCCCAAAGATCCACAAACACCACACAGGGCGTGGCGCTGGCGTTATGAAAAACAGTGGCATCGGAACAGATTACTACAGCCAAGTACTTAGGCGGTCGAAACAGGTACACTTTTGTACTGGGGTGTCTGCAAATTTTGACTAGGTAATTTGCCTCATTTATCTACTTTTTGGCGAGGGAAAGTTTAAGCAGTCAGCTATTTGTTCCCTTTACCCCCAAAATGTATGTTTTCAGCCAAAAAAAGCATATGCTGGATTTGGCAAATTACCCATATTTTTCGGGTAGATGCACAAAATCTGGGGTATTTTGAGTTAGATATCCTACTTTTTTACTTTCGTACCTCAGAGCGTTTTGTCATGATGATTTCTAAGCCTTTTCATGCTCACTTACTGAAGAATGTAGGTAAATGATGCCGTTTTCAATTTGTCTTTCGAGGCCTCGCGATCCAAAATGAAAATGTAGGTAGATCCCTTGAATTACCCACATTCTGAATTCGAATGCCAGGCCTCGCATTCCAAACACGGTAATTTGCCTATGTCACCATCGTTTTCAGAATGCATATTTGGAAATACACCTATTTACATTGATAGCTGCACTGAACAGCAACCACGTATTGGTGAAACAGTGTCGTTTTTTTACATTCCAATTGAGTGTATTGCGAGGCCTTGCAATCCAAAATGAGGGTAAATAGCTCCATTTTCGAACAAAAAGATTTTTAGATTGCGTGGCCTCCCAATCCCTGCTGAGAAAGTGTGAAAAAGCACCCCATTTGTACAGCCTTGTTCAAAGACTGACCTTTTTCGAGACAAATTCCCGCTTCAAAAAATCGTTGACAAAAAAAGTGCATATTTGGTAGAAATGACCCACCAAATTTTTCTGATCCTTTTTCTAACGACCCCGGTACAAATATGTACCTGTTTCAGCCACCTAATAAATATGACCTTTCATCATACTTCCAAATGCTGTCCTCACTATGAGCACATGCAACAATCGTGGTGATAATATCATGCAACTCGACCAATCCACATGTTCATGTATCCCCATTGGCGGCCCACTCCAATATCCTCCCAATGGACAAGGATTGTGTGATGGTCTTTTGTATTGCCCTCACCTGGTCCCATGTGCATGTTGTCCTCATGCAATTCTGTAATGCCCGGAAGGAAAGATGCTGCCTTCATATCCACCGGAGGCGGTTAATCGCCTCCTTGTCGGTGGCATCTACGTCACCATCTTCTGAAATAATCATCGCGCCTTCCGAATGGGGTCGCCAAAGTACATCATCACCAAGAAATGCGGATGCTAAAAAAAAAGCAGCTTTGCTGTTGCCCATCTTCGCCACAATCCTAATGCAAACAAAACATGGTTGGCCAAAAGATGTTTAAGCTGAAACAAAAAAGTGTCCCGGTCTTGATGTTTGTGGTCGCAGATCACATACTGCATAGTGGCTTATGCGCCGGCAGTTAATTCCCTCACAAAATTCTTGAATTCTCAACAAACACTGCCCCTTCTCCTTTGGATGGGCATTCGTGAACATAATTATAAGAAACGTAGTGAAGCGGTACCCAGAACCTATGGCCCATAGCCCGGAGGCCTGTGAGCCGTCACACCCGTTATGGCCCATGGCCCGGAGGCCTGTGAGCCGTCACACCCGTGCGGAAGCCGTTGACACCGGCTGTCAGCGGGATATCCCTGTTCTCTAACCCGCGAAATCTGGAATCCAATTTCTAACCAATAAATCGATGTAGAATTATCATAATTTTATTGTCTTGGTCGATTTTCGGTCAGAAATCGGTGAAACACCCGATTTCTACCGCGAGTTCTAATTGTCGTGACATCGCCGCCTGTTGTCGCCTGTTCGCGCGCTTTCGTCGCTTCACGGTGGCGAGTTTTGTGAGGGATTTTTCTCGAGTACCTTTGAGGTTCCAAGATAACTTAAGGGCTGAATCTAGAGGGTTTCTAATGTACTTTCATCTGGTGTGTTCACGGGAATTTTTCGCCGTTGCGTCTTCGAGAAAATCAACGCGCAAGCTTTTCCGTCGATCGCTCGAATTCAAGGTTCTCAAGGACCATGAGTTTGGACAGAACCCTACATTCCCCCCCTATGCCTTTCATCCATGCCCCCTTCACGTGGGCATATCACTTTGTATAGGGAAGCGGGCAATGGCGATGTTTTAGGCAGCCTATGGGTTTCACAAACCCAAGTCGTTTGCGTGCGCAAACGCTAGCTTTGTGGCCTTGTGAGCATGAACGTTAAGAACCGAACACAATGCTCACAAGACCAAGAGCCCTAGGCCACTTTCGTTTTTCGAGCCACCCCAACGATGGCTCCACGCAATTCAATGCGTACCAAAACTCTATCTTCGAAAGAGGGCAAGTTTTCGTCCCAAATTAGGCCAAAATGGCAAAACCCCCGAGGCTCGTACTCGAAGCCTATGAGGAGTTGAGCCTCGAACAAAGACAATATGTGAAGTAGAGACCACCAAGGACATTGTGGATTGCTTGGTTGATTTTTACAACCTTGTCTTCTCTTTTATATAATTTCGCCTTGTGAGCACGCGTGCCCTACTGCCTCTTTGCACACGCGCTCATATGCAAGCACTAACGACACGAGTGGGCGGAGACAATCTGACCATAGTGGGCATATTTGAAGGCACCTACTATGGGCCTACTCCAAAAGTGTTTGCTCATATTTTTGTTCCTCAATGACCCAAAGATATGTACATACCAATATCGCCGATATATGCACTTTTTCCCCTAAATAGTGTGCTTCAAGGATTGAGGTGTTAAAAATGGCTTCATTATGCTTTGAACCTCAACCCTTGTTGCAAAAGGGAAGCAAAGCTTCGGTTTGCATCCATGCAAAAGCCCGAGGCTCCTTTCTCTTGTGATACGGAGATACGATTTTTGGAGGGACCCCTTTTGGGTGATTTTTGGCCGTTTTGCCCAGAATGGCCACAAACCCCTTCTCCCCCTGATTTTGCTCCCGAGGTTGCGTGCGCCACTTGACCAAGGGCAAGGGCAATTCGGAGAGGGCACATAAACTCGCATCGAATGGGGTGTTTCCCCATGTGGCCTCCCCTCTTGAAAGGAGAGTTGTGAGTCACCCAATTTGGGGTATGCTGCCATGCTGCCCCATTTGTGTGTCACTTTTCCTTCGATGGGAAAAATAGCTAGAGGCGACCATGAGGGTTGGCAAGTTGCATATATTGGGGTCTACGTCCCATGTGTCTATAGCATCTTTGGTTGAAAGGATCCTCGCCGTGGCCATGGAGATATGGAATCATGAGTGCGGGCCATTTTGGCCATATTTCGCTGTTTTTGCCATTGTATGCCATATTGGAATTACCATATCTCCATGGGGCACGCGATCTAGCCAGGAAGGAAAGTGCGAATATTGTAGCATATGACCAAGGGTTGAAGGCCATTGAGTTTCGTATTTGCTCCTCTGGCTCATCCGGAGTTATTCAACTTTTGGTGCGATCCATGATCCCCCCCTTTGCACCGCATGCTGCTTTCTGCCCCATCCGCGTGTTCATCCCCTCGATGAACAGCAAGCAGCCACTGTGACAGCAAGCCATAACCCAGGGCATGGAACCAGAGGGGATATCAAGGGTTGTGAATCGAGGCTTGGCGCGTCAATATCGCCAAGGTTTCCAACCCTGGACGGTCGACCGAGACGACCAATTTCGCCGTTCTGGCAGTTGTGGACCCAATTTGGATTGTCACCATGTCGTGTGGCATGGAGATCTCTGAGAGCCAAGAGCCTGAGAGTCTCTGTTGGACTCCCAGTGGATGGCATATGGAATGGCGGATTTTGGCTCATTTTGAGCAGCAAAAATGACCCCTTTTTGGGACCCGAGTTTCGCCCCCCCCCCGTGTGGTCAATTGGCGGCCCCATATCTCTCTGCCCATGGGGAGTCCAGACTCAATTCTAAGTTGTGCACTCAGATATAGGTCCTAGGTCCTGCCTCCTATCCTGTGAGCCATTGGCCCCGCCCTGGCCGGGCAAATCACCCCTGACGACGATGCCATCTTTGGTGATTTTAGCATCAGGACCCCACTTGATGAACCCGTGGTGCCCTGATGCCGGGACCTCAGAGGGAACCAGGTTGGGTGAGGGCTCCAGGGAGGTCGTATGCCAAGAGCATAGGGTCAGTTGCCTCGTCCCTACCTCTCGCGGGTCCGGACAAGGGGTCAATTTTGGAGTTTTCGGAGCTAATGTCAGTTTGGGCTGAAACAGCCCATTTTCACCTACCAACTCCTGGGGGATAATGGCGGGCCTCTATCTCTGGCTCAGAGGGGAGTTGGGACCTGCCATTAAGGGAGCATGGGGGGCTACTGTCATCTGGCCTTTGAACACCTTGGTGCCCAGGAACTCGCTTGTGGCTGGGCGGAACACCTCCCCTATCGGCAGGGTTTCAGGGTCCGGACTGGGTAGGGCATGGGTTGTGTTTGAGCCCCCGCCCCTGCCAGCCAATGAGAGGGTCGGACCTGGGATTTGGATATGAGTGTCTATTGTCCTGTGATGCCCTTACCCCAGTCCAGTCTTAACCCAATGTGTACATATTCTGATGTGTTGCTGTACATACTTCTGTTCCCTTGTTTCAGAGTGGCAAGGATCCTGAAACGCTTTGTCACATGACACGAGTGTATTGATGCCCCTGTGAGCGCAGTGCTCTGCCTGCCTGCTTGCTTGTGCGTGTCACCGCAGCGTCCCGTGGCCAGGCCCCCCGTGGGAACGCGTCAAAAGCGTTTCACCGCCGCTGGGTTACCCAGCCCCCGCGTGCCACTCGGGGCCTTCGAGCGGTACGAGCAGCACCCCGACCCCGAGGACTCCAAGACCATTACGGAGCCCGCAGCGCCGCCCAGAGCATAGTCCCGAGCGACCACGGAAGCGCCGCGACCGTAGAGGAGGTGGACAGACCAGGACTCCCTCATCAGCGAGTCCCATCGGCCGACCAGCAAGGCCGCACACCCAGCTTCACCAGCTGCGTCACCCACCTCCACAACCACACCGGAGCAACCGCTTCAACAACCACCAAGGACCTCAAGACCAAGTAAGCCCCCCGCTGCCATGGTAAACTGGCAAGAAGCGGGCAAGACGTGGCCGCGGCCCCACCCCCATGCAGTGCGCCTACTGCGTGGGTTGGCCTGGGACCAGCACTACCGCCACAGCCACCCCCAGTGCGAAGGCCGCATGCCCGGGAGCTTAGAGCTCCGTGAGGACATGGGCCCCGACCGCCTGCAGGCAGTGGAAGACTGGCTGCGGGTGGAAGGATTCGCCTTCCGCTTCCGCCAGAAGCGCTGGAGGGTCTGGACCCGGCCAGACAGGCCCGGCGAAGGGCTGCGCCCCGACGGGATTGAGGTGGACGAGAACTCCAACGAGTACCCGTCGAGAGCCACGATCAATGTCTCCATGTGGGACATGATCGAAAGGAAGTCCCCGGAGCAGGGGACCGAGCGCACGCTGCAGGGAAGCAGCAGCAGCAGCGCGTCTCCTGGGAAGGAGAAGCGGTCCGCTGGGGACAGGAAGAGGGACAAGCAGTGGCGGGAGTACCAGGAGTCCCTGGCTGCCGAAGCCGCCCAAGGCGCCAAGGGCGGAACCCCAGCCCCCAGCCCCCAACGGGCCAGTGGCGGTCACCACCCCGGCCACACCACCCTTGGCGACTTCCTCCAAGTCGGCAAGCAGGCCAGGGCCAAGCCCCGTCAGCTGCACCTGAGGAAGTCGGGCCCCAGCAGCGACGTGGAGTCGGCCCACCGCGGGAGGAGGCCAGCCGACCAGGCCAGCTCCAGCAGCAGCGTCGCTTGCAACCAAAGGGATGTGGCGCGCGCCTGTGAGCGCACCTGTGGGGTGCCCTGCAACCTTTGGGTTGCCCGGCAACGGGCCACGCAGCGGAACGCTGCCGTGGAGGGCGCCGTCGGCATCGCCGAGGAAGAGCCAACAGAGTGGGGCAGAGGCATGGCCTTCCACGCCTCGACCGTCGCGGCCATCGCGGCCGGTCTCACGGCTGCAGCCGCCCATGAGGTAGCGACTGCCCGGATCACGGGTGAGGTGGCGGCAGCCGCCCAGGAAGCCCGCCTGACCCGGGAGGCCATTGCCCGCAAGGAGGCCGAGGTGAAGGCGCTGGAAGAGGCGCTTGCCCAAGAGAGGGCAAAGAAGGAGGCGGAGGAAAGGGCCCACGCCGAAGCAACGGCCAAGGCCCAGGCGGACGCCGCCAAGAAAGACGCCATCGAGGCCGCGCGACGGAAGGTTGCTGAGGAGAGGGCCAAGACGGAGGCGGAGCTGGCGGCGCTGGAAGCGGAGAAGGCTCGGCTGCAACAGGCCCGGGAAGCCGAGGCGGCTCGCGCCTGGGAAGAGGCCGTAAGGGCGAGCTGCCGCAGCCACGGCTGCCGCAACGGCGGAGGCGGAGGCCAAGCTCCGCCGGAAGACTCCCCCGGGAGAATCCCGAGTGGAGACCCTCCGAAGGCCCTGTGAAGGGGACGCCTCCTCCAAGATGGCGCTGGATCCGGAGGAGGTCGACACGGGCAGCAGTGGGAGCAGTGGCCCCGCCACCTACCAACGGAGGAAGTGTAAGGGGAAGACCCCCGAGAGGTCGCGGAGGCCAGCGGGCGGAAACCCCCACGACAGCGACCCCTTCTTCACCGCCAGCGACGGGGATGAACGAGGCTGCCGACATCGCCGAGGAGTGGCTGGCGGAGGAGGCGGAGACGTCCCCATGGAGCCGGAGGGTGAGAGTGAGGATCTCCCTCCTCCCTACCGGAGCTCGGAGTCTTCCGCGTGCGGGACCGAGACGCCCAGGTGGGGCGACATGGACGAGGATGATGACATGGACTTCGACTACACGAAGAAGCCCCCATCCTCGGACCCACCGAGGCGACCCGGCGGAGACCCACAGGGACCCCCTGGCAGAGGACCATCAGGACCCCCTGGAGGACGCCCACCAAGTGGACCCCTTGGAGGCGGACCACCGGGCGGGGGAGGACCCCCTGGACCGGGCGGACCCGGCGGAGGCCCTCCTGGAGGACCCCCTGGGGACCCCGACGACCCACCAGGGAACGGCGACGCAGATGCCACATGGCGCTGGATTGTCCACCTCCGCAGGAGGGTCCAGTCCCTCGAGCGCGAGGTAGACACGGGCAAGGGCGAGATGACTCGCATCGCCAGGGTCGCCGCGGGCGCACAGAAGGAGCTGGACATCGCCAAGATCGAGATGGTCAAGATCGCCAACGTCGCTACCGCCGCCCAGAAGGAGCTGGACATCGCCAGGGGCGAGACCAGGCTGCTGAACAAGGTCATCAACGGCCTGCAGCAGCGGCTGGACGCGCTGGAGGGCAGTGGGAGAGCTGGCAGCGACCACCCACCCCTGGAGTCTGGCTCGTCGGACGACGGCTTGGGACCTGGACCAGGTCCAGGCAGACCCCACGCCCCCGGCGGAGCCCACAGGAGTCACCCCAGCGCCAGTGCGCCCTCTCTCAGCGCCCCCTCTCACCACAGCGCGGGCCGCCGCAACGAGCGCGTGCCGCCCGGCAGTGGCAGTGAGGAGTGGCGTGATGAGTGGCTCAGGGCGGAGTACCACAACCGCCATGCTCCACCGCGGACACCGGTACGCCCCCGACGCCCTGCACCAGCCCCGGAGCCAATCCCAATGGCTGGCGGACGTTATGGTGGACTCAGGGATGAGGTCCCCGGAGGAGACGTGGAGTGGGATGTTGGCGGAGGTGAGGACCTGGACCTGGACCTGGAGGAGTTCGGCATTGCCCCTGCCGCGTGGTGTACGACGGGAGGCCGCTGAACGCAGCCGCCGGCGCCGTGATGAGGAGGCATACATGGAAGGAGTACGGCGTGAACATCTAGGTTCAGCGTACATGGAGGAACCACGGCGTAGCCACACAGATTCTGTGGAGGAGATGGAAGTGGCGGCCGTGGGAGTCCATGGAGAACGACGATGAGAACCTCGGTCGACCTCGCGGCCGGCGTTCATGGTCTCTAAGGCCGCGGATGCCGCCGTGTGGGAAGACCTGAAGGACATCAAGCCCCCCATCAACGATGGCAACCCCCTCAACCTCGACCGCTTGTTGGAGAAGCTGGACGATTGGGGGGTGACCGTCACTGAAGACATGGATCCCGCAGATGCGGAGAGATATGTATTCAAACGGTTCAGGTACCGCCTGCCGGAAGTGCTCCAAGAGCTATACTTTGTGGCGACCAAGGGGGGGAAAATCAAGACCCTCAAGGAAGCCAAGAAGTGGCTCAACGAGGAGGAGCGGGTGAACGCTCCGCAGGTGGCTGCCAAGCGCTGGAATGATCGACGGGAGATCCGCCTACGAGATTGGCAGGACTTCCGGGGGCAATACACCCTCTTCCGCCGCAACGTGGAGGATTTGAATGAGGGTGACGAGCAGGCTCGCCTGCTCTCCATGCTGCCGGAAGCATGGATCAGGAGAGTCACCAAGGAGGAAGCCAAAAGGGCCAAGTCCAACCACACGGTCAAGATGATGCTCCCCAAGGAGTATCATACGAACGTGGTGGCTTTGGCAGGGAGGAACGTGGCCCGGGATGTCAAACGGCACTCCCTGCGGAACGCTCTCCTCATCACCGTCACGGGCGATCGCGAGAAGACTGCGATGTGGCGCCTTGATGAGTGTGACGTGAGCGGCCAGACCATCCATCTGCAGGCCATCCCGGCGCGGATGAGTTGCGACGAGATCCTGGAGTGGGTTGGAGAGGAGGTACTCAAGGAGTACCGGAAACTCCACCACACCCGCGGGTTGAGGCCCGGCGACCGTGACGTCAACTACGTAGGCGAGGGGCCTGGCGGGGAAGCTGCCATGGACCCAGCGGGGGCCGATGGCGATGAGACTCTCGTCGACGATGACGACGACGATGAGCCCGCCGAGATGGCCGTTCTTACCTTCGTGGCCAACAACCTGAACGCGGGGAGCAACCGGGGAAGCTGGAAGCCCCTGCAGCAGGGTTGGAAGAAGAAGGAGAAGAAGGACCCCCGCCGTATTGGCAACCCTCTGCTGTCCTTTGGGGAGTCCATACGAGCTCACCCTCAGGGCTGTTTCGTGTGTTATGGGAGGAAGCAAGGCTTCAACCATGACCACCGGACATGCCCCATCCACCAGGCCGACACGGAGGCCTACATTAAGGCGCACGGGTCGGAGAAGCGTGCACCTGCGGGTATCTGGGAGGCCAAAGTGGAGGTCGACAAGGACGAGCTCTCCAAGCTGATGTCGGTGGGGACCGAGTTGGCCAAGGAGATCCAGGAGATCAAGAGGAACTGGGTCCCCAGGTCGGACGACAAGAACAAGGAGAACGACAAGGACGAGGACAAGAAGGGTAGGAAAAGGGGAAAGAAGAAGGGTGTCAACGAGGTTGATGCGGAGGAGAGTACCACTACTACCACAACCGACGCCCCTTAGCGGTGCCCCTGCAGCCAAGGGCCCCAGCTAGGGCGGTCGCAGGATGGTGTCGTGGGAAGCGCCACACCATCCGAGTCGGGAGACGATAAGCACAAAGGGACTGCCGCGGTCGGAAGGCCCGGTCCGGCCCCCAATGCGAAGGACAGTCACGGTCGCGGGGTGAGGGCAAGTGAAGGCACGAACCCTTGCACCCGTCCATCCTTCGCGACCAAGAATGTATTTGATGTGCTTCAAGATCTATCCCAGAGTATCGGAGGATCACCCAGACCGCAGCTGGATGCTGCAGATGGGCAGCCTGAGCCCATTGTCCAGGACCTGCACCAGTCGCTTGTTGAGCTTCTGGAACTGCCGGAGATCCTGAGCTTGCACGCCGTGCGCCGTGTGGGGCGTGAGCGGCAGTTGCACCTTAAGGTCCGTGCGGTATGCGGGGAAGTGGAGAAGGTCTTCCACGTGTTGGTCGACACGGGAGCTCAGGTCAGCTTGGTCAAGGCTGGCCTACTTCCGCCAGAGTGCTTGACCGACAGTCGGAAGCCTGTCAGGCTGAAGGTGGCGAACGGCCAGTACATGGTGGGAGGCACGAAGGATGCGGCCATTGGGCTGCAGTTCGTGAACCACCGTGAGCTGAGCCGCCCGGACCTCAGCAAGGAAATCCTCCTGCAAGGTCGCTTCTACGAGGCTGAGATGGACTCGGACATGATCGTTGGGTACGACTTCATGATGGAGACGGACTGCAGCGTTCTCCCGGCCCAGGCCTCCATGATCCTGTACCAGGACGACCAGCTCTCGGGGCTTTCGTCACCTGAGCACCATGTGGAATGCCAATGGATCCACCCAGAACGCAATCAGCTCGAAGTAGCCGCGCTGGGCACTGAGCCAACCGGGCCAGCATACCAGGAGTACGGCGTAATGCCGGAAGTGGCGAGCCGAGTGGTCGCGGACCTGGGAGCTTCGGATCTGGCCCTGGATGTGTTCTCTTCAAGAACCTCCGCCCATCTTCGGGTTTGTGAGAAGTACTGGAGCGCCCAGGACTCCGCGTGGAAGAAGCACTGGGGTCCGCATCAGGGTTTGATGTGGATTCATTGCCCCCGATGGGACATCTCAAGGGCGGTAGCGAAGATTCGCAAGGACCGCTCCAAGGCAGTGCTGGTTGTTCCTATGGGATGCACCGAGGAGGAAAGAACCCGACATTGGGTGGTCTCGTTGACCAACATGACCTTAAACAAGGTTGTCCTGCCGGCTGGAGACAGTGTCTATCAGGACGCTAAGGGACAGCCCATGCCACCCCAGAGATGGCCAACGGAATTCCACTATGTGGATGGGGGCCTTGAACAGGCCGATACCACGGACTTCGTGTGTGTCAACCGCATCATAGCGGAGCCATGGCGGCAATGATTTGCGGTTTCCCCTGTTGACATCGGAGAATCGGAGGACCCCCTCACTGAAGAGGAGTTGGATCTGGTTCAGGGGTATATGGATCAGGCCTTTCATGACTGGGGAAGCCAGCGTGAGGGCAAAGGCCAGGACAAAGCCTGGTAGGAAGTGGACTCGATCGTCTCTGGTTCCTATGATGGGAATACCTTCGTAAAGAGGGTGCTGGACCACATGTCCAGCCAGGACGAGCCAATCGGAGGCAACCCACCCACCTACGGCGACTTGTTCCGGGGCAAGGCCAGAGATGGCCCTTTGGGCCACCTGGGAAAGCCACCCGAGCCGAAACTGAGCGGGGTCGCTGCCCCTCAAGTAAGCTCAATGGTTCAGGTGCCCAGAAAATCCAAGGGGGAGTCCGATGATTGCCTCAAGATCCAGGCATTGAGGGCCAGGCTGAAGCAGAAGTATGGCGACACCTTCTTCAGCGGAAAACCTGTGTTTCCCCCACCGGTGCGTGGACCGTATGGCGAGGCCAAGATACGACTGAAGCAAGACCCCCGTTTGTATCGACACCGGGAGTTCGCCCTGCGGGGCGAGAGGAAGGAGGCCATGGAGAAGATCCTCCGGGATTTCATCGAGAGCGGCTGGCCTGAGCCGTGCCACTCCGAGTGGGCCTCCCCGTGCTTCGTCGTCCCCAAGAAGGTGGCCGGAGAGTGGCGGCTCGTGGTCGATTACCGCGGCCCAAACGCCCAAACGCAGCATGACAGCTATACGCTGCCCCTCATTGAGGACATGCTGCAAAAACAACACCGGCGGAGGATCTTCACGGTGATTGACCTGAAACATGGTTATCATCAGATGCCTCTCGCCGAGGAGTCCCGTGCCTGCACAGCCATGAGCACCCCACTTGGACCTCTCCAGTGGAAGGTGACGCCCATGGGCGTTACCAACGGCAATGCGGCTTTTCAGCGGATGCTGGAGAACCTGCTTGAGCCGGTGCGTGACTGTGCGGACCCCTTAGTGGACGACGTGATCATCGCGTCTGGGGACCCCAGTATGAGCTACGAGGAGCTCCTGGAGGCACATGAGAGGGAAGTCACTCGAGTGCTGGACCTGCTGGTTCGGCACAAAATCACGGGCAGCAGTGACAAGGCCACCATTGCGGTAAGCGAGGTGGTCTTCGCTGGCCACGTAGTTGGGAACGGGCAGCGGAAGCCCATACCTGGCAAGGTGGCTGCGGTTGAGCACTGGGAAAAGCTCAAAACGGTCTCTGAGCTACGGGCGTACTTGGGGTTCTGCAATTACTACTCGGGGTATATCAGGATGTATGCCGAGTATGCAGACCCCATGACGACCATGCTCAAGGGCAACCGAGAGGAGACCAAGAAGGGGTCCAAGAAGGCTCTGGTCTGGAATGATGAGTCCGACCGTGCCTTTGAGGGGATGAAGCAGGCGCTGCTATCCGCAATGGGTCTGCACCTCGTGGATCCTGACCGAGGGTTCGTCCTGCGCACCGACGCTTCCAACTACGCCGTTGGCGCTGTGTTGGAACAAGTGCTTGACGATGGGAGGCACGTGCCCGTGGCCTTCTGGAGCTGAGTCCTGGCGGAAGGCCAGAGACGGACGTGGACGCCCCGAGAAAAGGAGGCGTCTGCCATCGTCATGGCTCCAAGGAAATGTGCTGGGTACATAGCCCTCCATCTCGTCACCGTCTGCACCGACCATCAGAGTCTGCAGTCGTGGCACAAGGAGCACGTGGACACCCCCTCTGGTCCCGCCTCCCGACAAGCGAGATGGCATGAGACCTTGGCCAAGTTCGACCTCACGGTTGTGTATGTTCCTGGCAAGGACAACACCGTGGCGGACTGTCTCAGTAGGTGGGCCTATCCCGCCAGCAAGGGCATGACAGACGTGTCTGCCCATGGCGATGAGGCTGAGACCGCTGAGGCCGAGAGGATCATAGAAATGCAGCGCCTGATGGAGGAGGAGGGTGTTAAATGCTTCGTCGTCATGGCTGCGGATGCCCCCCTCGGAACGAGGATGGGCAGAGCGGTCAGGGTACTCGCCCCTGATGGAGCTGATTCCGACAAGCACCTCTTCCCTGAATCTTGCCTCCAGGACGACTGGACCGACGACTACGCTAAGTCTGAGGCCTTTGAGGCCGAATATAGGGCTGTGACCGACCCTGATGACGGGCAGAAGTGGCCAAAGGGGCTAACTGAGGAAGATGGCAAGGTCTACCGGAATGGTAAGCTGCTGGTCCCAGAGTCCCGGGTGCTCGAGCTATGTGAGGCTTCGCACCACCACATGATGCACCCAGGGGTCAAGAAGCAAGCCCTGGACATGCAGCGCCGGTTCGAAATCGACCAGAGCGGTCTCTACACCGCCATCAAGAAGGTCAGGAAGGGTTGCTCGGTCTGTCAGGCCTGCAATCCCAATAACCGGAACGTCAAGGGGGAAGCCCAATCGACTCCGGTACCTGACCAGCCCATGGAGAGCGTGGCCATGGACGTCTTCTCCATGCCTGAAGTTCAGATTGGCAAGGAGACCTTTGACTGTGTGGTCCTTTGTGTGGATCGCCACAGCGGCTACGTAGTAGCCGTTCCGGCACGCAAAAAGGGGTTGCTTGCCAAGGAAGTGGCAGTCATGATGATTCGTCATTGGCTGACCGTCTTTGACATCCCCCGCACCATTTGCAGTGACCGAGGGCCCCAGTTTACTGGCGGCTGGTTCAAGGCCATGTGTTCCCTCATGGGGATACGTCATGCCAAGAGCGTCGCCTATCTCAGCCGGTCCAACGGCCGGGCTGAATTAGCTGGACGGCAGCTGTTCGAGAAGCTGCGCAAGATTCACATCACCAATCCACGTCGGAACTGGTTTGAGGAGATGTGGCCCGCTCCGCGGGCCCATCATGACACCCCCACTCTGGGTGGTTTGTCCCCTCACCAGACTCTGTTTGGCAGGGACCCCCTTGGTCGGGGACTTCCCTTGTCTGGTGATAGCGTGGCCATGGACGCCAAGGAATTCTTCGCGCGGCAAGAGGCAACGGCGCGTGACATCCGCCAGCAGCTCGAGAAGGAGCATGCTGAGCGTCAGAAGTCCGCCCCGAGCTCAACAGCGCAAAAGTTCAGGGTGGGAGACCCGGTGTTGGTGATCAGACCCCGCCCTATGGGCACCCACCGCACCAAAACCTGGTTCACACCCGGAGTGGTGGTCCGCAGGACTGGTGAGGACACCTACCGCATCAAGGTGGGTCACGGACAGATCCGGGAGCGCCACGAGAGTCAACTCCGTGTGCGGGAACCCGACCTCCGTGGCCAACATGTGTCCCTGGACTATGCCGCACATGAGGCTGATTCGGACGACGGCTATGCTGAGCAGGACGACTATACCGTCGAGAAGATCCTGGCCCAGCGTCCGAACGGCTCGGCACCCGGAGGTCTGGAGTTCAAGGTTCGTTGGCGAGGCTATGGGCCGTCCGACGACACCCGGGAACCCGTCTCCTCGTTCGTGCCCCCTTCATCAACTACATCCGCAAGCAGAGAACCAAGATCCATGTCTCGGACTTGGCAGCACTCACCCGGGCGATTGCAGCCAGGGGCGCTTGATCACCGCCCTGAGCTCTCCCCTGATGCAGTTTGAGCGCTTGTTAGGTTGACGGATCGTCCCTCACTTGCTTGCTCTCTTCCATCTTCTGGTGACCTGCCATCAGAGTGGCCCTATACCCCCCCTGCTGAATCCAGAGAAGATTGCCCCTCTCTTCAACTTCTATTCGTCACTCCCCACCTGCTGAATCCTTGGGAAACCAGGCAGGGCGACTGACCTTGACGTTTTCTGAGCTCTTAGGGCCTTGAAGCCCATACGACGTTGCGCAACGGATGCCGCTGTCATCGGCATTGCGATTTTTTGGTGTGTGTTCTGGTCCCATGGCACTTGCGGGATCCAGACCAGTCTACGTGTGTCTGCAGACTGAATATGGCCTGAACTCGGGCGTTTTCCTGTCCACCCTCCTGCATATGCCTTATCCTAACCGGGGCGTGGTTTGGCGCTCTATCAAGAGTGTGTTTACACGCTTTTTTACCCTGTTTTTTGCTGACCTTTCCTGCCCCCCAGGATATGTGCATCTGTATGTTGCGTATCATCAGCGCATCGGCGCCTTATGGACTATTTTTCCCCCCCGAGGGGATGTGAATTGGAATGCGCATGCGCCCTGAGTCGCCGTGTACATGCTCTTACATAAGGTCCAACCTGGACCAGTACCTAAGTACAGATTCTTCTGTTTGAGTGCCCGTGATACCGTGTGCCCTAGTGGCTGCGATGTGCTGAGATCCTGATGGCGCCAGGCGGGAAGCCCAGTTGCCTGACTACACTCCCAGCGGTCTGCCACTGTCAGTCCCAGTGTGAGCCTACCGACTCGCAGACGCACTTGCAGTCGGGTGGCGACCTCCGGTGTCCTGACCTCGGTCAGTCTGCCTGGGAAACTGGTGGTTTGAGGAGTCGACGCCTCCGCCCAGACTGCATGGGGACTCCCCCATGCATGGCCTTCGTGGTAATGGGGCGAGGGAAAAGACGGCCTTGATGCCCGATCCCTTATGGAGGAGCTCGTTCGGCTTTACCACTCTGGACTCGCGTCGTGGATATGGACATGGTGCGCCCAAGGAAAGTGCCGTGGGGACTCTCCCCCAGACTGCAGCCTTGGGAAGCCTGGGGTAGCCTGATGGATCTTTGTGGTCGCTTTCGACCTGTGGGACCACCTCGGTCGTCGTGTGACGCCTTTGTTGGCCGTGTATGCCACTGCCACTGTGGTAGTGACCGTCGCAGCCGGCTCCTGGTGCGCCTGGTATGGGTTAACGGGTCCTTTGGATGCCGAACAATCGCCGTCAGGACCCGGGACTTGATACTTGATACTATACTTGCAGCTACTAACAGCTACAGCACCGTACCTGTCTTACTGTGGGATTGTACTGGGCAGCTTAATCCGCAAATCAGCCTGAAGTGAGGATGTGACACCCCCCCCCTCTTCAGGGGATGGTCCTGGGTACCCGCTGCCATGCTTGGGTGTTATCGAGCCGCCCCCAGGGTTTGCTCTAAGGAGGGGGGTGAAGCGGTACCCAGAACCTATGGCCCATGGCCCGGAGGCCTGTGAGCCGTCACAGCCGTTATGGCCCATGGCCCGGAGGCCTGTGAGCCGTCACACCCGTGCAGAAGCCGTTGACACCGGCTGTCAGCGGGATATCCCTGTTCTCTAACCCGCGAAATCTGGAATCTGATTTCTAACCAATAAATCGATGTAGAATTACCATAATTTTATTGTCTTGGTCGATTTTCGGTCGAAAATCGGTGAAACACCCGATTTCTACCGCGATTTCTAATTGTCGTCAAATCGCCGCCTGTTGTCGCCTGTGCGCGCGCTTTCGTCGCTTCTCCGTGGCGAGTTTTGTGGCGGATTTTTCTCGAGTACCTTTGAGGTTTCAAGAGAACTTAAGTGCTGAATCTAGCGGGTTTTTAATGTACTTTCATCTGGTGTGTTCACGGGAATTTTTCGCCGTTGCGTCTTCGAGAAAATCAACGCGCAAGCATTTCTGTCGATCGCTCGAACTCATGGTTCTCAAGGACCATGAGTTCGGACGGAACCCTACATTCCCCCCCTATGCCTTTCATCCATGCCCCTTTGACGTGGGCATATCACTTTGCATAGGGAAGCGGGCAATGGCGATGATTTAGGCAGCCTATGGGCTTCGCTAACCCAAGTCGTTTGCGTGCGCAAACGCTAACTTTGTGGCCTTGTGAGCATGAACGTTAATAACCGAACACAATGTTCACAAGACCAAACGCCCTAGGCCATTTTCGTTTTTCGAGCCACCTCAACGATGGCTCCACACAATTCAATGCGTACCAAAACTCTATCTCCGAAAGAGCGCAAGTTTTGGTCGAAAATTAGGCGAAAATGGCCAAACCCCCGAGGCTCGTACTCAAAGCCTATGAGGAGTTGAGCCTCGAACAAAGACAATATGTGAAGTAGAGACCACCAAGGACATCGTGGATGGCTTGGTTGATTTTTACAACCTTGTGTTCCATTTTATATAATTTGGACTTGTGAGAACGCGTGCCATACTGCCTCTTTGCACACGCGCTCATATGCAAGCACTAACGACACGAGTGGGCGGAGACAATCTAACCATAGTGGGCATATTTGAGGGCACCTACTATGGGTCTACTCCAAACGTGTTTGCTCATATTTTTGTTCCTCAATGACCCAAAGATATGTACATACCAATATCGCCGATATATGCACTTTTTCCCATAAATAGTGTGCTTCAAGGATTGAGGTGTTAAAAATGTTTTCATTATGCTTTGAACCTCAACCCTTGTTGCAAAAGGGAAGCAAAGCTTCGGTCTGCATCCATGCAAAAGCCCGAGGCTCCTTTCTCTTGTGATACGGAGATACGATTTTTGGAGGGACCCCTTTTGGGTGATTTTTGGCCGTTTTGCCCAGAATGGCCACAAACCCCTTCTCCCCCTGATTTTGCTCCCGAGGTTGCGTGCGCCACTTGACCAAGGGCAAGGGCAATTCGGAGAGGGCACATAGACTCGCATCGAATGGGATGTTTCCCCATGTGGCCTCCCCTCTTGAAGGGAGAGTTGTGAGTCACCCAATTTGGGGTACGTTGCCATTCTGCCCCATTTGTGTGTCACTTTCCTTTCAATGGGAAAAATAGCTAGAGGCGACCATGAGGGTTGGCAAGTGGCATAAATCGGGACCTAAGTCCCATGTGTCTATAGCATCTTTGGTTGAAAGGATCCTCGCCGTGGCCATGGAGATATGGAATCATGAGTGCGGGCCATTTTGGCCATATTTCGCTGTTTTTGCCATTGTATGCCATATTGGAATTACCATATCTCCATGGGGCACGCGATTTAGCCAGGAAGGAAAGTGCGAATATTGTAGCATATGACCAAGGGTTGAAGGCCATTGAGTTTCGTATTTGCTCCTCCGGCTCATCCGGAGTTATTCAACTTTTGGTGCGATCCATGATCCCCCCCTTTGCACCGCATGCTGCTTTCTGCCCCATCCGCGTGTTCATCCCCTCGATGAACAGCAAGCAGCCACTGTGACAGCAAGCCATAACCCAGGGCATGGGACCTAAGGGGATATCAAGGGTTGTGAATCAAGGCTTGGCGCGTCAATATCGCCAAGGTTTCCAACCCTGGACGGTCGACCGAGACGACCGATTTCGCCATTTTGGCAGTTGTGGACCCGATTTGGAGTGTCACCACGCCGGGTGTCATGGAGATCTCTGGGAGCCAAGAGCCTGAGAGTCTTCGTTGGACTCCCAGTGGATGGCATATGGAATGGCAGATGCCATCTCCAAGCTGGCGTGGAGATATACCATTGGGGATACCCCCGATTTTGGCTCATTTTGAGCAGCAAAAATGACCCCCTTTTGGGACCCCAATTTCACTCCCCCCCCCGTGTGGTCAATTGGCGGCCCCATCTTTCTATGCCCATGGGGAGTCCAGACTCAATTCCAAGTTGTGCACTCAGATAGAGGTCCTAGGTCCTGCCTCCTATCCTGTGTACCATTGGCCCCGCCCTGGCCGGGCGAATCAACCGTGGGAATGATGCCATTTTTGGTGATTTTGGCATCATGACCCCACTTGATGAAAACGTGGTGCCCTGATGCCGGGACCTCAGAGGGAACCAGGTTGGGTGAGGGCTGCAGGGAGGTCGTATGCCAAGAGCATAGGGACGGTTGCCTCGTTCTTACCTCTGGCGGGTCCGGACAAGGGGTCAATTTTGGAGTTTTCGGAGCTAATGTCAGTTTGGGCTGAAACAGCCCATTTTCAGCTACCAACTCCTGGGGGATAATGGCGGGGCTATCCCTCTGGCTCAGAGGGGAGTTTGGATCTGCCATTGGAGGAGCATAGGCGGCTACTGTCATTTGGCCTTGGAACACCCTGGTGCCCAGGAACTCACCTCCGGCTGGGCGGGACACCTCCCCTATTGGCCGGGTTTCAGGGTCCGGACTGAGTAGGGCATGGGTTGTGTTTGAGCCCCCTCCCCTGCCAGGCATTGAGAGGGTCGGACCTGGGATGGGGATATGAGTTGGGACTGAGTGTCTATTGTCCTGTGATGCCCTTACCCCAGTCCAGTCTTAACTCCATGTGTACATATCCTGATGTGTTGCTGTACATACTTCTGTTCCCTTGTTTTAGAGTGGCAAGGATCCTGAAACGCTTTGTCACATGACACTAGCGTATTGATGCCCCTGTGAGCGCAGTGCTTTGCTTGCCTGCTTGCTTGTGCGTGTCACCGCAGCGTCCCATGGCCAGGCCCCCCACAGGAACGCGTCAGTAGCTGCAGACATATATTAGGGGCATATGTCGGCAGGTCGCTGAATGCAACAGCGCGTGCAAATACAGGCAAAATTCCTACAGCATGCAAGTTTCGGTGCAAGCATTGAGTCATGTACTTCCAGTTGATGGCCATATACTGACCGGTATACGGGCGTGTACACGAAGGTATATGGCCGTGTACCAGTAATATACGCTGCTCCCTAGGGGCCCGAAGGGACGAACGCCATACGCCGGTAGATCTTCAGTAGACACATCAGGGTGGTAATAAGGTAAACTTACCGATAACTATACCAGTCACCAATTTCTATGCCACCACAGAGAAATGGAAGCGTTTCACAAGAAAATGTTTAAGAGTATCTTGGGACCATGAACTATTGATGAGATTTCCTTCCTATGACTGGGTAAGGATATTCCTACCCTTTTGGGGGCCCTGCTGTGCGTTGGAATGCATTTTGTACCAAGGAATAGACAGTTACAGAGCAGGACGGAGGTTGCGGTGTTGCCGTGGCTTTGGCAGTACTCGGCTTGGCTTTTGGCGCAGTGCTCAACACCTCCGTCAACCATGATTTGCACCTTCTTTTTGTACCACACATTCTGATAGATAAATTCATAGGCAAATCGTGGAACTACAGTTCTGTCACAAGAATTTCCAATTTCATGCAGTATTAACAGACCTTTGAGAATTGGTCGGACGCTGTTATCCGCAATGCGCGTGGTGTGGCATTACAGCGCTCATTCTTCTGCAGCATGTGGATTTTTCAAAAATAGGATTTATAATTCTAAACTTTCATATTTCAACCACTAATCTAACAATTCTTCGATTCCCACCATTACTCGCATCCATCTGCTACATTTGTACACTTTGTTGCTCTGTGCATCCCCTCAATCCCTGGAAGCATTTGTACACTATCAGCCTAGTTATTGGTCTGTTTACCTTGTGTGTTGTGACCATTGTACAGAAAAATGGCATAGCGCCCCCCCCCCCCCCCCATGAGGAAGGGCCATGGTAGGCACAGGCGTCAAAAACCAGTCCTGGTCACCCCTTGTCAGCTTTGGCAGCCTCAGC
This sequence comes from Eutreptiella sp. 'Long Island Sound 2002', assembly GCA_964036045.1. Classification (NCBI taxonomy): domain Eukaryota; phylum Euglenozoa; class Euglenophyceae; order Eutreptiales; family Eutreptiaceae; genus Eutreptiella; species Eutreptiella sp. 'Long Island Sound 2002'. The sequence continues at coordinate 21,433,506 of OZ038380.1, read as the reverse complement.
ACCTCGACCACGTACATCTGACCGGATAGGGGTCCCTTGCATGGGACCATGGAGCACACCACTTGATTGAACAGGGACTTCACCTCCACTATGCGGTCCCACAATGCAAGTGGCGGAAAGAGGATAAGGATCCCGCATATGGCTATGCCCCAGCTGTCTTTCCGAGGTAATGCCTTGTACTACTTTAACTGTGGACCAATGGCATCACCTTGGAAAATGAGCATGTGCATGTGCATTTGAAAGGCAAATCAGTTCCGTTTGCCTTCATTGCCGCTGCACAAGCGTTCACAGCGGAGGGCGTTCCTTGAATTGCGGGTTGCCGTAGCCCCAAACTGTACATTGTGCACTTGTACACCCAAGATGTGCACCTTGCGGTACACTAACTCTCGGCATGAAGCTGCAAGGGCGGGGTTAGAAGGACGTAGTCATTTCTTTGGGGGCAAGCCACTTGCTGGGAAGCGGATTGACTGCCTTGACTCCCACTTCCCCGATTAACATATCCTTGGGGTGGTGGTGCAGACCGCACACTGTTGATAACAATGGACCATGCCCGTTCCTCATTCGCCTTCGCCTGTTGGCGTATTGTCTCATGCTCTTTGGCCTTCGCATGCCATTCATGGGAGATACTGTTGGCCTCCGCCATCTTGGCCTCCAGGTCCACAATTCTGTTTTCCTTGGCCTCAACCTCAGTCTGGGAAGCCTCCAACTCCTCCTTGAGGGAGGTATTGGCCTATGTCAAGGAGGTCACAGAAGTCCCGCTGAATTCAGTCACCTCCTTAGAGATGTTCAGCCGGGACTTCCCCGAACCGGCCACCACCGCACTGACAATGTTAGTGGTGGTTGACGCGGTTACAAAGGCCAAAGGTGCCGAAAATGAGGAGCTATGATGAGACAATGTTCTACTAAAAGGAAATAACAATAGTGTAGACAACAAATTGAAATCTTTACACTGAGCAACCTTGGAGAGAAAAAAACCTGACTAATGCGACCGGCGCACCTTTCAGAATGGCTGCGGACTCAGGGGAAACGTGAAATAGGGCAGGTATGACTTCTAGAAATACCAAACTTGCTACAAAATACAACAAGTGTGCTGACAATAGAACCTCCTGTGCTGAAAATAGAATTAGCAGCTCGGGGGCTAATCAGCTAATCGCTAGGTAGGTAGGTACGTAGGTGCACTCGGTCGTGGAGAGGCGCCCCTTGGTTCCCCCAGGCTTCGCCCCTGTGACGGACAGGAAGAGGCTCCGCGCATGAAGAGGGGGGACGGCTTACATCCCGCTAGACCTGACTGGTGGCCCCCAAGGAAGGGGCCCCGGGCAACACCGGGAGGGCTGAATGCTGCCAGCGTGACGTTCTTGTCTCGCCGGGAGGGTGTGCCCCCGTGCTTGCGCACGTCCCCTCCGTTGGGCGGAACCCTAGAGGTTCACCGGACTTCCTGGGGTATCCTGTTCCCAAGGCATGCATGCATGTTCTTGGTACTGGGGTTCCGAGGCGCTTGGGTGTCGCACACTCCGCCTCGAGTCCCAAAGCAGCGCTGGCCTTAGGATGCAGCCTTACCCCCGGTCTCCGGATCTCGTTTGGCCGGGTCACCTGCATGGCACGGGCTGCCTCAGTTCCCGGGCTATGGACACTGGGTTTCCTTTTTTTGTGTGGCGTTTGTGTATGGGTCTGGGTTCCGCTTGGGTTTGGGTTTCGGTAAGCCCGTCAGCCCTGGCTGGGGTCTTGATTGGGTGTGTTTGGCTACGGGTTGAGGTTGCGCCCTTCTTTTCCCGGTTGGGGTTTGCGGTTTTTGCGGTTGGGCTTGGGCTTCGGCCTGCATCCCACGATTCTTGGTTGAGGTTGTGGGGCGTGCGTGGCTGTGTGCGCGCTCTGGCTGTACTCCGCCGTTCCCGGTTTGGGTGCGCGGTGTGGGTGTGTGTGCTTGGGTTTGGGTTTCGGCTGCGCCCCGTCACTCCCAGGGGAGGTGTGGGTGTGTGTGTGTGTTTGTGTGCCCTTCCCGCGTGGTTCCCTGCACCTCCTGGCTGGGGGTGCGGTGCAGGGGTATGTGCCTGGGTCTGGGTTGCTGCCGCGCCCCGCCACTCCTGGCTGGGGTGTTGAGGCGTGTGTGTGTTTGTGTGGGCGCCCTGCTTGTACCCCGCCATTCCTGGCTGGGGTGTGCGGTGTGGGCGTGCGTGCTGGGCTCCGGTTTTGGCTGTGTTCCGCCCCTCTTGGTTTGGTTGTTGGGGTGTGTGTGTTCGTGCGGGTGCCCCGCTTGCACCCCTTCCTTCCTGGGGGCGGCCCGTGGCGTGGGAGTGTGCGGGTGTTGTCCCGGGTGGGGTTTGCCCCCCCCCTCCCCTTTGGTGTTTCTTTTGGGGGGGGGGGGGCTGTGGCGTGTCGTGTCGTGGCTTTGTGGTGTCAGTCGCTGGCTGTCCCCGTCCTGGGTCTCGTGGTGTCTGTCCCCCCTTCCCCTCTCGTTCGGGCTGTGCCTTCGTGTGTTTTTTGTTTTTTTTCCCCGCCCCAGGCTGGTGTGTGTTGGCGTGTCCCTTCTTCCGGTGGGCCGCTGCTCCCGGTTTGGTGTTGCCGGTTTTTGGCTGGGTGGTCCTCCAGTTCCCCTTCCGGGGGTCCCGTCCTCGGTGCCGTCTGCCTAGGGGGTTTGGCCGCCTTTTGTGGCATGGGTGGGCGGTTTCGAGGCTGTGGGCCTTTCTCGTGCCCCCCCCCCCGTCCTTTTTTTCGGGGGGGGGGGGTTGCCTGTTCCTCCCTCTGCCTTCCCTGGGCTGATGCATGCACTGGTAGGCATTCGGTGTGGTCTTCCGGGTTGCTGTTGGTGTTTGGGTTTTGCCAGGCCTTGCCCTGGCCTCATGGTCGGGTGGGTTATGTACACGTTGGGGTCGGCGGCCCTTCCTGCTGGGTTAGGTTCTGGCTCTGCCGGCTGGGCGGTTGCGCCAGGCGGCTCCGTGAGGCTCTGGATTAGGCACGGTGGGGTTTTCCGTGTCCCTTCGCCTCCGTGGTGCCGGCTTTAACTTTCTGGCCACGGTTTGCGTGCGCGGACCGCCACCGTTGTTGCCGGGCGTGCGGTGGCCCCTTGCCGGCGTGTGGCGGGCTGGTGGGGGGCCTTCCGGGGGTGTGCGGTGGCTTGTTTTGGTTAGAACCTCGGTTAGCGCCCCTTGCTTTGGTGTTGTGGTGTGCTGTGGTTCGCCGTGCTGCGCGGTGCCGTGTATTGCCGTGCTGCGTCGTGCTGGTCCGTGCCGCGTTGCAGTGCGCCCTCCTAGGCCGCGTCGTGTTGCGCTGTGTTGTGCCGTGGTGTGCCGCTCTGTGCCGTGTCGCGTCGCGTCGTGCTGTGGCGTGCTGTGCCTTGGGGGTCTTGTCGTGGTGCGTTGCACCGTGTTGCTCTGCGGTGCGGTGTGCCGTGCTGCCCCGTGTTGTGCCGTGGTGGGTTGGTGGAGGTCAGTCCGGCCCGTGTCGTGGTGCGGAGTGCGGGACGGAGTGTGGCCGGGAGGTGCGGTTAGGTGCGGGGTGGCTCGGTGGGTCTGTGCTGTCGGGGTCTGGGCGCGCCGCTCGGGCTCGTGGGTTGGCTAGGTGTCCGTGGGGTTGCCCTCCATGGGGGCCTGCGCTGTGGTCCCGTGTTCTCTGGGGGTCCTGGCCTCTAGCCCTTGGTGCTGTGGCCGCGCCTTCTTCCTCTTCTGGTGCCTGTGAGGTGGCCCTTGCTGTGGCCGGGGTCGTCGCCTGGCGGTGAGGGCGTGCTGGTGAGCTGCATGGCGGTCTTCTTGGCGGCTTCCTCTGTGGGTGTAGCCATTTCTGCCCGTGCAGGTGTGCCCTCCTTCTTCTGTGTGGTTTCTGGTGGCTGCTGGGCGTGCGCCGGTGTGGTCCGTACGGCGTCCGATTCGTGTTTCGGCGGCGTGTGTTGGGGGCGTGCGTCTCCGGGGGTCGTGCGGTGCCCGCTCGGGGTGGGGCGGTGTTGGTCCCTCTGTCGTGGCATGCCCTTCCTGCGTGTGCGCCCTAGTGCCCGTTGTTGTGTCCTCTTTCTCTGCGCCTCGGTCTCTGTTCCTTCCCCTTCCTGGCCCATGGGTGGTGTCCCGTTCCCATGTTGTCTCGCTCCCAGTGCCCTGTCCCTGTGTGTGCCTCCCCGTCACTTTGGGCCCTTTGTTGCCCCCTTGCCGGAGTGTCCCTTTCTGTCCCTTGCCCTCGCCTTGCCTGTGCCCTTTCCCTTCCCGGTGTGGCGGTGGTGGGGTGGGGGGGGGGCCTGTGGGGCGCCGATGGCCCAGGCCCGGGGGTCGGTGGCCTCGAGCCACCGGCGGAGGGTTTGTGGGGTGTAGGGGGGGCCGAGGCCTGGACCGCGTCGCGGAGGAGGGCCTTCCATGCCGCCTGCGGCATGGTGGCGTCCGGAGCAGCCTCGTTGGAGTTTGCAGGGGGTGCGGGCGCGGATCTCCTCGAAGGTGTGCACCATGTGCACCCCTTCGCGCCTTCCCGCTCGCCCGGCCCACTTCACCCAGCGGCGGAGCTCCTGCAACGCTGGGGCCGACCACCAGGCGAGGTGGGCAGGGGCCTAGGGGGGGGAGGGGTCTGAGCTTGAGGTCCTGGAGTTGCGAGAGGAGGAAGTGGACATACGGCGGTGGCGGGCGTGGCGGCGCCCCGGGGGAGCGGGAGCGGCGGTGTTGTGGGCTGGGGGTGGAGAAGGGGTACGGGCGGCGGGGGGAACGGGAAGCCCTCTGGGGCTCGTGGGGGGAGGAGGAGGTGGACATGGGGCGGCGTCGGCGTGCGTGGCGGCGCCCGGGGGAGCGGGAGCGGCGGTGGCGGGGGCTGGGGGTGGAGGATGTGTACGGGAGGCGGGGGGAACGGGAAGCCCTGTGGGGCTTGTGGGGGGAGGGGGGGGGGTGGACATGGAGCGGCGGTGGCGCGTGTGGTGGCGCCTGGGGGAGCGAGAGCGGCGGGGGCGGCGCCCTGGGGGGTCTTGGTGGCGCCTTTGGAGGAGGAGCGGCGCGAGTGAGCGTCTGAGGCGTGGTGGCGGTGTGGGGAGCGTGAGCGCCGGGGATGGGTGCGCTGTGCGGGGGGAGAGTGGGTGCCCCGCCGTTTGCGGGACCAGGCCTCGTTGCGGGGCAGGTCGGGCCAGTCAGGAGGTGTCAGCGGGTCTTTGGGGGGCCTCGCGTGGTGCCGCCTGGTACTGGAGGGGGGGGGGGTCCCCGGCCCTCCATGGATCCGCCTCGTAGGGGTGCGGCGGCGGCGGCGGCCGTTGGTACGGGTCATGTGACTGTCCCCGGTCGGGTTGGGCCCGGGGGGCTCCTTCGGCATTGACGTGGTGGCCGCGGGAATACGGTTCCTGTTACGGGGGGGCTGGCCCCTGGTGGTAGGCGAGGTATCGGGGTGGAGCGCCCGGTTGCTGCCATCCCATACACAGGTGCTGCTGGTGCACGGGGGCTGGTGGCCCGGTAGGGTAGGGTGGTGGGCAGTGGTAGTGGTGGGGGTGCTGTTGGTGGTGGTGGTGGTGGTGGTGGTGGGGCTGTTGGTGGTGGTGGCGCCTGTAGTGGTGGGGATGGTGCTGCGGGTATTGCCCTAGGAATCCTGGTGGATATTCCGGTCCCCCTGGTGGGGGTGGGGGGTTGGGCATCGTGCGCAATCCCTGGGGCCGTACTGTTTCGTGGGTAGCGGCGGCGGGTCGGGGGCCGGGCTTAACGGTGACTGACGTGGAGGGGTACCATGTCCCTAGGTCGGTCTGGCCGGCGGCGGTGGTGGTTTCTGGGGGGTGGGTGATGGAGCGCTTGGAGATGGGGATGTTGACGAGAGTTTGGACGGGGTCGTGTTGGATGGCCGCCTCTGTGGTAGCAGCGGCCGCTGGGGAGAGGGGGGCTTGGGTTGTGGTGGGCGGGGGGTCCTGGTTAGGGTTAGGGTTTGGGTTAGGGCGGTGTCGCTTGGGTTGCCCCTGTTGCGTTTGCGGTGTTGGGGGCCGCGTGGGGTGGTGTTGGTGGTGGTGCTGTTGCTGGAAGTGTGGTCGTTTGGGCGCCGGCTTGGGTTTGGGGTCGGGTTTTGGGATGGGTTCGAGGTTGAGGAGGACCTCGGTTCGGAGGTGTGAGGACGCCGGTGCCGGGTGGGAGGGTTTCCCGGTGTGCTGCCGGGGAGGCTGGGTCGCGTGTGTGGGGGTCGGGGGGCCCCCGGTTGCCTGGCGTGCGGCCGCTGCTTTGGCTTTGACCGTGGCCTTGTGGATGAGGTTGGCGAAGAGGGTGGGGTCGGAGGATCAGGCGGAGGACGTCGATGAGGATGAGGACGAGAAGGAAGTGGTGGTTTTGGAGGACGCGGGTTGCGCTGTGATGCGGGCGGCTGCGGGTCTTTGCGCGGCGGCTTCTGCTGCGGCCACGGCGGGGAGGATGGAGGACATGTCCTCGGGCTGCAAGTTGGGGGTGGGTGGGTGGGGAGGCCCGGCGGGCCGATCTGGTCGGCAGCGGTAGGGGAGGGAGGCGCGGGGTTGCGGTCTTTGCCTTCTGGGCTTGGCTGGGCCGGGGTCCTGCGTTGTGTGGGGTTGTGTGGGTTGGCGTCCGCGGGGGGGAACAGTTCGCGTGGGCTGCATCTTGGGGGCCGGGGGGGGTGGGCCTTGGTTTTCTGGGGTGTGTGCGGGGGGCGTGTGCGGGCCACTGGGCAGGGGGGGCCTGCTGTGGGGCGTGGGGCTCCCCGCGGTGGGTGTGTGCGGGTTGTCGTGTGTGGGGCGTGGTGAGGTGTGTCCGGCGGGTGTGTCTGTGGCGGGCGTGTGCTGATGTTTGGGCGGGTGGGGGAGGCCTGTGTCGCGGGGCCCGGGGGTGCGCGCGTTGGTGGGCGTATGTGGACCGCCGGGTGGGAAGCGGGGGGGAAGGGGCATGGGCGGGGATTGCGCGGGGGGGGGTGTTGTGTCGGTGTATGTGTCTGCTTGCAGCGGCGCGCATGTGTGGTCAGTTGTAGGCCAGGCGGTTTGGAGGAGAAGTTTGCCATCTTCCGCGGCCGCGGCAAGGATTTCGCAGACGAGCACGCGTATTTGGTGCACCTCTTGGTCAGTGGTGGGAAGAGGGTATGCTAGCTCCGGGCTAAGGCTCACGCGGCGGAGGATGATGTGGATGGCGTCGTACCCGCAGGTGAAGGAGTGCTGTGGCCTGGGGGGGGGGTCCTTCCGCGTGTCTGGGCCTGCCTCCATTTGTGTGTGGGCGGTGGGGATGGCCCAAATTCAGGGCACGGTCCCCGTGGATGGCCAGCGGCGCTGGATCCATTTGGCCAGCCAGAGCATGGCCAGTCCCAGGTGGTAGCCCGCCTGCCCTGAGGTGGTTTGAGCCCCGGCTAGAGGACGCCCCTGAGGACTCTGTGCGGGGTTGGGGGGTCTCCTACTGCCCCTGGTTGGGCAGCTCCTGGAGCGAGAATGGTGTCTGTCCCTTGGACGAGCCATTGTGGGCCGGGGGACGTTGCTGCAGCGGCCACTACGTAGTAGTGCCCGCGCTCGAGGACTGTAACGCAGACCTCCGGGGGGGGGTGGTCGCTGTCTGTCAGCGAGGGAGGGAGGTCGTCGTCTGGGGTGCGGATGCCGGATGCGCTGAGGACGGTGTCGCGGTTTGGTGCGGTGGCCTGTTCCCATTGTTCCGGGCAGGTTCCGGTCCGCTTGGTGGTCGTTCTCCGCTGGGGCTCGTCGTAGGCGTATGGTCCCTGGTCGTGTCACGTTGGTGTTGATGTCGTGTGTCAGGGCCTGGCCCCACTCGACGGGGGGGATCCAGACGTGCTGGCCTTGGGCGTGCTGGCCGGCTCGCCAGAGTACGAGGTCCAAGATTGTCTCGTGGAGGCCGTTGCCTGGGGTGGTCAGGTCCCGGAGGGCTTTGACGGTGAGCTTTGTCCAGCTCTCTTGTAGGCAGTACCAGCCCAGGGGAGTGCTCAGGGCCCTGCCTTGGAGGGTTGCTCAGAGGAGGTCGGGGTCGCGGATGGTGGTCGGTGTGAGGGGGGGGTGCTCCGGGTCCGGGGGGGGCGGGCTGGGTGGGTTGCCGGGGTCCTGCGCGTCCACGTCGACGTATGGGTGGTCCTGGTTGGGCTTGGCTGGCCTTGGCGGAGCCGGGTGGCCTCGTGGTCGAGAGGCGGGCTCTGGGCGGTCTGGCGGTGTCTTGGAGGCCTGTGGATGGAGATGGGGGGGGGGGGGGTTGGGGCGCGAGGTGGGTCAGTGGACTTCTGGGTCATGCACAGCTAGGAGCTAATGGCTAATGGCCAATGGCTAATGGCTAATGACCACAATGGGTGGTCCCCATTGCGTCCGGCAACCTCAGAATAGGTACGATCCCTCCAAAGAGTGGCAAAAACAAAGCAACAAAACAACATGGTTGAGGAGAGCAAAGCAAAAAATATGTTGACTTCATAACCTCCGCAGACTGTTGAATTCCAAAGTAGAAGTCAACCAACAATAGCATATAGTGGGGGTGTTGCTTCTGCGGATGCAGTTACCAAAGGCTGCCCCGAAACAAATAGGAAAGATGAGGGGCTCCTGACAACCGTAGTTCTGCAAAGAATATCCTAAGCAAGCAGCGAACAACTGTACGCACAGAAAACAATTTAGCACACTGCAAGACTAATATTTGCTCCATATGCTTGCCTCATGCCACCACAACTGGGGTTGGGAATACTTGGGAGTCACTGAGCCATGGTACGTGCATCCCTGCGGCAAAAGGATGACATACAAATATGTTGACACACATAAACAGCCATAAGGACTGATGGCCTCCATCTCGGTTTCCCATGACCAACTGCAATTGCAAATTGTTGACATCGAGCTTAATGTTCGTAATCTTGATCTAGTCCAACCACATGGAGGTGTACCGCAGCACAAAGCTGCTCAGAGGTTTCCAGCAGTGCCTCAGTGCAGAAAAACTGTTCGACCGGACCTTGCATAGCCGCCCCCCTGCTGTGCTGGGGTTAAGCCTGTCCGGCAGGACTCGTTTGCCGGTGTACTCCTCCTCCTCTCCATCGCTATCGGGGTGAAATTAATTCGTCGCGAAATCAAACGTAAAGGCACGACCATGGAGATTTCGTTCCCGTGGGAGCTGTCGAGTGTGTTCCTGCTCGACCCATTTGTTCTTCACCAGTTGGATCACATACAAATCTTCCCCAGTCTTCCGCAACAGAACACCTGGCATGTACCATCACTGCTGCCAGTGCCGGGAGCAGACATCTTTGTGGTGCTGAAGCGGTATGGGGTTCCTCCTCTGTACCTGCTGCCCAACCATTGGCGCTCAGCCCATCAGGAGTTTAGCTGGGCTGATGTTGAGCCTAAAATATCCAGATTTCTGTTGAAGTTATACTGAAATATCCCAGAAATCAGTAGGTTTTTGCTCGGCGGACACGATCGTGGCCTGTGCGCCGCAGCTCCAGATGAAAGTTGTGTTTCTCGATTTTACAGATTTAAATTAATTTTAGTATTCCAATATTATGTTCAGGAATATAGGAATGAGCAATGACCAACTTTGCGCGGCTCCGCAAGGGTCAATTTTAGCCGAAATTGGTCACCTTCATGAGTTTTTCTTAAAAGAATCCTGAATCGATTTCAAAAATCGACCAAGTGCCTAAACCGAGGCCCAACAGTGGCCCTTCCCATACATAATACCGTTTTGGGCTGAAACGAGTTCTGTCCACTACGCACCCTGCCGGCGGGACATCCGGAAAATGAATGTTTTTGACTCACAAATCACCATTTTTCATTGTTGTTTGCGCAAAAAACTACTTTTTTGCCCACTTTGGACTGGATCACAACAGTGATCCTGATGGCGACGACCCACCCCCTGCATGAATTCAGGTGGGGGCGTCACCGTACATCGACAATGGCGTAGCTTTTGTTGTTGTTTTGTAGCATAGAGTGGCATCATGTGCATTACTCCCTTCTTTGTTCATAGATGTCCTGTTTGCGTCCCCGGACAAGGATTGCAGCTCATTTGGACACCAAAGGCATCGCAGAGTTGGACATCCTGTACGCTAATGTGGGGGAGGTTTGGTACGGTTGGAGGATTAGTTGAGGGAATTCCAAATTTTTGGGTCACATGTTCTGTGAATGCATGGTATATTACCACCCCTTCTTCACAAAATGCTTGAAAATGAGCTCGCTGACGTCCGCGCGGATCCAAGAGGAATTGGGGACATGTCGATGTGCTCCGACGACGTCGAGGATAATCCCTGCTGCTTCAAGATGGACCCCTACCTGCAGAACGACAGCCTATAATCTAAGGTATTACAATGCAGGCAATGCAATGCAAGAAGGGACGCCTGGGCAAGACTCGCCCCCTCCAAGCCAAGAGCAGCGACTACGAGAGCGCTGAACCGACACCAGGGACCTGCAGCGCCGATGACGATGTCAACAGAGATTCTGAGGAAATCAGGACCAGACAGCAGCTCGACGAGTGGATTTGGGTGCCAAGATGGAACTCATGATGGCTTAAGGCCTATGGAGCCAATGGGCAACGACAGCAAAGCAGCCGAGCCCCTCGATGATCCAAAGATGGTATGAAAAGGTCCCTAAAAACGTTACAGGGTTTGAAAAGGTCCCTGCTAAAGTTTTTAAAGGAATTTATTTATTCATAATTGTGCATCACTGTGTTTCCATGCTCATGGAGAAACAGGGCCAAGCTGTGTGGTGCAGCCCCATCCGTAGGGTCAGGAGGGCCTTCAGGGCCTCCGTTTTGGTGACTACAGGCCAAAGGAAGTGCCACAGACCAGTGTGGTTGCCTGGGGGGCATCTGCCCTATTCATATATCAATTAAGGAATTAGGGAACACTACAATTCCTTTTGCAATTGGACTTTCCTTACAAGACCCTACATAAATAATGCATGTAAAGTATGCAATTTGTTTCTGCTACCCTGATGAGGTCCCGGCTACGGTACCTGCTCTGTCTGCCCTTCTTCGCAGCATCCCAGGGCCCTACAGTTTTTCTGAGTGAGCGGAGGGAGTCCCAAAACCCCCCAATGTGCTGCTGAGTCAGTTTTGTAACCAGGGCAGTGCAGGGGTCAGAGCGCCTCCTTGGCGTTGCCTTCCTTTGGATATAGGCAAGGCCTTTTGGTAGAAGGGTGAAGCGGTATGGGGTGCCTCACCCATACCCACTGCCAAGCCATTGGCGCTCTGCCCATCAGGATTTTCCCTGGACTGATTTTCAGCCTAGAATTTCCACATTTTTCTGGATTCTATTGTGCAATATCCTAGAAGCCAGTTGTATTTGATCAGCGGCGACGATTGCCGCCTGTGCGCCGCAGCTCCAGATCAAAGTTTTATTCCTCAATTTTTACAGATTTTGATCAATTTTTGTAATCCTATATTATTTGCAGAGTTATAGGAATTAGCCGAGACCATTTCTGCGGCGTTCCGCACTCTTCCACTTTTGCCAAAACTGGTCGAGTTGAAAACTTTTTCAAACAATCCTGAATTGATTTCAAATAGTGGACCAAGTCCCTACACCAAGGCCGAACAGTGGCCTTTACATACATAATATGGTTTGGCGCTCAGACGGGTCGTGTCGGCTGCACAACATGTTGGAGGGACACGTGGAAAAACACTGTTTTTGACTCAAAAATCACTATGTTTCATTGTCTTCCCCCCGGAAACCACTGTTGAGGCAAGTTTGGGCTCGATCACAACAGAGATCCTGATGGCGACAACCCACCTTCAGGTCGCAGCGTCGCGGTACGGCGACAATGGCGTGGCTTTTTGTGTTGTTTTGTAGCATAGAGTGGCAACATGTGCATTACTCCCTCCTTTGTTCATCGATGCTCAGTTTGCGTCCCCGGACAAAGATTGGAGCTGATTTGGACACGAAAATGATCTCAGAGCTGGACATTTCCTACGTGGATGTGGGGAAAGCATGGTACAGGTTTAGGATTATTTGGAGAAATTGCAAAAATGTCTGTTAAGGTTTCTGTGGCGGCATGGTATACTACCACTCCCCCCTCCCAAAACTGCGTCCGTGCCGCTCCCCCAAGAGGACTCCTTGAGCCGGTAGTTGTGAACTTCTCCAGAGTGAAGGTATTCGGCCCTCTTTGCATGATCAGCCAACATGGCATCAAACACTCTCTTGCCCGTGTCGTCGACTTGGGACATCCTGCTATTTGCCTCGTTTGCTACAGTACCATGGTTCATTGTAATAAACTTTCTTTTGGGCTGGGGTGCTGAGATTGTTTTTTTACTCTATCTTCCTTGTTGGTTTGGAGGGCAGATTGGTTGAGACAAAGGTGTCCTAAATGAGGAATCTAACACACTAGAGATAATGAAGTTGCGACATTACCCATTGGGAACGATTGAGGAAGGAAGAGAAAGAGAGGGGGGGTGGGATTGGATTCGCCGATATTTACATGTGAATTGCGCTTATGCATAATTGTTCCCCACGTCAGTTGATGTTGCAGGTAGATTAATGAGATTGTCATCTCATGCCTTAGGTTCCCAAGCATGTGGAGTCCCGAAACATCTCCAACCTCAATTGTCCCAACAATAACACCAAGAAATGGAGAGCGAAGGAGAGGCTCATTTGCCTTCAAAGAGAGATATAAAAAAAGAATGCCTTCTCCGTGCAATTGACGGAGATACAGAGAGAGACGTCCTCAGCCGAGTATGGAATTTTTGGTGTCTTTCTCACCCTTTGGCCAATGGAATGAAAAAGAAAACACTTTTTCATTCATCTTTATTGCATTCCGCATGGGCACACATACACATAGATGCATGCATAGAGGAAGAGACACCTTGACCTCCTTTACATACCATGCATCAAGCCTGTCTCAACCCAAGTGATATGCCAGATGACCTCATGATTTTCAATCAACCTCCAGCAGTTGAAATCGGGATGATTGGAATGATTCATGCATGCAAACTTTTAACGGAAATGCAGTCACACTGATTTCATGACATTCCACAGAAACCATTCACATGCACTCGTACTTAGCAACACAGATGCATGCACACACGAATGCATCATTGTGTGGCACTACAATGGGAGTCACGTTCCAGAGCAGCAATTGATTTCCTTACCTTCCCACACCGCATCTTAAAACGTGCCAACGGGACAAATTTAGTTCTATCGAAGAATGGCAATGTTTTTCATCAGGGATGGCATTCTTTCGCAAATAAATTTATATTCTCTGCGAATCCCATAAATAGTTGCTATCTCACTTCCCCGGCAGTATGAATTCTAAACATTCTTAATGAAAGATCGGTCCGCATGTGGTCAAATCATTCAACTCTATGCCAAATTGCAGATTGTGCACATTGTTGATGTTTTTGCCAGATCTGCAAACATTTGGTAACATGGACCTGAAACAGTTGTTACATGGCTTCAATGGCATGCAACACATGTTTTTTTGATCCAGCACCCTCAACGTTTTGGGGGGGGGGGGCACCAACCGACCACCTGGATGCAGAGTACACTGATTTTGGGTCAAAATTGGCTTTTTTTGGCCATTTTCGGGTGAAACCTGGTGAGTTCTTGGCAGTGGCACCCCTGAAATACTTGTGAAATGGCCTCACTGGCTTCCAACACATGTTTCCCTGAGTCCAGCACCCGGACAAATAGGCAATGGGGGGCACAAACTGGCCATCTGGACCGAGAAGACACTGATTTGGGCTAACAATTGGCATTCTATGGCCATTTTTGGGCGGAAAATCGGGTTCTTTTTGGGGCGGGGGTGGCGGCCCTGAATCACTTGTTAAATGGTGTCAATGGCATGCAACTAATCTCCGCGTGAGTCCAGCACCGTCAAAATAGGGTAGGGGGGGCACGAATTGAGCACCCGGACCAGGAAAACACTGATTTGGGGTAAAAGTTGGCATTTTCTTACCTTTTTGTTTGGCTAAAAATGGTTCCTTTTTTTTCGGGGGGGGGCGGCCTAAAACAATTGTTCAATGGGTTCAATGGCTTGTAACACATCTTCATATGAGTCAGCACCTTCAGAGAAGGGTAGGGAGGGCTCCAACTGACCACCCAGACCCCAAAACCACTGATTTGGGCCCAAAATGTCGCATGTAGCGCGGAACCACCATCAGACAGTTGCAAAAGAAAAGAACCTCGTACTTCATGGTGGCAGCCCTCGAATTCCGTTTTTAGCACCTCAAAGGCCGAATCGGAGCATGGATGACCTTAGAGGTGGTCACAAAGTACCAAAATCGGGAATAACTCATGCGGATTGCTTTTTGAAACGGCGAAATCAGTCTCATATGATGCATGGAGGCACCATTGGACACTGGCAAAAGAAACCAACCTGTTACTCCATGGTGGCAGCCCTCTAAATTCGTTTTGAGCACCTGAAAGACCAAAATATATCATGGATGACCTTAGAACGGCTCATAAAGTGCTAAATCCCGGAGTAACTCATGCGGATTGCCCCTTTGGCCCTTTGATTTGGCGTCGTGTACTGCATGGGGGCAGCATTGGACACTTGCAAAAGAAAGCAACCTCTTACCTCATGGTGGCGGCCCTGTAAGTTAATGCTTAGCACCTCAAAGGCCGAAATACACCATGGATGACCTTAAAAGTGCTCGCCAAATGCTGAAACCAGAAATAACTCATTTGGATTGCCTTGTGAACCCCAAAAAACAAGGTCCCACGCCGCACGAAGGCGCCATCAGACACTTGCAAAAGAAACCAACCAAGCACAGTCTCTTACAGTATTAATGCACCATTATTCACCTGTAATAGGGAGCAGGGTGGTTGCTCCAACTTACTATGGAATTTGGTACCAAAAATCACAGATTTATCGGAACGTATTTGAAATTGGCACAATCTTTCATGTACTGCGGATAATGACTACAAAATTTCTCCTTTCAAATTGCAAATTTCATGGATTTTCGCATCGTTTTTCAGCTGCGATGCGGCAAATACATTTGTCCCAGATCATGCGTGTTGAATGCGCTGTGCCTTAGTTGCGCCTACCTCAATCATTTCCAAACATAGTCCTGTTCGACTCGGGTCCCTCCCACCTGAATGGACTGGTGATCCTCCATACACATAGGCATGGCAAATGCCGAAGCAAATGTGCCCATTAAGGTGTACCGATCCCTCTTTGCGGGGCCTGCGGGGGTGGTTGGGGGCACCACGCCAGGGTTTAGGCAGATGACAATTCTGGGCCTTCTATCGCCCTTGCTTATGATTCCCGTCCTTTGGTGTCAAAAAAAAGATCTAACACTATTAGCACCACCACAACGAGTTTTCCATTGGCCGGCTTGCACTACAGAGCAATAAGACAGGCACGCATGCGCGGAAACATCCGGCGATGGTGCATTCCAGTAGTGCACTGAATTCCGTCCTATGGATCAGAATAATTACAAATTTCTGATTTTGATTTACTTCATTCATCCCAATCTGAATGCAGCCTGCTTCTCTCTGCAAAGATCACTGAATGATGTCTGCTGCTTTGTGCGATAATCACCTAGTATCCTAAAGTATTATATTCATCCGCCAGACACAAAGTGAAATTCGAAACTGCATGAGTAAGATAGAATCGGGGGACAAATCAAATGTTCCAAGTAAATTGTGGTATGCCTGCATAACTCTCCAAAGGGCATGGTACCAATTTCGGCCGGGCTCCTCCATGTACAATGGACGTAATTTTTGGAACAATTTGCTGCCTGCGAGCTCCGCTCTTCTGTTCCAGCCACTATGATATGCCAGCTTCTGGGCATGTCTCACGCTCATACTTTTGCAGATCCTATGAAACCATGCGCCACTGAACTGCGAAACCCTGTGACTCCATAGTACGGCCGCATCATTGAATACTGTCAACTAATGCCGGATCATTGCGTGAGCCACGATCTTGACTTGCACCTTCTTCCGTGCTTGTCCCTCTTGTCTTTCCTCTTGGATTTTTTGCCGTGAATACCCACAATGTATCCGGTGTGGTAATCGACTGTCAGAATGACAAAATCAAACACCTCGCCTTTCCCACTGCCTTCAGACATTGCGAAGACTTCCATTGAAATCAACTTCATGGGGCTCTCCGGAATGGCCCTGTACATGAGGTTTCCAGCAGTCAACCAGTTTGGATGCTTTGTGGCCCTGCAGACCGGGCACGCCTTGAGATACCGATTGGGCAGTACGTAATAACCTGGTTGGGACCAAATCCTCAACTCCAGATGCCTCTCCAATCTATCTTGTCCCGGATGCATGGATTGAGCGCTGTACCAATGGCCAATCCTGTCCTGCATCCCATTTTCAGGACGCAAAAGCTTCTCCTTGCGAAAGCACTTGTCCCTGTCTTCCGTCAAAGCCTTCGGCGAATCGTTGCCAAATGGCGCACCCACCGCATTCCAGTATTTCAGCCATGCGTCAGAGTTTGCATAATCATCGGACCAATCCTCCACCAAAACCGATTCCAATCCTTTGGTGGCTCGAAAAATATGACCCTTCTTCATTTGTACCTCCACCGCTTGCACATTGGCGACTCTGAGTTCGGCCAGTTCCGCGCAAGATACCATCATCAGGAAGCATTTCGCCTCGCTTTGCTGGAAGAGGAGCACCGCCTCAATAATGCGCTTGGCGTCCGCTGTCTCTTCGGGAGATGTCAGGCCATTCTGTCCCGGCCGGTAGACCAGGCAACTCAGGCAATCAGCCACTGTGATGTCCGTCTTGGGCACATACACTACGCTTAAGTCAAACTGGGATACATCTTGTGCCAGCACTCGCGTCCTGGCGACTAGCCTGAGGAGGTTTCGGTGTGCTCCTGGTGCCAAATTTGTTGGCTTTGGTGGTTGGTGCATAGGACAATGGGTTGGAAACCGATATGCCCGGAGGACTTGCACAAAGCGCAGATTACAGTGTACGTCTCCTTTTCCCTTGCAGTCCAAATGTGGTGTTCCCAGGCAGCCAAAACCCTATTCTAAAAGGCAACTAGAACATGGGAACCATCCTCCTGGACCTGCTGAACAACTGCTGGCCGGACAGAATCTGAAGCATTGTAGCAGACCCCAACTACTTTGTCCGGGCTGATAAGGAAGAATCCCAACTTCACCAGGACAATTCTTTTGAATGTCTAAAACGCTTCTTTCCCCTCCGCTGGCAACGCTAGTCTTTTCTTGCTTCCCTTGCGCCCATCAACCTTTCCAATTTGCAGCATCTTGTGCAATGGTCCTGAGAATTCAGCATACATTGCTATGTAACCCGAATAATGATTGCATCGTCCAATAAATGACCGTAACAAGGTGATGGTGGTTCGTCGCTCCCAATGATTTACGGCGGCCAACTTGCCCGGCATCGGCCTGCTTTGCCCATTACCAACCATGTGTTCGGTAAACTCAACCTCATTTACCAACAACGATGCACTCCTCGGCTTGCATACTATTTGTTGGGCGTCTAGGACTTTGAGCACCCATCTGGAGTCCTTGTTGCGGTGCTTGATCAATGCATCATCCGACATGTCATCAATGCCACACGCAATAATGAAGTCATTTCCAAATGGGTCGGTGCAATCCCGCAAAGCTCTGAGCAGATTGCATGTCATGTGATGGAATGCCGCGTTACAACTGATGGCTCCCATCGGCACCATTTTCCATTGCATGCGACTGAGTGGCGCACCCATCGCCGTACACGCCCTAGATTTGTAATGCAGCGGCATGCCGCCATACCACAGCATCCGATGAAAAGAGACAGAGGGCCATGGTCACCTCATACACACAAGAGCAGTGAACAAGAAGAGGAGAGCCATGTACACCGCGCACACACATGCACAACACACTAATAGTGAGGGGGACCAGGGAAGCCTGTGGGCTTTATTGTTGTTTTGGTTCTTAACATGCTTTCAAAAATGAAGTACTTCACGAGCAACAGACCTTCAAAAGCTTGACAGGCATCAACAAGACGATGTGATCGATACTTGACTATCTGTCGTATATTACTTATGCTGAACATGAATTATTACCCATACCATTCTCAACGCGTTTTTGACCTTTCGGGGAGCACCCTAGTACCCAAACCTCTAGACGGAAGCTGATTTTACTTACAAAAACAAAACACAGGTGTTTCTTGCGCCAAAATCACGTAGTTTGGTAGAATGCACGACACCAAGGCACATCTAAGCAAGGAAACGAAGTTCAATTGCTTACCCATACGATTGACAATGTGGTTTTAACTTTTCGGGCAGCAGTAGTACCCAAACCTCTAGACGGCAGCCGCGGCACCGTTTTATTTTCCATTTGGACGGCTTTAGTGATTAGTGATCTAACACTATTAGCATCACAGGCAAATTTGGGAAAAGGCTGACGTAAAATCTGCAGAAGCTGCGGAAGCGGCTGGCGGAAGTGAAATCAGCGCAATCAGCGGCAGCGCGATCAGTGGAGTCAGTTTTGTGACGCAGGGTCAGCTTGAGGATGACGGTGCAATGCCCTAATAAAAAGAAACAATTCAGCGTACGATTGCGAGACTTTTTGTTCACAATATGTGTGCAATCTTTAACGATAGTTGTAATCTCAGCACGCACCTGCCCCAAATGTGCCGTGCCTCGCTTAAAATTTGGTAGATGCCCAGACTTATTACAGCCCATGACTGAAATGCTGCTTAGCACGGCCGAAAGGAGTGGTGCAGTGTTTGAAACAAAGCCGAATAATGCTAGCCACTGTCGGCGCATTATGCAGCCACGCACTATCCTGATTAACAGAATAGTATAACACCCAAGTAGGTGTGTACATATGCCATAGCCCTATTCTGAGATGTCTGAGCTGGTGGGCGGCATGGTGTATAGTTGCAGGGCAGGTAACTCTTTCCCTCTCAGCCTAAGATGGACTTTGAATGAATAAATGTATGTGGTATAGTACAGCGCTACAATCAATGCCTGGGGGTGGCCTAAGCTCAAAATACTTTTATGCATCTGTCTAAATGGAAATGATAGTATGTAGGACTCCTACAAAGCTGTAAATACCCACAAAAAAATTAGGACTTATAAAAAGAAAACTTGAGTGCTCCGGTTGGTTTGTTTTTACTTTCCGTGCGGTTTTGTGGTTTGTAAAAGGAATGCAAACACTCGACAGCTTGAGAAGCCAAAACACCTTCAGCTCTCAAGCAAACGCACAAACAAAACAGCAGCAAAACTTGTTCTTTGTTGGTTTCAACATGTCCACCTTTGTTCAGCAGCTGGAGGCAAAGGCCCCCACTGCTGTAAGCTCTAAGCTACAAGCGCCAAAGGCAGCCACCAGATGATATACTGACACATGGGCCACTGGCGCAAACAGAGAGGCCTAGGCCTAATAAATATCACTGAGCATATCAGCCTACAAGCAAAAAGAAAGCATGCCAATGAATCAGCGCCATAAGACAAGGCGCGCGGGGCCCTATAACAGCCAACAGTGGCTTCATTGACAAAGTCAGTTTTACATTCAGATTAGATGAGATCACACTTTGCTATCCCAAAGCAACAAGGCTGCGGCTTTGCCACGAAAGCCCTCTCACGCTGCTTACATAGAGCCATAGCGCTAACAAGAGCGCTTCTGTCGCACCCAACTTCATCTCAGCTGAGATGAGCAGGACCATTGTAGGCGAGTTAACCCACCAAGGCTTAAGAGTCAGCGACACCACGCGCAGCGCTATCCACAGCGCTGCATTCCACTGGCCCAGAGCTGTAACTTGTACAACGCCATTTTGCAAGTTGGCTTGTGGGTTCACAGCGCTCGACTCACGCCTTGAGCCACCTGTTTTAGGGGTGTGACCAGCTCTCTAACATTTATAAGAAATTTCGTGCTGCTTGTTGCGGGCGCACTTGTCTGCTAGCCCGTTTGCTTCCTCGCTGAACAGGCCTAGGATTATATTCCGGAGAATTGTCCAATTCACTCGTTGGTCAGAAATCATCCAGCTTGGACTTTTGCTGCTTGTCGATCTCTCCTGAAAGGGACTAGGCGGTTTTTTTGGCCGCCATAGGCGCGTTGCGTGGGTCCTCCTTCGTAGTGGTGTAAAACAAACCTGTAGCGCCCGTCGCAGCGCCAACCTCACTGTCTGCAGCGCTAAGCAACACGTTCATGCCCGCATCCATGACCACAACAGCGCCTCGCAAAACCGTGGCGCTGAAACTAGCAAAGTTCTCAGTGTCCTCAAACACCAATACCCCGCGCGCGTCCTTGATTAGTGCGCTAGATATGTTGATGAAATCCTGCAGGTTTTTGATGTGGAAATCCCAAAACCAAAGCAGCAAGTAGAGCAAGACCAGGATGTGGATCAAATCAAAGAATAGTTAGAAATCCAGTGCAACACAGAAGGGCCGCAGATAGACAAAGCAGGTATAAATACAAAGATTCAATCACAAATGGATGAAACAAAAGATTTTATGTGAAAGCTGGACTGACTCTAGCCTCCAAGTTAGCATCAAGCACTTCATGTGCACTCTTTTGGGTGAAATGGTGCTGGTTAGGAATGTGGGGCATAGGAGTTAGGCCAGACACAGATTATGACTTGGCCAAGCAACTGAATTCCGAAAAAGTTAAAACGTAGAATCACAATAAGTGGTAGAAACAATGGAGTAGAGGGGTCTTGGGGTGGGGGACCACTAGGCTTAACCTCCAAGGCCTAAGGCATGAAATGCTCATTTTATTTCGGTATATCCTCCATGAAGGAAGATACCTCCGCGCAGTTGAGTGGTAGGGATGAACTTCATGGGGTGCTAGGATTTTGTTGGGGGCCAACAGTCAGGTCTAGCGGGATGTAAGCCGCCTTCCCTCTTCACGCGCGGGGCCTCTTCCTGTTCGTCACAGGGGCGACGCCAGGGGGAACCAAGGGGCGCCTCTCCACGACCGAGAGCACCTACCTACCTACCTGCTAGGATTTCTACTCTAGTTACTTTGAGAAAATGTACTTATAGGTTCAAAAGAGTGATAAAAATATTTAGGTTAGTCTTAGCATCAACAAAAGGGTTTTAAGGGGGGCTTGGCCTGGATTAAGCCCTCCAAGAAAGACATGGCAGTGACTTTTTCTTACTCCCCCCTGGTGTACTAGTTGATCAAGCTAGTAGGACCAAGGAAAAAGGCTCAAATATTCCCACAATTACCTCAGAAAATGCATTAAATCTACCAAAAACATTCTCATCAGTTCATAGAAGCCTATCACACTGTAGGTACCCTTGAAAAACAGTGTAATGTACCGTGAATGATGTCTCTTCGATGGGGCATTCCTCAAAAGTTGCCAGCGTGCGACGAAACTTTTGGTAACAATTTTGGGGGTAGTGGGGTTTGAACCCACGACTCCCTTCCTAGAGCACACATGCTTGCCCACTAGGGTACAGTCGAACGCTCTAATGCGGACGGCCATCGGTGCATAAACAGCAATTCAGTAAACGTCCTGACCAAGGGCCAGGGCAGAGCAATACTCTCAATGGAGGACACAAATCTCCAGGAGCTGAAGAAAATAGAAAATGTAACCAGCAGGGAGTGAATCCTGTGGTTTAGCGAAAGGTGTAGCGATTTAAGAAGTCAAATCGCTAAAAATTGACGAAACAACGCGAGTAATCGTCATTTTTACACTAAAACATAAAGTCGCAGAAAAGCGCAACAGAAGCGGACCCCAGAAAAAGGGTCGCGCAACTGTATACGGCTCTCGAAAAACAAGGTATGAGCCGTAGTTTTTAAAGTTCTAAAGAACACGTTTGCACAGTTGCATCAAAATTTTTATAAACTTTAGGGAGAAGTATCGAAAATCAACCCACACCACGAAGCAGGTGGACGACCCACCTCTCAGGTATGTCAGTGTCATTTCACACGTATGCATTGCGTTCGTGTTGGTTGCTTCGTTAAAATGTTAGGGTAGTCACCGCTGTGTTTGTTGGGGGTTCGGGTGCTCCTCTCCTTTGCTCTGCACAGGTCAAAACAAAAATGAAAGGTATGCGATGCGAATGAAGCGCGCAGCGCGCACGTAGGGTTAGTATATGCGCTGTGCTCGCGATGCATGTGCCTAAATGAGGCATTCACACGCTGTGTCGCTTTCCCTGTGCCCCAATTCACCCTTGTTCTCTCTTCACAGGTAAGAAAAGAAAGTGCTTGCTCGTGTTCGTGTTGCCGTAGCGCTAAAATAGGGTTGCTTAAAACGCTTAGGCTTGTTTTGGGCTGTGCAGTGCGCCTCTCTCTCTCCTCTTTCTGCAGGAAACAAGACAAGGAAAGCATGCATGACACAGAGTGCATTAATCGCTTAGGGTGGTTTATAGTTCGCCGCAGGTTTGTCTAAGCGCGTAGGGTTGTTTTGCGCTCGTGTTTTCCTCGGCATTCACATGATGCATGGTGAGTAAGGTAGGTAAGCCCCGGAGGAGCTCACCTCCTGGTTGAGTCACGCTGTGATTGGTTATGTTTGGTAAGATTAGGTAACAGGTATTGGAAGACCAGTGCATACCTGTGCATGCATATGATGCATTAAAGGGTAGGCCACGCGAAATGCGCACGGTACAACTCTTGTTTAGGCTACCCAGGGACTCCACCCCACGTTCTATAAGAGAACGGGTGGAGCTCCTCAAGCTTGCTTGCTTGCACCTGGGTTTGAGGACAGCGTATTATAGGGCTACCTGAGAAGCGTAGAATACGTGGAGGTAGTCTTGGTTCCGCAGCCGCAAACCAAGGCCATCTGCCTTTGCTTTCCAGGTGGGAAGGTAAGGGCGATTGGTGCAGTCTCTTTGAGCAGCGCTAAAATACGCTGCGCAGATCACACAAACAAGTAACTGCTACTCAGCCAAGAGTGGTGAGTGCAGTCCGACTTCACCGACATCCACGCTGTGCACGCACACGGAGCACTCCTTCCCTCCAAGCCCTGACAGGGAAACGCGTAGTGGCGTCCCTGTTAGGCTACGTCGCTTAGTAGCGCTGTGTTCTCTTGCTTTCTCACAGGAGGGTCAGTAGGACCCGTGACATCTTTGACAGCACCTGCGAGTAGAGTGTGTAGGTGTTAGGGTCAGCAGGCCTGGCAGGAGTTGACTGCAAGTGATGCGTGCTCACCCTGCCTTCCAAGGCCGGTGCTGGCGTTAGTGAGTGTAGTGTAATGGAGTCTCCTGTCCCGCGTGCTTTTCCTCACGGGCAGGGGAGTGCGTTAGCTTTTGGCCCTTAGCAAAAATGGGCGTTTCGTGTGACCTTGGCACACTTCGCCACCCCTCCCCTCTAGTAGGTAGGGCTTTTGCCGTCTTCCTCCAAGGATAGGCGCCAGCACAGAAATTGGGCGCCATAGGCTGATAGGAGTGGTAATAGTACCTGATTAGGACCTTCGGTCCGACGTCAGCGAAGCCCGGTCTCCGGGAGCCACGCCGGGGAGAGAAGTGAGACACGCACAGACATACGTAGCACACTTAGGGGTATGGTAAACCCTGTAAGGAAGGGTAGAACCCCATGGATCTGGACCAGTCAGGGGTCCTAACTGTGGGCTCGCTTGTCCCCAAGGAGGGAAGACACACCTTGCCTCATAACACCCTGCTTGTCATTCCCCCCTGGTGTAGTAAGCCACCGTTCTTCATTGGCTCCCCAAGGTCATTACATCAGGGCAGTCCCCATGCAACACATGGTCAACAAGGCATACACTCGCTGGGTGGCTGCAAACCTGATAAGCGGCCACCTGGTCCACGCTCGAAACCATAGGCATGGAACTGCAGGGCACAGACAGGGTCAGTGCAGTGCTCAGTAAGCAGTGGTCTGTGAAAAACCAATGGCCTTCGGCCAGGGAGTGTTTGTCACGGGGGGCTAACGGTCCTGTCCTGCGATGCAATGCGGGGCAACTGTGACAACTGCTCTTACACACATACACAAGCACATCTGCACAAGAGTGCTCACTGCACCTGTAAGGTTAGAACACAGTCAGTAGACTGACACAGGGAAATTAGCTTTTCTTTTTACGCTGGGACAGAGTCTCAGCACAGGTTAGTAGCTGCCCCTCGTTGTTCTCAACGAGGTAGGAGCGGAAGATGGGGTTGATACTCCCATCTGGTTGTATGAAGGCTGACATAGGTTCCCAGGTCGCCTCAGATAACCCATAGCCATCCCACAGGGTTAGAAATTTCCAGCCCTGTTTATACTCGTGGCGAGCAATACCTGCAACCACATAGTAACCATCAACTTCCATCTCATCGGCAGTCATGTCTTCGAGTTCGTCTGCCTCCTCTGGGCTGGCAGCGTTCTCTAGGTCAATACGGTCGACCTCACTGTCGCTGAGGCGCCACTCATCCCAGGACAAATCGTCAGGGGAGTGATAGTGCCTCAACTGTTTAGGTGCACACAGCAGTTCACCACCTAGACGTGGACTGCACCTGACATGGATCCTGGATCCATCTATCCTGATGATACGATAGGGTCCAAAATAAGGGTCCTGTAGGCAGTTACGTGGCAAGGAGGGTAGATGTAAGTGGTGAACGAAAACAAGGTTACCAACCTGGAAGCTGGCAGGTTGCCGTAGGCGGTTCCACCGGCTCAGCCTACGGTCACGAATGTGTCAGAGGTTAGTCCCAGCCTTGTTAGCCAGGGACTGCTTGTGTTCCAGCCAGTCTCCCACAGGGCTCTTGAAGTCCTCAGGAAAGGGGGTTTTGAAGACCCAAGCATGTCATCCTCCATGGAACAGTTCCTGGGGGGTGAAACCCGTAGAAGAGCTCCGCTGTGAGTTCATGGTCAGCAGTGCCCAGGGCACTAGGCGTACCCAGTCTTTGGTACGCTCCCGTTTCACCATGATTCTTAGGTTTTGCTCCACCACACGGTTCTGTCTCTCACAAAGACGGTTAGACGTGTGGGTATAGGGCACACCTGTGGTTACCTCCACGTTGAGGGCATTTAGCACGCGTTTGTACCACACAGTGTCACTGCGGATGCGTACATCTTCATCAGAGTGCACCTGTCTAGGTGCCCCATAGGGTTCGGACCATTGTTGGACCAACATTTTCACAGTCTGCTCACCTGTGATTTTCTTTTTGCAAGGGAACACACGGGTGAAGCGAGATAGGCCACAGGTGACCACTAGGCAACTATCATAGCCGCCGAAGCAAGGTAGGCCGTGGATGAAATCCACATAGAGAAGAGAGTTAGCACAATAGGGTATGGGTAAGCTGGAAATCAGTCCCCTGTCCCTACTATCACTCTGCTTGCTGGCATGACAGCCACAAGCATCCACAATGGTCTGCATACGAGACCTCAGTTCAGTCGGGGTTAGACTAGAGTAGAAACACTCGCGGAAGAAGTCCACTGAGCGATTAGTGCCAGTGTGACCAGAGCTGGGATGGGACCACTGTAGGCACCCATCAAGTCGTGCCTCAGGTACAACAATACGGTCCTCGTAGAAGAGGTACTGGTTGTTTTTATACCACTGGTGCCCGTCAATGACACGGGGCTCGAGACCAGTGCTGAGGGTTTGGAGAATTTCTTTATACTCTGACTGATAGTCGGTTAGGCTCCAACCCTCCAGGATTCCAGCAGTGCGCATGGACAGGTCAAGCTGGACATCCATACGCTGGAAAGCCTCTTTGGCGAGCGCCTCAGAGCTCTCACCTATAAGCGCATCGAAGTGATTGCGCGATATATAGTCAGACAGATCATTTTTTATACCGGGGATATGATGAACTGTCAGCCTGAACAGGGTCAGGTAAGTCCACCACCGCTTTAGTTTTGCTTTGTCTGGTGGTGGGCCCTTCTGAAAAGACTTCACAGGTTCCTGGTCAAAGAGCCAGACAATAGGGTTAGATCGCAGGAGCCGGGATTGCGACGAAAGCACCAACATACCGGCCAGGAGGTCCTGGTCATAGGTGCTGTAATTGGAACGCGCTTGGTTCCATTTCCAATTCCAGTGTCCCAGTGGCACGAACCGCCACTCACTGGTAGGATAATCATGTTTCAAGGAGCCATCACGGTTCAGTCCACTGGTACGATAATGGCAGTGGGTTAGTTCAGCTGGGTTAAGCTCCTGCCATTGGTAGATCGTTCCACCTCCCCCTATATCACTGGCATCAGTGATCAGGACTATCTCGCCCTTAGGGCGGGGTACTCCCGGGCAGTTGGAGGAGGCAATTTTCCTCTTCAACTCTTGGAAACACTCCTCCTCTCTGGCGGTCCACCTCCAGGGAGTAGTTTCCTTGATTAGGTCAGTGAGGGGGGCAGAGGAGTAAGTAAAATTGTGGATGTGACGCCGATAGAAGTTACAGGCGCCCACAAAAGTCCTCACGTCGTGTAGACCCTTCTTAGGGTCATCGCGAATCTGCATGTCCTGTAGGGGCTGCATCTTAGACCCGGCTGGTTCCCACCAGCCATGCCCCAAGTCGAAACCCAAATATTCCATCTCCTCTTTCATAAACTCACATTTTTCGAGTTTGATTCAGAGATGGTTTTCTTGACAAACAATGAAAATTTCACGGAGGAGAAGGACATGGTCCTCTTGGGTATTAGTACCCAAACTCACGTCGTCGATGTGGGCCCCCATTTCTGCACCCCGAGAAATCAACTCCTGTACTAGAGGTCTGCGCCTCAGTATGTACAAAATTTTGTTCATTGGCTCCTGGAAGAGCGCTGGGGCACTAGCCACCCCGGAAGGCATGACCTTCCACTTAAAGACACGACCCTTAGGGGTTATAAAAGCCAGCAGCTCCTGAGCTGCGGCGGTTAGGTCTACCTGCCAGAAACCACTGCGTTTGTCCATTTTGGTCTTATACCTGCATTTGGCAATACGCTCCAGGGTATTTTCCATGTTAGGAATACTCCCTGAGTTGGTTCCGGGTTTTCTTGTTGACCTCACCGTAGTCAACAACCAGTTTTAGGGCAGTCGACCCTGGTTTAGCAACCAGGAAACAAGGACTGCAGTGATGGGGGTAGTCCCCCTTCTTATATTCCTCCACGAGGCCAGCATCAATACATTCCTGGATCTGGTGCTCGATTTCTTCAACCTGTTCCTTTGGAGCGGGATAGGGACGACGCCTCACTCGCGTCTTTTCAAATTCAGGTTTCAGTTTCAGGTCCATCTGGACCAGTTTTTTACAAGAGAGGGGCGGCGGCAAGGCGCCCAACACCTCCCCATAGGTTAGCAGCAGTTTCTCCAGTCGGGGGTCAAGGTTAAGACTCTCGATTTTCTGCAGGAAATCCTCCTCAGCACGGAGGTTGCTCTTTCCATGTTCTTTCTTTTTCTGCCGATCAGCAGTTTCGGCAGGTACAGAACCATCGTCCCACTCAGGGGGACATTGCTGCCCATATTGCAAAGAATACACTAGGGGTATTTCAGGATCAGGCAGCGTATAGGAATCATCGTCCTCCTCAGACCAGATGGAGGATTTCCAGGTCTGTCTGAGGTATTGCAGCCGCTCTTGGCACTCAATACCTTCGGCCTTCAGGTACAACAGCCGTCGGAGTTCCTGAGTGTCATGCTCAGACCTTGGCATGTTATTAGAAGCAGGCCGCGCTAGAGCATCAAGACTCCGGGCCACGGGTTCACCTGTGTGCATAGGATGCATGTGTAGCACCGGTTTCCCAACAGGGGAAGTGGGTTCTGAGGTTGACTCTAGATCTACCTCGTCCAGCAACAGCGGGGCAAGGAAGGCACTGTGTTTTAGTTCAAGACAGCTGGGATCAACAGGAGAGATAGTGCTGGCGATCTCAAACAATTGGTCGTCAGCATCCTCCTTAACAGCTGCAGGTTCCAGATAGCCATCGGGAGGTTCACACCCTGTAAGTGTGGCGGATAGGTGCTCAGGAGATCAATTTTTGAGATCAGAAAGAGTCAGGCCACGATTTTCGGCCATGACCTCTTGCAGTAGCACCTGGTCTAGGTCACACAGGGGTACAGGATTGAGAGATCCATCGACGACAGATAAGAAACTGGCCCACTCAGGGGCCTGCATAGCTGTGTCTGAGTCCTCAGGCACATAGATGGGACCGTCGGGGAGTTGCACTCTTCCCACGGTCATTCGATCTCGTATACGGCGCCAGTAAGCGTGTTCAGCAGAGCAGCCCCAGTCAGGGGTGCACATGACAACCCTTCCTCCCTCATAAGCGATTTTGGTTAGAACCTTCGCGAGCAGGGAGAAGGGAGGGTTAGCATACGCTAGGTTCATTGCTTTCCAGAAGAAACGGAAAGCGTTGTTCAAATGTTTCGAGCAGTACAACTGCATGATGTGCTGTTGACGGCTCGCAAACAATTCCACCTGGATCTCATCCAGGTTTACCTGAAGGGCCGCCAGTGCATTTTCAAGAACGTGACGGGCCAATTGGTAGTTTTCAGTACAATAGTTAGTCTTGGATGCGTAGCGCAGTCCAGGCTCTTTTCGTCCTGACAGCTCCAAAGGTACGGAGAAGAGCCCACTGCCAAAGTCGCAGTGCAGAGAATAGGGGCACTGGAGAGACAGCATTTTTACCTGGAGGTTTCTTCGTAGGAAGTCGCTACCAATGACGATGTCAAAGGCGTCGGCGTCCAACACTCTGCAGTGTTGGGTCACAGTTTCGTCGCCCAGGCATATAGTCACATCGACCCCCTCCAAGGAATGAATGGTACGCCCATCCCCTACTCTTATGGCCACGGTCTTAGTTTTCCTGAAAGTTTTTAGCAGGCGCCAGGCCACTATAGAAAGTGTTGCACCGGTGTCAGGCACCGCTCGAAAAACTTGATCCTCGATTTTCACGAGGATCCAGAAAACCAAGTCCTCCTCTTCGGAGCCGCCCCCCTACTCCTCAGCAGGGAATTTGACATCCACCCCTGCAGCCATGAGGGACTTGGCCATCCAGGCCAGTCGCCTCTTCTTGGAGTTATTCCCCTCAAGGAAGGCGTTATCCCCCTGTGGGCGCTTCTTGGGGTCACCTTCAGCAGGAGGGGGAGTAGCAGCGGGCGCTGATGAGCGCCTCTGGGGGTTAGGGGGCCCACCTTTGCGACCCCCCTTGCCACCTCCTTTACCACCTTTATCCCCATTCTGGGGACTTCTGGTGGCTGTTTGGTTCTTCTGGCGTTCAGCCTCCTGCCGCTTGAGTTTATCACTCTCGCGTTTCTTTATGTGACATTCGTCCTCGTAGTGACGACGTTTGCCACAATAGCCACCATGACGACTTCTGCCCCCCACCATGTAGACACATGTTGCGCGCGCTGGGGCCCTGTCCCGGAACGAAAGAAAAAGATAGGTAATACGCGACGGAAAACATTTTCTGAATAGCTGAAAACAAACTCAATTAGCATAAAAAACGGTTAGGCCAAAAAGCGCGCTGCGAAACGCGTAAAAACGGGACAGAAAACTTTTCGACGTAAAATAGGTGAATAGTTAGCGCCGTGAACACCGAAACGCTCGTAGGACCCTAACGCCGTCCCTCACGACGTCTAACTAGCCGTAGGCGCACAGAAAAACGCGTTGCGAGCAGCGCGTAAAACTGGAAAAAAAATTTCTAAGCCGCCGCGTCCCTTCGCCCTGCTTCCCTCCCTTTTCTTTCCTTCCCCATGCACCCACCTCCCTTCCCTCGTGCCCCCCCTCACTCCTTTTCGTCAGCCTAGGCGACCGGCCCTGGGGGAAAAGCGGTCAACCCCTTGCAAGCAAGACCACCATGTTCGCCGCTGCGTAGCAACACGTAAGTCAGAAATTTC
This sequence comes from Eutreptiella sp. 'Long Island Sound 2002', assembly GCA_964036045.1. Lineage (NCBI taxonomy): Eukaryota > Euglenozoa > Euglenophyceae > Eutreptiales > Eutreptiaceae > Eutreptiella > Eutreptiella sp. 'Long Island Sound 2002'. Next base: position 21,404,058 of record OZ038380.1, on the reverse strand, counting down.
ACCTTGGTATTGCTGCTTGCTTGCGTGCGTGAGTTGCGTAGAGTTTGACTTTCTGAAGAGAAACGTATAAATTTTTGGTTTTCACAAAATTTTCAAAGGCACGGCACAACAGCAGGGGTATTTAGCAAAGGAAAAGAGGACAAAAGGAGAAACAAACACCAGCAGCGCAGACAACCGCACAGCACAGCCCACCAGCACAACACTGCAAGGCAGCACAGCACCGCAGGACACAGCACAGGGCGCAGGACACCACAGGACAACGCACAGCACAGCAAGAGACCACGACACACCAGAGCGGCACCACCACACCGCAGAACGCCCAGGGAGACACCACAACACACAGGGACACGCAACAGCACGAGGCACCAACAACAGCGCAGACGCAACCGGAACTGAACAGCACGACGCGCAGCGCAACACAGCACCGCACACACAGGGAAAAGACACAAACCAACACCACCAGCAAAGGAAAACGGACAGCAGGGCGCCACAGCACGGCACCAGCAGACAACCACGGGCCACCAGACCCAGCACCGCACCACAGCACACCAAAGGAAACAGCACAACACACGACAGCGCACCACAGCACCAGGCGCCAGCAACAGCACGCACCACACGAACAGCACAACGCAAGCGCACCAGCACAGCGAAGCACAGCACCGCACAGAGCGGAGAGGACAGGAAACACACAGCACAGCACCCAAGCACACACACAGCACAAAGCAGAGCGGCGAACAACAGCACACACCACCACGCAACGACAAAACACACACAGCGCGGGGGACCACCGCAAAACAGAGCGCCGCAAAGCACAGGGCCCCAGGGCGACGGAAGCACCAGAGGGCACGGCACGACGAGCAGCGGCACCAACCGAGCGCAGCAAAACAACACAGCACACAACAGGACAACACCGGGCGACACAACGCGCAGCAGCGCAGCGCAGCACCGCAACCCGGGACACACAGCACAGCACAACACACGGCACACAGCGGCGAGCGGAAGCAACGAAAACCGCGAGGCACAAAAGGGGGGCGGGGCAGCAACCACCAGGGAGCAGCCAACGGCCAGACGGGAGGCACGAAAGAGGCGAGAACGCACGGACAGCCGAGAAGCGGGAGGCCAACAAAGCAAACAACGCCCAGTGCCGAGGCCCAAGGCACCCGGGGCCGGAAACCAAAGAAAGCCGGAGAGAACGGGGGCGCACAACGCAAAAAAAACAACAAAAAAAAGAACGAGCACCAAGCGGTAGGGGGGGGGGGGGGCAACCACCAGGGTGCAATCAACGGCCAGGCTAGACACAGGAAAAGGAGAGAGCGCACGGAGAGCCGAGAAGCGGGAGGCCCACCAAGCAAACAAAACACAGCGCCAAGGCCCAGGGCACCCGGGGCCGGGAACCAGAGAAAGCCAAGGACAACAAGGGCGCACGCAGGAAGAAAAAAAGGGGGGGGGGGACACCGAGCGGCAGCGACGAAACCAGCGAGACACAAAGGAAGGGGGGGGGGGGGGCACCAAGCACCAAGGAGCAGCCAACGGCCAAGCAGGAAAAAAAAAAAAAAGCGAGCGCGCACGGAGAGCCGGGAGGCGGGAGGAAAAAAAGAACGCAAAGCACAGCGCCAAGGCTCAAGGCACCCGGGGCCGGAAACCAGAGAAAGCGAGAGACAACGGGGGCGCGGACAAGGAAAAGAAAAAAACACAAGGAACGGAGCGGCCAAGCAAAGCAGAAAGCCAAAGCGGCCAAAGGAAAAGGTGAGGCGCACCAGAACGCGCCCAGGAGGCCGGCCCGCCCGACCCAGCCAAGAAGAGCAAGCACACGCACACACGCGCGGGACCCGGGAGTGGCGTCCTCCGACCCGCAAGGGGCGGTGTCGGCGTCCACATGAAACAGCCCCGGTGCACCGGCCGAGTCCCCCGTCGAACGACGGACGGACCGGGGAAACGGACGTGTCAGTGACCGGGTCCACACACGCCAACCACCGCAGCGCACGCAGCCCAGGACCAACGCCGGAGGGACCCGCCAGGGACAACCCCATCGCGGGGCCCCGAACGGGTACGACGCGGAGCGAGCCCAGCGCCCCCGCCTCGGCGGGGGCCAGCGGCAGGCACAAAGAGCCCGGTTCCAGGCCAGCCTCCGCGTGCCCCGCGCAGCCGCCCAGTAAAGGCGGGGGCGCAAGCCCCCGGGCCGGGGAAAGGCACCACGGCGACGGGAAAGCCGACCGGAGCACCCAGAGCGACCGGACCGGACGAGGCGCAGCGTACCACGCGGGGCCACGAGGCACGCCAGAGAGGCACGCGGCCGGCCACAACCAAGGCACACGGACAGGTGCCAAGCAGAGACGGCCGCTGGGTGCCACAAACCCGGAGAGCGCGCACAACACACAACCAACCACGGCACACGAACAGGTGCCAGACACCACAAACCCCAGCCAGGAGTGGCGGGGCGCAGCCAAAACCCGAGCCCGAGCACACACACCCACAACGCACACCCTAGCCAGGAATGGCGGGGCGCAGCCAAATCCCGAGCCCAAACACACACACCCACACCACGCACCCGTGCCAGGAGTGGCGGGGTGCAAGCGCAGCGCGCACCAGAGCACACACACAGCCCAACAACCAAGCCAGGAGTGGCGGGGCGCAGCCGAAACCCGAGCCCAAACACACACACCCACACCGCGCAGCCCAGCCAGGAGTGGCGGGGTGCAAGCGGAGCGCGCACCAGAGCACACACACAGCCCAACAACCCAGCCTGGAGTGGCGGGGCGCAGCCGAAACCGGAGCCCAAACACACACACCCACACCGCGCACCCCAGCCAGGAGTGGCAGGGTGCAAGCGGAGCGCGCACACGAGCACACACACAGCCCAACAGCCCAGCCAGGAGTGGCGGGGCGCAGCCAAAACCCGAGCCTAAGCACACACATCCAAGGCGCACACCCCAGCCAGGAGAGGCGGGGTGTAAGAGGATCACGCTCACCAGCACACACGCACCCAAACACCCCCGCCAGGAGTGGCGGGGTGCAGCCGAAACCCGAGCCCAAACACACACACCCACACCGCACAGCCCAGCGAGGAGTGGCGGGGTACAAGGGGGGCACGCACACGAGCACACACACACCCCAACACCCCAGCCAGGAGTGGCGGGGCGCAGCCGAAACCCGAGCCCAAACGCACACACCCACGGCGCGCACCCCAGCCAGGAGTGGCGGGGTGCAAGCAGAGCGCCAACGCCAGCACACACACAGCCCAACACCCCAGCCAGGGGTGGCGGGGTGCAGCCGAAACCCGAGCCCAGACACACACACCCACGGCGCGCACCCCAGCCAGGAGTGGCGGGGTGCAAGCGGAGCGCCCACACCAGCACACACACACCCCAACACCCCAGCTAGGAGTGGCGGGGCGCAGCCGAAACCCGAGCCCAAACACACACACCCACGGCGCGCACCCCAGTCAGGAGTGGCGGGGGGCAAGCGAGCACCCACACCAGCACACACACACCCCAACACCCCAGCCAGGAGTGGTGGGGCGCACCCAAAACCCGAGCCCAAACACACACACCCACGGCGCACACCCCGGCCAGGAGTGGCGGGGTGCAAGCGGAGCGCCCACACCAGCACACATACAGCCCAACACCCCAGCCAGGAGTGGCGGGGCGCAGCCGAAACCGGACCCCAAACACACACACCCACGGCAGGCACCCCAGCCAGGAGTGGCGGGGTGCAGGCGGAGCGCCCACACAAGCACACAAACACCCCAACACCCCAGCCAGGAGTGGCGGGGCGCAGCCGAGACCCGAGCCCAAACACACACACCCACACCGCGCACCCGTGCCATGAGTGGCTGGGTGCAAGCGGAGTGCGCACACCAGCACACACAGAGCCCAACACCCCAGCCAGGAGTGGCGGGGCGCAGCCGAGACCCGAGCCCAAACACACACACCCACACCGCGCACCCCAGCCACCAGTGGCGGGGTGCAAGCGGAGCGCGCACACAAGCACACACACAGCTCAACACCCCAGCCAGGCGTGGCGGGGCGCAGCCAAAACCCGAGCCCGAGCACACACACCCACAACGCACACCCCAGCCTAGAGTTGCGGGGCGCAGCCGAAACCCGAGCGCAAACACACACATCCACACCGCGCACCCGTGCCAGGAGTGGCGGGGTGCAAGCAGAGCGCGCACACGAGCACACACACAGCCCAACACCCCAGCCAGGAGTGGCGGGGCGCAGCCGAAACCCCAGCCCAAACACACACACCCACACCGCGCACCCCAGCCAGGAGTGGCGGGGTGCAAGCGGAGCGCGCACACAGCACACACACAGCCCAACACCCCAGCCAGGAGTGGCGGGGCACAGCCGAAACCCAAGCCCAAACACACACACCCACAACGAGCACCCCAGCCAGGAGTGGCAGGGTGCAAGCAGAGCGCGCACAAGAGCACACACACAGCCCAACAGCCCAGCCAGGAGTGGCGGGGCCCTGCCAAAACCCGAGCCAAAGCACACACACCCAAGCCGCACACCCCAGCCAGGAGAGGTGGGGTACAGGAGCAGCAGGCACACCAGCACGCACACAGCCCAACAACCCAGCCAGGAGTGGCGGGGCGCAGCCGAAACCCGAGCCCAAACACACACACTCACACCGCACACCCCAGCCAGGAGTGGCGGGGTACAAGGGGGGCACGCACATGAGCACACACACACACCCCAACAAGCCAGCCAGGAGTGGCGGGGCGCAGCCGAAACCCGAGCCCAAACACACACACCCACGGCGCGCACCCCAGCCAGGAGTGGCGGGGTGCAAGCAGAGCGCCCACACCAGCACACAAACAGCCCAACACTGCAGCCAGGAGTGGCGGGGTGCAGCCGAAACCCGAGCCCAAACACACACACCAACGGCGCGCACCCCAGCCAGGAGTAACGGGGTGCAAGCAGAGCGCCCACACCAGCACACACGCACCCCAACACCCCAGGCAGGAGTGGCGGGGTGTAGCCGAGGCCCGAGCCCAGACACACACACCCACGGCGCGCACCCCAGCCAGGAGTGGCGGGGTGCAAGCGGAGCGCCCAGACCAGCACACACACAGCCCAACACCCGAGCCAGGAGTGGCGGGGCGCAGCCGAAACCCGAGCCCAAACACACACACCCACCGCGCGCACCCCAGCCAGGAGTGGCGGGGTGCGAGCTGAGCACCCACACCAGCACACACACACCCCAACACCCCAGCCAGGAGTGGCGGGGTGCAAGCGGAGCGCCCAGACCAGCACACACACAGCCCAACACCCGAGCCAGGAGTGGCGGGGCGGAGCCGAAACCCGAGCCCAAACACACACACCCACCGCGCGCACCCCAGCAAGGAGTGGCGGGGTGCGAGCTGAGCACCCACACCAGCACACACACACCCCAACACCCCAGCCAGGAGTGGCGGGGCGCAGCCGAGACCCGAGCCCAAACACAGACACCCACACCGCGCACCCGTGCCAGGAGTGGCTGGGTGCAAGCGGAGCGTCCACACGAGCACACACACAGCCCAACACCCCAGGCAGGAGTGGCGGGGCGCAGCCGAAACCCGAGCTCAAACACACACACCCACACCGCGCACCCCAGCCAGGAGTGGCAGGGTGCAAGCGGAGCACGCACACAAGCACACACACACCCCAACACCCCAGCCAGGAGTGGCGGGGCGCAGCCGAAACCCGAGCCGAAGCACACACACCCACGCCGCACACCCCAGCCAGGAGTGGCGGGGTGCAAGCGGAGCGCGCCACAAGCAGACACAAACCCCCACACCCCAGCGGGGAGCGGCGGGGTGCAGCCGGAACCCGAACCCAACCACACACACCCACACGGCACACCCCAGCCAGGAGTGGCAAGGTACAAGCGGGGCGCACACAGAAGCGCACACACACCCCAACACCCCAGCGAGGAGTGGCGGGGCGCAGTGGAAACCAGAAACCCAACCACAACCCAGACCCAAACACAAGCGCCACGCAACAGTAGGAAACCCAGTGTCCATAGCCCGGGCACTGAGGCAGCCCGTGCCATGCAAGGGACCCGGCCAAACGAGATCCGGAGACCGGCGGTAAGGCTGCATCCTAAGGCCTGCGCTGCTTTGGGACTCGAGGCGGAGCGTGCGACACCCAAGCACCTCGGAACCCCAGTACCAAGAACATGCATGCATGCCTTGGGAACGGGATACGCCAGGAAGTCCGGTGAACCCCTAGGGTTCCGCCCAAAGGAGGGGACGTGCGCAAGCACGGGGGCCCACCCTCCAGGCATGACAAGCAGTCACGCTGGCGGCGATCAGCCCTCCCGGTGTTGCCCGGGGCCGCTTTGTTGGGGGCCACCAATCAGGTCTAGCGGGATGTAAGCCGCCTCCCCTCTTCACGCGCGGAACCTCTTCCTGTTCGTCACAGGGGCGACGCCAGGGGGAACCATGGGGCGCCTCTCCACGACCGAGTGCACCTACCTACCTACCTGTGTGCATAGGATGCATGTGTAGCACCGGTTTCCCAACAGGGGAAGTGGGTTCTGAGGTTGACTCTAGATCTACCTCCTACAGCAACAGCTGGGCTAGGAAGGCGCTGTGTTTTAGATCAACACAGCTGGGATCAACAGGAGGGATAGTGCTGGCGATCTCAGACAGTTGGTCGTCAGCATCCTCCTTAACAGCTGCAGGTTCCAGATAGCCATCGGGAGGTTCACACCCTGTAAGTGTGGCAGATAGGTGCTCAGGAGATCAATTTTTGAGATCAGAAAGAGTCAGGCCACGATTTTCGGCCATGACCTCTTGCAGTAGCACCTGGTCTAGGTCACACAGGGGTACAGGATTGAGAGATCCATCGACGATGGATAAGACACTGGCCCACTCAGGGGCCCGCATAGCTGTGTCTGAGTCCTCAGGCACATAGATGGGACTGTCGGGGAGTTGCACTCTTCCCACGGTCATTCGATCTAGTATACGGCGCCAGTAAGCGTGTTCAGCAGAGCAGCCCCAGTCAGGGGTGCACATGACAACCCTTCCTCCCTCATAAGCGATTTCGGTTAGAACCTTCGCGAGCAGGGAGAGAGGAGGGTTAGCATACGCTAGGTTCATTGCTTTTCAGAAGAAACGGAAAGCGTTGTTCAAATGTTTCGAGCAGTACAACTGCATGATGTGCTGTTGACGGCTCGCAAACAATTCCACCTGGATCTCATCCAGGTTTACCTGAAGGGCCGCCAGTCCGTTTTTAAGAACGTGACGGGCCAATTGGTAGTTTTCAGTACGATAGTTAGTCTTGGATATGTAGCGCAGTCCAGACTCTTTTCGTCTTGACAGCTCCAAAGGTACGGAGAAGAGCCCACTGCCAAAGTCGCAGTGCAGAGAATAGGGGCGCTGGAGAGACAGCGTTTTTACCTTGGGGTTTCTTCGTAGGAAGTCGGTACCAATGACGATGTCAAAGTCGTCGGCGTCCAACACTCTGCAGTGTTGGGTCACATATTCGTCGCCCAGGCATATAGTCACATCGACCCCCCCCAAGGAATGGATGGTACGCCCATCCCCTACTCTTATGGCCACGGTCTTAGTTTTCCTGAAAGTTTTTAGCAGGCGCCAGGCCACTATAGAAAGTGTTGCACCGGTGTCAAGCACTGCTCGAAAAACTTGATCCTCGATTTTCACGAGGATCCAGAAAACCAAGTCCTCCTCTTCGGAGCCGCCCCCCTACTCCTCAGCGGGGAATTTGACATCCACCCCTGCAGCCTTGAGGGACTTGGCCATCCAGGCCAGTCGCCTCTTCTTGGAGTTATTCCCCTCAAGGAAGGCGTTATCCCCCTGTGGGCGCTTCTTGGGGTCATCTTCGGCCGGAGGGGGAGTAGCAGCGGGCGCTGATGAGCGCCTCTGGGGGTTAGGGGGCCCACCTTTGCCACCCCCTCTGCCACCTCCTTTACCACCTTTATCCCCATTCTGGGGATTTCTGGTGGGTGTTTGGTTCCTCTGGCGTTCAGCCTCCTGCCGCTTGAGTTTATCGTTCTCGCGTTTCTTCATGTGAGATTCGTCCTCGTAGTGACGACGTTTGCCACAATAGCCACAGGTGATGGTACACCTGAAATGATCCTGATGGGTCACGGTTTTCTAATCTTTGGAATGTTGCTGTCGTTTCATCTGCAGCATACAGCTACTGCGTTGGTTGCAGTCAGGGGCATGACAAGGTCCCCCCTTGTCATTGACAGGCTTACAGTAGAACAGAGGGGGTGTACCTGCATCAGGTTTAACCTCATTCATGGCACGTAGGTTACCCCTTCCTTTACCACCTCCCTGGTTGGCGTTAGTGGGATTTTTAGGCCCTTTCCCTTCGCCACGTTCGGGGGTAGGCATACCACCTCGACCCAAGTGCTTCTTGAGGATTTCCTCCATGTGGGAGTCATTCTCCCTCTCAAGAGCTAACTCGATCAGCAGGTCCGGAAGTTCGTCGTACGAGTGGGTCCGGCTTTTCCTCTCAGAGGTAGCACGGCAGTCATCCCACGTACGTTGGGAGATCTCACTCATGAGCCACAGGTGGGGCTCAGTGGCTCCATAGGAGCCCACGTTCATCCGTGAAAACAGATACTATAGGTCGCACACGTATTCAGAGACTCGCGCGGCGGAAGGAAACTCAGGGAGCATAGGTAGCTCCTCTATCTGTGTGCGCACACTGAGGTCAGTCTCATAGACTGGGAATGTTTTCTCCAGTCTTTGGAGTACCTCAGCCCGTGTTGAACAGGTTTTCACAATCTGTTTCACCTGTTTTTGCAAAAATAAAAGATTTGCATGAGCGTTTCAACAGTGAGCATTTGGTGGCCACATCCACATGGGATTGGCTAGTTAGCAAAAGAAACTCAGCAAATTCTTCTGCCCATTCGGGCAGATTTTTCGGGTTGAACTCCGGCAATTCTAGCTGGATGTTCGCCTGGGAAATCGGTCTGCCAATCTTCCCACCCCCTGGGGTTGGGGCTGAAGGGGGAGGAGCTACGCCGGCGAGGGGTGCCAGGGCTGACAGCCCTCTTTTCTCAGTCTCAGTCACAGGCACGTCCTGTAATTCAGCAATTGGGACTGTCTTAGCGCGAGGATGAAAAGGGCTGGGGCAAGTGACCTTGGGTAGCAACCTGGACACCCTTGATCTTTTGAGATCATCAGCCAGCGTGCTCAATCCGGGGGAAGGTGAGAGTGGTGTTGGCTTGGGTAAGGGTTCGGTGATACCCAATTTTGCCTTGACAGCCTCTGACAGAGCTGTCACATCCGGGTCTTCAGATCCGGATAGAAGTTTGGCCAAACGTTCGGCCGTGGGATCCAGAGCCCCATAGGTGGGCTCTGGGTGAAGAGGATCCAGACTCTTTTCAGGAGCCCTTGAAGTTGTTGGCAGGTCTGGATGCCATGCTCTCAGGTGCTCGTGTACTCCTAGTCGTATCGGTAGTGATACTGTGTCCGCCTGTCTGTAGATGGCCCCGAATAAAGGAAGGAACCCATCTCAGTTTGCAGCGGAGACCCGAGGGCATCAAGAGGTACTTCTCCCTCCCCCCCAACGGTGGACTTGTGGTACTCCTCGTGGAGCATAAACTCGTACATCCTCCTTCTTAGGTCTTCTTGTTCTTCAGGACCACCTCCAAGAACAGTAGAAGAAGAGGCCGGACAGGCCGACCTGGTGATGGAGGCTTCGACTCGCCTGCGAAGTCTTTGCAGGGTGTCCTGACCATGGGCTGCTAAGGTCACCAGGGTTAAAGGGATTATTCTGGGCGGATCTTGATTCGCCCTTCTGTGCTCTGGATCTTCCTGAGACCCAGATGCTGCTCTGAGTGGCTCTTCACTCTTTGGGTGGGCTACACTGCCAAGTTGTACTTGTACACTTCTGATTGGCCAGGTTCTGGAGGACAGTTGAGTGGACATGTTCAATGTGTTTTTCAGTGTGCTTTTCTTGTGCTTCTGCTCAGAGTTGGTTCGAAAGGTACTCAGGGTTTGCCTCTGCTACCGCAAGGAGGTCCTCGATTAGTGCCCTAGATATTTTGATGAAATCCTGCAGGTTTTTGATGTGGAAATCCCAAAACCAAAGCAGCAAGTAGAGCAAGAAAAGGATGTGGATCGAATCAAAGAATAGTTAGAAATGCAGTGTAACACAGAAGGGCTGCAGATAGCCAAAGCAGGTATAAATACAAAGATTCAATCACAAATGGATGCAGCAAAAGATTTTATGTGAAAGCTTGACTGACTCTAGCCTCCACGTTAGCATCATGCACTTCAAGTGCACTCCTTTGGGTGAAATGGTGCTGGTTAGGAATGTGGGGCATAGGAGTTAGGCCAGACACAGATTATGACTTGGCCAAGCAACTGAATTCAGAAACAGTTAAAACGTAGAACCACAATAAGTGGTAGAAACAATTGAGTATAGGGGTCTTGGGGTGGGAGACCACTAGGCCTAACCTCCAAGGCCTAAGGCATGAAATGCCTATTTTATTTCGGTATATCCTCCATGAAGGAAGATACCTCCGCTCAGTTGAGTGGTAGGGGTGAACTCCATGGGGGGCTAGGGTTATAACCCTAGTTACTTTGAGAAGGTGTACTTATAGCTTCAAAAGAGTGATAAAAATACTTAAGTTAGTCTTAGCATCAACAAAAGGGTTTCCAGGGGGGCTTGGCCTGGATCAAGCCCTCCAAGAAAGACATGGCAGTGACTTTTTCTTACTCACAGCACCTTGTCGCACGTGCCCACCCTGCACTGCACCAAACAAGACACTGTCCAAGGAAAGGTCCACTTTTTGCTGCAACTCGTTCAACCGCTCGCCGACATCTGATCATGTTCTGCGAAGCAAGAACAGAGAAGTAAGAAAACGAGCGAGCTCATTGTGAAATTCGTCTTCTTGCTCCTCTTCGATCTCCTGTCGCACATAACCAAGGTTCATGTGAAACGTCATGTACTTCCATCCGCACAGCTCTCTCTACCCAAGAATATCCTTGTTGAATGCAGTGCTGTCACCTTCAGACACCCAAGCCTGGACCTCATCTCTCCAGCCTCGCGGCGCCGTCTCGAGTTCCAGATCTGTGGAACACACTGGTTGCTCAAAGTCCACGGACTCCATGCACCACGCAGCCAGCGCATTCCACTTCAGCCTAACCTGATGGTACTATACTCCAATCACCGTGGCAAAGTCTTGGCCCCTGATATAATGAACTGTAACAAAGCTGTGAGTTTTATCGCTGTTGGCGGTCTTAAAATGCTTTCGGAAATGAATTACTTCACGAGCAACAGACCTTGAAACCTTGACGCGCATCAACAAGACGATGTGATCCAGAATTCACTTTTTGTAGTTCATTAGTTGCGCTAAGCAATGCCCTAATAAAAAGAAACAATTCAACGTACAATTGCAAGATTTTATGATGACAATATGTGTGCAATCTTTACCTATGGTCGTAATCTAATCACGGACGTGCGCTAATTGAGCTGTGCTGCGCTAAAAGATCGGCAAATGCCGAGACTTATTACAGCACACACCACACAAGTGCCCATCGTTGGAACCAGGAGCACGGGGATCAACATACCTGTTCCGGAGGAACGGGCGAGATGAGGCGAGCCAACCGATCTTCCGAGCCACCCGCAGGGGCGCTACCCAAAGGTTACGGGTTCGAGGCCTGATAAGATGTGTACGGTGCCATATCAAACATCACCGGGAGCCATGGAAGCAATGAGAGACCGGTGAGGCGTTTCACACTCATGGGGAGGTTTGGTTGCCAAGCATCGGGAGTCTGCACATTAAGCCACATGGCTGAAATGGTAGCAGCGCAAACGGCGGAAATTCGTATTGTTTCCGGGAAGATACACTCCAGACAGCTGGACGGCTTTTTGGAGCTGGCATCCAAGAAAGCAGGCATGTGGCTACACACCTGCACTAGTGTAAAGACACCTTCTCATCCAAGATACATAGACCAGCTGGCCGCCATAATGCCTTCCCAAAGCACTTGCGGGGGCGGCTTCTTAGGCTCCTCAAATGGGTCACTGAGAGAGACAAGGCGTCTCCATGGTTAGAGCCTCTGCTTGCACTGTCTCCTTCACCGCCACTGCTTTGTGTTGGTATAGCATCCATGGCTCCCGGGCTCTCGCTCCCCGTGTTTTGGCGAGGTGGTGTGCAGTCTGTGCACTGCCAGAAAGACTTTCTGATGTCCCTTGCTTGTTGTTGATATTGAAAACCTTGATTGCTTTTCAAAAGATGATGGTACACCTGAAATGATCCTGATGGGTCACAGTTTTCCCATCTTTGGAATGTTGCTGTCGTTTCATCTGCAGCATACAGCTACTGCGTTGGTTGCAGTCAGGGGCATGACAAGGTCCCCCCTTGTCATTGACAGGCTTACAGTAGAACAGAGGGGGTGTACCTGCATCAGGTTTAACCTCATTCATGGCACGTGGGTTACCCCTTCCTTTATCACCTCCCTGGTTGGCGTTAGTGGGATTTTTAGGCCCTTTCCCTTCGCCACGTTCGCGGGTAGGGGTACCACCTTGACCCAAGTGCTTCTTGAGGAATTTCTCCATGTGGGAGTCATTCTCCCTCTCAAGAGCTAACTCGATCAGCAGGTCCTGAAGTTCGTCGTACGAGTGGGTCCGGCTCCTCCTCTCAGAGGTAGTGCGGCAGTCATCCCACGTACGTTGGGAGATCCGACTCATGAGCCACAGGTGGGGCTCAGTGGCTCCATAAGAGCCCACGTTCATCCGTGAAAACAGATACTATAGGTCGCACACGTATTCAGTGACTCGCGCAGCGGGAGGAAATTCAGGGAGCGTAGGTGGCTCCTCTATCTGTGTGCGCACACTGAGGTCAGTCTCATAGACTGGGAATGTTTTCTCCAGTCTTTGGAGTACCTCAGCCCGTGTTCAACAGGTTTCCACAATCTGTTTCACCTGTTTTTGCAAAAATTCCTTTTTGCATGAGCGTTTGAACAGTGAGCATTTGGTTGCCACATCCACATGGGATTGGCCAGTTAGCAAAAGAAACTCAGCAAATTCTTCTGCCCATTCGGGCAGATTCCTCGGGTCGAACTCCGGCAATTCTAGCTGGATGTTCGCCTGGGCAATCGGTCTGCCAATCTTCCCACCCCCTGGGGTTAGGGCTGAAGGGGGAGGAGCTACGCCGGCAAGGGGTGCCAGGGCTGACAGCCCTCTCTTTACAGTCTCAGTCACAGGCACATCATGTAATTCAGCAATAGGGACTGTCCTAGCGCGAGAATGAAAAGGGCTGGGGCAAGTGACCTTGGGTAGCAACCTGGACACCCTTGATCTTTTGAGATCATCAGCCAGCGTGCTCAATCGGGGGGAAGGTGAGAGTGTTGTTGGCTTAGGTAAGGGTTCGGTGATACCCAATTTTGCCTTGACAGCCTCTGACAGAGCTGTCACATCCGGGTCTTCAGATCCGGATAGAAGTTTGGCCAAACGTTCGGCCGTGCGATCCAGAGCCCCATAGGTGGGCTCTGGGTGAAGAGGATCCGGACTCTTTTCAGGAGCCCTTGAAGTTGTCGGCAGGTCTGGATGCCATGCTCTCGGGTGCTCGTGTACTCTTGGTCGTCTCGGTAGTGATACTGTGTCCGCCATGTCTGTAGATGGCCCCGAATAAAGGAAGGAACCCATCTCAGTTTGCGGCGGAGACCCGAGGGCATCAAGAGGTACTTCTTCATCTTCCCCTGCGCTGGACTTGTGGTACTCCTCGTGGAGCATAAACTCGTCCATCCTCCTTCGTAGGTCTTCTTGTTCTTCAGGACCACCTCCAAGAACAGTGGAAGAAGAGGCCGGACAGGCCGACCTGGCGATGGAGGCTTCGACTCGCCTGCGAAGTCTTTGCAGGCTGTCCTCACCGTTGGCCGCTAAGGTCACTAGGGTTAAAAGGATTATTTGGGGCGGATCTTGATTCGCCCTTCTGTGCTCTTGATCTTCCTGAGACCCAGATGCTGCTCTGAGTGGCTCTTAACTCTTTGGGTGGGCTACACTGTCAAGTTGTACTTGTACACTTCTGATCGGCCAGGTTCTGGAAGACAGTTGAGTGGACATGTTCAATGTGTTTTTCAGTGTGCTTTTCTTGTGCTTCTGCTCAGAGTCGGTTCGAAAGGTACTCAGGGTTTGCCTCTGCTACCGCAAAGATGTCCTTGATTAGTGCCCTAGATATTTTGATGAAATCCTGCAGGTTTTTGATGTGGAAATCCCAAAACCAAAGCAGCAAGTACAGCAAGAAAAGGATGTTGATCGAATCAAAGAATAGTTAGAAATGCAGTGTAACACAGAAGGGCTGCAGATAGCCAAAGCAGGTATAAATACAAAGATTCAATCACAAATGGATGCAACAAAAGATTTTATGTGAAAGCTTGACTGACTCTAGCCTACAAGTTAGCATCAAGCACTTCATGTGCACTCTTTTGGGTGAAATGGTGCTGGTTAGGAATGTGGGGCATAGGAGATAGGCCAGACACAGATTATGACTTGGCCAAGCAACTGAATTCAGAAACAGCTAAACAGTAGAACCACAATAAGTTGTAGAAACAATTGAGTATAGGGGGCTTGGGGTGGGAGACCACTACGTAGGTAGGTAGGTAGGTATCTTCGGGAGCTCGGGATGCCTCCTTTGACAATGCAGGAAGAAGGTCTTACCAAGGGGACGTCCTGTCCCTCCCACTGCCCTATGTCATGTGCCTCTTGAGCCGCTCCTGCATGTGCTTGGGAAGGCATTGTCGCGGCCACCCGGTCCATGTGTCCCGGATTATGACTTGGCCAAGCAGCTGAATTCAGAAACAGTTAAAACCTAGAACCACAATAAGTGGTAGAAACAATTGAGTATAGGGGTCTTGGGGTGGGAGACCACTAGGCTTAACCTCCAAGGCCTAAGGCATGAAATGCCTATTTTATTTCGGTATATCCTCCATGAAGAAGGATACCTCCGCTCAGTTGAGTGGTAGGGGTGACCTTCATTGGGGGCTAGGGTTATAACCCTAGTTACTTTGAGAAAGTGTACTTATGGCTTCAAAAGAGTGATAAAGATACTTAAGTTAGTCTTAGCATCAGCAAAAGGGTTTTAAGGGGGGCTTGGCCTGGATCAAGCCCTCCAAGAAAGACATGGCAGTGACTTTTTCTTACTCACAACACCTTGTCGCACGTACCCACCCTGCACTGCACCAAACAAGACACTGTCCAAGGAAAGGTCTACTTTTTGCTGCAACTCGTTCAACCGCTCGCCGACATCTGAACATGTTCTGCGAAGCAAGAACAGAGAAGTAGGACAACGAGCGAGCTCGTTGTGAAATTCGTCTTCTTGCTACTTTTCGATCTCCTGTCGCACATAACCAAGGTTCATGTGAAACGTCATGTACTTCCATCCGCACAGCTCTCTCTACCCAAGAATATCCTTGTTGAATGCAGTGCTGTCACCTTCAGACACCCAAGCCTGGACCTCATCTCTCCAGCGTTGCGTCGCCGTCTCGAGTTCCAGATCTGTGGAACACACTGGTTGGTCAAAGTCCACGGACTCCATGCACTACGCTGCCAGCGCATTCCACTTCAGCCTAACCTGATGGTACCATACACCACTCATCGTGGCAAAGTCTTGGACCCTGATATAATGAACTGTAACAAAGCTGTCAGTTTTATTGCTGTTGGCGGTCTTAAAATGCTTTCGGAAATGAATCGCTTTACGAGCAACAGACCTTGAAACCTTGACGCGCATCAACAAGACGATGTGATCCAGAATTCACTATTTGTAGTTCATTAGTTGCGCTAAGCAATGCCCTAATAAAAAGAAACAATTCAACGTACAATTGCAAGATTTTATGATGACAATATGTGTGCAATCTTTACCTATGGTCGTAATCTAATCACGGCCGTGCCCTAATTGAGCTGTGCTGCGCTAAAAGATTGGCAGATGCCCAGACTTATTACAGCACACACCACACACGTGCCCATCGTTGGAACCAGGAGCACGGGGATCAACATACCTGTTCCGGAGGAACGGGCGAGATGAGGCGAGTTAACCGATCTTCCGAGCCACCCGCAGGGGCGCTACCCAAAGGTTACGGGTTCGAGGCCTGATAAGATGTGTACGGTGCCATATCAAACATCACCGGGAGCCATGGAAGCAATGAGAGACCGGTGAGGCGTTTCACACTCATGGGGAGGTTTGGTTGCCAAGCATCGGGAGTCTGCACATTAAGCCACATGGCTGAAATGGTAGCAGCGCAAACGGCGGAAGTTCGTATTGTCTCTGGGAAGATACACTTCAGACGGCTGGACGGCTTTTTGGAGCTGGCACCCAAGAAAGCAGGCATGTGGCTACACACCTGCACTAGTGTAAAGACACCTCCTCATCCAAGATACATAGACCAGCTGGCCGCCATAATGCCTTCCCAAAGCACTTGCGGGGGCGGCTTCTTAGGCTCCTCAAATGGGTCACTGAGAGAGACAAGGCGTCTCCATGGTTAGAACCTCTGCTTGCACTGTCTCCTTCACCGCCACTGCTTTCTGTTAGTGTAGCATCCATGGTTCCCGGGCTCTCGCTCCCCGTGTTTTGGCGAGGTGTTGTGCAGTCTGTGCACTGCCAGAAAGAGTTTCTGATGTCCCTTGCTTGTTGTTGATATTGAAAACCTTGATTGCTTTTCAAAAGATGTTTCCCCAAAACTGCAAAAAGGTAAAGTCCACGAACAAGGAACACCACAAACAGGATCAAAGTCAGAATCGTGATAGTATTCTTCCAAATCAAAGCATTGTAAGCAAAGAGGGGCTGCAGATAGACAAATGAGGAATCAAATATGCAACTCAAATGGTTTTATAAACAAAACAAATGATTTTATGTGAAAACTGGCATGACTCAGGCCTCCACGATAGCACCAAGCACTTCATGTGCACTCTTATGGATGAAATGGAGCTGGTTAGGAATCTGCAGCATGGGAGTTAGGCCAGACACAGGAAATGACTTGGCCAAGCAACTGAATTCAGAAACAGTTACAATCTGGAACCACAATAAGTAGTAGAAACTTTTGAGTATAGGGGTCCTGAGGTGGCAGACCACTAGGCTTAACCTACAAGGCCCAAGGCATGAAGTGCCTACTTTATTTCGGTATAACCTCGATGAGGGATGATACCTCCGCTCCTTTGAGTAGTAGGGGTGAACTTCATTGGGGGAGCTAGGGTTTTAACCCTAGTTGCCGAGAAAGTGTACTTAAAGCCTCATAAGAGAAAGAAAAATGTTTAAGTGTTAGTCTCAGCACCTCCTTGGGCAAAAAAGGGGCTGTAGCCTGGATCAAGTACCCCAAGAAAGACATGGTAGTGACTTTTTCTTACTCCCCCCTGGAGTACTAGTTAGCTAAGCTAGTAGGACCAAGGAAAAAGGCTCAAATTACCCTGAAATTACCTCAGAAAATGGTGTAAACCTTCACCAAAACCGCCTCATCAGTTCATAGAAGCTGTTCACACTGCTGGTACCCTTTAGAAACAGCGTGATGTACCATGAATGATGTCCCTTCGAAGCGGCAAACCTCAAAAGTAGCTGGCGTGAGCCTAAACTTTTGGAAAAAAAGTTTGGGGGCAGTGGGGTTTGAACCCATGACCTCCTCCCTAGAGTCTGCATTGATACCCACTAGGGTATGATCGAAAGCTCTAATACGGACGGTCATCGCTGTATAAACAACGTATTTCAGTAATCGTCCTGACCAACGGCCAGGGCGGAGCAATACTCCTGATGGAGCCCACAGTACTCCAGGAGCTGAAAAAAATAGAAATCAGGACCAACAGGGAGTGAATCCTGTGGTTTAGCAAAAGGTTGAGCGACCTAACAAGTCAAATCGCTAAAAAGTGATGATAAGACATTAGAAATCGTCATTTATAGGCCCAAACTGAAAGTTGCAGTCAAGCGCAACAGAGCCGCGCCCAGGAAAGGGGTTAACGGCACTACAAGGCACTCGAGTAGAGAGGTGTGTACCGTGCCTTGACAGAGAGAAACCAAACATTTCTGCATGGTTGCATCAAAACTTTTATAAACCATAGGGACAAACCTCAAAAACACAAACAAAAGGAAGAGCAGGCGAAAAATTTGCCTCTCAGGTATGCCAGTGACATGACACACGTATGCATTGTGTTTGTCTTCGTTGTTTGGTTAAAACGTTAGGCTTGTCTCCGTCGTGTCTCTGGGGGGTTCGGCGACTCCTGCATTCCCCTTGCACAGGTAAAAACAAGGTTGAAAGGTATGCTCGACGAATGGTGCACGTAGTGCGCACGTAGGATTAGAGAAGATGAAGTGCTCGCGATGCATGTGCCGGATTCTGACATACACACGTTGCCACGCTTCCTTGTGCATGCACCTACCTTCCCTTCTCTTCACAGGTCCAAAGGAGAAGTGTGTGCTCGTGTCTGCTTCGTTTGTGCGTTAAAGTAGGGTTGTTTAAACGCTTAGGTTTGTTTTGCGTTCGCTTCACTTCGGCATTCACACGATGCATGGTGAGTAAGGTAGGTAAGCCCAGGAGGAGCTCACCTTCTGGTTGCGTCAGTGTGGTTACAATGGTTTTGGTCTCGCCTCCCTTCCCTGCATGCGTGCACACAATGCATTCAAGGGATTTGACAGTAGGCCACGCGCTGTGCACGCGGTATGAACCCTTGCCAGGTTACCCAGGGCTTCGCCCTACGTTCCATAAGAGAACGGCGAAGTCCTTAGGCTTGCTTGCTTGCAACTGGGTTCAGGAACAGTGTATTATAGGGCACACTAAGAAGCGTATAATACGTGGAGTGTGTCTTGGTTCCTCCGTCTTGAACCCAGTCAATTGTCCCCTGTTGTACAGGTGGGAGAGGTACAGGGTGAACTGGTGCAGTCCCTTGAGCCGTGCTAAAATATACGGCGCTGATCACACAATCAAATGACTGCGCCTCAGCCAGGAGTGGCGAGGGCAGTTCGACTCCATCGACATCCGCGCTGTGCACGCCACCTCTGCGCCCTTCCCCTCCAAGCGCTAGCAGGGAAACGTGTTGTGAGGTCCCTGTTAGGCCACAGTTGCTTAGCAGTGCCGTGTTCTCTTGTCTTCTTCACAGGTGGGTCATTAGGACCCACGACTTTATCTTCAACACCACCCGGTAGAGCGTGCGTGTAGGAGTGGTAGTCCTGCGTGGGGGCTTGAGCCAGTTGCAGTAGCGCTCGCCCACCAGGAAGGTGCCAGTGTAGGGTGTGTAGGACCTGTAGTGCGTGTGTCACTGTCCCATCCGTTTCCTGCAATTTTAGCAGGGTTGCCGGGCTGTGGCAGTGGTTAGGTCAGCGTTTTGGCCACTGAGCAGAATGGCGTTTTTATGCGTTCATAGCTTTTGGCCACCCCTCCCTTTAGTAGTCAGGTAGGTAGGAAAAACAATACCTGGATTACCACGCTGGGTATTCCCCCAAGGTTTTGCGCCAGCACAAAAATTGGGCGCATAGGGCAGGGGAGACCCGGAGCGTACCCCGTGGCATCAATAAGACAACCCTCCAGGTTTAGCAAGCGTGCAGACTTGGGTATAATTAGGACACCACTTCTGCAACTTGCTCTTAGGACCTCAGGCATAGAACACTGACACATACCTAGGAAGACATGTATAGCGACCAGGTTAGGAAGGGTAGAACCCCATGGGTCTGGACCAGTTAGGGGTCCTAACTGTGGGCACGCTTGTCCCCAAGGAGGGTGAACACTCCTTGCTTGTCATTCCCCCCTGGACATTAGTATAGCTAGCCACCGTTCATCGTTGGCTCCCGAAGGTCATAACATCAGGGCAGGTCCCATGGCACACATGGTCAACAAGGCATACACTCGCTGGGTGGCTGCAAACCTGATAAGCGGCCACCTGGTCCACGCTGGAAACCATAGGCATGGAACTGCAGGGCACAGACAGGGTCAGTGCAGTGCTCAGTAAGCAGTAGTCTGTGAAAACCAATGGCCTTCGGCCAGGGGCCGGTTGTCACGGGGGGCTAACGGTCCTGTCCTGCGATGCAATGCGGGGCAACTGTGACAACTGCTCTTACACCCATACACAGGCACGTCTGCACAAGAGTGCTCGCTGCACCTGTGAGGTTAGAACACAGTCAGTAGACTGACACAGGGAGATTAGTTTCGCTTTTTACGCTGGGACATAGTCTCAGCACGGGTTAGTAGCTGCCCCTCGTTGTTCTCAACGAGGTAGAAGCGGAAAATAGGGTTGATACTCCCATCTAGTTGTATCAAGGCTGACATAGGTTCCCAGGTTGCCTCAGATAACCCATAGCCATCCCACAGGGTTAGGAAGTTCCAGCCCTGTTTATACTCGTGGCGAGCAATACCTGCAACCACGTAGTAACCATCGACTGCCATCTCATCGGCAGCCATCTCTTCGAGTTCGTCTGCCTCCTCTGGACTGGCAGCGTTCTCTAGGTCTATACGCTCAACCTCACTGTCGCTGAGGCGCCACTCATCCCAAGACAAATCGTCAGGGGAGTGATAGTGCCTCAACTGTTTAGGTGCACACAGCAGTTCACCACCTAGACGTGGAAGGCACCTGACATCGATCCTGGATCCATCTATCCTGATGATACCATAGGGTCCAAAATAAGGGTCCTGTAAGCAGTTACGTGGACAGGGGGGTTGGCGTTAGTGATGAACCAAAACAAGGTCACCAACCTTGAAGCTGGCAGGTCGCCGTAGGCGGTTCCGTTGGCTCAGTTCACGGTCACGAATGTGTCTCAGGTTAGTCCCAGCCTGGTTAGCCAGGGACTGCTTGTGTTCCAGCCAGTCTCCCACAGGGCTCTTGAACTCCTCAGCAAAGGGGGCTTTGAAGAACCATGCAGGTCGTCCTCCATGGAACAGTTCGTGGGGGGTGAAACCCGTAGAGGAGCTCCGCTGTGAGTTCATGGTCAGCACTGCCCAGGGCACTAGGCGTACCCAGTCCTTGGTACGGTCCTGTTTCATCAGGATTCTTAAGATTTGCTCCACCACACGGTTCTGTCGCTCACAGAGAGGGTTAGACGTGTGGGTATATGGCACACCTGTGGTTACCTCCACGTTGAGGGCATTTAGCACTCGTTTGTACCACCCGGTGTCACTGCGGATGCGTACATCCTCATCAGAGTGCACCTGCTTAGGTGCTCCATAGGGTTCGAACCATTGTTCGACCACCATTTTCACAGTCTGCTCACCTGTGATTTTCTTTTTGCAAGGGAACACACGGGTGAAGCGAGATAGGCCACAGGTGACCACTAGGCAACTATCATAGCCACCGAAGCGTGGTAGGCCGTGGATGAAATCCACGTGGAGAAGATAGTTAGCACAATAGGGTATGGGTAAGCTGGAGATCAGGCCCCTATCCCTACTGTCGCTCTGCTTGCTGGCATGACAGCCATAAGCATCCACAAGGGTCTGCATACGCGACCTCAGTTCAGTCAGGGTTAGACTAGAGTAGAAACACTCACGGAAGAAGTCCACTGAGCGATTAGCGCCAGTGTGACCAGAACTGAGATCGGACCACTGTAGGTCTGCATCCAGTCGTGCCTCAGGCACCACATTTCGGTCCTCGTAGAAGAGGTATTGATTGTTTTTATACCACTGGTGCCCGTCAATGACACGGGGTTCGAGACCAGTGCTGAGGGTTTGGAGTATTTCTTCATACTCTTACTGATAGTCCGTTAGACTCCAACCCTCCAAGATACCAGCAGTGCGCATGGACAGGTCAAGCTGGACATCCATACGCTGGAACGCCTCTTTGGCCAACGCTTCAGAGCTCTCGGCTAGGAGGGCGTCGAAGTTATTACGCGAGATGTAGTCAGCCATCTCGTTCTTTATACCTGGTATATGATGGACGGTTAACCTGAACTGACTCAGGTATGTCCACCATCCTTTTAGTTTCGCTTTTTCAGGAGGCGGGCCCTTCTGTAATGTTCTCACGGGCTCTTGGTCACAGAGCCATACAACAGGGTTAGTACCTAGAAGACAGGATTGGGAAGAGAGCACGAGCATCCCAGCCAGGAGTTCCTGGTCGTAGGTACTGTAGTTGGATTGTGCTTGATTCCACTTCCAGTTCCAGTGCCCCAGAGGCACCAGACGCCATTCATCGGCGGGATAGTCATGCTTCAGGGTTCCATCGCGGTTCAGACCTGAAGTGTGAAACTGGCAGTGCGATAACTCATTGGGGTTAAGCTCCTGCCACTGGTATAGCTTAGGCGGCTCAAGTTGCATGGTCAAAATGCGCCCAAAACTGCCTCTCCACGGCACTGCGAAAAAATAGTCCTTTTGGCAGGGACCTAAAACACAAGAACCAAAAATCCCGTGAAAAGCAATTAACTGGTCCATTTTCCTTTATTTTCAACAAAACCGACTGCCCAGGAAAATGATTTATTTCCAGAAGAATGAAGGTCTTTTTGGGAAAATCACGGGTCTTTGTTTCCTATACCACTTATGCTTTACAATAAAAACACCCGTGAGCTTTCAATCTTTTCGAAAACCAGTTTTCGAAAAACATGTTGCACACTGCACGA
Source organism: Eutreptiella sp. 'Long Island Sound 2002' (assembly GCA_964036045.1). Taxonomy (NCBI): domain Eukaryota; phylum Euglenozoa; class Euglenophyceae; order Eutreptiales; family Eutreptiaceae; genus Eutreptiella; species Eutreptiella sp. 'Long Island Sound 2002'. The sequence goes on along the minus strand of OZ038380.1, from coordinate 21,381,576 downwards.
CAGGAAGCATTTTTTGGCACCCCTTCTTTGCGCGAGGCCTCGCGCAAACACCAACACAACAGCGCAATAAAATGCATTACAGAGAAAAATGTGCCGGACAAGGTGACAGCATAAAGGTTGTCCAAGAGGAATGCATAGCGCGAGCCCTCGCGCATAATATATCAGAACAAGCAAAGAAATTACTTTTTCTTCGCAACAGTTTGCATCTTAGAACCCAGTGCCTTAGCAATGGATGTGTTACCCTTAGGCGGTGGCTTTGCGGGCGCGCTTCTTGGTTGGGACTGACGGGCTGGCTGCTTGAATGGAGCTCGGGCCCCGGTTTCCTCGGACCTCGGCTTCGCTGCCACTTTCTTTGCTGCCTTGCCCTGGGAGACCTGCGCTTCCTCCTCCTCTTCTTCCTCGCTCTCCTCCTCCTCATCCCCATCGCTCTCGTCGGATTCTGCACCGGTAACCGACTTCGCTGCCTGAGGCTTGGAGGCAGTCTTCTTCTTCTTGGGGGCTGGTTCCCCACCAGTAGACTTCCGCTTTGCAGGGGCCAGTGCTTCTGCAGCTTGACCTTTCTCAACGGTCTCTTCCTCCTTCAGCAACAACGCATCAGAACCCACCTTGTCATCGCCAACCCAAAGGGGAGGACCACGGTTTGCCCAGTTGGCTTGCTGGTCCCAATCACCAGACGCGTGCAGTTTCGACTCTGGTGTCAATACGTGGTTCAACTGAGTCTGCACTCAGTTGACCCAATCGGAGAGATTGTCGGAGGTAACACCAAGAAGGTACATGCGAGAATCCGGCTCGATGGCGGCGATCTTGCACACCAGATCCGGCTGATGATCAATGAACACAAACGCAGGCTTGAAGCTCTTATCCTGCTTCAGGTGAAAGAGGTGAGTGTCGAAATACCACATAACCGTCGTTATCGGAAGGTGACCGCCAAATTCAACAGGATCCATCTCCTCTACTTGAGTAGGTCCAAACGTCAGATAATTTGGAACCTGCAATGAGGGAGAAGTTATTGCGCGAGGCCTCGCGCAAAGAGCGGACGTAATGACGGAATTATACCTTTCTCGACCAGCTATCCGGTGACGCAATCAGCAACCAGCGAGCGTCAAACGTTGTAGGATCCCCTGAAGGCTTCGGTTTGACTGGCCAACTGAAGATGGGAATAAGCAACATGTGGCCAATGCGCGGCGCGTTGAAATCATCGTTGAGACGCCTCTCTGTTTCCGTTTCCAGCACGTTGAACATGTTGTCAACAACAGTTTTGGAGCCGCAGATAAGGGTATCGGCACGCGCCATCTCTTCATACAGCCAGGCTGGGCACATCGTCTCAGGAGCAAGATGTTCAAATATGTCGCCGTTGATGAAAATCAGGTTCTTGTCAATCTCCATGAACCGCTTCGGGGGATCGTGCGTCATCGCTGCAATTCGGGTCGCCTTAACTGTGATAGTTTGACTTGACGGTGATGGATCCTGCTGTTCCACTGTCTTGAAGTCACCAGTAACGCCAGCAGGTGGGGGGACCACACGGCTTCTGGTAGGCTCTTGACCCAGGAGTTTTTTGGACGTTGAGGATTTTCAGGGAGGCGGGTTTGCCTTTCTCTGCCACCTGCCACAGTGGTGCGCGAATCATGGATTTCCATGCCGGCCATGGACCGCGACCTTTGCCTTCAGGTTCCCGCCAATAGCCCCATGTACCAAGAGTCACCTTCAGGGCAGGCCTTCCAAGTGCAGCAACCTCTTTGCGGGTCCGCATGTCTTTGGCTAAAGAACAGAAATAGAGAAAGTGCGGCGCACTGATGCAGAAATGGAACCCACGTCGCGTCGATGGTACACACCTCTCTCAGGTCGAACGTACTGGCCGTTGTGCGGGTGGTCCAGATGCATTGAGACCCACTGCTCAAGGATGATGTCGTCAAACGAATTCTGCAAGGATTCAAGGGTTGTTTTTTCTTCCTGCATCACTTCTGCCACTTGTTGTAGAACTCCGGCAACAGGATCCCGTCCAGTTTCTTCAGCGCGTTCTTCGTGACTTTCTCCCCTTTGTCGTGGAACTTTTGCAGACCTTTCACAGCTTCCAGACCAGCATAGTAGGCAAACGTCATAAAATCTTTCCACAATTTATACGTTTTGTCCTGAAAGTGACAACGTTATGCGCGGGGCCTCGCGCAACGAAGAGCACCGAAACAACGATTAATGAACATACGAATTGACCAGGTTGCTTGAGTTCAGCGGTTGGAACCAGCGCACTCATCTGCACAGCATCCACAATGGCGATCTTGAGATTGCTGTACATGTCAGGTAGGCCTCGCCGCCGCTGATCTTCAACACATCGAATGAGGTTATCTGCTGGCTCATACAGCGGAATAGGCTCAAAGTCTTGTGCGCTTCCTTGTGCTTGTCCCGCCAGCTTTGCACGGAAGGCCCACGGTGTCGTAGGCTTCAGAATATCGGCGATGCATACAGTATGCCACTGCTGCAGATCCAGACACGCTGTACGTCGCTTCTCACGAATCTTCGCAATTGCTTCCACGCTGTGCTGTCCAGATACACACCAATAATCGCCATCTGCAAATATGAGACACGTCTATGCGCGTGGGCTCGCGCAACGAGAAGAGCGAAAAGTTGGTTGGCAACACACTATTATCTTCCCAGAGAACGACGTGTAATGGGCCTTTTGGCGGTGCTGCTTCGAGTGACTCAATACGCTTCTGCAGTAACTTCGCATCTTTCCGTCTGATCTGCCCCTTTGTATTCTCCTGGTTGATTCTCACGTTGTCCAGCTCAACCTCCACCTGCCTCCTGTCCGGCTTCAGGTGGTCCTCGATGTCAGTACCCAAGGTTAAGCCAGGATCTGGTGTTTCCTTCTTCTTACGCCCCTTCTTTGGTGTTCCAGCCTCCGATCCCGAGGTCCCAGGGTCATAGTCGGTATCTTCTCGTTCCTCGGCTGTTTTTTGGGCGGGGCTTGCCATTCTGCGATAAGAAGAAAGCCTGTCTTGAAGGAAACATAACATTAAAAATGGTTAAAATCGTCGTCGATAATGCATATGTGGGGTGCTTTTAGCGAATACGAGTACAGTATGGTTGAGAATGCAAAACTGAAGGGGCTCGGCACTGTTTTTGACTGTTAACCTTGCGTGAGGCCTCACGCAAGAGAGGGGGTGTACTAACCTGTTGTTTCATGCTGTTTGCGCGAGGCCTCGCGCATCACTGCATGTTCTCCAATCTTCTTCGAACGTTTTGCAGCGTGTCGGCCTCTCTCTGTTCCTCCAACACACTGCGTTGGGGGATCAGCTCCGACAGTTTTCGCTTGAAACCAGCCTTAAGTGGCCCCTGCTGCGTTAGCACCAACAACACAGACACAAGGACTTGTTTGTAGTGGTTAGAACCCTTTGGAATTAGAAGAGACTTTGGAAAGTTAGGTACACCCCTGCGCGGCCAATGCGCCTGAATCGTACAAGTAGGCTCACCACACCACCTAACCCAAGGCAAATATACACGCTCTGCGTTCAAGTAAGCAGTTAACCGCTGACGCACGGAATTGACAAAGGAATAGGGGATTTTACGGACGTTCACCCTGTGACCTTCTTTGCGGATAGTGAAGAGCTGATACAGATCGTCAACATCTTCAATGGTTACTGCACCTCTGTTTTGGCCTTTCTTTGTCACAAGACTGGGAAGCAGACTTTCACAAAATTCCTCGGCAAAAGCCTGTCCAGGCATGGGTGTGTGCCATGCAGTGTGGCACAATAGCGCAGTCGCAACAGTGCGTTCGTATTTTAAAAGTGTGTCCCCCATGTTCAAACGGTCTAACAGACACAAAACAATCTGCAATCCCTCAGAAGCAAAAACACCCGTGTTGGCCGTCTCCCCAGCCCAATTGCACTGCCTAGCGAGGTGTCCTAGGTACAGTAACATGTGACAGTATTGTGTTAACAGAACCTGCATGGCCTTACACACAGCGTAACGGAGGCGACTTCGCCGATTTGCAGGACGTGCCAGCTCAAGGGAACGACATTTTCGGTTAAGGCGCCGTATGTGGGGACCCATACCCAACAGCAGTGCACCAACAGTTATCTCCATTGTGATCAGCTTGGGAAAACAGGGGACTGTGTCACCGCTGCACAACAAACCCTTACGGAAAAAAGTCACAATCGGCCAAAATGAGCGAAATGTTTGTGTAACGCAAAATTTGTACGCATGCCAGAAACCATATAAGATAGGGTGTGAACGCAAAAAAAGCCGGACGTTCCAACCCGTTGTTTTTTCACCGTACATCATCTTACAAATGCGGTAATGGATGTTCTCATCACATAAAACAGGGACAACTGGTCAAGTGTGCTGCGCCAAGTCCCTAGTAAATTGCAGTAGGTTAAGAAGCGATAGGTTGCCGCTTACCTTTTCTTTGCTTAGACAAAGAGGTCGCCAATGTGGTCTCTTGGCAGGCAGAGGGCGAATAATGTCAAGCCGTGCCCTAATGTTTTGCACAACAGGTCGCGTGCTTGCAAATCCTAGATCGTGAAGGATACGTGCAAACGTTCCCTCGGTGTTTCCCAGCATGCGTGCAACAACAGGAACACGCCGTTCAAGGTCTTCCAGACTGGGATGAGCATGCCAGTAGCGCGGTGCATCCTTCAGTAGCAACACAGCCAATGCTGTTGCGTTCAGGCTTTTGTCGTTCTTGTCAGGATTTGTGGTAAACTGTTTGTTGTACGAGTTGTCCATCCACAACACAACCCACTGTTGGTGTATTATGTCCCATGTAGTCTGTAACCTGACTGCGGCCCTCTCCTTCAGCGAAGGTGCGCTGTATCGCGCCAGACCTGACCTTGCTAAAATGCGACGCTGCGCCCTACTTCCCTCTACCGCAACAACTGACTTTGGTTTTCCCTGGTATGGAACTGCGCGGTGGCGCATCAGCAAATAAAGGTGCCAGGCCTCCTCTATCAAAACACCAACCCATCTCTTGCCTTCTGCCGCAATCGCCTTTTCAACGCTGCAACGCGTCCGTTCATTTTTGCGCAGACGCAGAAAAAACACAAACATCAATCGCGCGCCCTCGTCCCCCTGTTTTAGCCCTTCCCACAGTTCTTCTGCCGTGTGGTACGGCGGTTCCTCTGAGCAGACATCGCGGAAAACTCCGGATGCTGCGGCCACTCTCTTCTCAAGGTCCACCTCTTTTCGCAGGGGCATTGTTGCTGTGAAGAATAATTGCGTACCTGTATCTATGTAAAAATCGCTGTTTGAAAAACTTTCTTGATTTCAAACATCAACCTGTCACTCAGTTTTCGCGCGACCAATTATTCTGTGATTCGCTTGTCGCATGCACCATTTTCGGTTACCTGTAACTGTCTGGTGATCCCAGATTTGAGTAGTTAATCCTGATTGCGGTAGCCAGTTGCGGCGCGCTTCTATCGCTGTTGGGCAGTGAAGCCAGCGGTGACCACAGTGTGAAAACTGGACATGCCGGCGGGACCTGGGTGGGCGCCCATGCAGCAGCGCCGCATCAAGGGAATGTACATGCTGTGTAGTTGGTGGATCTGTCCAATTTTGGTTTCTATGAGCGCTTGTGACCTCCATTGCGCGAGGCCTCGCGCCATGATCACCGAAACTTTAATGTTTCTCACGCGCCGTTCCATGCGCGAGGCCTCGCGCTTGAAACTGCAGTTTGTTCCGGAAGATTTATACTTTTCAAGATTCTTGGGTACACCATTGTTGCAGTTTATTCGTTAATAGATCCATCTCTATCACGCAATCCTGATAATGGCACTAAGTTACGTGTATAAATACGACAGGGTTCGATTTTTTGACAACCTGCCTAATGCGTCGTGCTGTAGCACATTAATCTGACACAAATGAACGTCTTTGCGCGAGGCCTCGCGCAAAGAAAGGTCACCAAACAATACTTTTCCCTGTCTCGCCCATGGGACACATCATTCTTATAGAAATATTTAATCCGCCATACTTGTTTGCGACGCTTTTAAAATATCCAGCAAAACAACTATTTTTCGATGCCTTTGGAAACCTGTCATTTTCCTACCTTTTCCTTCGTTTTTGACCATGCAACTTGAGCCGCCTAAATATAGGGTACCACCCCCCCCTACGTCACACGCATCCGTGACGAGTATTATCTCGCCCTTAGGGCGGGGCACCCCTAGGCAGTTGGTGGAAGATATTTTCCTCTTCAACTCCTGGAAACAGGCCTCCTCCTTGTCGGTCCACCGCCAAGGGTTGGTCTTCTTTATAAGGTCAGTCAGGGGGGCTGATGAATACGTAAAATTGTGGATATGGCGTCGGTAAAAATTGCAGGCGCCAATAAAACACCGCACATCGTGTAGACCCTTCTTAGGGTCGTCACGTATCTGCATGTCCTGTAGGGGCTGCATCTTAGACGCGGCTGGTTTCCACCAGCCATACCCCACGTCAAACCCTAGGTACGCCATCTCCTCTCGCATAAACTCACAGTTCTCGAGTTTGATGCGGAGATGGTTTTCCTGACAGACGGTGAAAAACTCTTGCAGGAGGAGGATATGATCCTCTTGGGTATTAGTACCCAGGCTCACGTCGTCAATGTGGGCCTCCATCTCAGCCCCGCGGGAAACCAGTTCCTGCACAAGGGGCCTGCGTCTCAGGATATATAGGATTTTGTTCATCAGCTCCTAAAAGAGAGCAGGGGCATTCGCGACATCAAAGGGCATGACCTTCCAGCGGAAGACACGGCCCTTAGGGGTTACAAAGGCGAGCAGTTCCTGGGCTGCTCGGGTTAGGTCTACTTGCCAGAAGCCACTGCGCTTATCCATCTTGGTCTTGAATTGACACTTAGCGATTCTCTCCAGGGTGTTCTCCATGTTGGGGATACTCCCTGAGTGGTTCTGGGTCTTTTCATTGACCTTCCCATAGTCAACGACCAAGCGCATAGCAGTGGACCCAGGTTTAGCAACCAGAAAACAAGGGCTACAATGGCGGGGGTAGTCCCCGTGCTTATACTCCTCGACGAGGCCAGCATCTATACACTCTTGGATCTGGCGTTTGATCTCGTCGATTTGGTCTTGTGGGGCGGGGTATGGACGCCGCCTCACTACCGACCCTTCAAACTCTGGTTTGAGTTTGAGGTCCATCTGGACCAGTTTCTTACAAGACAGGGGTGGGGGCAACGCTCCAAAAACCTCCTGATACTTGTGGATGAGCTTAGTGAGACGGGGGTCGAGATTCATGCTCTCCACTTTCTCGGAAAAATCCTCCTCAGCGCGGAGGTTACTCTTCCCTTTATCCTTCTTTTTTATACGCCCCACCGTTTCGGGGGGCAACTCATCCTCCCAGTCCTGGCGTTCCTGGGCATAGTGGAGGGAGTATACCAGAGGGGTCTCAGGATCAGGGAGAGTCATCTCTTCATCATCCTCCTCGGACCAAATAGAGGTTTTCCAGGTCCTCTTGAGGAGGTCCAGGCGGGTCCGTCGCTCGATACCCTCAGCCTTAGCCCACAGGACCTGCTGTAGTTCCTGCACCTCATACCAAGAGACGGGCATGTTATTGGGTGAGGGTTTAGCGCCACGTACCTGACCTGAGGGGCCATCAGTGGCCCTCATAGAGAACACGGCGTGATCATTAGACCCACCAGGGGCGGACTCGCCGAGATCCACCTCTTCCATGAGCAACTGCGCTAGGACAGGGCTATGCTTCAGTGTCACAACCTCCGGGTCGACCGGGGATATTACACTGGCGATATCGCTCAGGCGGTCGTCAGCATCAGCCAGCGGAGTAGAGACTGCTGGTGTCTCCGGCTCATCGGGGCACTCACCACTCGTAGTGGTTACCGAAGAGTACTCAGATCTCTTCTTGAGATCATGGAGGGTAAGGCCCTTGTTTTCGGCCATCAACTCCTTGAGTACAACCTGATCAAGGTCACTCACGGGCACGGGGTTTAGAGCACCATCTACGATGGATAGGAAACTTCGGGGCGGGCATGGTCTCCTGAGAGTCCTCAGGGACGTAGATGGGACCGTTGGGCAGTTCAGTCCTTCCCACGGTCATACGATCCAAGAGGCGCCTCCAATAGGCGTGTTCACGTGTGGTACCCCAGTCGGGGGTGCACAGGACCACTCTCGCTCCTTCGAGCGCAATTTTGGTAATCACCTTGGCGAGCTGGGAGAAAGGGGGGTTTGCATAGCACAACCCCATTGATTTCGAGTAAAAGCGGTACGCATTGTTTAGGTTCCGCGAGCAGTAGAGCTGCATCAGATGCTGCTCTTTACTCGTGAACAGTTCTACCTGAATTTCATTCAGGTCCAGCTGCAGGGCGGCCAGTCCATTTTCCAACACTGGCCGCACCAACTGATAGTTCTCAGTTCTGTAAGACCGGTTCACGTAACGTAGACCGGATTCTTTTTGACCTGACAGCTCCAGAGGGACAGAGTATAGGCCACTGCCAAAATCGCAGTGAAGGGCGTAGGGACGTTGCAAGGTCAGCAACTTCACCTGGGGGTTGACGCGCAGAAAATCAGTGCCAATGACAATGTCAAAGGCGTCGGTGTCAAGCACTTTGCAGTGCTGCGTCACCTCCTCATCGCCTAGACATACAGTCACATCAACCCCTTCAGGGAATGGATGGTCCGACCATCCCCTACCCTTATGGCCACTGTTTTGGTTTTCCGGATCTTGGCTTTTTTTAGCAATCTGCGGGCCACAATTGAGAGCGTGGCGCCCGTGTCCAAGACCGCTCTGTGAACATCAACCTATTTTGACGGTGATCCAGAAAACCAAATCTTCTTCCTCGGAGCCGCCCCCCTGTTCCCCTTCAGGGAATTTCACTTCAAAGCCCGCCGCCTGCAGGCACTTAGAGTGCCAGTTGAGGCCACCGGCGCTGGGGTTAGAGGGTACGGTTCGCTTCTCCCCAGGCTGCTCACCCTTGGGGGTGGGGCCTGGTTTTCCACCCATGGGGGGTGCGGAGTTTCCTTGCCCTCCTCCAGGGTTACCTCCACCGGGAGTTCCCCCAGGGGTACTACCTCCCCCCCCCTTACCGGCGTTCTTACGCCGTTCTTCCTCGGCCTTCTTTAGCATCTCGGACTCGCGGCGTTTTATGTGGCACTCATCCTCTCAGTGCCTCCTCTTGCCGCAGTAGCCACACGTGATCGTGCAGCGGAAGTGGTCCTGGTGTTTGACCTCGTGACCATCCTTGGTCTTCTGCGTCCGCCGCAACTGGAGCATACAAGAGCTGCGTCCATCGCAGTCAGGGGCGTGACATGGTCCCCCCTTGTCGTCCGTAGGCTGGCAATAAAAAAGATTGGGGGCTCCCTTGCCTTTAGCGGGGGGGGTCCCCTTCATATGCTTCAGTTGCCCTCCCTTACCCTTCGCAGGGTTAGAGTGGGGTTGTGGGGACCTCCCTCCCTGAGGCTTTTTAGCAGGGGCCTCCCTCCGCAGATGTTTGCGCAGGTATTTGTCCATGTGAGAGTCGTTTTCTCTCTCCATCGCGAGTTCGATCAGAAGATCGACCAACTCATCGTAGGAATGAGTCCGGGATTTCCTCTCGGACGTCTCCTTACAATTCTCCCAAGTCCTGGGAGGAATTTTACCCACGAGCCACAAATGAGGCTCGGTAGGCCCGTATGAGGAGGGGTTCATCCTCCCCATTAGCTCCTCCAGCTGCGCCACGAACTCAGAAATACGGGCAGCTGTTGAGAACTCAGGAAGTGGGGGTAGTTCCTCTATCTCCGTACGGACACTCAGGTCCGTTTCGTAGATTGGGTACATTTGTTCCAGTCTTTTAAGAAAGTGTCCCCAACTGGAGCTCTTCCTGATGGCAGTTTTCACCTGCCGCTGAAGTAAATTTTTCTTGCACGACTTCTTGATGAGCGTGCACTTGGTCCGGACATTAGCATGTTGCTGTCCGGTGAGGAGTAGAAACTCCGAAAACTCTCCGGCCCATTCGGGCAAGTTTTTAGGATCGAACTCAGGGAGCTCGATCTGAAGGTTCGCTGTGGCGATGCCCTTCGTTCCCCGACCTGGTACACCAGTGTCACCTTTTCCACCTGAGGGGGGTGAGGGGTAGACAGTGGCAAGTGGCGCCAGTGCAGCCAGCCCATAGCCCTCCATCTCAGCCTCAGTAGAATCCCCAATAGTGCATACAGGAACAGTCCTCACACGAGGATGGAAAGGGCTTGGACAAGTGTCCAAGGGGGTGCTGCGGATCCCTCTGCAGCTTTTCACGCCCCGGGTCAGGAGTTCAACACCCGGGGACATGGTCGACGGGGGCTTCTTCAGTTCAGACAGCCCCAGTTTCGCCTTGAGTGCTGCAGACAATGCACTCAAATCGGGATCTTCATCCGCAGCAAGCAGAACCCGGGAGAGAAGTTCCATGGTCTCATCGGGACCAAGTTTAGAGGCAGCCATACGTGCAGGTAAACCTCTTTCCACGCGCACGGGCTCAGGGCACACCCCACGAGGCGAAAGTGGTCTTGGCCTTGAAGGTAACGACGGGGTAGGCTCTCTAGATATCCAGTCCCCCTCCCATTCCGAGGAGTCATTGGACGTCGTGGCGGATATTTCCCCATAAGGTGCTTCGAACCCCTCACCCCACGTGGTGCCGAACATGGGATACGCCTTCATCAGTTCTTTCTCCTTCTCCTTCTTTCCCGCTTTTCTGCAGGCTTTCACTTTGGCGGTGGCGACCTTCTCCATCGCGTCCTAGGAATCAGGATCAGGGGCATCCTCAGAAGGAGGTAAGGAAGATATGATAGACAGGAGGGCAGCCGCCATCGGATCCTTCCCCTCGAGGCTTCTGAGGCATTCCTGGGTTAACACAGGCGCCTCAGGGGCTTCTCTCATATATTTTTCTTCCGCCCCTCTTGCTTGGTGCTCTCCGCGCCAGCCAGTAGTGTCCACAACGAGTGTATCATCTCTTCCGCTCAAGGACATAGCCCTGTAAGGTCCTGCTACAGGCCCCGCCGTTGGCCGGGACCTGGTTGGCAGGGTCTTGGCGCTCAGTGTAACTGATGGACGTGACATTGCTCAATACGCTATGGATTTCTTGTGCTTTAGCTTGGCGAGGGTGTTGCCCTGTGCTACCAGAAAGAGTTTCCGATGTCCCTTGTTTGTTGTTGATATTGAAAACCTTGATTGCTTTTCAAAAGAAGTTTCCCGAAAACTGCAAAAAGTTAAAGTCCACGAACAAGGAACACCACAAACAGGATCAAAGTCAGAATCGTGATAGTATTCTTCCAAATCAAAGCATTGTAAGCAAAGAGGGGCTGCATATAGACAAATGAGGAATCAAATATGCAACTCAAATGGTTTTATAAACAAAACAAATGATTTTATGTGAAAAATGGCATGACTCAGGCCTCCAAGATAGCACCAAGCACTTCATGTGCACTCTTTTGGATGAAATGGAGCTGGTTAGGAATCTGGGGCATACGGGTTAGGCCACACACAGGAAATGACTTGGCCAAGCAACTGAATTCACAATCAGTTACAATCTGGAACCACAATAAGTAGTAGAAACTTTTGAGTATAGGGGTCCTGAGGTGGCAGACCACTAGGCTTAACCTACAAGGCCCAAGGCATGAAGTGCCTACTTTATTTCGGTATAACCTCCATGTGGGATGATACCTCCGCTCCTTTGAGTGGTAGGGGTGAACTTCATTGGGGGAGCTAGGGTTTTAACCCTAGTTGCCGAGAAAGTGTACTTAAAGCTTCATAAGAGAAAGAAAAATGTTTAAGTGTTAGTCTCAGCACTTACTTAGGCAAAAAAGGGGATGTAGCCTGGATCAAGTACCCCAAGAAAGACATAGTAGTGACTTTTTCTTACTCTGCCCTTTTCATGTGTACGGTGTCTATGGCTCCTTGGGTCTCGTTCACCCCTTCTATTGCGTATTTAGAGGTGTGGGGGGGGGGGGGGTAATGTGTCTGTGTGTGTGACTATTTGTTTGTGTGTGTGTGTGTTTGTGCGGGTGTAGGGAGTGGTGTGTGGGTGTGGTGGTTCTGTTTGTGCGTAGATGCCATGGCTCCATGGCTCTCGTCCACCGGTTGTGCTTTGTGTTCATGTGGTGTCCAAGGTTGCTTTAGACCGCCCTGATTTTGTAGCGTGGCATGTGGTGTGAGCATGGTACTGGGGTATATGTTGTGTTTATGGATCTTTGGCTCTCTTTTGCCGCTTGTGTTGTGTATTTGTGTGTGTGTGTGTGTGTGTTGCCTTTGGCTGCGCAACTTGCATGTGTGCATGTGTCTGTGAATGCGGGAACCATGGAGACGCAGCCTTGCTTATGCGGCTTCTGCTATACATTTTGCGCGCGTCCAAGAGTATGGCGTGTGTGTGGGGTGTGTGTATTTGTGGTTGTGTCCATGGCTCAATGGCTCTCTTTCACCGCCCTTGCGTGACGGTGGTATGTCTTTTGTATGTGTGTGTGTGTGTGCATGTGTGTGTGTGTGTGTGTGTCTGTGCATGTGTGTGTGTGTGTATGTGCATGTGTGTGTGTTGTGCCGGTGTGTGTGCGGTGTCCGTGGCTCTTGGGCTCCCCTTCACCGCTTATATTTTGTGTTTGTCTGTGGGTTATAGCTGGATGTGTGTGTGTTTGTGTGCATGTTCTCGTTACATTTGGCGCGCACCCAAGAGTAGGCAGAAAGCCATTTTTCAGAATTTTGGAGGGTTTGATCTACAAAAACAACCTACAATTAACTGATCCCCAGCTAAACCCACGTGCTTGAGCCTCCCACACAGGCTAGGTTTATTTTTGACGGACATAAGCATGCGCAATGGACGCTGCTAATCCTGTTTAAATGTTGATGGGAAAAGGAGGGAGAGAGAGAGAGAGAGAGAGAGAGAGAGAGAGAGAGAGAGAGAGAGAGAGAGAGAGAGAGCGAGAGTACCATTGACGGTTGAAAAACATCTATTTGCCCTTTACAACTTGTAAACCCATTTTGCTTGCAGAAACGAGAATTTTTCTCCCGCTGGCCTATTCCACAAAAAAATATTGTTAGGTTACAACCAACATTCTTTCGTCAAAGAGACAAATTCCTTGAAGCGGGCCACTTGCTCTGCTCTGCAGTAACATAGTCTAAAAGAACAAGGCGGATGGCTTGTTGAAGACTAGGCTCTGGGGATGCACCCAATGGGCACATGAGAAACAAGCATGTGGTACCTATGATAGTTGGTGATTATGTGTGGTCATCATACATGCATTTGATTTGGGATGGCAAAGCTTTGAGCTTGCTGGGATGAAAAACGAGCAACATCATGTTGTGCTGAATTCATTGGAAATTACCTGGACGCCAAACCAAATGATATACACACTAACTGCCTAAAATGTGCTGTTCATATGATATTGGACCACTTTGGGTGCTCACAAAATTGAAATTCATTTGGGAATAATGGAACCTTGAGCTGAGATGGCAAACTGAGAAAGCTGTTATGTACAAACCCATGGTCCCAGTGGCTTAATGATGTGCAAAACACACAAAGGCCTCCTAATACACAGTGTACATGTGATGTTGCACCATTATGAGTGACCATAATATCACTGAAACAGGTTTGGAAATCTTGGATTTTTGAGCTGTTTGGGGTGAAAAGCTGGGAAGCATCCACCCACCCAATCACCACCCTGGCCCGGCACCTTTTTGGGCTCAGAACGCGCAGGGAAAAACCCCAAGATTCATCATTTCCGACCGCAAAAAGAAGAATCTCCTTTTTTTGACATTCTTTGCCCGCTACCCTAAATTCTCCTCCCCCCGCCACTTTCTCTGACCCCAATCCCACTTCCCAGCCCCATTTTTGGGGACGCCCTTGCCACACATCCTGGAGGGGAGCACCCACCACCACCTGGTGACAGCACACTCATATACAAGAGCCCTAACGAGCGACCCAAACATTACGCAACCCCCACTGATATGTCCTGCTCCACCCTATGCAGAGGTCAAGCACCAGACCCATACCCACTACTTGCCTGACCAGCACCGTCCGGAGCACTAAGCACAAAGCTGTGAGCCACCATTTGTCATTGATCGTCCAGTGAACCCCCAAGCCAGGGACCCTCACTGCACGAGGAGTCAAGGGCAACTGCCCAATCTGCATCTTCCAAAAATGGCAAGGGTGGCACCACTGGCCCTCATCCCGACACAGTGCGTACAGAGCACTATTTTAGCCATGGCAAAGGAGCAGCCTCTGCGTAAATGATCATGAACTTTAGGGACCCTCACCACTCTATGCAAAACGCCCCCTTGGTTGTGTGCTTATGTACTGTTTCGCCCCAAACACCTCAAAATTCCAATGTTGCCAAACTCACACAAACCACCATGCAAAAATCTAACCCGACACAAACACTGGTCAGGTCCACACAGGGATTGTCCCCCCCGCCTTGGTGTCAGGCACCAAAGACTGCCTGCAACACTAGCAGGATACCTTGAATGATGTGTGGCAGTCTATGTGAGAGCGGAGTGGTGCCTCAAAGTCTGCAGCAACACTTCCAATTATAAAATAGATACAATTCTGCACCCAATGGGCTGTAACCCTTTCCATCTCCTATGCAGAACCGAATCAAGGTCACAACGGAGCACGACAGCACATTCAATGGTGGTTGGCCAGTTTGTATGACTGAATACTGAGTTGATTCATACTCGAAGTACCTTTGTGCCAACTTGCACCCAAGTAGTTGGGCATCAGCATTTGCCATTCAGTTAGAATATCGTCTTCAGGCTGCAGGCTAGGGGCGGGAGGCAAGAGCTACAGAATCACAGGGGACACGGGACTGGCTTGGGCCCACTGCGGTGGAGGTTAGGCAGTTGGAGGCGGAAAGATGGCAGCAGGGGAGAACTCAGTGTACAGAGGATGTCCGGAGACAAGGTGCGCAGCAAGGTAATGTCAGTGAAATGGCACTAGCACAACAGCCACAGCCACACACCACCTATTGAATGGCCACAAGGGTCACATCGCTGTATTTGAAACGGAAAAAAAACTGCTCCTCCAGTCAAGGCCGTGTGGAATGTCTCTTGCAAGCCGGGCTGTGGGAAATGTTTGTCGATAAAGGGCGCAGCACAAAAGCCGTTGATACTGTGGAAGTGGCTGGATGGGAAGTGGCTGTCCTCAAAGACTGCAAAACAAGCATCAAGCCTTGGCATGTCCCACAATGTGCCGTGGTCTGTCAAGAGACAACCAGAATGTTTCCAGCATAGCACTGCGGAGTTTTTCTGCATTGGATTGATCTGGGCCTTGACCACACAGATCATCACAAGGCGCGGTCACAGAGGCAACCGGACAGAGACAGAGAGTAAGAGTGCGAGAGCGGGGGCAGGGGGAGTGCACAGAGGTAAAAAAAATTCACAGTACCGTCAGCGCGCCCTGCAGTGCATGTATTGGGGGGGGCTCAGGTGCATTCCGCACACTGACACCCAAGTAGGGGACTGTAGCTGGGCACTCCTGAGTGCATGCCTTGGCGGGGCGAAATGCCCAAGGCTGTAGGCACATAATGGGCACCACAATGGGCGCAAAGCCTGATCGAGTAATACATTACAAGCTGAACGAGCTCAGCACCCAGTCGCTGGCTTGTAAACCGTTGCTTCTGGGCTTTGTGTGTCTTGGTGTGGTTCCTATGACCTGTGGTCATGCCTTCTGGGGTGGGGACACTTTTGGGTGCACACCCACACCCCAGTGCCCTACGACAGCGCGGCCAACGTTTGTTCCATTCAAATCGCCAACAGGGACAGCCGTCCACCTTCGTCACGTTGTTGCAAAGTGGCCGAAATGGCGACCTCACTAGCGTTGGGATGGGAACATGAAAGGCTTGGCAAATCCGCCACACGCAGCGGACAGTTTTCAACATAACCTCTTGTTCCCTGGTGCACATCAGAGAGATTAGAGGTTAAAATGGCATGCACAGCCTCGAGCTCTGGCCGCGAAGATACCTCTGCCTCCCTCCCTTCCCTCCCACCCTCGCTGTCTTTCCCCAACTCCCTCCAACTACCTAAAGGGGAGAGCTTGTGCGGCGCTGAGCGACTCTTCTAAAATGACAACTCTTTAGTATGATAAAGAGCTGTCAATCCCGGGCCTATTTGGGCCGCAGCCGACACCGGCCACAGGCATTTGTGCATCACAGAGGGAAACATGCGCACTGCGCATCGCACGGCGTGCTGTCTTCCGCACTCTGCTTTTGACATTTCAGGGAGTCTTCAGGTTGACAGGGACGCGGTGGCCTTAGGGGTAAGCATACATCAACGGAGGCCTCCAGTCTACCTCTTCACCAATCGCAGGGTGTTTATAGCCGCCCACAACCCCTGCCAGGGGAGGGTTGTTGGTTGATGAGGAAAGGAGAAGGATGCCCTCTTTGGCACGGTCCCTCACACCAAACAGCGGGGCAAGCGTCACATGCAGCAACTTTGCAATGCTTGCCCTGTACCTCAGAGGGTGCCCATGTACGCAAGGTACTCATATCCCGTAGCCACAGCAGGCAGGCTCACCGGGGGGGGGGGGGTGAGGTGCTGAGAAAAAGCACAAGGAGGACTTGTGCGAAAACAAATGGGAAAACAGGTGGGGAAATACGTGCATTGCGCATCGCACTGCGCGTTGTGTTTCCATCAGAGGAGGACACAGTGGAGCGGGCGCACCAGCTCAATCTTTCTCAACGATCATCAAAGCGCCAGGCCAGCGGACGATCGCACGGAGTCCAAAACTGACTTCGACATGTCCTCTCCCAAACTTTCTGACTCAAGGGTACTGTGATTCGGGGTCGACTGCGACCACGGCATGCCATCACTGACGGTCTCTTCGTCAGTTGTCGTCAGGGTGTCACGGGTCAACTGTGCAACACAATGTGACCCAACACCAACCATGTCTTGAAACCTGGGGGGCACCATGCATGCCTCCTCTGGGTTGGATGTCACAAGCCACGCCACTTGCAACAAGGATCCCGTTGAGGCTCGGTCGCCAACGCTTGGCGTCAAGCACAGCTGCAAAAAGGCTGCAAAACTCGGCGGCAACCATTCAGGCAGCTTATAGCCAGCCTCCGATTCTTTGACAATGGCAACGAGCAGTGCAAGGGGTTGTGAGGCACAAAGATGGTGCCAGGGCTTCTCACCCGTTGCAAGCTCGAGAAGAGCCATACCCAATGCCCAGACGTCGGATGCCATGCAGGGCGTGCCTTGGATAGCCTCGGGAGACATGTATGCAGGAGTGCCCATGGGGATTGTTTTGGCGACGTCAGCCAAATTAATGCTGCAGTATATGCTCATTTTCTCACGTTGGCGGGAAAGTCCAAAATCTGCCAACTTGCACTTGCCATCCTGGCCGATCAAGATGTTCGCCGGCTTGATGTCCCGATGTATGATGCTGTGGTGATGGAGGTAATCCAGTCCATGCAAGATATCTGTTGCATACATCCTTAGTGCTGGTAACGCGATGAATCTGTACGTGTTCATGAGGGATTCAAGACTACCACAAGGCACGTACTCCATCACCAGATGCAAAACATGTCCTTGGGTGTAGCTCCCCAAATATGAAACGATATTTTGATGCTGCAAGCCTGCCAGTAGTTGAACTTCTTTTTCGACTTCCTCAGCCTTGCTAACAGACAGCTCTTTCACGGCAACAATTTGCCCTGACAGGCGATCAAGCCCTTGGTACACAATTCCATACGCTCCTCGGCCCAATATGCGCCCACTTATCGACCATCGGTTCGTTGGAAGGTTCGTCACAATTTGAGAAGTTGTTGCATCCTGTGGTTGTTCTGTCGGTGGGGGCTGACTCGTGTATGGGAGTGAAGCAGGATCTGAGAGATGCGCATCACGACCTTTTTTGATTTGGCGGTGAAGCTTTCTGATGAAGAGCAAAACAATCCCACAGAATACACCGAAGACACCGAGAACCGCTATCCACGACTCTAAGTGGGTGGACAGTGTATCAGGCATCGTCGAATCTGGTAGCAATTGTGGCCACTTCGCCTTGTGGTCAATTAAGACCCTCAGATCTTCTTCATTGTACGCTATGGAGTTCACAGGGCTCGGAAGAAGAGAGCTGGTTTGAAGATGAAACACAATGTCACCGCTCTTCGCGCCACGTTTGCCCAGTTCCACTTCCATTCCCCAAACTTGATCACCGACTGAGAAACGGGAGGATGTACCATCTTCATCGAGCCATTCCATAGCACCTGCTACGAGAACCGCGTGATTACACTCTGCACCAACGCAAGGGGGTGTCGTTTCGTCGGCCTCATCCATCCCGGGCCCACAATCCCAAACACCACTATTCAGTTCCAAAGTGCAAATCGAAGGCGGCTCCTCCGGACTGCCAAAGTGCCCGAATGCCACTCGTTGGGCATTGCGGACCACAATATTCTGATGCTCTGCCATGAAGATCCAAAGTGCCAGATGGGGGTCAAACTCTTGGTTGGGTTCCACTCTGACGTTTCCAAAAACCACAAGCCACAATCCTTGACTCTTTGGTCCCATGGTGCGATATAAAGAAGGATAGCCCTCGACGACGTTTGGAATTGCGACCCATTGAACCTCTGGAGCGACTTTCGACCCAAAAATTGCAAAGGGCAACGACATGACCGGCTCATCTCGCTCCTCTGTGGGCACCCCCGACCATAGTGCGGGACCTTCGTCAGAAACGTTGAGGTGCGGTGGCGGCATGCCAGGAGGCCAAAGCGTCACCCAACGCTTTAAATGCCAATCATATAAATGTACAATTTGACTATCTGGGGATGTTGTGGGAACATTTGGTGGTGGTGGCTTTTGGAGCTTCTTCAGTAGCACAATAGGCCCCTGATCTTTGTCCTTTGCGGTCTTCTCTTCAAACGGTTGCACTGGTAGAGTTTCAACAATCGATGGCACACTGCAAACGAATAGCCATTCCAGTACCAATACAAGAAGCCATATCATTTCTACTGCAAAAATGGTGCATCAAGCAGAGCGGGAGCCCAGATGGTGGACCTACTAACCTTTGATTCCAAGTACTTTGGGGTGGCACACTGTTTGTCTCACCCAAAGCGCTGGTGACATTCTTCCCCACAAGCAAGCATGGTCATTCACTTTGAAATCTGAAGCTATTGCGTTTATCCAATAGAATCCAAAATAATGCTTTAAAACAAACAGCCAGAAAGCTTAGATGCTGATATGCAGGGAACGCAATGTGTTGTAACAATGTGAGCAAACAAACCACCTGATCCAGACACACAGAGCGGGTGAAGGAACCCACAAGTTGCACCAGCATTTCCAATACAACCGGCGCATGCACAGGTGCAACATTTTGAAGGTAAAAGCCAAAAACAAGAAACTCTCACAATTTAACAAACAGATGTCAGGACTTCATTCAGTTGATATCAATCTCTGTTTCACATGCAACCAAATTCACGACAATAATTCATCCCTATGTGCCAGCAGGCTACACACACTGAACTGAAACAAGGCAAGGTCACGAGTTCATCAAGATTGCAGCTGCTGAGTCCCACCCAAAAGTCAAAGATAGATAGGTATGCAACATCAACCAACAAATGATTGCAACAACGCATAACCTACAGGTATACTCCAAGCACAATGCAACATTACGATAACACTAGAACACCACACTCCGCCGATGGTGTCCAAAGTGCCATGCTAGCTGTAGCTGTTAAGAATTGCCATGTTGTGTTAAATGATCTGGGACACCGATGCTGGTCACCCAGCTCTACACCCTTAATTTCAATTGGTTCTTTTCCAGAACTAATAGTAGTGCAGCCATGGATTAACCATTCAAAGAAGGACAGTGCGTGCACAGCGTGTGCACAGCACCAAAAGGTAACCCTTGACCACCCTGAAATCCACCCACCTCTAGGGAGGCACACATGCACATGGCCAAAACAGCATTGAATCATTGCAGATTTTTAAACTGAGTTGTGGTGACATTAGATATCCTCTATGGTCAAAACGCATTGTAAATGTGCCACATGAGACAGCCATATTGAAATAAATAGGTGGCTACTCAGGAATATCAATATCACAAGTAGGCGGGTCTGAGAAATGAGGAGGGATGTATGATGTCCTGCAGCGAGCCCCCTAAAAGTGTATCAATAGAGACCGAGCTCAGGGTGCCCATTTCATAAAGTATGCGCAAGCAAAGGGGGGCAAGTGATGATGCAATGATGCAATGCATTACCCCAGCCCCCCCTTTGGCCAAACAACTGCAATGACCGAGGACCCGTAACAATATCAGGGACGACTAGCGCAAAATAGCCTACTTTTCGCACAACACACACACAGCACTTGGTGCGGCCCCTAAGCATCATGGCATTGCCTCTCTCATAGCCTCCTCCGTTTAGAACCTAGCCCCGTTTCACCTCGGTGCCGCTCCGAGCCCCCATTGGGAGGTTAGTACCTAGGCCCCGTTTCCACTCCCAGCTGCTTGTAGCCCCGTAGAGCGACATCTCACGCGCTTGTGGCTGGTGTTGGACCCGAGGTCCGCGGAGAAATACCCACAAGAGGTCATATAGTCCGCAACGTCTGAGGGCCGTGTCGGCCTCTAATCGGCACCCCTTTATTTCCCCCATCTGCCAAAGTGGCACTACCCTGCTTGCGAGCATAGGGCCTACAAAGCCGGGCACGGGCCCGGCGGAAACCGGGCATCGCCCCAAGTCCTGACTCCCAACACCCATACCCCTCCACCGGCCAGCCCTATCCACGATACATGGGGAATCGGGTAACGGCGATGGGAGGGACCGGCCCCCAACCCTCATACCCCTCCACAGGCCATCCCTATTCCCCACACATGGGGACTTAAGTGCACCCGGTGCTGAGATGGACCGGCTCCCAAACCCCATACCCCTCCATGGCCCCTATCTGCCACTTGTGGGAACTCGGGTGTCGCCCGCACTGGGAGGGACCAACTCGCAATCTCCGTACCCCTCCACTGGCCGTTCCTGTCTCCCTCACTTGGGGACTCAAGTGTAGCTAGCGCTGATAGGGACCGACTCCCAACCCCATACCCCTCCACAGGCCGTGCCTATCCTCCAAACGTTAGAACTGGGGTGCATTAAACATTGGGAGAGACCGAGTCCCAATGATGCCCATGATCAAGGAGTAGGAGGCATGAAAAACCAAATTTGTTCCTCAACCACATCACTAATGCTGGTCACCAAACTATGCACCATTGATTTCAATTGTTTTTCTCTCGGAACTTGTAGTGTGGTACACCATGCGGGCCATGGATTGACCAATCACAACGGATGTGATGGAGCATTCCCTCTTATCGGGATGCAACAAACCGCTGGCCTCTACCCGAAATTCATCACTAGGGCACAACGCCCACAAGTGACTACAATAGACAGGCTTATGCCATCGCACATTTGTCGTTGCAAAAGGCATGCCGATGCCCAAAGGTGTTGACCACGATGGTGCAATAGAAAAACCATTGTGGGTGGCATACCTTAATTGCTAAGGCAAGGCTTGTAAATGAGGTGTGCATGTGGCTATGGGAGTGATAAAAGCAATGATAGCTATGATAGCATGCGTGGCACCAACACTGTAATATGGACCAAGTACCCTCACGCAGAATGGTGGTGAAGAAATCCAAGAATCCAAAATCCAAAAATCCAACGCAAGTGGCCACGTCCGGCTATGGTCGCCACCAAGTGGATCACACCATCAACAACTGCAAATGAGTTTTGTTGTGAGCGTTCATGAAGGACAAATGATTGTATGTGTAGTATTGATCTTCTTTTGTCGGCCACAGGCCCGATCTCCTCATCTCATATTGTAGATTCAACACAATAGGTGCACCATGTCACAGCACAATGCACGCATATTACATGTATGTGCGCTCTCTTGTTTCCACACTCATGAGTGTGCATACACAAAGGGTTGCATCACTTGCTCTCAGTTGTGTTTGGTGTAAGAGTTCCTCCTGCAATTGCACCTCAATCTAGGGTTGACCGGCAAACTAGATGTAAATTATGTCCTCATCTACCCCTGCCGAGCCACGAATGACCCGTTGCCCTTGGGCAGTGAAGATTGTGGGTGCCACCTCCCACTACATGTGTGCCTCTGAGTAGAGTCCTATCGGATCCAACGAACCGCGGCTCTCCACCGCGGCTCTCCACCGCGTGTTGTTTTGTCGACCGCACAACCTATACCAGAACTGGATAGAGCTCCTAGTAGGTCATCTGCTCTTGCCGCCTGTCCACGTTGTCGGTGTGAAACGGAGAATGTGCAGATCCGGGTCGGCGGGGCTGGAGGTAAACACATTGGTTTCACCACCACCATGCCCATGACAGGATATTTTGAAAATATCTGTCATCTTCAACACGTATTTCTTCAAGCCGCCGAAAGACGGCAACCTTGAACCTCTGCCGCACGTGTTGTGGACTAAGGTTTTGGATGCGGCACAACGGCACCGCACCCTCGTCCACGTGACATCATGACACATGAGATAAACAAAAGGGCCTAAATGTGGACAACACATAAGTGGAGACATCAATGGTTTTCCACCACTCTTCGGGCAAGGTACTTTGGCTTGTACCACGTGTTGTTTGTGTGTTGATGCTACAAAGCGCTCGGTGTACTGGCGGCTACAACCCGTGCATGTAATGCAGTATCCTGAAAAAACATTTTGCCCCCCGTTATATCAAATTTTCCGGCCTGTGTTGGCTGTGGTGCCAAGCGCTCATCATGAGGGAAATTTTTCATCTCATCCAAAATTTTAGGAGGCTTCAAAACCAAGCTTTCCCTGCCTCCCTTGCGGCCCGAGCAAGGTCCGATGCAGCAGTCTCAATGAACCCTTTTATGGTTTCATTAAGTCGCTTCACAGGAAGGGGGGGTTCCTGGGCAGGAAGGGGTCCGGGAAGGGTCTAGGAAGGGGTTCCTAGGGGGGTTCCCGCCCAAACAAAGTTGACCCCCTTGCCCCCTCCTCCTCCGGGGCCCGTGATGTTCCTATACACTGATTTTGACACGATAAACACCCCCCATAGTTGTGGTCCGCTACTTTAGCCACACAATAACACCACATTTTTGGGGGGGTTCCTAGCCCACCCTTCCTTGGCAGCGGCCCAGAGGCGGTGGCAGGTGTGGAGTGTAGCATGCCTCCTCGTGTTTTTCCTTTGCGCCGCCACCACTCTTTTGCCGTGAATAAGAGGGCGAAAACGGGGCTACATTAGTTTGTTGTGCCTTGGATTGTAACCAGCGAGAGAGGCCTTGCACCATTTGGGTTTGGGACCCCATGAGCTCAACGTGATACAAGCCTACCTTTTTTCAAAGTCCCCAAAGCCCTCAAATTGGCCACCAAGCACAAAGCCTTCGGCTTCTAAGGTTTGCTCCCCGCGGGACCCCGCGAACGCGGGTTCCGGGAGACCCATCAAGGCCCAAAAAGGCAGCTTGTTTATGGTGCTGACAGCATAGTCCAAAGCCCTCCACTAGACAGATCCCATTCTATGACCATAGCAAGCCACCCGCAAAACCACATAGTTCAGATCAAAGGGCCATGATGGGGCCTTGATTTTGTCAGGGGATGGCATCGTACCTCAACGCTGCCGAATTCCATGAGATCCACGGTTGAAGAAGTGCGATTTTTTTGCCCTAATTGGTCTCCCTCCAACGGCTGTATATCGGCGCCACCGGATCCTTCAGAGCTAAATTCTTTTCTTCCGCGACCCTTGGAGCATCGCGGGGGTACTAGTCATTGAATATGATTTAGCTGAGCAACAAGCACGGCGCTTCTTCTGTCGGTAGACGACCCGCAGTTCGATAAATCGTCACCTGCCCCAACTTGAACTCTTCGCCAAACTGCGAAAGCGGATCAGGTTTTCAAAATTCCAAATGTTGCATGGATTGTGTTTCAATGCCGTTCAGAAAAATGTTGTCGACATGGGATATCGCGAAATTCCGATTTTCGCGATTTTTAACTGGATCTCCAGGTTCTGATAATAAAATTTTTTTGGGATATATAACTATTGTACTTATGACGTACACTACCATGTACAACTACAACTAGGGCGCAAATTGCCATACACGAAAATGCCTTTGGTTCGTTTCCAAACGTGTCCGTGTCCGTTGCCAACACGATGATAGGGCAAACCCGGGAACATACTCAGCGGGCGTCAGCTTTCAACTAAACGTCACTGGCGGCACCGGGGCCCGTCCCCAACTACCGGATGGTCAAAGGCGGATCGGGGACCGCACGCAAAAAATGGGCCCCAACGACTCCGCCCCCTGCCCCACCATTTGCTGGGGGAGTGCCGCCCTCGCCTCCCTGCAAGTATTACTGCTCTGCCACCGATGGCGCCGGCGGTCGATAGTAATACAAGACTACCTAGGTACTCGGGGGCATAGCAGCCACGCCATCCGCGCAGGGCACATCCGCGGCCCGATGACCCACACCCGCCGGCACGACCCCAGGAACCCCGAGAAGGCAGGGTTAGGCAGTTTTGATTTTGTTCCCCTTTGTTGGGGACCACTTTTTTTTGCTGCACGCGCTTGGCGTCGGGGATCCCCGAGAATGCATGGGTGACGTAGCATTGCCGCCCTCTTGTAGGCCCACAAGAAGGGAGGGCTCATGTAGCCACTTCTGATTTTGTTCCGGTTTGTTGGCGACGACTTCTGATTTTTTTTGCTTCGCATTGGGGATCCCACAGAATTCAGGGGTGACCTAGCTTTTCCGCCATCTTTTGGGCCCGGGTGAGGTAGAAACTTCTGATTTTGCTCCCCTTTGTTGAGGACCACTTCAGATTCTTTTTGCTCCCTGCGCTTGGCGTTGGGGATACCCGAGAATGCAGGCCCTCTTTTGGGCCCCCAAGAAGGCAAGGGTGAAGCGGCCGCTTGTGATTTTCTTCCCCTTTGTTGAGGACCTCTTCTGATTTTTTTTGCTCCCCGCGCTTGGCGTTGGGGATCCTTGAGAATGCGGGGGGGACATAGCATTTCCGCCCTCTTTTGGGCCACGAAATTGACCTTTAGTACGTGAAGTATGAATCAGAATTTGATCTCGGCGGACCCCAATGCACTTGGTTGAAGTGAGGTAGTCGGCTAGACAAATGTTAGCCTTCCCTTTGGGCATCGCCTTTGGCTTTGGCTTCGTAGGAGGTTGGGGGGCTGGTTCCTCTGCTGAGGTCCGAGGCGGCTCAGATTCTTGAGTTCCATTTGTAGGTGCCTCATCATTGGTCTGGTCCGTGGGCTCACAAATGACATTTTCGGGCTCATCAGTTGCAGACATAGCTTGGAATCAGCAAAAGACACACACCGGCACTGTTGATATGAGGGAATCGGGGACACTATACTACAAAATACAGACAATATTGCAAGTCGGACAGAACCTAAATTCAGGATTGCTAGTAGCTGTGCAACAATGATGGGATAGTGCTGCAGACTGGCAAATCCACAACAAAGGCAGGTCTGAACGAATTTTGGTCCAACTTGGACCATGGAAGCAAATAATACAATGAAATCAAGAAATCCGAAAGCTGGACGACATTTAGTCCAGCTTTGAGCCATAACAACAAATACGACAGGCAATTTAATCCCAACCCGGTGTACTCTGTCCAACTTCCACATCTTCATCAAGCATCTCCAGAGACGTGTCATTGCGAACCTCTTCAGGCCCATCGCTAGGACTCACCACATAATTGAAAACATCAACAAGTGCAGGCGCAGCCATTGGGGGGGGGGGGGGGCAGAGGGAGGGGGGGGGGGGCTGGTGGGGGGGCTTGGTGCCGGCTGCGCACGGCGGGCTTGCTTCGGTGGAGCTTTTGGGGCATTGCCACCTATTGTGTTAATGTTTTGGTACTGCACATTGTGTTGCCTCTTATCCACATCTGAACATTTTTGAGCATAGGTGTTAAGAAAATCCTCCACACCATTTGGTATTCCTGTCCTTGCAATGCGACACCTGAGGCGATTCCCAAGCGGTTTGGCAAAAGCTTGCTCTTGAACCTTAGTACGCGAAAACACTCCTAGAAAACGAGTGGCAGGGGCTTCTTGAAGCCGTTTGACCACATATTTGTTCTCTTGAAAAACAGGAACAGGGTACCACGCATGTGATACATTCTGAATGAACAGGCGGATATTTTTGGTGTACTTTTCAACAGAGTTCTGGGTCAAAACACCATCACAAATGTTTTGCCCCCGCGGTGTGGGTGGCGGCGTTCAAAAAATGTCAGACGTTTGTTGCACCGGTTGCGCATTAACAACCTTCTTTGACCTCATGAGTAGACGGCTCAACATTGCCTCGCCATACTTCTAAGAAAACACAAAGCCAAGTGCGAGGCGGTGCCAGTTAGACCGGAAGGAACAGTGCAACACTATTGGTACGTAGGTACTCAAGACTCAGTCACTTGTCAGAACGTATTACATGCATCAGCAGAACGGCACTCATTGCAATACATTCCTTAGCAGCAGTGGTGGAAGAGGCTGTCCGACCATTCCAAATACATTCACGAACAAGAACACCCAGGGCAAGCAGTGCCGGACAATAGGAATATAACAAGGCTTTCAGTCCCTGGGGGCATCTGAGACCAACCCTTTGCACATCAGCTAGGTCACTATAATTGTCCAAGAGCACTTGTGTTGTACTAGCCAACCGAGCCTTGTTGGCAGGAAGGGGAAGCGGCAGTTCAACATTTGTTTTCTCCACGTGGCGCAACTTCACTTTAAGTGGCATGACAGCCCTGACCTTCTGGTCCCAACCTTGGTCGAGAAATTGAACAATTGGTACTGAAGGCCTGTTTTTGTTTTCGGAATTAGAGTGTGGAGTTCACGTTGAGTTACTTGAATATGTGACGGGGCTAGAATGTCTGCAGCTCAAGACAAGACATATTGTGCCATTACTGATTGACATGAAGACTTTCTATGCATTGTTGAAGATGTCTTACGGAGCTAGCTACGCCCCTTGGCACGCAGACTAATGTTTTTTGGGACACCCATTAATGTATGGAGTCTGGTACCCATGTGAGGGACACAATTGCAGTTCGAGCCAAAAAAATCTAGCGGTGCAAGAACCCAAGTCCTCAGCAGAGGCCCATCTGATACTGCACTCCTTTGTAGAAGCAACACAACACAGCGGACAAGATAAGCAACGACTGGGAGGGATTGCTTGTGCAACAACATCGAAATCAGGCAGACCAAGGTATTGTAGTAGCTCAGTCGTGTGCAAAACAGCGGCTGCATTCACATTCAAGCTCTAATCAGGGTTGTGGAGGTCCAGCCCACGGATCTAGCGACGGTAGTTGTCATAGTACAATGCAATTTGCTGTCTCTCAAATGAACTCTAGAGATGCGTAGCCTGGGCAAGAGCGACCTCCGAAATTGTCGGTGTGTTGCTGGTGCATTCCCCTGCCATGGCTAGTTTGCGTCTCGTGGACTAAGTCATAGTGCCCGGATAGCCCCCTTGGCCCTCTCATCGTCCGGATATATGAGGACCCTTAAAACGTTATACAGTGCGAACGGTTGCTTTTGCGGTACAATCAGCCGTCTTGGTGGACGCACATGATCCTAGACAACACGCACATTCACCACAGTACCACTAGTCTTCCTATTGTGTTGCAGCTCAAGTGGCAACTCCAACAAGGGCAGGGTCCTGCCTTTGTTTAGTGCCAGTCACATCATAGCCTTTGGGGTCTTGGCCCATGTACCCCCCAGGGCTGTTTGAAGAAGGTGAATGTCAATCATTCGGAAGGCATCACGCACAAATACCTGCAGCAGCAACAACCACAGCATAACTCAATGCAGTCCAACAAAGGTGACACAACAGGGTGTGTGACAGCAAACTAATCTCATACCACAGACGTACGAATTGCCGAAGCAAAAGGGAGCAATGCAAGTGGGGGTGATGACAATGTGAACAATGAAAGAGCAATGGGGGGGCGGGGTGGCCTAAATTTTGTCCAGAACCAATTGAAAGCATCATGGAGTATGTATTCTGAGAGGAGAGGCAGGGCTAGAGTAAATTTCGTCCAGCTTGATAAAATGCTTCGAATGGGCATATATTTTTTGCTATTTACCCTAACCTGGCATAAAATTCGTCCAAAATTGGTCATAATGGCAAATAGAGACATGAAAATTGAGATTGCAGTTGTGCACACACAGAACACGCAAAAAGAAATTTCTCAAGCACCGGCTGATAACATAGAGACGGCAACACAAAAACACATGTACAAAAATGACACAACCAATATGTAAGAAAGTGCGCATAAGGGGCTCCTAACGGGTGGGTGATTTGTGGCCTAAGAGAGTGGCACCGGATCCACAGCGTCAGCCCACATAGCTGTACCGCTGTGTTGTCACAGAGCATTTAGATGTGCCCCTCATAATCCCGAAGCAAGAGCAGGGCTAGCAACTTGGTGAGCCATTCAGGGTGCGTGCTACGGCCCACAACGACAACCACACCCAAGAATAGGTCTCTTGCTGACCACACACCGCGACGAACATTAACCGAAGCCCCCCCCCCCCCAGCTCTCGCTTTGGTCGGGATGTGCAGCCTCGGGGATGCGGGTATGCAATCGCCAAACTGCAAGGTCCCAATCCCGGTCATGCAAATCTCCCACCTCCCACTAAAGCCATTTCATGACATTGGCATCGTCGTTGAGAAGCGGCAGGCACGCACCCCACTGCCGGCCCAGAACCCGGGGCACGAGTTCGTTGCGGCCCTCGAACGCCACAAGGTAGCCCTGCAGAACGATTAGGTAACCGCGCAAGCTGAGCACCAGCACGCCCCAACCCTCCCTTTCTAACGAGGGTGAAGAGAACGGCGGCCACCACCACCTTGTGCGGCAGCAACAGGATGGTGCGGTACATGCCGTTAACGGTTGGCTGCTGCGCAGCCGGAGCGCCCAAAGGAAGATGGCTCCCCCTTGCAACGAAGTGCAGCTCAAACACAACGTAGGTTAGAACACTACACGCAGCAATCAAGAAGGCCGTATGAGAGCGACGCAAGAACCGCTTCAAATAGTCCGCACGCGCTAGACACTTGGCCACAAACCTTGGCAGAGTTGTCCAGGCTCTAGTATGACACCCAGAATGACAGGCGGCTCCAAGGAGCTACGTATGACACTGCCGAAGACCACCAATTCTGCCAACACATGCCTAATCCCCCATTCAAATAAACGCTCGAGATGTGTGTAGGCCAACTTGCCTAATTATTGGGCGCGCACGCATCCTGAGCAAGACTAGGCGATGCCTCGGCCACCTAGCCACTTGGATCCTGCTCCTACCCAGCCATCTCGTGTCGTCGCGGTACACAAACACTTGGAGCGACAAAACAAGACTCATGCACCACAGAGCCTCGTGACACAACATTCACGTGTGCAACACACCCAATGTCCCATAGGCACTGGCAGCCAGCCTGCGGCCGTGAAAGAAACTGCACATGGTGCGCACGGGTGGCGCGAGGCCCTAGGTGGTCCACGACAGGTCCCTCTTTGTCCCGTAGAATCGCCGCGCCCACTGTCCCAAATTGCACCGTGACTCCTAGCACCGCATGAGTGAGTCGACGTCCACGCGGACTAGCATGTTAAATGCCTGTGACTCATCCCTGTCCATGATGTACGCTTCACCCAACGTGAAACCATGATGGCGACCGTGCCCTTCGACGTCAATTACTGAAAAATGGAGTCAAGCCCCACAAGGTGCCATCGAGCTCGCCCTGCGTGCTAGTCTCATGATGCTGCAACGTAGCTTCGACACAGCTACTACACGACCACGTCTATTTGGGGTCATGACGAAAGAAGCAACCGAAGTGAACCCTTTCCCTTGTCGATACCCAATTGCTGTTAGACACCGCGCCATACAACAGAAACTCCGCAGGTACACACCCAACGCACACATCCCGTCGCGCCCGAGGCCCGCCGTGACCGAGAAGGGCAAGTCTTCTTGTGCCATTGCCCCATGCGCTGCCACACAGGTAGCCGCTCGAAGGCCGGGTCATCAAGGGGAAAGAGATCAAGGCCAGAGCATGCCTCGAAGAGTAGAGGCAACATGTGCATGTTGTCCCCCTAGCCCGCGTGATAAAAGTAAAGTTGGTATTGCACTTCCGCGAGGGCTGTTGCGCCAGCCGCGCTAGGGTCGTATTGACTGGGTGGCGGCTCTGAGTAAAATTTGGGTGCGGACCTGTGCAGCCGCAGCGCGCGGATCGTATCAAGCTCTAACCACGCGTACCACGCGTACCACGCAAGAGGGGCTGATTGCGTAGGGACACATGCCGCTCAACAAGCGCATTCGGAGACACCCCGCGCCAAACAAGTTCGCGGTACTTGTCGTACACACCGCACAGACCCTCACGCACGGACAATAGAGGAAGGATGGGGTGGGGCAGCCGGCAATAGCATCGGAGCCACGCGTCAAGGTGACAACGCTGGACGTGTAGCCACCACTAGTGCACAAAGATCAGGGCACAGATCGGCCCGTTGCTCAGGTGTCACTGCTTCGTGATGATACCGCTTACATCCGGACGGACACACCGCGCAAACCCACCAAGTCAATCACCAACATGCCGTGTGTGGAGACATCCGGTACGACTTAATGTTCCTACAGGTGCAGGTGCGGCGAGCATAGGAAAAAATTGATCTTGGTAGCCGCCACCGGAACCCCCACGTCAGCCCAATTGGTGGCCTAACCCCTCCCGTCGGGGATGTGAAGCATCCCCAAGAAATGTTTTTACCAACCACGTTGTCAGTGAGGCCTCGCGCTCTCCTCTGCACGTTGAAGCCTCCGGCAACTACCACGTGCCGCACCCGGAGTCTCAAAATCAATACCCCTACGAGCCCTAGCCCTTCTTCTTTACCCTCTACAGTCAGGTCACGACCCATGTGTAAGAACATGTACAAAATGGTCTAGGCATCACACCGCCGCTCCAACGCAGCCAGCCATGACCGGCACAGCGTGCACAAGTAACGGAAGTTCTGGATCCGGGCAGACGGTGAGGCGGCACTGGTGTGTCAATAGGCCTCACACCCGGTCGCCTGTGCAAAGCCATACCAAGGCCCCAACCACAGCCCCGGTCCGAGCCCTACAAAGAAAAAGATAAATAACAAGCGACAGCTAATCATGTAGATAGGAGACCCAGAACTCTTGAACACACGGGACATCAAGATCGATCGCAACAATGACATCAACCACACCCTCCTAGCGCCCTTTTGGCCCCAGCAGCTTAGGGAACCATCGCGAAGGGGTACCGTTGCCCTACCCGCCCATACCGTGCTCACGGGGGCTTGCCGAGCTACCCATTCAGCGCCATGATGCACTAAGGGCGGTTCTGCTACCACACACCGCGCTTGGTGTATTTGGGTGATAGGCATCACAAGCCGAAGAAAAATAGAGCCAATGTGTACGCGGGACTTGTATGCCACCTCCCTGCATGTCGCAGGCACACAACGGACGGCACATACACACAATGCACAACGCGCAAACCCACACTGTAGTGCGCTAGCTGCAGACACCATCATGGGAGGTTTGGTACACCCAGAGCAGAGCCGGTCACGGATCGTGTCCCACTCCTAATTGGGCAGCCAATACCACAAGCAACATGGTACCTGTTGTGGGGTCCGCAAGCAGGTCACCCAAGCGCCTCACCCATGCTTGTCCTAGTATGCATATGTAGCGATGTACAACAGTTCGTTAGAGCACTGTGCTGTGGCACACTCTGAGTCACCTTCAATTAAGTGTTTGCTACTTTTGGCTTGGGGTTTGGTTTGGTTTGGTATGCCCGGGCGTAGGGGCGGCCGATCGGGGGCGTTGTGCACTCTCCCCCTTCTACGTGTTGCTCCCTGCCCCTACCCTGCACAAGACACGAGCAGCGGAACCAGTCAATAACCCGCTAACGGCGCCGTGGAATATCTCGAGTCAGCGAAAACTGTCCATCCGACCCCCGCCTGCACCACGTTCCATTGATCTGGAGCCTGACCAAGGCAGGTGCAGACTACCACTAGGCGCTGTAATTGTGGTCTCTCTTGACGATGACAGCAAAAGGGAGTGCAAGCTGTAACATGGTACATTAGAGGTCCGTGACTCCTGTTGTGAATGGGAAGAAACACGTGCATAGGCCGTGTGTGCGTGCAGCGCAGACGTGGATCCCATCGAAGCAGCCAAGCTAATACTTGCTGTGCAAGCAAGGGAACCTCTGCTGGTGCGACAGACAGCGGACTATAAGGACTGTGCTGCCCGCCAGGCACCATCAAGGGCCAGCGTACCCCGGGCACATTGTCTTGACCGCGTTCCATACCTGACAGCACCTGACACACAAGGCTTCGCACTACCGCTGCAGAAATGTATCTGTGGTCGGTTTTGTGCCTGTACTTCACCCACGACGAGCCAGACCAGGTCAAAATCGGGACCTGTGCCTCGCTGTGGCGTGACGCGACGTGCTGGAAAAAATGCACCCGCGAGTCGGGCACCAGCATGCACCAGTACTTGTTGTGGCTCACCATGACTCTGACGTGCAGATCCCACTGGGCCTGCTGATTACCCCGAACACCCGCGGTGAATGTCTCAGCCACCTGTGCAAAGGTGGCACATGCACGCACGTACAACTGCGAGCAGTCATCCACGTGCGACCCCTCATTACCGGACTCCAGGTGACAGAACCGGCATGGCGGTGTGTCGAAGTACATGCGCGGCAGATACGCGATGCTGCGCAAATACGCTGCCTGTCTGTGCTGCTGCAACGTAATCTGATGAGACTCACATACAGCGACCCAATGGTCAGTGTTTATGTCCAGACGCCGGACCATGTCTGCCATGGGAGATGCGCGTGCTACAGCTACTGAGTAGAGCGCTGACAGGAACCGCGCTCGATGAAACACGCACCGATCTTGAAAAAAAGGAATCAACACGTCCGCTTCGCAGGACAGCCGTAATGACCAGGGCAAAGGCACGGCTGATGGGTGGGACTTGCCAAATGTGGCCAGTGCGTCCGACTGCGCCTGCCACCTTGCCGCTTGACCCTGATCATGTGTGTCATGCTGCGCTGGCAACCAACACTCGCGGACTTTGCTAAACACAGGGAGCTGCAGCACCTTCCTGGCCAGTCGATCTACCCAACTTTGCGTGGTAACTATGGTACTATGTGCGGACACCTGCACTGACGCATTATCACAGAACATGTACAGCTCACCTCTGCAGTGTTGCAGCAGCAACATGGCAAGAAGTTTCGCCAGCCACTCAAGTGCAGACGATGACACAGCAGCGGCCACGAAACCGAAACTGAATTCCTGGCACTCTATTCCGTCTGTGACTACTATGCCGACTTTTGGCTTGGGGGGGGGGGGGGGTGCCCACCGTCGACGGGGCCACCACCCTGTTGTGTGTCTACCGATCGGTTTGTCGATGCGGATCGGGTCCAACTCCTCCTTTGTTGGCTCTAGTCCGCGTGTCGGTCGCACGAGAGTTAGGGTCGCCGGCACCCCACATTAAAGCCGGGGACCTCTTTGGATGGTAGGGGGTGCCCGGGCTTCATGTAGATGGGGTTTTACCAGCCGACCAATTCACCGTTCATGAAGGCGTGACCCGGAGGGAATTCTTGGAAGGTTTCGCAACTGTTAATGAGTCACTTCATTTCGGAGGCAAACCAAACACAACCATCAGCCCCATGGCCTTAGTAAAGAGGGCACATGCCCATGTGGTCACGTGCCGCAACAATGTAGGCTCCTCTTTGCTGCTGCGAAGTACAAAGGGTATCGTGCCATCCAACATGAGGACCATACAATCACCAAGCTGCGAGTCCAAGAGACCCACGATAACTGAGTCACTGGCACTGGAGATTAGCTTATGTAAATTAAAATGAGTGTACACGCATGGCACAAGGAGTGCTTATCATCAACAATGGCAATGTTGTTCCAGTCAAGTCCACGGTGCCTGAGACGCTTGGAAAGGGCAAGCAGCGGCTACCGATACTCGATGGGTCATCCGGGCTTGTTGCAGGCGGCGAGGATTTCACACATGTTGAAGTCTTGTGCCGATGAAAAATAAATACACACTCAAAAAGTATGTTGTGGTGAGGGAATAGTCCCACGGCATGTAGCACTAGGGATCAAACATGCAGACGGCAAGAGAATGCAGTGGGGGCTTAAGCGGAGCGCAGAGAGCATATGGCAGTGAGGCTCACGGGGCCTAAAGGTCAAAGGGGGTCAGAACGGGCTGGTGTCGAGAAGTTACAACAGCTTTCATCATCAGGCGCGTAGTGGACAATGTGAGCCTAGCTCTACCCCCGTCGGGAGTGAGGTACCACAAGCCGGAGAGAGTGAGGATATCACCAACTTGGACAGCCTCCACCGTGAAGTGGGCGTTCCAAGTACAGATCAGCAAAGGACTCCCTAGATTGGCAAGAAGCTGGCCATCCCCAACGACGGCGGTTGCACGGGTGGGGGTAGCGGGGAGGAGGAGGAGGGCAAATGGCGGTAGGCCGCTGAGCATCGGCTGCGGATGTGGCACAAGAGCTGGTGCTCGGCAGCGCCACAAGAAGGGCACTCTGTGGCAATTTCCGGGTACCGGGGCAATTACCACTGGAGCACTCAGTACGCGAAGGCGAGTTTAATAGCGCGCGTGGGTATGTTGTCGGTCTCAAGAAACTCATGGAAAATTGTATGGTATGGGGGAAGGAGATGAGCTGGACAGCTGGGAAAGGTGATCTCAAGGGCGGTGGTCAATTGATGTGTGGACATATCGAGAAAGTACAAGACCACCAGGTGGACCTGCCTCTTGCTCCTGCTAGGGTCACCCACTTGTAGATACCATACCATGCCCAGAGGACGACGCCCGTGCTGTGGGCGTACGTGATGCCCCCCCCCCCCCCCCCCGTTGTCACGGTGGCGGAGCATGGCGTTGGTGGAAAGCATCAAGGTAGGATACGACTACATGATGCACGTCTCGGCACCAACATCGATGGGCATGGCCCTAGGCAGGTATTGGGCGAAGCGGAACGCAAGCAACGACATAGAGCAAGTGGCCTAGGTGAACATCAAGAGGACATGGCATGGTGAGCAGAGGGGGAAAAAGCAGCAATCAGGACTGCTGCTTCAGAGGGGGAGTGCAAGGAAGGCGCGGGAGGTTGAACAAATCAGGCCGAGACCGTGGCCGTGGAACGGTCCTTTTTGTTTGATGAGATCTTCCATGTGCGCTAGGGGTACTACAACACCACAGGCAAGATAGCCCATTTGCGAGAGCACAAAGGTCCATAGGGGGCGCAGAGCCGGGATGGTCCTGGTGGGGAGAGTCTCGATGCGGCAGGAAATGCATGTCACTGGGTTGGCGAGGACAGTGTAGGCGCCGGGGGGTTTCAGCGTATGGGACAATGGGATGTGGAGGATTTCGGGGGTGGCCAAACGGGTCAAGGTGAGGTAGTACGGAGCTGCAAACGCGATTTGTTCAGGCATGGATTCGGAGAGCGTGAGGGTGCAAAAGCGGAGATTGTCCATGTGGACGAGGCTGCCCTTGGCCACGGTGGCGCGAGGTGCTGCATAGCCAACTTGGTGTCACGGCGGGGAGCGTGAGCCGCACGAGGCAGCGGGCGTCGGAGTACGACAGGTTGCCTACCGGGACCACAAGGGCAACCACACGTCATGGGAGTGTGCCAAGCCGCCAATGACCACCGGCTAGCCAACCTAGTAGGTGTTGCCAGAGAGGTTGTCCCCCTGGTTCCACGAGTTCTGCGTGATGTAGGGTGGGGCAGATCCATCCGTCAAACCACGGATGCGCAGCTGGTCATAGTATTTCACGGCCCAAGGTCCAACATCCAAGGGAAGCTGCAAGATGCTATGCAGGCGGGTACCGTCCTCACTTTGCTGCCGGCGGAAGGCGTCGACAGAGTCCCAATCGGCGAAGGGTGCGCTGCCATGGCGCTCCAAGCTAGAAAAGATAGTGGCGCGTAGGGCGACCACAAGGAAGGACGGACGAACGTCTAACCAGTAAGGGAAAGCGTTTGGGGGAAGCGGGCCGGAGATCTCCAGGGACGGGGCTGGCATGTCATGGACAGCACGGGACTCCACGTCAATGAGAAGTGACGTGACCGTAACGTGGTGGTGGGCTTTGAAAAGGTGGGAGAAAGGCTTGTTCTTGTCCATGCGCATCATGACCGCGTTGAGGGAGAGGGAGTCCACACTAACGTCGACGAGCTGCAGGTGGCCTTTAACCCCTTGGACGCCTCTGTGACGTAGGTCGTGCACGAGGGCCCGGGGACACTACTAGAGGCCTAAAAACAGCGATACTAGGGTAGTCACGGAGCACCACACTCAGCCTGGGCGGAGCACCTATCCCGTGGCCACTTGGAGGCTATAGAGGGCCCAACGCGGGCAGTCACAGGGATCAATGCGCACACAGAGCAGGTCGCACAAGACTCCAGCCGGCATGTGAACGATGGGGTCGAAGTAGGGATCGACTTGGGTGAATTGTGGGTGGCTGTGAGGAAGTCGAGGTCTAGAGTGTGCCCGCGGTGTTTGGTGGTGGCCGACCGATGGTCTTGGAGGCGGGCGGCGGCTGTGGGGACCGAACAGCCTATGTCAGGTTGGATCCTGCTGTAGGGCTGCAGCAGGTTGGAGGGGCGGCACACGGCGCCCTTGGTAGCCGTGGTGATGGTGTTGAAGCGCAATATATTCTAGTCCGTGGCGGGCGGCGGTGGAAGCTACAAACTCCTTTAGGAAGGCACGACGGCCAAGCAAAGCGGGGTGCTGGGGGGAGAGTGGCGCCAATGTATCATGCGCTAGCTGCCGATGTCGGCCGGGCCTTCCAAGGGCTCTATGAAACTAGGAGGGGTTTGTGGGGCGTGCGCAAGGGGGGCATATCTGCATCAGTGATGGCCCACGCCCCCTTGACGAACACACGGTCCACAGAGGTCGCCCTGGGGACACCCCCAGAGCAAGAGAAATGTGTGGGGGTGTTGATAGGGAAGGCCGGGCGGACTCCGGGCATGCATCCGGCGCCGCGGCAAGTTGCTGCAAGGGGATGACGGGTACAAGTCTAAGACATATTGGAGTCGCCTCCCACAAGGTTGAGGGCCACACAATATACGCAACCAGGAGGGTGAGCTTGATCAGGATAGTCCATCATGCCTTGAAGTCAAGATCGGGCTGGGCATGTACATAGGCAAGCAAGAGGAATCCTAGGGTGTGGTGTCGCATAGTTGAGACGGGCAACTCGTGGGAATTGTGCTCCACACGGGCCGGTGTGGACGGGTGCTGGAGGGCGCTGCGCCACCCAACCACGAATCCCGTGCCTCAGCCGTGTGCGGAGCTGGTGTGGCAGGCATACACAGGGGCTTGGGGTGGTCAATGCGTACCAGGCAATCCAACGGCCAAAAAACCTACTCAAGGAGGTTGCTTGTTTTTTTTACCAAATGTTTTGCCGGAAATTTTCCTTGTTTCTTCGAGCTCAAAAGTGGAATATTTATGGAAAGCGACATTTCAAATGAATTTTCCAGATTTGGACTCTATGGTTTACGATAAAAGCAAATTTAATGCACAATCCAGTAGCAGAGACTGTTTCGCTGCATCCGGTAAAACGTAGGATAAGCTGTAAAAGAAAAAAGATGTGTGGATGGCACAGCCGTATTCATATACACGATCTGAGGTACTGCTTTGCGTCATCAGATAAGCCGAATCCCCGTAGTATAAGGTGTGCTATTTGACCTATCTCATTGGGTAGCATGTGTGATATTCATGTACCTGCATGGTATTCTTACGTGCCGAAGCAGGGCAAGGGTATGATTAGCCGGATCCGGCAAAAGTGTACGGCCCTATAAGGGCGAAATATTGTTGTACCGTTATTTCAGTGATCTTAGAAACACAATACACCCTTTCGGGTATGTTTTACGGGTACAATTGAATATACTGTACTAAACATACGACGTGCATAATGTATATATGTATGTACATATTGTAGTGGTATACATGCGGTGGTCCTCTATGACATCACGGGGAAACCCGTAAAAAAGTGAGCTACATGCGCGGGTCATTGGAAAAGACCAAGGGAGGGTAATAACAATGTATGCATGCATGCCAATCAAAGAGTTTGGAAAAGAGAGGCAGATGAACAATACCGTTGCACAAGCGATGCACTTCAGCTTCGGGATAAGCATTGTTACTATAGAAGCACCAAAAATAGAGCGGCGAACATAATGAGACCTCATTTGATTTAATTTGTGACCGAACACTCAGTCCCTCAGTGTCATCTGAACCAAATACCACCTTACCTTGTCCGCCTTGTGAAGAGAGAAACATGTGTGTCTGTAATTAGCATCATCTTCACCGGATCCAGCAAAAAGATCAAGGACCGGGGTGTTGCGCATGGCCTAGTTAGGCGAGTTCCGTGTAGGAATGGCCTATCGGCATTGCAAACCAGGACATCGCTCCCTTTTACTTCGACATTTGGCAATGCCTTGTCCATACACGAGGATATCTAACCCAAAAAACCATGCGCGCCGAGCAAAGGTGCAGCAACAAAAGCATGTAGGTAGGCCACGTGTAGCAATATGAATGCTATATATATATATATATATATATATATATATACATATATATATATATATATATATATATATGTGTGTGTGTGTGTATAAACATTATAAACAAAATCTATCTTCAAGCAAAGAGGTATGATTCAACGGATCCGGCAAAGCGAAGAAAATAGTTTTTACAGGTATATGGCATCCTCTTTGTACATTACTACTGTGATCCCGAAGGTAGCTCAATCTTAGTAACACATATGTAAAGCAAATAAAACACACGATCTATTCTTTTTCTGCTATTGGAGACGCGGTCCTTGCACCCACGACCAGAAATAGGTGCGGGTAGTCGTTTCATATCAAGTGTCTACAATAGAGGAAAACTGGAAAACCTGACAACCATGATTGGGGTAACTGACGCACGACACATAACTTTCAAGCAGTTCATGTTTCGCCGAATCCGGACAAACATACCTTGGCAAGTCAGTGTTCATGCACTGTAATACAAGTACTGGTGGGTAGCATTTGCAAAGATTATGTATGTGTGTAGACGACCGATGATGTGTGCCCCATGTCTGAATAACATACAATACCTAGAATCCAAAGACACCATTAGAAAGGGTGTGGGAAAAAGAACATACATGAATTTTGGAGACTAAGGACATTCCGTAGGAAATACGTGCTGAGATTGGGAAAATTATGGGGTTCGTTGTCTGTCTGTTAAGATTTGGCGAGTTCCTGAATAGAAACCATCAAATTGTAATTTAAATTTCTTTCACCGGATCCGGTGAAAGGTCACTTCAACAAATTTTCTAGGACCGAGTAAAGGCCAAATTCAGTAGTTTCTGCAAACCCCCGGTTTTCTCCTGATCCGGCGACAATACGCAAAGTTCCGGTCAAAAGGAGGTCCGGACTGCAGCTCCCATACCCCCCAAGGGTCAGTACGCATTGACTACCCCAAGAGAGGGTAGGGACTGGAGCCGGGGCTCAAAGGTCGAAACCTCCCAAAAGGCTAAGTGGTCGACCTCTAGGACGAGGACGGTGTGCCTGACGGAATCGAATTGGGAGGCCACACCGCCAATGTTCCAAAAGAGGAACAAAGGCAGGCATGACGGCGCAGGTGGAGGGGGGAGAGCTCGACGGACAGCAGGTGGCGGGCCCACGGCGAGCAGAAGAGGAGGAGGGAATGGTCAGGCTGGAAGCAGGTAGCGCCAGGGCGAACCGGGGCGGAGGGCACACACTAGAGGAGTGGCAGGCCGGGAGGGCTCACATAGCAGCGTTGGGCAATGCTTGAAGTCAGGTGGGAGCTGCTCGGGCAAGAGTGCAGGCACACACCATTGGGGAGGCGGAGGGAAGGGGTAGGGTCAAGGGTGGCTGTAGACGGAAGCAGGGGACGGCCACAAGAGGGGCTGTACCAAGCCACTATCGTGGCGCGCACGGGAAGGGGGGGGGACAGGGGCGTGCCATTAATCGTAGCTAGTAGTGCCGTGCAAGGATGTGTTGTAGTGGGCCCGGGGCTGGGACCAAGGGTGAAGGACGGAGGGCGAGGCAGCATAGAACCACATGACATACCCGTGGACCACAAGTGGGATGCTAAGAATTCGGTCGGGGTCATTGACCTAGGGCACGTGAATGGCCTAAGAGAGCCATAGGGCGTGGTCTCGGAGGAGGCGGAAGTGCAGGAGGGGTGGTAGGCGGGGCCGAGGGGGGCGGGGGGGGGGGCAACGGTGAGAGGCAGGGCTGCCGAGAGGCGTACCACGAAGGTGGCGGCGGGCTAGAGCAGCGGAAACCCACGGAGCAGCGGCAGTTGGACGTGGTCTGTGATGCCACAGTGGGGGCAGGCGGAGGTGGTAGGACCGTGCCGGGTGATGACTGCCATCATGTAGCAGGGCAGGGGCCTCGCCGGGGAGGGTCAATGGCGAGGGGATATGTGGCATTGGGTGGTAGGTGGTGGAGCATAAGGCGGGCTGTAGCTGCAAGGCCTCGAAAGTTACGGAGCCATTGGTAGGCAACGGCATTGTTCACGGCAGATTGGGTGAGGATGGTGGACGGGAGGGAGGCAGAGGGGAGGCAATACGGTAGTGTAATGCAGTTGACTCCGGAGCCCTGGTAGAGTGTAACGTGGTGGGAGGTGTGGGGGGCATCGCCCGTGAGGGGGAGGGTGGCGTACGACCGAGGAGCTTGAGGGGAGGCGGCGGAGGCCGTGGTTGAATTGGCACAGGTGGCAAAACTAGGGGGGGGGTGCTTATCTGTGAGGCCGGCTTTGCGTCGGCTGGGCTGGTTCCAACGGCACGTTACAAAAAGGCAGTGAACACGGACATTCGTGCAAGGCTTGCTTGCTGAGCCCTTGGCAACACTAATGATGCACAAATTCCTACAGCCACATGGGCACCATGTGTGCATCTTTCGGCCAACAAGGAGTGCTGTGTACTTTGATGCACACAACCCACAGAACGAACAAAATTTTTTGCGCTTCGTTGTCGCCTTCTTGGGCCACTTGTGGCCCAGCATGTGGGCGCAATGGCTACATAATCCTTCCCTTCTTGGGGGGGGGGGGGGGGATGGCCAAAAATGCTGTGAAAGGCGGTCCATAAGGGCTGTCTTCAACGAAACAAAGAGTCCTTAAGGACCCTCTTGAGACCCCTCATGAAATTTGGCTTCATAGGACCACACCTCGGGTCACTTTTTCATTATGCTTTTGATGCATATTTGAATTTACCAGATGAAACTGAGCATTTTAAGCAGAAACACATGGCATAAACAACTTTCGCAACCCCTTCAAATGGGCCAAAAAAATTCAGGCATCTGCAAGCATGGCCGGATGGGCCCAACACTAAGGGTGAGTGGAGGAACGTTGCCGCACCCTCATCCCGTGCTCTCTACATTATGTTATCACCGTGACTCCAGACATGAAGAGACCCATGCATGATAGCTTGCCCATTCCACAAAAAACACTGACGTCAATCATTAAGTCGGACGTCAATCATTAAGTCGGTCTGTCAGACCCGCAAGGCAACACCCCTTACCGCACCCACTCCCGCCATGGTGGTGGCAAGGGGGCATGCAAGAGCCATTTTGTCCAAGGGAGACTTCATAGTTGGGCAAAAGGCCAAGCTGAAAGTGATGTCCAGTGGGTGAGTTTCCTCAGACCCAGGACACTTTCGGTCAGACATATCCTAGAAGGGGCCTGACCCATGCACCCCTTCAGCCCCTAAGACCCATCCAGCTGCTAAACAAGCCGAACCATGAGTAGAGGTGGCCCAGTCGAAGCTAACCGGCAGGGTGATGCCAGTGTAGCCGTGTTTGGTGTACAGGCGGCGGCGTTGGGCTCCCCCAAACTTGTGGATGCATGGCATGTGGTTGAAAATGACTGAGAGGGGGCAGTGGGGGCTGCCTGCAGAACGGAGCGACTATGCAAGCGTAGACCGTAGACCGTGTACTTTGCAAAATTGTCAGCCACTTGTGGAACCAGCCAATTCCCCGATATTGTAGTATGGTCAGGACCTTCTAAACATTTTGGCCACTTTGAGGGGGGGTGGGGGGTGATGTGGGGGGGTTGTTGATGTCAAGGGCTGCAGCTGGGCGCCCCCTGCAACTGACCACCTAAAAGTATGCCACCGAACCAAGCAATCCCATGTTTCACACCTGTGCCATGGCATGTGTTGTTCAGATGCTCAGTATATGCTTGATGCTACAACCCCACAATATTGCAAATTGGCGCAATGCAGCGCATAGTTACACCTGCTAGAACACCTATCTCATAACACCCTTAAAACCACCCAGCAAAAGAAAAAATACACAAAAAAGGAGGGCATTCATTCCTAAGTGGCTGCTATTTTTTTACTTGCACCACAGTGTCTACGTGCAATATTCCTGCAAGGCATGAATGAAAGGGAAAAAATGGTAATGTTAATAGCAGCGCACCGGGGTGTATACCAGTTCTGCCGACCAACTCTCCTTGGTTTTGAAGTGATTGGGCACCAGTGAGGGGAAGACACCACGTGGAGTAATGCCGGGCCGGCCATAGCGCCAACAACCAAGCAATTGTGACCCTAACAATATGCCCACTGTGAATCAGTACAGTCAGTCCTCATTGCCTGGACGGACGAAGGTGAATCGAGAACAGCAGGGCATTAAGGCACAAGGCACAAAGTCTTGAAGATATCACAGAGGCTGGTAGCATCCTCCATTGACCATTCACTCTTTGAATAGCAGCAGAGAGGAGGTGAGGAGAGTCCAAATGGC
Source organism: Eutreptiella sp. 'Long Island Sound 2002' (assembly GCA_964036045.1). Lineage (NCBI taxonomy): Eukaryota > Euglenozoa > Euglenophyceae > Eutreptiales > Eutreptiaceae > Eutreptiella > Eutreptiella sp. 'Long Island Sound 2002'. The sequence continues at coordinate 21,338,978 of OZ038380.1, read as the reverse complement.
ATGGCCAAGTGGAGGTCCAACCCCAGCTGAACTGATGGGCGCAAGAGACCAACAAGGCTCGCAAATAAACATTTGCATAGCTCCCCCCAGAATAGCCCAAATTAATTCAAAGTGCTGCAACCCACAGTGGCAGCGACTCTGTTTGCAGGGTGTTCATTTTGGAACTTCAATGCCTCGGCGGGCGCACAGGCGGGGTTGGATGGTCCACCAGGTAACTCAGTACCACTCGCGCCCAATTATCCCGCACATGGTAGGAGTTGAAGTGTCCCTGCGGATATCCAATGGCTGTGTGCAACATTCCATCAGAAATGTTGAAGCTGTCAAATACCTCAAAGCCAGCGCTGATCATGCGGTCTGTGGCATAGGTGTTGAAGAGGCGTAGGCGGGCCCCGTTGCGATATGCATCCACCTCCCATGGAAAATTGGGTTGATTGTGCCATAATACACGTGTCCCAGTTCGGTCAGCGTACACCCGAAGTTGTTGTGCGATGCGGTCAATCTCTTTGTAATAGCGCTGCAATGACCATAAACCAACTCCTTTGTTAGCCAAATTGCCGCACATTGCCCAATTTCCCATCCTGAAAGTCCAGAAAGAGCCAGGCTTGGACTGTTGCAGAGGGCACAAGAAGGCTCAATATGGTTGCAGGGTGGCTGCGACAGTTATAGAGTATAAAACAGGGTTGAAATCGAGGGCAATTGATTCGAATATAGACACTTGGCCATGTTGGAGAACTTTTGGGGACGAAGGGGGGGGGTTGGCAGGGGGGAGTCACCAGGGGTGGGTGTCTGTGTGGGGGGGGGGGGGGGGGCAGCTTATGCTGTTATCCCACTGTGGCCACTGGGAAGCAGGCATGAACCTGGGAGCCCCTGTGTGCACTGCTACACACAGCCATGGTATTTCACAAGTTTCACTAAAATACCCTCCTGGGCTGGTGAGCATATTTCACTTTGGGTTGAAGAAGTACGGGGGCTGGCGGGAGGCAGGCTACAACCTGGGGCTCCTATCTCTGACTCCTGGGCTTCATGTTTTGGTGCTCTATGTAACCAGTGGCAGTGTGCGGTACAGGAGTGGGACCTTGAAATACGGCCACACATGCCGCAATATCCAATCAAGGATGACCCTGTTACTTTGGGTCCGCACGCGTGACGGCCCCTACTAAATGGCTACCATTCGCAAATGGATGCCCCATTTGATGACGCCAGACATGATGGTTGTCCATATAGGCTCAACGAGGGAGAAGGCGGGGACTATGGGAACCTCAGCGCTTGGTGCGGGCAAGGTGCAATATTGCGATATAAATAGGCCTAAAAGTCCAAGATTTGCTGACCATCGCGCGTATAGGTGATAGGTGATGCCCATAAGCCCCACACCAACCCAACTTGAGGTTTCAAGGTGGAGGCCACCTTGTTTGCCATGCCCCACCACCTCAAGCACCCAATCTGGGAAAGTTCCCGTTAGGTGTGAATATATCTGCCACGGGGGCGGGGGCACATGCTGGATAAGGTCACCACAAGCTGCTAGCAAATTGCGCGAGGGGAGAGGACCCCTAATTGCAGGCTGCTAGAGCACAAATATACCATTGCAAGTTGGTTAATGTCCACCGCTCATCAAACAAATACCAGCGAGCCGATGCGCATGAGCTAAGCAAGACCCATGCGAGATACAAGTTTGCCTGATAAGAATTATCGTGGAAAATTGGACTTGGTATGGGCAAAAGATGGTGTTGTCCTTTCTCAACATCACGCATTTCCAACATACCTCCCGAATGCTACCCAGAGGGGAACTAGGATGATCTTGAATGAACACAGCATATTCGGTGGCCTACGAAAGGTCGGGGTGTGGAGAGGCTTCACTTGCAAAGGAACTTTGGCAGGTCAGAAATGCACCAGGCCACCCTGCATGTACTATTGTTGGGAGAGGGTGGTAGGGTGCATCCATCCATTGATTTACATCTAGAATCAGCCGGGGATGACCCTTGCTACACGCTAGAATGGCCAACTTGTGTTCTAGTCTAGAACGTCTAAAACAACCAGAAGGAAAAAGATGGGTGTTAACCCGACCCTTGTGGGCTGGGGGTCGGTGGTACCAGGAATGGAAACTGGACCTCAGAAACCATACTAAGGGTTCGAGGTCCAGTTTTTGAGTTTTTGAGTTTTTCGACTCACGTTTCAACCCACAAAACCTTTGTTCCAATGTCGTCCTAGTGTCGTTGTAGCGAACAACCGTTACGCTAACTAGAACAATGCTAGACCGTCTCGCCTAGAAAAATATGAGCACGAAAACATCAAACGTGTTTAGAAGGGAAAAATAGCAAAAGACAGGGTTGAAAGACACATGCACACTTCGTGAGGCAAACAATGAGCCGACAACCAATAAACCCCCTGTGGTCGATACGAGACACGGCAGGGCGGAAGTCACTGAGCAGAAGTCTCCGGACACCTCGACAGGCCATTCAATACAAAGACATGTTTGAGGCTAGGCGCCTTTCTGTACGACGTCGTCCCCCACCTCCCCATGCAACGGTGTTGTGCGATCAAGTTCTGCCTTCGCTGGCTGCAGAAGCATGCACACTGGCATGGGGCGTAGGACAGCAGTTGGGTGATTCCAGAGTCTCTATCCCCCAACGGTACAACAGAGACGTGGTGTGACGGCTGGCACATACTTCGAGAGGCTGTATGCTCCAGACCCGCTTGCACATACCAATGTTGTGACACCCTCCCCTTCCTGCTTGAGAGCGAGCCAAGCACGACCTTGTGTGTGTGAGCACACGGTTTACGCCTGTCTCAAAGACCCATCTCCCCATCATAGGTACCAGTCATAGCATGTGAGCGGTGTTGTATTCCACGGCAGTAAAAACATCCCCCTCCCAAGCTACAAAGGTATGATCGCAGAGGCGGAACGAGTGACTGAAACTATGAGAACTTCTGGCCCCCGCAACATACCGATGTGCACAACACGAGTATCGGACCGTACATGAAGCTTCATGAGGGCTGGTGGACAGGCCACACACTACCGCGGAGTGCGCCGCCTTTTTCACTTGTTTGATTGTGTATCCTAACGGAGTAGCCACGTGAAGCCACATTGTGAGAGAGAGGAGTTCACCGGCCCATATGCGGCGCCACACTCGTGCGTTGCTAAGCACTCCGAGGAGGATGCCTGACAAATATGCTAGGTGGGATTGGGAGGGAGTGATGAGGGGGGGGGGGGGGGGGCAATCGTGCGTGAGGGCAGAGGGCTGTACGAATGTTGTACCCCCGCCCTCTGTCAGACGCAATAGCGAGTACCGAAGTGCAGTACAAGACAAGAGACGGCAAGTGAATTTGCAGGGGTCTTCCCGGCGCTGTCTACAGTTACAGAGAACCGCGAGATCGCATAATGACTCTAGGATACGGCACATTGTATCAACGAGGCGCGGTATGGGTCCATCGGGGTAGGAGGATGTAATGAGGATGTTGTCTCCAAATCGGCACAGTGCCACTATCCCTCAGTCGTTTTTCCAGCACGGGAACCCTTCATCCCAGATTTCCAATTCGGCAAGTGCCCTGAATTTGTGGTCGGCCTTTGTACACACCCCACAGGCTATGCAAGTCGGCAGCTTGCGCAGAGAATGACCCGCCCATGGGGATGCACCCTGACCGACTCCACGGGCCCCTTGCTGCACGTATACAGTTGTTGTGATTCATTTCATGGTATCAGTCATTTCATCATGGGAGAGGTACCGGAATTTCGATGAGTTGCCCATACCTGCTATGTCGAACCTTTTACATTCTTGGTGCACGGACCAGATGAGCTCTTTGGTGCGCCATCTGTGCCTGTGGCCGAGCGACTCGCTGGCCGCGGAGAGATGGCAAGTTATATCTACGGGTTCTATGTTATTGAATTGATCTTTACAGCCCACTTCACTCAAAAATTAGATGTTCAAAGAGGAGAGAGCGTGAAACCATTGAGACACCGAGTTGACTTCCGTGGCGAGAAAGGCGCAAGGAATTTCGTCACTCAAGAGGCGCAAAAACACTGTATTGGCTCGTGCCGCGATGCAGAGCCTGCGTTTGAGGACTAGGGGTTGGGGGAGGGCGGTGATGCCTCGCCAGAGCCACTCACCCTTCTGTATGCTTTTTCCCTTCCCTATGAGGTAGAGAATGGCGAGTTTCCCTGCTTTGGTATGCTCCCATCCCCTATGTGCTATCACTTGTTTGATTGTATCGACAGCAGTAGTTTCGGTGATACGCATTGGTACAACCCTCATGGTGCAAAAATTCTTGTAGTATCCCCCGGACCCAAAGGCAACAAAATGCCCAGAGAACGTCTATACTCTTATCCATGCACCGTATGTTCCTCGCAAGCGACACCCTGTCAACAAAGTCTTTGACGTATTTGCATGATGCCCCTGTTTTGGACCAAAGGGTCCGGGGAAAATACCGGGGCAGGTGGGGCATTGTGGCACCAATTTTTTTCACCCATGGCTTCAAGGTCTTTGAATAATTGTTGGCGCACACGCTTGCCGGGGAGGGGCAGGGAGTCGTTGGGGCGGGCGACAGTGCCGTCGGGGTATGTCATATGTATTGGGATGAAGGCCACGTGGCCTTCCACGTCCACTTTGTTTCCCGGAACATCATGCATGAGGTGGCAGAGGCAAGGAGGGCGTGAGGGGAGGGTGTCAAAGGTTCGTGCTGACTTCTCGCATACGCTGTGAACCATCTTCAAATTGCTGTGCACCACTCGGATGGCCTTATTGATGGCTTGTTTTTCCCATGTAGGATGTGGTACTGGAGCCACCATCTTGCGAGTCACCCTGTGGATGGCCGCAATCTGGAGGGGGAGGAGGTTGGGGACAACTATGGTGCCTAAAACATACAATGGAACAGACAGTTCGGTAGACAGGTTCCTGAGGTGCTGTTGGAGGTAACGGATGCGTGGGTAATCTCTCAGCTGCTTTGCCTCACGGAGATCCTGTAACACGGCCAGCACTCTCTGGTTGAGCCAGCCTCTAGGCTGGCTTCCCTGTCCATCAATGCCGATGCTTGGGGCTACATTGTTACATGCGTACTTACGGAATACGAACCACCAATGCCGTTCCCGGACTGATGCCAACATGCCCCAGTGAGTGACTTCTATTTGAAGCATCATTGTGTGGAGTGTTGCACAGGCCTGGTGACTAGTTGCATTTGTGATGTGCCTCCTAAGCCGAGCGGCCAACGCTGAGGTGGTGTACATGCACACACATACATACATACACCCATATCGACGCACACATACACATCCCAACATAGACACATGCATGCATGCACCCACCCACTGACTCATACAAACACACACTAGCCAACATGAGCATATGTACGTGCATGCACACACACACACACACACACACACACTAGCACATGTCCAAATGATGACCCTAAGGGACATATGTGTCTGTTAGTGCCAGGATTCTCAACAAGGAGGAGCTGATCCCCCTTGCCCCCCCCCCCCCCCCGCCCCTCACACGTCGGTGGTCCGCACTACCATGTCCGCACGATCCACAGGTGTGATAGCAATTCTGACAATGACTATCAGTGGCGCCGTGAAACTGCGGTGACAATGACAATGATAGCCGCTGTCACTGTCATAGTCACAATCATAGTGGTAGCATGACACATAGTGACATTGGTTGTGAAAATCACTGTGTGACCATGGCTGACACACGGCAATGTTGTGTGGTGTGTTGTGTGGTGTGTTGTCGTTCGATGTTTTTGTTCAGGTTCATTGTAGGCTAAACGTTCTATTATTCTTTTAGTCACCGTTCGCTCGTTCGGTGGCTAGCACATTACTGGAACATTCTCTAAGTGGAACAATACTAGAATATCTAGCCTAGAACAAACCTATAACAAACGTGTCATATCTAGCTGCACCCCATAGAGGCACAATACAACATAATGGATCAAAATGGAGCATATTGGAACACTCAACAGCAACTGCCCAACAGGCACTAAAATGCACTACACCTTGGCACTCCACACCAAGCCAGCCACAAACGGGAGGCGCGTGCAAACACACACACACACACACACACACACACACACACACACAAACAGTGTCACAGTCACTCAGTCATTGCCCCCCTCCCCAACCTGCACCATCTAGTCTAGGGGCAATAACAACCCTAGGGGCTTGGCTGTCCCCTTAAGGCACACTTCAGGGGGCAAAAGAAAACCTACCCAAATAGGTGGAGGGAGGAGGGGAAGAGGAAAGGACGGAAGGAGGGAAGGAGGGAATGTGGAAAGGAAGAGAGGAGGAAGGGCGAGAAGGGAGTTTAACACACTTGTGGCATTCAAGAACCATGAAAAATACCAAGCAACTCCGAAGCAAACGTGCAAAGGGAAAAGGCATACCCATGGGAATGCTCTTGAGCCATAGCAAAAGTCTAGCCGGAGAGGACCCTTGTGATAGAGTAACATCAAGGGTATGCAAGGGGCAAAAGTGATGATGGACTACTTGATGGGGTTGGGAGTTATGAGGTGGCCCTTATCTCAAGCATGGAGGGTATAATGGTTGTTAAGGTGGTTGGGGAATATAATGCGAGAACTAGGCTCTCACAAACTGCAGAACTGACACTTTTCAAAGGTCGGTTGGATCGTTCCAATTGATTGTTGTAGACTCACATGATAATACAATCGCCACAATCATGGGCAGCAACTTGGGAAACAAGGGAGACGAAACCGTGGCATCCGGCACGACGGAAGCTCTGCGAAGGTGAGGGTTGATCTGCACAACTGGTAGGAAGCCGATCAAAAGGGGCAGGTTGCGACGATTGGGGGCTTCCCGTGCTGGCCCGGAGCTTTTGTGCTTCCTTATGCATGGCTCGAAGGTCCAAAGCCTAACCCGCAATACACTTTTGGAGGGCGGGCAATTCCTTACTATGTGGCCGTTAGCAGCATGCATGTTGTCCTTCCATTCCTCCTACCCCCTCCTCAACCAAACTTCTTGCTGCAAGGAGCATTACGGCAAGTTGTACAAGGCATCTTGTGTGCGTGCCAGCTCAATTCGTCATTCCTTGCTTACTACTTGATCGGCGCGTAGCCGTGCCACATCAAACTGCGGCAAAGGTTTCACTAGCGGGCTCCAACATTCACCACGGACGGATCTGTGGATTCAAGATCTGAGCTTCACTTCGGAGCCGTCTAGTTGCTTGGTGTGCCGGGTGTTGCCCAAGACTCATCGTCGTGATCATCCCAAAACCCAATATTAATGAGGGGGCCCGGCGTCACGTTGAGCATTCGGGATTTGAACAGGTCGTGGCGGATTGTGGGGCCTTCAAAACTCGGAAGATGTGGCAAGGTTGGTCCACACATTCTTCATGAAGCCGATCACCAGCCAAGGGGCAGAAATACCTCCTATTAACGTCCCACAACATACATGATGAACACTTCCACGGTGTACTTCAGCACAGCCAGATCTCTCACATCTAGTGCCACAGACTTCTTGGGAACTCCAAAACCAATCATAATTTGCACCGCTCATGTGGCGCATGCAAGAAGCTGGTGCCACAGCACCGTCATGGGTGCATAATACGAAACCGTGATTGATATCTCTTGCGGTAAGCTCTAGATCTTTTTTTTGTCCCATACAAGGGTTGTATGGGTCTCAATAGCCTTCGTACCTAGGCAGTCACCATCAAAGAAGGAATGTGCCTCGTGAGTTGGTTGGAAGAGGCCTTCTTATCAACATTCCAAGCGGATTGTGTTTACTTGTTCAACAAGCAAGCGACAGACTTGTTAGCGGAGCTGTATGCAAGGACTTGTGAGGAGGGAACGACTCGGTATTCAAGGCGTTGAATAGGGCGGCTTTAGCATCGTTCACATTGGTAGAGCCGGCGCCCACCACGGATTGCAACTAACATAAAATTCGTGCTAACACGTGCTCAATTTTCGGCATAGTATGTGTCAGCACGGTGTTCGGACACCCCATCTGACAAGGACCACTCCGAGAGAAATAATGGATCGTAAGTCGAGTAGTATGGTACTCCACCCTAAAGCATCTCATACCTAGCAGGCTCATTGTACAAGAACACCAACGAAGAACATTTTTGCCACTTCAACGTCACATTGCGGTGAGAATTCCAACGAGCAAGCAGTTGCACTGCAAAGGAACTCGCTAGCTGTGCCAGGTCGGGTATATAAGACAAAAGCGATGTGTCATGAGATTCCATTGGGGCCCGACCGTGCGGAAATTCCTTAGGCTAGTGTAGATGGATGCGGGAAAAGAGCGTGTTGCACAACAGAACGGTTTTCTTGACGGTGCATAGGCTACACCTTGGGTAAGGATTGGACGTCCAGATGCGAACAAGACACACATCACTAAGCCGTAAGAGAGGTGTTCTAGACACAATTGCAAGAATACTGAACTGCGAAGCCTTGGGCATAGGATAGCAAGCGGTAACAAACCAAGACGCATGAATTGCACTCATTCACACGGGACGAGAAAGAGTGGCAGATCAAAGCATACATAAGAATGCATAAAAGAAGTAACGAAGGAATAGCACTTGCAGTGGGCGAAATGTATTCCTGTGGGGGCAAAAGCATGGGGGGCGGAAAAAAATCCTTATTACAGCATACAACGTTATTTTATTTTCGTAGGCAAACCTTGGGAGGGGGGGGGTACGAAAACATTTTCCTTACACATATATGCAAGATTTCCATGAAATGTGGATGTTTCTAGCCAAATGGTCAGTTTATTGCATAGAAAGCAAACATGACAAGTGACAAACGGTGCACGTTGATCTTTTGACACCATCGCTCCATCAACGTGAAGAGTACGGCCCCGGCCGAACGGTGCAAAGGGTGGTAGCAAACTCTCACCCTTCAATTGTGGTTAACGAGGAGGGGCGTTGCCCCCTCGTTCAGACTTAGGAGAGCCCCAATACTACTTCTTTCCCCATAGCTCTGCATTAGGCAACAACATGTCAGACAATGGCTAAGTACTTGGTTGTGCCATGGTTGTGTGTGGGTGAGTGAGTGAGTGAGTGTGTGTGTGTGTGTGTGTGTGTGTGTGTGTGTGTGTGTGTGGATGTGGATGGAAAGACAATATTCAAGGGGGAGGCCCGCATAGGTCCACAGCCGAACAGGGTACCTGGGCAGGCAGGTCGGAAGGGCAGGTGCAGCACTCCCCCTTAGCCCCCCCCCCCAAAAAAAAACAGATAGAATGGAAATCGCCAAATGAATGGTTTAAGCACTCCATCATTCTAATAATATGATAGTTAACATTTGTGTTTTTAATGCAATCACCCGTCTTTGGTGGACAGGCAGGGGCGAAGCATAAAATCAGAGATGCAAAAAAAAAGATCGAATGTCGAACAAATCACGAAATTGAGATATTGTCTAGCATCGGGTACCATTGAAATGAAATGCTCCGCATCTCGACTGCGAGCAAGTAGCGGGTAGTATCAAATCTTGCTCTTTTTGTCCCAGCAGCTAGGGCACTGCGGGGGTAGCCAATGATACGTACTGTAAGCAAGCATGAATACCTGTTTTCTTTTTGCATTATGAGGAAGGAACGAGGACACAAAATGACCTTAAACACTAACTCACGATAAAATGCATGAATGTGCTTGTTACAGACCCACCAACAAGTATTTGAGGGACGAAAATTCCGGATCCCGGGATTGATGAAAACACAACTCTAGGACCGCCATGCACGATTGAAACCTGAAATCCGCGCACAAAACTAGTGCTACACCAAATGACATGGAGCAGAGGGCACTATGTGGGCAAGGTTGGCGCGCTCCAATTTCACGTGCCATGAGCCGACTTGACACGCGCAAAATACCGGCTTTGCCTTCGAATGGAATAGGCTGTGACTTGGCAGGTAAAATTGTCATCGTGTGTGAGAAAAGATTGCCCTCATCCAAAGATAAGCAGTACACAAAGCAAGAGATTCCCCAACGAAAATGCAGATCCATGTTTCTTCACAACATGCTACACACAACACATAATAAGAAGCAAAAATTAATCAAGTTGCACAAAAGGGTTTGAGTTTGGAAGTCGGCGCACAAATAGTACTTGTAATTACATTGATCACTTTTCTTTTTGTTGTTGGCTTGTGATGATACCTTCTTTTCTTCAATGAGCGGCTCAAACTGAGCAAGGTCCTTCCTCTCAACAAAGTAGTGGCCTGCCGCATCACACTCCTAAAACATTCTAAGGATGAAACTTTCTTAGCGTGGTGCAAAAATGTCTTCCTGGGTTCCAAGGTCACTGCAACCGACGGCACTTGTAGACCGGCACGCAAAAAAAGTCCATGCCATCTCCAGAATTGCCAAAGAAGAGCTTCATATCTAACATGAACATATTGCACTCCTTCAGCACGGGGCACTTGCCGAAACATGAGCCCTATGGTTCAAGAACGATACGCAAGCAAGAACACCTGACATGTTTTTGCACGATCATGAAGGAGCGAGGAAAAAAATGACGTGAAACGCTCATGCGCGACAAACTTAATCAATGTGCTCGTTACACCCCAACTAGACAAGTATTTGTGGGACGAAAACTCCCGATGCCAGGGTTATTGACAAATCTCTTGGGGGACCCCCATGCAGGTCTCTGCACAAAACTAGTGTTACACACCTTCACATGGGGCACAACGCACTACGTGGGCAAGTTTGGCGCGCATCCAGTTTCACGTGCCATGTGCCAATTTCATTCGTGTAAAGTACCGGCTTTACCCTAAAAAGGAACATGCCATGGCTTGGGAGGGAAGACATCGTCGTGCGTAAAAAAGAGTTGGCTTCATCCAAACATAAGCAGCACGCAAAGCAAGGTATTCCCCAACAAAATTGCAGATCGGTGTTTGTTCACTACGTTATACGCACAAGACATAGCAAAAAGCAAAAGCTACTCAAGCTGCAAAAATAGGTTTTGGTTCGGAAGTCGGCGCAGGTATATTACTTGCAGTTACGTTGATGACTGTTTTTTACTGTTTCACTTGTGATGATGACTGCTTTTCTTGGGTGAGCGGCCCATACTGAGGAAGGTCGTTCCTCTCGCCAAAGGAGTAGTTTGCCGCAGCACACTTCTGAAATATTTGAACGGTGAAACATTCAGAGTGCGGTGCAAAAATGTCCTCCCGGGCTCCCAGGTCACTGCAACCCACGGCACTTGTAGTCCGGCAGGTAAAATGCCATCTCCAGAATTGCCAAATACACGCTTTACACCTAATATGAACCTATTGCACTCCTTCAGCATGGGGCACTTGCCGAGACATGAGCACTATGTATCAAGAATGTGTCAACAAGCATGTCTACATGTCGCCTTTTTGCATGATGAAGACGGAGCGAGAGAAAAAAATGATGTTAACCACTAAGTCACAAACAACTTCATAACTTTGCTTGTTACACCCCCATTGGACAAGTATTTGTGGGACAAAAAGGCCCGAAGCCAGGATTGTTGACAAGTCTCCTAGGGGACCCCCATGCAAGGTTAAAACACGAACTCCCCGCACAAAATTAGTGTTACACCCCTTGACATGGGGCACAATGCACTATGTGGGCAAGTTTGGCGCGCTCCAGTTTTGCGTGCCATGTGCCAGTTTGACGCGCCCAAAGTACCGGCTTTACCCTCAAATGGAACGTGTTGTGAGTTGGCACGCAAGACATTGTCGTGCGTAAAAAACAATTGGCTTCATCGAAACATAAGCACCACATAAAGCAAGGGATTCCCCCACAAAAGTGCAAATCGACGTTTCTTCACTGCGTGCTACGTACAAGACACAAGAAAAAGCAAAAACTACTCAAGTTGCACACATGCGTTTGGGTTTGGAGGTCGGCTCACGTATAGTACTTGTCGTTACGTTGATCATTGTTTTTTGGTTTTTGGCTTGAGATGATGACATTTTTCTTCGGTGAGCGTCCCATACTAAGCAAGGTTGTTGCCCTCACCAAGGTAGTCGCCTGCCAATGAAATATTCTAAGTGTGACGCATTCTTAGGGTGGTGCAGAAATGTCTTCCCGGGCACCCAGGTCACTGCAGGTAGGTAGGTAGGTAGGTATCGTTGGGACCGGGGTTGCCTCCGGGAGGACTTACCAAGGGGCTTTGCCTCGCCCACTAACGGTCCTAGTTTCACAAGCCCCACAAAGCGGCTGCCCCTTGCGGCAGAAGGGCACAGCGTCGCGAGCATTACCCTACCATATGTTCTGCCCAGAGGGGTAACCCAATGCTTGAGCAAAGTCTCGCAGCCCCCTCCTTCGGGAGGGGGCTGCGACACGTGGGTGAGGATCCCATTGCATCTCCTCATCAACCTCCGGCTTCTGAGATCCAGGGGCGTTGTGGCTTGTCCTGCTAATCCCCACCTTCGTTGGTTTTCAGTCAGCTTAAGACAACTTGAAGAAGCACATGCTCCGAGTCTCGTGTGCCGTGCTCATGCTTGCCCCTCCTGATTCGGCCAAGCCCGCGCCCTTGCAGGGGGGCGGGGAGGTTGTAGCCGTCCTTGTGTGGTGCCGTGTCCTAGTTGTGGTTTGTTGTCGTTGTCTTGCGTCCGTGGACTGTTGTGGTGGGCGGATACTGGTCTATTGTTGCGGTGGTCGTGTCGTGGCCGGCGTTGCGAGGTTGATCGGATGTCAGGTTGGGAAGCGGTGGCTGGCCCCGGCGGTCGCCTGAGGCGCCAGCTTAGAAGACAAGTGGTGCAATCTTGAAGGCCTGAGTCCCTATCTGTGGTGCCTGCCCGCATGGGATTCAAAGTCTAGCGCCAGCTCCGGGAAAGATACTTGTCGGTGTGGATCCGGCAAGCTGTCATCACTCGACAGCCACTGTAGCACTAAGAGTCGGGCCCCCATTTCCACTCCCTAGGCAGCGGTTCCAGCTCCGGCAGCTCCATCGGACGGACATGGTCTCGGAAAGGGATGTTGCAGCTGATGCCAAGGATAGCATCCAGCGGCGCCTGGCGTTGCTCCACCGGAAATAGTACGCAGGTAGGTGGATGTGTGCGTCGCGGCACTCCGTGATTTTTGCACGCACATCGCAACCACAATATGTGCCCATAAACCAAATGCCATGTTTGTTTTGGGTTGTGTTTGCCTTCCGAGGAACATGGTACAATTCTTATGAGGAGAGAGAAAAAAGATGACTTGCCAATTTGAGGAATCGTAGCTTGAAATGTGGAGTGCCTCAATCCGCATTCCGTTCCTCGCGCATCCATTTGCACATCGCAAGGAGCACAATGGGATAGGGGCACGAGCAATTACAGATTTTTGGGGAAGAACAAATCATCACATACAATGTGCAAAGAGGTGATCCAAGTACATTGTGTAATTTGGTGCAACCACTACCAAACTTGTACAATTCGTTGTCCAAGAGAAAAAATTTCCAAATGCTACAGTTCTAGTGCGACAATGTTTTTTCGCGGCCAACCCCTGGAGGGGGGAGGGGGTACGAAAGTTTTTGCGAGGCGCGAAGTTTTTTTCCACCCCCCCCCCCCCCGGGCAAAAGGAAGGTTGTTCCATTCCGGCACTTTGTCGGGCACAACAGCATTCTGGCATGGTGGGTAGACAAAAAATGTAGTCGAAAATGTGCTGCGAGAGAAAAGTAAGACATACATGGCATTCTACCAAATGAATGGCACTCAAACACACAAGGAGGGCACAAATGGCCAAATGATTGTCCGGTGGTTCAAGAGTGACATGGGGTGTTAGAAGAGTGCATCCGATTGGCGGCATTTCCGAGAAAAATCCTACCAGCTTTGGAGTTAAGCTCTTGCTGGGGCTAGCTCCCCAAGAACAACGGCAGAGTAACATTGCACGGTTAAAGAAGTGATAAGGAGTGACACAACATACTACTTTGAAATGGTTGTGTGCCTATGAGGTTCGGAATTGGCTCATGCAAGGTACGTAACTGGGCATAGGGTGCATGTGTTGCATGTTCTAGTGGATACGGCACGAGGTTGAAGCATGGATGTCTCCCATAATGAGGGTCAATGAAGGCACCGAACCGTCACCAAAACCAAGGCACGCATGGCGTATGGCCAGTGGACGGCATACTCAGTTTATCAACTTCCTCCAGGGCCCGTTGAACCATTTTACTCCAGAAACTGGTGGGGGCCACAATGGTTTTCAAATATGTACCACGAGCTTCAACCATCCCGTGAATACATGATGTAGGCATTGTTAGCCAAGACCCTAGGAACTGCGAAAGAGCTCGTTAGCCATAAGTAAAGGGTGCATTTGTGATTGGCTCCCTGCCAACATTCCCTGCACATGTACTGCACAAAAAATTAGCTTGGTAAATAAACAACATGCCAAGCACGATGATAGAGCTATCATGAGCATATTGTTTGTGTTAATGAAGTGGTGATCAAGGACGCTGCCCACGTAGCACATTTAGTAGATGGCTCCTTGGATATAGTAACATGGGTGTAACGGCCCGCGCAGGAGATCACCCACCAATATCAGCTAGAGGAGACTCCCTCTTGCTTCCGCCCATAGGGGCCATTGGCTAAACAAGGGGGCCGGGGAACCGACAGTGGTTCATAGTGTGCACGTATCTAAAACGGGGGTAGGGTTCCGTTGATCCTCCTTGTTTGAACAACATCTTCATCGTCCCCATGGGTTGGGGGGGGGGGGGCTATTCAGCCTAGTGGTGGTGTCCCGAGGGTCACGGATGCACCGGCCCCCACACCACTTCAAAGTCTCCAGTCCTAGGATCTAGGGGGACGTGGGGGTGGGGGCCTTGAGGGGGGTTTTGACCCCCCTTGTTGCCAGCAGGACTCCCAAACATATTCACCATCGAAAGTGGCGGCAAAATTATCTTGCATAACAAAAGCCCATATTTGATGGACCCTTCTCCCTGTCAACAAAGGTCACAGTACAACACGAACTCAAAGCAATAAATTTGTGGCAAATCTGTGTGTCCACAATAAGACAGTATCAATTCATGACAGTCGATTGGCATAAAGACACACTATTCAATGTAAAAAGCTAAATCACACCCCGAACATGACCCTGAGGAACACACGGGGCATTGGCGGTACATTGGCGCCGAAGGGCCAATGAAAATTTTTTCAGGTGACTAGGAAGACGGGGGGGAGGGTTGGACCCGGCGGGGGGGGGGGGGGATCCTCCTAAGAAGTTTTTCACTCTAATGCGTCCCTGGTCTGGAGGGGGGGGGGGCATCTGAACCAGGTTGCCCACCTTCTATTGGAATGGGTGGCAGAGAAAATGTTGGAAGGCACTGGTTGGGGAGTGATGGAGCGAAAGGGTTGTCAGGTGCAGAATAATGTGAACAGTTGCACAGGGTTCAATGAAAGTGGAAAAGCTTGCAGGATGGTGCAGAGAGTGAAGGCTACATGTGGACAGCACTTGGGATGGGAGCAGGGGACAAGGGGTCGGGGCAAAGGCACTTGGGTCAAGGCGCAGAGAGGGGTGCGGGGCAGAGGATGGGGCTTGGCCTGGGTTCAAATTTATGTGTTGTGCAGAGCTGAAAAGAAGGGAAGGGAGGGCATGAGGCGGAGTGGGAACGCGCACACACACACCCCAACACCATGATGTCCCATGCATGGTGTGTCTCCTGGATCAGCGATTGCCACGTCAGTGAGTGTGAGTTCTTCGTGGCTGCCAGGAAATTGTCCAGATAATAGCGGACGGTGATGCCGCCACGCACTGCAAACTCAATCCACCCCTATGAGAGGATGAAAAAACCTGGATCACTCAACTGACTGTACTGACTGATCCATGTTCAACAAATGTATCTGATTCCCTGCAGCCCAATAGCAAGTACACCACATCCTGTGTTGTGCAGCACCCTACCACCAACAGCCCACTACAGCCGTCAAAAATGTCCAACAAGCCTGAATAACTTCAAGGACACATCTGCATCATGCAAAACATCCTCTTTCCTTGTTCCACTCCCCCAATAAAAGCACCTGATTATTGGGGTTCTGGTCCACAATTTTGGGGTTGCCCAAGATCTTGTTCTCATTGATGGCGTTGACCAGCGGATAAAACATGGAACGGGTCTGCGAGTCTCCAATGTACATGATCCGCTTGCCCTTCAATGCATGTGCCACTTGGTCTTGACTAAAATCACGGTACTGGCAGTCATAGGGCTGCCAAACGAATGTTCCCCCGAACTCTGATGCAAATATCACCCCATGCTTGACCCACTTGGCAGGCCATCCTCCCACAGCTGTAGGGCCAGGGCCCTTAAGTGGAGCCCCGGGAGGACGAACCCAGCGGCCTGGGGCCATCAGTGTGTGGCACAAAGGCAGGGCCTTTGGAGGGACCCATGGGCGGGAAGGTGCTACACAGTGCAACACGTACTTAGGTTTGACAATCAGCTGGGGGTTGTAGGCCGGCTTAGCATACGGGAAATCGGCGTGTCCATGAAAGTTCTCAAACATCGTGAAAGCCTGACAACATGCACAGCAAGGCTGGGGGAGGGGAATACAAACACACACACACACACACACACACACACACACACACACACAGAGAGAGAGAGAGAGAGAGAGAGAGAGAGGAGAAGTAGGAGGGGGAGATGCGGCCGATCATAGCTACCGCTAGACCACCCAATGGTGCCTTCCACCCCACCAGCAGAATCGCCTGTGAAGGTGAGGTGATCCTGACGGCCTACCCTGTCTCAGCAGCATGACGGCATCTCTCTCCTCATGATTTCCTCCACCTGGAGCCTGGATCCAGCACCGGCGTCCCCTGGGTTCTGCGACGGGGGGTGGTACCCACAAAACTCCCCTCCCAGTTACTGGTATCCCCCCAGAGGTGCATCTGACGTGTTTGCGGCCGCTTGTCTGGTGCCTGGCGTGCGAAGGACTACCCAAGTGGGGGGCGTTTAGTCCGCAGTGCTCAAGGTCCTCATCCGCCTATGGTCTGTAACCTTTGGTCCAGTCAATTCGCCCAAGAGGAACACTTGAGGCATTGGGCAGGCCGCCCAGGGCCGGTTGTACCAACTGCGGTCCCTGTGCAAACCGCACAAGGCCGGTTGTGCCCACTACAGGCCCTCTGCACGTTGTACAGGGTCCGTTCCCCCAGTGCTGCACGCACAGGCTTTGCATTTTGTTCAACTGGCTTTGTGTGTTGTGCACAGGGTGTGGAATGGGTATAACCGACCCTGTGCGTTGTGCACAGGTTCTGCAATGTGCACAGTTGCCCCTGCGCAGTGTGCACAATGCCTTTAGCGGGTACAAATGGCCCTGCCCCTGGGCGTGCGGTGCGTACAACCGGCTCCGTGCAGTGGCCTCAGTGGGTACATCCCCATCCCCCCTATGCAACGTGCTACACATGGCCGGTTCACACTGCACTGGGCCATGGGCCAGTTGTTCCCGTTGAAGGCCCTGTGCACGCCGCCCAAGGCCATTTGTACCTACCATTGGCATTGTGCACGCCACACAGGGGCATCTATGCACACTCCAAGCTGTACGCACACTGCAACGCTAGTTGCACCCCTGCACGCCACACGGGGCCGGTTGTGCACACTACAAACACTGTGCATGCCGCTCAGGGCCCATTGTGCCCACCGCATGCCCAAACCACGCCACAGGGGTGTTTGGTAAGACTTAGCTGGTGCAGAAAAAATCGTGGTTGACGTGTGCAAAGCACTCATTGATAGTCAAGGCTCGTTTCGCCCATCCTTGTCAGAGGTAATTGGCGATGATTGGGGGCAACCACTACATGTCACGGTTCCACGTTTGTCGCAGCAACGATATGAGTTTGAGGCGCGCCATTTCAGGGACCTGACCACCGAGAGCTATGTCATGGGTTGTGCTCCGATTGTGGTGTATTGCACCACAATCAAGGGTGGTGCGAAAGACATATCAACGGACGACGCTTCCGAAGTGCAGTCTGCCCAAAATCCAACCAAATGTTGTCGGCGTTGTGGACTGGCAAATGAGGCATTCCACAATGAGTCGGAGATAACCCATGCCACACCCATTGTGCCCCAATCCACACCAAGAGCGGTCTAGGCAGCCCACCAGTAGGTCTACAATTAAGGCACTTTCCATTGGGTGCTCCGCTTGTTGTTGATTGCCCCAACTTGCGAATACCTCTGCCTTAAGTTTGACCGTCTATGTGACCAGCCACACATTGTTGGGCAAACCATGAGGAGTTGCGTGTTGCGGATTTGATTGCTCAGCGAGAAGGCATTCAACCACAATAGCGGAAGAAGTGGGCAAATATTTTGGATGTCTTTGGTGCCCTTGCGCTTGCAATTGCACCCCTGCATTCCACCTTCATTTTGCACCAAGCTGCAAGAGGAGGCGAAAAAAGCGCTGTTTCGGATGTGCACCAAGAATCCCACAGAGGGAGGCAAAGCAAGCTATATAGATACGAAGGCCAGCGTGATTTTCAAGCTTATCTTTTGCAACTTTGTTTGCTAAGTTTTACCTTGTTTCTACTTAGTTTTACCAAGTTTTACTAAGTTTTACCGTGTCTGGTACTAGGGCATCCAGCAGAGATGTTGGGTGACTACTAAATGGTTGTAGCCACAGTGATTCCGGACGGAATGGAACTGGGTGGGACGGGGTCCAATGGGGTACCCAATGCCTCGGCTACATGGGCACTGCTTCCATCCACATTCATAGAGGGGGTTAGGTGCAAGATGGTTTCAGCTTGCACCTCCTTCTCCCACTTTTGTAGCACCAATTTTACCTCATCCCTATCCTGAACCGTCGGGCTAGGCACTCCACTCCAACCAAGTAGTGAATGCGCCCATCGCAGCACAGACACCAAGGATGCAGCCATATTGCGTTGACCGCACGTAAATGGCGGACGGTACAAGCGCATCGGCCAACTACCCAACTCAAGCGCATTGGTCAACCACGGGCCAACTCATGCTGCACATCTTAAGCAAGAGAAAGAGGCTCTCCATCATAGAGCAGTCTTCCTTAACATAGAGGAGTCGTCCGTAACAAACCTTTTAGCCGTTCTTTTGCCACCATTTTTGGAGGGGCTTGCTTGCAACTTGAATTCACGAACATGCGGCGGCTCAACCCAGGAGGCGATTGTCCGCCGCCGACGGCCGTGCCCAAATGCTTCCATGAGTACCGCAAAGGCACCGCAAAACCAAGCTCCTTAAAAAGGAGCCACAGAACAATGCCATCACAAATTCCAAGGGTGGAGTACGCGGCACACGTGCAAAACTCCACCGTGACACGACTAATTTTTTTCTACTAGGTAAATTAGTTAGTAAAAAACCCACCCCCAGAGGAAAAACTGAAGAACTAATTACCACGTTTTCAAAAAAAGTTTCCTAGGTTTTACCACGGGCCCACACCACAGAGGGATGGTTGCACCAATTGTAGGCACCGTGCACGCCGCATAGGGGGGATGTAGCCACTACCGACCCTTTGCACGCCGTACACGGCCCCCAGTACCTAGTAGCAACCATGTACACGCCGCAAAGGGGGAATACCAATTGATTGTTGTGCGCAGACCGCACAAGACGGAGTGTCACTGCACACAGTGTGCACACCACAATGGGCCGGTTTTGCCCACTACAAGCCCTACAAACACTGCGCAAGGCCCGTTGCAATAACACGGAACGCGGGTTGTATGCACTACAGGCCTATGCACGTGTTATAGGGGATGTACGGAATAAGCCCCCATGCAAGCCGCACAAAGTCGGTTGTACCGAACACAAGACGTGTGCACACTGCACAAGGTTGATAGTACGCGCTACACACCCTAGGCATGCTAAACAAGTGTGATCGTACCCACTCCACGCCCTAGGCACGCTACACAAGGCCGGTTGTACACAACACATGCACTATGCACGCCGCACAGGGCCAATGGTGTACATCGTGGGCCTAGTGCACACCGCACAGGAATGGTTGCACCGAGTTTAGGCGCTATGCATACCGGAAAGGGCGAATGCAATCAGCACGGTGGCTGCAATGGATACAACCATCCCTTTGTAGCATGGCATTGGCTTGTGGTGCCACAATTGGCCATGTGCGGCATGCACATGATTTGTAGTGACTAGTAGTGTGTATGTCTCCCTTGTTTCGCATGCACAACGCCCACAGTGCTTTGCACGTTGCACACGGCCAGTCGTGCACACTACACGCCCGTTGCATGCCACACAAGGCCGCTTGTACGCATTGTAGACCCTATGCATACGGCACAGAGGGTGTACCAAAAAATGGCCTTACGCCCGCCACCCAAAGCCGATTGTGCAAAATGTGATCCGTGTGTAGAACACAAAGCGCTAATGACGTCAATGGTAACCTCTGCAAGCGCTATGGACACCACACAAGGTCCTTCGCCACTACAAGCCCTTTGCTTACCGCACACGGCAACGCAAGGAATGCGTGGCACTTTTTCTTGGTGTTCGCATTAATAATTGACATAACTGTACAATTTACGCGCACATGCGCATTGCATCCGTGTTTGCTAACCAATTCGTGTTTGCGAAATTCGCATCGTTTTGAAAACATTTTGACATACTTTTTGCACCCATCCGTAGGAAACGTGGCACTGCGGGTAGCCTCACACCCGTGCGCTACACCATGGTCCAAAGTGCTTGAGCCCTGCTGTTGGGCACCGTGAAACCCCCGAATCGAAGCCGAGCACCCCGGCACGCATTCATTTCCCACGGGATGATCCTTCAAGCTCCGCCACGGTTGCTATGATTGAAGCCGCACCCCCGGCTGCATCCCCGGCTGCACGCGGGCAGCCGTCCGCTCTTGACGCGTCCGCCACCATAGTAGTGGCGCACCCACTTGCAGGGACCGGGGCCGCTGGCTACCAAGCCGATCCCATCTCCAACCTTGAGACGCGGCGGCAACAACCGCCCTTTGCATGGCAATTCTCCCTCCCGGGGCAGGGGGGCGCAAGGCTGGAGTTTGTGGCTGCTGCGTGGCAGGTGGAGGTGGAGATCAACTTAGGGTGCGGGACCCCCCCTCCGCGTGTCATTCCCCCGGTGAGGACGAAAAGAAAGAAGCCTTTTCCGACATACTAGGTTGCCACAGTGGCCTACACAATGGCCCGTTCACACTGTACAGTTCGTTTGTGTTTGCAGCGACGTTGCGTACACGCATATTCGCAAAATTCGCGTGATTTTCGCGCATTTTTCACGCTAACACTTTGCCTATGCGCAGACATGTTCACCATGGCGTGGAACGGAGCGAGTTCTCGAAATTTTTTTGCTTTACCACGGAGGGCAGCCATTGCAGGCTAAAGCTCATGTCGCGCAACAGCAGCGGCCTAAGCCTCCTCCGCAACCGCTTTGGTGTGCACCTTGTGGTCGACAACCACACCATAGATGACAACCTCCGTCATGAGGGGTGGTATGTCACCAAGCGGTCCATGCGTGGCCCGTATTTGATGTTCTTTAGATTCTGCAAAAGGATTGCTATAAAACCTATCCTGTGAAACAAGCCTTTTCTGACCAAAACACTTGGTTCAAGCACCTATATTCGCACCATTTTTGCCTCCCGTTCAAATGTTCCCCTTCCGGGCGCTCGCAAAGGGGACAGTGGCAGTGGCAATCCTTCGCATCACTGCCTAAACGCATGTGGGAGTGGGCACCATGGGCTCGTTCAACACACTACCTCACTGCATGGTGCATTAGGAAGTGATGGTCACACAATGCACGACCTCATTGCGTGGGGCAATGGACATGGGGAGAATGCAGCACATTGCCTCGCTCAGTACGGCACTAGGTAGTGGGCATCTCGCAGTACAATACTCCGCAGCATGGGGTTGGTAGTGGGCACTGCAGCTCCTTTTGTACACTACCCCACTGCATGGGGCATTGGGAAGTGGGGAGCCTTCGGCACATTGCCCCACTCCACGGGGCAGCGCACGGTGGAGATCAATCGGTGTACTGCCTCACTGCACTGGGTCATGGGCAGCGGGTCTGTTGCAACAAGCTACCTCACTACATGATGTACCAGTGGTCCGGCTCAAGAAACACACGTCCTCACTCCATGGGGCAAGGGGCAGTGGGTATTGATTCATATATTGCCTTGGTGCTACCAGGGAGTAGGTAGTGGGGTGCCTGCGGTACGATGCTTCACTACATGGGACCGTGGGAAGTGGCGCTCATTCATGGCACTACCTACTTGTGTGGGACACCTCAATGTGGGGATTCTGAATTAAAGCAAACACCAAGTACTGCCGTGCAGCAGCGGATATCTTTCAGCACAGTGCATCTCGGCTGGGGAAAGCTGAGGCGGTGTAGTGAAGGAGATCCACTGCCCATTGCAATGAGGCTGTGTGTTAAAGAGGTCTCACTGCCCACCGCTCCGTTGTTGTGCGGTAGTGTGTTAAAAGAGATCTTCTACCTAGTTCTCCATCAGTGAAGCAGTGTGCTGTAGGAGATCCACAACCCGCTGCTCCTCAGTGGTGCGACAATGTATTGCGGGTGTCCCGCTGCCCCTTGCACCTCAACAGTGGCTAGAATGATTAAAGAAAAAGGGTTACGGCGACCCATGGACGCGGGGGGTTGGAGATATGACGGGTGCAACTTGGACCCTTGAAAGCGTTCTAGGGGTTCCACAATGTATTTTTTTTTGAGGAACTCATATTTGAATTGAAAGTCAACAACAACAAGAATTGTTCCACCGACGTTTGAGTGACGGTCTAGTGAGCGCCGCTAGCGCTCCCTAGAACGTCGCTAGAACGCTTCCCTTCGGGTGGTCCTTAAAGCGCCGCTAGCGCTCCCTAGAACGTCGCTAGAACGCTTGCCTTAGGGTGGTCCTTAACGGAAAAAAAATGTTCCGTCAAATAGTTTTCTCACAAAACCCCGTGGGCACACCGTGTGCCGGCGGCGGTTGGCCGTTGGTACTGGCCATTAGCGTCAGTTGTTGCTTGGGAATTGGTGGTTGATGGCAGTTGGGCGTGGTTCGCGGTTGGCGGTTGCTCGCACGTTGCAGTTGGCAGCAGTTGGCGGTTGGCGGTTCGTGGCGGTGGGCGTTTGGCGGTTGGTGGTCCCTTGGGGCAATCCCTAAGTGCGTTCCTCACAAAAAAAAAACCTCTTCCTCAAAGACCCCCCTAGCTTACGCCCCTAGAACGATTACAATGACTTCTCTGCCACTCCTCAAAGAGAAACTGCCCCAGCTACCATGGCCAGCCGTGGCTCATCGCATGGTCCCGATGCTGGACCCAACTCATACCCCCCCCCCACTTAGCCCGATTAGCTACCCCCAACGGCATAAGTCACATGAAGGATCAATTGGAGGGCCACACTGCCCCCCAACGCCATAAGTCACATGAAGGATCAATTGGAGGGCCACGCCAGGTCACTTGGCGGAGGGTTAGCCCGATTAGCCCAGTTAGCCCTCCGGCAGAATGTCACGAGTTGTGACACGCAGCTCACCCTGTTGTGTGGTGGGGGGTAGTAGTCGGGCACATCCTACCTCCCAGCAACCCCCATGTCATTGCCCGTGCCCCCCCCCCCCTGCCCCCCCCTTCCCCATCCCCCTTCTCGACCCCCTTCTCCCCTTTGCGACCTCCGATGTCACTCCCAGCCCCCTTGTCCTGGCCTTCGTTACCCCCACCCCCCTCGTCATCCCCTTTACCCTTGGTACACGCTAGAAGACCCAATCTCGTTCTAGCCTAGAACCCGCTAGAGCGGTTAGAACGAAATAAAGAGGGGGATACGCCCCCCCCGTGGGGGGGTCTAGCGGCGTTCTAGCGACGCTCAGTGGCGCTCGCTAGAACGTCGCTGGAACGCCGCTGGAAAGAAAATTTTTGGACCCCAAAATCAGGTGAAAACAATGAAATTGTGAAAAGAAAAGTATGGGCCGCCGAATACGGATAGGGGGGTCCAAGTTAGACACCTCAAATCCCCCCCAACGGTTCACTAGAACGCCGCTAGAACACTATATATGAATGCTCCGCCACTCCTCAAAGAGAATCTGCCCCGGATACAATGGCCAACCGTAGCCAATCACAGGGTCCCGATGCTGGACCCGACTCACAAAGCGCCGGGTTCCACCCCCCCCCCCACCCCCCCCCCCCTCCGGTTAGCCCGGTTAGCCCCCGCACCGCACCCATAGGTCACTTGGAAGGTCACTTGGCGGGCCGGCGCCGGGTCACTTGGTGGTGGGTTAGCCCGGTTAGCCCCCTGCCCCCCCAGGCCCCCATTCTCAAGTCGCGACACGCAGTTTACCCCTCCTGCGTGGTGGGGGGTTGCCGGGGCTCACCCTTGCTCCCGGCACCCGCCTTCTCACCCCCCGTGTCCCCTTCCTTCTCGGCCCCCGTGTCACCCCCCGCCTCACCCCCCTTGCCACCCTCCCCCTTGTCACCCTTGTCACCCTCGTCCCCCTCGTCATCATCGTCGTCCCCGTTGTCCCCCTCCCCCAAGGCCTCCCGGAGGTAGGCCTCCGCCTCCTCCCGGGTGCGGAAGAGGAGCTCCCCCGCCACCCGGAAGGTGCCCCCCTCTTGCTCCCGCTTCCTCTTCTTCCCCTTCTTCCCCTTCTTCCCCCCCTCCCCATTGAACCCCTGCGACACCACCCACCACTACCCCGGGTCCAACTCCTCATCCCAATCCCCCGACACCGTCACTTGGCTGACGGTCCCCCCGTTGCCCCCCTCCTACCAAGGGACATACCGGGTGTCCCCTACACCCGGCACATTCCCATAGGGGTCCCGGCCCCTATCTTGCAGGGGGGGGGGGCTTGGGGTTTTAGGGGGGGGGTTGGCCTTGCCCTTGCCCTTGCCCTTGGGCTTGGCCTTGGCCTTGCTCTGCTGGGCTTGGGGGGGGGGTCTTCCTCGTTACTCTCGAAGCGGGATTTTTTCTTGGGGGCCTTGGGGGGGGGGGGGTGTCCTCCCCCCGCTGCTGGTGCTACTGCTGCTGTTGCTGCTCTTGCTGCTGGTGGTCTCCCCCGCCAGGTCCTGCAACCTCACCCAACCCTTGCGCTGCGGGTCCATGCCCCCTGCACTCCTGCCCGCTTCCCACCTACCCAAAACATCCAGCACCGAGAGGGCCAAATTCGGGTCCGTCCCCATCAACCGCCCCAATACGGTGACGCCCAGGAGGGGTGTCCGGCCTCCGCCATCGCGCCAGTGCACGCGCACCCCGTGGGGGTCGGCTCCACACGTCTGCACGCTGGCAATCTGAGAACAGAAACATAATGCGGGTGCGTTCTAGCGGCGTTCTAGGGAACTGTTCTAGCGCCGTTCTAGCGGCGGCGGCACGGCGGTGGCTACATCAACGCTAGAACGGTTCGCTAGATAAACGCTGGAACGCAATCAGCATACCATGCCTTGGCGGTCCAGGGCGGGGGAGAGGGCCCCTAGGGCCTTGGCGAAGGCGTCCCGGGGGTTGGGGGTGCGGCTGCAGGTGGCCCCCAGTTGCGGGGGTTGCGGCGGGCTTGGGCTTGGACTTTGGCCGGGAGGCGATGCCGTGCACCAACCCGGCATATGCCCCCCGGTTCGCCGCCTCGGGGTTGAAATCCCCCATGTCCATCAGCGCCGACCAGGTCGGCGTCCAGGTCCAAGCCCTCGCCGCATACTCCATCCCCCCCAAAGCCCAGCCCCTGCCAGCAGTTGGCGACGAATCGCCAGTGGTTGCCCCCCCGCTTTTTCCTCTCGGGGGTGAAGAGGTTGGTTTGCGCCAACTCATACATCTTCACCCCCATTTCCGGGGGGGGGGGGCGCCCCCCCCCCCCTTTCTTCCCCGCCAAATCCTGTTGCCACCCCCAGCCGCAGGGCCTTGTCCAGGTGGACCAACCCCCCCTCGTCAACCCATACCCACCGCCCCCCCCCCCCCCCCGCAACAGCCGGTGGTGCACCCGCTGCAACAAAAACCGGAGAGTCCAAACCGGACTCTCCGGGGCGACGAGGAGGGGGGTGTCCAGGGTTGGGGGGTGGGGGCCAGCCAGGACAGACGGGTCCCATGGCAGGTCCTGGATGGCCCCCGCATCCCTCGACCCCATCATGGCCTTGAGCCACTGGCTCCCCCCCCCCCCCCCGCCGGCGTCTCCACCACCACCTTCGCCTCCACCTCCTCCTTCACCGTCTCCTCCACCATCTCCTCCGGCTCCACGTCCACCTCCACCACCTCCTCCACCTCCTCCTCCTTCAACCTATCCACCGCCGCCGCCAACACCACCTCCATCCTTCGCACGCTGTGATCCAGCGCCTCGATCCCCTTCTCCTTCTCCACCACCTTGGCCTTCGCCTTGCGGAGATTGTCCTCCACCATGCGAATCCGCTCCTCATCCCCAATCCCCCGCACCTCCGCCAGCTTCGTCTCCCATTGGGAGACCTTGCTCTCCAACCTAGCCTTTCCCGACTTCTGAGCTGCGAGGGAAGCCGAGAGCCTTCGCAGCTCCCCCCGCATTTCCTCCACCTCCGTGTCCTCCGGGGCGGCTTTGGCCGACTTCCTGGCGGCCAATGGGTGAGAGGGTGGCGATGGTGGATATGGGGCTTGGGGTTGGGGCTGGGGCTTGGCCTTGGGCTTGGCGAGGGGGGGTGGCTTGGCCGCGGCCTTGGGCTTGGCCTCGGCCTGCTCGGCCTGCTCCTGCGCCTGCGCCGCCATCACCTGCGCATTCAGCTCCTGGGTCTGCTGATTCTACAGAAAACACAAGAGCGTTCTAGCGGCGTTCTAGCGACGTTCTAGCGACCGATTGTGCTGCCTAGATCAACGCTAGAACGCTTCCCAAAATTAGCGCTAAAACGCACAACAAGACAAGAGACCTGGCGGATCAGCTCGTCCATCAACTTCTTCGATGCCATGTTGTTGGTCAATATTTTGACTGAGGGAAGCCTACATGTGGCCCTGGCCCCTCCTTACCTCCATGGCATCCCGGCCCGAGCATGGCACTTGCGACCGCGACACCCCGTGCACAACCCACGGCACGTCAAAGTATGCAAACAGCCATGTCATGCACCGTGCTTGTACATTGGCCTCCCTGTGGATGGCCGACCACTGACGACCCGACACCTCGTCCACCCCCTCCAGCCGACAGCCCCCCCCCTCCCGGTTGCTGTGCTCGTTGTGACCATGTTTCAGAAAGCGGTTGATGCTTTCCGAAATGTCACCGGAGAACATAGCCAACCCAAATGGCTTAATGTTCTGCAACATGGTATCTACAACATGCTCAAGGCTCGGTAGATACCATGATGCTGTTCCGACAGTACAGTGTCGCCGGAACTCACGGGCCACGGCAGCACAGTTCAATGGGTTAGGGCCCTGATATGTACAATAGAGGGCCTGCAGCAGGTCCCACATGTTCGCGATGGCCTTGTACTTGGCCGTGCTCGGCCTAATGCTGGGGCACCTAGCAATATCCGGCCATGCGTCAAAAAAATTGGCCGTCACTTCCCCGTCCGGGGAGGCTGACCAATAAACGGTCCAACCCGCACGCCTCTCCGAGGAGAGAACTTGCCGGTCTTGAGGGAGCGCAGGGGTGACGGACCTAGCCTCCCGGTCAACAAACTCCCCCAACAAGCGGCCCAGGCACGTGGCGATTTCCAAATCCGCTGTGTACTGCAGCCAGCGGCTTGCAAGGAAGGGATCCCAAGGAGGAAGGCCGTGTAGTCGGCCTCATCACCCTCCATGGTCCGCCGGATAGCACTACCCTACCAAGTCTTCTTTTGGGAATTCGATATCCCCTCATTGAACATGGAGCCCACTTGGGGGCATGTGGACACCCCGATCACCCTTCGTGTCCACGGTTGATGCCCCCCGAGGGTCACCTTTGCCTCCTCCTTGGAGGCCCCCCATTGGACGAGCCCCGTGTCCATGATGTCTTGAATCACCTAAACAGGAGACATGGGGGGTGATTAATTTCGTTCTCATCTATTGTAATCTAGCTTCTAGCGAGCGGTGTTCGAGGCTAATTAGATCAAAACTAGAAGGAGTGAAAGGCACTAGGTGAGAGGCCTACCTTCCAATTGCTCTTCCACAACGTCCCAAGGGTGTCCATGGCCTTGTCATCGCAATTGGCCATGCTCAACACCCAAAGGCCCGCTGGGGAGCGGGCCAAGCGGTCGAAGTTGGCCAAGGACATGGTGAGTTGGGTCCAGTTGCCCCCGGCCACGGGGTGGGCATTTGCCCGGACGATGAACGTCAATGGGAAGTTGCAGTTGATTGACCGCACCAAGCCCGGCCGGGAGACGATGTATGTGAGCCATGAGGCGAAGGGCCATGAGACCCCGGTGGCCTTGGGCAACACCGTGGCAACAGGCTCATCCAAGTGCACGGGGGCGACCAACTCCTTCCAACGGGCTTGGAAATCCCGCTCGGTACAACAGGACGGGAGTAGGGGCCACCGGGGACGGCACGGTGAAACTCCAACTTACGGAGTGTGTAGAGCTCCGAGAGGGTCCTCCACGAGAACTTGGGGGCCCTCATGTTGAGCAGTAGTTCACACATGCCGGTGGGGGGGGAGAAGGGAGGCGGCATATGCCTCAACGGCGGCCTTGCATGCCTCACCCGTGGTATGGGTAGAAGTGGCGGAGTTCACATATTGGACGGCGGTGTTGAATTACCGCCGTGCTCAGGGGCATGATAGCGCCCACGTGGCCAAGTAATCGCCCAGCCGCTCATCCTTGAGGTTTGAAGACCCACTCAAGTCCCGTAGTGCCTTAGACAAGAGGGAAGTATCCTTCCCGGTTGAGGAGGGAGCAAGGGGGGAAGTGGCGGGGCGTTTCATTGCAAAGAAATGTGTAACATCTAAGCGCGAGAGAAGGAAACATGGAACAATGAACTACGGACAATAGCAAGCATGCACGGGGGAACAATGAAATTGGGATATGTGGGTAGACATTATGGTGTTCTAGTATTGATCTAATCTAGGCTAGAACATCTAGGATAGAGTGTTCTAGGCTAGATCAAGATTGGGTCTTCTAGCGTGTACCAAGGGAATGCCCCATCGCCTCACGGAGGTACGTCTCTGCCTCCTCCCGGATGGCAAAGAGGAGGGAGGAGGGCACCCTGAAGGTGCCCCCCTCCTTCTCTATCTTGCTCTTCTTCCCCTGCTTCCCCTTTTCCCCACACTCCCCGTTGGACCCCTGGGACACCATCCACCACTCATCGGGGCAGAGGTCCTCATCCCAGGCCCCTAGCATTGTCACTTGGTTGACGGTCCCCCCATTGCCCCCCTCTTCCCAAGGGACGTACCAAGTGTACCCCACACCCGGCGTGTTCCCGTAGGAGTCCCGGCCCCTACTCACGAGCAGGGCGGGTTGGGGTCGGGGGGCTGGCTTGGCCTTGGGTTTGGTTGGCGGATGGGGTTTGGCAGCGTTCTTGGGTTGGCACGGGTGGTCCTCTTGCCCATCGCTCTCCCATTTTTTCAATTGGCCTTCTTCTTTGGGGCTCCCGGGGGGCAGGAGCTTGGGCTTGGCCATGCGGTGGGGGGGGGGGGGTTCCCACCACCATTGATGCTGGTGCCGTTGCTGCTACTGCTGCTGCGGCCCCACTCTTCCCACGCTGTCACCCACCCTTCACGTTGCACGTCCAGCCTCACCGAATGCCTGTTCGCCTTCAAGCGACCCACCCTCGCAACATTGAGAGCGCGCAGTTGGAGGTCATGCGCCCAAGGGTAGCCATACCCACCAGGTGGGTGCAGGCCCCGCCATCCTGCCACAACACTTGGAACCTGCGCAACTCCCCGGCTCAAGTCAGGAGGCTCACCAGCCGAGAAAGAACCACGGAAAGCGTTCTAGCGACAATCTAGCAAACTGTTCTAGCGACGTTCTAGCGAACTGCTATTAGCGGCAGCGGCGATTTGGCTAGATCAACGCTAGAATGCCGGGCTACAACAACACTAGAAGAGGAAACATAACGTCGCTTGCATGTCGAGGGTCAGATGGATTGCCCCCATGGCCTTCGGGAAGGCGTGCCGGGCGTTTTGGGGGTGCATCTGTTGCTGGGCGGCGGTGGCGGCCTAGGGCTTCGATGCGAAGGGGGCTTGGGGCGGAAGGCGATGCCGTGGAAGAACCCCCCTAAGGCCCCACGGTTTGCCGCCGCCAGGTCCAACACCCCAACCCCCATCACCGCCGACCACGTGGGCATCCATACCTACGTCTGCCCCTCTGCCTCCATCTTCCCTAGCCCCAACACCACACGGCAGTGGCACAGGAAGCGGAAGTGCGGGGTACCGGCCTTTTTCACCTCGGAGGTGACGACGTTGTATTCTTGGAGCTCTCCGTCGCAGCCGCTCCGGTCAGCAGTGACCGTCTTTCACGCGACGGCGCTTCCCCAAGCGGCGGCGCTCCTGCAACGCTCTTTTTCGGTATAGCACACATAAAAACTACCGCTTGATGCTGAGTGTGAAGCGAGCTTAGCAGAGCGGGCTTCACGGCTTGCGAATTTGCAACTTGCGGAAAATAAAGTACGCATTGTGCATCATCTTCACGCTTGTGCGGCCAACAAGTTTGCTAAAGTGTAATAAGATCTCCCAAAGTGGAACTTATGTTCGTCTCCAAAATCATCCGTTTTGATAAACTCAAACTTTCTTTGCCGCAAGTTCTTGGCACAGCGCAAGCAACAGACCATGATGAATTAATGAAATCGCTGCATAGTCTTTGATAACCAACGATACTAGCTGGTTTAGCAAATACAATGTTCATTACCCAAAACAATGCAATGCAATAATATTGAATAAGACAATCCGTATTTTTAATACACGGAACTGAAGTAACCACAGTGTATTTTATTTCATTCCATACTACTGTACGTGACTCTGCCAATCTGCGCAACACTGTGTTAACGAGTGCTACCTGGAATGTGCAGTAGCCAATCTCAGGGTTGCTGTGCCTGAAAATGCCCTATCTCATTACAACCCTTGCGTGGATGCGTATGGTTGTACAATGATATTTTGAGTACTTGGGCCGGCTTGTAAAAGAGAAGAGAGGGTTGGATTGTGTGCTTCATGCGACAGGCTCACTGCTGCATCTTTGCTTGACTTGAATGCTGTAGGAATTGTTCGTCGGCGGAATTGCTTCGTGCGCCTAGGTTTCTTTTCACCCTCATTTGCTGAAGTGCTCCGGCAGTGCTAAGAGCTTCGAGCTAAGAGCTACAAGAATGCCGGAGTCATTTGCAAGAGCGCGCCCATGCGCGAGGAGAAATATATTTACCCCGGAGGCCGACGAACGCCCCTGCTAGCGTTTGTAGGGCTGTCACACTACCATTCACCCTCCACCCCCCGAACCCGCAGTGGCTTGTCCGCATGCACCCCACTTGCATGTAGCCAAACCCCTTCCCCAAAGATCTTGTGGTACATCCTATGCAAAATATAACCCAGAGAGTCCAACTAGGGCTCTCTGGTGCGAGGAGGGGGGGGGATCCAGCCCACGCCCTAGAGGACCGGGAGGGGGGGAAAGGCAAGTCCTCGTTGGCCCTTCCGTCCCGGTGCTCCAAAAATTGTGCCACCCAGTCCGATACCGCGGACTTGCCCCCCCCCCCCCCCCCGCTCCGCCCTCATGCTTCTCCCCGCCCTCCTTCGTCTCCTCCGGCTCCTACTCCACCCCCTCGTCCTTCACCCCCTCCTTCTTCTCCTCCGTCCTCCCCACCTTCCTCCGCAAAGCCCGCAGCCACCCCTCCAACCCCCCCACGCTCCTCTCCAAGTCCGCCACTACTTTGTTCTTGTCCTCGAGCTTCTTCTTGGCCTTCTCAACGTAGGATTTTGCCAACTGAACCCTCTTTGTCTCCCCTTGTCCCTTCAGGTCTTCGACCTTCTCCTCCCACTCCCTCACCTTCCTTGCAACCTTAGCCAACGTCCCCTTCTGGGGCCCCAAATTCCCGGAGAGCTGACCGAGGTCAAACTTGAAGTATGCGGACTCGGACCGCTCTTCCCGGGACACCCCGCCCCCTTCTCCTCTACCGCCTCCTCCAGCCCAATCTCCACCACATCTTCCACCTCCTCCACCTTGAGCGCCCCCCCGGGACTTGAAGGCGACGCAGGGAAGAGGGGGTTGCAACGGACGATGGGAATCCGGGGCTTGGGGTAGCGAGTCGCCCGGGGCAGTGTCGTGGGGTGGTGGGACCTGGCGCTGCTACCCCTAGGGCTGGGGCTGGGGTTGTCGCAGTGGGGGCTAGGCCGCGGCCAGCACATCGGCTGTTTGTAATTGTTGCACACATGGAGTTCGTTCTAGCGGCGTTCTAGCGAACTTTTGGCGAGTGGGGTGTCCCCCAAGGTACACACAAAAAGACCCAATCTCCTGCTAGACTAACACGGCATTGTGGCGGCATTCTAGGCTAAATTAGATCAATCCAAGAACGATACAATTTGGACCAAGAAGTGCCATTTTGTTTGTTACCCTGTCGTGCATGCTTGCTATTGCCTGTGGTGCATTGTTCCGTGTCCCCATCTCTCACGCTTAGACTCTTAACATTTCATTCTAATGAAAAGCCCCTCCACTACCCCTCTTGCACCATCCTCAACAGGGGAGGACCCCTCCCTATTGTCTAGCACTACGGGACTTGACTGGGGCTACCTACCCCAAGGATGACTTGGTGGGCCACTGCTTGGCCATGTGGGCACTCTCATGGCCCTTGGCACGGCGGTAATTCAATAAGGCCGTCCAATACATCAACACCGACTCCTCCCCCCACAGTACGGTTGAGGCATCCAAGGCGGCCGTTGAGGCATATGCCGCCTCCTTACTCACTTGGACCTAGCGCTCAACTTGCGTGCCCCCAAATTCTTCGTGGAGGACTCTTTCGGAGCGCTACGCGCTCTACAAAGTGGAGTACCAACACACCCTCCCCGGTGGCCCCTATGTTGGGCCCTTTTGGTACCGAGCCGGGCTTCCAAGCCTTTGGAAGGAGTTGTTCGGCCCGGCAGAATTGGATGACCCCGTTACCACCGTCTTGCCCCCACACCAACAGGATCTCACGGACCTTCGCCTCAAGGGTGAAGTACATCCTCTGCCGGCCGGGTTTGGTGAGGCCAATGCATTGACGCACATCGTTTGGGGGGATGCCTACGGCGCCGCCAGGGGTATTTGGACCGAACTCATCAATTCCTTGGGTAATTTTGACCAATTGGCATGCTCCCCCGCGTGCCTGTGGGTGCCCTTGCCATGGACACCCTTGCGACTTTGTGGAAGAGCTATTGGGAGGGCTTCCTCTCACCTAGTGGTCATCACCGGTTCTAGTTTTGATCTAGTTCGCCTCAAACACCATTCGTTGAAAGACTAGAACGCGTATAGACTAGAATGAAACTAACCACCACCATTGTCTCTTGTTTAGGTGATTGGAGGGATGATCAACACCGGGATCGTCCAATGGGGGTTAGCCAAGGAGGAGGCCAAGGTGATCCCTGGGGGGGAACCAACCATGGACAACGAGGGTGTTTGGGGTGTCCACATACCCTCAAGTGGGCTCCATGTGCAATGAAGGGACGTCGAACGCGCAAAAGAAGGGTTGGGAGGGGGGGGGGGCTATGTCACACACTAGGGAGGGCAATGACGCTCATTATATGGGCTTCCTCCTTGGGACGCCTTCCTTGTAAGCTGCCCGTTGCACTATGCAACAAATTTTGCTTTGTCCCGTGCCTCCATTGTCTTGTGCAATTTGCACTTGACAACGGCCATGGGCCGCTTGCCAGGGGTGTGTGTTGACCGGGAGGTTGGGGAGGTTGCCCCTTCGGTCCGTCATGAGCTGCGTATTCTCCTTTCGGAAAGGAAGGACTAAAGGAGATCCACTGCCCCTACTCCCCTGGTTGGAAGCAATGTGAAAAAAAACGGTCTCCGACCCGGTGCTCCCCCGTAGTGTGGCATTGTATGGAAGGTGCCCCACTTCCTAGGGCTCCTTAGCACTGCATCGGTGTATCGAAGAATATCCACCACCCAGTGCTCACCAGTGAGGCAGTGCAGTGAAGTGGACTCACCGCACACTGCTCCCTACCCTTGGTACACGCTACAAGACCCAATCTCGTTCTAGCCTAGAACGCTCTAGCTAGAACGTTCTAGCCTAGATTAGATCAATACTAGAACAATATAATGTCTACCAACATATCCCAATTTCTTCATTGTCCATGCGTGCGTGCGTGCATGCTTGCTTGGTATTGTCCGTAGTGCATTGTTCCATGCTTCCTTCTTTCCCGCCTAGATATTGCACATTTCGTTGCAATGAAACGCCCCGCCACTACCCCCCTTGCTCCCTCCTCACCCGGTAAGGATACTTCCCTCTTGTCTAAGGCACTACGGGAGTTGAGTGGGGCCTCAAACCTCAAGGATGAGCGGGTGGGCGATTACTTGGCCACGTGGGCGCTATCATGCCCCCTAGCACGGCGACAATTCAACAACGCCGTGCAACATGTGAACTCCTCCACTTCTACCCAAACCACGGGTGAGGCATGCAAGGCCGCCGTTGAGGCATATGCCGCCTCCCTACTTCCCCCCACCGCCATGTGTGAACTAGTGCTCAACATGAGGGCCCCCAAGTCCTCGTGGAGGACCCTCTTGGAGCTCTACACGCTCCGTAAGTTGGAGTATCACCGCACCGTCCCTAGTGGCCCCTAGTCCCGTCCAATTTGTACCGAGCGGGCTTTCCAAGCCCGTTGGAAGGAGTTGGTCGCCCCGGTGCAATTGGATAACCCCGTTGCCACGGTGTTACGCAAGGCCACCGGGATCTCATGGCTCTTCGCCTCATGGGTCACATACATCCTCTCCCGGCTGGGCATGGTGCGGTCAATCAACCGCACCTTCCCGTTGACGTTCAATCCAGGGAGATGCCTACCCCGTGGCCAGGGGCAATTGGACCCAACTCACCATCTCCTTGGCCAACTTCGAGCGCTTGGCCCGCTCCCCAGCGGGCCTTTGGGTGTTGAGCATGGCCAATTGCGATGACAAGGCCATGGAGACCCTTGGGACGTTGTGGAAGAGCAAATGGGAGGTATTCCTCTCACCTAGTGCCTTTCAGTCGTTCTAGTTTTGATGTAGTCGGCCTCAAACACTGCTCGCTAGACGCTAGATTGGACTAGACTAGAACGAAATCAACCACCCCCCACGTCTCGTGTTTAGGTGATTCAAGATATCATCGACACGGGTCTGGTCCAATGGGGAGGCAAATGTGATCCTCGGTGGGGGTCAACCGTGGACGCGATGGGTGATCGGGGTGTCCACATGCCCCCAAGTGGGCTCCATGTTCAATGAGGGCATATGGAATGCCCCAACGAAGACTTGGGAGGGTAGTGCTAACCCCCGGACCATGGAGGGTGATGAGGCCAACTACACGGCCTTCCTCCTTGGGATGCCGTCCTTGCAAGCCGCCGGCTGCAATAGGCAGCCCATTTTGAAATTGCCACGTGCCTGGGTCGTCTTGTGCATTTTGCACTTGACAATGGCCATGGGCCGCTTGTTGGGGGAGTTTGTCGATCGGGGGGCTAGGTTGGTCACCCCTGCGCTCCGTCGAGACCTGCAAGTTCTCCTGTCGGAGAGGCGTGCAAGTAGGAGCGTTTATGGGTCAGCATCCCCGGATGGGGAGGAGACGGCCGATTTTTTTGACGCATGGCCGGATATTGCTAAGTGCCTCGGCATTAGGCGGCGACCCCCGCGGGGTGCGCGTGGAGTGGCGCAATGGTGGAGGGCGGACGCGCCTCGTGGGGGTCACCAAGTTGAGCCGGATGTTGGGGACGAACCCCAATTTGGCCCTCTTGGTGCTGGAGGGTTTGGGTAGGTGGGAATCGGGTAGGAGTGCGGAGGGCATGGACCCGCAGCGCAAGGGTTGGGCCAGGTTGCGGGACCGGGGGGGGGATGACAGCAACAGCAGCAGCAGCAGCAGCAGCAGCGGGGGGAAGACACCCCCCACCAAGGCCCCCAAAACCCCCCCAAGGCCCCCAAGAAAAAGCCCCGCCCCCGCCACTTCGAGAGTAGCGACGAAGAAGAGGCGCCCCCCCCACAAGCCCAAGCCCAAGGCCAAGCCGCAGGCCAAGGGCAAGGGCAAAGCCACCCCCCCCCCCCCAAACCCCAGGCCCCCCCTATGCAAGATAGGGGCCGGGACCCCAATGGGAATGTGCCGGCTGTGGGGGACACCCGGTATGTCCCTTGGGCGGAGGGGGGCAATGGGGGGACCATCAGCCAAGTGACGGTGTTGGGGGATTGGGATGAGGAGTTGGACCCGGGGGAGTGGTGGGTGGTGTCGCAGGGGTCCAATGGGGAGGGGGAGGGGGGGGAGATGGGGAAGAAGGGGAAGAAGAGGAAGCGGGAGAAAGAGGGGGGCACCCTCCGGGTGCCGGGAGAGCTTCTCTTCCGCACCCGGGAGGAAGCGGAGGCCCACCTCCGGGAGGCCTTGGGGGCCGGGGACGACGGGGACGACAGGGATGACGGGGATGACGAGGGGGACGAGGGTGGTGACAAGGGGGAGGGGGGGGACAAGGGGGGTGAGGCGGGGGGTGACAAGGGGGGTGGGAAGGAAGGGGACACGGGGGGTGGGGGTGGGAAGGGGGGTGCCAGGAGCAAGGATGAGCCCCGGCAACCCCCCACTACGCAGGAGGGGTAACCTGCGTGTCGCGACTCGCGAATGGGGGCCTCGGGGGGCAGGGGGGCTAATCGGGCTAACCGGGCTAATCGGGCTAACCCACCACCAAGTCACCCGGCGCCGGCCTGCCAAGTGACCTTCCAAGTGACCTATGGGGTGCGGTGGGAGGCTAACCGGGCTAACCGGGGGGTGGGGGGGGGGAACCCGGCGCTCCGTGAGTCAGGTCCAGCATCGGGACCCTGTGATTGGCCACGGCTGGCCATGGTAGCCGGGGCAGCTTCTCTTTGAGGAGTGGCGGAGCATTCATATATATCGTTCTAGCGGCGTTCTAGCGGCGTTCTAGCGACGTTCTAGAACGCTCGCTAGAACGTCGCTAGAACGCCGCTAGAACGAAAATTTTTTGGACTCCAAAATCAGGTGAAAATAGTGAAATTGTGGAAAAAAAAGTATGGGCCCCCGAGTATGGATAGGGGGGTCCAGGTTAGACACCTCATCCCCCCCCCTCCGGGGGGGGGGGGGTATCCCCCTCCTTTTTTCGTTCTAGCCGCTCTAGCCGGTTCTAGGCTAGAACGAGATTGGGCATTCTAGCGTGTACCAAGGGTAGTAGTGCGACATTGTACTAAAGGGTGCGGTGCGCACTACTCGCTAATATGGAGATGGAGTGCTTAACAATATCCACTACCCCCTACCCCGAGCAGTGTGGCAGTGTGTTGTGGGAGTCCCACTACCCGTTCCTCCTTGTAGTGATCCACTGATTGCACGAGATGTATTGTGCATTGCTCCCAAGCAAAGGGGCTATGCATTGCAGTACAAATATTGCCCGTTGCCCTTCTGTAGTGTGGCGCTATAATGAACATGTCTTCCTACCCACGGCTCCCTTGCGATGAGACAGCGTACTGGAGCAGGCACACTGCTCCCTAGTAGTGCGACATTGTACTAAAGGGTCCGGTGCGCACTACTCGCTAATATGGAGATGGACTGCTTAACAATATCCACTACCCCCTACCCCGAGCAGTGTGGCGGTGTGTTGTAGGAGTCCCACTACCCGTTCCTCCTTGTAGTAATCCACTGATTGCACGAGATGTATTGTGCATTGCTCACAAGCAAAGGGGCAATGTATTGCGGTACAAAAATTGCCCGTTGGCCTTCTATAGTGTGGCGCTATAATGAACATGTCTTCCTGCCCACGGCTCCCTTGCGATGAGACATCCCAGCGTACTGGAGCAGGCACACTGCTCCCTAGTAGTGCGACATTGTACTAAAGGGTCCGGTGCGCACTACTCGATAATATGGAGATGGAGTGCTTAACAATATCCACTACCCCCTACCCCGAGCAGTGTGGCGGTGTGTTGTAGGAGTCCCACTACCCGTTCCTCCTTGTAGTGATCCACTGATTGCACGAGATATATTGTGCGTTGCTCCCAAGCAAAGGGGCAATGCATTGCGGTACAAATATTGCCCGTTGCCCTTCTATAGTGAGGCGCTATAATGAACATGTCTTCCTGCCCACGGCTCCCTTGCGAGGAGACATCGTACTGGAGCAGGTATACCGCACTCTGCTCCCCAACAATGAGGCACCGCACCGAGAGAGATCTATTGTCCGTTGCTCTCAAGCGGTGAGGCACTATACTTATGAATTTGCACCAACCACTGGTGCCAGGCCGTGTGGAAGTGCATTGCACGAAAGCCAAAGCCCAATGGTCCCATCACTATTGCGATGTATTGGAGGACTTCCACTGCCCACGGCATTTAGAGGTGAGGCTGTGTATTGAAGGAGAATGGCTACCCGCGGCTCCCCAAAAGTGAGGTAGTGTACCAAAAGGAACCTTTTTCGCACTGCTCCTCGACACAGTGGCAATGTAATGAACAAAAGTTGCTGCCCACTACTCTGGAACACCCCCTTGCTCAGTGCCTCACTTCTTGTGGGCAGTGGGTAGTGGAACTGCATTGGTCCACTGGTCCAGGTGGCAACAGAACTCCTTGGGTGCATTGCCTCAGTGCCCATGGGCAAGGGGCATTGGAACGCCTTCGGTACTGCGTAATTGCGCCAAGGGATTGGGCAATGGTGAGTGCAGCGGGCAATGGAAATCCTTCGGCACATTGCCGTAGCGCCCGGAGGTGGGGGGTAGTGGAAGTCCTTCTGCGCATGCCTCACTGCCGGTGGGCAGTGGGCGGTGGAAGTGCTTTTGTGCAATGCCCCACTGCCTGTGCGCAGATGGTAGTGGAGCTCCTTTTGTTAACAGCTTCAGTGCTTGTGGGTAGTGGGCAGTGGAACCCCCCTGGCAAACTTCTGCATTGCTCAATGCAGTGGACCTCCTTCAACACGCGACTTTGCCCGTGAGAGATGGGCATTAGGACTCCTCCAATGCATGGGCACACGGTTGGGGAGCAAAGGACAATGTATCTTCTTCAATACATCGTCTCATTGCTGGGGAGCAATACGCTTCGTCGCTGCTACGAAGGAAGGGGCCGTTGATCTTCTTGAGTACACCGCTTCACTGCTAGGGAGTAGTGGGCGCTGGATCCTCTTCAAAACACTTCCTGATGCTGGGCAGCTTGCCCATAATCAGTGAGGTACTAAACACAAGGATTCCCATTGCCCAGCGGCGGGGCGGTGTGGTCGTGCACCTAGTAGTGCCCACCGCCCATAGGAAGTCCGGGAGTGTAGCAAAGGAGTTCCACAGCCCGGTGCCCACATGCACTGAGGCATTGCACACAAGGAGTTCCACTATCAACTACGCACAAGCAGTGAGTGCATAGAAGGAGTTCCACTGCACACCGCTCCCAAGCGGTGCGGCACTGTGCCGGAGAAGCTCCACTGCCCTATGTCCCCGGGTAGTGAGGCACTGAAGATTATGAATTCTAATGCCCATGGCCCGTAGGGACTTAGGCAGTGCACAAAGGGAGTACCAGCGCCCACTGCCCTAGGGCACTTAGGTGCACAAATTACCAAAGGCTCGTGCAACCGGGGCAATTGGGATGTGGGGAAGCACGGGGAGAAGGAGGGGTCGACAACAATTTCAGGAAATACCAGGGGCCCTCCCCTATGCCTGATGGCCATGAATCAACATGGCACTTTTTAGTCCCCGCAGCGGGGGGTCTCGCTTGAGACCTTTGGGCGGAGAGTGCGCTCAACCCATGCCCTGAGAGACCGCACGTGTGAAGGTTCACGGCCATGGACATCCCTACGACCCGCGGCCCTGCCGTATCACAAGAATGGAAAGGTGCACTTGTGTGGCTGTTGACCCCCCTCCCCCGAACTTGCATGTTCATGGGCTTGGCCTCGGGTGGTGGCGAGACCTTGCTCCTGGTCCGTCCTGGGCGACAGCATGCCTTGAATGCGGGCGCAACGGTGCTGTCTTGTTGTCCCAAACGGCTGCCCCTTAGCATGATGGGGCTGGTGCGGTGCTCGTTGCGTGAATCTGGGCTGCAGCACCATTGCGGAGGGGGGACTTCTCATGATCTTGCGGTAACGACTTCCTCCCTGACACCGTCGTCTTGATTGTAGCCACCACGTAGTGGGCGACCTAGTTGTCGTCTTCGCAGGCTGTCGGCTGCGCGTCGCTGCCCTTTATTGCAGCCAAGCCCCAAACACAGGCCTATTCATGGGCTTCGCCTCGGTTGTGCTGATGCCTTAACATGCTGAGGCTGTTACGGTGCTCATCGAGTGGATCCGGGCTGCAGCTGCATTTCGGCGGTGGACCTCTTCAGTATCCCGCAGTAATACATGCCTCCCAGCCACCGCGTAGCGGCTGCCGTTGGCGTGGCCAAACTAACTGTGTAACTAGCGTGGTAGTAGTGTGGGGACGCGGACTTCTTCATCGACCTTAACGTGCGCCGCATCGTGGGTGCGTCTAAATAAATGCATGCTGTGGGTAGCACTGGCCGGACCTCTTCGCTATACCACTCCCTCCGCGTGCTGCTTGCTTGCCCTCCCTTTGCGGCCACCTGCCTTGACCCCGTGGCAGGCACGCGCTCATGTGGCCCCCCGGTGGGAGCCAGAAAGTCCAGCCCAACAACCTACAGCCAGCACATTGCAGCCCTCCACCCACCGCCCCATTCTACGCTGTCCTAGCCGGCCGCTTACAAGATGTTGACGTCTAGACGCCACGGACTCACTTCCCATTCTGTTCATTTAGCTACCATGAGTTATGTCTGCTACTCTTGATGTTCATGGCGGGCAAGTTTCAAAGATGATTGGACTTTGTTGCTGACAGCCCTCTTAGTGACGAATCTATATGCAACCTCTCGTTCCAGAGTTCGTGGACCGAGTGGGCGGCCTTGTTGCGCTTCCCCGTTTTGCAATGGCTGGCACTCAGGGCTAGGGCTGCCAAGGGGGAATCCTTGCACTACGCGCACACTGCGCGCTACTTTTAGACTATGTTCCCCCCGATTAGCCCCCAGGCACACCCCTTGGACATGCACTTAGAATTAGGTGACCCAAACGGCCCCGGCTCAAGACAGTTGCAAAATAGGTTCACATAACACAGATCGTGCAAAACTAGAAAAGCCATGAACAGCCCGATGGGGGCCACACTCAACAACACACAAACGTTCTTTTGTTGCATTGCCAACTAGATACAAATTGAGAACACGCAACTTGTGTGCACAACATGACACCGTTGCACAATCAAAGAAACGTCACATTGCCAAATGTGTGTGTGTGTCAATGCAATCCATACAAACTAGCAACTCACACTTCATACACATGGACATCTTTTCAGGGCCACACTTGGGGCAACAAGGGGCACATACATCCCAATCATCACCCAGAACATCCTCATGAGCGTTGTCCTCCTGTGCAGGTGCAGCCTACACATGTGCTGATACGTTTTCCCATGGACCATATGGAGGGTACTCTACTTGTCTTGGAATCAAAAATTGTTGCAAATGCAAGAGTATACGCACGTACTCATGCAACTCGGTTCCGGATCCCCTCCATATGTTCCTTACGACGCCCCAATGCCACATGCGTGCGAACAAATGCTCAACATGTGCCCTATAGAACCCATGATGATCATTGTACTCCTTTTGTCGCTCCCTCA
Source organism: Eutreptiella sp. 'Long Island Sound 2002' (assembly GCA_964036045.1). Lineage (NCBI taxonomy): Eukaryota > Euglenozoa > Euglenophyceae > Eutreptiales > Eutreptiaceae > Eutreptiella > Eutreptiella sp. 'Long Island Sound 2002'. The sequence continues at coordinate 21,297,579 of OZ038380.1, read as the reverse complement.
AAGTCTTTCGACCGATAAATGGCCATGCCACATGGAGGCACCCCTTGTATGCACCATCCATGGAGCCAATCTCATAATCCATATAATGCACCTGGCTCCTTTTGGGCACAATCCCAAATGAGAACATCCGCCGATGTTCCGGGGGCCAATGGACAAATCCCAACGATGTTCCCAAGACCATCAATGGCAACCAATACCTTTTATACGCAACCAGCATATTTTGGATTGAAGAGGACATCACAAAAGATGGGGCGGCAGAGATGGACGTGGCGAATCGCAACTTTGGATGGCAAAGGATTCTGTATCCCGTACTCAAGGGCCCACGCCAGAAGGATAATTGATGGCTGCTAGTCACATGAGTGACAAAAGGGTGGGTGTTTTGCAGCCATTTGCACTCTTTCTTGCTCTGGGGACTCCCCAATACGGCAGGGGTGTTCGCGTGAGTAATATTCCGTGTTGTGGCTATTTGGCAGTACGTGGTCCAGTGTAAAATGTTTGACCCACTATGGCGCCCAAAAGTTCCTTTAACAATGCCCCACAAAATGATCAGTGCATTAGTGGAGTACATCATGTGGCAATGTGCATGCCAACGTGCATGCAAGCGTAGGTGTATGGAATACGTGTGAAAGTGCATGATTGCAATCAAGGCAAACCGACCGCAATGGTGCCTGCAAAAGTGTCTGCAAAGGCGCAAGGGTAAGGCACCCAAGGACATTCCCACAAAAGTGCCAACAAAGTGCATGCAAGGGGAGCTGGCCCCGGTAAGCGCTTCGTACTGCGAGGGCTTGGTAAGGGAGACGGTGCCCTTGCGGAAAGAGGAGGCGTCCTTGGTAGACCCCATGGTTGTCAAGGCGGTCATTGGGAGTGCATTCTCGGAGGCCATGGTCACCGCTGTGCCACCCTAGTTTCCGAAACCTGTGTTGAGCGGCTTGGGTGATGGCCTGATGGAGGGCCGTCAACGTGGCCTTCCGCTGGCGCTTTAGGTGAGGGCCACTGAACTTGTCCGCCACCTTCTTGACAAACACCTCCGGCTTCTGGGCTGGGCTGGGATGGGACCCTGTAGGGCATGCTTCCCGCACGGACTTGGCTGCAAGGACGACGGTCGCTCTGGTGTTGACCGCACCAGGGTGCTGCATGAGGCAGGGTGGCGGCTGTTACGGCTTGGCTAGGAGGCCTAGCGTTGAAGCCATGTTTGGTGTCTGGTGTCTGCTGTGCCCGCAGCTTATTCCACCAGACGCACCGGATACGGCTGCCCAGGCCGGGCTGGGCTGGACGGCGCCACAGCGCGGCGGGCGCAACGTCCGTCGTGTCGCTCTCGTCTCCCCCCTAGTGACCCAGATTACAGTCAATACGGTTAATTTTAATTTTCAATACATGAACCGGTTAACATATTAATCACGTTAACACGTTAACGTTCAATTGATTGGGTCATTTATACTCATTTTTCCATGCAAATATGACGACCCATAAGGGGTGTTACGTGGTATATTGTTGCACAACGGTATAGTAGAGATGTTCCAACGTGGGTGTCTTGGACACCCCCCCCCTCCGGTTGCCCGCATTTTCTCCCCACTGCACACAACCATGTTCCCTTGTATAGCTCTTGTTATGCCTTTCTCTCGGGACACCCTTACCAAGCTTGGCATGACGCTCGTGCATTTGAGTGGGGCCAAGAGTTTGCGGGACCCTTTGGTCTCCCAACTCCTTGGTGAGTGGGTGGCTTCATCTCCCTTGGCCCGGGCCCGATGGTACGAGACCACGGAAGTTGGCTTCCCCTCCCTCATTCGCGAAAAGCAAAAGGAGGCGGTGAAGCAATATGCCTCCCTCCTCTTCCCGGCCCCGGACCTCATCGGCCTACTCATGGACTTGACCGTCCCCTAGGTTGGCTTTCGGCACATGTCGGAGTATATGAGCCGCCGGGCGGTCGGCCTACACAGCCGCAACGGGCCTCCCGTTCCCCAAGCCCATCCCCAGTCGGGATACGTTCACAGACAGGTGGAAGGAGTTGGTCACCCCCCTTGACCTACGGCCGCCCGCTAGTGGACACCATCGATTGGACAAGGCCCCTCACCTTCATTGTGCGAGGGGATGCGTACCCGTGCGCCGGTGGTAGTTGGACCCAACTCTCCATTGGGCTCCTCAACCACGGCGCACAGGGCCGCACACCCGCGTACTTGTGGGCGACAGGGATGGCCGTGTGCGGGGACAAGGACATGGCGGCACGAGCAACGATATGGGCCGACAACTTGAAGGTTTGTGCCCCATTCGTTGTTTATTAATTTTTGCGTTAATTTCTCGAGATTAATACCTAGATTTCGGATAATATTAACGCCGATTGAAAAATTAACTTAATGTTAGTCTCGAGAAATCAATGCATATATTCATCCATGTGCTTTTTTGTAGGTATTGCAGTCCATACAAGACTACAAGAAGTTCTACTGGGTGTCGCGCTGGGTGCCAAGCGGGTTGGTCACCGGGGGAGACCAACGCTTCGTGCGGCGCCTCATCGGTGTGTCCACCTCGCCCTTGGTGGGCTCAATTTACAATATGGGGGATGCATAGGAAAACCACGCACCGGTCAACCACAATGTGCGGATCCCCTATGCATCCCCCATTCTCCAAGCTACGGCCGGTCTGCTTGTAGCGGAGGCGGGCCGCCTCCTCACGGTCCAATGTGCGCCGGGTCGCCACGTTGACCCATGCCGCCGCAACGTTGTCCCACACCCTCCATTGTTGCATGGCTATAGGCCGGCTCCAAGTGGCGTTCAAGTGGCGAGACACGCCTTAATGAATTAGTTAATTGTGGACCTCCCCAAGGAGAACGCCGACGCCGTGCAATGGGTCCTGTACCGGGCCCGCACGGGTGTGAAGTTGGGTGCGTCGGCGGTACCCCACGGGGAGGAGGCCCGTGCATTGTTCCTCGCGTGGGAGGAACTTGGTCCGTTGTTGGACTACGTCCCGGAGGATGGTGAATGGCAAGCCGTCGTGGCCAGGTGGACCTCCTCCGGGAGTTGTACACGGACAAGCCGCCCCGCGAGGACCTACGTGCGGCCGAGGTGGCGCGCGCCTAGGTTGCACATTGTTGCAAGGAGGCGTGCCAATCAAACTACCTCCTCTATTTGGAGAAGGTCACCGAGGCCGTGGCCAACGCACGACGCTTGGGGGTTGGGTTGGGTGCCGTGTGCGCGGATGTTGTTGAGAGCCTTAACGCCATCCTTAGGAGCGCATACAATGACCACTCGGGCCGGGGAGGGGGGGGATGCCGGGAGCAACGCAACTGGAACGGGAGGGGGAGGCAGTTCCGCAAGTGTGGGATTGGTGGTTTTTTAAAATTCACCTCCCGTTGCGCAACTACGGGACCCCCCCTACCGCCCCATGCACCATGGCTAAACTCATGCCCACCCGTAGCCCCCCGCCCTCCACCCTTGCTTCCCCTCCGCCCGCTTTGTTTTCGCCTTGCCAGGGACGTGTCGGCAATGCAAAGGATGTTGTCCGACATGTTGGCAGCCAACAATCCAGAACTGGTGTGTTTTTCTTGTGCACGCTTGCTTGTGTGTTCCAATTAATATTTGCGGCGAGTTTGTCAATGTTTCGAGATCAATATTAATAGTCGCGTCCAATATATTTAATAGATGAGTTAATTTTTCGGTCGATAATATTGAGTTCAAGGAATTGACTTGGGGGCTTAAAAATTAAAAAAAAATTAATTTTCTTCTTTCGCGTGTGTCTCTCCACAGATGGCCGGAGTGGAGGAACGACTGGCAGTAGCAGCTCCAGCACAAGCTCCAGCTACTCTGCCACCCCTGCCTCCAGCCGTGGCCGCCCCCGCGCCCTTCCGAGGACCCAAGCGACGACTCCTCGGATAGGCGAAAAAAGGAGAAGAAGGAGAAGAAGAAAAAGAAGAGGGAGAAGAGGGAGAGGAGGGAGAGGGAGAGGACCCAGGGGCTGGAGGGGGGGGGGGTACAGGCTAGCCTGGGGGGGGGGGGTTAAGGAAGAGGGGGAGGGGGAAGTGGTGGTGGACGAGGGGAACGTGGACGGGGAGGAGGGGGGGGGGGTTGAGGTTGTTGACCCCCCCCATGCCCCCCCCCCCCCTCCAGTGGCTCCTCAAAGCCCTGGCCCCCCGATCCGCTACCGCCCGGAAGGCGCGGGCGATCCCCTGGTCAGCCCAGGTGCTGGAGCACGGCTGTGCGGGGGATCAACCCGTTTTTTCCTCCCTCGTGTATAGCCACATGGCAGTCATGTGGATTTTCCGGAGGTTAATCCGGTGTTTGATTCAACGGAAGGAGGGGGAACATAGAGGCACCTGGGGTAAGGATGCCTCTAGGGGGGGGGTTTGGGTCTGGAAAGCCCTCCCTAGTGTCCCCCTCGCCCCCATGCCTGAGACCACCAGGGGCAGCTTGCCCGCACTGAATTCGTTGTTTGACCCCCGCGCCATCCGTTTTCAAACGGCGCACTACCGGGTGCTGCTACAACATTGGACCCAGCTGGGCTGGGTCAAGCAGTGGCAGCAAGGCAAGGCCATCGTGTTCGGGGTCGACTAGGGCGCTGTCCTGGCCCTGCCCCGACCCATTTATGATCCGGGGTGTGACTCCTCGTACGAGGGCCTCATCCCGAACTCCTGTAACGCGAAGGCGGCCTCGGTGGCCGCGAACGTGGCCAAGCCGGCGGCCCAATCGGCCCCAACGGCGAGCGTGGGAGCACCCATTGAGGCCCCTACCGCAGCGCCTCACTTCCGAGATGCCATGGGGGCGATGCAGGCAGCAGGCACCAGTGCTACGTTTGAGGTATGGTGCCTGTTTTTTTCGCTTAATTTTTAGGTCGCCAGCATTAATTTCTCGAGATTAATATTCAATTTTTGAACCGCCGGTCGAAATATTAAAAGGTAAAGGTTAATATTAATGTGGAAAAATTGAAAAAGTCGCTAGAAAAATTAATTACCACTTCGATCGTTTTTCTTTTATGTCTGTGGGTAATAGACGCCGTGGTCAACGCGAAACATGCCAGGGCGATCCGGGTGGCGTGGCGAGACGCTAAGGGATCCCAAGAAGTACCCTTGGGGTCCCTCCACCGCATCGTGGCCTGGGACCCACCCTTGGGCCTTGCGCTCTTGCGGGGTCTCCATTATTGGGACGCCTCGCGTGTGGTGAGCGGCGTTTGGGTGACGTCGCGAAACTTCCGGCCCAGCGAGTGGGCCCGGATTTAGGAGGTGGGGTTTGCGGGGGGGGGGGGATGAGGGGTTGTGGGGGAGCATGGGAGGGGGTGGGGTGAGCGACGGGGAGGAGTCGGGGGGGGGGGCGTCCACCACCACCGCGCGAAAACCCCCCCCAAGCCAAGCCGCAACCCAACCCCCCCCAGCCCCCCTCAAAGAAACGAAGGTTCTCCTTCGAGTCCGGGTCGGAGAGCGACGACGCGGCGAACCCCCGTGGCAAAAAGCCCAAACCCCCCGCCCCCACTCCCGCCGCACGGCCTACGAAGGCCGCCGCCGCCCCCAAACCCACCAACCCCCCCAAGACCGCCACCGCCCTTCCCCCCCAACCCCGCCGACCAAGACGGACACCCCCAAGGTTGGGGGTGCAACGGCCGAGAAGAAGGACGACAGTCCCAATGATCCGATCATCGGGACGGTCGCCCACGGCCCCTACCCCACCGGGGTAGAGAAGGGCACCGTCCGCGGTGTCCATGGGCGGAAGGGTGGTGCCGTTTGGGTGGAATACCCGGGCGGCACCACCCTCTACGAGGTGGCCCGGCCCCTCCTCTTCCCCACCCCCGAGGAGGCCGAGCGGTACCGGGAAGAGGCCGGTCGGGCAAGAAAAAGCCCTAACCCCCCCGCCCCCACAAACGAAGAGACTAACATTCCGTACCCAAACCCTACCACCGAACCCACTCACCCCGCTAACCCCCCATCCGGACCCACAAAGACGTGGGATGAGGTGTGAGGACCCGCATGGGGACCCAATGGGCCACAATGGCCATGCACAACATGCATGAACACACACAAAATGCATTACATGTTGTGTCGTGCCATTGTTAGGAGGGTTAATATTTGGGGAAGAGGTAATATTTGTGAGATTAATATTAATGCCGGCGTCTCATTAATTTCTAAGTTTTCAAATATTAATCCAAAAATTAAAAAAAAATAAAGCCGAGAGCCATTTTAACATTTTGAAACAACCACATGGGTAGGACCCCCCCACCAACCCCCGGGGGAAAATGACACCCAAGCCCGTAAGGCGACCCATGGGGGCCATAATTTTCACGGCAAACCCCCTAACCCCCCTTAAAAAAATGCAAACCTGAGATTAAAGTCTTAATTTTTTGCCAAATATTAAGTATATTGGGTTTAATCTAGGTCACTAGGGCCCCCACGCCCCCTCCCCCTCCACCCGTTGCTCCCCATGCTCCCCGTGCCACAGGGCCCCTGCCATTGGCCCGGGGGCGCCGCCCTGGGCTGGCCGGAAGGAATGGCGCTAGGGTAGTGGTGCTGTTGGTCCCGGGACGAGACACGGTGGCGTGAGCAAGACATGCACCGAACTATCAACGGGGACCGCTATAACCTCCAGCATTTAACGTGGGTGCCAGGTTCTCAGAGCAGCACTACATGTGGGCTTCGCTAGTGCATTTATAACTCTGCGTGCCACTGCGCATGCAGGGCAAGCGCAGGGTTGGATGCAAGAGTCATACAGGCGGAAGTTGTAGCTGCTGCGCACGCCACGGAAACAACGGCCGTCGGCCGCCACAGCGGGGACCGCTATAACCTCCAGCATTCAACGCGGGTGCTAGGTTCTCAAAGCAGCACTGCATCCGGGCTTAGCTGTTGGGCATATAAGTCTGCCTGCCACTGCGCACGCAGGGCCGGCACCAGAGCTGGATGCAAGAGCCATACAGGCGGAAGGCGTCGCTGCAGCGCACGCCACAAAAAGCAATTATCGTTGGCCGCTAGGGCGAACGCAACAAGGCAGCCACCGTCGGGGCACAGATACTGCGTTGGGGGCAGGGGCAGGGCTGATCAGGCCCGAGGTGCCAGCACCGAACGGGGCAGCACGCGGACGACGACCCCAAGTAACGAGGACTACCTGTACGTCAAAGCATTGAGGCGGGCCAAACTCCCCGCACTGATACCATTATCGACGGCCGTCGCTTGCCATAGCAAGGTATTTGGCTCCTTTGTCAGTCTGCTAGACCACGATGGCACGGTACACAAGCTGCAGACCACGGTGTGTAGCGGCCCACATAGTCATCCAGTGAACCAATGGGAAGGACCACGGGGCGCACAATTGTGGCCTAGCCCAGGACGTCAAGTAGGTCTTTCAATGCCAGGTTGCGGAGGGAGTTGTCACCAAAGTCGCGGCAGTGGGAGATGGCCGCACGGAGAAGAACATCCCGGTCCGTAGCTAGTTTTCTTGCAGCGTAGTCCAGCAGCAAGGGCATGCACTCCTGGGTGACAACCACGGGTATGCCGGAAAGTGGGTGCGCAACCTCTTCACGTCCAGGTCTTTCAGTTTCCCCATCACCACGGCCCAGTATAGTGCCAGCGAGGCCAAGATGCTGGAATGCGGTGTTAGGGGGACGTTGTTCACATTGACATTGGTAATCGTAGTCACGAGCTGCTACATACACCCGAGCGGATGCGGCATCATCGGAGACGAACAATACCGGTCACGTGTCAGCTCGGTGGAGGGAGGCTTGCCGCTCAGCTGGGGACAGGGCAGCGAACGGGTGACGAGAAGCTGCAGGCATGACACTTGTGGACAGCCAGAGAAAGACCCAGGGCACATGGTCTAGAAGCAAACAAGGCGGGGGGGGGGGGGGTTCGAGCGGGGCTACCACATGCACACAACACAGCAAATCATCCGCAGGCTACACTGCATCTCCTGCGGGTCGGCGCTGGCTCCCTCTGCCACCACAGTGTACACTACGTTCTAGTTGTGCCCAGGGTACCTGGCGCTCCGCCCTCGTATTCCTATTGTAATAACGAGGAGGGTCACCGTCGCCTAGCTTGCATTGGCTCTCGCGGCCCATGTCGCATAGTGCATGACGCGGTTGAGGGTAGTGGGTCTGGGATCGGCGCAGTTGGTTGTTGGGGTGGGGACACGAGGAGGGGAGGAGGTGGGATATGAAGTCGCTGGGCGTCTGCTACACGGGCGCTGAGGGTGGACGCAGCGAAGGCGGGCCAGCTACGACAGCGGGTCAGAGCCAGTCCACGAGCTCTCCAGCTTCTATCTGCAACCCAGTAGCATCTTCATCAAGCACCTGGGCATCGCACCTGTTGATGGTCAGCTTCCCCTCCGCCACTAGCCTGGTCGGCGGTCGTCCGCTGAGTCAGGGGTACCAGGGCCTTTGCGCCTCACATCGGCTCCTCCATCAGCTGCCGGTCAGGGTAGAGGTCGCCGGCAGGATCCCATCGCTTCAGATACTAACCCCAGGCTCCGTTACCACATAAGCCCAGCACAGCTACATCTAGGTTCCCCCCACGGTGCACACCTGACGTTTGGTTGCTGCCACACGGCAGAGCCGGGGCCCCAAAGCCGTCCATAGCCACACGGCGTCACGGGTGAGGGCAACCAGGCTGGGGATCACATGATCCCCGGATAAACAGCTCACAGCCACGCACGCGACCCAGGGGACAAAAAGGGCCATGTTAGTTCATTGCCGGGAATCTGGAGGTGGGCTCCAATATCCTCCCCCGAAGTTCTTTTTCTCCGCACTACATTTTCCCGCCCCCCCCTTGATGGATGACACCGCACGGTGCTTCTCCATTGCAGTTGGCCCCACACGGGGTACCGCGGCGCCGCTGAGCCATGCGAGTTGTTTTTTCGCCCTGGCGCCCCGGTCGCGCGACCACCAAGGGGACTCCCGCGAGCGTTGAAGCCATGGTGGGGGCCTGGTAGTTGGCCACAACGGGCCAACTAAGAGGTTGTCCAGCATGGACTTGACGCTAAAGGGGTCGATCAGAGGCAACCTATCCAAAAAGTCCACCCACGCTGGCACCAGCTACAGTGCATCATGGGGGCAGAAAGTGGCCTCCCGCGATGCGGCAACTCCACTTGTATGCCCAGCAACGTGAGAATGCCGTCCTTCTCGCGCTCAGGGGGCAAGGTCCCGGGTAGCGGTCGTTGCGGTCGATAGTCTCTACCGTGTACGCCGGGAAGGCAAGTTGCAGCCCCTTATATTTGGGGGGCGCCGTAAGCGCAGTGCAACTATTTGGGCGCCTCGCGTTTGTAGAAACCCAGACTTTGCGGTACTTTGGGCATCATTGATGTTTGGTAGTAGGTTCTGATGTATTGGGGATATGGCATTTTTGGATTTTCACCTTGTTTCACCCATTTCTATCTTTTTGCACACATTTTTTCTCATTTTCACCACATCCACTCTTTTTCTACGTCGATTTCTCCCCACAATGGGGATTCCGAGAAGGCAGGGGTGATGTAGCCAATCAGCCCAAATGTGGGCCTTCAACCTTCCGGTGCTATTGAGGAAAACGGGCCAATTATCGTTAACCTTCCGGTGCTATTGAGGATAACCGGTTCACGGTTCTCTCCTCCACATTGGAGGCCCCTCTAGTTGGGGTGATGGACTCCCACACTTCGCTTTGGCCCCTTTAGTTGGGGATACAGACTCTCAGGCTCCGGGGTGGCCCCTTGAGTTGGGGATACGGACTCCCACGCTTCGGTAACTTGAGTTGGGGACACAGACTCCTACGCTTCGGTGTGGTACCTTGAGTTGGGGATATGGACTCTCACACTGGGGTGATCATTCGGTGACAATGTGGGTGCTGTACCACCCATGGGGATCCACATACTGGCTGCTAGGCCCATATAGCCCAGGCCATGGGCCCCGCGAAAACCCCGAACTTCTTGTTTTTAGGCTATTTATTGGCACCTGAAAATTCATTTTAGAAATTTCGATTTTTTCGAAACCCGTGTATCGCTTCTGGGATTTTGGTGATCATTTGTGACAATATAGGTTCTCTAGCACCCATGGAGATTCATGTGGTGGCTGCCAGGCCCATGTAGCCCAGGCATCCCCCCCCCCTCCTGCCCCGAAAGCCCTGAAATGGCTGCTTCGTGGCACATGAAAAATTTCGAAGATTTGATTTTTCCAAAACCCCTCTATTGCCTCTGAGATCGGGTTGAGTGCTTACTTGGTGACTATGCGGGTACTCGAGCACCCATGGGGACCCACATAGTGGGCGCTACGCCCATGTGGGCCTTGGAAGGCCCTGAAATTGCTGTTGTCTAGGCAATTTAGTGGCACCTGACAATCTTTGAGGATGGCATTTTTTTTCTCAAGCCCTCCTGTCCCTTGTGGGATTGATTTGGGTGACCATTTGGGACACGCCTTTGGGAAGCGCCCATGGTCAAGTCAGACCCAAGCTTTGCCCGGCTTGCCGACCTTTGGTCGGTAACTGTAGCCGGAGGTTAGGCAGGGGATCAGAAGGGGGGGGGGGGCGGGGTGTCGCGACACTGGACAGAGGAGGCAACCCCCCCAAGGAGGCACAGGCAGGGTGGTAGGCACAGGGAGGAGGTAGCGGGCAGAGGTGTGCAGTCTCAGATGCTCATGTCAAACAGACCTGCACACAGTACTGGCCAGGCAGTGTCAAGAAAAATGAGCCCTCGTATTTGCAGTCCCCGATGTGCCGCATGTTCACCATCACAACTTCTGCACCCTCCAGCCGAACACGAAAGGCATCAGGTCCCAGGGCGTGGATTGGCCCGTGCAGTCCCTCCTCACGGGCCACTTCCCGCGGAAACTTGGGGCACAGGTAGCGCTGGACTGTCAAACGGCCCTGACAGCCCTGTGAATCATAGCACAATGACGTGTTCAATCCTGGCGCATATCCCACACTCTCAGGCTGACATGTGACGGCAGTAGAAACCCCAGCAGCGGTTGAGGGTTCTTGCCCCACAGCATTCGGCACAGCAGCATCCGGCATTGTCGCTGGTTCTTGTGCTTGCACTGCGTCACGGGGCACATGCACCTGTGCCGATTTCAGCACTGCCTCTGGTTCTGACACCACAATATTTCGCGCACTATTGTGTCGCGTTGTATCTGATGCAGGCCAATACACAGATTGTGCACTCTTTGTCCTTTGTGTGTTCTGCAGCAGATTTGAGACACGCTGAAGATCTGAGGAGGTGCTGAGGGCCTGGTCCAGTTCAGTAGAGGGGTTCATGAACTCATGAGGCACCACAATAACGTCGCTAATGTTCTTGGGCAACAAAACTGGCAGCAGAATTAAGCCGCCAAGAACCACAGACACAGTGATGACTCGCGCCTCGAGACTAAGGCCCTTCATCTTTTGACAGAAAGCGCGACGCCGCTGAGGCTTAGAATGTGGAGAGGACACGGGACGGGAGGCGCATATACATGAGAGAATGCACCTGAAGAAGAGGGAAATTGGGCTGCAACCATGGGTGGATAGGGCCATCTTGTTTCCTGTCTTTATTGCCCTGTTTTTGGACTCTGGGTTTGCGTGGTCATTTGGTGACAATGTGGGTACTCTAGCACCCATGGGGACCCACGCACTGCCTGTTCAGCTGATGTAGCCTTTTTCGAATTTTTGACTTCTTCCGAACTCCTTGTGTTGCTTCCGGGAACTCCTTTTGATGCTTCTGGGATGGATTAGTTTGATCATTTGGTGACAAGACGGGGTAGTCTAGCACGAGGGGCCCCATGGGTGCCAGGGTAGCTGTATTGTCCAAAAGCGCGTGTCCAGGTCGCGCTTCCTCGACCGAAGCCTCGAGAGAGCGAGGGCCATCCTGGCGCAGACAGTACCCCGTCTGCAACGCCCTGCCGTCCCCAAATCCCCTCCAGGAAGGCCACCCTTGCCGTCGAGCCAGACAACATTGCCAGGGCTGGTCGCACACCAACGATCCTCGTTACCGCCACTGCCCCCCCCCCCCCCGCCCACGGACGTCGCTGCTGCCAGGGCACCCAAAAACACCACCAACAACCACACCTATCCAGCCACCCGTTAGGCGGAGCCTTCATCTGGGCCCAAACACGCGCACCCGGACGCAGATGCCCCGTGGTGACCCATCCAAACCCAAACCAAAGCCCGCCCCCGCACCTCGGCCACGGTATCACCCGTATCGTCGTGGTCACCCTACGGCCATTCCACATCGCGGCCGCCCCGTCCGTACCTATATCCGTCGCCCATAGGTCTGCTCTTGTCCCCCCCCCCCCCGTCCTATGCCGTCCGCCCCTGTGTCAATTGCTCTCTGTGTATTGACTTTTTGCCGCATTTCTCCACATCACAGGAACCCCTGCACCTTTGCACAACCACACTTTATGGCCCTGACCCCTTGCTAGTGGTGGCTTGAGAGAGCTGACTGGCGCCTCCTCCCACAGGTGTTTTACTACGCCGCCCCACGTAATGGAACCAGTGCCAGCTTGTCTAGACACTGGGCTGGAGGTTGGGGACATTTTCAACCTAGGCTATGTGGATGCCGATGCACCACCGAAGGAGTCCCCCCCTCCTGGCCACCTCCTAGCCGCAGTCCAATATGCCCTAGCGGCTCTGTTTTTCCGTCACCTTCTCATGTGCTACCTGGAGCCTAAGATGATCGGAGTATTCGTGGATAGGGTTCTACCCCCCCATCTTAAGCGCAAGGCAGGAGACACCACGGTGGCCACAGAAATGGGTCACCGCCTGGATGTAAAAGATAGGACCACCCGCGAATCGGCCGGCAACACCAATCCCTTGAAACACGAACTTTGGTTCGGGATTCGGTTCCGGCACATCGAAATTCATGCCCCCCCCCCCCCAAGCCAATACGCTGGTGACCGCGTATTTGACGATCCGGCAGAGGAAAAGCGCCGCCAGATGTATCATACCCTCCACTCAGCCCTCTCAGCCCACCCTGAGCACGTGGTCCGGGACATGAAGTGCGATTGGGCAACAGTGCAGGGGTAGTTTGCTGCGATTGACGTGAAGAAGCGCAGCAAAAAGGTCTGCAACATTGTTTTCCCTCCTCGTTCATTTGTAATGATTAAGTTTGTTGCATTGCGTGTTATTCTAAATGATCCCTTGGCAGATGAGGTTATGGGTAGGGTGCTTGACCCCCGGCGTGCCAGCATCACTAGGTGCCACGTTGTGGAGCAGTGTGGGCCGCCGAGGGGGGGGGGGGGTGGATGAGGAGGGTGGGGAATGGGAGGTTTGGGACGAGAACCCACAGGGTCAGTTTTCACGGGGGTGTTGTACTGCCACCCGACCAGCACTTCCGCACCGATATTCAACCTACGGGACATGAGCATGGTTTTTTCTTGGGGCCGTGGAGTTCGCGTTGTGTGCCCTACCCTCCGCCGCACCCAAGTCTCCTCCCCGCAAAAAGCAACGACAGACCATCGCTGGAATGTGGCAACAAGCGGAGAAAGCCGAGAATCAACCACTCCCTCCGCAATTGCCACCTCCCGATCTTGTTACCAGTGTACCTGTAAGTACCAACCCGAATGTTCAAAGCCAAAGCCTCAAGCACGCTTACAACAGCAGCCACAGGAAGGGGTGCAGCAGCAACATCAAGCCCAGCAAGGAACGCAACAGGCAGGGGAACAACATTAGCAGCCAAAACCAAAGCCAAAGCCTCAAGCAGGCTTACAGTAGCAGCCACAGGCAGGGGTCCAGCAAGGAACGCAACAGGCAGGGGAACAACTGCCGCAGCCCAAACCAAAGCCAAAGCCTCAAGGAGCAGGCCAGCGCTAGCCCAGCCCCTGCAGCCCAACGGACGAAGGAGACAAACATGGAGAAGAAGAGGACGAAGACGGGGTAGAAGAAGAAGAGGAGGAGGCACAAGGGGCAGATGGTGCGGAAGAAGAAGTTCGCAAGCAGCGGGACTGGGTACGGATCGGTTCGTTTTGAGAAAAAGCAACTATTGACCGTATTGGTTTTGGGTGCTGCATCTTGGCCCCTGCTCCTTCCTGCTGCTGCGGTCCGCCACCGTCACAGGCCGGGGCGTACTTCCCAATGCGGGACATTTAAAGGGCCCTGGAAACCAGCACCAGCATGCCCCGGAAAGGCCACCTGAATCCGTGCATCGCTCATCCCCATTGGCATCCGCAGGGGTTAGTCGCGCCGCCGGGACTCCACGGATTCCTTTTCAAAAGGGGGGCGGAGGTGGGGCAGTGACCTGCCAAAAGTAGCAAAAAAAGAAAAATTTTTGCTTTGTGCACCACCAAATTTTGGGGTTGAGGGGGGGGGGGGGGTTGTTTCAATGTCCATATAGGGATACATGTTTGGGATGTGGTGATGCAAGCGGTTTTGAAAACGGGGCATGCCGGACGGCAACAACATCTATTTGTATGTCCAGTCAACACGTCATAACAAGCAAAATAAAAATTCACACTAGGCCCACCAAGCAATCTTCTCCGGGCTCCATGTGGCAGCCTGATTGGCCCAGGAGTCGGACCCGACATCGGAGGCACCTTTGGAGGAGAAAATTCACCCCTAAATATCCGGGCTCCTCGGAACCATACAAAAAGGTTTCCACCCATGTTGGGCCATGCTACGTGGCACCCAAACAAACCCGACAAGGAAAAATCGGGAGGACACACCATTTGTGCACCGCATGGTACGACTATATTTTGTGCTGGCCTCCGGGCTACATGTGTTGTTGTCGCTGTTTTCCCTTTATTTTCCTTTGTTTTTTTGTGCTAACACTGGACTCACTTCAGGTTGTTTGGCCAATGGTGTGCGTGGGCATTGAGCCTGGTTCATATGCCAGCATGAATTGGTAAACCTGCAGCCTCTTGGGGGTGAGGCATGTCACCAGATGGGGATGGTGTTCGTTGTTAGTGTACACTCCATTCAATAGTGCATGCGGCTACAAACCCGAGGAGCCCACCTGGTACAATTTGTGAGGTAAGATAGAGATATTTCTTGTCCTGTTGTTGTTGTTGTTTTTCCTATTGTTGTCGATGTTTTTCCACCTTGGAAGAAGCCTTGAGAGCACAAACGGTAAAGCCTGTGCTTTTTTTGGCCTCCTTCTCAGCGGCCTTGTCATTGCGCCCCTCCTCATCGAACAATTCGTCCGTTTGTGGGCGCATCGCAAGCCCAATGCGAACTTCTTTCATTGTACCATGCTTCATCTATGTTGCAGGGCCCATTTTCCTTACCTTAGACACGAGCACTTCAATGAGAGCTGTTGTGAGGGGAGTATTCACCAGGCCCGTCCTCGGACACAAGAGAACAAGGGGTGGCCATGAGAGCAGGTTAAAAAGAGAAAGCGGCCGAGTCAAGTTCACCACTTATGTACCCTTTGTGAATGGGCGACAAGGATCCTCCTGAATAGGCGTTGAACCTAGTGTGCATGTGACCATGTTTTGCGAGGAAGCCCCTTGCCGCCCCTCTTACATGGTAGCTATGTGCCCAAAAATTCCAGAAAATATTTCCTCGAGTACTACAAACAAGGTTGAGTGATCCTCGGGGCACTATAGCCTCATTGTCCCCATTTTTCCATTCACATGGGTCCAAACCTGCATCCTCCCTGTTAGCTTGTGCATGTGAACTTACTTGTGAATGTTGTGCGAATTTCGTGCGAAATTCGCACGAAAATCGCATGAGGTTCCGTGATTTCTCACATGACAAGACACAAGACAATATGGTATGTAAAACAAGAGATACCATTTCCTGATACAGTTGCTGTGTCAACGCCGCTTCTTGCGCGCCTGGAATCGCTGCTGCAAAGTCTTAATATAGCCTAGGTCACTAATTGCCTTTGGGCGTGCTTGAGCGGCAAGAAGTTGCACACTTATGGGCCCTTGGCCGCGCATGCTCCGTTTGGTGGCATCCAATCTTTCGCCGTGGATATTGTCATCAATGGTGTGGTTATCCACAACCACATGCAGGCCCAACTTGGCCCACAAGAGCCTTAGCCCCCCACTATTGCGCAACATGCGCCTCAGTTGCCGGTGGCTCCCCTGGAGTGCAAAAGATGCACATTCAAAGAGGATTGGCCACTGGCGAGCAAAAAATACATGTGGTCTATCCACAAGTACGACCACAAAGGTTTCCCCGCCTGCAACTGAGAATGGGCTTCACCCATTGCAATACTAAACTCCCTCAACCGCTTTAAATCACCCCCCGTAAACCACCGTGCTTGCCATGCAAACACACACATGGCACTAAAACGGGTCCACCACTTGCAGCATTCATCCACCCAGCGTTGTCCTGCAACAGCTCGCCCTTCCATCCCCCCATTATGGACAAACTCATCTATTAGGGTTTCCGGCCCCTTGTTTAGCATGATGTACACTGCTATAGCATACTCAAGTCCGACCTTCCCCTTTTCGTTGGCCCCCTTACAATTTACAGTCCATCCCGTACATGCATTCGCCGCCAGCCGGGCCACGTTTACTATAGGTTGGAGGAGGTCTCATTTGAGGTTTTCAAACGCTCCCCGCAACCCCTCAAAGCTGGGATCGTAGCCACTGCAGCGTTCAATAGGTTCATGGAGTTCAATATGTACAGTCAGAGGTGCACGACAGCTATGTGTATAAGGTCTGATGTCTGATGTCTGATAAGGGATGTTGTGTGTGCGGTCTGTCCACGAAGATGTCTGATATTCTTATGTACTGGAGGTGGGTCTAGGGGTCCAATGCCCCCCCCCCCCCCCGCCATTGTCCACACCAAATTCTTCACAGGAAACCCCCCACCCACCCATCCCCCCCCCCCCACTATCGGGTGCTTTCCAGCCTCCCCCCCCCCAAGGAGAAAAGGCGCCACAGAAAACACAGACCCCCCTGTTTGGAAAGCAATTGCACACCTGTTGTTGACAGTAGTGTATGTGACAACTTCAATTTGATTCTGATTTTGGTTGTTTGAGCAGACAATTTGTTTGTGTACTTTGGGAAAGGGGAAAGGGGAAAGGGGAAAGGGGAAAGGGGAAAGGGGAAAGGGGAAAGGGGAAAGGGGAAAGGGGAAAGGGGAAAGGGGAAAATGTGGGACCAGGAAAAGTGGGAAAATTGAACAACCACCACACAAAAAAGCCAAATGGGAAACATCTCAAGGGATTGCATCATGACCATTGCAACCAGCATCAGTTAAATTCAGATCCACAAATAAAATGGTCGTGGTAATGCCACAGAACATCAAATCAAATGTGCAAACGGGGAAAATGGGAAAAATCTTCGAAGACAGCACACAACAACAAAAGGGCACATGCAAATACGTGGGCATCCTCTCATTCATCGATGAGTCCATCCATGTCATCCACTGGCTGCGAGCAACTGGGCTGGGAGCTGCTTGGTGGTGCCGCAGAACGGGTGACACGGTCCGTGTCCGGCACAAAGGCATCCCATTGTTCCAATAATGGCAACGCATGCTGCGTAGCAAGGTCCCGCAGTTCCTGCCGATCGCTGTTACCTGCCACCTTCACACCAAGCACATCCAGACAGTTCAACAGCGCCCCCTTTGACCAATCACGCAGCCTGCCATTCTGCGTGGCCATCACCAATTTCGCCTGCATCCTGGCCACACCACGCCTCTTATTTGGCTTCCGTGGTGTGGCCAATTCGTCTGCACTATTGTTCTCCCCCTCATCACAGACATCATCTACAACATTCACCACCACGTTCCCACAAGGACGTGGACTTGCGCAAAAGCATGCATGGCACACCAGACATGTATTGCACCAGATGCGAACCTCCTTCTTGCATGTGGCACACTCCATACCTCTGCGAAAAGTGATGAAGTCATGGTTGCCAGCATGCGAGTCAGGGGTCCCATCAGGTGC
Source organism: Eutreptiella sp. 'Long Island Sound 2002' (assembly GCA_964036045.1). Taxonomy (NCBI): domain Eukaryota; phylum Euglenozoa; class Euglenophyceae; order Eutreptiales; family Eutreptiaceae; genus Eutreptiella; species Eutreptiella sp. 'Long Island Sound 2002'. The sequence continues at coordinate 21,279,850 of OZ038380.1, read as the reverse complement.
AACAATGCTGACCACATCTGCCTGGTGCCGTTCTGTACCCTTTCCTGAGGGTGCCGTTGAGCTCAGTGGTGTACCCGGCCCTCCAAAGAAGGGCAGGCTGTCACCATCATCAGCCACTGCTTCATTACCTTGCAGACATTGAAACATTGCAGCCTCCACAGATTCTCTGTCCCCTACCTTCTTTGAAACCCTTTGTCTTGGGCGCAGATCGAAGCGTGCATGGGCAGCCAGGTGGCGTGCCACTGCAACGCCTTGTCCCTTTGCCCATTGCTGTAAAGGGGGCAAGTTGGAATGCAATGCCATGCACATGCTCAGGACATGTGTCTCCACAGTGTCATGCATACTACTGCAGAACCTCCCACGCAAAGAGATGGCACGCTCTACTGCAGCTTCAGCGGGGCAATATGTTCGCAATAATGCGAGAACGCGCCACACATTCCACCACTGCGCATGTGCCCTTTCAGGTGCCAGTGCCTCCCACATCTTGGACATTTGCACAGTTGCAAAGTGCTGCACCATGTGCTCTTTAAGGCCTTCCCACTCTACCAAGGCACGGTCACAGTTCACATTGGCTGCACCCAACTCTTCTTGGTGTGAAGTCATGAACTGACGCAACTGCTCCACCCCATATGCAGCACGCTCATTGACCGGGAGGGCAACGAAACGGCCATGGTCCAACAAGACTGCGCACTCCAACACCCCCCTGGGGTCAATGGTTGCCTGCCCCTCCTTGATGCCTGCAAGCAACACATCGGTCACTGCACGCGCCTGAACGCCTGGAAAAGGAGGGGTCGTTGCACACTTCTGCCCACCTGAATCAAACTGGACCAACTGCACACCACGCCACGCACCAGTTACAGTCTGCTCCTTGAATTGCAACCACCCTGGACCCTCCTCGCGAGCCACCCTCTGCAACCGGGCTTCTAGCATACCCGTTGCAGTGGCTAAGTGTGCACCAGTGGGCGCACGTAGTTGTGCCACGCTGTTAAAACACCGCATGCCATGCAGGATGTCCCCGTAGACCACCCCCCATGCAAGCAAACTGGCATCATGGCAGTCCTCCCACACATCCTCCTCCTTGGTAGAATGCTGCACCTTGGAATCCAAGTGTCGTGCCACCCAAGGGACATTGGCCAAAAAAGCAGTGTTGCGCCGTGCATGCGCCTGTGACCACCTGATGCGATGACTTGTGGGGATGAGCTGCAAGCCACTACGTTTATCCTGCACATGCCTTTGCACACACTTTTGCAACTCCTTCCACTGCCGTGCCCCATTGTACAAGCCTCGTTGCCGATTGACGGCCGCCAAGTAATCAACATGGGTTGGGCCAGCAGCCTCCAATGCAGGACCCAACTTGCGCTGCAACACATGGCACGGCTCACCCAAGGGTGTCATCAACACTAACCACTTCCCAATCAAGGCGAACACATTGCTCTCAATGTGCGAGACATCAACAACCTGCCGCGCACTGGCACCCCGCACACCAAGGTTAGAAGCCCCGTCCACTGCGAAGGTCACAACCCTCTTTGCCCACCAATCACGGTCAGGAATCCAGGACATCAGGACGCATTCTAGCTGCGTTGCAACCTCATGCGCATCACCACAGGCCACATCCACCACACCAAGGAACACCTCACACATGCCCCCAGGGCCAGTCCCCGGGAAAATAAGCAGAATGGCATACTCATTGATGCGATGCCTCTGCCTATCCGAGCCGTCAAGCAACACTGCAATGAACGTTGCCAGGAATAGGGCATGCGTTACCTCATCCTGCATGGCATCATGCATTGCGGCAATAGCCTTCTCAACTATCCACCGCCGTGGTGCATGGTGCCCAGGGGCGGATGACGAAATCAACACCCCCGGGTGGCGGCTGGGGCGATGCCTGTGGGGGGGCAGAGGGTCGCGCGCCCCTGTCAGCCGGCGCCAGGGCCGGGACAGGGGCGGAGTGCAGCGCCTCTGGGGCGCGCGGTTGAGGTGCCATTGCCTTTGGGGGGGCAGAGTGCGGCGCGCCCTTGTCAGCCGACGCCAGGGCCGGGACAGGGGCAGACTGTGGCGCCTCTGGGGCGCCCGGTTGAGTTGCCGGTGCCTTTTGGGGGGCACAGTGCGCCGCGCCCCTGTCAGCCGGCGCGCAGGCCGGGACAGGGGCGGAGGCGCGCGCCTCTGCGGCGTGCGATGGTGATGGTGATGGTGATGGTGGTGGTGCCGTTGCCTTCGGCTTCGGCTTTGCACCATACTTGGTCTTGGCGAGCCATTTCGGAGCCATTTGGAAGAGTGCCCTACGAGTAAGAGACGCTCGGCGCACACTGCCCGAAGAGCTGGAAATTCGAACGTCTCGCCGAAGTCTGGGGTCGCTGCGGGGGCTTGCGCAGGGAGCAATGACCAAAATTGCAGGGGGGGCGGACTGAGACGCACGCCGCTGGAGCAATGAACCGTACTGCGGGGTGGGGCATGGCCGCTTTGGGGCGGGAGCCAGTGGGAGGAGGGAGGTACGGCGGTGCCTGCTATATTGGGTCAGCGTCACCTGATCACTTGGTGGAGGGGGCAGCGGCCGACGCGGACAGGTGGCGGGGCTGGCTTGGGGATACGGGGGGGTTTTGGGGTGGCACACAGGATTTCAAGTACCACTGCTGCATGCTCCTCGTCCCTGCTGAGGAAATGCGAACGACTAATTCGCATGCCCTCCTGCCACACCCGCAGGGGGTTTTTCTTGGGCTGCTGCACAGCAAACCGGTACATCGCTCGGCGGTTCAGCACGCTGTCTACAAAGTACTGGACCCCACCCCCGTGATTCTCCCGGATGAGCTGCAGTGTTTTGGCACTGTAGGGCCTGTGTACAGTGGGCTTTGGGGGGGTGGGCGGGTCCTTGGGTACATACTTGGGGGGTTGCGGGGGGGATGGCGGTGGCACGGCAGTGCACATCAGGGCCTCCTCCACGGGTTCCAGGGCTACCAGGTATGGGGTTGGGGTGGCAGAGTGCGGCGCGCCCCCGTCAGCCGGCGCCAGGGCCGGGACAGGGGCAGGCTGTGGCGCCTCTGGGGCGCCCGGTTGAATTAATGTGGTTGGGGTTGGGTTAATGTGGGGTTTGCGTGGAGGACTTACGGGCATTGGAGAGGTTGTTGGTGCACGGCAGGGTGAAGGGGGAGAGGGAGGCGGTGTTGGCAATGGAGGCTGGGGGGAGGCCAGTTCGCTGAGACACTTCTCAGCATCAGAGTCCCACGGTGGTGATGGGGGTTGGTCTCCAAACCGCAAGAGCTCCGGCAGATCCCCCCAACCGCATTCCAGGAACGAAGGGCTGGAGGGGGCGGAAGAGGCCACACTAAGGGGGCTAGACGACATGGCAAAGTGCAGCCCACAGTGTCTGGGTCAGAGACGCAACGGTCTAGACCCTAGACGCGCTTCCTCGCCTCAAGGGTCAAGGGTCGATAACAAAAGAGTGCCCTATGTGTAGAAGAGGCTCAGCGCACACTTGTCTCCTAGGCAATACACGCATTTCCCTTTGTGTCGAGAGAGACATGCACAACAAGGAACAGATAAGCGTTGAAGGGACATAGGTACCAGGAGCATGTGACATGGGACCCCTTCTCAGTAGCTGGCAGCATGTTCATCATTGAAGGGGTCTATGGTCATAGGCGCCATGGCCTAGACCACGGACGTACTAGACACCTCAAGGGTGTTGTGCATGATCCACCAAATAAAGTAAAATCAAGTGCGATAAAACCAAAACATACCATGAAATCACAACCACATTAAATCAATGGACCACCAGTACCCACATAGCAGAGCCCCTTCTCAGTTTTTTTTTTGGCTGACAGTGCATACGTACATGGCACAATGCATGCTCCATCTAATAAAATGAAATCCATCAAATCCATCAAATCAAACAGATCCAAGACACAAAAGTATTAGCAACGCACACCTCTGTGAATGGTAACCAGAACAGCCAAAGCAGAGCCCCTTCTCATAACATTGTTTTCGGTGGAAGCGTCAGCCTCCGGGCGCCATACGACTATGGGGATGTTTGAAAAATTTCTTGGGGTCTTGGCCGGGACAGGGGCTGCACCTCGAGGGCTCTTTAGGGATGCTGCTGCTGCGAAGCCGAATCCCTTCCCCCCCGGATGTGGAGTTGGATGGTACTGATTTTCCCATGCTTAGGCAAATGCTGTTTCATGCCCCACTTTCTCAACAGCTCTGCCGACCAAAACAAGGCCTAAGAAAAAAGGTCCCTGCGGGGGTCTGTGCCTCTGCTGTGGGGGAAGCACAGACCCGATGTCGGCAAAGCATCCCCCTGCGTTTGCGCCCTTAGAAAATCATCGAAGGGGATGCGTAACCTCGTTTGTCAAATAGCAAACATGGAAGCAAATACCAGGAAATTAGAACCCCTTCTCAGTTGTCGTCAGCACATTCCTCATCGAAGGGGTCTGTGGTCGTAGACGCCAGGGCCTAGACCATGGACATACCAAACACCTCGATGGGTGTTTTTCAGGAACAAACAGCACACGTTCAAATACACCTTCAAAAGAAATGCAATGCGACACGTGGCACCAAAGTTGCAAATGTTCACGACTTACACCATAACACACCTCTGAGAATTGTAGTCTGTGGGTAATCTGTAGTCTGTGATTTTTTCCATGTTTTTCCACTACACGCAGAACCAACAGAACATCGAACATCACAGACACACACCATGTGATGCTGACACTGAAAGAGGCAAGGCAGGCTTTTCCACACCATTGCGCATGGGGTTGCGTGGGGGGTGTTTTCCCTACACTATGGATTTCTCTGCATGGTTTTCCAAACTTCCTCAAGAAACACCACGGCAAGACGGAGGACGACAGGACAGAGCACAGGGGTTTTAATGGTCGTCACCAGATCCTGCAATGAACAACAAAGCGTGAGCAGGGCATAGTGCAGCACATTGCAATGAGCCTTCGGGGCTGGGACAGAGGGGCGGTTTAAAACAAGGAAGTCAAATTCGAAATCACTGCAGAGCCCCTTCTCAGATGTATGTTGCTTGGTTTTCAAAATGGTTGCTGGCCATTGGAGGACATGGTGCACATTCTGGTGGACATGGTACACTGACTGCTGGGGGCAGTCCCATTCCTCGGCCGCAAATCCGCAAAGCTTCGTCCGCACAAAACAGGTCCTAAGAAACAGGTCCCTGCGGGGGTCGACACTGAAGACCCACGCGTGACGGAGCAGCACATGTAAATTGTCATGCATCGTCATTGAAGGGGCTCACAGTCAGCAAATTGTAATTGGTTGCAGGAGCAAACATGCCAGAACCCCTTCTCAGTTGTGATCAACGCGTTCATCATTGAAGGAGTCTCTGGTCCAAGGCGCAAAGGCCTAGACCACAAACAATCAAAAACACCTCAAGGGCGTTGTACACAAACAAATTGTCTGCTCAAACAACCAAAATCAGAATCAAATTGAAGTTGTCACATACATTGTCAACAACAGGTGTGCAATTGGTTTCCAAGCGGGGGGGTTTGTTTTTTCCGTGGCACCTTTTTTCCTTGGGGGGGGGGGGGTTGAAAGCACCCGATAGTGGGGGGTGGGGGTGGGGGGGTCACGGGGGGGGTTTCCTGCGAAGAGTTTGGTGTGGACAAGGGCGGGGGGGGGGGGTTGATGCAGTGCATAATCAAGGGGCTGGGGGAGGGGGGTTCATGGTCTGGTAATGATGGTCCATAGAAGTCTGATGTCTGATGTCTGATAGCCGACTAGGTCGCTATACACATAGCTGGTGCACGATTGCTGGCTCTGTGGTGGCCTACTCTGCCTGCGATCTGATCCATCATGCTACTTCCCCCTACTTGTCCCTCTGCACCCTTGCTAAACCTAACGCCACAACCAAATATGGGGCCCGTGAAGGCAGGCCCTAAGCCGCTTATTCCCTCGCTATAAACTCGTCTTCCTGACAAAATCTGCCCTGGCAAGACACCCTGGGATGCGCCCGTGACAAGACACGTGGCTCTTCATTAGTACTGCCTGGTGGGAGCGTCAACAACAACGGAAAGAGAAAGCGTGTCGCATCCCCCGAGATGGGGTCAAATGCATGGAATAATGTCTGTTGGAAGTGCTTCAGCACTTCTGGCATCCCTGCAAACCAGGTGTGATAAAACCTCCTGATTTGCTTGACGATGAGTGCACTAGCCGCCGCCCTGCCGCAATGGGTACCATCAGCGTGGCCTACCAGTTGAACGTGTGCAACTGGTCTTCTCGTTTACGAGTCCAACTGATGCGCATATTTTCAGAAACACGCTGCTTAAGCATCTAGTAGATGGCGACCATAAGTGAAAATAGCTCCTGATGTGTCATTGGTTCTGGTGCGCCGAGTGTTGTGACGATTTCAACCTTCATGCGGTATGCTCCGTAGATCTGTAGCCTGATCCACACTTGTTGGTTTCGACGCCACTGGATGGCGTCACGGGTGGAGTTGAGGAACCCCAGGGCCTCATCTTCCACCTCCTGCAGTGATCTGAGTGCTTGCACTTCCAATGGCTGGCGTGCTTCTTGTAGCGTAGGCGGTCTGGGCGGTCTTGGCCGTCCCGTCTGCTGTCCGCCCCCTCATTTTGTGTGCCGTCCTCCACGCGTCATGACACTGGGGTGTGCTCCCGTGACACGACACGGGCCAAAGTGTTTGCAAAGGTGTACATGCAATGGAGTAAGAGGGACCACATGGGCCACTGCGGGTCGCGCTAGGTGTGGCGGGGGTTTAGCTGAGAGTAACGGTGACGGTCGTCGGCCCTTCATCTTAGCTCTCTTCTTCCTAGCTTTACAGGTATCACTGGCACCAGTGCTGCACTCGTCCGACTCGACAAAGAGGCATCGTTCTACCGAATCTAGTGGCTCAAGATCCGGTAGTGCTGACGCTCGCAGGTACATTGGTTGGGAAGTTGGCGATAATGCCTCTTTATCCCCAGAGGGAAGGCGTGTGTTAGACAGCGGTTCCAGTCCAAACGCTGTCCAACCCGCCAGAGGGGAGGGGGTTACAAAGGGACAGGGGGAACCCAACAGCGAGTTCACCACAGAGTGTGGTGTCGGAAAGTCATCTGTTTCTTGGTCGTCTGAGCTAGCCTGAGAAGGTGAGTTGAAAAGTGTCATAGCCACTGCTGTTTCCATATCGGAATCACCGTCAAACAAAAATTGGGTACGCCCCTTGATTGGGCCTGTCGGGCTGGATGTGTGTGAAATTTCTTGCTTGTCTGGGGAAGGATACCTGAGGAGAGGGTGGTCTTGCCTCCCTTTCTCGGCTAGCGCATCTGCCCTTTCATTGCTTGGTATGCCTTGGTGCGATGGGGACGATGCCCGCCGAATTACGTGCTGCGCCATGTCAATGGTGAGCAGTAAGGCTTCCCATAGGTTCGAGTGGGGCACAGAGCCTGTGGGCAGGCAGCATTGCAGTCGCCGCCATGTATAGGCCTTGCTGGGCACGCCATCCAGCACATAGGTAGTCCCCGAAAAAGACTGTCTTTTGTGTGACTTTCACGAATGTGGAGATTGCCGCGTTTAATTCCGATCGGTTGTTAGTCTGCTATTCGAGAGTGTTCAGGGGGGAGGAAAACTACCAGTGCCCCTGGTGGCAACTGCCAAAACCCCCCACCCAACCGGCCTTGTATTTGGCCGATCCATCAAAATGAAAAACGTGCTATCCCTCAGCAAGGTACACTTGTTGGATGGCAATAACTTGTTGTGCCACTGTTGCTTTAAGTTCATTGCGTTTCTGCTGCTTGGGGTTGTTGTGGAGGGATGGGGGAGCGTTGTGCCAATTGATGTGCCCTGCCTTAAAAGTACCCTCCTGTATGAAATGCATGAGTGAGTTGAAAAATTTCTGCACGCCCCCACAGTGACCTTTCAGCGGCTCGCAGGTAAGCAACGTTTTCGGCTCCTGGAGACATCGGTGAACATAACGTTCAAATGTGGCTTCATTGTTCGGTGTGGCCGAGCAGCGCGTCGCCCAGTGTGCCTTGCGGGCTGCCCAGAGGATGAGCCGTGGTGTGGTGTTGAATGTGTGTTCCAGCGGGAAATGCATCCAGCGCCCTGTTGGAGGAGGGCGCGGGCCACCACGGCATGCGATTTGCCAGCGGCTACTATTATAGAATCCCTCTCACTATATATAGCACAAATAAAAACGTGCATAACACCCTGCAACCCGCAATTGGGGATGCGGCGTGCGGGAGAGATTTGCCGGTAAACAGCACCGATGGGGAGGTTGGCATCCCACATCGTTTCCATTGTTTGCTTGGTGGCAAAATTGGCCAAGCAATCCGCCCTATTGAGACCACATACCCAAAACACAATTGCGGGTGGGGATTCGGCCTTCCAGCTCTTGCACCCACGTAGCAAGATTTGCGCCTTTCCATCAACGCAACGGAAAAAGAGGGGTTGTCGGGTTGCACCTGCGATGACCTTGCTTGCGTCAACGAGCTCCTCGCCGAAATCCACGTCCTATGCCAGCGCATAGATCGTGCTCCACTGCTCAGAGCCTCCCAGTGGCCACCAACTTGCGAGCTCGTTAGGACCAGTGGTGCCCCCCATTGTGCAATGCATGTAGCCAGCCTCGTGCCGGTTGGTGCCGTCAATGGCTATGGGCAGCCAATGGTACTAGCAGGGGCCACGCTGCGGTATATCTACAGGAGGTACGTGGCGGCACTCATACAAGTGCCTCACCCGCGCAGGCAAGGGGCATGCTCTAGCGTAGATGGTGGTGCCGTTCCGGTCCACCGCTTCGAGGGCTCGAGCGGCTGGTTGAGCTAACCGCCGTAGGTTGTCGTAGACGTCGTGCCACGTTTTGCGCGTTGCTAGCTGTGGTGTGAGGGACCTGGCCTCCGTCCGCGATAGGTGGAGTGACCAGAAGCGCCATACTGCGTAGAAGATGTTGCCCAATAGGGTTGATTCCGTGGCTGAACTTGGCGACGTGCTCTCCTACTCGCGGGTTAGAACTATTTGCCCTGTCTCCGGAATAAGTCGGCAGGTGTAAGGGGCTCCCAACTCCTTCCCAGCTCGTGGAATGACTTCAGTCTACGGTGGATGTTGGTTCGGTAAAGCGCCGTCTGGAGGGACCGTGGGCTTGCTTGCATTGCTGCGGGGCATTGTGCACACACTGAGCGAAGCACTATGCAAAACAGGCCACCATCACAAATAATTGGATGTCTGTCTTGCACGATTACTCTTCATCACAACCCGTCGAATTATGGTTCCATGGCACGAAAGCTCCAAGGTTGAAATTGAACAATGTTCATTAAATTCGCGCCAATTTCGCACGAAATGCAGCCGAAATTCACAGTCAGAGCCACATGCCACCACACATGTGAATCTCCTATGAATGTGAATTTCGTGCAAATTTAGCATGAATTTCGTAGATGCTTCGCACACATGGATACCATGGTGCACGTGAATGGCACAGTACCTCATATCGCAGCGGGCCTCACTGATCCTGGCTCCCTGTGCCATGGCTGGCGGCTGCCTAGCTGCTGTAATCCCCCTGGCTGCTGGCTTGTGGGCTTGCTGGCTGCACGGGCATCCTGAAACTGGGGTTCGTGCCCGCCACCGCTACACGGGTCGGGCTGTAGTGGGCCTCGACACGCGAGTGCGACTCCAACGCAGGCCCCAGGTGGGGCAAACCAGTGTGGAATGGCTTGTTGGGACCGTTCCCTTGCAGCTAGAACCGGACCAGTCCCTCCGCCGCGGCAAGTTGCCCCCGAATGGTCTCAGCCGCCTCCATCCATGCTTGCGTGCACGCAAGCAACAGCCGAACCGCTTCGCGGTTGGATGGGGGGGGGGCAGGGGTACTGCACTTCCTACTACCGGTGTTGCTGCTGCTGCTGCTACTGCTGCTGCCTCTGATGTTGCTTCTACCGCTCCACCGCCACCCTTGGTACGCGTTTGAAACCCAATGTTGTTCCCGACTAGAATATTCCCAATGGGAAGAATTCCCGCCGGAACAATCTCGTTGGGAACACCACTGGAACAAGTGTCGCAGGCCAGATAACCAGATCCATCACCATGAGTTTCCAAGTTCGTAAATCATGTTTTTTGTCTCTTTCTTGCATGTATAACGCGCCCAAGGCTTGTCTTTCCCATCGGGGCCATGTTGACATCTTGTGAGCCGTTGGTGCCATCTTCCACTAGGTGTACACATTTCGAACTTTTCGTATCCATTTGCAAGCTTGCTGTTTCTTGTAGTTCAGACGCAGCGTTGTATGACTTTTCAACGTTGGCGTCCGCATTCTCCCGTTTGATTTGTGCATTGTGGCCATGCCTAGGGTCCCATTTTGGTATTTGTTCCTTGCCTTAATGCTCGGTGGGTCTACGGGCATCTTCCCCTAGAGGTATGCATTGCCAAATTTCGCTTCGTAGTTCATTGTTGTAGCTTCATCATGCCTAGATCGCAAACCCGCGTTGCGCAACTAACCACCCACCTCATCCATTTGCTGTCAGCCTCCGGGACGGGGATCTTGTTGGGGAGCTCATAGCGGAATGACAAGAGTTCGGGGGCGCCCGCCGGGCCCCCGACCAGGCAGGACTTTTAGGTGAGAACAAGAGACTAACCCGATGGGCCCACGGGGGCACCCTACACAACAATGTATGTTACCATTTTACCCTTCCTTGTGCTTTGCTCTTGTTGTAGAGTGCTTGTTCCGGCGACGTTCCAATAACTTGTTCCAGCGGTGTTCCAATGGCGTTCTAACAAAAACTGTTTTTGAAAACAAGTTTTTTTCACGTTGCAACGCGCCGGCCAACAAATATGAGCACACCAGCGGGGACCCCCAAGGCTAGCAAACAACATATTTTGCCACCATGTACGGGTAGGCTTGGTTGGGGGGTAAATAAATTTTGAACTTTTTTTGTTCCGGCCAGATAGCCTAGAACATTGGAAAAATTTGGCCGGAACAACATTGGGTTTCAAACGCGCACCAAGGGCAACCGCGCCGCCACGTCCACTTGGGTCTTGCTTCGCGGCACCTCAAGCTGCCTGCACAAGGATTTCAACTCCCTTGTCGCACTGCTCTGTCTGCTGCTGCGGCTGTTGCTGCTATTGCTGCACCCAATGCGAGTCATGTCACAGTGGACGGGGGGTTCCTCGGAATCTCGGCCGGCCGCTCGGGGGACTTTCCGTGGCCGTCCGGGTCTGCCTCGGCTGCGGATCCTCGTGCGACTCCCCGCTGACGACCGGCCCCTCATGGTGTCGTCCCCATGCCTCTCTTCGTCCCTCCCCCCCGACCCCACTCGAGTCCCCCGACCGGCATGCTTGCGCATGTAGCGCTTCAAGCCGCACACCTAGCGGCACCCTGAGAAGAGGTCTGCGCAGCAGGCCGACAACTTCAGTCGGTCTCATATGGCGTTGCAGTCCGGCCAAGAGACCCGGGCCGAGGCCAAAACCAAGCCCAGGTTGGATGCCCGCATCGATGTCATCCCCATGCCCAACTTTGGCACCAGGGACACATGGTACAGCGGGCCACAAGTCGACAAGGTGTTTGATTCCCCACACCAATGCACGCCATTCTCCTGGAAGGCACCTCTGCCCCAAGGGAGGCGGGTCGTAGTGAATTTTTGGCAGCAGCCTGCAGTTTGAATGTCACCACACGAGATCAGGGAGAAGGCGATGCCCCCCACACCATCACATCCCCTGTCCGCTGACCATGAAGGAGGGTTTTGCCGTTGGGTGGGCGTGGGAGAATGAGGTTTTGGTGGCTCGCTTTGCCTACCGCCACAAGAGCGGCCGCTGGAAAGTTGATACCGCCATCCACCGTCTGGGGGGGGGGGGGTTCTGCGGCGGGCTGCTGTGTTGCCCTTGAATGCCATTAGGCAGTAGAGGCCACGCAATGATGACTGGTTAGACATTGCATGCCTTCCTCTTGGCCTGAAAGGAGCTAGGGTGAGGGCTCCGGCAAGCGAAATTCTCCTATGAGAGTTGTCTAGTATCCATGTGAAGTTGGTGTGAAATCAGGGCGAAAATGGTGTGAAATCGATGATGCAACAAATTCGACTTGAAATTAGGATTATGTGAAATTCGTTTGGGAATTCGCGGGAAAATGGCATGCAATGTGCGTACGCAACAAAGTAAGCAGCCCAAAGCGATACCTACACGTCACATGGGCATGTGATAGACAACAAACCCGAATTTCGCTTGCTTTGGGGGTCTCCAGGCAGAGACTGCGTTCATAAGGTGCCATGCCGTTGCTGGGCGGTTTGGTGGGAGGTTACCGCTGAGGGCAAAGCAGACAGTGGCGCCTGTGTTGGTGGGCCCCGTCTTGCGGACCTTGAGATGGTACGGTCCCCGCGAAAAAATGACTCGGCCTTCTCCGACGGGGAGGTGGGTGATGTGGTGGCTGCCGGCGACGGGAACACGGGGTGAAACTGGCAAGTGTGAGCAGCACCGGGTTCCATGGGGATAATGATGGTATCCACCATATCCTTGTTGGCAAGCCCAACCGTCGCCTCAACCCCCCTCCCCAGCCACAGGACTTGGTGGCAGGTTGGCGCCAAGTCTTGATCTAGGCTTCCCGTGAAACCCTTTACTGCCGGCACCAGCACAAGGTCAAGATGGGTTGCATTCTTGGCGATGTGCCTGCGACGCTTGTCCGGCGTCCATTGGGTAAAAATTACCCCCCAACTCATGGGCGAGGACGGGGCAATACTGGTAGTTGGAGTGGGTGTCAGCGGCGGGATCTGGCAAGGACCCTAGCTGAGACAAGTGTTGCAACATCTCGGCAAAAAAAATTCTGTTGCACAGGGGGAAAAAAGTGTAAGACAAGGGAAACACATGTGACATGATTGTGAGATTGATGCTAAATTCGTGTGAAATTCGTGCAAAATTTCAAGCGAACTTTGTGCTAAATTTGTGCTAAATTTGTGCAAAATTCCCATTCGGCTAAATGTTGTGGCTCACCTATGAATGTGCGTGTGAATGGGAGTGTGAATGTGATTTTTCATGAATTGGTATGTGACTTTCGACACGGTACCAAAGTGCATTTTTCAAAGTACTTAGTTTGTTTGAATTTTAGGAGAATAGAGCATGGCAAATGGGCACGGTAGCAAGGCAAATTGTAAAGATTTAGTCAAAAATAGGTCAAATGCAACCTAGATTTGAAAGGACGGTTCACAAAGGGTACACGCCCCGCATGCAATTGTGTACTATCGCCAAGCCTTAGCCTTTTCGTGGAAGGTGACAGATAGCCAGCAAAGGGTGGGGGTAAAGCGACGCTGAGCAAGGGGTGCTTTTGCCTGGGCAACAGCAACAGGTTAGCACACCAAGGATTCAACTTGTCTCGAAAGCGGTGTACAATTAGAAATGCTGGTCCGCCTTCGGGGAAATCACGAAACAAAAACTTGCCGCGGCAAACATGCACTACTTGGTTCTCAAACAAAAAACTCAAGGCTTTGTCCGGCCGCAATGAGCCAACAAGGTCTGGAATCCACTTACCTTGCCGCCTATCGTTGAGTCGAGGAACTCAATCTCATTGCACCGAATTTTGAGCAACTAACGATTGCACCAAAGTTTCCCAGGGCACCTCTCTTTGATGTTCCTAGCAAGCACAACAGGATCACCATACTACTCATCATTGAGCCAAACTGCAAAGTCCCCACAACTATCCTTGTCGCAACCACTATCCATGAGCGCCTTCACCACTTGGGGCTGCATATCTGCACACTGTGCCCAAGTTCATAGAGGGAAATCTTGTTCGTCAAGGGACACCTGGCAGAATTTGTTACAAACGAATGCTTCAGGTGCCTGCCTGAGGCCCAAAGTAGTGTGGGTGGCACAATCCCAAACGGATTGCACACCGGACCTACTTGGTGGGCCCCGTTTGTGCATGCGGAACCCTCACCACACACCCACAAACAATGAACCAGTTGCGTTTAAATTCCTCATAACAAACACCATGGTTCAATGTATTGTGCCCTGGTTGTGTGACACACCAAGCAAACACCTTGCAGTGATACAATTTGGTAGTGGACCTTTCATTAATGGCAGAGTTTGAGATTCGGAGGGGATAGTATGCTGCTTGTAGGACACCTTGAGATATTTGATCCTTTTCCGATCTAACTATGCTAGTCACTAACACCTGAGTACTTGCCCTCTAGCGAACTAGACTGCAATTACCATATCTTTATTGCAGCTTTGCAATCTTAGAGTCCGACATGCACCTTTGGGACTTCTAGTTTTTTTGGAGCAAGGTCTTTGAGCAAGGAATACTTCACAACTTGCAACCGCTTGTCCCCGTTCCTTTCCTGTTGCAAAGAAGCTGAGCATGAAACATGAGTTGCACATAATTTCTCCCTCGCCTGTTGAAAAGGTGCCCAAACAGATCCAACAGTCCATTATTGACAAGTGGTCCTGTTAGGTGTGGCAAGCTTGTGATTTAGCTACCATCTTGTTCGCCGAGAGACCTTATCGGCTCAAGGTGATGCGGGGAGGATGGGGGGGGGGGGGATCAACTTTTTTGCCTAGCTTCAGAAATCCAACAGCTTTGCAAAAAACCCTTGCGACACCATTGTGGTTTAGACCCTTGCTTCCCATGAAATGGGGCAGCAATACACATTCTCAAGATTTTCATGCAGTGCCGCCACGAAACAGTTCGCACCGAATTGAGGCTGTGCCATCGAAAAACGTTTTGACATGGCATAGATTAGATTCGTTGAACTAGTGAAGCACATGGTCAGTGTAAAGCACAATCTATACTCACCCCTCCTAGAGCTCAAGAAAGGTGCCAGCACCCAGCTCGCCAACATGCCATGATGACGAAAAATATGTTGCCCACCAATAATTGATAATATATTTGTGGTTAAGGTGGGGGCTCTATGAATTCTGGAAAAACTGGCAAAACGGCCGACGATTACGGCATAGTTACATTCGCAGCCGTTAACCACCACAGACAATGCACATTGCGCTTTTCGGGACTCGATTTCGGCATTCCGTAACAAAATTTTCCTCACTCACCCAAACGGGGGTACTTTCGCGATAACGCTCAGCCATCACCTGCCCTAGCCGTGGAGGATGAGGCGGCTGAAAAAAAGAGACCCCACAGCAGGATTCCCCGGTTGTGAAATTGGTGGGAACGCTTTGCTGAAAAGCTGAAAAGTGCGTGTCAAAAATTCGGACGAAAGGATGGGGCTTGGTCCAATAGATGCGCAGTTTTGTGCTGAATGGCGAGTTAAAAAAGTCGGCACTGCTCCAAATTCTCCCACCTCCGTCGCGTAAGGAGAAAGTGAGCCAAATGTATCCAATCCAGTAATTCATATCTTTGCCATACCGGCTCCAATGTTCATACACCGAAAGCTAAATCTGGGGGGTTTGTGGTGGTTACCATGATAATGAAGTCAAAACTGCGGCGAGATTTTGATTGTAACCGCTTGATTGCGGCTTGTAAAACCGCCATTCATTATTACCTACAAAAAAGATATGTGAATGACGGTAACGAGCAGCTCTTTCTACTTCGTATAACCCCCCTTCTACGCATGAAAAGCGGGCGAGAGAGGGCAACCTCAATGCTTTTGAAAGAACTTCGGTCCCAATGGACGGAGAACGTTATTTGATTGAGGGGTTGAGTCATGCAATCAAGCTAAAATAGGCCAGCGAAGCACGACAAAATGGCCACAACGTACTATATCCCAGCCTAGGGATTGAGCCTTTGCATCCGCTAGTGTGCTATGAGTCTTGTTGTACTAGTGCAAGCGGTACTGCGTGGGTGTGGCCTTTACCGAGAGTACATGGGAACAAAAACTGAAAGATACAAGTTTCTTAAGGTGTGATTTTGGTTGCTTCACAATACCCCCCTCCTGTCATGATGCTCCCTTGTGTTGTTGCACTTGAGTCCAAATACTTGTGTGGGAGTTCAACCAAGTGTAGCTGAGTAGTTTGGACCTAAAACGAGGGAATGGCCACTAGTTTGCAAAATGTGACCCCAATGGCTCTCAGATATATTGGATGGAAGTTGAGCACTTTGGTCAAAATGGCACTTTTTGAGCTCGTGGGTTCCTTTGTTGGGGGTCGTTGTCCATTGTACCGTGTAATTAGAACAACCTGTTCGCATCATTTGAACGCCACAGATAAGTCGTCAGAGGCTATCTGACACTCACTTCTTGCAAAGAGTAGATCTTTGGTGGACAAATTTAAAGATAATCATACATATTTTTTTCGGCACACAATGTACCAAAACATGTACCTATCACCACGGAGTTGGGCAAGCAGCCCGTGTTGTACCGGGCTAACAAAGAAACATACGTCACTTCTTTGGACCCAAAAAAATTTTTTTATCAAATGGGCCGGTTCATAATGTGCCAAGGGCCACTGTGGGCCAAGTTCGATGCAGAGTACAGATTTTGGCAAAGCTAGGGTGTGCATACGGGCTGCAGCTCATGACTGTGCCCCCATGGTTTCCCGTTGGGGTGGTTGTGGTCATGTCATTGGTATTTCCCACTCGTTTGGATCCCAGTGCGTTTTGTGGCGTTTTGGTAGTGTTTGCATCGGGACTTCCCACAAGGTGGGGTCCCAATGTTCTCGCGGCCGTTTCCGTATCAGGTATATCGCCTGTCGTGCTGGTCGGGTTGTTGGCCAGTATTGTGTCGTCTTATGTTTGCAGGCGTTATGGTAGCACTGTGTCATGTTTGCCAAGTGTTTCTGCCGGTGCCACATGTAGAGTGCCTGTCGTAGGTGAAGGTCCAGCAGCTTCTCGGTGCCAGCCACAGCCTCCGGTATCGTCCCAGATCAGTAGCAGCAGTTTTGCATCTGCATACCATATCCCTGTGTCGTACTTTGCTTGTTCATATCATTGCCTGCGTATTTGGCACAGGCGTGCGTGTGTGTCCTGCAGTCGTTGTGCTGTCATGTGGTCTTCGATCAGTTTTGTGACGAGCCTGTGATAGTCCGTTTTGGCCGTTAGTGTGTTGGTGTAGTGCATGTGCAGGGTGCGTAGGTGTTGCCTTGCCACCGCAGCGGCGTGTGCCCTGTGGTATATGTCATGTGTTTGCTGTGCGTGTTCTTGTGCCAACCTGCCTGCTGTCTTTCTGTACTGTTCCCATCGCTGTGCGTCAACGCTGGGACGCTGTCGCTTCTTGGTGGGTTCGTCTTGTGCTGTGTTAGTTGCTCGTATTCTTGCGAAACCACGTCGGGGCGCCCATGCGGAGCGGCACGAAACGCAAACGTAAGACCGAGGTCGCGACGGCGGAACCCATCGACCCCGACCAATGGATACGTGATGCGCGCGGCGCAAACGACGATGAGGCAGTGGCACTTCTTTGGACCCAAAAGAAGTATCCAACAGTTGGCCTTTTGTAACCCTACTCGGCCTAAATTCTATGCGGCGCGGGTTTTACAATTGTTGTTGTTTTGAGTTCTGACACCGAATACTGCGGCCATCAAGGCAGACAATGTACATAGGCGGCTGAGCCTAAGAAGTATGTACAGTGAGGGTTGCTTGGCCACCGAATGGGATGCGGGCCGGGCACTTCTCAACAACGGAGAGTCCAATGGGGGCGCGTACCCTGCTTGCACTTTACACTTGATGCAGGAGGTGGGGCCTGCAACAACCACGAAGGTCAACACCTACCATGTGAGAATGGATGGAACATGCGGGAGTGGAGACAAGAGAAGTTCGGAGGCGCGGGTTTTACAGTTTTTTTTTCAAAAATGGCAATTTGGGCTTTCAGCATGCAGGTGTACGAGGTCATTTGCGGACATATTGTGGAGTCAATAGACACCAATGGGCGGACCTGATAGTTGAAGAGGGGTCCTAGGAATCGTGACTAGTACTCTTCGCCGCCCTCCTCGCAACGATAATGTTTTGCTGCCCATTTTCTGGTAGAATCATGACATTGTGTTATTCTTACTTAAAACGCGTAGCTGTGCACCTCCCACCACACGACGGCATGCCACACTACTGCATTAGTCAAGCTACTGTCGATAAAGCACACTTGTGTCATTTGAGCGTATTTGCATGGGACAACCTCATACTTTGCCTCGTTGGGTAATGCAATACTCGATTTTGATAGCACGCGGATTTGCAATTTTTACAAAATTTCGGCGCTATTTGCTTTGATCATACCTGCTACCGTAGGCATCATTTGGGTACTTGGTTGAGCCAGAAGGCCAATGCCAGCTCATCTGATACCTTCACCCGTCTACTTTGACAGCAAAACGGGTGGTGGTACATTGAGGTTGACAGATTCACGGATTTTTGAAGTCCAATTTCGCACATTTCTGGTTTGTTTTCAATTATGTTTTCATTGTTTGCATGTTTTTGTTTTCTACCCGTGACCATGTATGCTTGGTGGGATGGAGCGTAGCGACACTGCACCAAGCCTTTCAAAGCACGACCTAAAAGGGGGAAACTGGATCTTTTTTTTTGTCAATCACATCTATGGGTGGGGTTGAGTAGCATCGCGGAGTCTTTTAAACCTACACTAAAATTGCTAGCTGCACCAAGTCATCCCAACTTGCTGCAAGGATACCCCGAGGTAGGTCAAGGTAGGTCCACATATCCTAGGCTACTCCCACGCACTCGACGCCATCCTATCATACACCAACACGCACGCCACACTACCCAACAGCACACCCTCAACTTTACTCTTTAGGTAGCCCAATAATTCTTTTGACCCTGAGTCCACACACCATGCACTCCCTCTCGCTTGGTGTCAAGATACCTCAACCCCCCATAAGGCAATCCAAAGCACCCGATCACACATTCAGGTGTTTCATGGTAACTACGGCTAATCTTAGTGAGCATAACGGCGCCCACGCCAACATAACATACTTTATCCCATCCCGTCTCAACCTATTTCCAACATTGGGTGGGTTGTAATCGGTGCCGACACGCAACAGCCGGATTGGCGTCGGCCATAGGGCTTGGACCATCCCCCCCTAGTAGCGCAGGTCTGCACCTACCTATAGAAGCAAAGTTTGTCAAAACCAAGCCTTGAAGCGCTGAAACGAAGCACCACCATGATTTGTGCTGCCCTTTGGCTAATGCGCAGTGAAGGGCCAACTGTGAAGGCGCCCTGTTTCCCATTCGAAAATCTGCCAACTTTTAGCACCTAATTCGGAGCTCATGCTATGGGCCGGTAGCCTAGGTCCCGTTCAAGATTTGTGAAAAAAAAAACCACGAACTGCAAAAAATCTGTGGAGGCTTTCGGGCGACTTTGAACCACCTACCAAAATAAGCAATCATTCGGCATGTTTCAGCGATTCCTACCTCTCCCCCTATGCACTCATGTAGTCTTTCCGCACAATGCAAAGTCGGGTCGGGGTAGTGAGTATACATGGGACCAGGGCACGCTTGACTTAAACTTTAGTTTACTGGCGTAAAGAGGGGCTACCCTACCCAGTCTCATTGTGCGCACCCAACAGTCATAACAACCTACCAAAAACAAGTGGGCAGTGCATGAAAGTCGCAAAAGAAAGGGTGTGCCACGTGAAAGTGCTCAAAGGTAGGGAGGTCGCGGAGGCTACTGACAACCTATATATTATATAGAAAAACCCTGGAAACTATCACTAAATTACCTAGGGGCCGCCTTGTGAGGGGAGCTACACTTGGTGTTGGTCAATAGTTGTCTGCGGCAAAGGCGGACGAGGGATCCTGCGGCTGCATTGACATGGACAACAAACACCGTTGGAGAAGACAAAGAACCCATGTGAGAGCGGGTATGATGTCCTATACACCAATAGTATACCCTTTGCCATTTACTGTCGGAGACAACCATTGTGGCAATGCACCTTTCAAACCAATTTGTGTGCCAACCACATAGAATGGGGTGGATACCTCCATGTCATACAAAATTTGTAGTATTTAGTGACATGGATCGTCATCAACAAGACGAGCAACTTTGTTTTTGTGTCTTGTGCCATTTGGCCCCTTCCCACCGCGCAATCGTGATTTATCTTTTTTTTTTTAGAAGCGGCAACGGTTCTGCAATAGTTCCGCAGCAAAAAAAGGCAATCTCGGGATCTAAGTACACTCTCAGAATTTACCATAGCTTCTTCACCTGCCAAGGGAAAGGATCAAGGATGACAAAGAAGGAGCAACAAATATTCCTACCTTTAGAAAACTTACAGGGCGACTGGGGGTCGCCACGACACATGCTTAGCCCTTGTCTTCCCACCTACGACAAGTTTTCTTTGTTACAGGGACTTTTATGGGTTAGTCTGGTGATATTCTAATTCGCCTTGTTATCCTCATAGTGGTACGTGTCCGTTTGGCCCGTGGCGGCGAGCAGGTAGTGTTGTGTGGTGCTTCCTCGCGGCGTTGCATGCCCTTTTGTATAAGTGTGTGCCGTAGACCTAGGACACGATATGATAAGTCCACCTCATGCAGCCACTCCTGGTATGTATTTTCCATATTATGCAACCATTTACCCATCCTCCTAAACCAAATACCGTCATAGTGCAGATCTCTCATAACGCTTTGGCACACATTGGTTTGCATGTCATGTGCCTCCCGCATCATTCTGATGGTTTGGTACTTAATCCTAGGTGCGGACAATTTCCCCATCACTTTTTTTTTAAAGTGCGATCGTGATTTAGCTTAAGCACAAAATTGAGAGATTTGGCTTCCGGCCAATAGAGAGCTTGGGAAGATTCTTTGTTTCCGTGGAGTAAATAGGCCACATAGGTAGCAAGGAAAGCATTTCCGAGTAGCGTGGGTCAAGACGCATGTGTGCATGTCTTCTGCCAAGCGTTGCGGTCACTAACTAAGAATGACCGTGACGCATGCACCTTCGAGAACGGCATTTGGCTGGTTTTTGCAAATTGCAAATTACCCTACTTCAAATTTTGAGCAAAAACTGGTTTCAAATTGTGCCTCACTATGAAACAACTGCGCTATTTCTTGTATGCACACATGCTTATGGCATGTAATTCCACAGGGTGAGGCTAGTCTGATGGGAGAAATTTACACAAGTTGCTATCTTTGAAGACAATCAATATATCATAAAGCGGTGTTCCCCGTGGATCGTATTTGTATTGTGTGATGGCACACTGCAACCTTTGGTGGCGTGTGTGATGTGCTTGTATGAAGCGGTAGGAATTTGTCTCCAACAGCGAGCAAGTGGTATTCCTGAAGACCGGTGTTGGTTGTACAGAGAAGGCGAGGCATGTGGTGGGAAGGGCTTTTGGCTTTCGGCTATCCAACCCACACCAAATACGGCCTTATTGGGCCCATAGGTTGTCTCTTCGGGGAAGCCGGGCTCAAGCACCAGGGATCTTGATAACGGTCCCCCCCCCAGCCCCCCCCCCCCCCCGAGTGACGAGTGACGAGTGACACATGGAACTCACGAAGCAAATACGCAGAGATGGGCGCCGCCGGACAACTCACAATTGCTCGAAGCGTTCACGTGGCTTTCTTGTTATAGTGTTGACTATGTTACTCACTACTGTCGCTGCTACAGCTACCGCAGTAGCTAGAAAGGGAGCTAAAAGACGATGCTGAGGAGCTAGAACCTGCACTGAAGTCACTGAAATCGCTGCATTCACCCGACTCATCCCTTCCCCCTTCCTCCAAAACCTTTGCCCTTTTGGCGTGAGCCTTGCGCTATGGGGTCTTGCGCTCCTTGTGCTTTTTGTACCTCCTACCAGTTGCACCCCATGCATGCGCAACCTGCTCATATGCGTACTCACTGGCATTAATGTCCTCAGCACCAATGAGATGCATTTGTATGTTCCCCCAGCTCATCCTATTTCGCAAAGAAGTCACGATGCGATTCAGCACGTTGATTGCACGCTCAGCGTCACATGACGAACAACAGGAGATCAATATAGCAGCAGCATAGTGGCGCAGCGCTCTGGGGTGTTGCTGATCACACAAAATTGACTTCCAAAAATCCACAAAGGATTGGTGTCCCTCCATTTTTCGGCGCTCCGCTGGTGGAATTGCAAAATACCTTTTTTTCGCTGTACCAAAGAAGGCGCTGGCACCAGCAATACAGGGATCACAGGGCCCAAAACACTTCTCTGTCTGCACCACTTTGTCAATTTCTGTTGGGGTAGGGTCCGCTGTTTTCCAAACACGTCAATCAGCAACACCCAGGTGCGCGTACACAGGATTCTGCAGCCTGATGTCAAACTGAGTTAACAGGGCAGTAACGAACGACACTTTGGCTGCAACAGCATCCTTGTATCCCTCCTTGGCAACATCTGTCACTGTCTATCTGTCACTCTCCATCTGTCACTGAGTGATAGATAGCCCAACCCCACCCCCCACCCCCACCAAAAAATTGGACCCCTTCTTATCAAGATCCCCGTCAAGCACAACTCACGCACACCCTAGCCACGCGGCCGGCAGACCGGGCAGACACATCCTAGTGCGGTCGTCGATGTGCTAGTGGTTGTAAAGGCCGTGTTGGGAAGGAGGAGTGCTACACCCGGAGGCGGGGGGGGGGGGGCAATTGAACTGAGCCGAGAGTAGGTGTAGGCGTAATCTTTGGTACATGCAGCTTGTTTAACACAGCCAACTACGAAGACCTACTAGATTGCAAGCACGTAAAGGCACTTCAAAAAGGATAGAATGGTAGATTATGCTAGTTGGTGTAAGAGTGCGCACGGGGATTTGGGCTTTGGGCTTCTCCTTCCCACCCGGAAGAGGGCCTAATGGACTAATGGGTTGCCCCTCTTGGGAAGCGCGGCTCTGGCGGGAACCCTTCATATGGGGTTGTAGCGGGGGGGGGGGGGGGTTAGGGTACGCCGGTGCAGCCGTGGGGTTGCCTACGGTGCTACACAAGGTGGTTGGGAAGGGAAGACCACCTGCCGGGAACCTACAGGGTCCCGGATCCCTATGTCAACAATGTCAAGTCCGGACCCATCATCTTGGGGGGGATATTGCTGCAGCCCGTGGAAAGAAAGAGAGAGGGAGAGAGAAATAAAGGGGGGAGAGGGGGGCGAAAACGAGTGCACGGGAGGAACTGAGGAAGGGGGGCAAGAACAGCCGTTGGATAGCCGATTGTCGTGCTCAAGGCAAGAGGGCATGAACCCACAATCTGCCACATGGCAGTATAGTGGGTTGCTGGCCGGCCACACGGCAGGCAGTGGGACGGGAGGGCTAGGGGCGCCGCGGTGAGCCAAGGAAGGGGGGGGAGGCGGGGTGGTAGCAAGGGCACGCAGGTGTTGTCGTGGGGCTGCTCAAAGTGTTGCTCGGGGGGAGGGGGGGCTGAGCAAGGGGGGACCACTTGCCGGGAACCTACGAGGTCCCTCATCCCCTTGGCGGCGCTGTGAAGTCCTCGCCCAGCGCCCGGGCTAGGAAATTGCAGCAACCTGTGGAAAGAAAGTTAGAGGGAGACAGAGGGGGGGGGGGGGGGCGGAAAGGAGTGCCGGGGAGGAGGAGGGGCAAGGACAGTGCTAGGGGCAGGAGGGCTCAAACCCGATACACCACATGGCAATATAGTGCGGTAGCGATAGGAAAGAAGGGTTAGGGGCACTAGGGGGTGGCAAGTGAGGGGGAGGGATTGTGGCTGGGGCACGCCGGTCCTGCCTAAAACCCCCGTCGTCCGGGGTAGGATACTAATGTTGACTATGGAAAGAAGAGAGAGGGAGAGAGAATGAAAGGAAAGGGGGGGGGGGAAGGGGCGCAAGGACAGCATAACGGATCGCCGACATTGCTGTGGGGAGGAGGGTTTGAACCCACGACCCACCACAAGGCAATTTTGCGAGGTACCACTCGGCCACACGGCCAGCGATGTGAAGGGAGGGCCGGGGGGATAGGGGTGTTGCAAAGGGGGGGTTGGGGGGGGGGGGGTGGCGAGTGCGGATGCGGCCAGCCGGTGAAGCCACGGAGCTGCCCAAAGTGATGCACCGGGGTGGGGGGGGGGGGAGCAGCTAGGGAAGGGAGGGCAACCTGTTGGGAACCCATGATGTCCCGGATCCCCGTGTCGGTGTTGTCAAGTCCTCCCCCATCGCGTAGGGGAGGATATTGGTGCAACGTGTGGAAAGATAGCGAGAGGGAGAGAGAATGAAAGGGAAGGGGGGAGGAGTGGTGGGAAGGAGGGGGGTCCAAGACGACAACACTAGATGGCCAACTGTCTTACTACAAGGGAGGTGATGGAGGGGTAGCAGCGCCGAATCGCCGACGAATGTGCCGGGAGGGAGGTGAGAGAGGGTCAGCACCTCCGGAGCGCCGACGAACATGCTCCGTGTGTTATGCATCGGATTATGTCTGACGCGGGTACAAGAATAGCACGGATGGATGTCTTTATGTCCTTGATGTTGTTCAATTTGTGGGACTTGGGCGTTTTGCTGCTGTTGGCAATGCCTTGCTTGAGGTGGCTTTAGCTGAAACTTCATTTATGCAGGCGGTGCGTGAAGAATCCAGCTCCATGTCGCTCCACAAATGTCTACGCTAAGGAGGGCGAGGGTAGGGTGGGGGGTGGGGGGGGCGTGCGAGGTGTGGAATGGTGGGCCCGGGTGGGGTGGTGGTGGAGGCGGGGTGGGCACTAGGTGTGGCAGCGGTGTGACTGCCCCCCATTGCCAACATCTCTTACCACCGGGGGTGCCAGTGGCGGATGGCGTCGGGCAGGTTGACTTGGACAATTGTGTTGGGGGCGGGGGGGGGGGGGGGTGCAGCAAAGGTTTGCTACCCTGTTTCTTGGCCCCCAATAGGGAACAAGCCCACGGCCTACCACTGTGTGGAGAACAGGCGCTGAGACAGCGAAAAGGGATCAGAAACGACACAGGGCCTGCTTTCGTTGTGGCCTTTTTGGCCATTGGGCCATGGACTGTGTGACACAAGTCACCCATAGTGCCCTTCGGGCTTTGCCACCCTCGGCCAGACCTAACGTAGGAGTGGTAGGACGAAGCTGCGCCGTCAAATCTGCCTCGACGGGGCGCAGCGGTGCTTCTACGCCCCCGCGCCGTAGAATTTCTATAGTTGCATTCCAGACACCATAGGCCCAGGCCAGTGCTTGCCGAGCATATGGTGCCTTTGCCCCCCCCCCCCATACCCGTCTGTTTGATGCAGAGGCTCCCATTGGCACTTGCAAAGCTGCCTTGCATGGGCGGCCCCCGCCTAGGCACACCGCATGCCTTTTTTGTAGTGTTGCCCGCCCTTTCTAGCCCCGGCCTAGCATCAGCTTAGGGCACATTAGGGGGAACGTTAGCGCGCCGGGCATCTTTTTGAACCCGTGCCCCACCAATGACCTTTGAGGGGGTGCGCTAAGGGGGCGCACTTAGGGGGCGCCTCAAGCGCAGTGCGCGCGCAGTGCCACTATTTGGGCGTCTAGCCGTACTAGAGACCCATACTTTGAGATACTAGGGGCCCCTAGGGGCATCATGGTGACCCCTAGCGGAGGTTTTGAGTTCTGATTTTGTCCCCCTTTGTGGGGGACCCCCGAGAATGCAGGGGTGATGTAGCATTTCCGCCCTCTTTTGGGCCCCAACCGTCCGGTGCTATTGAGGAAACCGGGACAATCTTTGAATCCACGCTTCGTTGCGTGGTGCATCATGGTGACCCCCGGCATAGGTTTTGACTTCCGATTTTGTTCCCTTTGTTGGGGACCCCCGAGAATGCAGGGGTGATGTAGCATTTCCGCCCTCTTTTGGGCCCCAACCGTCCGGTGCTTTTGAGGAAACCGGGACAATCTTTGAATCCACGCTTCGTTGCGTGGTGCATCATGGTGACCCCCGGCATAGGTTTTGACTTCCGATTTTGTTCCCTTTGTTGGGGACCCCCGAGAATGCAGGGGTGATGTAGCATTTCCGCCCTCTTTTGGGCCCCAACCGTCCGGTGCTATTGAGGAAACCGGGACAATCTTTGAATCCACGCTTTGTTGCGTGGTGCATCATGGTGACCCCCGGCGTAGGTTTTGGCAAGTCTGTCACCCCCCCCTACGGACCATGGGAGCATGTCCCGCCTCACGTTTGGATTGACCAAAGCAACTCGGCCGCCACGCAAGATGAGGCAGAGGATGAGGCGGAGGTGTGTGTTTTGTGTTGCCAAAGGCGCTCCACCGTCGCAGTTTGTGATGAGTGTAAAGAGCACTATTGTAATGAATGTATTGACACCCACACTTGTGGGACCAATGTTGTTTGTTAATTACACTACAAATGACAGTTGGAGTGGTTGAAGTCACATATATTGGTTTATTTTGCCACGTGCTTTGTAGGGAAGGTGTGCAGTGCAATGTGGTCTACTTGGGGGGCTTCTCCATGGGAGGGTATATCTGGGGCTGAAGTCGGGACAGTTAAGACAAAAGTAGCGCGCCGGGCGCGCGCCGGGCAAACATTCCCCCTTAAGGCGTTCGGACCTAACAGTGATGGACCCTTTGGACGCAGAGATGATGATGGTATGATGATGGTATGGCAAACCAATTTGATTTTTGGTGACTAATCCAATAAAGTAGCGTGCTTCGCCGAGGCGTTGGCCGTACAATGGTTGACCCCTAGCACCGTCGATCTCTGGATTACCCCTCTCCGTGCCTTAGAAACGCCGGCCCTGCTCTGGCATGATACCGACACGGCATTACGATCACATGCCATGCGGCGACCATCTGTGGACACCGATCTGCTCGCACGATGGCAAGAAGGTGTTTGTTCATCCATCGACAACGTCACCCATGGCAGGCGGCACGAACCGGCAATTGCTGGCAAGAGGGCGGCTGTTGTTGCCATTGCGGCAGCCCCCTATGAGAGAGAACGCATGCCATCCGGCGCAAATCCAAGTTGTGGCGAACACTCGGGTCCGCACCTCATGGAAATATCGGCATCCGGCCCACTTTCATTATCCAATAGTGGCCCATCGAAATCATCTACGACAACGGTTGAAGCGCGAGACACGATCCCCATACCCGTTCACCACAATAAGTCGGAAGATGAATATGCGCTTGAAAGGTCAACCACTTGTGCACCCTACCTACCTCAGCACGGCAATCTACTGGGCCCCATTGCTCGTCTCGTGTAGTGAGGACTAGATGCCAACCCCAAATGCCCCGACCAATAGCATCGGTACTCGGCGTACCGATCAACAGCGAACCCCATGTGCCGCGAACCACAGTCCACCTACGACTATGACGCCACGGCCGGCTCATGAATCGCGCACCACCTCCATGCGTGCCTCACAACACTACCGACGTACGTGTAGAGCCGCTGCTCAGCGCACGTCAACATCGGGGATGTAGACAAAATATGACGAGCGGAGCAGTCAGACATTTATCTCTCGAACACTCTATGCTGTTCTAGCAGACTTGAGGCTTGTTCCACTAGACGACCATGCTCTCCAATTGGTTGCCTCGGCGCCATGTACTGACTCCAATCTCCGGCTACTGCTTTGAAAAGGGTCTTCCATGTGAGCTTTGCGAGGTGCGCCCCAGCTTGCGGGCGTTCGGTGTCGTCCACATAGGCATACAACAAAAGCGCCCGCACAATGTCTCTCTGCGGGGCATATGGGGGCCTTTTGCTAGCAAAGGCTTCAACTGCTACGAGGCCAAGCGGCGACACTTTCGGTCCCCTCAAGTCCACCTGTCAACTTTGCAATCGCTTGATCTCATGATGGCCATCGGGATTTAGGGCAACAATGTGCTGCTCGTGAGAGACACTTCCTTCATGGCGCACATGGGCCCAATAGCCATGTTGAATATCCAACCGGCAATTGCCCTCCTTCTCATAGAGGGCCATATCCAAAAAAGTCGCCACCGGCTAAGTGGATTGTGGGTCTTGCCCAAGCCACAACCCCGTTGACCACTACTAGATCCAGACAAGCGCGTATCAATTTTGTACCCCCCCCCCCGTACCTAGGAACCGGCAATGCTTGACCGCGGAACCAGGGGGCGGTTCTTGCGCACACTTTCCCCCCAAAATTCGACCGCGGAACCAGGGGTTGCTTCTTGCGCATGACCGTGGGCAGCCCTGTACAGCGGGGAAAATTTTCCGGCGCATGGCGTCGGGGCATGCGCACCCTCTCCTTTCCCACAGCTAACCACATTGACAAATGAACACCAAAAGAGTGAATCTCAGCTGACTGGGCTGTAGTGTGCCTTCCAACGTGCATGGAATGATGTCATGACTTTTGTTTGTTTCCTTGTCAGGGGATGGTTGCTTTGGGGAAGGGGTCGAGAGCAAGGGGGAAGGGTGTAAGGGGTATGTGCGCCTATGATTGACTTATAGGGTCCCCCCTGATGGGGGGACCCGTAGCAACACACATGAAATGTTGTCCTGCACACCTGAATAGCTGTCATGCATCCACCAGAACCATGAAAAACCCAATACCGTGGTAAAAAAATGTGGTGCGAGAATTCGTCCGTGGAACCAGGGGGCGGTTCTTGCGCAAGGCGGTTCTTGGGCACGGGGGGGGGGGGGGGGGATATGGTAGTGAGTAGCAAGAGCTCCCCAGTCTTCAAAGGTCAAGAGCACCGATGCCACCATGGCCATGGAGTCCCGCCATGTCGCCCATTGTTGATACTCTCCACTTGTCATACACGTGGGCATCTTGATGAAATGCCAAACATTGACATTTAGGATGTGGCCCTTCAGCAGCCTCCATGTTGTACCAATCTCGGAGTGTAGTGACGAGACAATGGTGGTTAATGGAGGCAAAAATGCAATTGTGCCCCAAGTGGGTACTCTACTGTCATGCAAGTCACGACATAGGGTATACAGCAACAGGGTCCAACTCAAACACACATAGAGACCATAAGCATGTCCGCCTCCCCCCGCCACCCCTGCAGGCTGGACTATTGTTTATTGCTAAACAACAGGTTGCTGGATGACTGCTATTCATTCCGGGAGGCTGCACGATGGTTGCTATTCGTTCTTGGAGGCTGCCAGATGACTGTGTTTGGCTAAAGCTGCAGCTGCAGCTGTCAACTCTATCTCAACAGCATCAAATCAGATAGAAATCTGTGCAAAGCAAAGAGGTCCCTCAATGGGATGGTGCTGCTGCAATGATAGAATGCAATGTGTAGGACACACACCTTGCAGAGGTCATTCGATCAATCCCAAGTGGGCCCGCATATACTAGGGTGTGAGAAAATAGGCACCGCAAAAATTCTGCATTAGTTCTGAAAGAATATCTGGACGCAATTTTCACACCCATTTTTAAGGTGGGGAACATATTTGGGTGGTTGAACATAGCAGCACTACGAATCATTCATGGAGCCAAGTACCAACAACGTGCTTTTCCACATTGCAGTGATTATATGAAGTGACCCCCTCCACCGCCTGTTCATCATTTGTGGAATACTTCTCCTCAATGCCTTCTCCAACAGAACTGGTGCATTCTGATTTAAGTCTGCCAAGGAGCACTAGGATGATCCCCAACATGTACACTTGATTTCCTGAGTCCATTTTCTTCATTAGGGACAGGCCAGCAAGCTACAAGCATGCATGCATGTATGCTGCGCGCTCGTAGCATATCATTCTAAGCTGCAAGCAAACCGAGCTGTGAATCACTGTGTCAGCACTTGTGCCAGTGGTATCAATACGTCATTGCGTCATTGCACAATCACATCATGGCTTCTTGAAGGCCTCAAATGTAGGCTGGAGGTCTTCTCTAAAAGTAATCGCTTACATGGAGATGGGATTCGTGAAAATGGTTACACAGTTGAAAGATGCAATCCACTCAGGAGACACTGAGCGTCAACGCAATCACATGTAGAAAAGAGGGTGCAGTTTGGAGGGGTGAAGCTAGTCTGCAGGGTGAAACTGGAGGATGAGGATAGGGTAGGAGCCCTGTGGACCACCAAATGTGCTTGGCACTGAAGGTGCAAACCCACTCAGAATACATAACCCCCCACACTTAGTAGTCACCCATACACAGCAGTTCCCTTATACACCTGAAGGAACATGGCCGAGGTAACGCCGACAGCCCCCCAAGCAAGCAATGGCATGCAGCACACACCAAGGTTCCACAGCAGGGTATAGCATTCAAAAAAAAATTGTTCATTTGAAACGCTGTGTGGGCACCGTTCCGTTTACCAAGATCCAGCCCCTCTCCCACCCCATCCCACCCCAGGGCGTGGTGGTGATGACTGCTCCATCACGCATAAGTGCTCTGGCGCCCTGGTGCACCATACCTCTCTCCATGAAATTCCTCACCCTAACTTTATCAGCTTTTTCTGCGAACCCTGCAGTGAGGTGGGGGGACCTCAGGGCCGCCCCAGGTGCAGTGCAGTTGAAGATGGACAACTTTCTATGCCCCCTAGCAGCCCGTTGCAGCGAAGAGGAAGTGTATAGGCCCCAGCAACCACTACCAGCAGCCATGCTCCCTACCATGGCTGATGACATTTTTGTGTTGCTGCTTGAAAAATCCTGTAAAGCACCGCTCAACAGCCCAACGGCTCGCCATGCCACATTGCTGCACCCGTAGCCCACAAGAAAAACTAATCTGCTTGAATTGCGCATGCAAAAAGAAGCAATATCACCAACAGCCGTGGCTGAGGTTGTGCAAAAGCAACCATGTGGCACAATATGTAGGAACTGAATTGCCTGGGATGTATGGTGCACATTTGCAGCACCACGTTGCATCTTACCAAAAACCTCCAGACCGACCCCCCTTCCACATGTTCCCCCACAAAAGGGCCTTTGAACAGCATACCTGTGCTGTGTTGTTCCACACAGTCCCTCAAAACAGCAGAACGCATTTTGTGGATCGCTTGTGCATAGTTCACTGTGAGAAGCGCACAAAGGTGTGAAAGAATGGGTTGGGGAGCATTCAACCACTGTGACATTCTTATGTGTGTGTGGGGGGGGGGGGGGAAGAACAACATTAAAGAGGGAGACCAGTGCGTGTGTGTGTGTGTGTGACGCCCAAATTTATTCAACTCTTGCACAAGCTGCAATGCTCAACATCCTAAGGTCCTACACGTCAGCTGAACTGTGGCCAAGTTGGTGCACTGCGAGCGCACTGCGTGCAGTGCCGACACAATGAAACCTAGTCAGGGAGGAAGGGAGGAAACCCACATGCATTGATGCAAGCGTCACAAGGGTCTTCATATACTTGGTGATTTGTGGCCGTGGCCAAGCGCAATCTGCTGTTGCATGAGTGTGTTGGAAGATGGTGGCAGCCTTGTGGGGACATAGGCATTCTGCCTTGACCCCATTGGGGCCCAACTTGTAGCAATGGGCAGCAATATGTGGGCCGTTACTGATAAGCCATGCTACTGATTCCCAATGATCTGAGAGTGCGGATGGAGGGTTCAAGTGCTGGCTCATAAAGAGAATCCACAAAGACAGTATTTATGACCATGAAGGTTGGAATCCGCTTTGGATTGTGTAACAACCCACCTGCCGATTTGTTGCATTGTGAATGTACACGACATCCGGTGATTCCCCATCATCATAATCCAGCATCCACCTATAACAAAGAACGTGCAACAAAACCGGCCAAAAATGGGCTAAAATGGCTGAACATGGGTGAACATGGGTGGCAATTCAAATGTGCCACATCCTCAATGCACACGAAGCGTAAAAAATTCTGTTATCGAACAACCAACTAGAGAAAAAAAGTCAAAACTGGGGTTCAAGCAGTTGCCGACATACAAAAGTTTGCACTGCGTGCGCACTACGTGCACGGCATTCCCTATGAGTGTGCGCACGCGTATTGACGAGGGCAGACATATTTTAAGGTCCAACATGCTCTTGCACCGGAAAAGAGTTAAATAACATACAAACGTTGTTGTGGGTTCTGCCGCCGACCTAGGAGGAAATAACTAACCACTGCCCACGGGTGGGCTTTCGTCAAGGGGACGGACGTAGGAAATGGGGTCAGGCTGCCACTGGCCGCGACTGTGGTACATCATTAACATGTCTGGCCCCTCCAGGAGCCTAAATTTCTCTTGTGCTCATCTCATTCTTACAATTTTTGGCATCTTCTCTGTGCAGACATGGCGCTGATCGAGACCACCACAGCCGCTTTCTCGGCGGCGGTGTGCACAATTGTGTGCCAGTCCGAGGCAGAACGATTTATTCAAGGGCCATTTGGTGCTGTTGTGCGGGGCGCCCAGTGCGTACAGTGGCTGGGCGGCCCTGGGGTCGCCAAAAAGCGGGGGATTCGGTACTCATGGTCCCCTCACCACCACCGCCACCACTCATGCCACGGCAACCCCGGTGGAACTCACTGCAATTGCCGGAATGGGCTTTATTGCAAAACGCATGGCCAACCTGAGGCTTACCGGTGAAGTAGGCCCTGGAGCCCTCAAAGTCTTCATGTTGAAAGAACTTCTTGGTCCTCATGGAGCCCCTAGCAAAAAAATTGGTGCAGGCCTCTGCCAGGGGTTCGGGGGGCTGACAGGACTTACTGCTGAACGGTGGTGTCGCAGGGCTGAGATGAGGCAGGGGCAGCGGAAAGCAAAGGACGCGTGAAAAGGGGAGGAGAAGGCGAGGGCTGGAACAAGGGGAGCCGCATGGGGCTGTTTGCACCAGAAAAAGGCAACATCCCCACGATCCGTGGCATGGAGACTCACAACCGTCACTGTCTTGCCCTCTGTACAACAATGGGAATATGCATTTGCCCAGCAACGAAGGAATTGCCTCTCGGCATCCGACTGCCGCATGCACTGTGTATCACTTCCTCAGCTCCCGCTCCATCCCCAGAGCCAAGGTAAATTTGGGGGTGCTTGGACCTCCCACAGTTGGTGCGACAAGGCGGCTAAGGTGGTTAGTGATCAGCGATGCTGCAACTCTTTGGGGGGGGGGGGGTTGAGCGCCGGGCACCAATCGTCACAATGCCCACAACAAAAAAGGTTGGGAGGCGGTGCGTAGGTTTGGGCACCTTGTTGGTTGGGGTAAATAGCTGGGGTTGGGGGCTTCACTGCAGACGCAGCAGGGGGCTGGAAAACAACAGCCAAAATGGGGATGGCAACTGCGCAAACGGCAACTTGCTGCGCGCATGATGCGTCGGCTCTGGGGCCACAATTGGCCCTCAGCCAAAGTATGAGATTTAGGGACCTGGGTGACTCTGTGTACCTGGTGCTGATCGTGTGCCCCACATGGTGTTAGCATGAGAAGCTGAGTGGGGCAGTGGGGCCACACAATGTGACAGCGGAAGCTCCAGACATGGGGAAATCTGCGCGTCACAAGCCGAAACACAGCCTGCGTCTGGCACAAAAGCGGAGGTCCAACGCTCTCCATGCCCCAACGCAGTTTCTGTGTGGGATACTGATTGGTGGCACTGCTTTTACCGGGGAACAGGGGGCAGTGAACCGCAAAGAATCAGCGCGGCACTGAATGCGGTGGACTGCAGCCAACGGGGGCCGACACCATTTGGCCGAAGATCGCATGTGGCGGATAACGGGCGGCTGGTAGCTGTACCTGTCGGGGGGCTGTCCTCAGGGACAGTCTTCAGTTGAACAGAGGATTTGATACCCAAAGACAGCGCAGCAGTCACCAGCCGCCGGGTCATGGGCATGTGGCAGCGGTCAGTGCAACTCGAATCCCCTTCTTGGGACACGTTGTCAGGGTAGGGCAGGAGGAAACTGGGGTCAGGGCCATCCTTTATTGAGCCTTTGGTGGCAGACTGCATGCTGCATGTGGTCAGCGGAATACTACCGTGTGGCCCTCACGTCCCCACACGGCAATGCCTGCGGGCACAGGGCGGTATTTGCGCGGCATGCGCAGGTGCACACGCGTCGCCAAGTCCCGTGCCCGGCAAGCGCCAGTACGGCGTTGCTACGTCACCAGAGGCCCGCTGAGGTCAGCGCTCCTTCTTGGACTTGGACCTCTTGGACTTGGACCCTGGGCGAGGCGCATGGCTCTTCCGGCGCTTGCCGTGGCCGTTTGCATTTCCATTTCCGTTGCCGTCTGGGTGATTGTCTTCGTCCTGCACCAGAGATGTGTGCATAGTGGGTGTGGTTTCGTGTGGTGTGGACCTGCCAGGGGCCATGCCCCCTACACCAGCCACATTCAGCTAATATCACGTCTGCCTCAACCTCCCCAGACACCCCAGAGCCCAAGCCGGACACGAATCGCCGTATCAAAAAGCCTTGTATCAGAAACCAACATTGCTTTCTTCTGCTCTCACATTCATAGCCACCAATTCATCCATCTCCACATAGCCTCTCCATTCTGCAGCGACAAATGAGCCCTCTTTCCACTGTAAAATGCTCTGCTTCCAGGGTCATGCTCTGTGGGCACTCACTTCGAGCGCACTGTTGCGCTTGTCTGAGAACGAGCCATGTGCCTGTACTGTCTAAAGCAGTCGTTTGGAATACCCTCGACATTGATTGTATTCTGGGTTAACGTCAAACGGGTGCAGGCAAACACGCTGCGAAATGCTCCCCATTGGGTTCAGTACAAGCCGTGATCATGCTCAAATCCTAGTGCTGCTGTACCCGTTCTCTTTCACCTCACCTCTTGTTATGACACTCGACTGCATCAGGGGCGTCATGCTGATGTGCCCAGTCTGCAAACACTTTGGCCAGCACTTCACTATTACTTGCTGCTGCGGCAGTGCCTGATGCATTGGCATTTCATGCCCGTTGTACCTGCAGGCAACGGCCCCTCCTGCTTTGCAAAGTGTGTCCTAAGAACGAGGTCGGGCTGTTTTCGGAGCTGCAGTCCTGCCTTTTGCCCTGGGCTGTCCCCAGCTCACCACCAACACCGTAACCTCATCCTAGGCAGAGCCCTTAGCCCTGAGATAGAGCGCTCTTGACAGACCTCTGACTCAGCCACATCTATTGCCAAGGCCTCCTCCTTTGAGGCCTGATAGTTGCATTCAAAGATGACGGTCTGCAATTGCATCTGCGCCTGCATGTACTCGATGCTTTGCGTAAGGTGCTTCCATGAATGAGACTTCTGAAGTTCAAGGGAAAGCAGTGGAGGTAAAATGCGGATGGGATGCAGCGTGGGATCGGGATACAGTCAAGCGTACAGGGTGCTGCACTGCCAGGGGGCCAGGGTGTAGTTGTGTGTGGATGGAGCCACCCTTTCCTCCCGCATCAACTCGGCATTTCCTGGCAGCCGGCACAGCGTCCAGTCCGCCTTGTCTGACGCAAGGCTATGACTGCAGCGCTGCAATGCAGGCTCTAATACGTCTCGTGTGGAGGGCCCCACAATGCTATCATCTACACGCTCTACCTATCGTCTGTGCCTCTGGAGGGTGAGTAGGAGCCATCGGCCCAGAGGACCAGGAGAGGGACTTGCTACTGCCAGAGTCCCAGAAAACCACTTACCTGAACCATTTGTGGACAACATGTTGGCGCTTTAGGAGCCGGAGGGTCTGTCTTGCCCCCAAACCCCTTCACTCCCCCCCCTTTAATCAGGGGATTTGATGCATCAGTAGCCACCCCCTACTTCCCCCTCTGACCCCCTGCAGGGCCGCACGAGGGAGCACTGTGAGGGAGCACGGTGTAGCCACAGACAGTGAGGCCGATGAGCGCCCTTTGCGGTCTAAGGGCTCACACATACCACTCGCTACGGAGAGCACAATGCGGCGGTTCGTACCCCAAATGGAAGTCTGTGGTATGGCAGTGGGGGAGCACGTGCCCGCAGCACGTAAGACAGACGCCCGTCAGTGGCCATGGTAAGACCACAGGTACCATCCTGCCGACAAAGTGGAGGTGGATCGGTGCCGTGTGTCGGATCAACGATGGGTACCAGTGGTTCGGCAGCAACACGGACATATGCTGGCGCCATGAGCCCATGCCCCCCACCTGCACCCCGTGCACAGCGTTGGTCTACTCATTGATCTACGAGTGAACAGCCCACCGTTCTGCTGTAGCCTTGGGCCGATCCTGCTTCTTGTGCGGCTCTGGCTCGCTCTACGCTGGCGTTCTTTCGCAGCGTAGGCCGAGTGGTCAGCACGGGTCGGGTCGCAAGTCCTCCTCCGCCATCTGGACCCTCTCCCTCACCGCACCCCAACAGCTCACAGCCCACGAGCTACACTTTGGCCTCAAATACGCCGATACTTTGTGGACAGCGCCGGGACTGTGCACGGCCCCAGCTCTCGGGTGCTGTGACGCCGGGTTATGGATAGGGATCACCTTCAGGACGTCCCCATGTGCTGGGGGTTGAGGGGCGGGGACAGCACACCTGACGCTCAGGGCCGAGGCCTCAGGGCGGGGGCCACACCTGTCGCACGAGCTTCCGCAGCCTCTGCAGGAACACGATGGTGTTCGGCATGGCCTTCTGCTCCAGACGGGAGATGGTGATCCACATGCGGACCGTGGCCGCGACCTTGCGCTGCGCTGTGTCCACATACGCCGCGCGGAAGCAGCGCTGCAGAGAACACACGAGTGCTTTGGCACAGGCCATGCCCATGACCTGCCCACACTGTTAGTCTGCCTGCAAATGTGCTCGTAACTGTTTGCCGATGGCATATACAGGTTTCCCCTTATGCCCCTGCGGATTACCCCCCCACCCCCGGCGCCGCCTCTGGCGCCGCCCGTTCGCCTTGGTACTTTTACTCTACTTTTGTCCGGAGCAGACTCCGCTGTGCAAAAGCCACCACCCTTGCCCCTTCTCTTGCCCCCATGCATTGGTCTCCTCATGGCCTCCCCTTCATCCACTTTGCACCTTGGAGGACGGCAACAGAGAACTAGAGAGTTTGTTACATGTCCAGACTGTACCGTAGGGGCCTATTGCTCGCCTTCAAGCAGATTAGGCCATGAGATCGCTGTGTTCCGTACCTGTCCTAAGCCTAGGCCTAGGCCTAGGCCATGCCAACAGCGTGGGAATCCGTATCCCCAACTCAAGGGGCCACGCTAAAGCGTGGGAGTTAAAAAAAAAAGGAAAGAAAGAAGGCACTGCTTAACCACCGGCGTTCGCCCCTGAAAGTTTTGGGACTGCACTTGAGCCGGGGAAGAGCTCCGAATGCAGCATCTTCACTTCTCAAGGGCCCAGAAGGGGGCAGAATGGCTACGTAAAGCGTGCGTTCTTGGGGGGTTCCCGACAAGGGGACAAAAGCATAAGTGCATAACCCCTGCCAAAAGCCGCTGCTAAGGTTCTTTTCATTAGTGATAATGGTGTCACAAAGGCAGAAGTGGGAGGCAAAAGTGTTTACCTTGTATTGTCCCCAAGTAGAGGGGCCCTAACAAAAGCAGGAAGTGGCTTTGTGTGTTTTTGAATTCCCCTGAAAAATCTGAGCATTTTGAGTATAAACACACGTGGTGAAAACGAAAGTTCACCCATACCGGGTGCCTAAAACAAAATCTCCGGTGCCTCTGGTGCCGACAAAGCACATTGTTCCGTGCAACCATTCTGGGTCCGTAGAGCGCCCCCCCCCCCCCTTTGGGTTGGGCCCTGACCAGGAGCACCCCCCGTGACCTAGATAGTAAAACATGTACACCCCCGTTCGCACATCATCAGCTACCTTCATCCATCTCCACATTGCCTCCCCTTCATCCACCTCCTCATGCACCCCCCCCCCAATGTTTGTCAAAATGTTGAGCAGCCCTTGGGCAAACTGTTAGATCACAATGGGTAATTCGCACTGTGCAGGCACCGGGGCCCCTGTGCCTGTGTTTGCCTGCACCCATGCGCTTTGGAAGCAGCTGTCCCAGAGGAGGACTGTAGCGCTACTGGCAGGTGTGACTCGAGTGACGAAGGTCGTGGGCGAAATGACAGCGATGGGGGCCAACAGATGGCACTTCAGCTTGACGTTTTCTTCAATGACATCTACCAAGACCTCTGCAGGTGCGCTCCCGAACGCCATAGGACAACAGCACATACCCTGAACTTCTCCACCTCCTTCCCAGCCATGAATGACTGTTGGTATGGATCGGCGGTGCTGCTGTCTGGATCGGATCTGCCGGCAAGGACTGTAGCCCTCATGGACGGGTCATTGTGGTTGCAGAACTGCTGAAGGCCTATGAACAGCTCTGAGTCCAACAACTGTGCCAGCGACTTCATCATCGCCCGGAACCGGATATGGTCGCCTGGCGTACGTGTGTTGGCCCGGTAGAAATGGTGCACGTGGAGCGGGTGTACGTAGTTGAGGCATTCTGCAAATTTGTTACCGTCGACCTTGAGCTTGAGCATGAAATGCGTGAACTGCCACCTGCGGCGTGTGGAAGTAGGGGCTGCAAACACCACTCGCCGCGCACACACTTGTATGTCACACCAGTGCCTGCTCAGGGCATTGATAGTGTTCTGGTGGCACACACCCGGCCACCAATCAGTGGACGGGAGCAATTGGTTGGAGGCAGCAAAAGATGGTGGTGGGTAATTGATGGCACGCGTTGCTGCCATATCATCAATATTAGCCCTACATACATGGGAGGCATCACAAATGCACAAGCCGAACATGATGGGCAGACCCGTTCAAGTCACGGTCACAGGAGGTGCAGGGGTGTCCTTTGGGAGGGGTGGGTGGGTGGGTGGGTGGAGGGGGTCAAGCCCACGTTTCTGGGTCAAAACATGCCTTCAGTCATGGATGCCTCTCTTCCAAAACTCCCCACCCCATTTTTTGGACGTTTGAACCCCCCCCCCTCCCCCCCCCCCCCCAAACACAAATGAACCCTTCACACGCGATGGGCAGGGCACATTTCTTGAAATCTGCAAGATCCTACTGCCGAAAATCACCCAAAAATTTGCACCCCTCAGCACAAAGGGCAAACACGCCGATCGTATCCGGTGTGAGGTGTAGTATCAGGAAGAGGTGAGGCACTGTGTAGAGCATAAGGGGCACTAAGGGTCAAACCCTGACCCCAACACCCCCTCAAGCGATTTCAGGGCCATGACGTCAGGTTTTTGAAATAAACAGCATGATCCTGACCTCATGCCAAACTCAATCAGTTTGCTTGCTCTCCATTTTGCCACACCGCAGCACTTCCAAACCAGTACCGAATGTTGCCTTGAGTTCGCCCGAGGGCTATCGAAGGTGTCTTGGGCTGGTTTGGGTCAGCTCATCCCCCACCGAATTCGGTTATGAATCTCAAGGATAAGGTAAGCCCTCTGCGCACGGGGGGGGCTTGGATTTGGATTTAGTGGCTGATCTTGAGGCTCACAGGATGCCAAACTGAGCACGACGGCATCCCCGATGACGTGGCATTTTGGCCAGCCATGCCATGTGAGATTGATATGCACACGCTAAGTCCCGAGCGGACCTCCCCTTCACGCGACAGGAGGCACCTCAGAGTCTATGGCAGCGTAGGGCCACGCCCTGCTCGGCTCGCGGAGTGCTCTTGGTACCCACCTCGAACCCTGCCCTCGAACCCCACGCCTTGCCCCACCATCCCTCTAGGGTGGCCCTCCGCTGCTGGAGCCAGTGGTGGGACTGTTTCTTGGGCCCCCGCCAAGCCCTTGCCCAAAATGTTTCGAATAGACCTGTCCGCTTTGCCCCCATTTAACCGCATGCTCGCATGCAGCTAAAAGCTTGCTGCCCCACACTAGACAGACCGATGCTACCCACGGTTACCGCCCCGGCGGGCCGCGGCCAACACTGGGCTGCCCCCCCCCCCCCCCCCGCTGATGGCCGCTTGGCTGCCTCGCACCCGCACCTTTCCCTCAATCCCCATCGGACAGCCCACTGCGCGCACTGCTGCCCAAACCTCACCCGACCCTCCTCTCTAGCACGTGCACGGACGCTGCATTGACAATAGCTGCGCTTCGTGTTCATCAAGTTTGGTTGCTGGTGCAAGCGAGTGTGTTGTGGAGCCGCTGTCGGATATGCGTTGTGCTCGGGGGGGGGGGGGGGTCATGGCCCAAAGGAGTCAAACCCTGCGGCCACGGCGGTCGGGTTACATCAGGCCAGTGTTGGCGAGCAGCCGGCGATCCCCGCATGGGGCGGGTGATGGCACCCTGCGAGGGGCACGACTAGTGACTAAGAGGTCCGCTAGGAGGGATGTCATGTTTGAGGCATGATGGGATAAAGCCAAACCCAAAGGAAGGCTGATGCGCCCCGTCTTGTCAACGATGTGGTGGTCTAAAGAACCTATCATCGACGGTGACACGGCCAAATGTGTAGAGGTGAAAACGAAGGCTGCATTTTGTAACACCTCTTTGACCGAGCAATCAAATTGCCTTGCGATTGTGTGTGCGGAAAGCTTGTTGTTTGCCTTACCCGCATTCAAATTTTCTTGGAATACAATCGTACAACACTTGGTGATTTTAGAGTACTTTTGCTTGCCCAAATGATGCACAAATTGTCGAAGACGGCATTTTAGGGCCCGTGACTAGTGTCTTGTGCCCCGCAAGCAACCGTGCTTCCGAAATAGCTCGGGCAACATGTGATGTGCGACAAAATGGGGGTCCTTGGATTGCACTAATTCTTGCGTCATTGGTGAGTCCTTCCAACTCCCTCCACATACGTACTTGCGTTCCCAACAAGCCCAACAACTTCCCATTGCTCCCAAAAGTTTTCAGCTCGCCAATGAGATTGTGGAAAAAAGTATTTTGGACCTTTGCTCAAATGGGTTGGTACCGCATTGCACGATTGTGGAAGAGCACACAATGCATGAAAGATTGACAAATTTTGTTGCCACAATGTTTTGTGGCCATATGGTGGGTCACCGACCACTTGGTGCTTCACACATTGAAGTACCTTGTGGATTGTGTATGTATATGATTGATACTTCAATTGATGTAGAAATACGCCTGTTGCCGACAACTTCCACGTGACATGTGCATTCTTTTCTCCACAAGTTAACATCTCTTCATATGGTGTCAAAACAATGTACCATGTAAACAATATATTAGCATATGGCTCAACTCGTTGGCGAAAAAATTATGCGGCACTCCTTGCAAACGATTACGAGCAGGAAAGGCCAAGCGGTGTTTAAAGACCCTCCTTTGATTTCGTCCAATAGTACGGTTGGAACCTTTCAAGGCAACCAAGTGGACGTTGTCATTTACCTTTGGGCTCCAATTTAACACACATGGATTTTTTGACCAAACACCCCGCCGGTATGTAGCATGCTCATGAGCACATCAGGCAGTCACTATTAGTGGCGAAATCGAAACACGGAGAAAGATTCAACAAGTGTTAAGTCTCATGGAAGGGCTCATTGCTGTTGCCAATAATAACACACTTTCTTCTTCAAGATTGTATTCCATAACTGATAAACATCTCTTCATGTCGAACATGGATCGTGCGCATGCATCTTGCGTTGTCTGCCGTTGGGCACCCATGGATTCAAGCGCCATGCAAGGGAAACAGTTCCACGGCACCACCGAGGATTCAATCTCCGATTATCTCACAATTCACTTTAGCGTCGACGTGAAACCACATTTTGAAGGTGCTTTGCTCACTAATTGCACCCAGCTATATATCAATTTGCTTGCATTTCCCCAATGTTGCTACAAGTGCATCCCTTGTACAGCAACTTCATCCCGCCACGTCCACAAACGCGTAGTGCATTGCGTGCTGGGGAGGCTCAAATATTGTCATTTGCCCCACGAAGGTTCACCAAAAAGATCAGAAAAAAGTAAGAAACCCTACACCCTATCCCTCAATCTGTTTTAGGATTTTAATCCCAACTTCCTACAACGTTGCCGGGATCAGCCTCTATCCGCATGCGTTGCTAACCATTGTTGGTGGCCTTATAAATCTACCGCTTCATGTCAAGACTACACCCATAACCATGGCACCACTATAGCACCGTCATGCTGCTCATGGTGCCATGCTCATTCCACAATGGCCCCCCACCGTTACCCTATACCTCCGGTATCACAATTCCACCACGACCAAAGAATCACTCTTCAACACCTTCATTGAACCAATCACACCAGCTACTGCTATCAATTCTCCAAAAAAGGTTGCAACGGGCAAGCCTGTGGGATGGTTCAACTTCATCAAAAGATATGCACCACGCACCCAGTGGCAAATGAATTCACACAACAATTACTTTGCTGAAGGGGCCGAGAATTTGGAAATGTCACCGCTCGTGCAACAACTTTGCACATGCGTACACATGTCACAATGTGATGCCATTTTCCGTCGTCCGTGGAAGATTGCAACGGTGCTAATGTCCATTCGTGGCTTACCATGTTGGGGGCGTTACCTCAAGAGGCAGATGTCGTTGTCATCGACCGCTGCCTCTAGGTCCAAGTCCAAGTGTAGGTTCATGTCTTGAACGCCGGCAGACCCGTCTTGCTGCACACCGGGGGCCACTGGCTCCTCCGCTCGGAAGAGGCGGCAAGTGCTTGCGGGAGCCTATTCGGCGTGTGATTCGCGCGGAAGGCCAGGAGCGGGCCCTAGCCCACGGGGTTAAGGGTATGGGCCTGTCACAGGGCGCGCTCGGTGGCCCCAGCACTAGGGTCACCTCCAAAACCCTACCGCGGTGTGGGGGTGGCTCCTCCCACCCTTAATATGTGAAACCCGGGGTGGTGGAATTGGATCTAGCGCGCCATCAACGGGAGGGAGGTCCACTTTTTGGCGGCTTAGAGGTAGGGTGTATGTGGGGGGGGTTGGGTTGGGTTGGCCAAGTTGGGGTCCCGGGTAGCGCAACATATATACATCAAAACAATCCCCTCGTCAAGCTCACTAATCGGAACAAAAATATGCAAGGTTTTGGAAGAAAAAATTTACCCCCTTCGAGGTCTAGCCCTAGTAGCCAAGTTTGAGGGATTGGATGGGGAGATTAGTGGTTAAAAAAAATTCACGTTTTGCATACATATTTGGATTCCCCATTAAATTTTGAGCATTGCAAGAATACACATATGGGCTAAAAAGGAAAATTTAATCCGCAATGTATGCTAGAAAAATTCTAGTGCCTGTTTAGGTTTAGGGTTTTGCGTTAGTCGCGACGGGAGGGAAGGCGTTCAAGGGGGGGCAAGCACGCCCCGGCTGTAGACGTTCTGCGTTAGCCGTGACGGGAGGGATGGCGGCTAAGGGGGGCAAGCACGCCCCAGCTGTAGCCGTTCTGCGTTAGCTGGGGGCGGGAGGGAGGTTTGTCGGGGGACATGCACGCCCAACCTGTAGCCATTGTGCGTTAGCCGGGACGGGGGGGAAGGTGCCATAAAGCTAGCACGCCACGGCTGTAACCGTTCCGTGTTAGCCGGGACGGGAGGGATGGCGGTTAAGGGGGGCAAGGACGCCTCGGCGGTAGCCGTTTTGCGTTAGCCGGGACGGGAGGGATGGCGGTTAGGGGGGGGCAAGCACACCCCAGCTGTGGCCCTTCTTCGTTAGGCGGGGC
Organism: Eutreptiella sp. 'Long Island Sound 2002'; assembly: GCA_964036045.1. Taxonomy (NCBI): domain Eukaryota; phylum Euglenozoa; class Euglenophyceae; order Eutreptiales; family Eutreptiaceae; genus Eutreptiella; species Eutreptiella sp. 'Long Island Sound 2002'. The sequence continues at coordinate 21,236,863 of OZ038380.1, read as the reverse complement.
CGGGAGGGCGGGTTGTCACAGGACATGCACGCCCTGGCTGTAGCCGTTGTTCGTTAGCCGGGACGAGAGGGAAGGTGCTAGCAAGCTAGCACGCCCGGGCTGTAGCCTCCCAGCGTTAGCCGGGATGGGGGGGAAGGTGGCATGAAGCTAGCACCTCCCGGCTGTAGCCGTTCTGCGTTAGCCCAGACGGGGGAAGAAGGTGGTCAAAGGGGCAAGCACACTCCGGCTGTAGCCGATGTGAGTTAGCTCGGGGCGGGAGGGAGGGTTGTCGGGGGGACGCGCACGCCCCGGCTATAGCCATGTTGCGTGAGCTGGGACGGGAGGGAAGGCGTCACGGAGCTAGCACGCCCCGGCTATAGCCGTTGTGCGCTACCTGGGGCGCGAGGAAGGGTGGTATGGGGACAAACATGCCCCGGCTGCAGCCATTCTGCGTTAGCTGGAACGGAAGGGATAGTATCGGGCAGCTAGCACGCCCCGGTTGTAGCCGTTTTGCGTTAGCCGGGGCGGCAGAGAGGGTGGCCTGTGGACACACACAGCCCGGCTGCAGCCGTTCCGCCTTAGCACGCAGGGTTGGGAGGGTTATCTAGCGACACGCACGTCCCGGCTATTGCCGTTTTGCGTTAGCCGGGACGGGGGAGGGCCGGCCGGCGTAACCCAATCGCCGTCGAAGGCCCTGGATCTGCCGCCTGGTTGGGCGTGGTGGGTAGCCCCCAATTAGGCGCGGGCCCCTCGGCTGGGGGGACGGGGTGTCCCGCGCAAGCGTTGCTCGCTGCCTGTAGAGTGCCAGTGGGCAGTAGTTTGCAGCGGCGCAGGCCTACCGGCCGGGAGGGGTGCGGGGGCACGGGCCCCGCCCTGCCGGTGGCCATTGCTGAGACACGTCCAGCCGGGGCTTTCGTGCGCCATGTTCCCCCATCCGTAGAGGTCCGGGCTGTGTTTTTGGGTCCGAAGACCGTACGAACGCCTCGCCTCAGCTGCTGCAAGATGGGGTTGCCCTTCGCCTCGACCTGGGTATGCTAAGCCGCAGGCAAGCAAAGTAGGTAGGCAGTACGGGTGATCATAATCCCGGGGTAACAGTAGCACGGACTCAACGTGAGTCCACGTAACCAAAACCCTAAGTTCCACCGGGGCTTAACTCCCGAACAGTGCAGACCTTAGGGCCCCTTTGGGCAGTTTAAGCCCGCAGGAATGCAAAGGGGCGTGACTGCCAGCACTTGCGTCTGGCCTGTCATACCCGGTTCGCATCAACGCGGCCGGTTGAGTCCGGCTCTGGGGGGCGCACTTAACTGGACCCGAGGGAGGCCCTGAAACCCTTTAAGCATTATTTGTGGCAGTGTTCGCACTGTGTTTGCATTAGTTACATAATGTACACATGTACCCCGAAGAGAGGACCCCTTTCGTGGTGCGCTCACCAAAGGGGCTGCCGTTGGGGGATCGGGGGCTGTTACACCTCCTAGACGCCCTCTCTGCTGTGGGCGCTGGGGTGGTGGCCGAGGGGCCTTATACCTTACCCATACTCAATACATGCTGATTACCTTTACCGGGTTGTCCAACCGGACGGGTGCCCACAAGGGCATCACCTATACAAAATTCCAATTTGTAAAATACAATATTTGTTCCAAACAACTTCTAATAGCACAGGTCCGGGCCACGCAAGTGCGGGCTCCCCCAAAACCAGAAAATTGCCTTCGTTTAGGTTATGTAGTGCATTGTTTAATGACACTTGAAAATCAACTTGGAGGGGTCCTCGAGTAAAGCGTACTATTTTACGTTTTTTAACTATGGTTCAAATTTGCTGGGCTTAATGGGTTTTACTAGGTTTTACTGGGTTTGCGAACCTGATAGGAAAAAGTGTTTGTTTTAGTAGGTTCACAACCTAGTAAAACACACTTTTGTCCCTGTGTTGGGGACCACCAAGAATGCTAAGGTTATGTAGATTAGATTTGAGCCACTTCTAATGGACTCCGCCACGGCGTGACCACTCTAGTTGGAGTTATGGACTCCCACACTTTGGTGTGGCCCCTCAAGTGGGGGTTATGGACTCCCACACTTCAGTGTGGCCCCTCCAGTGTGGGTTATGGACTCCCATGCTTCGGACGCTTTGGTCTTGCCCCTCGAGTGTGGGGTATGGACTGCCGCGCTTCCTTGTGGCGCCCCAGTTGGGGTGATAGATTCCCACACGCTGGTGCGGCCCGTTGAGTTGGGGTGATGGAGTCCCAAACTTTGATGTGGCCCCTTGAGGTGGTGTGATGGAGTCCCGCGCTTCGGGGTGGCCCCTTCAGTTAGGCTGATGCAATCCCATTCTTTGGTATGGCCTCTCAAGTTCGGGTGATGGACCCCCACTCTTGGATGTCGCTCCACGAGTTGGGGTGATGGTTTCTCCTATGTGCTTTGTCCCCTGCCTTGCACCTTGCCACCTCCTAAGGGCCATAGTAAACTCTCTGTGATTCTCGCCCATCTACAGCCTTGGAGCTATTGGATGACCATCCAAGTGCTCCAATAGAGACTTTCCTCCCACCTCCATGCTTTATTAGCAGCTAGCAGTGTCCGAAGGGTATGAATGATATGGACCACGAACATCCATTGACACGGAATTGGCCCCTCCCTTGATTGTGGCACAAGTGTACAATAAGGGCAATACGCATCGGGCCTCCGCTCCCAGCACTTCAATATTGATAGTCGGCAAAAAGTTGCCCCCCCCCCCCCCCCATGCGACCCCCCCATCCCTGTAATTACGAACACAAGTGGAAAAAGTGAATATTCGCTAAAACGCAGTAATTTTTTGTAAACCTGATGTTAGAACGCGCTAAAGCTGGCTTTGGCGCGTGCCAAAATGTGGTAAATTGAGGAAAACTTTGGAAATTGGCGCTAAAACCAGCTTTGACGCGTGCTAAAGCCGGCGCTGGCGTCTGGTGCTAAGGATTTTTGGCTTTCAGGCATTTGGTAGAGCCAGAACAACCCCAGATTGCAAAAAAAATTTTTTTTACCCCCCTCCCCCTGTGCCCCCCTGTCGGCCCAAATTTAAGCCACCACAAACGAGGGTGCACGCCGTGGAGTGGCCCCCAAGTTGGGGGTTGGAAAACACAAGGCAGGTTTTTGCCCCCCCCCCCCCAACCTTGTGGTGAAACCGGCCCCCCCACGCCCTAACCATCGCCCACCACCCCCCCCGTTGTGCCCACCCGCTCTACAGGCCGAAGAAAGTTAAGCCGGCCCGCCTCCGGTGGCGGCTTTGTATAACCCAGGGCCCACCCTATCCCCCCCCCCTCCAATTCTTGTGGGTCGTGTCCTAGGCCAGGCGGAACCCTCCTTGAAAGTGGCAAGGGCCCCCACAACCCCCCCGGAATGCACGGCCCCGCTAGTGGAGCGGTTGAAGAGAGCCCAGGCTACTTGGGCCTAGTGGCCTTTAGAAGGGTCCCCAAGGGTGCTAACGTACTTGTGTTGTCACCAAATGATGAACCCAATCAATCCAAGCGGCAACAAAAGTCTTCCAGAAAAAGGCAAATTTTAAGTTGTTGAGGTGCCACAAATAAGGCGAACAATAGCAATTTCTAGGCTTTCGGGGGGGGCCATGGCCGAGGCTACATGGGCCTAGCGGCCCACTACGTCTGTCCCCAAAGGTGCTCAAGTAAGGGTATTATTACCAAATGATCACCCAAATCCATCCCATCCCAACAAACGGGATTCGGAAAAAGTCAAATTTTCGAAAATTTTCAACTTCCACTAAACAACCCAAGCAGCTGTGACTTCGAGCCTTTAGGGGGTCCATGGCCTGGGCTACATGGGCCGAGTAGCCAACGTTTGGATCCCCATGGGTGCTCAAGTACCCGTATTGTTACCGAATAATCATTCGGAGCTATCAATAGTTTCGACACGAGGGCTTGGAAACAATTCAATAATCACAATTTTCAATGCCATTGCACAATAGCCTGCAAAATAACACCCCTGGCCCGAGCTACATGGGCCTAGCAGCCACTATGTAGGCCCCCATGGCTCCTCAAGTACCCGTATTGTCATCAAATGATCAATCAAATCAATCCCAAGGCGAACAAACGAGTTTCGGAAGAATTCAAATTTCCGAGAATTCGTAGGTGCCACTGAAATTCATGAGCAACAGCACTTTCAGGACTTTTTGGGTGCCCATGGTCTGGGCTACATGGGGCTAGCAGCCACTAAGCGGGTCCCCACGGGTGCGCAAGCAACTGCATTGTTGTTGAATGATAACCCAAAACCAATCCCACAACCGACAAAAAGGGTTGCGGAAAAGGTTGAATTTTCGAAAGATTTCAATGACCACTAAACCTACCTAAACAACAGCAGTTTAAGGGCTTTTAGGGGGCTATGACCCGGGCTACATGGGCCTAGTAGCCACTATTTGAGCCCCCCATGGGTACTCAATTACCCCCACTCTCACCAAATCATCACCCAAACCCAACCCGGGGGTGACAAAAGGGTTTCCGAAAAAGCCCAATTTTTGAAATTTTCAGGACACATGCTAGTAGGAAATCGCCGACTCCTCACTGGCAAAAGCCCATAACGGGGGTTACGCAGAGTTTGGACGCGGGAGCCCGCCATAGGTTAGGGGTCCATGTACACCCTAGAGACCTACATTAAAACCAATATGGTTAGTTTTGATGGCAAAAATTAATACGTTAACAAAAAATTCACCCTTTTTTGGGGGGGGATTTAGAGGGGTTTCCCGGAAAAACTTTACCGCCACGGGGTGCCTTACGGGTTTGGGAGTCATTTTCGGCCTGGGGTTGTAGGAGGGGGGGGGGGGTCTCACTGGTGTCCGTGTCAAAAAATATTAAAATGGTCCTTGGCGTTACTATTTGGCTTGAATTTTTGAATTGATTTTTCACGTCGCCGGTGTTAATATTAACACCGCAAAAATTAAATGTTTTCGGAAATGCACAAGAACACATGAAACATACGGTTTAGTCTTTGTGTTTTCTCCATGGCCATCTTGGCCCATGGGGTCCCTGGACGGACCCTCGTACCCCCCGTGACCCTCATCTTGGGGTCCCATACCTTCGGGGTTGCGGCTGTGCGGTTAGTATAGTTAGGGGTTGATTGGGGTTGGGGTGAGTCTCAGGGTTAGTCAGGAGGCTAGTCCGTGGGTTAGTGGGGGCCGGGGTTTTGGCCCGAGGGGTCTTCAGCCCCCCCCCCCCCCGTTCCCCCCTTGCATCGTGGTCATGTGCCTCGGCGTGCTTGCACACACACACACACACACACACACACACACACACACACACACATACAAGCACACATACAAACACACACACACAACGATATTGGCACCCACACACACCCATTCCCTGCCACACACATATGTCCATCATCCCACCTCTATGCACCCCTTGCCCTTGCGGTTGAGGTTACGGAGCGTATGCCGTTTTTTTTGCAAATTCTTTTTGCCATGTGTGTTAGTACTTTGGTTGTTACCTTTCCACGTTGCGAGGTGTGGTACTCCCTCCCCTGCAATGCCAGCCCCTCCCCCCCACTGTAATGGTACCTTGGTGTGTGGGGCGGGGGGGGTGGCCTGTGGGGATGTGGTTTAGGGGTGTGTGGTTTCTGGAGCTGTGGTGTGGGGGTTGCGGTGTGTGCGGGTGTGGTGTGTGGGGTGGTGATGTTTGGGTGTGTGGTCTCCCGGCCCCTAGTGTGTGGGCTTGTGTTGCGTGCGGTTGTATTGGATAATGCAATGTGGGGGCTTGGCGTGTGGTGTTGTTGTCTTTGCGGATGTTGTATGTAGGGATATGGTGCGTGGGTGCCCTCCAGCACGGCGGCGTTTACAACACCCTGTAAAAAAATCAGAACGGAGTATTTTCTCTAATAATATTACGTGCTAATGCTAATACCTGAATCGCCGTTTGAAAAATTGGATATCAACATGCAGAAATTAACAGGGACATACAAAAGAGTAAAACACACACACAGGCATTCCTCGAAACCTGCTAAGCCCCCTAGGCCCGCGCAGCCACCATGGGCGTCTTAAAGCGGGTGGAGGATATGGGTGCCTCCGCCATGTGTGGGTTTGGTTTTGGTTCTGGGTCTGGGTTTGGTTCTAGGTCTGGGATGGTGGCCTCAGGGGCGGCCGCGGCGGCTGGACTGGGCTGGGCCACCTTGGTTGTGGGAGTGGGGATGCTGGCTGGAGCACGGGTGCAAGTATCAGCACGCTCATACGTATGCTCCGCTGCGGGGTGTGGGGGTGTGTGGGGCTGTGGGGTGGGGTAGTGTTGTGTGCATGGCTGTGGTGTATAGGGCCGTGGAGTGTGTTTGGGGCGGCGGCGGGTGGGGCTGTGGTCTGCGGGGCTGTGTCGTATGTGGTTGTGTGGGTGTGAGGTGTGGGGTTGCGGGTGTGGGGCTGAGAGGTGTGGGGTTGTGGGGTGTGGGGCTTTGGTGTGGGGAGCTGTGGTGTGTGGCACTATGGTGTGTGGGGCGTAGGGGTGTGGGCCGGAGGTGTGGGCTTGGGGTCTATGGGCTTGCTACGTGCAGTGGTGTGGCCACCCCTTCACCGATTGCATTTGGGGGGGGGGGGGTTGAAAACTACTTTTTGGCCCCGTGGGGTTAATTTTTGGCTGTTAATATTACCCGGTGAAAAATCAATTAATATATTAAATGTTAAAAATCGCCGGCGTTAATATTAATGGAGGAAAATTAACTTTACCGCCTCAAAAATTAACCTCATCAAACACATGTAAAAAAAGGTAAAACCCATCAGGGGGCAGGCATACTTGTTGGGCCTCATTATTCCAGGACCCGCAGTGGGGGGGGGGGGTGTAAGGGGGTGAGGGGAGGGGGGTCACCGGCGAAATGTGCGCACTATGTGCTGCAGTGGGACACAACACACCCCTACATACAACAGCCCCACAAACACCACCACCACACCCCAAACCTCCACGGAGCATGGCCCAGTACACCTTAGCCCCATACAGCAGAGCTCCGCACACCAGGGCCCAGGAGACCACACACCCACACACCATAGCCCCACACACAGCAGCCCCACACACCACACCCTCGCATACCACAAACCCCGACACCACACCCCCATACACCACAGCACCATTAAGCCGGGGGGGGGGGGGGTTGGCATTACAAAGCAAGGAGTGACACACCTGGTAATGTGCCAAGGCTCAAATAATGGCTCAAATAAATACACATATGGTATAAACAACCTTCAAAAATAAAAGAACATACCCCCCCTTACCTTAACGGCTAGGGCAAGGGGAGGACATAGGAATGAGGAAGGAGGAATGTGCGTGGGAGGAAATGGGGGTGTGGGGTTACCAATGTCATTGTGAGTGAGTGAGTGAGTGAGTGAGTGAGTGAGTGAGTGAGTGAGTGAGTGTGTTAGTGAGTGAGTCAGTCAGTGAGTGAGTGAGTGAGTGAGTGAGTGAGTGAGTGAGTGTGTGTGTGTGTGTGTGTGTGTGTGTGTGTGTGTGTGTGTGTGTGTTTGTATCTTGGGAGATCACACAAGAAAAAAGTGCATTGATGCTTTACATTTTGTACATAGAGTACACCATGGGAGACACCAATGAGGCGTCGCACGAAGAGTTGGTCACCCTTGATGACCAACTCATTAGGTACCCATTGCGTTGCCCAACAAAACGCCTTGCTGTTGTGAATAGACTGCAATACCTAAAAAAAAAGTGGGTTAACTTTTGCATTAACTTTCGTCCATTAATATTAAATCAATATTTGAGTTTCCCTTAATATTGGCCAAAATATCAAATATGAACGAGCGGAAATTAACGCAGGATTTAACGCAAATTTTAACGAACAACAAAATGACCGTATGCCCGCAAGCTCTTGGCCCAAAAAATAGGTAATGTAGTCATGTCCTTGTCCCCACATACGGCCATTCCAACCACCCACAAATAGGCGCGTGAGCACCCCTGTGAGCCGTGGTTGGGGAGCCCAATGGATAGTTGCCACACGTTTATCCATCCCCGTGGACAAATAAACCGAACGACCTGTTCCCATCAATGGGGTCCACTAGTGAATGGACGTGATTGGATGTAGTGGGCCCAAGATAGCAGTGGCCAAGAGCGGCCACTTGTAGGGGGATTCGCAACGGACACGGGTGGCTCTAGCTCAAGGGGCTTGGCCTATGCCTTCCATGTGTGCATGAAGTGGTCACGCGAAGGGAGGGGTTGCAGGAGTGGGAGGCCCGTGGCGGCGGGGTAAGCGGTCCCCCGGCGACTCATCAATTCCTACACATGCCGGAAGCCGCCCTAGGGGACATTCAAGTCCATAAGAGTCCCGATCAACTTGGGCGCCGGGAAAAGGACGGAGGCATATTGCTTCACGGCCTCCATTTGCTTGTTGCGGATGAGGGGGAGTTGGGCAACTTTGGTGGCCTCGGACCAACGGCCTTGGCCAAAATGGATGAGGCCACCCATTCACTAAGGAGTTGTGAGACCAAAGGGTCACACAAACTCTTGGCCTCACTCAAATGCGTGAGCGTCATGCCAAGCTCAAAGTGTCATGCTAAGCTCAAGAAGGGTGTTCCGAGAGAAAGGCATAACAAGAGCTACACAAGAGAAAAAGGAGGTTGGGAGTGGGTTGAATGGGGGGATCGGGGAGGGACATGTGGGCCTACATACCCACCTGTAGGCCATGCAACCCCTCTAGCATCTCGTTGAACACCCTTTGACCACCCAAACACTTAAAGGGGACACAATGCGCGCACAAACAATCGGTGCAAATGAGCCAAAATTGCGTTAACCTGTTAATTTTTGGCCGGTCAACTTTTAACGTTGTTCAAAAATCAAAAAATCAAAATTAAACATATTGGTTTCATTGTCGGTCTCTAGGGTAAGAAAAAAATATGTTCACGACCAGGGTCCCTATGGACACACAAGGTCCCAATGGACACACAGTGGCCACAAGACACAAAAACGTTTTGACCCCCACCGCGACCCCTGTAGTAAGGGTAGGGGGTAGGGGGGAGGGGGTTCAAATTGAAAAAATTCATTGGGTGATCATTTTGTCTCCCAAAATGATGATTACACGAGGGGTTGGACATCCTATATCACCCGCTGGGGAATGCTACGCGAATGACCCCAAAATAGGGTGGTATGGTGCCCGCACCCGCATTTGATCTAACAACCTCTCTTCAATGTGCTTTCCGGCGCCTTCAATTTGGGGCCAAACGTGGTCCAAACATGTTGTACCTCCTTGGGGGGGGGGGTCTGAGTATGAGCCAGGTTGTCTCTCTTGGGGACACAACTAACAACGGGGAAGAAAATAATTCATGTACCATCTCGTGTACTGAAGACATACGGGGCTGGCAACACTGCACATGGGGTGTTCCAAATACGAACACATAAAAAAACTAGAGCAGTGCATGTTCTTGTGGGGGGCGGTTAGCAAGAGAGTTTCTTGGTGACAAGCTCATCCAGTTAAATGGAGGTATATTGCCTTTTGCAAACAAGGGAGGAATAACCATTCATTTCGGCCTTCGGAATTCAAAGATGTTCGTAAGTATTTGAAGAACATGTTCGTATGGTATTTGAGGCGCACATTTTCCAGAGGGGTGGTCCTTGTGTCAGTCAGTCAGTCAGTCAGAGGGCACTGCAGTCAGTCACAGGATGCTTCAGTCAGTCAGAGTGTGCATCCGTCACACACCGACCTGGTCTGGATGGGCTGTATGTTCTTATTTCGGACATACTAAGAAGAGCATGCATGTGTGTTTTTACTGCGTGCTCTTGTGTGTGTTGGGCGGGGGGGGGGTATTTGTTGGTTCGGGGGGTGTAAGTTCATTCATGTTTTCCAAGGTATCCATTCCAGCAATACCAGAGCTTTCTGAGCAGCTCAATAGCCACTGATTCTAGACAGGTCTCAAATTGTCTTATTCATTCACACAACAACACCAGCAATCGTGAAAACAGCGGCCTCAAGAGGAATGAAAACATTATAGCAAACAAAAAGATTACGGTGACTGCAAAGAAAAGAGAAGCAATCAAACAGTGCTCCAGCACGACTTTGAGAAGAAGAACTGGTGTGCATAATGAACCAAATGGGGGCAGAAACATAGGGACGGCTGCTGCACAAACAACACAACCTCGACACCCAAGAAATTGCTCCCTTGTTGATGAAAATCAGTTTTTGTGAGGGACCCGTCCAAGTTGCCAGGTTGGGTCATGTTGTGTGGTGATTGGGGCTCATGGGCCAGAGGGTCACAGGGGAATCCAGACCCCTCCTTTGTTTCGTCCGTGCCCCGCCCTCCTACTCTCTGCTGTCATGAACATGCTTCCGACCCAATACCAGTTCCGATGTGCATTCAACTGCAGCCTTTCTTCGCTTTTGTGCTCCCCAGTTGCCTGGCGAAGTAGAGTGGTGTGCGGGTGGGGGGCAGTGAGCAGCGCCACGGCTCAGCCCCAGGTACCAACAGCACGAGCATGGCAGGACACGGCCGCAGCACTGCATTCGCACAGCCACAGCACTTGCACGACCGCACGAGGGGGTGTTTGCCCAGCCCGCTGCCAGCTTAGGCAGTGTGGCTGCGAGGTGTGCCTCCCCGTAACGAGGCAATCCGTGGGCCCCTGAGGCCCTTCTCAGACAGAGAAGATCAGCCTCAAGCCCAAAGCCCGCCACTCCAACCGGAAAGAATGGAAACCAGCGATTTACCCCTCAATCTTTGCAGAAGACATTGTTCATCCAATTCAGGTGCCACTCGAAACCCCCGTGTCGCGACCCCCAGTGTCGCAGGGCGCGACATCGACCTGGGCAGACGCCGCTTGATCTTCGGGTCGTACAAATTCCAAATCCGCTTCATCTGGCGGACTTGGTTGTCGTCGATCATGCGCTCAAGCCCGCCGAAGCAGAAGGCAAAATTGTCGAGAATGATGGAGATTATCAGGTTGGCGAAGATGTACGTGGCCAGAACAAAGTAGCTGAGCCAATACAGCAGATTCCCCAAGCCCCCGCAGTCGTCAATGATGTCATTGCTCGTGCATTCTTGGGGACCTGCACAAAGCGCGTGGACTGCGGACAGTCCCTCCCGGGGACGGGATACGTATGAGTGTGTCCACACAAATGCAGCCCAACAGTCTGTCGAAGCGCAGGGGCACGCAGCCCCAAATGAACCGCTTCGCTTCGCGTCTACAATCCCCCACCTTCGGCCGATATAGAGGTGTCTGCAAACCGTGACCCCGCAGCTGCTCAGCACCATATCACCTGCACATGCCCTAACACAGCCAACACCCTCCCCCGCGCGCCAATGTGGATGCGATAATTCAGCACCCAGAATGTGTGCTTCCATCTGCAAAGTCCAAACGCCTCAATCTCGTGGGGTCAGTCGTCCGCGAGAGGCCACTGGTGCTCCCACTGCACACCGTGCCATCCTTTCCAGGCCCACACAAACATCCCTTCGTGGCTGACTCCTCTCCAGCCCTGTGACCAGGATTTCACTTTTATGTTTGTTGCTCCGCTTTCATCACGAGAGCCCAGTGTGCGTGACCCACAGCCAAAGGTCAGAGTCAAAGACATACTTTCAATATGTTGTCCTTTGAGGCTTACTTGCATCGTCCCTCTCCACTGTTCTTGCAGTTGTCTTTCCTGTTTCTGGACAGCAGCACCCAGGTCCTGCTGCAACACGTTTGAATGTGTTCCCTGCTGTGCTCCCCTTACCCACCACACTGCCTGTGCCCCCTTCCAAGAACTGTCCTACCCCGACACAGGGAAGCCCTGGGGGCTTCCAGAAACCATGGAAGATCAGGAGCCGCCAAGTAGCCTTGTCTGAAGTGGGCCAAAGAGTACCCCAACGAACCCGAACCGAGGTTTCTGCAGTGCCATTGGGCATGCACACTTCCACACTGACAAACTGGCAGGGCATGTAGTTTTTTGGGGTGTGGAGGAAATTGATACCCTTAGCAGGTTGGGGTGTCCCCGCAAAATGGATGCGTCATTTGGAGCGCCGTGAAGAAGTTGCTACCCTCAGCCAACACACTCAGATGCCTCAGGGTGTCACACCTCAAGCCCTACCAAAAGTGTGCATCCCGTGTGCATCCCTGGGCTGGGATTCCAATCATGCCAATGGAAACGAAGGCAGGGCGAGTCAAACACCCTGTGTGCCAGCAAGGCCTGCTGGCCAGACACCTGCGTAGTGGGAGCACAGTGAGCTACCATTGCGATGTAACATGGTGGTCACAGGGGTGACCATAACCTCTGCAAGGAGGTCAGGAAAGCACCCCATGTCACTGCAGTATTTGATCTCAGGTGTCTGCGCAGCATGCGAATACACGTGCTGCACACATATTGTGTCTTTCTAGGGGACCAATTTGAGCTGCAAAGGGGGCGGGTGATTCCAAGGACGCGGGAGGGGGCAGGTTGGTACAACTGCTGCAGTGACACTCACCTTGCATCAGGGTATCCCACATGACATTGTTCCAGTTGTCCAATGTCAGGGCCCCGAAGAGCGTAAAGATGCTGTTGGAGTACTCACGGAAGTTCACAAGACGGTTCAAGTTCAATCCATACTTGATACTGCGGAGCACACCAGGGGTAGAGGCAGGGCTGCGGATGGAGTGAGTAGAGGGTTAGTTTTATTGGCAGTTATTGATGATCTTTTTAGCTTACACCAGGGACGCATACAATAATTGTGTATTAGCTGGGGTTGGGGTTGGGGCTGGGATGGAGTGGGGCGTTGGAGGGCCCAAAATAACGATTTACGATTGCCAAGTGGGACAGCATTGGCATGCATGTGCTAGACTGCACACACACAATTGCAGCACACGTGGGCCAGGGTGCAACAAAGGGGACAAAATCAGAAGTGGCTACATAACCCCTCCCTTGGAGAAGTAGATTCATGATGAGGCATGGAAAAAAAGGGGGGAAACACATCTAGCTCCATACCACCCCTTGTCCCCTAGTGGCTTACTGCTGCCCACCCCTGGAATTGAATCCAAGACTCTCCAACTGCAGGTGCATTGTTCCACCAACTAGAGTAGTGGCCATCACTGGAACCTAGTGCTCAAAGATGGGATACTGATTTTGGGCTAACTGAAAAGTCTGAGTTTTTGTCCACTTTTGAATTCTCCTGGGTGATATGGAGGAAGTTCGACGAATTGTGGCCAAGGCTCGAAAGACTGCAAAGTACCCCCCCCCCCCTTGTCCAAGCACCGCCAAATCACAGAAAACGACGGTTTCACCGGGTAGTGGTGCTTGGACAAGGCCGGTGACTGCACGCGGCACCCCGTGGTCGAAACCCGTTTTCAACTCATGACGTATCCCCTCGACCCCAGGGTGTGTCTGGCCCAGAAGCAAGGACACATTCAGCAGCACAGCACTGCAGCACTTGGACTCTGTCAATCTGCATCACAGGTTCTCACGTCATGGGCTTATTCAGTGAGAGGGAATGACATGGGCTCAGAACAAAACCAAATGCCCCGCTTGTATTGCACGCGGAACAATTGCACATGCTCTGTAGCAGGTTTGGTTTCGGGTTTTGTGATCCGCCATCTCAAATTTCACTGCGGCGCACAGTCATGGTGCACCACTGAACCACCACACTCATATTTGATGCTGATGAACCCGTCGCCAAGGGGCGAGGGGCCAACAACAACACCATCTGCCATGTCCCCAGTTGACCACCTGTACTTCAGGGGGTACCCAGGTGAAAGCAGTGACATTGAGGATTGCAGGATGGGGAATGGGAATTTTCCTGAGCAAAAAGGTACACAATTGGGCGCTCAAAACTGGCACAACACTGCACAAAAAAAACTAAAAACCCATTTTGCACCGTAAAATTGACAGTACAAAAAATGACGGTTTCACCGGGTAGTGGTGCTTGGACAAGGGCGGTGCTTGGACAAAGGGGGGGGGGGTTGCTGACTGTGCAGCATGTTGTTGTGAATCAAAATGGATGCAGCATGGGTGTAGTGCCTGTTCTTGTGCCTGAATGAGGAGGGTCTGTGGTGTGTTTTACCGGTTTTTGGTCAACCCTGTTTTTTTCGTAAATCCTGAATTGTCAAAGGAGGATGGGGAGGCGGAGGGGGGGTGCTGGGGGGGACCCCACCCACCCATGGCCATGCCAAAATGGGATGGGTGGCAGGGTATGCCAGCACACTCCAAGGTGAGTTTGAGATCAGTGGCCACTTGAACCCCTCCACCCCTCAAACAAATCAAATTGCATGCTGAAATGTAGGCATTAATTTTTATTCTTCCGAAATTATTGGGCGACACATGCCGACTAGTGGTGGCAATGGATTCCTACCTGTGGCAATTGTTGATTTGTGGATACAATTATTGCAACTTGTAGACGAGTCATGAGTCACGAGTCACAGTGGCAGCAGAGGAGTGACCCCAGCGGTTGGGCGGCCCAGAGTAGCACCTGGTGCCATCCACCTCGACCCACTTCGATATGCCCTGGCGGGACCAAGTAGACCGTACCACGTGTACCTACTGTGCCAGGGTCCCCAGAGTGGGGATACATCCAAGTGGCTGCGTGAACCCTTTCTTGCCGGGATCCCAAAAATGGGGAGGAATCAGAATGGCGGCAGGGCCCTTGCCATTTCCCAAAGCGGGAAACTTTTGATTCTGCGCGGAATAGCGCACTCTTGGGCACTTTGGCCTAAAAGGATGCATGGGCACGCGCTCCCCCGCTGGCAAAATTGCTATTCCCTTTTGGAGTAGGCTGGGGGGTTTGAAGAGTTGGGGGGTTGTCTAACCCCCTGTCCCTCCCCCTCTTGAGCTTCGTTGCGACGCTCCAATATCCGTGGCCTCTCAATTACGATTACCTTCCCCTGACAACCCCATGCTTGCTGATAGCCCCCACGACACGGCAGAGCTTGTGTGCTGTGCCAGTGGGAGGGGGGTAATCGAGAGGTAAGCTGCGAACTTGGATGGAGGCTTCTAGGCAACGAAAAATAGTAGTGGGGGAGGGCGGGCAGAAGGATGCAAAATCTTCCGTTTGTGCAGAGATGCGAATCCCCATTGCCAGTCTTGTTCTCGCACAGGGGAAAGAGGGTCTTGAGACCCCACGGTTTGCCTACCAAAAAATGGCCCAATGATATTTGCTTCTGAAGACTCTTTTGTCAGACGCACTTCCCTCAACCATGTTGGTCTCTGCTCCGTCATACTCCCATCACAGTGCCTTTTGGTGAGTTGTTGATAGATTTCCTCTGCAAACCCTCCACGATCCACATGCGGGTGGAGGTGTGTAGTAGTCGTCGTATGGGTAGTGTACCTGGGTGTGCCTGGGCCAGGCAGGGAGCACAGGCTGTACTGCATCCAATCCAAGACAAATGCCTGGAAATCCCAAACCCTTACCCTGGGCAAGGGAGGAGTGAGGGAACAAATCACTAATTCTTGTTCAGAGCCTGTGATGTGCGCTGTCAGCTATACCACTGGTCACACGGGGTGTGGTGAAGGGCTCCTTCAAAAACATTCGTTCCAAAGCACCCCTGGCCACTGCCACACACCTGCCCAACAGATTCTGTCCGAGACTAGCATAGATCATCATCGTGATCATCAGCAGAATACTGACGTTGATGATGCTTGGGATGGACACCAGAAGCGTGGTGAAGAGGATCTCTAGGCCCTTCTTCGACCGCACAAGCCGCAGCAGACGCCCAGTCGAGGCCAGGGCCACAAGCCCTCGAATTAAGAGGGTGTCCTTCAGGTCCTCTGACAAAGGATGGGCCATGACACAAGGGGCGCAGCTCCCCCCCCCCCTCCCCTAAAGGCCCAATGCACACACCAATTACAAGTGCCAAGCTCCTAAGCGCTGACTTGACGCAGAGAGGTCACCTCTGGCCCTGACCCAGACTGCGAAGGAGGGCTGGCAGACACCTAGGTGCTCAAATGGACCATGGGCACCTAGACTCTCACTGTAAAACCAGGCGGGTAAGAGCCCTTTCCACAAGACGGTTCCAAAAGACCACAATTGACAGGACCCCACCAGCGCTGACACTGTGTGTCCAAGAGCACACAGTCCTCGTCACCCTCATTGTGCCCTCAACCCTCAACCCCCAACGCCCTCCAAAGACAAAATGCACCTGAACAGGCCTCCAGAATGTACAGAACATTGGTCAGCATCACGACAAAGAAGTCAAAGCTGTTCCATCCGTCTCGGAAATACACCTGTGGCCAATGCACGAAGGGGCACTGCCATGACTGGCCGGCGTGTGGTGGAACACCAACAAAAGTACACCAGGACTGCTGCAGGATGCCATCATATCCCAGTCGAGGGCCGCCACCCCTGTCCACCGCACATTTGCAGATGTGCGCATACACATAAATACACGCATTTATGCATATGTGTATGCGAATTCGCATACATGTACGTGAATACGCGATGCATACGCGTATGCGAATTACGTGTATGCATGAATACGCATATTCGTGTTTTTGTACACGTGTCTACATGCCTACATATAGACACTGGACACTGTGCTCCAACTTGTAGATACCGCGCACATATACATTCACCCAAGTATAGTCTGTGGACACTGTGCATACATGTAGACACTGTGAATAGTTTGTAGACACTGTGCAGAGTTGTTAGATATTGTGCACTTTTACCTGGGTATAGCCTGTAGACTCTGTGCCTGGGTGGTGTACAAAGTACACATGTTGTAGATGCGCAGAGACAATATTAAGGATGGGGTGAAGCGCCCCCCTTAAGAAGGGTTGCATAGGTCCATTTACGTGAGTATGGTCTGTAGACACTGTGCATACATGTAGACACTGTGCATATACACATTCACCATTTACCGCGCAAATTGGTGTATGCACATACATGTGAATATGCGACGCATACGCGATGAATACGCAACGAGTACACGTCTGCACATACACAAATACGCGTATGCAAATACGCGTATTCATGCGCACAAGCACAGCCCTCCACGTTTGAAACTGTCTGTTGATCCTGCAGTTCGACCTTTGGAGCACTAATCGGCGATTCTGTGCCATTATCACTGGAATTGCGAGGACTCCCTCCTAAGTACCGGGGGTCGGGGTCATGGGACGTCCGCCTGAGCAGGCCTACACCGAACCGTACCGCACTCGCTTGGGGCCCGAGGACGGTTGGTACTAGGGCTGGCTGAGACTGGCGGGGTGCAGAGGTGCCACAGAGGCTGAGGAAGTGTGCCCTTTGGTACTTCCAGGTGTACGCATGGGTTTGGGTTTTCAGGAGGCAAAGGTCCACATTGCTTGTCCACATCCGGTGGGAGAAGTATTTCTGGTGGGTGAGAGTGGTGCACTTATCCCTCTGCTCATATGTGCTGCCTCTGCCACTTGGAGTCCCTCCCACGCCGGCGCCAGCCATGCTTCCTTCCTTCCTCCCTGTTTCTCTGGTTGTTTCGGCCTCTTGTTTCCAACTCTGGAAATCTTTGCCCCTTGGTCGCTGCCTCTCGATCCAGAGGCTTCTGCGCACTCTACGTCCCTCATCCATGAAGGACAGTGCCTTGCTGTTCCAGTTCACAGTGCCCTGTGTTGAGTAGGAGCTCTGATATCTCCCAATGCCACCGCCCAGTGACAAGAGGGGGGGGGGGGCTCCCGCAATGGCACGAGGGGACGCCAGAGCATACACCTGGTACAACTGCAAACACCTGTTCACATCAGGTCGGATATGTGCGGCAGTGGGGCTGACAAACAGTATGGACTGACGTTGTTTACCAGAGCCGTCCCCCAGCAGTGTGGCATCTGGCGCCCTCCAGATTGCATTTCAGTCAGGGTGGGGGAACGCCCAAGCCTCCCATATCCTGAACAAAGCATGGCTGTCAGGGTGTGTGTGTGTGGGGGGGGGGGGTCCGATGGGAGGCCAACCACCCAACCACTCGCCAGCGTCGCTCCACGCAGACAGGCCCATCCCTAAACCTGTCGCCGCAGGAAAACCAAACACCCTAAGGAGCAAGACATTTCCAGCCGATTGCCGATACACCTTGGACGTCTCTTGTGGGCCGCACCCACGAAGTAAATTGGCGCGCCGAATTTCTTTATGGGTTCCTAGCTTACTCCTGTGGTGTGGGACCCATAAAATGAGTCAGGAGGAGACCGATTTACTGTATGGAGATCGAGATTTACAGTGGAAGTCCCAGTAGGTCCACCACCTCAGACTCATAGGTCTGTCAAACGCCTTGAATGTTGATCTGCTGTTCACCTGTTTGGAAAGAAAATTGCTGCGCTAGGCATGTTGATACGTGGCGCAACCATGTAGTAAGTTGGTTAGGTTCGTTACGGTTGTGGAGCACTTCCTTTGTTGCTGCAGCCCGCAACAAATGAATAGCCCAGTAAATCCTTCACCCAATGGTCAAAATGTAAAGTGGCATACACATTGAGTTTATCCGTATCATTCTCATGGTAGGTTGTAAAAGTGGTCATAAACGTTCACAGCAAACATCACTGTTGAAAGGTTTGTCACGGATTGCTAAGTATCTGTTGGCACCTTCAGCAGATTTTGTAAAACTCAAAAGCTGTAAGGGGTACAGCACAACTCTTAAATGTGCCCATGCAGAACAACCATCCCAAACATAGCTTCTGTAAAATGGGTTGCTATGAATTTCAAAACAATCATCAGTGTGAAAGTGGTAGTTACAGATTGCCAAATGATTCTTGCGACTTGATTTACCGCTGCAGCCGATAACACTCTTGCCCGGCAATGACCCAAGGTAAAAGCATAGCTTACGTAGTAGATGGTTGGTAGCAATTTTGTAACAAACATCCCAATGGTACTTATTGTAGATTTATAACAGGTTGCTCCACGTTTGTTACAACTTGATGTATTGCTGCAGCCCATACCAAACGTCTAGCTCGGCAACAACGTGACCCAACAGCCGTGAAGGAAGTCAGCATGTACAGGATTTACTTCACTGACCTCCGGATTGTGTCTGGTCCCTCCCAAACTCCACCGGTCCGTTAAATAAATCCGGATGCCGATTTGCTTTACGGCTGTTTGGCAAAATAGTTCCGATATTTGTTGCGGTCTCTGCTGCCTCCAACAAACGGGACCATCCTTGACCCAGCCCTACCCAAAGAGGCACAGGCAGACCTTTGGGCTGAACGCATACATCCGCATGCAGACCTCCACGGTGAACAGTATCGGGAACAAGATGCGCTGAATCTTTTCCACAAGCGACACATACTCTGTTATCCAGCCGAAGATCACATTGACCAGAATCGCAGTATAGACGATCTTAGGGTACCTGCAGGGCCAAGGCCATGTGTCCACTCCGCAGGGCCAAGGCCATGTGTCCACTCCCCGGCCCGACAAAAGCAGACGTGGTGAGACACCACGTCATTCCAGTGGTTCGAAACCCCCTGCACGCAGGCGTTCCTGCACTGGGCCCTGCCTATCTCCTGTCTATACGACTGACACTCCGCTTACTGCACCCCCGCCTGCAACGGATGCCAATCCGGACCAGCTGCACCCTGTGTCCGGGTGCACAGGGAATTGGCCGGGTCGCCCCCCCCACTGAGTGCCTCAAAAGGACAACAAATCCACACAACCATCGAAGTGGTGGTGAGACCGCAAATGGACAAGGGAAGAAGTGTAGGCAAACTGTCGGGGAATAGTGGAAGGGGGAATAGTGGGGGAATAATGAGGGAAGTGTGGGGAATATGGTGACAGTGAAAGCACAGAGAGGGGGATGAATATCCGGGGATTAGAGGAAGAGTGGGTGGGAGAAAGAGAGAGTGGGAGGTCAGGCATGGGGACGAATAGTGGGAGAAAATTGGAAGTGGTAAAGGGAAATGGTGGTGAACAGTGGGGAAATAATGCAGGAATGGTAGGGGAGGGATGAGAAATAACAGTGGGGGAATGCTGAAGAGCAGTACCCCCCACACTACCCCCAGTCTCTGGCTGGCGCGGGAAAACTCAGGAGAAAAGGTGACAACAGGGGCAAAAGTGGAATCAGTAACAGATTTGAAGAGGGCTTGTAGGAACCCAATGCGTTACGACGCCAGCTCCAGGCCCTGTCCACTGGAGACATGGCACGGTAAATGGCGGCCACCACGGCTGCTTGGCAATGACACAAACATAAAATACGCCAAGCAGTGGTTGGCTTATCAACGCGGGCACGGCGCGTGAAATGGCTTTTTCTGAGCCCCCCCAAAAGCACACCCCTCCCACTTCCACGCTACCTTTCCCTGCGACCCAGACGCCAGGTCCCCCGGTTTCTTCCCAACCGTCTTAGCCTTACCAAATCTGGACGCTTGCGGTCACCCCACGTGATGAAATTCAAAATGGAAACGATGACAAGCTCGTGGGCACTTGCCCGGGGTCTTGTAGGCTGTGCTGGGCCTTGGAATTGTTGGTAAACTTGAGCTGTTGGCATCCACCAGATTGGCAGGTACATGCCTTGGTGACACAGAGATCCGGCTGCACATGAGAGTGGTCTGCGTTCAATGGCATGGATAGGGGCCCCCCTGCATTTATGGTGGTCACGTGGGCACGCACATGGGCATGCAAAGTGCAGTGCATGGAGGGTATGGGCGTGCTTGGTGCCAGTCATTCGCTGAAGGTGAGTGCTAGCCCAAGGAGGCGCGGGGTCCCGGCTGAGGTGGATGGGTTGCGGCTGCTATTCAGCAGATCTGGGGGGGGGGGGGGGGGGGGGGCTTGAGGGGGGCATAAATGCAAAGCAACCAAAGCTGGTGGGCACATGCGGCACTGAGCACTGGTGATGTGTTCGTATGTACAGAAAATCCACATGACACATGAATAGAGAGGTATAATTGTTGTCAGTGTGGACGGAGGCTCCGGAATGGTGCCCCTGTTTGACAGAGCCTTTCACCAGTTCGGGAACTGGGCAAGAACTGACATCACTCACTTCTTCCACAATGCTCCTACCGTCTCCCACACCACTCTATTGCCGTCATGCCGCTGCCCCTGCCCTTGGCTACCAGCTGCTGGTGACGATGTCATAAAAGAATTCACGACTTGGGCGGTGGATGGGCGGCGGAGGTGTCGTGGACGATTTTACCAAGTCCAAAAGCTGCTTCTGCTGCACCCACTTCGTCTGTTTCTCGTCGAGGAGAACACCTATGAAAACGGGGGTTGGAGGCAACAGGATGCCTCTGCGGGAGCGGCAGGCAACTGAGCAGCAATTTTATGCAGGTTGCGGGGTCGAAGCACTGCGGAAACCGTTGGATCGGAGACAGGAAACAATGAGGGAAACAGACAAAAATCTGCCAATGCATCGTCGACCGCAAGTTTGCGCTCTTGCGTTCCCCTGGCTTTATGCATTTGTGTAAGATCTGTGGAACACCCCACTTCCTCGAGGTTTTTTCTCTTGAGCTGATGTCATCACCGTGACATCAGATTTGGGTTGCCTCTGTCGTGCCACTTAGGCTGCAAGAGCAGATGGTACCTTGTGGGTTTGGGAGGAGGGGGACTAGAAAGGCTAAGAGAAATAAAGCAGTCAAACATCACATATGATGGACTTGCTTGAACTTTGGGGAGGAAACCCTCCACACTATTGGTGGTCGATGGCGAGCGTAGGGGGGATGCGCAACTGGTATGAGCTGGGTTGCTTTTCCTTGGTTCTCGCAGAATTCTTGGCCCTCATTCTGGTGTGCCCCTGCTGGCAGCAGGGGCACTGGGTAAAGGGCTTGTCAAAGGGGGGGACTTGAGCCCCCTGTCCGCAGGATGGGATCCGGAGTCCTCCCAGGTGGGGGATACCGGCGGCCAGTGGACAGTAGCCACGTGGCAGGTCAACAAGTTGAGGGCTCCGCAGCTTGGATGATGGCGGGACAAGCTCAGCGCTGGTGGAACCCGAGGCCGGGTACACAACCTGCTTACGCAGTTTTTCACCATGGGCAGCTCAAAAATCGAAGTTTTCGAAACGTATTTTTCTGATACCGTGATCACCTAAAATGACCATCCAAGCTATGTAAAGCATGTTTTAGGCCGTATTTATGTCGTTTTCCCTATTTTGTGTGTGCATTGCTTGGAGTAGATTCTCTGCGAGGTGGACTTGCCGAAGGCAATAGAATCACCTCGCAGAGGTTGTTAGATCAAAGCCAGGCAGGTGTATATAGGGGAAAACGCCACATACCCCCCCATTTTGGGCCTTTTTGGGCCTATTCACGTACCCTACCCCAAGGGGTTGAATTGTTACTTTAACCCCTTGTAAAATCATTATTTTGTCCAATAAACGCATCCCCCAATGAGTTTTTGGTCTGGACCCCCCCAGACCCCCCCCCCGCTGGGAACCCACTTTTTTTGAGGTTTTGAGGGAGGTGTGGGGGGTGGGAGGGGGATGGGGGGGGGGGGGTAAAAAAATGACGCCCCCTTTTTTTGGGTCGAAAATCAGGAATCTTTTGGGTTTTTTTCGATTTTGAGCCGAAAAAGTGTTTCCGGGTCCCGACTCCATGGGGTTTATATGGGGCGGAGTGGGAGGAGCGCTTCTGCAGTTTATGCACTTTCTAGCCATTTTTGCTATGTTGGCAGTTTTGGTGACCTCAATGACCCTGTGGTACCCACTCTGAGGGGTGTGAGTGGGGATGTTGTGACAGTATATGCCTACTAGGATACGGAAGGACTTTTTTTGCAGTCTCTAGCCTTGCTCAGAGCCGGTCACAACCCGTGCCAAAGACGCGAAACGATTGTTTCCACCAATAATGGCCTAGTGAATGGGCCGGTACACAACCTGCTTGTGCAAGTTTTCACCCTGGGCAGCTCAAAATACAAGTTTTCGAAATCAGCTTGCAGAGGTTGTTAGATCAAAGCCAGGCAGGTGTATATATGGGGAAAACGCCACATACCCCCCCATTTGGGCCTATTCGCGTACCCTACCCCAAGGGGTTGAATTGTTAGTTTAACCCCTTGTAAAATCATTCTTTTGTCCAATAAACGCATCCCCCAATGAGTTTTTGGTCTGGACCCCCCCAGACCCCCCCCCCCACTTGAAACGCACTTTTTAGGGCGGGGTGGGTGGGTGGGGGGGTGGGGGGGGGGGGGGCAAAAATGTCGGAAAAATGACCCCCCCTTTTTTTGGGTCGAAAATCAGGACTCTTTTGGTTTTTTTCGATTTTGAGCCGAAAAAGTGTTTTCGGGTCCCGACTCCATAGGGTTTGTATGGGGCGGAGTGGGACGAGCGCTTCTGCAGTTTATGCACTTTCTAGCCATTTTTGCTATGTTGGCGGTTTTGGCAACCTCGGTGACCCCGTGGTACCCACTCTGAGGGGTGTGAGTGGGGATGTTGTGACAGTATATGCCTACTAGGATACGGAAGGACGTTTTTTGCAGTCTCTAGCCTTGCTTAGGGCCGTTCACAACCCGTGCCAAAGACGCGAAACGATTGTTTCCACCAATAATGGCCTAGTGAATGGGCCGGTACACAACCTGCTTATGCAGTTTTTCACCCTTGGGCAGCTCAAAAATCGAAGTTTTCGAAACTTTTTTTTTGATATTGTGACCACTCAAAATGACCATCCAAGGTATATAAAGCATGTTTTAGGCCGTATTTATGTGTTTTTCACCCATATGGGTATTAGGTCCGGGGGGGGGGGGGGGGGGGTCTCCCAAGGGATTGGTACACAACCTGCTTATGTAGCTTTTCACCATGGGCAGCTCAAAAATCGAAGTTTTTGAAACTTGTGTTTTTGATATTGTGACCACACAATATGACCATCCAAGATATGTAAAGCATGTTTTAGGCCGTATTTACGTGTTTTTCACCCTATTTGGGTAATAGGTCCGGGGGGGGGGGGGGGTCTCCCAAGGGATTGGTACACAACCTGCTTATGTAGCTTTTCACCCCGGGCAGCTCAAAAATCGAAGTTTTCGAACATTGTGTTTTTGATATTGTGACCACACAATATGACCATCCAAGGTATGTAAAGCATGTTCTAGGCCGTATTTACGTGTTTTTCACCCGATTTCGGTATTAGGTCCGGGGGGGGGGGGGGGGGGTCTCCCAGGGGATTGGTACGCCACCTGCTTATGCAGTTTTTCACCCTGGGCAGCTCAAAAATCGAAGTTTTCGGAACTTGTTTTTTTGATACCATGATCACCTAAAATGACCATCCGAGGTATGTAAAGCATTCTTTAGGCCCTATTTATGTGTTTTTCACCCTATTTGGGTATTAAGCGCACGGGGGGGGGGGGGGGGGCTGTCTTTCAAGGGATTGGTACACAACCTGCTTGTGCAGTTTTTCACCCTGGGCAGCTCAGAAATCGAAGTTTTCGAAAGTTATTTTTCTGATACCGTGATCACCTAAAATGACCATCCAAGCTATGTAAAGCATGTTTTAGGTCGTATGTATGTCATTTTTTCCCTATTTTGTGTGTGCGCTGCTTGGAGTAGATTCTCTGCGAGGTGGACTTGCCGAAGGCAATAGAATTTTGTTTTTATGATATTGTGACCCCACAATATGACCACCTATTTAAAGCATGTTTTAGGACGTACTTACGTGTTTTTCACATTATTTGGGTATTTGGTCAGGGGGCGTTCCCAAGGGACCGGTACACAACCTACTTATGCAGTTTTTCACCCTTGGCAGTTCAAAAATCGAAGTTTCCGACACTTTTTTTTTTATATCGCGACCACACAAAATGAACATCCAAGCTATGTAAAGCATGTTTTAGGCCGTATTTATGTAGTTTCCACCCTATTTTGGGTGTGTGTTGCTCGGGGTAGATTCTTTGCGAGGTGGACCTGCCGAAGGCAATAGAATTGAAGTTTTCAAAACTTATTTTTCTGATACCGTGATCACCTCACATGACCATCCAAGCTATGTAAAGCATGTATTAGGCCGTATTTATGTCGTTTTCCCCGGTGTTGTGTGTGAGTTGCTTGGGGTAGATTCTCTGCGAGGTTGACTTGCTGAAGGCAATACAATTTTCCGAAACTGATTTTTTTGATACTTTGACCATCCAAAATGATCAAATATCCGATGTAAAGGATGTTTTCGCCCCTCATTATGTGTTTTTCACCCTCTTCGCCAGTATGGGCGTCACGTGAGGAGCGTGCCCATGATTTCGGGGCCACTCACCGGCCGTCGGCTGCGGCGGGCCCTCATGCGGATGCATCCCTCCGCCCTGGGCCTGGATGGCTGGAGCCTCGAGGACCTGCGCGCACTGCCGGACCAGCTCCTGGAGTGGTTGGCGGACCTCCTGCGGGAGGTGGAACGGCAAGGGCGATGGCTGCTGCGCCTCGCCGAGGGCTACATGGCCCTCATGCCCAAAGAGGGCCCACCGGGGCCGCTGAACACGCGGCCCTTGACGGTCCTCTCCATGGTCTACCGCCTCTGGGCGGGTATCAGGTTGGAAGAGGCCATCCGCTGGCAAGAGGCCTGGGCGCACCCGTGTGCCTTTGGTTTCCGCCCCGCACGGAGCGCCCTGGATGGCGCCACAGTGACCCAGGTTCTCCTGGAGCTGTGCCGCCTGAAGGGGTGGGCGGTGGCGAGGATGAGCATCGATTACGTCAAGTGTTTCGATCTCATCCCCCAAGCCGTCGTCCTGGCCCTGGGGTTGGACCTGGGCAATATCATAAAGACAAGTTTCGAAAACTTCGATTTTTGAGCTGCCCAGGGTGAAAACTTGCACAAGCAGGTTGTGTACCGGCCCATTCACTAGGCCATTATTGGTGGAAACAATCGTTTCGCGTCTTTGGCACGGGTTGTGACCGGCTCTGAGCAAGGCTAGAGACTGCAAAAAAAGTCCTTCCGTATCCTAGTAGGCATATACTGTCACAACATCCCCACTCACACCCCTCAGAGTGGGTACCACAGGGTCATTGAGGTCACCAAAACTGCCAACATAGCAAAAATGGCTAGAAAGTGCATAAACTGCAGAAGCGCTCCTCCCACTCCGCCCCATATAAACCCCATGGAGTCGGGACCCGGAAACACTTTTTCGGCTCAAAATCAAAAAAACCCAAAAGATTCCTGATTTTCGACCCAAAAAAAGGGGGCGTCATTTTTTTACCCCCCCCCCCCCATCCCCCTCCCACCTCCCTGAAAATCTGGGAAAAAAAAGTGGGTTTCCCGTGGGGGGGGGGGGTCTGGGGGGGTCCAGACCAAAAACTCATTGGGGGATGCGTTTATTGGACAAAATAATGATTTTACAAGGGGTTAAAGTAACAATTCAACCCCTTGGGGTAGGGTACGTGAATAGGCCCAAAAAGGCCCAAAATGGGGGGGTATGTGGCGTTTTCCCCTATATACACCTGCCTGGCTTTGATCTAACAACCTCTGCGAGGTGATTTTGGGGCTTTCGGAGGGCCCATGGTACGGGCTACATAGGCCTAGCGGCCATTACGTGGGTCCCCATGGGTGCTCAAGTACCCGTATTGTCACCAAATGATCACCCAAACCCATCCTAGCGGCAACGGAAGCGTTTCATTGAAAATCGAATTTCAAAAAACTTTCACGTGCCACTAAACAGCCTATCCAGCGTGAAAACGGCCAACTCCTCACTGGCAAGGGGCCATATGGGGGCGCCGACTGGGGGTACCTGGAGTTGGGACCCGCGACCCCCGCCATGGGTTAGGGGGTCCATATACAAGAAAAAAGTTCTTCAGGACCCAGGTCCAAATACACACACAGCGGCCACAATACGCAAAGAAGTTTTGACCGCCCCCCACCCCCCCCACCCCCCACACAAAGGGGTACCCAGGTGTGGGGGGTACGGGTGTCAAAACCCAAAAAATCATTGGGGATTATTTTTGGTCCTAAAATGATGATTTTACAAGGGGTTAGACATTAGAAACCATACATTGGGGTATGCTACGCGAATGACCCCCAAAAAGGGGGGTATACGACGCTCGCGCCTGCGCTTGATCTAACAACCTCTCTTCGAGGTGATTTTGAATTGTCAACCTCCAGTACTGAAGTGGGAGCTGATGCGGCTGATCAGATATTCAAAGGCTGACAGAAATAGCAGGGCATTGCAAAAGCCATTGGCATGGGCTAGACACTGTTTGGCGCCATCCCACACACAGTTGCCCCTCTCGGTCGCCAAGGACCACGTCTGCCTAGTGGCTCGCGTGTCTGTTGGTCCTGCTGCAGACCCTCTCTGCCAGCAGCCCAGCGGGCCCTGCGTTCCAGACATACCGCCGTTGCGATTGAATTGGATGTGGAGGACCATAATACCAATGAAGACGTTAACGATGAAATACGTGCAGACGAGGATGAAGATGATGTAGTAGAACGCAAAGTACCAGCTGTGGTCTTTTTCAGGCTGGAGGTTGCGGCCTGCAGGCACATGAGCATGCAACGAGGAAAGCAAAGCGAGGGTACAGGATTGGGACAGGATGAGTATGAGTTTGTTGCAACCCTGACTGTTCAACCATCAACCCTTCATCACCCTGCACCCTCACCAACCCTGGTGACAGACCTGGCGGCAGGGCAGGGCACAATTCGCAAATGGAGGAGGCTGATTTCACGTCGCAAAATTTTGCAAAATTTCGCCAAATTCACAAATTTTCGCGACGTACTATTGTGCACAAAGATCCCTCTCAACCCCACACGTACAAGGCACAGGCAATGCGCGGGATGCATTTTTGCTTCAATAAAGCCACAAATGCGTGGTGTCCGGACTAAGGGGTTGCAAACTTGAGGTTTTCAAACTTGGTCTGCAAAATAGTGGATGCGGTGCAACAGGCCAGGGATCCCACAGCACCGGTCTCCATATCCCCCGCACCATGCCTGGCAGTGCCTGGTTGGGGAGTTGCTCGCTGAGCCTTCAGCAGAACGCAGCAGTTTAGAGGTAGAGGCAGAGGCAGAGGTAGGGCTGAAGGGAGCACATCTGGCCGATCTCCAGTACTGGTGAGCCATTGTTAGCCTGTTTCCGGGCTGCGGGGCCACTGAGGGCTCCCGAGTGCCTGAGACGGCTGAGCGCCACCTGTCAGCCCCAGCTGAGGCTCAATCGCGCGACCTTGTCAGTCCCTCCTCCGAGCAGTTGAGAGGGAAGGGGGTTCAGGGGCAGAGCATAGGGTTGGTCCGAATTCCTTAAGGCTGCACCAGTAGGGCAGGGCAGAAATCGCAACTTGCGAAATTTGCGAAATTTTGCGATTTTGGCAATTTTGGAAATTTGCGAAATTTGCGACATTTTGCGTCTGCTATACTGCTCCCTGCAATACCCTGTTCCTGCATGTTAGACTGTTTTTTTTTCTGAGGAGTGATATTCCTCCAGAGGAAGATGCATTGAATGAGCTTCTTGCTTCCCCTGATGATGATGATGCAGTAGATGCTCCTGCCAAAAGAAAGCCAAAGTTGAACTACGGAGCAAAGACTGCACCCTGTCTACCCCCAAAGGTGGGGGCCACCCGATGGTGTTCATGGCGATGGTGTCCAAACGTGCACCTGTGGAAGGAGTTTGTGGATCTCGAGGTGGAGCGTACACCGCGGAAGGGAAAGGAAACTGATACCCCCCCCTTTGAGGCTGTCCTGAATGCCAAAAAAGCCACCCCACCCACCCACGCACACCCCATACCTGTGATGTCCATGCTGTAGTACATGATGGTGGCCCAATCCGATCCACTGGCCACTTCGCTCAGGGTGAGCATGCCCTTCGGGACGCTGTCATACGTCTTGCGCGGGTTGACCCAACTCCTTGGGGACAACACATTTTCCCCAGTGACATACGTCGCAACACACGTGGAGAGGCCTGACACACTGCCGTCGGTGCAGTAATTAAACTTCCCCCTGTAGAACGAACGCCAGTTGATGGGACGGAGACGGAAGGCCCGGGGCGCAGCTACATAGGGACGGGGGCGGCGGGTCAACGCACTGATGAGACACACATGGAAACGCCACCGGTCACCCTGTTCATGCACGGGGTGTTGTTGGGGCATACGTGGGCTGCTCTCTGGCAGGTGTGACGCGCCGACTATGTGCGCCATCAGCGCTGGCACTGTTGCCCTTCTTATCGAGGGCACATGTCTTCTGTGCACCCACGACCAAATACGAATGTGCGACCGAGCTATTCCGAGCAGAAATGTGAGAACGGCCCTCGGAACGCCCTACACGCCCCCGGCAGGGGGGGGGGGGGGGCAGAGGACGGCAAGGGCCAAGGAGAGGGACCTGTAAAACTCCAATCCGATGAGAGCGAAGATGAAAAACCCGACCATCGTCAGAATGAACACATAAACGATTTCCGCAACAGAGGCCACGAGGGCCGAGATGATCACTTTCAGCGAATTGATCTTGTTTACAAAGCGCAGAGGGCGCAGGACACGCAGCATTTTGAAGGAACTTGGAAGAGCTAAAGGAGATGGTGTGTGAAGAGGGTGCAGTGCCATTAATACAGCGGCAATCAGTTCGCAGTGGGCCCCCAAACCAATGGAGAGAGGTCGGGGAATCCATGTGCCCGAGAGGGGAGGGGGGGGGGGGGGCGGCTTCGAAGGGCCGTTTGGTAAAACTTAGTAGAACCCAGGTAAAACTTAGTAAAATGTGGTAAAACTTAGTAGAAATGAGCTAAAACTTAGTAAACAAACATTTTTTTAAAATTTTATTCAAAAAAAGAAATTGTAACTAGGTAAAACAAATTTTACAAAGACTTACCATCCCCCCCCCTCCACACACACTTTTACTAAGGAACACCACACTTCGATGGTACGTGGTACTTTTGTTTCAGAGCATTCGTGGCCACGTGTGTGAGTGGGGCCCCACCTAGGCCAAACCATCATACACCAATTCGTTGGCACTCAGCCAATATAACATAGCATAACATAATATAATTGGCATTGGGCACTAGAAACAAAAAAGGGCCATGGCCAACATCAGTGCGGTGGCAATGGGAACAACACCCGGATGTGAGAAAAAGAAGAAAAAAAGAGAACCTGGCAAGGCCACAACCAATGTTAGTGCCAACTACTTGCAAGTAGTTACAAAAGACATGCTTAAAGATCATGTCGGCCTTAGTATCTGTATGTCTCGGTTTGCATGCCGTTGTGGGATTCATTATGCACATCCCAAAGATATTTGTTTTCAAATCCCCTTGCAGCTTGATGCAAAGTTCTTAGTCACTTGTCAATTGACCATCAGCATTTTTGGGGGATTGAGGAGGCACCACATACCACTTGTGACAAATCTACACACAAGATAGGGGCATCGAAGGTACAATGAAGAACCTTACATTCATGGCATTGTATGTCGAGTGCGCCATCACAAAAAAAAATTTTGTCAAGGGGGGTTTGCAGGTTTGGGTCTGGTGCACACCCAAGACACCACATGCATTGCTAGGGTCCCGGGTGTGGGGGCCAACTTGGAACGACTATAGTACAAGGTAGCTTGTGCCATTTCACGCAACAGTCACAATCTGTCATGTGGCACTTGCAACTTGCCATTGACAACACATCTAGACAACGCGCAATGTAACATCAAGAGACATGCTAAATGGCAACCGACACCATCATCCTACCGGATGAAGGTGGAATACAAGGGTGCCATTCCAAATGCAAGGGCACCGAAAGCATCCAAAAACTTTGCCCACTTCCTCCGTTGTTGTGGTTGAATGCCTTCTCGCTCGGCAATCAAATCCACAACAACTAAGTCCTCCTTGTTTGGCCCAACAATGTGTGGCTTGTCACACAAGGGGTCAAACTAAAGGCAGAGGTATTCACGATGGGCCACGCTGCAGCATGGCAGTGACTCCATCACTCCAACTTGAGGGGCCACCCCGAAGTGTTGCAGTCGATAACCCCAACTCAAGAGGCCACACCGAAGCATGGGAGTCCATAACCCTAGCTCGTGGGGCCATAGCGAAGCGTTGGAGTCTATCACCCCAACTCAACCGGTTATAGCGAAGCGTGGCACTGAATCCATCACCCCAACTCGAGGGGCTACACCGAAGCGTGGCAGTGAGTCCATCACCCCAACTCGAGGGGCCACACCAAAACATGGGAGTGCATAACCCTAGCTCATGGGGACACAGCGAAGCGTTGGAGTCTATCGCCCCCAACTCGATGGGCCACACCAAGCGTGGGAGTCCATCACCCCAACTCAGGAAGCCTTCAATGTGGAGAAGACGACTTTGAGCTGGTTATCCTCAATAGCACCGGAAGGTTAATGAATCCGTGGGAGTCATTAAGGAGGAATGAATGATTTTTTCTTCTGTGTTTTTTACTTACTTTTACTCAGTAGAAAATTTTTCCATTAAGTTTTTTACTTGGTCTCGGTATGCATATGTAGCAATGTTCGGCGTTGATGCCACACAGGTTGTTGTTCTAGGATCCTGAAGCAACAACAGCAGCCGTAGCTGCAGCCATAGCCACAAGCACACCAACATGAACAGCACCAGCATCAACAATAGTCACAGAAGCAAGTAGCGAAAGCAACAACATGGACCTATCCCATGTGCAGCTCATGGGAAAGTCCTATGGGCACACTATTGCCTGTCTTCATGCCTGTCTTCAGCACCTACCTCCATGCCTCTAGGGGGGAGGGCCATCCAAACCTGTTTTCCAACACCCTAGCCCCTTATTAGGCTCTCGGGGCTGGGTCCACCAACATGACCCCACACTCTGCGATTCCACTTTCCACACACATTTGACAGAGCAGATCTCAAACACATGTTGCCCCCTATTTGGCGCGACACCCATTGGTTCCTACCCCCTGCCGCTACTTTTTTTTCGGGGGAGGGGGGGGGGGGGGCTGCCTCTTTCCGATGCACCGTAACCAAGATATTTCTTGGAGGCTTCCTACTGGTTGTAGGAGGCTTTGGGCGGCTAGTTGCTTCCGAGGGGCCGGGGGCTGGTATGCGCCAAATTTGGAGTGGCGAAATTTGGTGAAGAGAAAATTTGGTGCCACGTTTTTTTCAAATAGAATTGAAAATTTTGGTACAAAATACCCGACACACATGCACAACAAGCATAGACGGTGGCTACCGGTCGCCAATTCCCATGCACCTTACGTTGGTTGCAATTATGTCTTGGAGGCTACTACGATGCTGGTTGCTCCTATAGACATATGGCATCCGCTCCAACGAGCCTGCAAAGAGGTCCTTCCAACAACAACACCTAGAAAAATGGTACACTTTTGTTGGGCCAAATGGTGCCATTCCAAATTTCTCCCCCCAGGTACTTCTATAAGGATTTGGTATGCCTATGAGCGATTCTTGGTGCATTATAGCTTGATGTTGCTTGCTTTTAGGTGCTATTGCAAATGATGCCATTGCCCCTTGGTGCTCAAGTTTGCATGCTGCCCTGTGTTGTTCTGGTCTGAGGGCTGCTGGTGCGAGCAGAAAAAACCACCGCGTTCCCCGTTTTCCATTCTCTGGTTGGACTTGGTCTGATGGAACTTAGCAGGAGCCGATATGGATGGATGCAAAGAGGCCACAACATCAAGAAAATCTGCACAAAACAAGTAAAAACAGGGTACAGGCCATCACCCAAACACCCTCGCATCTCATATTTGGAAAAGATCCGAGAATTCCGAGAACTTCGAAAACTTCCAAAATATCAGCTGTAACCCCAATTGGGCAACTTTCAGAAAAGGTTGGCAAGATTTAGACCCCAAGCAGTGAGAAACCCTCAATAGTACTCTGCCCTCCCCAGACCCAGCCCCTGTGTGTTCCGTGCCTTTGCCCCCATTCAAACCTTTTGGGAACACATCATTATGGAAAATTTGATAGCTTGGCCCTTCAAGCCTATCTGTTACACCCCCGCCACCCCCTTATTCAGACAGGCTTAGAGGGCCCCCTCCCCCGGGGTTGCAAGGGACCAGCAGCCCAATTGTTTTCGTACCTGGAGCCGCTTTGTGGCCCAATGTGGGT
Organism: Eutreptiella sp. 'Long Island Sound 2002'; assembly: GCA_964036045.1. Taxonomy (NCBI): domain Eukaryota; phylum Euglenozoa; class Euglenophyceae; order Eutreptiales; family Eutreptiaceae; genus Eutreptiella; species Eutreptiella sp. 'Long Island Sound 2002'. The sequence goes on along the minus strand of OZ038380.1, from coordinate 21,204,204 downwards.
TTGAATGACAAAGAGATAGCAGGAGAAGACTCTCCAACAGCAAAGAAATGCCTGCGATTGGTGTCTATATCATTGCCATCGTCTTTGTGAACACCAGTATCTTCATTTTGGTAGCAGTTGCCTGTGGTGCTTGGGCTGCCGCTTTTGTGTGCTTTCATACTTACATCAACGCTCTTTGATAATGTACGGATTTGTGGTTCTGTGAATGACTCAGGGCATGTGCACGCAGTAAAGCACCCACTGTGCACCCATCCACAAACACAAAAACGCAATGAGCACTGCACCTGAAATCCCCAGGGACAGCGCCATAAATATCAGGATAACGAAATCAAGCACGTTCCATGGATCACGCAAATATGCACCCTTGCCTACATAGCAGCGGTAAGAGAAACGACTGCGCATTCAGCATCCACCGGCTGGGTGCAACCAGACAACAACCACGGCACGAGCAGACGCAGGAGGCAATCTAGTGTACTGGTTCAAGGAACTGCATTATGCGTGTATGAGCATGCAGCATTGCGTCATGGGCAGTCTGATTGACCTCTTGTTGGATTTCACTTCTCAGGAAGAAAGCAACTTGGACACCCCCTACATATGATGCAATAAATGCCAGCTGCTGCAGTGGGTCATGCAAGAGAACTAAAGGTACAAAACCCATACCCAGCGATTCACAGTGTGGCTTCTTTGATCCACACCCACACCAAAATCAGCTTCCCATAGCCGGGTGGGGTGTGGGAGGGTGGGGTGGGTGGGTAACCCGAACCACAGCCATACTGGCATATTTGAGAGACCCATGAAATTCTAATAGCCTCCCAAGTGGAGGCAGTGAAATGACCATATCTGATTGTGACAAAAGACTGACAGGGTGTCCTCTGCCAGGGTCTGCCTGGGGTCTGGCGGGAGTATTTCTCCATTTTCTAATGCCGTATTTGAGATCCCCAGAAATTCTGACCATTTGACAATGCACAAGTGGGAGCAGCGGAAAGACTTTCGAGCAGAATGGCCATGTCTGGCAACACCAACATTGTGGACTTCGTATGGGAGGGTGGGAGGGGAGGGCTGGAGTCGTTTACACCCCAATGAACTGGGGCATTCATCCATTTGTTGGTGCATGGTCCATTAGAACACAGAGCAAACCAGTGCCAAGCTACGGTGCCTGTTCTTCCAGCGAGAATGCAACAAACTATTGACTGTGCCGGCCATGAGCGACGTGTGTGTCAGCATGGAAAGGACACAACAGCGCATGGTGGGTGGCACGAGGCCATGGTGTTGGTTTGCTTGCCTTTGGCAGTGCCTATTGGCCTCTCGTCATTGTACATTCCAACCCTCCGGGGGTCCAAACGTGTTTTGGTGGTGTCAACAGAGCCCCTGGATGATGACTTGTCCTGTTTGACTACTCCGGGGTGGCTGTCCCAAAGACAAGCTGTTGTCTGTGCCGTTGACCAGGTGCATCCAGATGCACACTACGAGTCCATGCTGGGTTTGCGGACTCCAGCACTGACTTGTGCGCGGTGTGTGCATCTGTGCATTAATTTTCCTGATATGGGCTTCTAACAACCACCATGATTCTTTCCCTTTTGTCCTTTCCTTTGCCTCCTTATGCGCTCTACACCATTTTCGGCGCGCATGGTCTGCTCTGCCCTGTTACCTCCCCTTGTGTTTCCCTTTCCCCCTGCATAGTTTCCTTTGGACTCTCCATGTTCATCCTATCCTGGGGGTAAAGGGTGGCGGGGAACGTGTTTGTGGAGGGGGAAGGGGAGGGGGAGGGGGACGGGGAGGGGGAGGGGGGTCGTCGCACCCTGTCCCCCGCTTCTCCTTGAGGAGGAAGATCCTGGCTTAAGGGGGCTCCTTGTTGGTGTTGGTGTACTTGGTGTTGGTGGTTTTGGTCACTTGCTTCTGATGGCCTACATATCCCAATCTGTCTGGGGCGTAGTTTCATGATGTTTGCTGACTTGATGGCCTGAGCTGGCGCGGCGGTGATAGACCATGCACATAGCGGCCGCCGTTAGACTAAGTGTTCGGGACGGGGGCTAGGTCCCCTTCATCTGCGGCCTCACCTCCTCCCCTGTCAAGTGTCTAAGTGTCTGTTGGCACATCACCCGGGCCCGCCGTTCCCCAGGTGTCTTTTATGGGCAGCTCTGGGCTGTCTTGGGCTGCCCTACACTGTTGTTGTGTGTGTGCGCGCGTTCCGCTGTTGTGGGTGTCGTTGTTGTTGTGGCGTTGGCCTCGTGGTTGGAGTTAGTTGCTACAGTTGTTGCTAGGTGTATCGGGGGGGGGGGGGGTTGTCTATTGTGAGTGGCGTTAGCATTGTGGTTGGTGATATTGTCGCCTGGGGCACTAACAACCAAATCAGCCCCAACATCTGATGCCTTGACGGGGCTATGTCTACCATCGGTGGCCCTGTTCCCCCAGATCTTGTTCATATGTCGTTCGGTCGCCACCAACATCAGTGCCCCACAACTCTACACTCCCCACCTCACCGTGCCCTTGTGTGGTTGTTGTGGTGTGTGGTATGGGTAGACCCTCCCCGTGTTGCGTTATGTGTTAGAGTCCATACATTTTCATCCCCAGTTTAGCTGCTATGATGTTTCCACAGTTTGGTTGTGCCATGAGTCTCACTATGTCGTCCACTATGAAGGGTATCCCTTCTCCCAAGATAAACACTTCCGGTGCCCATACACATTGCCCGTTCTTCCGGCACCCACACACAACCTGCCACTACCTACACTAGGTAGACCCTGTTTGGTCGGAGGTACATTCGTGTTCTTCCATCCGATTCGTCTTGTGTCCATCCCCTTTTCCTGTTTTCCCTCAAAATTCAGTCCCCCTGCAGCTTCAATAGATCTACTGCTTACCTTCTGAATTTCTTCCCAAAGCTTCGTGGTCTAGTCGCGTTTGTGCTGTATCCCAGGGCGCACCTGTCGGCCGTGGCTCTACTTGTTGACTTTTTTTTGCTCCCCGTAGCCACAAAGTCCACGTGTGTTCAAACCCTTGGTCCTTGCTATCCTCTTCTTTGCTTTGTTTTGGGGCGTGTTGTGGGGTCTCTCTATGTGGCTTATTCTGCCCGCAAAATTCCACGTGAAGTCTGTCGAGTTGAACTGAAAATTTGTGTGGTATGGTTGTGGGGCAGTGTGGTTGCTCCCTCCCTGCCCCTCTTGTGCCACATTACACTTCTAGTTGTCATATACTGTGTTCAACCGCTTGAACAGCGATGTTGCCTTCTCCTAGTTGTTCTTTTTTTTTGTCTCGGCGGAGTTTGAAAACCATCTTCTTGTACGCCGCCTTGACGTCCTCCTTTGTTGCCATGGGTCTAATGCCTAATTGGGCATGCAGACTGATGTCAGCAAAATCCGGTGGCAGGACTTCCACCAGCTCCCACATCTGTTCTCAGCTTGTGGTTGCCCACCCAGCAGAATCCGGTGGCAGGACTTCCACCAGCTGCCACATCTGTTCTCAGCTTGTGGTTGCCCACTCATACTCTCCTCACGCCCACCACTGGGAGTACTTGGGCCCTCCTCTTCGACACAATCTGACGAGGTGAACACGCACGCGGTAGCGGGCGTGTGCATGCACAATGTAGCCCTGTACATGCAGCAAGGATGGATCCATGGCTCTGTACATGTAGCATGTATGGGACAGCGTGTGGCTCTGTGCAATCTGACAGTTTCATGGCTCTGCACATGAAGGAAGCGGGCAGTCCAGTCGTGCGTGTGGTGTGCGGGTGCGGGTGTGGCGTCTGTGCTTTTGTTTGCCGTGTTTGTGTGTTGTGACGCGCCATGTGTGGTGTACGTGGGCGTGCGCGGTGTCCATGGCTCCTTGGCCCTCATTCACCGTGTTTGTGCGTTGTGTCGCGCCGCATGTGTGGTGCGTGCGTGCGTGTGTGGTGTCCATGGCTCCTTGGCCCTCGTTCACCGTGTATGCCCACCTCGTTCACCGTGACTTACAAATGCCTTAACCATCTCCCCTCACCAAGCGTGAAACCAAACCTTCCAAGTGTGCCCTTTTTCTCAAGCATTTGTGTTTTAAATTTCTGTGGCAGGAGGCAAAGAAAATCTTGTGCAGTGCTACAGCCCCTCACCCACCCTGTGAAGTAGCGCAACCAATGGGGTATTTCAGGGCTGGGGTTAAGGAGGAGAGGGGCCAAAGCAAAGCTCATACGAACTTTTCAACACGAGCGTCATTTTCATCCCAGAGCCACCACCCAGGTCTTTGCCACTCAACATCTCCCTCAGAACCACCTCGGAATCTTGTGGCAGCCATGTCCCATTGATGTGCTTGAGCGGGGGGAAAGGGGGGGGGGGGGTTAGGGAGTCTGGGGGTGCATCCTTGTGAACCCAATGTCTTGAACAATGTAGATTTTCCGGTGGATCCTGCATGCTTGCTGGAAATTCCTGGAATGTCCTGTTTGATATTCTTTTGGCGTCAGAGGTACCGGACAAAAATTGTTGGGGGTTGCCACACCCTGACTTTCAGATGACTTGGAAGGGGGGAAGGGGGTGCATGCCATAAGGCTTGAACCGGGGGGGGGGGGGGGTTGGTTCTAAGGGAAGGGGGGAACCTCCTGCTTCCAGGTTTTCAACTCAAGCACCAGGTTGCATGTCCCCTACACACGCTTTGGCACACCTTGTATGAACCCATCGGCAATAACCTTGAGTATAAATTCGATTGCGAAGATGACCAAAAAAATGCATTCCATTGTGGTCTGAAACGAGGTTGGCTCCGGCTCCAGAGCTTTGAATGCTTCACTCGGGGGTTCCAACGTGGACAGAATCGTAGCAAAAACGATCACAATGGTCTGCAGGCAGGCACACACGATGCAACTCGGGCACGCTACGTCAGACACAGTTCGACCCAGCTCCATCCCGAGTCTTCGCTCCATCCTCCCAATTACAGGATCTGAGGCGACTGACCACGGCGGTTACTGGACCACAGCGCTGCCCGAACCTTAAAAACGCATTGTTCCACCGGAGATTGTCCTCACATTCATGCGAACTATGATGTTTACGACAGCAGCTCCTGCACGGGGACACAACATGTTGACCCACATCTCCTTGTGCCAGGGCAGAATTTTGCCTTCACAGCGCATCCGGACTTTGGCTCGCAGCATTTCAGGTTTGCGGTTCCATGTGACATTGCGTTCAGGAAAATATGCGTGAGCCCTGCAGGTACCGCGCATCCAGTCCTGAACGGCAGCTAGGGGAGGGTGAGGGTTGGATTGGGAGGTAAGGTGTACCATAAAGAGCTCAAAGAACTTGTTATCGACGATCTTTTGGCATTGTTTGCGCCACTTGTTTTGCGGCTTGAAGATGCACAGCGATTTGCCGATGTCGCGGGTCGTCCAGATGTGGACCTTGGGTCTGTTGTCGGGGCTGAGATTCTCTAGGGTCCTTTCCACCTCCTCCACCAGATCCTTTGCCGGGGTTTTATTCGACCACATCTGATACAAAGGCGCGGAAAGCTTTCACAGCGCAGTGCAGCGCCCCTGTCCCGCCAGCACCCCTTGTTTCCTCATCAAACCACATCTGCACCACACAGAAGCTTATGAGAGGGGTCTGCAGGGCCTGGCAAGGGGGCCGCGGGTTGGGCAGCTTCAGGGCTCTTGTAACACCAGCTACGGCTACCGCACAGCAACATTGCCCTGACTACTTTGGGGCACAGGCAATGGGGATGAAGTGCCTTTTTCCAAAACTGGCGAATTTCACGCCATGGGTACGCTGCGCCGTCGGCGGACCTCCTGGAGTTGTACTGGCAACAAGAGAAGAATCAGATGGCATACCTGGCAGGCCTGAGCGGGGAGGGCGGGGACAATGGGTGAGGGTGGTGCGGGCACAGGCACCTCCAGAAACTTGTCCAGCGTTCGATATGGCACAGGATTTCCTTTTGTTCCTGTAGACAGTCATGAGGAATAGCCATCGGCATGCAGAGCTGTTCAGTGTGGGAATGCACCTTGGCAAGGAGGTCATACAGGTCTAGGGAGGCAACAAATGAGCCAAACGATGAGTACAATTAAATCGGTCAATACTCCAGGCGTTGCACTGGCCTTTGTGGTCCACCCCTCCCCCCACGTCATCTGTGCTCCCATTTGCTCATCCCAGTAAGCCTCCACGTCCCCAGACTGTCACCTCCTGACCTTAGACGAAACGAAACGAATGAAGTGGCGGTTTGTCTGCGAGCATGCCACTTCACGCCCAAGATGTGAGGAAGCGTAGCTCGATTGTGGAAATAAACGTAACTCGCTTTGTCCTGGCGGAAGTCGAATATGGAAAAAAAAACTCTTTTTTCCAAAAAAAGCGGGGGGAACACAAGAACCACCCAACAACCACCATTGCTACCCAAAGGAGGTGCAGCATATAGCCCCCACAGACATTTTGGGTACCTCCGACACGGGTAGCAATGGAGCCCTGGCGTGAAGGGTGGTTTGTATACTCATCGCCGGCAGATGGCGGAAATAACATGGAGCACACCCATGTGAGGTGCTCATCATGATTGCAAACGAAAAATGCAATTGGCCCTTCGGCCTTTGGCAAGCCGTATCAAAATGACTATATTGTTGCTGGCGCCACTAGCTACGAAGCTCAAGCCAATGATACCACCTCAGTCCAGTCACCTAAGGCCAAAGCCAATTCTTCGCATGCGACCATAATGGTGTGGAGCCAACTACAAGAAGTTGGCGAACACACGCTTGTAGATCAAGGGAGTCTTCGTGCCCAATGGCTTTGGCTTTGCACGCGGATTGTTGCTCTGCGCACAAGCGTCACGGATATCCTTCGCAAGGAACTGTTCGAAACCTTGAATCATCGTTGGTCGTTCACCAACCGACCGTCTGCGCCCTTTGGGTACCCCTCGGGTACCTCAAGACGCTTCCCACGGATGAGCACATATGGGTGGGCATCATCACTTGTGGGGGGGGGTAAGAAGAGGAAGTGGACTGTGTGGTCTATGGAGGGGCCTTAACATTGCCCTTCATTGACTTCCCATCTGGGGGCACATCCTTGGAGTTGGAGGTTGGGGAGGCAGGAGATTCCCCAACTCTTGGCTCCAAGGAGGAGGTAGCAATGTTGCCCTCGGGGTGCAAAAGAGGATCCTCTTCATCAAAAAGGAGTGGGGAAGTAGATGGGGGCGGGGACTCAGAGTCGGAGGCTGGGGCAAGAGGGGATTATCCAAGCTTCTAGAAACTCACTTCCCCCTCCCATCCATTCTCCGGGAAGGTGCCGGGGACTCGGACGGAGCGATCTGCATTGGTGATGCGCAGTGCTTCCTTGATAAATCTTTTTGGCAAAGGTGTCAAGATAACAGCAATGCCCTCTAGGCTTTCCTGATGGCCAGCCACCTCGTCATAGATCGATTCATAGCCACATGACCAACCATCCTTTTGAAAACCCAAAGCCCGAGCATGTGTGGAAACACCCTTTGTATGGAGGCGTTGCAATGGGGGAGTATTTGCGCCGCGCGCGCGCCGTGCACTTTTTTCCGACGTGTTTATTTGTAAGGGGTTGGCCTTGACACACCTCCCAAAATGCCCCCTAAGGAGAGATAACCCTCCGGTACCACACTTGCTGCTTGGTAAGGCCAGACAGCTAAATCTCCACGCCGCGCGCACAGCGCGCGCGTGCCGCGTAAGGTTCTCCCCCAATATTGGCCGGACCAAGGAAGTACCACGAAGCTGCCCCCAAATGTGGACTTTGAAGGCCCATACCAGCACTCTGCAATCCATGGCACAAACAAAGCAATGGATTTGCGATCGTCACTATGAACAATAAATATGTGGCGGCACCTCTAAGCCAAACCAATGGTTGTATGACCGGTGCCCTTATTGCCTTCGTACTTCCGCATGATGTTCAGGCGGGGCACAATGTTTGTCACCGCCGCAGTCCATGCCTGTGGCTCACCAACCTCATTGTGGCACAACTTGTGGTGAAGCCATGCCATAATGTCCTTGTCGCTCAACCAATCTCCGACAACAAGAGGCTTGGTTTCATCGATAGGCGGGTCGCCATCCGTGCTACAGCTACAAGGGTAGCAATATCCTCCTCCTTGGAAATGCTGGCATCCGACGGCTCAGCTTCTTTGAAGGGAGTGACAAGGACAGGCACCACAGCATCTTGCTCCGGAATGGCGGCATTTGAAAGCTCACTCACACTACCAACTAGTACCACAACCTCACATGCGACCACCTCATCCTTAATAGGACAACGGGGCAAGGTGGGAATCCGCATCAACCTCTTTTGCCAAAGTGGACATGCGATGCTCAGTTTCAAACTTGAGCATATTGACATTAGGCTCGGAGGGTGTGGCAGGGGTGATGCCCGGGGGTGAGGCACCACGGAACCAATATGTGCGCTTATCAATGTAATCTTTCTGCACATAATCAAGGAATGCAGGGAAGGCACAATATTGTGCACGTAGTGTGGCCCATCCCGCTGCAAACACCATCAAAGACCACGCAAAGAATAGTGTCTTGAGGCACTTGCGGAGCTTGGCTTGAATGGGTTTATCTGACACAAAAAGCCCTTAGAGCGGGGGATAAAAACAGAAGTGGCCTCCAAGTGGGCAAATTGGCTACATCACCCCTGCCGTCTGGGGGGTCCCCAACGCTTCAGAGTGGGGGACAAAATCAGAAGTGGCCCACAAGTCGACAGATTGGCTACATCACCCCTGTCGTCCTTGAGGTCCCGAACGCTTCAGAGCACGGGAAAAAAATAGGAGTGGCACACATGTGGACCTAGTGGCTACATTGCCCCTGCCGTTTGGGGGGTCCCGAATGCTTCAGAGCCGGGGACAAAATCACATGTGGGCAGATTAGCTTTATCACCCCTGCCGTCTGGAGGGTCCGAAAGCTTCAGACTTAGGGACAAAATTAGCAGTAGGAAGTTTTTATTGTTGTTGGGGTAAATCACGTTTTTTTTTTAAAAGCAAAATGCTGATTTATCTTTTTTTCGCAATAGGTCGCATATCAAAAAAAGCGTGGGTCGCTTTTTTTTTTAAAAAAAAGTGTAAGTTCCAAACGCAAAAAGATTGCAACTTTTAGTGCCCATGAGGTGAAACAAACATCACCCAAGTCAGATTCGAACCTAGGAGCTAAAAAGTGGTGACGGCCGTGGTAACTGCTCGGGTAATCTAACATCTTTGGCGGAGTAACGCACAGTTGCATACACCAGTTTGAACATAAATTGTGTGCACAAAAAAAATAGCATCCTGGGTGGTACAAACACAGAGGGGAGTATGAGCGCCCCCCACGTGCCACCTCCAGCCCCGTACAGTACCGACACAGAAATTCAAGTTTGTATAGGGCCATTAACCCCAGCCACCACCTAGCCCGCAGCACGGAGGGGCATCGGAGCCGAGTAACGGCCCCGGATCCTCCTGGGAGCCCCTCCCCGTCCGGCCACCACGGATAGGGCTCTTTGTGGGGTACGCGTGCCATACATTTTCAAGCTTTTTTTCCAAACTCGACTTACACCAAAAAAAGAATAAGCAACTTGCGAAAAAAAAGCGACTTAGACCTGACACCCCTACATGTCCATGCGGCTGGGGGGCTTTGAACCTCGTTCTGCGCATGCTCACGTTTGTAGTGATCAAGCATGAGAGCAGCCGTGAGAAGACATCGTGTTCCCTAACAAAGGATGAACCCTTCTTTAGGATCATTCTGTTCCCGCATTTGTTTGAGTCTTGTGGAGCAACCACTCCAAACTGTTGCCGATTAATGTTGAGAAATGGGGCAATAAATTACAACCATTGACAACTTGTGACACAGGGTTGAGTGTCCATCACATGAACGAAAGGGGGCACGCGGTGATGACATCACTACGCCCCCCATACCACCACCATCTACTTTGACATTACAGGAATCAAGTGCTAAAAAAAAACAGTCAATCCTGTGCCATAATCATGCACTTAGCAACACCATGCTTGTTGATAGCAACTGCCAAAGGATTCGCCTCACCCAGTGCAACAAACGACTTTGGTGGCACTCTATGAGAACTCTCTCATCGTAGTGTCCCGTGACACTGTTGGCATTGGTATGGATGAAAAACACTGGTTCATATATGCAACAACTACTTTGTCTGACCCTTGGTCCTGCTTCTCTCCCAAGGGGGGGGGGGGTGCGATCAGGTTTGGACACCAACTCGTCCCCAATTAACTATTGGCCGGAGGCGCCTTTGGGGGGTTGAGGGGTAGGGAATGATTGGAGGGGGGTCAAAGAGGGGTGAACTGGATGCGGGGGTGGGGGAGGGTTACATGCCCGCAAGGCCAAGCGGTAGTTGATCACAAGCTCCCCTAACCTCCCCTTGCCCTCTCTCTAATCAAGACTAGATATTGGGACCGAGTTGGTGGGGGAGGGAATGTCAAGTACGGGGCGGAGTAAGGATGCATGTTGAGGGACACCAAAAATGATTCCCGCCACTTTGACCAATATACCGCCCTTAGAACCCTTCCTCGCTCGCTTTGCTCGCTCAAGAGACACCTAGCACTCCTCCTGCACCCCTTCTCTTATCACCCCTCCCCCTACAATCCCTGTGGACCACCCTTTGTTGCACCGATAGTCAGAAAAGTGCACATTTCCAGGCTGCTTTGGAGCTTGTATGCGGTCACATGGGCCCAAAATGGCTCCGCTTGCTCAAGAGACATGCCACCTAGCACTCTACCCACACTCCTCACCAATCAACCCTCCATCCGCATTTCCCGGTGACCTTCTGTTGCTACACCGTCAGTCCCAAGAGGGCTTTTCTGGAGCTTGCGTGGGCTCATGTGGATCCAAGGTGGCTCAAAATGGCCTTAAACCACTTGTTTGAGCAACCCAATAGGTCTAGGAACAACTTTGGAGGAAATCATTTTTGGCCAGTTTGGGACCCACAGGCAACCCTACCCTAGCATTGCGCACTACACCACTTTTGTAGGGCATTGAAGGTTGTTGAGTGCGCGGAAATAGCTTGCAAGAGATCCCCTTCATCATTAGTCATCACTACAAGGGTGCCCAACACAATCCATCAATCCATGGCATTCAATCATGACACATTCCCCTTGGACCTCCTTGTACGCATGGTTGGTCCTAAAATTGCCCATCTCAAGGGTTTTAGGGAACTTACATGGGCTACTCTAGGTCAACTATGGCTCAAAATACGGTAGGAGTGCTTTTGGAAAAAATCATTTTGACCACTTTTGGACCCACATGTGACCCCCGTAAGCCCACCATGGCACGTGCACCTGGCACGTTGGTGGTGCTAATAGGGCATTAAACGGTGTTGGTATCATGGAATTACATTGCAAATGTGTCCCTTCATCAACATTTATCACGACAAGGGTGCCCACCACAATCCATGGCTCTCGAACACATCACAGGAAGGTGCGACTTGAAAAAGTATGCAAAAGGGGTGCTTTTCGGGGCTGATTTTGCGGCATTTTGGGCTCAAAAAGAGGTTGCTAAGGTCACTACTTGTGTGCAAAACGCACTAGGTAGTGATTAAATAGTATTTGTTCATCATTAAGGTTGGTTTCCGAGCAAATAGCCCCCTCCATGGGCGTGCTTGGCACCCAAACTACCCGAATTGCCGCATTCACCCTAGCCCCCCCCCCCCCCCGTGTTGCAATGTGACTTCCCAAATCGAGCATTTCCGGGGGGTTTGGGAAGTTGCATGGGCCAATATGGGTCAAATGTGGCTCAAAATAGTCTCAAATCACTTGTTTGAGCACCCCAAGTGGTCGCGCAACGCTTTTGGAAAAAATCATTTTTGACCACTTTTGGACGCCCATGTGACCCCTATAACCCTACCCTAGCATGTGCGCTATGCCACTAAGCAATGCCAAAATGGGGCTTTGAAGGCTGTTGACAACCTAGAAAATGGCTTACAAGTAATCCCATTCATCATTATTTTTCACCACATTCAAACACAACACGGGAAGGTGGAACTTGAAAATTTATGCAAAAAGGGTGCTTTTAGAGGCCGATTTCACAGTATTTGGGGCCCAAAAAGAGGTCGTCGAGGCCCCTACTTGGGTGCAAAACGCACCAGACGGCGATCAAAAGTGTTTGTTCATCATCTAGGTTGGTTCCAATGCAAATGGACCCCCCCTACATGGACATCCCACACACCCAAACTGCTGCCAAAAAGGGCATTTTTTCGGCCATTTTTGCCAAATTTTGAAACTAAGGTCCGCCACTTGCGTCACCAGTTCTTGGCCGCCACCGTTGAGTTCTTGGCTCATACTTGGTGTGATTGTCCCCCACACCCATAGGTATCATTCACCAAAATTTTGGCCCAATCCAAAGCACCTTGGCAGAGTTGTGGTTTTTGCCCGTTTCGGGTGTGCTTACTGATGCTGCTTGCAGCTGCTTGCTTGCTGAACCTGGTGGGTCCACCCCTCACACTAAAAAGGTTTATAAAACCAAGGCTGGTTCCACCAGCTTCATACCATCACCCTAAACCTAACCCAAACCTTTGCAGCTAGCTGGTTCAGCCATGCCCAGCCCGTTGGTTAGGCTGAACAAGACCTTCAAAATTTTCTTCATGGTTGCCTTGGGCATCATTGCTCTTCAGTTTGCACCTCAACACTTACGCGAACCATCAGGGTTAGGACTACGGTTAGGGGCAGGGGTAGGGGTAGGGACAGGGATGGGATGAGTGGTGGGGTGGGTGTTAGGGTCAAGGTTGGGGTTAAGGATAGTGTTGGGGTGCAAAGTGGACAAAATTTCCTTCGGGCTCCTTTGGTGCCCATGGATCATTGAGCGCCTTCACCATGGACGTGAGGCCGGTACCTTTGTCAACTAAGTGTTGGCTGGAGGCCCCCTGGGGAGGGGGGGGGGAGCAAGTTGGCACTCTAGGACCCGCAACCCACAGAGAGCAGCACACCAGCACAGCACAGCGGTACACACCCAGAGGTGGCGGTGTTTCCCATGTCTTTTTCTTGAGACAACACGCTTTGCGCATGAGGTTGATGAACTGGAACCAACGGGGGCCTTTCTCACTCTTTCGCTTGGCACTCTCCTGTCAAAGAATGTAAACGGTGAGGCGACAGGCCAGCAGAGAAGACATGCCATAGCAGGATATTAAGCCTCATCCCAACGGACGCTTGAGCACAAAAAAGACAGCAGCCCATCTGTCTGTGTCTGGAGGTTTCTCTCCGCGGCAGCATCCCTGACTCACCCTCCACAACCTTCCAGAACCTGCAGGCACTAAAGGCCACAAGCAAAAGAATCATTAGCTTTGGGGCGCCGAAGCATGCAACTGCGTTTAAGGGGGACTTGTCCAGCACTGTGTTAGAATAGGGGGCTGCGGGGAGGCCTGTTCTTCTGACATGTTTTTATAAAATGCTCAATACACAGCACAAACGGATCATCACAGACTGAGCATTAGGCAGATCAATTTGAGGGATATCCCGGTCCCAAGGGTGTCTGGTGCTCGCCCTGAGAGCCCATCATCCTGGGGGCATGGGGGATGAACCATCCAAGGTGCTGTCAGTTGAGCACCACCCCAAACTTCACTTGGTGTGAAGCATGCCAGCGTCGACATGGAGGGCACGCCAACAGGCAGAAGTGTGAGCAGAGGGACAACTGTCCCATTCTCACATCCCACAAACACCAGCAGGGCGGGCAAGGAAAACCCAAAGAGCACACCAAGAACCACCAACCAGCACACTGACTCTGCCTTTTGCGACCCCCCCCCAAAAAAAATTAAAAATCCGACTTCCCAGTCACCCCCAGAGCTTCGAGGATGCTCTCCACTACATCTGATGTAGCACATTGCAGGAACACAGAGCCAGAGGGTTCTGGAGAAGGCGCTAGAAATCAGTAGCGTGAGACAGAAACACACGCACACACGCACACCAGACACCACACGCACGCACGCATGCACAACACATGCACAACACACACACACACACGATGAACGCAGACGAACAGGCGTGATCAAGCGGAGCACAGCACTGGACGTTGACGAATCTCGTCAGGCCGAAAAACAGTAGAAGAGGGAATGAAAGAGCATGTCGGCTAGGCGCCTTTCTGCAGTACAGGGTAGAGGGACGTGGCACATCCTGTCCCCGGATCATGACCGTCTCCAGCCCTCGGCAGCCGCGCAGAGCGCTAAGCCAAGGGCCTGCAAAGGGCAAAAGCAGGGGTCACTCATGCACCATGCCCGGGTATGGGACTGTTTTGGAGCCCTCACCTCAGTACCCTGCACCAGGACGATTCGGATGTTGTCTCCTGGACGTACCCCCCGTTACCGGGGAGACACACACACACAGCCTGCCCCGGGGCAGCACTGTTCACGTACACGCTCCAAAGCCCGCCAGTCATAATTCCAGATTACCTCATATGCGTGCAGCCCTGGGCACCCCCTGGGTGCCCATGATGTGTATCTTTCCCCTTCCCAGTGTGCAAACTGTTTCAAGTGTTTCTGCAGAGCTGCGACGATTACACACTTTGGAGCAGGAAGTCTGTGGGACAGGGTATACACAGCCTTTGCTGTAGCAGGCAGAAAATGTGGCTCCCCAGCGAACGCCCGATGTAGCGCTCTGTGCATCGCACGCATACTCTCTTGCCTGGTGTACCCTGCCCTCATCCCTGCTTGCAGCCATGCCAGCGCACTCAGGATCTCCCCCGCCCATGTGCTCACCCAGGCCCGTCCACACACACACACACACACACAACACACACACACAGACACACAGGAAGAGGAGGAGGAGGACATGCGGCCCATTGAGCGCTACCGTGTGCGAGCCCCATGGTGCCTGCTGCCAGTCCCCGGCTAGGAGACACGGGCACCGGTGGGGTGGCCTCCAGGGCCTGAACCGACTCATCATCATGGCACAGGCTCTCTTCTTCATCTCCTCTATTTGGAACCCAACCCATGCACTAATCCCCACCCTGTTTGACCGCGACATGGGTTCCACAGGGCACCTAGGCACCGGGGGGGCAAGGCGGTGCCACGACCCCGGCTCCACTGCCAGTCCCAACAGCCCCCCAGGGATGCGAACACTCACAGTGCATGGGTGTCGGCCCCCAGTCCAAGTATATCAAAGAGGGATTTTTACGACACGTCGGGGCCTGAGACCTCCTGGCGCGTCGTACACCCCCAACGCATCGGGCCCCCATGCGTCAGATGACACCTCCCAAAGCGTTGGGCCCCGATGTATAGGTAAGGGTGTATATATGTTACCACACCCCTCTTCCCTTAAATCCAGCTAACAAGCAGGCAACAAGCAAGCAACAAGCAAGCCAGCATGTCACCATTCCGTTTCAGCCATTACTCCTCCCAACACTTTGGGCTCTACTCTACTTTGGCCATCCTAGACCCGAGGTGGTGGCCTTGCCAAATCCAAGTTTTGAGCCAAAAACTTGGCACTCGTGGCGCATGTGCCGGGTCAGGAGGTGGCCTCTGGGCTGTTTTGGGCCAAAAACGGCCGTTTTCGCCCAAACAGCCGTATTCGCCCAAACAGCCGTAGATCCCATTCAAAACAACCGAGCAAAGGTAAAAAAGTTGGTACTCCACGTGCGGTTTGACTTCCTCGTATCGCAGAGCCCTATGGTTCCCTCTAACTCCACGACATGGCCTAGAAACGTACCGGGGTCTAGGCGTCCGTCTGGGCATTTTCGAGGGGCAGAAACCAAAAAAAGTGGGTTTTTTGTGTGGGTGGTGTAGGCTCCCTCGGAATTGCGTTTTGACCCACGCGGCCCGTTCTTGGTTTGGAGCTGGCTGTGGCCCAACTCAGCCACCAGGGGCAAAAAATGATGTTACTCAAAAGTATCGTGGACCAAGTGGGATGCCAAAACAAGTGGTCTTCAACTATTTTGAGCCTGTGGTGGCCTGTTTTGGCCCCTCAAAAATCTCAAAGTGCCTTGAATATGGGCCGTTTTCGGACCTAAATCGGGTTAAAAAAAAAGGTGAAAACCGTGTTTTTGCAAGATTGATCTTGGACCATTTGGGATGCACAAACAAGTGAAATGAGCCCCTTTAAGGCTCGATTTTGGCCAATTGGGCCCATTAAAAGTCCAAACAAGCCTTGAGAATACGCCATTCTGGAAACAACAAAAGGTTAAAAATGGGTCAAAAATGTGTTTCTCCAAAAATGATCTTGGGCCATTTGGGATGCCCATTTTGACCCATTTTAGCCCACCTAGCCATGTGAATGCACCAATTTGTACACTTGTGGCGTACCCTAGAGCCATGCTCCGCAACCGGCTAAAGAAGGGGAGGGGTGCAAATGAGGGAAACTTTATGGGTGTTTGTCGGGGGGGAAGGGCGGGGGCTACAACGCATCCAGCCTTTTCAATATTGGAGCCACCATGGACAACTATTTGGGGAGTTCCCCGTGACTCCCCCTATTTTGAGGGTGCTCAATTCATTTTTGCACGTTGGTAGTCACCATTTCTTGTGCAATCTACCACCCTGTTGGGTTTTGAGCCGATTTGTTGCCGAGGTCAGCCGCAGGCTGTGTTGGTACAGAAATTGTGTGTTGGACTTTTCTCCAACATAACGTCACTTTCTCAAACTTTGTAAGATGGTGAAATTGTGCTGTTTTTCATGCCAAATCTTGGTATGGGTCCTAGGGTCTGTCTCAACGAAATGTCTAAGAAAATCACCAACACCCATCCGCGTGGCAACTTGTGCGCCATATCAATAAAAAAAGTCGGGTCTTTAGGTTGCTAGCAGGCAGTTTTTTGGTGAATTTCTCAAACATATGCCCGAGATAGACCTTCGGACTTGCACTAGTGTGTGCGGCACAAGGAAATGCATGGTTTTACCCATAGTTAAAAGTCGCTCAAGTGTCGATATGTCGGAGGAATGACCCCGGGATGGTTACTGGTTGGGCCCGGAGTACTGTCACATCGGCAAAATCGGTGTGAATAGGAAATCATGTCTTCAAAATTTATCCAAAACATCATCACAAACATCCCCCTGCCCCATAAATCTCCGAAAAGCCATCTCGGAGGGCTATCGGAAAAGGTACAACATACCTTGTCATCCGGAACGATGTTTTCTCAAAAATCAGCCCACACCATGTGTGGTTGTCGAGCCGTTTCAGCCCCCCCCCCCCCCCCGCCCAGGACACACGCCCATAGAAATTACTATGGCCCCCTCCCTTGAATAAAAACACACACAAATAGAAGTATAACATGTATGAGGGCCTCCTTCCCAAAAAAAAAAACAGCTTGTTGACGCCGTTTACCGGTGCATATGGGTAGGTCTCTGGAGCAAGCGAAGCAAGCAAGGAGGGCGCATAGGGGGGCGTCTCGAGTCGGCGAAGCGAGCAAAGAAGGCGCACAAGGGCATGTCTCTCGAGCAAGCGAAGCAAGCAAGGAAGGCGAATAGGGGGAGGTGTCAAGTGAGCGTAGCGAGCAAGGAAGGCGCAAAGGGACATGTCTCTCGAGCAAGCGAAGCGCGGGGAGGGCACATAGGGGGAGCTCTCGGGGTTAGCGCAGTTTTATTGTGCATTTACCGCATATTGTTCTTTGAAATGCTCGCCAAAAGGTTTTTGGCCTTTGGCTAGAAGATTGTTGACGTGAATGTTTATTTTTGTGCTTTTTCTGGTTTTTGTCAAAAGAATATAAACAACAAAATGTTTTGATTGTTGCTTCTTTACCTCCGAGTAGATGTATTATTTTAATGAGCAACCCTTGGGGGGGGGGGGTCCATCTCTTGCGAGCACATCCCACTGCTAAATGGAGTGTTGTTTGCTGTTTTTCCCCCAAAAAATGCCTGCAATCTTGCGAGCACATCCCACTGCTAAATGGAGTGTTGTTTGCTGTTTTTTTCCCAAAAAATGCCTGCAAAAGACATTACGAAGGGGCTCGGAACCGTGAAAAAAGAACACACAAATATCAACAAACACCAAAAACCATCAATAAACCGGGGGCAACAACGAGCATGCTCCAAAAAGGACATTTTTGGGAAAATACAGAGCTGAACCCATTTATTTGCCATTAGCCGATGCCGTGGTTTTGGCTGACAACCCTGACACTTTCGCTGAGTTGCAGGTGAAGGAGATCAAGAACGGCTGTTTGGCTATGTTCTCTATGTTCGGCTACTACGTGCAGGCCATCGCGACTGGTGAGGGTCCCATTGAGAGCTGAGCCTCCCACATTGCCAACCCATTCGCCGTGAAAGGTATGACGAGCGCCAATGTTACCCAATTCGCTCCTTCCCCTGTGGCCATGTTCGCCACCGCTGCCTGGTATGGCCCGGAGCGCAACAAGTGGTTGGGCCCATTCTCTGGTGCCTCCACCCCTGACTACCTCACTGGTGAGTACCCTAGTGACTACGGTTGGGACGCCGCCGGTTTGGCCGCCGACCCTACCACCTTCGCCGCATACCGTGAGGCCGAGTTGATCCACGTTCATTGGGCTATGTTGGGCACTTTGGGCTGCTTGACCCCTGAGTTGTTGGCCAAGTACACTGGTGTGCCGTTCGATGATTCTGTGTGGTTCAAGGCTTACTGAGTGTCTATATTTTTTTTTGGATTCCTGCAGGAACTTTTGCTGGATCCCCCTCGGCGACCAGGCACTGTAGGGGGTACAGTGAAACCCTGGCCGGGGGGCAGCCGGGGCTTGCAAGGGCCGCGCCCCCCGCGGCATTAGGACCGGCCACCCGCGGCAGCAGCTCCTGCGGGGGCTATGGGAGCGGAGGGCGGCCGCAGCGTGCTACCCACTGGGGGTGGCAGTTCAAGTAATCATGGGGCCGCCCGAATGATGGTACCACGGGTGAGTGTTGTGCTCATTGCTCTCCCGTGCTGTGCTTAGTGCTCTGCATAGTGCATGTGCAACCAGAGGGGACAGGGGTAGGACAACCAGAAGGAGGGAAGGGCCAAGGCACTGGGGAAGCCCCAGGAACGGGCACCGAAAGGGAGAGGGAGGAGTGGGAGCGGGTTTGCCACGCATATTGCTCTGCACAGTGCGCGCACAGACAGAGGGGGATGGAGAAGGACGGGGGGACAGGGCCAGAACACCGGGGGCGGTGTGGTCCAACACAGCCGGGCACAGGGACACTACAAGGAAGGGTAGGGTGGGGCAGGGGATGTTGTGCAAATTGCTTAGTAAAGTGTCATGCTTAGTGCTCAGACAACGGGGCCTAGAGTAGGACGGGGGGACAGGGCCACGACACTTCTGGGGCAAGCCCCAACACAACCCACGCAGAGGGGCAGAACAGGGAAGGGTAGGGTAGTGCGGGGGATGTCGTGTAGATTGCTTCGCACAGCGTCATGCTACGTCCCTGACTACTTGACCGGTGAGTACCCCAGTGACTACGGTTGGGACTGTGCTGGGCTTGGGCTTGCAGCAGACCCCAAGATCTTCAAGCGCCTGCGCAAGGCTGAGGTGCTGCACGATCGCAAGGCTATGTTGGGTAGTCTCGGGTGCCTGACCCCCGAGCTGCTGCAAAAGTACACTGCCATCAATTATGGTGCCAGCAAAGGTGTGTGGTTCATGGCTGGTGCCATGATCTTCGAGTCAGATGGCTTGAACTACATGGGTGCCCTCGTGTTGGTGCACGCCCAGTCCATCCATGCCGTGTTGGCCTGCCAGGTTGTCCTGATGGGTGCCATCGAGGCTTACCGTGTGAACCGTGGTCCATTCGGTGGACGTGACCTTGATCTGGTGTACCCAGGTGGCAAGCGATTTGACCCTCTGGGTTTGGCCGACGACCCCGATGTGGCTGCCGAGCTGAAGGTGAAAGAGATCAAGAACGGCCATTTGGCGATGCTCTCCATGTTCGGCTACTTTGTGCCGTCTGCCGTCACCGGCCGGGGCCTTGTTGAGAACTCGGCCTCCCTCATTGCTGATCCATTTGCGGTGAACAGGTTGACCCTTGAGACTGCCACCCAGTACACGCCATGTGTTGCCATGTTCGCAACTGCTGGGAAGAAGACGGCCGCCGCCCCCCAGGTGGATTTGACGGGGTGGTATGGCCCTGACCGCAAGAAGTGGTTGGGCCCTAACATTGCGGACAGCTACGTTCCTGACTACTTGGCCGGTGACCACCCTGGTGACTACGGTTGGGACAGCGCTGGGCATGAAGCGGACCCCAAGACCTTCGAGCGCCTCAGCGAGGCCGAGGTGCTACACGATTGCTGGGTACTCTCTGGTGCCTGACCCCACAGCTGCTGCAGAAGTACACTGCCATCGACAATGGTGCCAGCAAAGGTGTGTGGTTCATGGCTGGTGCCATGATCTTCGAGTCTCATGGCTTGAACTACATGGGTGCCCCCGTGTTGGTGCGCGCCCAGTCCATCCTTGCCGTGTTGGTCTGCCAGGTTGTCATGATGGGTGCCATCGAGGCTTACCGTGTAAATGGTGGTCCATTCGGTGGATGTGACCTTGATCTGGTGTACCCTGGTGGCAAGTGATTTGACCCTCTGGGTTTGGCCAACAACCCTAATATGGCTGCAGAGCTAAAGGAGAAGGAGATCAGGAACGGACGTTTGGCGATGCTCTCCATGTTCGGCTACTTTGTGCAGGCTGCCGTCATCGGCCAAGGCCTTGTTGAGAATTGGGCCTCCCACATTGCTGATTCATTTGCGGTGAACACGTTGACCCTTGAGATTGCCACCCGGTACGCGCCATGTGTTGCCATGTTTGCAGCTGCTGGGAAGAAGAAGGCTGCCGCCCCCAAGGTCGATTTGACGGGCTGGTATGGCCCTGACTGCAAGAAGTGGCTGGGCCCTAACATTGCGGGCAGCTCCGTCCCTTACTACTTGACTGGTGAGTACCCTGGTGACTACGGTGGGGACAGTGCTGGGCTTGCAGCAAACCCCAAAAACCTTCAAGTGCCTCAGCGAGGCTGAGGTGCTGCACGATTGCTGGGCTATGTTGGGTACTCTTTGGTGCCTGACCCCAGAGCTGCTGCAAAAGTACACTGCCATCAATTATGGTGCTAGCAAAGGTGTGTGGTTCAAGGCTGGTGCCATGATCTTCCAGTCAGATGGCTTGAACTACATGGGTGCCCTCGTGTTGGTGCACGCCCAGTCCATCCATGCCGTGTTGGCCTGCCAGGTTGTCCTGATGGGTGCCATCGAGGCTTACCGTGTGAACGGTGGTCCATTCGGTGGACGCGACCTTGATCTGGTGTACCCTGGTGGCAAGTGATTTGACCCTCTGGGTTTGGCCGAAGACCCTAATATGGCTGCCGAGCTACAGGTGAAGGAGATCCGGTACGGCCGTTTGGCGATGTACTGCGTGTTCGGCTACTACGTGCCGGTTGCCGTCACTGGCCGGGGCCCTGTTGAGAACTGGGCCTCCCATAATGCTGATTCATTTGCGGTGAACAGGTTGACCCTTGAGATTGCCACCCAGTACACGCCATCTGTTGCCATGTTCACAGCTGTTGGAGGGAAGAAGGAGGCCGCCCCCAAGGTGGATTTGTCTGGCTGGTCTGGTCCTCACTGCAAGAAGTGGTTGGGCCCCAACACTGCGGACAGCTACGTCCTTGACTACTTGACCGGTGAGTACCCTGGTGACTACGGTTGGGACAGCGCTGGGAATGCAGCAGGCCCCAAGACCTTCGAGCCAGCACGTGGGTAGCATCACAATCTTCAATCTCGTCTTGTGCCCATGCTTGCTGCTTTGTTTCTTGGTTGCTGCAGTGCTGCCCCCCTAGGAGTTGTGCTTGCTTGTTGTAGTGGTGCTGCTCCGCCATGCCTTGCCCCTTACCCCCGGCGAATCAACGGGCCAGCGCTCGTCGCCGTTGCCAATGCTAACGCTCTGCAGCTGCCACTGCCTCCAAAGCCTAGTTGGCCGGTATCCCCGGCCCTCTAGGTCCTCCGTCATGCCGTGGGCCACCTCAGGCAGCCCTGGGACCCACGGGATCGAGCAAGGCAGGAACCAACTGTCGGTGGGAGATGCCCGGTAACTCCAATAGACGGCATGATAAGTGATTATGACTATGACTATGACTATATATATATATATATATATATATATATATATGATACGTATATGTATATATATATATATATATATATATATATATATATTACTACACCCCTCTCCCCTTAAATCTAGCTAACAAGCAAGCAAGCAAGCAAGCAACAAGCAACAACAAGCAACAGGCACTTCTCCTTTCTGTTTTGGCCATTGCTCGGCCTCATCGCTCCGGGCTCTACTCTACTCTAGCCACCCTAGAGCCTAGGTGGTGCCCTTGCCAAATCCAAGTTTTGAGCCACAAACTCACCGGTGGCGGCCCGGGGCGGGGCGCCAATTTGGGAGGTGCCCTCCCAAATCTGCGCAGTTTTGGGCCAAAAACAGCCATTTTTCGCCCAAAATAGCCCTAGTAAGGGTTCAAAACAGCCAAACGAAGGCAAACGGCGGCTACACTCCACGTGCGGCTTGATTTTCTCGCGACCAAGGGACATTTGGTGCCCTTCAACTCCACGATATGTCCGAGAAACGGCCCAAAAAGGCGCCAAAAAGCCCCAAAAACTGCGCAATGTGCACCAGCACCCCGAAACCAAGAACGGGCCGTATCTTGGGCTACGTGGCTCAAAAACGAATTCCGAGGGCACCTAGTCCACCCGCAACCCCCCACTTTTTATGGTTTCCAAGCCTTCAAATCGCCCAACGAGACACCTAGACCCCCGTACCAATGGTCACTTGGTGCAGCCGGAGGGCCGGCCCGCCCACGCACAATGGGGGCCAACGGTGGGTCCACTCGGGTCCCCGGGGCGAAAAAAATGATTTTTTTCAAAGTTGTTCCTAGGCCACTTGGGATGCTCAAACAAGTGTTTTTGGCCCGTTTTGAGCCCGTGGTGGCGCGTTTTGGACCACGGAAAATCCCAAAATGCCTTGAAAATGGGCCATTTTGGGACCAAAGGTGGCTCAAAAATGGGTCAAAAAAGCCTTTATTCAAAAGTGATCGTGGCCCATTTGGGATGCCCAAACAAGTGTTTTTGGCCCGTTTTGAGCCCGTGGTGGCGCGTTTTGGGCCACGGAAAATCCCAAAATGCCTTGAAAATGGGCCGTTTTGGGACCAAAAGTGGGTCAAAAATGGGTCAAAAAAGGCTTTTCTCAAAAGTGATCGTGGCCCATTTGGGATGCCCAAACAAGTGTTTTGGGCCCGTTTTGATCCCGTGGTGGCGCGTTTTGGGCCACGGAAAATCCCAAAACGCCTTCAAAATGGGCCGTTTTGGGTCCAAAAATGGCTCAAAAATGGGTCAAAAAAGCGTTTTCTCAAAAGTGATGATGGACCATTTGGGATGCTCGAACAAGTGTTTTTGACCCGTTTAGAGCCTGTGGTTGAAAATGGGCCATTGTGGGACAAAAACTAGTATAATTTTGAGTCCTTTTTGGTACAAGAGGGATAAGTAATCCTTGCTGTGTTTTGCTGTTGTGTGCTTCGTTCATTGTGCCCTTTGCTCTTACTGATTAGACTTTGAGTACAGGTGTACTCTTAACGGAGTTACCTTCACATTCACGCCATGTCTAATCATAGGAGCAAGAGTTGCAACAATAGTGTGGAGTGTTTGGTACAAGAGGAACGAGTAGTTGCTTGCCGTGTTTTGCCGTTTGTGTGCTTTGTTCTTCTGTGCCCTTTGCTCTTAGTGATTGGACTTGGAGTACAGGTGTACTCTTAACGAAGTTACCTTCAAATTCATGCCATGTCTAATCACGAGGCAAGCGTTGCAATAATAGGCTGAAGTGTTTGGTACAACAGGGACGAGTAGTTCCGTGCCGTGTTTTGCCGTTTGTGTGCTTTGTTGTTCCAAGGGTACGAAAGGTGAGGTTTTGTTTGGGCTTGGGTACTAGTGGGTAGGAATGGGGCTCAAGCTTTGGGAGGATAAGGCCCACCAACGCAAAACAAGATATTGCCATCCGGTTGGGTTTGAGGCTGTACAGGTATAGGCGCTACCAACATTGGGCAAAAAGATCGCATCGATGATTATCAATGATGCTTCTACGCCCCAAGTAGTCACTTTGTTTTTTCCCAACTAATGTTTTTTCTTGCTCTCGGCAGTTGGACTTGGAGTACAGGTGTACTCTTAACGGAGTTACCTTTTCTTTCGCACCATGTCAAATCGCTGGGAGCACGAGTTGCAACAATGCTTGGACACGGACATTGACTTCCCGGTGGCCGAGTTCATCAAGCTGCATAGCGAAGTACCCCAGCGTACGATCCGTCGGCGACATGCGCAGTTGCGCGCCACGCTGATGAAGCGATTGCAAAAGCGCGCCGCACTTGGGATCCAAGCAGCGACGGTGGCAAGTTTGAACACTCCTGAGTCCCAAGCGGCCAAGGGTTCGTCTGGAGGCAAGAAAAACACCGCGGAGTCCCAAGCCAACAAGGGCAAAAAGAACACCGCGGAGTCCCAAGCGGCCAAGGGTTCGTCTGGAGGCAAGAAGAACACCGCGGAGTCCCAAGCGGCCAAGGGCAAGAAGAACACCGCGGAGTCCCAAGCCAACAAGGGCAAGAAGAACACCGCAGAGTCCCAAGCGGCCAAGGGTTCGTCTGGAGGCAAGAAGAACACTGCGGAGTCCCAAGCCGACAAGGGCAAAAAGAACAGCGCAGAGTCCCAAGCGGCCAAGGGTTCGTCTGGAGGCAAAAGGAACACGGCGGAGTCCCAGGCGGCCAAGGGTTCGTCTGGAGGCAAGAAGAACACCGCAGAGTCCCAAGCGGCCAAGGGTTCGTCTGGAGGCAAAAGGAACACGGCGGAGTCCCAGGCGGCCAAGGGTTCGTCTGGAGGCAAGAAGAACACCGCGGAGTCGCAGGCAGCCAAGGGTTCGTCTGGAGGCATTAACAACACGCCAGAATCACAACGGAATAAGGGCATCGTTGGTGGACACGGCAATACGCCAGAGAAGCAACACATCAAGGCATCGGGGCGTCGTTCTTGCGGGGTCGTTCGTACAGTGTCTCGGGAGTTGTTCCGTGTTAATGCATCATCGCCGTCCAACATTTCTTCGAAGTCTGTTCGAGAGTATTGGCTTGATGGTCTGGACACTTTGTACTCACCACTTTTTGATGCACTTTGCTACCGGTGTGGTCAACTCCTTTGGGGCCCAATAGGTGGGGGACACAAGTTTACGGTTCCACGCAATACTGACGAGATACGTACACAGACTTTGTTTGGCGTGCCACCCACCGATTTGGTTACAAGTGGGATATTTGCATTCCGCAACGAGATGTTCGCCAATTACTTGAAGTACAAAAATGCACCGTTTCCAGTTCCCACGCGATCTCCTGCACGTAGCACAAGTCGCTTTGTGGTGTATGACACTCCTGTTTGGCACTCCGCTACACGTATGTATGCTTGCCACGTTTGTAGCAAGTATTCCGCGAAGTATGACCCCATCAACTATGGCTACACTTTGGATGGGGACATCCATTACAATATCCCCTCAAAAATTGCGGACCTCACCGAGTACCAGAAGCGACAAATTGCACTTGGGGCCCTCTACTCAAATACGCTGAAGCACGTGGATCTTCGTCACAAGCAATGGCACCATGCAATTGGTACCGTTGGTGTCGGCCGCAAGCCAAGCCAACACTACAATGCACTTTATGGTTTCATGACAATGAAAGAGGATATTTTGCGCGATTACCAAAAGCCCAAGGACAGCGAGCAAAGCAACCGTCAAATGAACCAAGCGTTGTCGCTGCTCAAAAAAATTCACCCTTTTTATTCTCGATTCTTGGCGCACTATGAGACGTTGTACCGATACTTGGAGAATGCGGCCACCACCATGGGCACATTGACACAGCGTTCGTATGAAGACAAGTACGGGAAACGCTTGGAATACCATTTACAAGATGAGTACGTTGCTTGGGCTGTGGAGTGTGA
Source organism: Eutreptiella sp. 'Long Island Sound 2002' (assembly GCA_964036045.1). Taxonomy (NCBI): domain Eukaryota; phylum Euglenozoa; class Euglenophyceae; order Eutreptiales; family Eutreptiaceae; genus Eutreptiella; species Eutreptiella sp. 'Long Island Sound 2002'. Next base: position 21,178,443 of record OZ038380.1, on the reverse strand, counting down.
TGCCCCACGGAACATCATTCCGGATTTTGCTCCTCACTCGGACAAAGTGGGCTTCCTCCATCGGACACCCTTCCAGAGAGCGGGTGGGAACGTTACCACGGCCGCTCAATCGTTGGCCAATGACACTTATTTGCATTTTAACGACCCCAAGTTGGAACCGTGTGTATGGCCCGATTTGTATCCTGGCGGCGTTGGTGGATATACCGTAGGTTGCGGAATTGGATGTGCTGCCTACTACCGTAGTCATTATCTTGCCTTTGATAGCCGATGGCGTCGGGACCGGTGGTGGTCCTTTTTCCAAGTGAGCAAAGAGATGAAAAACCAATTGATTTGGAATCAACAAAATTTCAAGGCTCAACGTGCGGATCGGGCAGAGGACATTACTGCAGCACATTTGAGAAGTGCGAGGAGTTCCACGGGTCCAAAACCGGCGCCAAAAAAATCTACCTCACAATCACCACAGTCGTCCTCGGAGTGTCCGCAAGGAAGTCAATGCACCCAGCCGAGTCAATCTTCACAATCGGCAACCCAAAGCACGCAACACCCTCCATCTAGTTCCCAATATGCAGCAACGTCAACAACACCGCCATCAACTCCGGCTACCAGTCAAGGCAAAAAGCCGCGTGCATGCTACCAAGACGGTGTAAATTCTATGAACCACAATCTCGAGCGCGAGGGGACCGATAAAGGTACGGCCGAGCTCAACCCGTATTATCGGTATGGAACTTATGTACCTTCAAAATTGGTTGGAACCCGTTCTTATTGGGCCTCGCGACATTTAGATCTTGCAGCCATGAGTCGTGAACTTGGCAAAGCGGACCTTTTCATTACGTTGACCATGAATGACAACTGGGCCGATTTGCAAGCTGCTGTGCAAAAAGGGTGCCGTGCAGGAGCTGTGTGGCCTGGAGAATACCCCAGAAACACAGGGCCAAACAAGCCAATCCAAGATGGCCACGATATGGAGGCTTGTGTGGCGTTTCACAAGCGGGTGGAGATATTCAAGCGAGAGTTCTTGGCTATTGGCAAAAATGGTCCATTTGGAAAGGTGCGGGATTATTGGTTTTGATTTGAATATCAAGAGCGAGGCCGGGTGCATTTGCATGGCGTGGTATGGTGTGAAGCCAACAGCATTCCGAACGATGTGGTTTGCGCAACAATGCCCCGTGAAAGTGACGGCTTTGATCCAAAGTTCACAGCATACCTACGGGATCTGTACAAGGAGTGCAACATGGTGCATCAATGCTACCCCGACAAGTGTTTCAATATTGGTCGTGGGCGTGTATGCACCAAGTGCAAGTCGGGTTATCCCTTTAGTGTGCCGCAGGAGAGAGAAGAATTGGATGACAGTGGTGTCCGCTTGCTTTATCGCAGATATGAAGCCGAAGATGCATGTGTTGTTCCACACAATCGCCGTTTGTTGGTTCGACTCCAGTGCCACAATAATGTGCAACGGATAACATCTTTGGGTTGGGAATTATATCTCGCCAAATATCTCACAAAGCCAGCAAAGTCATTGACGGTGCCCATCACCATCTCGCCCGATGCAAGCGATGTGGAACGTTTGCTCAAGTTGCGTTCATTGGGACGCATGGAGAACGGCATGATGCTCTTAGGAATCCATCAATGTCGAGGTAGCCGAGAGGTGGTATGGATTCCTACAGATCCATGGCCTAAACTAGGACGGCTCAAGCGTCGAAAGCATCTCCCAAAAGAAGATACGTCCACAGACGTTTGGTATTTGGATCGCTATGACCACTATTTGGAACGCCCCATTGCTGCCATACCCATCAAGTACCCCGACTACTATCGCTATTATCGCCGAACACAACGTGAACCCGGAGACTCCACAGCTATAGCAAGCAATCCAGCAGAGGACTTTGCATATGATTCTCCTTCTAGCGATTCCGATGATGCAGTGGGCGGAGATCGTTTTCAAGCCAATGTACGCCCCGATGAGGGCAATAAACCATATTGGTGGCCATCACCACCAGAAAAGTTGGAGAAGACATTCACGGACGAGGTGGGAAAAAAGTGGATTCTGCGAAGGCGAACTGCGATCCCAAGGTGGAACTTTTACCTCCCGTATGGAGAAGATGCAGAATTGTATTTCTTGCAAAAGATATTATTGTCACAGCCGTTCACAAAAGCAGACCACGAGCGGAAATTCCTTTCATCCAACAATGTCACTAAAACATACATGGAGGAGTGTATTCATCGAGGATTGTTTCGTGGTTATGAGGAAGAGGCAAGAGAAACTTTAAACAATGCCCAAGCACGTGGCTATTCCGTTGAGCGTTTGCGACTTCTTGCACAAGTTCTTATGGCCGAAGAGATCATAGACTCCACCTTCCTCAATACCTACATGTCCGATTTAGATGAGCTTGAAAAGCACCGGTTTGGAGAAGATGAGCCAGCAATGGCCGAGGAAGCTGAACTGGATCCCCAATTGGCGGAGGAGTTAAGGGCATTCATGGATGCTGACGACACGCGTGCAGCAGAGGCACTTGTGAATGCTTTGAACCAAGGGCAACGCCGGGTATTTGACATTTTTATTGCACATTTTCAACGGCAACCTCTTGAGAATGGTCCGGATATTTCCCTGCATTGCCGCACATCAAGTGGAAGTAGTGTTGCGCAATTGTGTGCTGTTCTCACAGGGGTTGCGGGAACCGGCAAGTCTTATGTCGTTCGCTTGCTAATTGCCAAGTTAAGAGCGCTTGGTTTCAGCATCCTAGTTTGTGGTTCTAGTGGGGTAGCCGCCCTAAATGTTGGAGGACGCACAATCCACAGCCTGTTCTCATTATCTTTGGACTTGGAGTGGCAAATAAAGGAAGGCACAACCTTGTGGTGGATGATTCGAACTGCCGATATGATTATTGTCGATGAGTTCTCCCTCTTATCCAACAAGCTCCTTCACACCCTCCATGATGTGCTACACAAGGTACGCCGCGACAAGCGCAATCCTTTTGGTGGCATTACAGTGCTCCTCGTAGGTGATCCATTGCAACTACCTGCTGTTGATTTGGATATCTTTGACAGTGCACTCTTTCGAAATCATTTTGTTCCGTTTGTGCTGACGGACGTAATGCGCCAAGACGATGCACATTTCATTAACTTGCTGAATCGTGTGCGGATTGGAGAGGAGAGTGACGAGGACCACTTAATTCTGCAGCAACGCATAGCGCTAAATTCCGATGTGTCACTACAAGACTTGGAGGATGCCCCCATGTTGGTTGGCCGTAGAAATGCTATGAACCGATGGAATGAACATTTCATGGCTCAATTGGGGTCAAGCATTGTTACGTTCGATGCTAGCTACGTTGATATGGGTGGTGCCCCTACCAATCAAGCAATGTGCGACTACATCAATTCTCGCAATCGTCGTGTGCTACCTAAGCAAGTGTCGGTCGCAACGGGCATGAGGGCACGGCTTATTCGCAATGTGTCCATCGAAAATCGACTCGTTAACTCAACACTTGTTGTGATCAAGAGATGGTCGAATGATGTCATTGTGGTAAGCCCGGTGGGGCACGCAAGGGAGTACCCCATCTGCCGTTTCCAGCAAATCATTCCGGTGTACGGCCCGTCCGTGCAAGTCAAAATAATCCAATTCCCTATGCTTCCCGGATACTCATGTACCGTGCACGGTACGCAGGGCTGCTCTTACGACCGCGTATGGGTGGACATGGCAGCCTTCTTTGCCGCAGCACACGCATATGTTGCTTTATCACGCGCTCGTTCACTTCAAGGCCTATTCATCCTCAATTACCGTCGTGACGCTTTCCTTGTTGATCCGTATTACGTGCAATTATGGGATTGGTTCGTGGCCACAAACGTGTTGTCTCCCAAACCACCAAGCCAAATCCCTCCTTATCCACGAAGAACATTTACAACATCACTCATAATTGGAATTATGTGTGTCCATCCTGCTTGGAGTGTCGTAAGTCAACTCCCACAGCGGTTGGATGCTCGGATATTGAAGGTCAACATGCTCCACATTATCCAATATGTGTCATTTCCATACTGGTCGTATATTGAGAGACAATTGCGTGGAGACAAGCTGTCTTTGGACATTGATCATCTAAACGAGGATGGAACGGAGCAAATCCGCAAACAAGGACGACCGGTTGGTACTACACGGCAACTTCCACAAGGCTTCGAACTATTGGACGCGTGTAATAACCCACGAGTGTTTGCGGCCCAAGACTTGGCTCAAATGTCGGTCGTGCAATTGCGGACATTGTGTGCTGCACATAAGCTATCAACTTCTGGAACCAAAGCCCAGTTTCAAGAACGCATCCTACAAAAGCAAAACCACATTCAACCTCCATCACCTACACCATCGCCTACACATTCACAAGGGCCTGTACGACTGGTACCGTCATCCATCGATGATTTCCCCATTTGCAGCCACGACTTAATTACTTTGGAGAGGATTTTTGGCCACAAGAAAGAAGCGATACCACGGAGAACAATGTGCACTTATTGGAGAGTGCATGGTTGTCTTGCGCAGCAGTGCAATGCTTACTAGAGGTCTTGTTGCCACAGGGCAATTCCTCCGTTAAGCCGGTCATCCAAGATGTGACATTGGCAGTAATAATGCAACATCCTCCAACGTCGCGGGTTGTGTATACTCCGGGAGATGCCCTACCCGTACTACTCACTTCGCAGCACTCCACTGTTGGAGTTCACTACGTGTTGGTCACGGACATTTCCATTGTAGACAAGACCTTGGTCGTCCACGATCCTAAAGATAACGCATCTACCTGTGGCGCATGGTTCCGGGCAATTATGAGTAAAATGGGATGGTCTTTTACATGGCATCATTATGGAACTCAACCCGATTCCGATACATGTGGCTTCCGTGTCGTCATGCTCGCCATGCAATGGTGTCACACCAATCGACTCACCGGGCAACTCCCACGGTGGTTCTTGACGTATTGTGCAAGCGTTCTCCAGCTTTTTGCCGACGATACGAGCAGCTTGCGTTCTACGGTGAATACGTTTCAAGATTGGGCATATGAAGATGCTTTGAGAGAGTATGATGAACCAGTGGACTGGGCAATGACGGAGGGTGGGCCGCTTCCTACCGTCACCAGCAGCGACATGGAAGCTGCAATTCGCAACCCCCAATCCAATTCAGCAAGTGGTCCGTATTCGACGTCCAAAGCGCCACAGCCTCCGCATCCGTCAACCCGTAGGAAGAGTGGGACAAGTAGAGGAACTACGGGGGCAAACCCACAAACCACACCGGCACAGACCACTCCTACAAGAAAAATTCCAAAGTCAAAAAAGACAAATATGCCTCCACGTACCCGAACTTGCGAGCCACCACCCTACCAATCGCACCGTCAACCACATCCCAAGAGTGGACACGAGGCCGACCAAAGGTCTCACAAACATTCCTCAAAGAAGCGGTCATCCAACTCCGAGTCCGGGCCAAGGTCCAAGAAGAGTCGACCAGAGGACCACGAACAGTCAAATACTAGACACAAGAGATCCACTTCGAGCCGTCCTTCCGAATCAACAAGCGAAGAGCCGCCAACAGCAAAACAACGGCAAGCAAAAGCTCCGGTAAATCATGCTACACTATCCGAGAACGAGATCAAAAAGTGGTTAATCCTTATCACGGACGAAAATTTAAGTCGACGAAAACGCCGCGAGCATGCTTTGCACTTCTTGGGAGCCGCAGATAGTACCTTGGTAACATTACAGTACCGCACTCTCAGTCTCCAACTGCATCCCGACAAAAACCCGTCGGACGCACTAGCAAAGCAACGATTCCAAGTTCTTGGGTGTGCAAGAGACATGTTCCGTTAGCTAACCAGTTGCCATACATGAGGAATCGTCTTTATATTATTTCTTTCAAACTCGCTAATGCTCCTTCTATGGCGCCCACCAACACGGAAAACTTCTTTTGCATGTATTACACATTCATTTCATTCTTGCGTGCACTTGCGTGTCCTCTAAAATTGTAATTTTAATTAGCATTCAAGAGGTACGATTAACAGACCTGCAATCAATTCCGCTACATTGCAAATTTAACAAACCTACATACAATTAGTGCACGACGTAGGTTGCACGTGTACTCTTAGCGGAGTTACCTTCACTTATTAGTACACAACGCAAGATGCAGGTGTACTCTTAACGGAGTTACCTTCTCTTAGTTACAACAGAAGTACGAGTCAAGGTGTCCATTTCACGGAGTTCCCTTCATTTACAAGCAGCAAGCGTACAAAGCACTCATCCACGTTGTGCGCGCACCTTCAATTGTTGCAAACGGTTTGTTAGAATCCTCTCACACAAAGGGTGATGCTTCTTCTAAAACATACGGAAAACATTTTGGTAGCAAAGCGCGTGTACTCTTAACGGAGTTACCTTCAATTATTTTCATCCATTTGCCAATCCATAATAGCAGGGTACAATTAGTGCGCGACATACAATGCAGGTGTACTCTTAACGGAGTTACCTTCACTTATCATTAAACGACGTAAGATGCAGGTGTACTCTTAACGGAGTTACCTTCTCTTATTTGCAACAAAAGTACAAGTCAAGGTGTACTCCGCACGGAGTTACCTTCATTTACTTGCAACAACCGTCAAAGCAGTCATCCACGTTGTGCGCGCGCCTTCTATTGTTGCGAACGGTTTGTTACAATACCCTCAAACAAAGGGTGATCCATTTTCTAAAAAAAACGGTGAACATTTCGGTAGCAAAGTGGGTGTACTCTAAACGGGGTTACCTCCCCTTATTTTCGTCTATTTCCAACCATCTCATTTGCCAATCCATACAAGCAGGGTACAATTAGTGCAAGACGTAGGATGCAGGTGTACTCTTAACGGAGTTACCTTCACTTATTAGTACAAGACGTACAATGCACGCGTTCTCTTAACGGAGCTACCTTCACTTAGCACTCGTTTCCATCACTTACGTTTATGTTTGACATTGCGTGCCTTGCATCATGAGTACTCCGGCAATACTCGGATGGAAGCCGCCCTAAAATTTTGTCCGTGGTGTTCAAATGACAAAAAGGGACAGGGTTGCCATTCATGCACCACTACTCCGAGGCTATGTTCTAGTACGACTATCTTACTCTCACACATCGCCATCCCCTCTTTCTAGGTGTATTCTTAACGGAATTACCTGCACTTCAATAATGGACAATGCGCCCACCTGCCCCGTGTGCCAAGCCGAGCTCATCCCAAAGGTTAGCGGTCACAACCACATAGGTCCACTTGGGGTGGCCTCTTTATTTCGTTTGATGGGACAATACAAAAAGCTGCAAAGTTTCTATTTGAACGTCTGTGCCAATCAGAAGTGGGGGACCCAAAATGAATTGGCCAAACCCTTTTACATCCAAGAACTTGCAACCACTTTGTGTTCCATTCAACTGGATTTCCAAGACATTGGTCTTGTTGACCATAGTGTGATTGACCTCGTCAACACCTTGGTTAACAAACGGAATCCGCAACTGTTGCAACAAAGCAACACATCCGCACTGCTTTCGCTAAATCTTCTCTACAATTATAATATTGATATGGCGGGGGTTTGTGCATTGCAAGTGCTAGTAAACCACTTTGCCGTTGACGTGCATACAACAATTTCATGTGATGCATTCGATTCACCCCATTTGTACAGCGACGACGACTAGGTCCTTCGTCGGCAATTCTATGCAATTTAAAGCCTGTTCCCTTCGATTCCAAACTTTTCTAGTACCCAAGAGTTCCAACCAGTTCAGATTGCCATCCGTGGGAGTTCCCAATGTACAGGTGTACTCCTAACGGAATTACCTTCACCTTCATGCCATGTCTAAACCTTGGGAGCAAAGGTTACAACTGTTTCTGTACAGTGATTACCACGAGACTAGCAAGTAATTCCTTCACGTGTTTTGCCAACTGTGCTTCGTTCCTCCAACACTACCACACGGTTACGGTACATTGCGGTTTGATGGACATATGTACGGATGGGCTCTTTCTAAGCGGATATAAATTCCCATTAGCCTTCCCCTCCACCTTGTGCTCAACTCCCACATAATAAACCCGCGTGTCTTTTAGGAGAGGGGTGTAGATTAGAGGATATATATATATATATATATATATATATATATATATATATATAATATATGGATATATATATATATATATATGGCATATATATATATATATATATATATATATGGATATATATATATATATATATATATATATATATATATATATATATGGCATATCTTTACTAATATATCTACCAGTGTGCAGGGTCACCGGGGGGGTTTGGGGTGGGGTGTAGGGACCCCCCCCCCTATTTTGGGGTCCGAAAACACAAAAAAACATGTTTTAGAAGTGAATGGGATGGTCATTAGTGGGTATTTGCCCCTATAAAGGTCTAAAATGGCTGAAATTAGGGTATGACATCACTGCTGGTAGGATCCTAACCAGAGTACTAAAAATAACCACTAAATCCTAAAAATAACCTAATACTAGCACCAAATACCCCCAATAATAGTTTGAGGGACATGAAAATGGACAAGGGTATGTTAAAAATGCTTAATTACTATCTCATTGGGTGTATATAGGGGTGGTGTGGGTTATTTTTAGGATTTAGTGGTTATTTTTAGTACTCTGGTTAGGATCCTACCAGCAGTGATTTCATACCCTAATTTTAGCCATTTTAGACCTTTATAGGGGCTAATACCCACTAATAACCATCAAATTCACTTCTAAAACATGTAGGGGGGGGGGGCCTAAACCCCACCCCAAGCCCCCCCGGTGACCCTGCACACTGGTAGATATATTAGTAAAGATATGCCATATATATATACATATATATACATATATATTACGACACCTCTCTCTCTCTCTCTATATCCCTCCAAATAATCGACGCAGGGATGGTACACCGCCGTACACCCGGTGCGGTAATTCATTCAAAGGTTTAGTTCCTTCAAACAATCAATGCGACCCTTGTACATTGTAGTAGATCCCATGCGTGGTTCCATTCAAGGGACTAGTCCCTTGAAATAACCAATGTAGCCCTTGCAAAGTGGAGAAGACCAAAGGCATTGATTCATGGAAGGTGCTATTGCCTTCAAATACTGTACATGGTCATTGTACAGTGGAGTAGACCTGATGCATGGATTCATTGAAGGTGTAGTCCCTTCACAGAATCAACACGGCCGTTGTACATGGGGGTAGGCCCCATGCATTGACTCATTCAAGGGTCACTCCCTTCAAAAAATCGATGCAGCGATGGTAAACCGAAGTCCACCCGATGCGTTAATGCATTCAAGGGTCTAGTCCCCTCAAATAATCAACGCAGCCCTTGTACGGTCTAGTAGATGCCATGCATTGATTCATTCAAGGGTCTAGTCCCTTGAAATAATCAACATAGCCCTTGAGTAGATCCTTCCATGACACAACGCAGGGGGGGTGTATTCCTATGTACAAGGGCTATGCCGACTATCAGAAGAGAGTAAACCCTTCAATGAATCAACGCATGGGGTGGGAGTAGACCCCATGTGTTGATTGATTGAAGCGTCTAGTCCATTAAAACAACTAACGTAGCCCTTGGATTCGTGTAGGCCCCTTGCAATGAGTAATTGAAGGGTCTGGTCCCTTCAAATAATCAACACAGCCCTTGTACAAGGGAGTAGAATCCATGTGTTGATTCATTGAAGGATGTAAAAGACAAGCTAGCGCTGCAGAGGCCCCAGCGATCCTAAAGAAGTAGGAGGCCCGGCGTTTCCAAAAGGACTGAGGCGGCGGTGTTCGCGGAGGGGTGGAGGCCACCGAGTTTCCAAAAGCGGCAGCAGCCCCGGCGTTCCCAAAGGGGCACAGGGCCGAGCATTCCCAAAGGGCAGAGAGCCCCAGCATTCCTATGGAGGGGAGGTCTTGGCGTTCCAAAAGGGGCGGAGGCATCCAAAGGGGCGAAGGCCCTAGCGTGCCCAAAGGGGCGGAAGCCCCAGCGTTCCCAAAGGGGCAGAAGCGCCGGCCTTGTAAAAGAAACAAAGGCCCTTGTGTTTCCGAACGCGTCCCCAAAACTGCGGGAGCCCCGGCGTTCACGAAGGGGCGGAGGCCCAAGCGTTACCAAAGAGGCGGAGGCCCCTTCGTTTTGAAAAGGGCCGAGGCCCCAGCATTCCCGAAGGGGCAGAATCCCCGGGGTTCCCAAAGGAACGGGAGGATCGGCGTTTCCAAATGGGCGGAAGCGCCGGTGTTCCCAAGGAGGAGGAGGCCCTAGCGTTCCCAAAGGGGCGAGGGCCTTGGTGTTCCAAAAGCGGCCGAGGCCCCAATGTTCGCAAATGGGCGGGCGCTCCGGCATTCCCGAAGGGGCGAAGGAGACGACGTTCGCAAAAAGCCGCACGCCTTGGCGTTTCCAAAGCGGCAGCAGCCTACTAAAGGGCCCAGTCCCCGGCATTTCCAAAGGGGCCGAGGCCCCGGCATTCACCAATGGACGGCGGCCTTGGCGTTCCCAAAAGTGCGGAAACTCCGGCGTTCCCCAAGGAATGATCCAAAATGGGCGGGGGGGGGGGGGCGGCATTCCCAAAGAGGTGGAGGCCCTAGTGTCCCCGAAAGGGCTGAGGCCCCGGCGTTCCCACTGGGGCACGATCCCCGGGGGCACAGGTCGGGAACGCCGGGCCTTGGCATCTTTTGGTAAGCCGCGGCTTTTGGCCCTTCCGGAACAGCAAGGCCTCCGCCCCTTTGGGAACGCCAAGGCCCCCGCCACTGTAGTAACGCCCGGGCTATTGCCCCTTTGGGGATTGCCGGGGCTTATGCCGCTTTTGAAGCCCCGGGACTTCTACCCCTTTGGGAACAACGGAGCTTCTCTCCCTTCGGGAACACCATGGCCTCGGCCCCTTTGGGAACGCCAAGGGTGCCGCCCCTGATGAGAATGCCGGGGTCTCCGCCCCTTTGGGAACGCCGGGGCTACCGCCGCTTTGGGAATGGGAGCCCCAACTTTCCCAAAAGGGCGGACACCCCGGCGTCCTCAAAAGCGGCGGAGCCCACGGCTTTCCCAAAGGGGCCGAAGCCACGCCGTTTCCAAAGGGGCCGAGGCCATGGCGTTCCCAAGGGGGCGGGGGCCACGGCGTTCCCAAGCGGGCGGGGGCTACGGCGTTCATCAAGGGCCGGAGGCCCCGGCGTTCCCAAAGATGCGGAGGCCCCGCTCTTCTCAAAGGGGCAGAGGCCCCGGCGTTCTCGAAGATGCGGAGGCCCTGGAGGTCCCGAAAGGGCGGAGGCCCCGGCGTTCTCAAGAGGGTGGAGGCCCCAGCAATCCCAAAGGGGCAAGAGCTTGGGCGCTAGTAGAGGGGCGGGGGCCTTGGCGTTCCCAAAGGGCCGGAGGCCCCAGCGTTCCCCACACAGCAAAAGCCTGGCGTTCCAAAAGATGCCATGGCTTGGTGTTCCCAAAGAGGTGAATTCGCAGTGCCCCCAAAGCGGCAGAGGCGCCGGTGTTCCCAAAGGGGCGGTAGCCGTGGTGTTCCCAAAGGGGCACAAGCCCCGGCAATCCCAAAGGGGCAAAAGCCCGGGCGTTCCTAGAGGGGCAGAAGCGCCCGCGCTCCCCAAAAGGTGGTAGCCCCGGGGGTCCCAAAAAGGGCAGAAGCCCCATCAATCCCAAATGGGGCAAAACCGCTGGCGTTCCCAAAGGGGCATAAGCCCCGGCAATCCCAGAGGGGCAGAGACCCGGGCGTGCCCAAAGAGGCGGAAGCCCCGCGAATCCCAAAAAGCAGGAGCCCCGGTATTCCCAAAGAGGCACAAGCCCCGGCAATCCCAAAGGGACATGGGCCCCGGAATTCCCAAAGGGGGAGGAGCCCCGGTGTTCCCAAAGGGACAAAGGCCCCGGTGTTCCCAATGTGCCGGGAGCCCAAGCGTTCCAAAAAGGGTAGGAGCCTTGGCCTGCGCAAAGGGGCGGAAGCCTTGGTGTTCCCAAGGGGGGGAGCGCATGCAATCCCTATGGGGCTGGAGCCCCGGCGTTCCCAGAGGGGGAAAACCCTAGTGTTTTCAAAGGAGTAGAAACATGGGCACCCCCAAAGGGGCAAAGGCCCCAGAATTCCCAAAGGGGTAGAACCCCTGCATTCCCAAAGGGGTAGAACCCCGGCGTTCCCAAAGGGGCAGATGCCCCGGCGTTCCCAAAGGCAAATAGGCGCCGGCGTTCCCAAAAGGGTAGAGGCGCGTGCTCCCGAAGGGGCAAAGGCCCGGGCGTTCAGAAAGGGGCAGGAGGCCACTGCATTCCCTCACGGGGAAAGGCCCCCGCGTTCCCAAAGGGGCTGGGGGCCAGCGTTGCCAAAGTGCCGGGAAACCGATCGTTCCCAAAGGGGCGGGAGCCTTGGCGTGCCCAAAAAGGTGGAAGCCCCGGCATTCCCAAAGAGGCAGTAGCCGCGGCGTTCCCAAAGGGGCTGAAGCTCCAGCGTCCCCATATGGGCAGAAGCCCCAGCCTTCCCAAAAGGGCAAAGGCCCTAGCATCCCAAAGGTGCCGAGGCCCCGGCGTTCCAAAAGGGGCGGAGGCGCCGGCGTGCCCAAAGGGGCAGAAGCCTACCGTTCCCAAAGGGGTGGTGCCTTCTAGCGTAGGGTATTGTGCGGCGTTTAGATCCTATTAATAAGGATGAGGAGTTCCGGAGGCTTGGGAAGGGTGGATAGCCCGGTGCCTAGGAGTGCTCTGCCCCTGGGTGGGATGACCACTGTGCCAGCATGCCCATCACCGAAGTTCTTAAGGCAAGGCCAATGCGCTGGTGCCGTGTGTCCTGGGTGGGGTAAATGAGGAAGAGGGTGGAAGTTAGTTACAGTCATTACTTTTGGGTGTGTGGTGGCCGTGTGTTACCCTGCAGGGAGGCCCATAGCTAGAGGTGGCCGGAGTGGTAAGCCCTCCTATCAGGGGGTTCGGGGCCGCTACCCGGCACGGTAGCCCTCCCTTGTTGTGGGTCTGTTGGGGTACATTATACAATATTGAGGTGTACTGGTGGATATTGTAACTTACATACAACCATACACCATACAATCCAAGGGTCTGCATGGGGGGCGTTGGCTCGCCCCCGACACATCCTCATTTCTCCCAACAAGCCCAAGCCACATTGGGGAGGGGGCCGCCCCTTAGATCAAAGAGTGGACCACTCCCCGGCGGAAACCCCGGCGACACTTGGGAGGGGGGGGGGCACCCCATATCTCGGACAATGAAAGGCCTTAGTGGGGGGTCGGTGGACCGGCCACCTGCGTATTTGCTCTCGAGCCTGATCCCAAACCCAAAGCGGAGCCCAGGGAAGGCTCAACGAAGAGCTGCACCACACTGCAACGACCCCATGAAAGCCTGGAAAGGCTTCCTCAGAGTTATTCATGACCCCACGCACCCATGATGCGGACCTGTAGAAAGGTCAAGGCAGGAGGGCACAGGGGGCAGCACACAGACCCTGGAGTGGGCCAGGCTACAGGGAGGCCCGGGAGATCCTCGCAAACTGCCTACCCCCAGTGGAGCCCGCCTTGTGGGCCAGCTAGGGGGGGGCATGCAACCTCATAGCCCAGCCGCTGCCTAGCCGCGGCAAGGCTGTCCCCCAGGTTGCGTGTTAGCCCAGGACACCCCCCTGGTTTCACCCCCACACCACGGTGAGGTCACGCGCCCTGGGCGGCCGTGGGATTCAGACAAGCACGCACAGACATGCACGCGCAGAGAAACACGCACAGGCGTGCACACACGTGCACGCACACACGCACGCAGGCACATACCTAGGCACGCAAGCGCAGGCACACAAGCATGGGCATGCACGCACGCACACACGGACACGCAGACACAGACACATGCGGTCAGCCATGCACACACAAACACACACAGCACACACAACATCAACTACGGAACCTACTGAACAGATGGCAGTGGTGGCGGGGCGCTTCAAAGCAGGGTCAAAGCAGAAAAGGGCAGTGGGGGGCTGATGCAGCCATGTGTGCAGCCACTGTGCACATGTGCAGTACGCGCGTGCCTTTTTGCTGTTGCTGCATTGGCAGCGGTGCGGGAAGCGGATGACTTCAAGAGTGACGAACCGTATGTCACAGTGATTTGATAGCGCTTGACCAGATGACGTGTGGGTGTTTTTGAAGAGACAGGGAGTCCTCCTATAACACATTCCAGTGGCACATGGCAATGGCCTGGGGGGCCCTGTGCACAGCCACGTTCCCACTCTCTGCGTCGAACACCAGATTAGGCTACCGCGGCTAGCGGCTACACGCATTACTGCAGACAGGCCCTTGGCAGTAGGATCGCCCTTCAGACCTCCCGGTCGCTATTCGATTCCTCATTCTCACTGAAACTCTCCAGTATGACGGCCACTAAGATGTTGACAGAGATCCAGGCGGTCAGTACGTAGAACGAGATGAAGAACGCACAGACCACAACACTGACCGTCGTCATCGCCTCGTACATGGGCCTGGCCCAGTTATCCCCGGTCATGATGACGAACCCTGATGGATACAGGACCAGTGCACGAATACACAGCACTGCGGTGCTATTCAAGGCCGTCTGAATTTCCAACGATCAAAATCACACAGAAAAGAACAAAATGGCATGTGTGCGTGTTGAGAAAGGTGGTGAAAAGGGAATCAATTAGAAGACTCCCAGGCTTCAGCCCATGCAGTGGTGTATGGGGGTGCACAGTGGTTTTTTGGCGATGTATGGGGGTGGAAGAAAAAAGGTTTGCATGTGCGGGGCGGGTCGCTGCAGCCCCTTTCTGAGACCCCCCCCTTCAGGGCTCCCGTGACGGGGACCATACCTAAGCCCCCCCCCCCCCCCCGCCAACGGTGGTGGTACTTATGTCCGGTCATTTGCGGCCACATCCTATGGCACAAAGAAAAATGGAGGATGTAGCGCCCCACTTGGGCCTCCCGTTGGCACAAACTACTCGGATGCATCAAAGAATTGTGTTGCACGATCAGGGCAAACCACGAACGAGCTGGAATGGAAGGAATGACACAACACTTTTGGTGAGGAAAGGAGAGAAGTCGCGTCAACTTTTTTAGCCCCCGAGGGATGGGGGGGGGTCTGAGTGTGTATTTCGCTTAGCCTACTTTATAAGAGGGTTGGGCATCGCGACTGCTGACGAGGAGCCCTGGGTGCCCAGTCAACAGTTTTTTCTATTCCCCCCTCCCCTCTTTGGATCCTCCAAAAACAGGGTGTAACACCTGTCGAACAAGTGTTTTAATAACATCACAGTTGAGCGCACTAGGGAACCACCCCCTAGGCCATGCCCGTGCCCCTAACTTTCCCCATAGGGACTGGCGGGTGTTAGTTCCGGTTGAGGTTACATAACCCCTGTGCTCTCGGGGGCCCATATGTGGGCAAAATGGCTACATAACCCCTGCCATCTCGGGGCCCCAAAATGGGGTAGAAAGGGACCCCAAGTAAGGGTTCGGCAAGAGGTCTGTCATGGGAGCCCCTTTCCCAACCCCCAACCCCTCCTTCAGGGGGCTCAAACAACCCCCCCCCCCCCCCGCACAAACGATTTCCCCCACTCCCAGGTCATGCAGGTGGCATAATGCGAAAGGCGAGTGCCAATTGTTTTTGCATTGTAGGTTGGGCAATTTTCGTTTTATTGTAATTGTGAGTACTGAGTTTTTTCAGTGCTCGCCTGTACGATTCTTTTTTACTCGCCATTAAAACAAAAAAAATACTCAACTTACAAAATGCACCTTTTCACTGATCACCACTGCCAGGCAAGCAGTCCTCAGAAGGCCTTGGCATTAGGTCAACTTCCAAGTGGCATTGATTCTTCAGTCCCGAGCAGGCAGTTGCAATCACCTGGTCTAATTCCATTGGATTACCTTGCTGGGATGTCTGGGCAAGCATATCAGGGGAATGAACCCAGATCCAAGGGCTTTATCAACCAGTCTAGACCCACTTGCATTGTTGCTTGATACATCCCTCAGATCTTCTGGATGTCCACGCAAGCAGGTCCAAGGGCTTGAGGGAGGAAAGCTCGACGGGTTCTCAGGCTTGCTTGGAACCATACTCGAGGAGAGGGGTGTACAGTGGTACTGTGGTATATGGAAGTGCACATGAATGATTGGGGCATGGTGATACATTGTAGTGTACAGGATGTTGGTGGATGGTAGTGTCTATCTCACAATGCACTGCTACTGCAGTGCAGATTTGAACCAGAAACCAGATGGGCCATTTTGCCGAGAGGCCCCCCACTGGCTCCAATGTTCGAGGATGCTATGGCATCCGCACAACTGGACTCCTTGCATTTCATTGCATTCAATTTGTGATATGACTGCATTACTTTAATGCCTTGCTCTGCACTGCTGCTCGAGACACCCCAGACATTCCTTCACTTCATATGATAACCCAGACAACAAAAACGGGCAATAGTGCCAATAGGGGCTCCAAATTCGTCTTTTGCAATCACTACAAGCAAACTGTCTGCAGACAATGCCTGCAGCCGCCTGTTAACACCATGCAATCCCACATTTTCACCAAAGCCCACCCTGCATCTGCAGCAGCAGCTCAGAAGCTCCTGTGATGCCCACGGTCTGACCACTTCCCAGGGGACGACATGCCGACCTGTCAACAAAGAAGCGGGGATCGTATCGAAATTCAGCCGCTCTTCGGGAAACCTGACAGTGTAGGTTCCCAGGAACAGCTGCAGTCCACAGACATCGAAGATCAAGTGCACGAAGAATAAATAAATCACCACAACAAAGGTCGGCCATGCAGCATTGCCACCTGCGCAGACAGATGGGTGCACATCATGGTCCTGCATATCTGACATCCCAGATCCCCACCCCCAACTGACCACCATCACCATCCAGCCGTTGCAGCCGCAAGCCAGGTGCACTGTAACCCATTTGGACAAGGTCCAGCTTTGCATCCCAGCTTGGCTTGGCTGGTAGTCCGCCTGTTGCTTGTGTTTGCGCATATGAGGACCCCGAATCCCACAGCACCGTGGAAGGCAAGTAGATGTGAGTAGCGCAGCTCAACCAAAAAGAACAACACTCACTAGCACAAAGCATCGGGGAAGGGTCTGCTCAGTGTGTGCGCTGCCGGCACGTTGGACTCCCTGGCAAGGCTTGAGCGTTGTCCCCCCCTTAGAGGCTTGCAAAAGCAGCCCCGTGAGGAAGTCCAATTGTGACTCATTCCTCCCTGCACTCTCTGTAGACGCCACGCCCTTTTTTGTGGACCGCTTGTGCCAAAATGCACAGATGAAAAAACCTAGTATGGGCAAAAGGAATGGGATAGGCAAGCACAATGCCCTTGTGCGCATGTGTATTGGTATGTCTGTCAATGCAACACAGACAGAGCAATCATCGATACGTCATTGACTGGCTGTTTTCCTGCCTTCGGATACCTTGCGATATCGTGCCCTTGATGTTATACTCAACACAGATGCAGGCATCCCTACTGCAGCTCGGACTGTTCCTCCTCACCAGAGCCCGGAAAACACATGATGATGGCATGATGAGGTCTAGGACACAGGACGACCACTTGCTTTCATCATCCAAAACCCCTCAACTTTCTTGTCCAAATGAATTATCTTAAATTCACAGTACCAAACAACAACTGCTCATATTTGGACCCCACAGCCCCAATTATGGTGTCTGGGCTTTTTTTCCCGTCGCTCAAACAGTTAGATTGCATGCACACTGCGCTCAGGGAACCCCCTCAGGCGCCTGTTTGAATGGCACAGACATTAGTGCGTGAAGGCAGAATCCATGAAAAGGGCAGGTCCTCTGCACCGATCCCTTTGGCACAGTGCCGGAGAGGCCTCAGAAGCCCCAAGGCCAGGGTTGCACTGCTGTGCATGATAAACTGAGTGACGTCAGGACCTAGCACCGCCAGAAACCACAGCACCCTCGCCCCACAAAACCCAATTGTGTCTCCCTTGAATTCAATCCTCCCCGCATAAATCAAATTCCCTACCCACCCCCATCCCATCCCTCAACGTACTTGTGGGACTCTGATCGCATTTGCAGACGACTGCAGATGGAGTGCCTGTGGAGGCTGGAGAATGGTGCTTCGGTAAAAACACTCCCTCTGGCTTTTTTTTTTAGGCGGGTAGAGAATTAGTGGATAGCTGCCGGCCATCGGACACCGTTGATCGGGAGAGAGGGATAAAATGGGTGGAGGCTGTGGTCACAGCCCTGCATTTCGCGTGCCTGACTCCTATTGTACCCTAACCCCCCGCATATGAGTGGTATTGGTCGTGGTGCTGGCAGCAGTGTGTCGGCAGTTTTGAGGCTGGCACAGCATACAGTTCTTCATCAGCCTGCGGAGCTCATCGATGCTCTTGAGCAATTTGAAAAACCGCAGTGACCGCAATGTTCGGAAGAACCCCAGGGTGTCTCCATCCAAAGCTTTGGTCAACTCCAAGATGGCAACGATTGTGGTGATCAACACCAATGAGAAGTCGAAGCTGGGCAGAGGACAGAATGCGAAGGCCTCAAATATCTGGTTCCCAACCTCTTGGCCCCTCATGTGCCACCCTTTAATATCCCTAAAGCAATTCGCTGCTGCTGGTCTTCGCAAAAAATTGCATCCTACTCCTGCTTCTTTGTTTTTGGACAGCAGTATGAATAGGATGAGTAACAAAAATGTAGTGAGCAAATGCAAATGCGAGTGCAAATGTGAAGAAACTCATGGCTATATCTCTGAAACAAAAAAAACAGTCTGTCGGAACACATATCCTCACTGCCGCCACAGATGCGGTGCATGCGATTCGATGGTACTGTCAGCTACGGGCCATCAACCGTCGGAGCGCAGTCAGGACGTCCTTACGTAAATCTGTGAGGTCATACAAATGCGAAAAACACCACCCGCCGCCGCCCAACCGTGCACAGCCAGATGCCAGGGCTGAGGGCATATGTGTCCAATGAGTCAACGGTGCATGAGGTCCGATGATCAGGCCACTTTTGTACTCTTAATGAGAACAGCCTTCGCCTCCACACATGCTCCGACTGCACAGTCATTAAGAAGGGTCGGTGAGGGGGTCCTGGGGGGGAGGGGCTTGTCCAAGGGAGGGATGCATAATAATTGTGCAGGGTGCATAATCTCATCACTTTCCGGTAGCCATACGAGTGCATAATAATTGTGCAGGGTGCATAATCTCATCACTTTCCGGTAGCCATACGGGTGCATAATAATTGTGCAGGGTGCATAATCTCATCACTTTCCGGTAGCCATACGGGTGCATAATAATTGTGCAGGGTGCATAATCTCATCAGTTTCTGGTAGCCATACGGGTGCATAATAATTGTGCAGGGTGCATAATCTCATCAGTTTCCGGTAGCCATACGGGTGCATGCTAATAAGTGCAGGGTGCATAATCTCATGAGTTTCCGGTAGCCATACGAGTGCATAATAATTGTGCAGGGTGCATAATCTCATCACTTTCCGGTAGCCATACGGGTGCATAATAATTGTGCAGGGTGCATAATCTCATCACTTTCCGGTAGCCATACGGGTGCATGCTAATAAGTGCAGGGTGCATAATCTCATCACTTTCCGGTAGCCATACGGGTGCATAATAATTGTGCAGGGTGCATAATCTCATCACTTTCCGGTAGCCATACGAGTGCATAATAATTGTGCAGGGTGCATAATCTCATCAGTTTCCGGTAGCCATACGGGTGCATGCTAATAAGTGCAGGGTGCATAATCTCATCAGGTTCCGGTAGCCATACGGGTGCATAATAATTGTGCAGGGTGCATAATCTCATCACTTTCCGGTAGCCATACGGGTGCATAATAATTGTGCAGGGTGCATAATCTCATCACTTTCCGGTAGCCATACGGGTGCATGCTAATAAGTGCAGGGTGCATAATCTCATCACTTTCCGGTAGCCATACGGGTGCATAATAATTGTGCAGGGTGCATAATCTCATCACTTTCCGGTAGCCATACGGGTGCATGCTAATAAGTGCAGGGTGCATAATCTCATCAGTTTCCGGTAGCCATACGGGTGCATAATAATTGTGCAGGGTGCATAATCTCATCACTTTCCGGTAGCCATACGAGTGCATAATAATTGTGCAGGGTGCATAATCTCATCAGCCTCCGGTAGCCATACGGGTGCATAATAATTGTGCAGGGTGCATAATCTCATCACTTTCCGGTAGCCATACGGGTGCATAATAATTGTGCAGGGTGCATAATCTCATCAGTTTCCGGTAGCCATACGAGTGCATAATAATTGTGCAGGGTGCATAATCTCATCACTTTCTGGCAGCCATACGGGTGCATAATAATTCTGCAGGGTGCATAATCTCATGAGTTTCCGGTAGCCATACGGGTGCATAATAATTGCGCAGGGTGCATAATGTCATCAGTTTCCGGTAGCCAGGTTGATAAACGTATCGACCAAAAGTCAAAAATGCGTCCACATGAGGTTTCGCTGCATCGAGTGTGGTTGTTCCAAACCCAAACATTCTCACATACAGCAATGGGCACTTTTTTGACACCAACGCTAATGAATTTTTTCATTAAATGGAAACAAGGTTGCATCTTGTGAGCAACCTTGGGAAAGGATACATGGGTGGCCCTGCTCATTTGCACTGAAATCTGTGAGACAACATTCACATAGCGCGAAGTGGACATTTGACCTGTGTTGCGTCATCTTTGTATAGATTTTTGGATGGTGCTTGGTCCACAAGCTGCGAGCGACTTGAGCGGCATTTTGTGCCTCAAAGTCTTCAATGAAGATTTGGGTCCTTCGTTGATTCACAGAAAAGGGGCAACGCTCACATAGTAAAATTTCAATTGTTTCCAACTGATTGAAAGTGTGAATCTTTGGTTTGGTGAGGCAACACTAATTGGATTCTCCCCTTGATGAGGCCAGATAACCCATTATGATGCATTAAATACTTTCTAAAACATGTTTTTGTCAACTCCCAGACCCCCAAAATAGGGTTGGCAGTTATCCCAACCCCATCTCAGACCGCACCTGGTAGTGGCATGCAACGGCTGCAGTACTGTAGCCTTCGACTATTGTAATGCCTTCCCCAGCTACTGTTGTAGTACTTCAGCTTGTGATGATTGCAGTGCCTTAGCCTGTGAAGAACCTTGTGTGTTTGTCTGGTAGCAGTTTGTATGTCTGTTTCCAAACGTGCGCCATGCAGTGAAACGTCCTCCAGGATAGTTGTTCGAAAAGTCACGCACACTTTGCCATTCCAATGGTGAATTTTCAAATTTTTGATGAAAATTTTCACTGCCATTATGTTTCAGGTGGGTATCCAGGCAACTCCCTACGATATTCGCAACCTAGGGGCATGAAATGGTTGCAGGTTACAGCCTTGTGATCGTTGTAGGCTAAGGCACTGCGATCTTCGCAGGCCAAGGCACTATGATCGCTGTAGGCTAAATCCCTGTGATTGTCTCAGACTAAAACCCGTGCAATCGTCACAGGTGCCTAAACCCCTGCAATCGTTGCCCTGTGGTCGTCGCAGGCTAAGGCTTTGCCAACGTCGCAGGCGAACCGCCTGTGAATGTTGCAAGCTAGAATCATGCGATCGTCGCAAGCTAAGGACATGCAATTGTGGCCCTCTGAGGCCCTGCAATTATCACAGGTGAAGGCCAAGCGATCGTCGCAGGCCAAGACCCTGCAATTGCCGCAGGCTTAGGCACTACGATCGTCGCAGGCCATACCCCTACGATTGTCGAAGGCTGAGGCCCTGAACATCGCAGGCTAAACCCCTGCAATGGTCGCAGGCTAAGGCACTTCAATTGTTGCCAGCCAAAACCTTGCGATTGTCGTAGGCTAAGGCCCAGCAGTTGTTGAAGGCTGAACACCTACGTTCGTCGTAGGTTAAGACTTTGCGATCTTCGTACGCAAAGGTACTGCAATCATCGCATGCTAAGGTGCTGCCATAGTATGCCATCCGCGTCCATGTCGCATGCAGCGGATGGCGACTGTATTGGTTGCTTTCTCTCCACATGTTGGGCACATGCATAGGAGTAGCATTTGTTTTGCAGCTTGGAATGGTGCTCATGCATTCTCATGCACCCCCTTGCAATGCCAGGGCTTGGTGCGGGCTGCTTGAAGCATTTCAAGCGGTGCATCTTTTTCGCGTGGCCCTAGTGCTTGCTTTCCACAAGTTCACGGCACCGTCATGTGGACATCGCACATTACATCATGTTGGTGGCATTGCTTGTAGTGGCAGCGAAAGTCAAGTCGGATGCATGGCTTAGGGGTGCTTTGGCATGGCTGTGCAGCATAGGTCCCCACTCTTCATTGGCCTGGACCACTTCACTTCTCAAGCCTTTAGAAGATTGGTGGCAATGGTTGTCAAGCCACTTGCCACTAATCTTGCTGGCATCACTGTTGATCAATTTTTCCCGGTGTGTCCGGGGAACAGGGTGGCATAGTGACCTTTATCCGCAAAATGGGAAGAGGGATACGGCGAATGTGTCATTGGGGTCTTTTCACAAAGTGCTACTGGTCTTTGGTTCCGTAATCGCGGTGGGTACAAAGTGAATGTTTTTGTGCCCCAAAATTCAATGTACCTTTTCTATGGTCCACTGTGATACGAACAGCATCATTGTGTCAAAAATTGTGCCACACAAGAATCTATGGGGTAACAATACTTGCTTACTTTTCTGGATGATCAGCTTGTACGCATGATGCGTCCACCTAAATACTGTGGATGAGCCGTTGTCATCATATATTTCCACGTCTAGTGGCAACCATTGCCGTGTTCATATATTTCTTCAACATGATGCCGGAGGTGCAATTTTCCTGAGTTGTTGGATGACCATAGGTTGTGTTTGCAGCATGGTTCTTTTGGTGAAGACATGGGAAGGTGGGTTGAGTCGGAAAAGAGAGCACATGTGAATGAATCCTCCAAAAAGCAAGTGACACTTTTTATTTGTACCCTTTAAAATGGAACCGATTGCGGTCCTTACAGATCAGAGTCAAAGGTGATGATGAAAAGTGAACACACAGTACACGCGCATTATAACTTCCCTCGTCGTCCTCACTAACTAGAGGTCACCCACCATTAGGTCTCCTGGATTAAAGAAAGGGGTTGTGCTGCGGGTAAAGGTCCTCACAGGACAGTACAACTTTTGCGCCATCTGTACTCCTTTTCTCCACCATTTATTTATGGCTCGCTTGAATGTATGTTTGCATGAGCGTTTGCCTTAACGAAAATAAAGAGCATGAATGGTTTGACCAATTCTATCCCATCAGTTCATTAGGAGGGCCTTAGACTGTTGAGCGTTTTAATCCCAAATATGCATCACATAGCATGGAAATATCGTAGCGCCTTAGCCTGCAAGGATCGTAGGGCCTTTGCCTACAATGATTGCAGTAAGTTGACAATGGAATACAACACATCGCTATGTCTCCCCTACTTATATTGGGGTCGGGCATGGCAGATGGCTACAAATCCCTTGCTGTTTCACAGTTAGCCCGGTTTCAATAATAGGGTGAGGAATTGGCTACGTATCCTGTGTCTTCTTTGGGTCACCAATGTGAAGAGGAATAACATAGGCATGTTCAGGGGTTCAGGTAGAGAGGGCTGATAACTAAAATTATGCCATCACTGCTTCTAGGATCTTGACCAAAACAGCAAAAATGGCCATTCCCCCTTAGATATAGCTATTCCTACCCCCATAAAATATCAAATGGAGCTAAATGTAGTATATCATTCTCCACTACTATGGTGAGAAATGCAGTGTGCAGGCTGCATTGAGCTCTTATCGCTAAATTTGACCCAAAGTCTAGCTCTAGTGGGGCCGAGGTGTGGGGCCAAAAAGGGATCATGGCCGACATAATCTGCAGGTGTTTAAACAGTTGAATCGCGGATTCTATCTTATAGCGATGGTAGATTGACACATAGGTTTGCATGGTGCCTGCTTGGCTTGCAGGGCCTTGGCCTGCAAAGAAAGTAGGGCATTAGGCTGCAACAACTGCAGTGCGCTAACCTGTGAAAATTGTAGCACCTTAAATACCTCGTGAAACGTGCTTCTTTTTCCCTCCACCCCAAACCGGCGGTGGTAGGTACCCCAGCCGCCCCCAAAATTCCCTCCCAGGTAGGGGTGGGCCATGGGGCAGGGGGCAAAAAAGGATCGTAGCCATTATGTCAGACCAACAAAGGCTCATACACTCAAAGTGTTGTGCAAATACAGGTATGTTGTAATGACAAGACAGGGGCGCCCTGCCTCTTGAGAAGAAAAAATCCGGGATATTTTTGTCTCACAAATCAACCGTTTACAAATGAACTGAAACCCTGTGGGGTATTCTACATGAATGACCCCACAAATGGGAGGTATATGTTGCTTGAGCCTGCCCCTGATCTAACAGCCACATTGAGGTAATTACACCTTACAAACAGCCCGCCTTGCTTATGTGCGCTCTCGTTGCTCTGCTATCTGCTCTCGTCAGTACACCCATCCACCAGGGAAGAGTCAAGAGCCGAGGAGGATGGGGAATGAGGCGTGTGGGAGAGAGGGTGGGAAATGGCCATCAGTTAAATTCCAGGTCTCGTTCAGGCATGGGGATACCGGTTCCAAGGGTCCTTCCAGTAGCCTCTAACGCCAAAAGCCATCACCTTCACAAAGACCTCTACAATGAAAATGCCACTGAAGACCAGCTCCGTGATCTGCACACAAAGGGAGTGGTGGCAGCAGGGCCACAGAGCACTGCAAGGAAGGGTCCTTTGAGAGGCTGTTGATACTGTACGGAAGGGAAAAGGACGACAGAGAAACAGGAGGAAACAGGAGGAACAGGGAGGGACAGCAGGAAGGAAGAGGAGGGTACGCGCTGGGCAGGAAACGTTTCTCCAAACCCCCCCCCACCTTCTGGCTCGCGGTCAGGCTGAAGCCCCGGTCTGACAAAAAATGGTCACGTCGGTTGCGCCGAAGCAGCTGCAACAACTTTTTTGGGATGTGGGCTTGAGCCTGCTCCCTCTGCCTCCCCTGTAGCTATGGGTGTGCTTCAGGCCATGGGTGATCTGGCATCCTCATGTGATGGGCGGGAAGAACTTCCGAAACGGGGTCTGCGAATGACGTTGGCGTCCCTCTTGCCCCAACCGGGTATCCTTTTGCATTTGCATGCATTGTACTTCCGCACTGGGCATGGGCAGGGGCTGACCGCTGCATTCGTTGGACTCCATCAAGCAGCTTGCCGATCCTGCAGGGGGGTTCTGCACCAGAAACAGGTTCTGTTGAAAGGGAACCCAAAAGGGGCTCCAGGAATAGCAAGACACGCGTTCCCGTTTTAGTTCAAACCTTTACGGCATTTTCGTGGCTTTGAGACATGCCCTCGTACACAGTGGCCGCTGCCGCCATGGAGACCACGATGCAAAGGTCGATAAAGTATTCGAAATATTTGCCATAATACTTCTCAGAGCAAACTTTGTAGAACACAAAGCGGCACCTAGGAGCATTTGGCGGTTTGGAAGCGGTGGAGGGCAGCACATGCAGCACATGCTGCACATACGTTGGACGTCAGTGATGGGAATCGGGGGCCGGGTTGCAGTAATGCACCAGATTTATGAAGCAGCGAATACAAGGTACATCTACTCTCTGCTTCAAACTTGAAAAAACTCCAAAACTCAAAAATCAATATTGTTGTTACCAAACATGGACCAAAATGCCCACCCAAATTTGACCGAAAAGCAACAGAAAACCAGGAAAAATCATCATTTTGGGATTCAAAATTTTGGGCCCCTTTGGTGCTGCTGCCGCACAGCCTGTCGTTGTTTGTAGGCACTGTGTGGGTAGAGTCTTACACTGGGTGTAGTTTGCATACAGTTCATACACTTTTTAGGCCATGCAGGTACTATTGTAATAGTCTGTAGGCCGTGCACAATTGGTGGGCACCGTGCAGATACTCATTTTCCCCTGTACAATCTGCCCGTTCCTACAACAATGTGCACATCCACATTTGGGGGGGTGGTACAATTCCCCAAAGGGCAATGAAGCGGGGACCACAACTTGAGGACAAGAAGCTGAAATCAGGAAATCAGGAACATGCTGTCCAAGACACTGTGAGGGCCCCTGGGGGCGAGCTCACATGCAAACAGTGCAGAAAAAGACTGGAACTTCACAAATTTTTCGTCAATAAATGTTGTCCATGGCTACAGCACCCACATGTTGCCCTCACCCTTAATCTTTGAAACCAAATAGACAGCAACAGGTCTTACCATGTCATACCCAGCACTGCTGCTGTAAGCCATGCTAATACACCACCGGCACGAGTCGCGCACACCAAAACATCTGCCCCAACCAGTCGCCCAGGCCATACCCATTTGGAGGAGGCAACTCTTCCTCTTTTGCTTCCGTGACCTGATTCCTTTCGTGGATCCGCTGCATGAGGTTCCGTGTGTCATCTATGCCCAGATTTTCTGGTTTGTCTTCTGTGGCTGCACGTGCCTCTTTACTTCTGACCGCCTCTGCAAGCGTCCTTGCCGCACCATATCGTCTGCTCGCCGCCTTTTCGATCGCCTCTTGGTCTGCAACAACCCACGGCCCTGCTCTATCAATGCCCTCAAAGCAACCCAGGCCTAACTCCCCAAACTTTCATACACCCAATTACCAGCAAAGCAGCAAGTAGTGGCTGGTGGGCCCAGGCCCGTATCACTGTACCGGTGGCAGTTTTCTACACCCTGCCAACGGCCTGTTCGAACGCATTTATTTAAACACCGCCTTTTTCCAGTTCTCTGTCCAATGATCAGCATGCACTGGGGCGTCCGAACATTGGCTTGCGCCAACGTCCATCCCCCCCCCCCTTCTGGCGAGCAGTGATGGGGCCTGTGAACACAGGTATACACTGCCCCTGCCTAGCCCTCTTCCCCCCCTGCCGCAAACAGTGGTGTTATTTGGGTCTGGTCTATTCCGGTTGCATCCCATGGCACAACAGAAGGGAGTGCAAGTGGGCATTGCGACTCCTGAGGTGCAGCCCCAAGCACCCCTGGTCCTCAATCTTTTCTTTTTCCCCCTCCCCTCCTCGAATCGTCCAAAAAAGGCTGCAACTCCTGCCAGACGTTAATTTCACTCACAACAAAATGCCCCAGCCCTCCGGAGTTGTACCAATATACTTCAGGGGTCACTGGTCAAAAGGAAAACGCATTCAGTTTGGACCTAACATGGGTCAGAGATGTCCATTTCCCAGACCCCCCACCCTCCTTCCAGCGACATCCGTAAGCGCCCATATGGTGATGTGTGAGCTGTCACATGTGTGTTGTTGTTTGAGACGACGTCAGCACAACACGCAGCACATGCAGATCACAAGAGAGAAACAAGAGCTATAAACGGCCCTAGGCGCCTGTCTCAAAAGGGTCTGTAGGAACAGAGTGTATAGTGACCAGATTGTGCAAGAGAAGGGGCAACATCAGACGTCATGTGCAACAGGGCGGGGATAAGGGAGTTGACATGTCAACCGCAAAACCCCCCCAAGGGCGCAAGCCTCTGCAGCCTTTGTGGGATCTTGCCTTGCCCTGTTTCTCATCTTCTGCACCTTGAGCACCCCTGCCTCCTTTTCACTGCACCAGACCAGCGCTGCGCCCTTCCTCCACAAATCAATGGCGTCCGATTCGTGGAGTTGCAGTCCGTCAGCTTTGTGCATGAGCATGCGATGGATGTGTATGAAAATTCATGGGCGGCATGGGAGAGACCGGGAAAGCAAAGCAGATTCACCCGCACAAATTTCCCTTTTCTCATAAAACCCCCATTTGTACCATAGGGGGTACTCCGTCTCAGACCTGACACCAACCCCCCCCTGGCCGCTGGGCCAGGGTCCCAGGTACCCCAATATATAGACCTCAAAATGACACGGTCATTTTGAACACACATATGTGGGGTTTTTGTGCCTTCGGCGGGGTCTGATCCTAGCAGCTAGGTTGGGGGGGTTGGATGGGGGAGGTAAGGGGTCAGGAAGAAATTTCATGTTTTGCATACATATTTGGATTCTCCACAAAATTCCGAGCATTTTGAGTATACACACATGCGTTAAAAACGAAAAATTTCCCTCACCTTGTACAAAAAAATTTTTTCCAGCGCCTTTGGCGCCAAGTTTGGGCCAAAGCTGGTCCGGACCTCCTCAACGTTTTGGACCTCCTGGGGGGGGGGGGGGTTGAGGTCTGAGCCTGGCCCCCCCCAATGATTATTACCACACAATCAGTACAAAATCCCCGTTTTTGCCACACAATCCCACACCAGATGAAATCAGGTGTTTAGTGGTAAAAAAAACAGGGTCCTTCTTGCGGACAATTCCGCAGGAAAAACGAGAGCTTTGTACACCGGAAGCTTTTGGAACAACAGCCCTGATCATAGAGGCTCCCTGTTCAACTTCTTCTTCTCTATGTTCAAATTTTTCTGGAATGAGATCAGGGGACAAGAAATGACATCTATACCAACAACAATAATAACAGCTGCCTCAGAATTTCAGGGAATATAAACAGGACTTTTGTGTGCTCTGTTGACCTAGGTGACCCTGCAGAGGTGTAACACAAGACACACACTTGATGTTCTCAAATACAAAATGATTGAGAGAATGGGAGACGCACCTGCCTTTGCTGCCGCCCTTGTGTCAGAGAACTCTCCAGCAATCACACCGATGAAAAGATTGAGGACGATGAAAGTGAAAATGATAATGAGGAGGACAAAGTAGAACCCGGTGGACAGATCGTAGGCAACAGACTGTCAAAAGCAAAAATAGTGGCCACTTTTACATTCATGAGCAAAAAAGCACAAACACTCCACGAGATCAATCTGATTGCACAGGCATCAAAGCAGCACCACTGCAGGACCGTAAAAGGACAGCACCTTCAAGCCATCACAGCAACCCAGCGCTGTTACGGTGCTCATGCTTGCACATCAGCACTACAACAGCACCATAACAGCACTACAAAAGCAGCTTTGCAGCATTGTGGTCGCGTCGCGGCAGCACACTGATAGCAACATGGCAGCATTATGGTAGCGCAACAGCAGGACTATGAAAGTATAATGCAGCACGATGGTGGCACTCCAGCGAAACTCAACCACAGAACACAGGCGCACCTTACCAGTGACATGACAGGGACGCAGCAAGCGCGACAGCCGTACCAGCAGCTCACCACAGTGGCATACCAGGGCCATGGCCGCACCATGACGCTTCACCAGCATCCGCATAGCTAACAGCACCACAACAGCACATCACCACGGTGGCAGCAGTATCAGCCCCATCCCAGCAACAGAACAGCATTTTGTGTTTCACTGCAACCTGCAATGACTGCCATCACGCACGTGCCTGCTGGACTTGTTACTTTCGCTTCTCGCCTCCTTCACCCGAAAGCGGTGTGGGCCCTGTGGGCCCTGTATGCTAGACGCCAAACAAAAGGCATGCACACCGACAACGGGGTTGTAGTTTGTATACTCTGAGGGACACTTTTAAACTCGATGCTGCGGATTCACGTCAGCCTGCAAACGAGGCTTTGCACGGCCTGCAAAGGCGTTGCCGATTAATGTCCAGTGGGGACAGGCTTGATACAATCCGAAAACTGGCCGTTGCTACTGGTGGTGATGGTGTTGTGTTTGTTTTGGGGGTGCAAAGGCATTTGAGCGGGAAAACGCAGGGGCAGTCAATGTATCCAACACCTGCAACTGGTACATAAATGTGGACCAGTTCCACAAGGTGATGATCTGGAACAGCAACAAGAGCGCCTCCAGAAAATTATCAAAGCTCGTCCAACCCAAATTGGGGTTCTCAATGGCATCTTGGCAAATCATGGCCTCTGGACACTGGACACGAAGCATGTTGCAGTGCACAGGGCGCTTTGGTCTGAGGTCGGGTATGTGCGCTGTAGTGTGAGGTATGTGGCATGCAGCAAGGGATGAGGCATGTTGGCGCTGGCATCACTAAGAATATGGGGTGTGAGGTGCGGAGTTGAGGCCACTTGAGTGTTGGTGTGCACGTGGAGATTGATACAAGCAAAAGATACCCAACGAACATACTGCAATAATCCGGTCTGAACATGCTGGCTACTATAATGTGCTTTCGGGACAGAGTGCAATGTGTGCAAGCACACGTGTGTGCGTGTGTGTCAAAGGCGCTGTTACCAAAAGGCAATGGCCGCGATTTCGTACCAATGGGGACTGGTAGACAGGTGGGCCCTGGACCTAATCCTGAGCTAAGCTGTAATTGACTACCCTGAGGCCGGGGGCTGGTAGCGATGCAGGGGCCTGTCCCTGTGCAGACCTGTTTGCCCTCGCGGCGGCGGTCATTACAGGGTGGCCCTCTTGCCTCTCCGCCTGCTGGCGGAGCTGTAGCTCCTGGGGGACCTATGCCCTGGGGCCCAGGCGGTCTAACCAAGAGCGGGCTTTGAGAAGCATGGCACACGCCCATACGTGGGCTCTCCACACCCATATTGACTGTGCGCATGTGTACTACATGTGTGAATGTGTGTATGATGTGTGTATTGTCTTACATGTGTATTACACATGTTTTTCATGCACATTGTATGCCTATAACATACGGACCCAGCACCAGGACCAGGAACAGGATGGTGCGGCAGCGTTGCCAGAGGTACCAGTGTGTAGATTGAGCCACAAGTACCCTATGGCGTGGGTCTTAGGGCTGGGCTCTGGTGCCCAGGGGGTGCCCTTAGTTTGGGCTTCCTCCTCGTCCCTAGCCTAGATGGCACCAAAGACCTCTGTAAGGCAGGGTCACGCTGGCTGTTCAGCCCCCATTTTTGGGTGGAGCCAGTCCTGCAGTGCCTCCACCTGAGAGCCTTGGAGCTTGTATGGTGGGGTGGCTGGGCTGTATCTGCTTGGCATAGGTTTTCCACACCACGCTCCACCCACCCCACACTGCATTGGAGACACCCTGAGCGCCCGCTAGGGGTGCAATTGTCAAGGATCCTTGCTTGTCCCGGACCATTTTCACCACCATTTGGGGGGTGATTACCAGCGCCTTCCCTCTAGTGTGTGTGTGTGTGTGTTTGTGTGTGCGTGTGTGACGCCCAATTATTTCAACCAAAGCAACCGCGTTTGCCATGATACATCACCACTCTACATCTCTGTTCGCACTGCAGCAATGTTTAGATATTCCACCCATTGTGGCCTTTCCTCCCTCTCAACACGATGTGAAGACTATGGACAGTCGCCATGCTCCTGCGGGCCCCTATAGCCTTGCATGCCCATGCGTTGACCACTGTGCAAGGGCCCCTGATGGAGCGAGCTCGCAACCACAGCGATGGATTGACGGGCGCGATGCTGACTGGATGATACCTAAAAACAATGACCTGTGCGCCAAAATATAACCTACCACTAGGTTGGGGCAGCTATTTCTACCGTATGGTAAGAAGATCTTTATCGACCACATCACCACACGTGGGAGCCAAGGCTTGAACTTGCCCCACTACCCCTCATGCGGGGGGCGCAGCCGCTGTGCTATGACCATGCTGGTTCAAAAACACATGCAGCTGGCTAAGAAATCGCGTTCCAACCACAATCAAGGGGGTCCGTAAGGGGGGGGGGAAATCCCAAAACTCCAGCTTTCCAAAAAGACCACTTGCCCCATATCTGTTCAACCATTGGTTCCCAACCCGGCCTAACACCCTGCATAATCCACATGCAACATGAACAAATGCAATGCAAATGCAAATGCCTTAAAAGAAATTCAGTGCTGCGGCATTCAACTCCCCGAATGTTCCTTAGTAGGTGGTACAACCGAATATGAATGTAACATAAATAACTTTCGCCGGACAACTGAAAGACAAACCACCGTACATAACCCAAGTAGGCAATCGGGCAAAGGCTCGTGCACAAGTATGGCCATAGCAACTTGGGAGGCCGGGTTTTCGTTTCGGGGGGGGGGGGGTCTCCCTACTTGCACCACACTTGCACAAGCCTTTTCCACACCTATGGGGACCACAACGTCACTCACTACTAGCACACCTCCGGGAAATGTGCTTTCACACGCTAGAGGAGGTCACCCCTCTTGCCAAGCGGGAGCTCGGATGCAACAACCAGGGCTGTCCTTAACGCAAAAAAAAAAAATCCCGTCCAGAACGGGGTAATTTCAAAAGAGCCCGCGGACAGTACATGTCTTCACCCCGGTGTTCCCAATTGTTCAACCATGAGTCCCTAGCCCCAAATTGGTCTCAGCACACAACCATATGATCCTAGCCCCACATGTGTTGCATGACCCTACCTCACACCCTGCACAATTCAACATGAACAAGAGCAATACTTTTTCTGATCAAATACAGTCATGTAGCGTTCAACCACCCGAATGTTCCATCGCCGGTGGCACAGCTGGAAACAAACTCCCTACTGCTGGTACAACCTCTGGAAGTGCACCTTGACACGCTCCATAAGCTCACCCTTCCCCCCGCCCACACTCAAACCATGCTTCCTACAAATGGCCTTAAGCTCAACCTTAGTCCACTCATGCAACCTCCCCCTCTCCATTGCGTTCAACACCGCCTCATCCACATCATACCGAAACACCAACTGCGCGGCGGGGTTAGAAGAGGTGGAGGGGACAGCTGAGGGGTTACGAAGGTCAGAAGAGGAGCTACTGGCAACTGCACCTGCCTGCTCCATATCCTCGTCCTCACTGTCTTCGTCCTCACCCTCCAACTCAACCCCATACACATTGCCAATGTCGGCGTTACGTGTCGCCCTCTTGGGGACAACCCACAAATCTCGAATGTCCAACGGAACCTCTGCCTCACCATCCTCTTCCAAAGAAACTGCCAAATCCTTGAAAGCCGCAAACCCAAGCAAACCACCATCTTCCACCTCAACCGCATGCCCTTGCTTCCGTTTGCGCGGGCGGAAAGGGGTCTTGCGAAGGTCCTCAAAAACCTCAAAGGGCCCCCAATCCTCTGGTGCCTCCCCATTGCACCTTACCCACAGCGTCTCACACATGCGCTCCGTGGTTTGGCCAAAGTCCGTAGCCGTCACGTAGCTAAAAGCCGTATCAGGGAGCCCCACCGCTGCAGAGCGGGGGGCAAAATCAGAAGTGGCCCACAAGTGGGCAAATTGGCTACCTCACCCCTGCCGTATCGGGGATCCCCACCGCTTCAAAGCGGGGGGCAAAATCAGAAGTGGCCCACAAGTGGGCAAATTGGCTACCTCACCCCTGCCGTATCGGGGATCCCCGGAGCGGGGGGCAAAATCAGAAGTGGTGCCCAAAAGAGGGCCGGGGGGGTAGACATGGCCCACGTTCGGCCAGGGCAAAAAGGCCTCTAGGGGCTGTCCTTAAGGGCTGTCCTTAACAAAATAAAAAAAATCTCGGTCCTTAAGGACGGCCCTAGCAACAACGCGCACAGCAGCCTCACCGATGCACTGCTGGCTGCCGGATCTCAGCCCAACATTGCTTGGGGTGGCTCACAACTCAGCTAAAGTAGGGCATTGGGATGACATTCACGAACAATCAACGACGGAGGACGAAGGATGAAGGACAACCAAGGACCTCGAACGAACAAACTTTGACCGGGGAGCAAACTAAGGGCACACACACTACACCCATAGGTTGTAGCAACGCTGATTCGGCCACCTAGGGGCTCATAGCTAGGCTGCACGCTAGCGCCTGCTGCTTATGTGTCTACGCGCCGGCGATAGCCACGCAGGAGCGCACCAGCTGGCTCGGATACAACGACCGCGGCTGGTTCACCGGTTGGCCAGCACGGCTTCATTAGGCTCATCAGGCTCTCGGGTCGGCTAGTCAATGCACTGCCACCTCGGATACAATTACATGCCTAACTCACAAACTGCCAACCTAGATGACGTGTGCGCCGAAGTCTTGTGCATGCACTGCCACGTCTACCCCATTGGGTTCTCTACCATGAAAGGTAATGCCCGTGGGATGTGGGAACGGCCATGCCTCCTTCCGCCAAATGCTGGAGGACATCCTCATGCCCATTGCCAACTGCACCGACCCTTTTGTCGATGACATCATCGTAGGGTCGGACACAGAAGGTATCACCGATGAGGAGGTGGTGGTGAAGTGGTACCCAAGACCCTATCACCCTAGGGAGCACTTGGGAGCACTTGTTGTTCCCACCAAATTATGGGATTCCCGTTTTCATGCCGTACCTAGCAGCCTGCAAGTGCCGCGATTTCTCCGAGTCGGCGGAAGTGATCAGGAATCCGATTCCCTATCCATTCCTGGTGTTGTTTCATTGAATTTCGCTTTGTACAACGAGACGATCGTCTTTTTTGGGCCACCTATCGCCGCCGGCACGATGGGTTGACAGTTCTAATGAATTGACGGAGCAGATTTGCAACCTATGAGGCCCAAAATTGTCTTCTCTGAATGAAGGTGGTCATTTTGGTGCTAAAAGCGTCGAGTTCCGTGAGGGTTGAGATTTAAGCTCCCTCCGAAACTTGGAGAGGCTTGATCTCGGGATCGATAGCAAGTTGAGTGGACATCAGGGGCTCTATTGTATCGTCCCTGATGTCTACTTTGCGAGTCTACTTGGGTTTGGGGGAAATGAAGTTCATTTAATAGTGACCATACATTGTTGTACATATCTCCAATGAGGCAATAAAGGGACGAGTCATCAACCGATAGGGACCAATGCGTCGCTTGGGCTTCCCAAGCAGCATGAGACAAACTTTTCATTGGAAAATGCGTGGCAACCTTTGGTTTTGCCTTACATCGCGTCCCGAAGGGCGCTATTGAACTTTTATTGTACAGTATTGGGCTTATATGCAACATATATGTCACATTTGGGACATAGCTCTTTGTGCGCGCTCTCCACAAGGTACGGAGGCGTATACTTGACTTGGATGATCAGATGGGGTGTATTATACATCATCCAAGTGGTCCATACCGATCCGTAACAATTTTGCATATTTTTCCCGTGTCCATATTTGTACATTTTATGGCATTTTTGGCATTGTCCGCATGGTTATGCATATAGCCATGGTGCGGCACTGATGTTGGGTTTTGGATCGATCCGAGCATCGATTTGTGGCACATGGGTGACTTGCGAGTCATACCCTGGGTCACTCGTTGATTTCCCCATATGGATTCATACGTACACTTCAGAGAATAGGGGGGGCTTGACCTGGATCAAGTACCCCACAAAAGACGTGGGTAGTGACTTTTTCTTGTGTTTCATATCATATCATATCATATTATATCATATTTCGTATCATATGTTTGGGTTTGAGATCGATTTGATGTGCTAGCTCCTCGTAATGGACTTTTGAAGTGAGCCCACGATTGCCCAAAATTTCCGAAAGATAACCTCAAGGCACAAAGTGCCTTCTTTATTTCGGTATATACCCCCATGAAGGAAGGTACCTCCGCTCCATGGACTGGTAGGGGTGAACTTCGTGGAGGGCTAGGGTTATAACCCTAGTAACTTAGTAAAATGTGCTTTAATGCTTCAAAAAGAGTGAAAAAGAATTATAAATGTTCGTCTATATTCCCATATTGGGCATGGTCAAGGGTTCGCCCACCCCCCCACCTAACTACCCAGAACTTCTATCTTCGATTTGTGGTTCTATTTTGTAGCTGTTTCTGAATGTCGTTGCTTGGCCAACTATTTCCTTGTGTCAACTTGACCTTGGTGTCCCTGAGTCCTACTCAGTGACCTGCTAAGCAAAACAGTGCACATCAAGTGCTGATTTTAGGCTATCTTTCCGTCAAGCGTTCACTTTTCATTATAGAATCTTTTGTGGATGCATTTGAGTTCATTTGTGCAATAACAAATTTGTCTATATGTGTCTGTAGACCCTCTTTGCTACTCACGCTTTCTTGTGGAAGGAGACTATCGTGATTTCAATCCATTGTGTTGCTGCTCATCGCCTAGTTACTCATTTCCAAAAGCAAGGGGTTTTCATCAAAACCTAAACAAGCAGCTGGCAAGGACAACAAACACATCAAGCACAACAACACAATCTTTTTGGTAGCACAGGCTGCCCTTGAAAGCTAAAGCACAACGAGTATGTCCGTCGCACCAAGTACAAAAACTGATCCCATCGTCTCACGACCAATGGCCGAGGATGAGAGACCAAGACCCACTCGTAGATGTGGCTCTCAAGGAGAGCATAGAGAGGCAAGAGGCGCGGAAAAGAAGGAGGCAGTAAAGTTCGTGAACTTAGGGGACCATATACTCGCCTTTGTGCCCACAGTGCTTGAAGACCCTATGGTGCCTGGAGTTACCCGGACTCGTGAAGCGCTCGAAGAATTAGGACGCCTAGATCCTTTAGCAATCTCACTTGCACAGCTAATTGCACTCTCAGAAGGCCCATCTTCCTCCTGCTCCAAGGTTTGTCCTGTAGAAAGAAAAAGAGCACGGAACAAGATCGACTCCTAAAATGGCAAGTGGTGCCTCCCGCAAATGGCCTCATGTGCCTGCAAGACCGCCACATCCGCATCATACTCGAGTTCCAACCGCTATACCGGGTTAGAAGTCAGATTAGAGGAGGAATCTCGTTGGGCTAGGTCACAAGTCCAAAAGATGAGCTGATGGGTGTTGAACCCATCACCTAAGAGGTCGGGTGGTAACATTGCTTGCCAAAATCGAAAAGATTGGGGCCAGCAACAACGCACGGTGGGGGAAAAAAAGGCCTGTGTGGACGAGCCACCTCCTTCCCAGCCTTAGCATCCTTGCGCTCCTTGGGAGGCTTGTACTCACACAAACTTTGCAGGCCGAGGATGGGCAAGGCTGACAGAACGGACAGGTCAAACCGCACCGATTCGCATGCTCCTCAACGCATGGAACCAGAGTTGCGCCAAATGTACGACACATCAATGGCATTTTGGGCAGCCCCGCTACACTACATTCTCACCGCATGGATTCTCGAACACATTAGCAAGGTGCACTGAGGCATTTGGACCAAGGTGTCCACCAAAAAGATATTTTTGTGCCATTTAGCATTACCACTATCTGCATATTGCTCAAATACTATAGGCCACCACACAGGTTACCAAACCGAGAACCCCTTGCCTTGGTCTTGGTCTTGCCGCACTTAGTGTACAAATCATGTCTCTGGTTGTCCTCGATGAATAGTGCAGGGCTTTGGGCATTGGGCTATCCTTCCCGCAACGAACAGGGCCTTACGGGCCCACGGGTTGCCCCTCCGGAGAAGCCGGGCACACACGCACCTCACAAACCCCCGCGCAACGCCGCCGGTGGGCGGGGCACACGCCTCCTAGTGCGGTCATGCATGTCTTGTTGGACGCAAAGGCCATGCGGTCCGCCATGCAGCTGTCCGTGCTGGAAAGGAGGAATGCCGCACAAGGAGGGGGGGGTGAAGACTTGAAGTGAGCGGCGTGTAGGTGCAGGTGGAACCTTGGGCAGATGAACCTTGTTTAACACAGCCATCTACCACACAAGGGGGGGACGCAGCGGGGCACGCCGGTGCAGCCACGGGGCTGCCTACAGTGTTGCACAAGAGGGGAGGGGGGTGAGGAAGGGAAGACCACCCGCCGGGAACTGACGGGGTCCTAGATCCCCTTGTCAGCGTCGTCAAGTCATCTCCTATCGCCCGTGGGAGAATATTGCTGCAGCCTGGAGAAAGAAAGAGAGAGAGAGAGAGAGAGAGAGAGAGAGAGAGAGAGAGAGAATGAAAAGGAGTGTGGGGGCCGTGCTGTGAGGTACATGTCACACCCTAACACACAATATTGACATACATACACACATACATAGTCACAGTCATAGTCATTACCACTTCTCATGCTGTCCCCTGAAATTACCGGGCATCTCGCACCGACAGGTGGTTCCTGCCTTGCTCGATTCCGTGGGTCCCAAGGCTGCCGGAGGTGGCCCACAGCATGACGGAGGACCTAGAGGACAA
This sequence comes from Eutreptiella sp. 'Long Island Sound 2002', assembly GCA_964036045.1. NCBI lineage: Eukaryota > Euglenozoa > Euglenophyceae > Eutreptiales > Eutreptiaceae > Eutreptiella > Eutreptiella sp. 'Long Island Sound 2002'. The sequence continues at coordinate 21,140,732 of OZ038380.1, read as the reverse complement.
GGGATACCGGCCAACCAGGCTATGGGGGCAACACCGGCTGCAGTGCTTTAGCATTAGCAACGGCGACGGGCGCTGGCCCTTGGAACCGCCGGGGGTAATGGGGCAAGGCATAGCATCGCAGTAGCATTGCAAGAAGCAGCAAGCAAGGGCTCTTCCTATGGGTGCAACACAACAACCAAAAACAAAAGCAGCGTGCATGCGGCAAAACGACATCATGCCCCGTCCCAGTGTCATTCCTTGATGTCCTTTGACGTTTCATCCACTCGGCCTAGATGCACCCTGTAGCCAGTATCGCAGGTGCAAAAGTCCATGGACATGTAGCCGGGGTTTCCGGGGGGCTCCAGCGTAGCCTGGCCTTCAGCCATCATCGCCCCCTTGTCCGCATCGTGTAGGTCAACGGTTTTGTGTGCCCCCGTGGCCACCTCTTTTTGGACCCCCAGACTGTGATACATCACATTATATTCGCACACAGTAATTTTCCATTGCCACGAATATCCGGTAGCCGCACCCACGGTAAACCCCCTCTGAACCCCACACATATAGGGGTGTGTCCCTCACCCCAAGGCAGCGACACGAGGCAACCCGTGGAAATTGTACATACCCACATATAGCATAACACAAGGGTCAACAGGGGGGATGCCGGCCAGCCCGCAACACGAGAGGCACAACCCGTGAATGTCGCTGGCTGGGATTCGGGCTAGTGGGTGCCTTAGCTTGCTTATGGACCCGCTGTAGGGGTACCCACCAGGGGTTCGCCCCGGGCCGTGGTAACCTCATCTGGCCCACATACTTTGCCCTAACGCCAACCCTTGACCCTTACTTGCACTAATTGGCTAGCTCCCTTGGTTGTGCCATCTCCGCCACATTGGCGGCCATGCCACAGGTTCGGCATCCACCGACGACGTGGCATGCCTACTTATATCATAGGCCTGTGCCTCACCCCCTGCACCTCTCATACAGGCACGGGGTACAATGGTACATCACGGGCCGCCCATGCCATGTTCCCCCTATATAGCCTTGCGTGCTCGCTACCACCGCGTAGGCTATGCTTACTGCTACTACCAATGCGTCGCCCCACTGCCCGCTCACACCGCCACCGGGCCAGACCGCCACACCACCGCGTTTGCCTGGTACCCGCGGGTGCCTCTCCCCGCGCTCATGACCGCCATCTCCACCGCCGCCGTGCTACTGGCTTCGTGTGCAGAGGTCAAATGGTTAGGCTATGTACATGCCTACGGGCATTGTCCCTCTAGTTTGCTTGTGGGGCCAGGGGATGCCCGAGTACTCCCTCTAAGTCGTTTCAGGGGTCATAGGGACACCGCAGTGCCTCCGTGAGTTGTTCAAGGGTTCCGGGACACCCCCGTAGGCCCACCGAATTGTTTCTGCGACCGATTGGCGGCCCCTATACCTCCCTTAGTTGGTTTTGGGGTCAAGGGATACCCCCGTAGTCGCACATATTTGCTTCTGGGGCCCGTGGGCGGCCCCGATACCTCCCTGGGTTGGTCCTGGGGTCAGGGGACACCCTAGTACTCCCAGCGAATTGTTTCTGGGACGCTTGGGTGGCCCCTGTACCTCTGTGAGTTGGTCCTGGGGTCAGGGGACACCCCCATACTCCCACAGATTGTCTCCCGGGGCCCGTGGGCGGCCCCGATACCTCCCTCAGTTGGTCCTTGGGTCAGGGGACACCCTTATACCCCCACTAAGTTTCTTCCGGGGCCCGTGGGCTGCCCTAATACCTCCTTGAGTTGTTCCTGGGGTCAAGGGGGCACCCCCATAGCGGCATCCCCCCGCTGCAAGGCTGCATACTGGTACACCCGTCTAACCCTCAATGCCCACCTCAGAGGTCCACGCCCATGTCCTTCTTCAGCCACCATTCGTCTCGGACATGTAGCACCTTCACATCACCTGGGCCGCCAACCATGCGGTTGTGTCTTCATGCGCAGCCCGACCTATCGAGCTACTACCCGTAGCCCATGGCCAACACCACTGGCGCTGGCACAGGGACATGTACGTATCCACTTAACCCCCCAAAGCAACCCGAGGATGAACCCCCGTGCTTGCTGTAACCTATCAGCCATTAGGGACCCCGGTGCCATGGGAATACCCTACAGGGTTTTGGGCCTTATTACCTTGGTTCGGGACGACCCATGACACCTCACTATTGTATGCGGCAACCCGGGGCAAGCGGGCGTAGCCATATTTCGTCAATCGCACCGCGTATGGGGAGGCGCAACTGTGCACTATCAGGCCGGCACGACCTGCCACGTCGCGGTGGCCGTCATATCACGTCCGCCGTTGCCGCACACGCAGGCTGGTAGGTGGCCACTTCTCATATGCCATCTGCAACCCCCCGTCCACCACACGGACAACACTCGGCATACCCCCCACCGTCGCGCTTGGCCACTCAGCCTCACCGACCAAACCAGTAATACCCCTACAAAACCACTGTGTGATGCCGGAGCCAGAGAACTCGGGAGTCACCGTCTACCGCAACTCACCACAGCAGCAAGGGAAGTGCTGGAGTTGGGTCATCTAGGCATCGCACTCCATCCACCTGTACACCCCGCAAGTCGCTCTGGATCGCCCTCCACGAGCTCCCAGATAAGTGCTGTGAGTGCCGCAGCGCCCACCTAGCTTTGGGCCACCCCCTGCCGGCGCGCTCTGAGCATGGCCCATAAAGTGGGGTAGAGGCAAACTGGTGCACCCATACCGGCGCCGTTTCGCCGCATCCGCTGCACATTAGCGGAAGTATCGACCGTGATGGGACACAGCCGCCTTCGTAGCGTTGAGACCACAGGCCGTGCCATACATCATTGCATGCCTCATGGTGGCGGCGAAGTGCACCCGCCGGTGCACGCGCGGTAGCACTATTGAGCAGGCCCCGCTTCGCCTGGTCCCACGTGGACGCCGGGGGGAGAACTGGCTGTCCGTCCAATCCTCCCGAGGGGTGTTCGTGCAGCCGGGGCCACCGCACTGCCCGGAGACTCGGTTTGCCGGCGCCAGGAGCCTCCATCCATAGACCTACGCTATCTCCACGATGACGTCTACCCCTGCTGGACTCTGGGCTCTGAGCTGATGCGATCACCAATCATCGCCACCCAGACCGGTCCCCGACCACCGGTCCAAGGTCCAAGGTATCCAACGTGCGACGGGCGTCTGCTCACGCGTTGTCATCCCCAGCCGGCAGCGACAGCAGCACCTCCGTGATGCGACCGGGCGCGTTGTCTCCCTGGATTCGCGCAAGTTGCTTGGATCCCACCAGAACCGCCATGCACCTTTGCCCCTTCGCCACCGGGACGACCCTCGGTAGCTGCTGGTCATTCAGCCACAGTTCCCCCCCGTCCAACACGGTAGCCACCGTTAGAACCAGGAGGGAGCACAACGGTTGTTGGAAAACGGGCAGTACTTCATGCGGCCAGCCCGTGATGCTCCAACTGCAGGATGGTCCACAAACACCTGAAGCCAGGGTTCGTCATGACCATCTGAGTCACGCACCATGGTACCGCGGATGGTGGCCTAGGACTGCGCGGACACTTCACGGGACAATGCCCGGAATGTGGGGAAATCGTGGGCTACCCAAGATTCGATCCAGTGGCTAAAGGTCTACGCCGCCGCTGCCATCCATTGGGGGAAGGTGGACATGGCCTCGTTGTGCGTAATGTACCACCTCGACACCAACAGCGCGTGCAACGGCGCCCGCTGAAACGCCTGAAGGCTGCCTAAGAGACCATCGAAAGGCTTCCACGGCGGCAGCTGCCTAACCCTTCCAGCCGGCAGACAGAAGGGCGCACCACCTCGCAAGAACGCATACGTAGCCTTCCTCCGATCTCCTGGCAGCTGTTGCATGATCTTGGTGAGCCGATGATTTCTCCGTGCGTAACCATCTGCCCCAATCTCAATCATGTCCTCCTAGAAAAGCTTGGCCTTCGCCGGGCCCCGGGATGATGCAGCCCCCACCGCCGCGAAGAGCCCCTTAAGTTCTCCCGGGACTACTCCTGCCATTAAGGACTCCGTCAACCTGCATCCGTGCTCTTTCTAGGACATGAACTCCATGGGCTTGTCCGCGAATGGCAGGTACACAGTGAACTCCTCGACTTTCGCACATAGTAGCCTTGCAACCGCTTCCTCCCTTTCGCACATTATGCGCAAATGGCCCGTGTCTTCCTCGGGTCCGCCACAGAAAATGCAGGGAAGTGCAAAAATCACCGTGCGGGTGATTTTTTGCCACCACCGTCGCATGACTTGCATGGCGGGGAGGCGGTCGTCCCATGCCCGCAACAAGTAGCGGTGTGTAGGGGCATGATGCACCGTTCCCAAAGGCACGACTTGAAAAGCACCAACCAACGGCGTGAGGTCCTTGGTGCGCGCTACCAACGAGTCTCACACCACCTCTCTGACCTGCTGGAGGGCCCGCATGGAGGGCACACGAGGTTCTAGCACCCCACCTTCATCAGGAGGGTTGCGTGTTGCTTGGGTAACATGAGGTGCAGGGTTAGGGGGATTTGCAGGCGCCAACCTTTTGGCCATGGAGAGATACACCTCCCCTGCCGGATCGCCAAACTGGATGGGGAGGCAGTCCCCAAACCTCCAAACTATATGTAGCTAAAACCATGAAAGTGGAGGGTGTTTGGGCAACCCCGCTCAGAGAAATCGGCGGTGAGGTGCACCAAAAACATGGTTGTGGCCCCCACACATGCCACAAAAGCTCGCTGACGGGAAGATAATTGTATACACCGACAAAATGATGAAAAAGAATGACAGAATGCATGATTTGAACGGAAGAGGTAGCAACATCCGACTGGCAACAAAGAACCCTTCTTGAACAGGGTTAAGCCGTCGTTTGAATAGAGGATTTGGATCCGCGCGAGTTTCCCTACATTGGGAGGTTTCTTCATGAAAGCGCTATATTTTTTATTCAATTTGAGGTAGGTGAAGGGGTAAAACTCATGCCCTAGTTTGATTCCGTACCATCCATCAAAAGCCCCCCCCCCCCCCCAAATGGACCCACCACGGCCACATGGTACCCAAAAAGAAAATCGGCAAGAGCCGGCATCTTTGTATGGTGCTCGTGAGCATGATTTCCCAGGAATTCATGTGAAGTTGGTACGGAATTCGTGCGAGTTCGGTACGAATTCGCATGAATTTCCCTCGGGTCCACCTAAAAGATCCCCTCCTATGCACCCCATGCACCGCTGCATGCACCCCATCCCACAAGCAACTTTCGTCCTTGTCGATGATGCATTGTCACATCCGCTTCTTGCAGGTTGGAAGTGTATCTCTAAGGTCTTAAGGTGGTGCATGTAAATCAGAAGCCATCGTCCTGTACGGCCCACGTACGCTTGTACACTGAGGAGCCCTTGCCCATGTTGTGCCCTCATTGTGGCTTATCACCCATGTGCCATAAGTCTACCATCAGTGGTGTGGTTGTCCACAACCACTTGCAACCGTAGCCATCCCCATGGCTAGACGATGTCCCTAAGGCCGCCCCAAGTTGGCCTTGGGGAACCATGCGGACGCCAGGTGAACACGCACATACTTGGCAAACTCCCCAACAGGTTTTGCACATCAACTCCCAAGTTTTCCCTTCCACCTGATGCTTCCGCACCATTGTGTGCCGCCGGCAAGCATCAATGACCTTTTATCACCCCTTGTTCCGCATGAAGTGTACGGTAACCGCACTTTCCATCGTGACCTTCCTACCGTTCGCCATGTCATTAATTGATGAGGCACGGGTACAAGTTTTGCAGCAAGCCATGCCTTATCGAAAATAGGGTGCAACATTGTTTGGGTAACAGTGGCACCTACCTTCCAGGTTCGTTGCACAACGACGTGTGGTGTCCCATTGATGCCTCGCAACAAGGCACGAAACACCCATAATCGGGCACTCGTCTATCTCCCGCGACAGGAAGAAAAATGACATCCCATCATTTCCCTCCGTGTCCTCAAAACTTTCGTTTGCGGCCCGACGCAACTCATTGTCGAAATTGATTTCTTGGGAGGCCGTGTATATGGTCTCCCATCATTCACTAGCCCGCTAGCAGCGACCAGCTGGATACTTGGTTGGGGCTTGTGGTGCCGCCGAGTGTGCATTGGACGCACGAGGCGTTGTGCCGTCCACGGCGTTGGACAGGCAATGTAGGTTTCGGTCACCAAGCCGCATGACATCCAATGACGAGGGTGGTCGACAATTGTATAGATGCTACAAACAGTCCGGCAAGTAGCACGCGGCTCCATTGATGGTCCTGTTGTCACCTATTCACGTTGTGAAGACCCGGGACTCTGGTGAAGCTAGCTTCCTAAGCATGCCGGACACCTCTTCCCACACCACGCCGCACGTCATCATCCCAACCAAGTACCGTGCTTCAGATCTAGAGAGGTATAATGACCCGTTTCACCACACCTCCATAGAGAGGTTCTCCACCTTGCTGCGGGTCTACAGTCCGGGTTACTTTTGTATGCGGGGTAAGGACTATTTGCCTAGTATCAGTGGGTTACTTGATGGTGTACGGAGTAGCAAGCTGGATCCTAATCACTTGCGGGAGGTCTTGTAGGCAGCGCAATTCAAATTGGTCCATTACCACATGAAAGGCCGCCTTGGCCCGTGCCCTGTCCCACGCCCCATTGTGCTGTACCCGAAACCTACAAAGATGCCACATTAATTTTTGAACAACACCGTGCATGCAAGCACATGGCACAATGAACATCCGGTTGAATAACATTAGACAAAAGCCGTTCGAATTCGTATGAGTTTGTACGAAATTTGTCGAGACACGGTGCTCACACCTAATTGTGAATTAGTTTGTGGACACGAAGTTCGTACGAGCTAGGTACAAAGTTGGTACAAATTCACACGACTTTGGGCCTGTTTTGTCCTACGGCACATCATGGAAGCTGCTGGTCTAGAGGTATGCCCCCTAGATTGTTGGTTGGTACGGTGGTGGTTCAAACCCCGCTATGGTCTACACTCAGGTATCGTCACAGAGCCGCAGCACTGGTGGGCGCCAGCATTTCAAGGCCTTCTAATGTGGAGCACAAAACATAGGTGATGAGGATATGCATGAACGGCGCATAGACCAATGGCTACCAGCAATTTTTGAGAATGGTCGTTGAGTACGCATGTCCATGTGCCTTTATTGTACAATGAACAAGGGACCGCGACATGTTACGTCACCAATTGGCGCGCAACGGAAAAAGCACCCCCGGATTGGAGAGTAGAACGTGTCTATTGTACAAGAAACTGAAAGAAACGCGGGTCTACCACAACCATTGTGACAGAGCACCCCCGTACCCCCCCTGAGGATCTTCCTCCCTGAAGATGGGATCCATGGCCACAACCGTGGCCCGACCGGGGGCTGCCCCTGGAGGGTGGTGTGGGCATTCATTACACCTCCGGGGCGATGGTGTCGATGGTGACACACAGCGAATGCGCCAAAAGAAACCACCTCAAGGTGGTGTCCACAACGGTGATCTACCCCTTGGCGGCCTTTGGCCTTTGGCGCTCTGTTGTGGCATGCTTGCAATTGTGGTGCAGCTTCGTGAGTGGTGCACAGGGTCAAATAACAAAAAAAAATGTGCATCGCATTTGCACAAGACAATAGCAGTTTCGTCGAGCCAATCAGACGGCGGCATCAACTATGACTTAGGCCTTTTGCATGGGCGGAGAATACAGCCCGTCGAAGAACGGGCTTCAATGTAGCAAACGGGAACGCGGTTCTCTGCTCTAGTAAACCCTTCAGCGCTCCGACGGGGCCACAAATTACGCGCATCTTCATTAGGGCCAGCATCCGCATCGGCGAAAAAATGGGCTTTGCTAGATAAGATATCCAAAATTTGAAACGTTGGGGTGCCAATGAAGCGGTTCATACCTCTTATCTCTTGGCCAACCAACAACAACCCACAATTCTCACAAGCACTTGGTATGCCATGTCGCTTGCCAACGTGGCGTTTCTACTCCCGCGTTAGGAGGCTAGACCCAGTTCAACGCCTCGTCAGCGGTGCGAGGGAGGTAGTCCCCAAGAGCTTTAATGAAGGGCAGCAACCTTTTCTAACTTAGATGCGCCGCGTTTGCAGAATTCAACTAGCCCCTTCCCAACACAGTAGGTAGTATTTTCACCGAATTTATGTTTCGTGGTCATGATCCGCTCAACCAGCCATCCTTGTTGATCCGAATTGGCACGCAGGGACTGTGATGCCTCGGCATCCTGGAACACAATGAGGCCAACTGGCTTAGCAGAAGGACAAAGTGCAATAGAACAGCAATCAGAAATGGCATGGTTACAAAGCAAAAACCAGCCTCACAGCCACTTGGAGCACAAATACATCCAGCTCTTGGGGAGGTGGTCGATGACGTTGTCCACGGCCGTGTTCCATGAAACTCTTCTAGCCAGCTATGGGGAGACCCGCAGCCGGCATGCCACAAGAAAGGCATGCCGGGTGTCCAATGCGTCACGGGTGGCCGCAAAGGAGTGCCTAGGTAGCATGCATGCCGGCTCTTTCTTCCTGCCCTTCTTGCCCTTCTACATAGTCATGCACTTCATCGCTGGCTTCAACCACCGAAATCTGCAAAGCAAAAGCACACGGTCTCGCACTTTCCTTGCTTCGGCCTATCCCCTTTCTGCATGCTTCATCGGTTGTGTGGCCTTGTTGTAAACTGTAGCATAGGCTTCATTCGATTTTTCCCGAGGCAAAATTATGCCGTGGCGGCCTTTCCTAATTGCATCCATTCCTTCCTTGCCTTCTCTGCATTGGGCTCGCTTTCTTTGATGATCCTTCTACCCAAGTCTACTAGCTTGTCCCCCAATGGGTCTCGCAGCCGCCCTTGCGGACCACATCAAGTAAAAGCCATTGTATTGTGCTTACCCTTCGCAATGAGCACGTCACAAAGCCGCATGGAAATTTTCCCCGGAAAATCAGGAATCTTGTGCGTAGTATTTAACAACGGAGAGGCTGTTTTCCACACGCCGGCATCGCCATCGCCAGCACCACGAAACCACAAGCCTTGCGTCTGGGCTTCCGCCACCACGTCCTCCGTAGGACTCCATGGTTGTGGCTTGCCCAGTTGCGGGGCCGGTGCCTTGGCTGGTTGTGTGGCCACTAGCTTGGCGGGTTACATGGTTGTCATTTTTCGACAGAATGCTATGATGAGATCTAAAGAACACGTCAAGAATCCACACAAACAACACACACTCCCATTGACTTAGTCTGCACTCTTCTGCACTCCTTGCACTCGTTAGCGCTGATTCGTTGGCGGATGGTCCGCACTCATTACCATTAATTGGTGGCCAGATAGTCTTCACTTTTTATCATGTATTTGTTGCCAGATACTCTGCGCTCATTGCCATTGATTCTTTGCCGGACGGTTTGCACTCATTACCATTGAATCTTTGCTGGACAGTCTGCACTCAATAACATTGATTCTTTGCTGCAAAGTCTGCAAACATTGGCGATGATTCTTTGCCGGACAGTTTGCACTCATCACCCCTGATTCTGTTCCGAACGCTTCGCTCAGGCAGCGTAGGATACTCTGCACTCATTCCCATTGATTCTTTGCAAGTGGCCTGCATTCATTACTAATGATTCTTTGCCGGATGGTCTGCACTTAGTACAATTGATTCTTTGGCCGATTGTCGGCACTCATTACCACTAATTCTTTGCAGGATGGTGTACGCTCATTGCCAATGATGCTTTGCAATATGGTCTCCCTTCATTGCTCATGATTCTTTGCCGGATGGTGTGGACTCATTACTAATGATTCTTTGCCGGATGGTCTCCACTTAGTACCAATGATTCTTAGCCCGATGGTCGGCACTCATTACCACTAATTCTTTGCCGGATGGTGTACATTCACTGCCAATGACTCTTTGCCAGATTGTCCGCACTAGCTAGCATGACATCACTGATAGCAGGCAGCAACAGACAAACAACTTCTACTGGTGGCACCACTGGCAAGCAGGCACCATTCGTTGAAGACATTATTTGGACACACGGAGGCCACAAGGCTCCTCGGCAGTGCATTGGTAGTGCACACGACCACACCGCAGGCAATTTTTGCACAATGCTGCCGTACTCCGGAAACAAATGCTGCGGATGTAGAGGGGTACAGTGCCTGGGTATTCATCAAGGAGCACTACACGCGGAACCTCCCAACCTTAAACTGGACCAAAGACATGTTGAAGCAATGGCTTACCGAGTCTTCCAACAATGCCCAAAAGTCTGTCACGTGAAGAGCCCCCCACCCCCCCCGTTTCCACCGCTCTCTTTTTTGCAGAAAGTGTACTGAACACTCTTTGTGATTCCGAATGATGTGTATACCAAAGATCCCTAGCTTGCTTGGTGGCACGTGCGCAAATTACCGTCCTTCACACACCCAACCACCAAATAGACAATGTAGGGGGCACTAGTTTGTGGGATGGGGTCGAGTGTGGAATGTACTCACGATATGTAACTCCACCCGAGCGGGAATTCTTCGACGGCACTTTTGAACGGCGCGTTCACGGGAAGAAAACCTGTGGGCAGTGGAATTTGGTCTCACCCCACAACCAACGGCAGCACCACAGCCACCGACGAAGAAGCAGCGGCGCGTACTAGAGCTCTAGGAGGCGGCCAGTGCCACGGATGCCGGCCTCTTTTTTGGCCGGCCACCAACCCACCCCTCAATCAAAAAAGCAGTCTCCGGAGCCCCGGCAGCGCGCGTGGCTAGCTGCTGGGGATGCTAGGAGGGAGGAGCGACTTGCGGACCGGTGAGGTCTGCCAGGGGCATGGACGACGGCCACTTCTTTGTGCAAAATGCATTAATTTTCTTGAACGTAGGACCATGCAATTTTGAACTTGTGTGCCTTACACCCGCACCGTCTTTATTCCGTCTCTGTTTGTGCCCTATGTTGCAAGCTTCTAGATAAATTGGTACTTCTTTGTCATTACACCATGTCTAATACGGGACTGGACGGCATAACACAACCACAAGATATGCAATATGAGTACAGGGGTCCCGGGCCGGCGGATTGGCCGCACTGGCACAACATTGATGTGGTTGTGCGCGGACCATGTTCCATTCGGAGGAGGCCCCTCCTACCGCTCCTCCGTGTCATCATGCGCCGCGCATGCGGGGCCTAGGAACTAGTAGGTACGTAAGGCATGCCCCATGCACATGCTACTCTCAAGTGAACCATGGCGGAGCAAATTTCTAACCGGTCGCAAACGTTGCCTTTTCTTCCTCCGCCCCCCCCCCCCCTCCCAAGAGTCCTGCACCTGGGCATCAAGCAGTCCGACCTGGTCCCCCCCCACTGGTTGTGAGAGTGGGAGGTCCCCGAGCTACAACTCATGGGAGATGCCCCTCCGCCTTCTTGGGACAGCAACACGGAGAAAACCCTGTCGAAGTTGGGTTCCGCACAACCACCCAGTCTTGCACCCCCTCCCTCACCTCCATTCCCATGCTACATGCCACCAGTTGATAGCAGGAAATGAAAAGAAAAACAATGGATCATGTAGGAGCACACAATTGTGCTGCATTCAAATACATCGGTGTGTCACCAATTGAGATGCAAACAAACACAACCTTCAAAAGGATGAACAGGGTGATGGCGCCACTCCACGATATATCGTGCCATGAAAGATTGACAGTGCTCCCACAAAACCACCAAAAAACACAAAAAAAGACGGTTTGCAATCGAATGCTAATCGGAAAGCGCATGATCACAAAAAGCAAGACCATTTACAAACGTACGGTACCGCACAGACAAGAACACTGGTCAAACACCCCACGTGAGGCATGGTACCCGGAATGAAAGTCATCAAAATGGGAATCTTCAGTTGAATCACAACCAAGTATGTGGTTTGTTCGTTCTTGCCTGTCGTACGGTGCCAACGGTTCAAGTCAGTTCTCCAAAAAAAAAAAGGACGCGTCATATCCATTCAAGGGGGCATCGGGTCTTCATGGTGTGCATATCAGAGTTTGGTTAGGCAGACCAGTGAAACGATCTTTTTGAGCAGAAATGACATTTCATTTTAGAAAAATAGGGCCTTCCGGTCGGAAGTACGGAGTTCACTTTCGTAACTTTGAAAAAATGGAATTGGAAGGAAGGGGGCGGAAGGTGAGGGCAACAAGAGCACAATACGAAGCAATTACAACGCAATACTACACAGCACGAGCACTAGGGTGACATGTGTGGGGGACGGATACATTCATATTGCGTGTTTTGTATGGGTGCAACATGTGTCATTGCACACGCCCGGCACTTCGGGGGCTCTCCAGTCAAAAAAAGAAGTGCGCTAAGAGAGAATGGTCGTGGGCAGCGCACTGTGGGCAGAGCGTAGGGGGTAGACCGTGTGTCACCGCATTGCAGCACCGCACCGCCCTATAACGTGTCCCAAACGAACACTTCTGCATGTGTGTCTTAGACCTTAATGGGCTTGTGCCCTAGAGGCTCGTGCCGTTGAATGTGTTGCCAACACCCAAAGGAATGATGAACATGGAGGTTGATACGTGCATGGCGACTGGTGTCACTTTGTGGCAAGGCCCCGCATTGTGAAAGATGTAACATTCATGTACTATGCACGTAATAAGCCTGCAGCACTGATGTAACAGGAATATGATTCATACGTGATTTATATACTACAATATGCATGTGACATGCATGTAAAGCGCATGCAAAATGCATGTAACAACTCTGCCTGCAGGCGATCTGTCGTGTAAATGGCCCTATAGAGGGGGCCTCGGTGTGGGTGCCCCTGGAAGTTGTGGGTGAGGCACCGCGCCGCGCACTTGAAATGGCGAATAACCTCTGGCAACACATGATACACATGCACACATGTAATACACATGTAAAACACATGTAATAAACTGCATTCACCAATTGTCTAATCCATGAAGCTACCACTAGCCTCTTTGTGTAGGCTTCCTGCCAACCTCTACTCTGGACCGATTGCGTGCACCGCAAACCCCTAGTGTTTCAGCCCCTTGGAAACCTTTGCTCAAGCCTTCCATAAACACCTTGTGGAGGGCCTGTGGGGAGCCTCTTCTGCACTTACCACAAATGAGCCTCTCGCGTGGCCTCTAAAAAACTTGGACTGAAATGCATCATAAATCATTGCATTGGAAGGGGAGCATTGTGCAAAGTCTGCAACACAGAATCTCGGTACATATTGTGCAGTTGAGACGTGCAAAAAACAGACAAAGGGATGGTCCGGGATGTGGGCCGGAGTTGTGAAAGAACTGTACCTGCGGGGCGCGGGGTATGCCATTTGCATCGACGGTCTCATTCTTGCAGGCCCACTGATGAAGATCCAGAATTGAATAGTCATAGGGCATCACACACCTGGGCCACATGAGGTTGGTTGCGCTGCAAGGGCAAAGGCTCGGCACAAGAGCATGCCCAGGCAAGTGCGGCAAGTGGTGAGGGGGGGCTTAGCGCGAAAAGGTACAGATGTGTCACAACCCGAGAAGAATTGGGGGTGGATGGTGCAAAGGTAGCTGCATGCAAGCCAACACCAATGCCAAAACGCCAAGGGTTAGGGTTACGGGCCAGCAGCAGGCCCACATGTGCACATTCTCTGGAAGCACAAGCAGTGTACATCCCATCATCTCTGCATATGCAGTAGTAGGCTACCACAGACGGAATTCGGCGTCAATGGTGATGTCAGGCCCAAGCCTGGCTATGCAGAGATCTTCAGTCACGGAGTGTGGCTGAGGCCTGGAAAATGCGCGGGGGGCGGGGGGAGTGGCGTCCCAGGACCCATGGGGCAAACTGTTGGGGCCCCAGGCACAAAGCGCTGAGTTGTGGCAGATCAGCATCAACAAGCACTGTGAACGGGGAACAAGTGCCACAGCACATGCAAACAGTACGTCGTTAGATGTGTGTGGGGGGAGGGGGGGGGGGTCGTGCGGGTGGGATTTCAGACGGTGAAACTTTTTTGGTCGGGGGAGGGGGCGAATTTCGTGGGGGGTCCCAGAAAGATCACCGAAACAGCAGTGGTACATTTTGCGCAAGCCGCAGGTGCCACTGCCCATTTGGCTGATACCCCACCCCAAGATTTCGCTGCGGTGAATTTTGTGGCCAATGCGAGAAGCAAAATTGAACACTTGCAAGACCCGGCGCAAAATCCCACCACCGCACGCGTAAATTTGACCCCAGTCGCCTCACGTCCTGAGCTAACAGCAACCCCCCACCCCACCCCGTTCTACCTCGCCAACCTGTTTACTAGATATTGAAACGAAATTGTGCTCTGTCGTTGCAGCAGCAGCTGTTGCTGTTGGGCACTGCAACGCCTACACAGTAAGTTGGCCAGCAAGTGCTGACTGCCTGCGGTTAAGTAATTCGCAGTGGTGTTTGGCCACCAAACACCGCTCCTTAATTGCCAACCGCCGCAATTTACCACTAACCGCTGATGATTGCCAACTACCACCCGCCAGCCCTGCACCAGAGACTTTCTTGAACTTGCAAAGAAATAGCAGCGGTCTCACCTCCCGCCTGGCTACTTTAAGTGTAACTCATCCAACTCCCACCCAGACTTTTTAGCGCAACCCAGGGGATGGGGGGGGGGGGGGCACCAAAAGGGCCTAGAAAATGTAACAATGTCTGATTCTCTTGCTAAAGAATTTCTGTCAGACAACGGGCGGGGGGGAGGCGGGGTGGGGAATCCGCCTTTTGTCGCGGTCCAATTTTGGTCCCAAAGCATTCTGCTCTGACCTCAAAACCAGCACTACATACTTGCGTGCCAGCGAGTCCTCGTAAAATGCCACGCCGAGCAGCCCAAACAGCGCAAAAAAGAAGAGCATCAGCAGAAGGTTGTTCACCAACAACGGCAAACTCCCCTTTAATGCGTCGATGATAATCCCTATGTCCTCCAAGTGCTTGATCTTTGCGAGCGGGCGCAAGCCTCTGAGTGTCCGTATCTTCGAAGGACCATAAGTATCGTACCTGCAGGAGGCAGAATTGGTCGTTGGCGGTTAGCAACAGCCAGCAGACCTTGAGGGGATGTCGGGTGGCTGCCAACCAATACAAGCAATGGTGTGCAGCATTCAGGCTTCACCGTATGCATTCGGCACTGTGCAGAGTGCGTTGTGTGCAGTATGCAGTGTGCAGAGTACCAGTATGCAACGTGCGCAGTGTCCGCACAGTGTCCGTTATGCAAAATACGTCCCATATGGTGTTCCCAGTGCGCCATGTGTAATCTGCAGGGTGCATAATGTGTTGTGTGTAGAACGCACAATGTGCAATGCACTGAGTGTGTGGTTTGTGGTGTGCACTGTGCACTGTGCAAAGCATCCGATGTGCACGTGTTCAGTATTTGCCGTGCAGTGCAGCAGTGCACAGCGTGTACACTGCACAGTGTGCAGTGTTCAAAGTGCGCAGTGCACTTTCCATAGTACACATCGTGCAGTGTACAAAGTGTGTAGTGTGTCATCGACGTGCGCGCGTGCGACAACAGGCGCAAGACTTACTGAGGCACAGACGAGTGAATCTTGTCTCTAAACTCTTTCCTTTTGACGTAAAACTACCTGAAACATCGCTTTCAGAACTTTGCGGTATCTTCAGTGTATTACTCGACACCTACGACGACACTTTATTTTTGTTACCTACTACCGCGAAATCAATGCCTTCCAAGGAACCAAAATCTCGCACTCCGTCCTCCGCCATCTCACGGTCAAGCAGTGGTATCAAAAAAAATGCCTTTGGCAGTCACGGCAAATTCCCAAGTGCCCGTAACACCATTCTCTCCCTACTCGATCCTGAGCGTGTGTCTGCCACCACGGCCGTTGACTCTCTATCCGTCGGTTCCCTTGCCTCCAATTCTTCCTCCATTCCGCTTCCGTTCCCACCCATGGAACCCATTTCCCATGTTGGTTATCAAAAAAATGACGACAACCAAAAAAAAGATGAAGTGCCTAAAGAAAGTGATGGCTTACAAAAAAATACGACGTCCTCAAAAAAAAATGATGACTCAATCTTCGCAACCCCCGCTCCGCGCACGCCTATTGATGCTCAAAAAAAAGTCCGGGAAAAAAATGAAATAAATGGAGGTGACTCACTTAACCAAAGTTCGGCTAGTGACACCGCGTCGTCCCGTCCAACCGATATGCTATCCTTACATGATTCTTTAGTCCACGATGGCCCGGGCGTTTCACCCGTTGAAGCCGGCCTCGAAGACTCTACTTCGAATGCAAGTGCAAGGGACCTTGATGATCCAAGGCATGCCTTCACGTCTCCTTCCCCGAACCACACTCCTCCCAAGCCTTCAAACATGAATAGTGACAAAGGCCCCAATGAAGCATTGAGTGACGTAGTTATGTCTCCCAATCCCGAGTCCACCGTGCCTCAAGCAAAACACCTCGAACACAATCCCATAAAAGCCTTAGCGCAACGCTCCTTCCGCCCCCAAGGTGCCTTGCCAACGGGTTTCCCGGAACCCCGGGACCTTACAAAAGATGTTCAAGGTGGGAAAATTCCCGTCAAAGGCCAAAACCGTTTCTCAAAAATTGACATCCTCTCCTCGACTCCTACCGTCTATCACGACACCTCACCCCTCCCTCCCCCGGATCTCCTCGCCGCATTGGTCCCCACCCCACAAATACTCCTTTTCGGTGATGGCCTCCCATACCGCGGATTTCTTCGGAGTTTTTCAATAGCCGACATGGCTAATTTTGAATGGCAAAAACTCATTGGTCTTGTTTCTTTTGCCATCCTCCCCACCTTCTCCCCTTTTCAAGACGAACCGCCATTTTTTTCCCACCGCACCATCGTTAAGCAAATTGTTTCAATGCTTCGAGCCGCAAAAAAACAGGACAAGCCAACCACTTTTTGGCTCGCCTACCAAGCCCGCACAAACGTTGCGGATGTTGAACTCGCTGCCGTCCTAGATAGGAGGATAGACCTTGTACCCTCCCTGAGTTTTCTTTGGCTTTCAGTCGTTTGCCAAGTGGTACACATGGGCGTGCGATCCCCCGACACTTACAATGTCTCCACCGCACCAAGCCCCTTGGACCAACCCCTTGTCATATTGCAACTCACTTCATTCCCCCTACCCAAAAACCACATTCCGCAAACCATCGGGTATTTCCCTCGAAATGTAGACTCCGCTGAACCGGTCCCCTCCCACGTGCACACACCACAGTCCACTCTTTTCCAAATTCGTGTCGATGTCCCAATAGACATCACACGTGAGGTTGACGGTGTCGAGGTCAAGTGGCACATTTCTGGGTCGTTGCCACTAATGTTGATGCTAAATGGCCTCAACCCCGATGACACCTCCACTGTTTTGAAAGAACTCACGATCCCCCGCATCACCAAAACGTTTTGGCCGGTAATTGTGAACTCCGCCCCCGAAGGATATAAAATTTTCGATTTTTTTGTCCCCTTCGATGTTTTGGGGAACTTTTATGATGAACAACCGGCGTTGATGGACATGGGGGTGTCCATCGGGCTCCTTGACAAGTCAGTCAAGGAGTCCTCCCTTGTCATCACCAATCAACCCCGCTTTCAAAAGGGAGGACCTCGCCGCCGCAAGCTCCCCGCCGACGAAGTGCGCACGGCAATTGAAATGAACCCCGCCCTCTACCGAAAATTTGCGTTTCTTGTGCTGCTGAATCGCTATGACGTGTTGGGCATGGTCCATGACCCAATGCTGATTCAGCCGGCAGTACAAGAAATTGAAAACCTCGGCGAGATGATTTGTGTCTCGGCCCACACAAACAACCGAGTGTTTGCGAAAGATTTTTCCCGTGAAGTCAATCCACCCTACTCCATCGTGAGGTTCCCCCCCACCATCGACATACGAGATGTCGTGAAATCCGCCGCCACCTTTGGACCGGTTGACGGCCACCAAATTTTTCAGCAGTCAGGCCTGGTAATGATCAAATACCAAGCCCACCAGTCGGCCCTCACGTCCTACGGAGCCACCCTCCCAGGCCCGGTGTACTTCACTTCCGGCAGCTCCGAAAAGGATGTACAAATGTCCATCACCGACAGGTTGGAGCAAGTGCGCCTAGCCTCGCTCCCCAGCCCCAGACTCAATGAAGCAAACCTGGCGGCCGTCTCAGACCCGTTTGGTGCACTCTCCATCCCTGATATTCACTCCACCACCCTTCCATCCCCTCATCCCTCTGTCCCCCCTTCTGAGTCCACCACCTCTTCATTTCTCCCTCAGCCATGAATGGGACACGCTCACTACGTGCCTCTGGAGCTACGGCCCGACGGGTGCTGCAAATACCCAGCAGACGCCAACGCCAACGGACGTACACGTGAGCAATACCTCAGGTTTACGCCATGACACACCCTGCAAAATTTTGCGGAGCGACCTCATGTGTTTCCTCAGGCACCGGGATACACCACCCACCCCCACGGCATTCACTGCCCCCACACTACGCAATCTCCTCTCCTCCCACTCCTACTCAATGCATGCATTTCACAATTGGTCTGCGATTTGCGTTGGTACCCATCGTTTAGTCAATGCCCTGCGAGCCGCAGCATGCTACGCAACGCTCCAACTCGTGCTCCGCCTCCTTTACATCCCGCACGTTCTCAGAACAGCACCCATAAGCCATGACACCAGGGTATCCCCTTTGTGCGGCTCACCACGTAGTGCGCCACGACATCCACTTGCCCTGCCCCACAGCACGTCCGCACTTCGCACAACCCTGCCACAACCAACCCCCCTGCTGCAGCCACCCTCCATTGTTCCAGGGCCGCCTTTCGAGACGTGCACCTCACTGCCTTCGCCCACCAACGCAGCCCCATCCCAGGCATGCCCTGTGATTGATACTACCGATAACAACTCCAATGTCACACAAACAGTGCATTCTGCAACCCCCCCCCAATCCATACCTGCACCCCGGTCACCTGATAAGACTGCCTCCACGCCTTCATCCCCGCCCCCCCCCTCCTCAGCACCGCCAAATCCACACAATGAACCGCCCCCTCCCCTGTTCAGAGCACCACCCACTGGGGATGCCCTTTCCCACGCGTCCCTGAACGTTGGCGGGCCGGAGATTACCCCCAATAGGTTGTGCCATCTTCTGAATGGATTCACCACTGCCCCCCACACAATTAGCATACAAGAATTCAAACCTACCGCTACACACCATGTGAAGGAGTACGAAAGGGTTGCAATGTTTTGGAAATATCACCTGCTATACAGCGCCCCCACTTCGAAAAACGGTGTCGCACTTTTCGTGCACACCTCAATCTCCCCAATACCCCCGGCGCTCACCGTACACATACCTGGCATACTCATCTCCACACAGCTGCATCTCCACCCTGACCCCTTGATCCCCCCACTGAGGATTGCCTCATATTACGGCCCCCATACCATGACAGAAAAACGTCGATGCGAACCAGTCCTCAACTCCCTCCTCCGGGAGGCATGTATCATTCTCGGCGACTACAACTGCACCACCCATCACTCTCACGCCACCACTCTCACATCTAATCTCTGGCCCTGGCTCATAGCCAAGGAGCGGTCGGGAGCCCTGAGTGATCTACTCCTACCCTTCACCACCTCCACCCCATATACGCGGGTTAGGCGATATGCTGGTACTAAAAGCTACATTGACCGTGCTTATGGTACCCGTTTGTACCAAGCCTGCTACAGCCCCTCATCTGCCGAAGTGGTAGATTTTTCTAAAGTGCATGGGTCTTCAGATCATGACCCAATTATCATCCGCTCCATTCCCTGGACCACCCCCCAGATACCTGAACCCAGATGTGCACAGTGGAACCGCCGTGACCTGCACAAATTCCGTTCCCTCATGGAACACTCTGTGCATGACCTACAGACCCCCACCAGCTTTCACGATGTGGAGTCCACGTACCACACCCTTGTACAGCATATGCTCCACGCAATGCGCACGGTAAACTCTGCCAAGCCAGCCCTCCAGACCAATTCCACAGATATTTCTGACTGGCACCAGGTGGTCAAGCAGCTGACCCGGCAAGCCAAGCGTCGGTCCAAAGTGTTCTACCGACGTATCAAACACACCCTGCTTACTCCTCCTGCTCCCTCCACCCTCCCCGTACCCTCCCGCAAGATACAGCGCATTCTCCAGCGTAACTCCCCCTGGAGTGCACGTGCATCTGAGCTCATCACCCCCCAGCCCTTACTGCCTGACCCCCCCCCCCCCTCCGTGGAGGAACTCCGCATTCTGGCGAAGTCCTCCCGGAAAAAGTCCCCTGGACCCGATGGCGTGCCCCCCTATTTGATTGCTGTCCTCCCAGATGCTGCCTTCTCCATAGTACATCAGTGCCTCACACTGTGTTATGATGTTGGAGACATCCCCCACAGCTGGCTTGTATCAGAGACCCTGTGCATATTTAAAGGTAAAGGTTCCTGGAGGGATCCTGATAGGTGGCGACCCATTGCCATGAGCAATTCGGTGTACCGGCTGCTCATGCGGTGGATCTATAAAAAACTGTATCCCCTCCTCTCTCCACAACTTCACCCGCGCCAGTTTGGTGGGCGACGAGGCGTCTCAACTGCCCATGCCACACAAACCTTTTTTGATGACATTGACAATGGCACCAGTTGGGAATCCATCTTTACCTTTGACATGTATCATGCCTTCGACAGTCCACCAAAAATACTCATCAGGGATGTACTCCAACGCATGGGGACCCCCACCAAGTTACTGCTTTTAATTTCCACGGTACTTGAGCACGGGTCCACATACATCAGGGGTACACCGGATGAAATTTTCGGTACTACCCACGGCGTGAAACAGGGGTGCCCCATTTCCTGCTTCCTTTTTGTCATTGTTTTCGAAATCCCTCTACGCTATATACACTCCCACAATATACTTTTCTCCGCCTATGTCGACGACATCTCCACCCCCGTTGCACATACGGATGGTCCCAGAGTCGCCTCCATTGTCCAAACTGGCCTCAACCTGATCGGGTGCCAACTGAACGTTATAAAAAGTGAGTCCCTCCCTGTATCTCCACACTGTACTCCCCCCCCCATGCTCCCCAAGTATTCACATCCGCCCTCACCCCTGCAGGTCTCCGCTGATTTCTGGGTCCCAGAGAGCTGTTCAACGTGGCCAGACTGGGCAGACTCCACCGAGTACCCCATGGCCAAGGTATCTCACCTCATGCACTTGGGACATCCCATCCCAAAAAACTTCGATGTCAGCCATGCTTTCCAGCTGATCTTTAGAGAACTACAGGCCCAGCTCGCGGAGCTTAACGCCCTCCCCTCTCAGTCACTTGACAGAATACTGGTAGCCAACACACTGATCCTTCCCCGCCTGCTATACCGATGTGAATGCCTCCCCCTATCTGCCGACCAGCTGAATCCAATTATCCAAGCCATTGAAAGATATGTGCTTGGAGTCGCGGGGTTACCCTCCCTTCTTGCCAAGAAAACACTGTATACCCACCATACTCATGGCTTGGGATTACGCTACTTTGCTGTTGTACAGCCCACCCGCATACTCGACTCCCTGCACACCAATCCACACCTCTTCCACCTCAGCACCCAATCAATATTTCCCTTATCCCCCTGGCGTCTCTTCGCCACTGCCATTGCCCTGCTTGGCCCCCCCCGCGCCTCCCCCATGATCCCCCTCCCCGTCTCATGGGGAGCGAAACGCGCCTTGCGGGGTGCCTCCACAGTGATCACCGAATCTGGGATCACAGCATACATCTTGCCTGGACCCAACCCCCCCCCAGACTGCACCTACACTGATGGCAGTCGACTTGGTACCCCCCCTGCCTCAGGCGCATGTGCACTCCTCCCCGATGGGCGCATAGTCGTCTGCCGCGTCCCTGGTCCCCCCAACTCGTACAAGGCAGAGGTTATTGGTATCCTCCTTGGTTCAGAATTTCCCCCCCCCTCATCCAAAATCAAGGTTGACTGCAAGGGCGCTATCTCCTCCACCACAGGAGAAAGGCGCCCTCTACGCTATGCTCATTATGTCCAGCTGGCCAGGAAGTCCATCCAAAGCAAATGCCATGCAGTAGAATGGATTGAAGGTCACACGGGCCACCTCTTCCAGGAACGATCCGATGAGTTCGCCAAGTACGGCTCCACTCTCCCCCTCCCCCCCGCTGCCAAACCTTCCTCTCCGTGGGACGTCGTCCGCCACGGCGAACTCATGTCCCCCCCACACAAGGTCTGGACACACGACCTGTTTCCTACACACACACACGAAAATTTCCATTCTTCCTCATGGCGACCACTCAAATTTCGTCGCTTGGCGTGGCATAAGTGGCTCTTTGGCCTCCAGACCCGACTGGGGTACAGCCACTATGCAACCTTCTGGAAAGATGATGTGCCCCCCACCCCCTGCCCCCACTGTTCCCTCAGACACAACATGAGCGTCCACGGGTACATAGCACACTGCTCGCCCGCGCACCCACTCGTCCATGCGTGGACAACTGCTTGGCCCGTCTCCTCCACTCCCATCAGATGGCGAGCCACTGCCCACAAACGTGACCTCAGGATCACTGGGCGCCTTGCAATTCCGATTTCGCTTTTTCGTGCCCTGAGCGCCGCCCACGGTGGCCCCAGGGCAGCCAGAAAAATAGTGTATAAGTGGCAGGAGAGCGTGATGGATAAAGTGACTGGTGCCCTGTCTGACTACATCCCAGCCCCATCGTCCAAGCCCAATCCATTTACCCCATCCGATTGGAATGTCACCTCCCGACCAGTTTGATTCCCCTGCTGTACCCCCCCCCCCCCCACTGCTCAGCACCCCCTGCCTCTGACTTCCCCCCCTGATATACACCACCTTGTCTCTCTGCAGGGTTCAACACAGAGCCGTGAGCGAAGAGAAGGCAATCTCCACATCATGCCCCTCTCTTAAACTAACATATGGCATGCGTGCGTTGCCATCAGGGCACCACAGGAACGTCAGCACAGGCACTGTCATCATCAACATCACTGTGTTTACTGTTCTCAGTCTCTTGCTTTGCCCACCACTGCATGATGCCCTCATCATCCTGGTGCTGATTTTTGGTGGGAAAAAAAAAAAAAAAAAAAAAATCCCCATACTCCCCCTTTTGCCCCATGCACCGACCCCCCCCCCCCTACAGGTCCCTGCGACAGCCCCATGGATCAAGAGTGAACAGCCACTGCAGCTCACCCCGAGGTGATACGGGGCAGAGCAATATAAGGGTCACAGACCGAAGGGAGAGCACTCCCCCCCCCCCTACGCCCACACCACTGCATGGATCCGCTGTATGTCCACTCCCTGCCCGATCTCCCTCCCTCCTCCACCATTACCCTCCACATTCCCTGGGACTCACAGCACTGGCCACTGCCCGAATGCATGGTACCCCCACTGGCTGTCTTGGCCTCAGGGCCCACAGCACGGGGCGATCACCCGCATTATGCCACCTTGTTTAATTACATCTTTCTCAGCATGTACCTCCTCCGCAAGGCCCCCCCATACACTGACCCCTGACCCTCGGGGATGTGGGTGAATGGCTGTATGATGGGCTGGCCCTTTCCTGATTGGAACTTTGCACAAAGGACTTAAGGCATGTGTTTTCAAAAAAAAAAAAAGTGTGTAGTGTGCAGTGTGAGGGGTGCTGTACAGTGTGCAATGTTTCGTTCCGACCACCTCGGTACAATGCTGATTCCTATTTAGGCTTCAGGTGCAGGGTTCAGGCACAGTGTGCAGTGTTCAAAGTGCACGGTGTCCAGTGCAAAGTGCACATCGTGCAGTGTACAAAGTGTGCAGGGTGCAGGGTGCAGGGTGCATGATGTACAGTATGCAATGTTTCCCTTCCCCACCAGCTTGGTGAAAATACTCAGTTCAAGTAAGGATTAGAGTTGGTACTAGATAGAGACCGAGCCCACCAGAAAAGTTGTAGCTGCAAGTAACCAAATATTGTATTCGCAAATAAGCTAGTAAATCGATTTTACTTGCTTACCTACTTGCCTGGTGACAATGTCCGTTTGCTCACGGTTAAGACATCCGTTTACTTGCGGTCAGGGATGGATACAACGGGGGGCAACCCCCTCCCCCCTCTTAGCCCCCCCCCCCCCATCCCACCAGATGAGAAAATGACAAAATAACAAAATGACAAAATGACAGTCTGGCGGTCTGACGTTGGCTGTTTGTGGTCATTCTCAAAACACTGTAGCACGTGTACCCTGCCTCCCTGTGAGCGTGGAAAAACCATAGCATCAAAATCAAATGTTTATTGGGCAGGCATTTTGCCAAAATTCATCGAATCTCTTCCTCATCGGAAGACTCTGAGCTGTCACCGCTCCTGGTGCCGCTTCCTGCTGATTCACTGGAGGATCTGTGTCCTTCAAATGCTTCAGCCTCTCCTTTTGTTTCCGACTACTGCATGCAGTGCTTGTAGAACACTGTTTCTGTAAATGTGGACATCCAGCAGGGGTCCAGGGTTTGCGACAAGTCATGTGCCAAAAAGGAACAAAAAAAAACAGTGGCCATGTAATATGCAGAACACAATACACTAACAGACACTCCTTGCCACTTCAGGCATTTCGTCATTTCGTCATCTGAGCCTCCCCCCCCCACCCCCACGCTGAGATTTACATCACTCTTATATCCATCCCTGCTTGCGGTTACAACCCTCTTTACTCGTGGTGAGGAATTTCCAAACGTGTAACCACGAATAATGATATTCGTGGCTATCAATTTTACTTGTGGTCACTGCAGACACTGCGCCACCATGCACACTGCATACTGCGCACACAGCACACTGTGCAGTGCACACTCTGCACTGCACACTGCATGGTCTGTACACTGCATACTGCGGATTCTTGGGGAAAACAGACTCTGTTGGAAATGTTGGTTTATCAAGCTTGGCCTCTACAATCTTCAAACTCACATAGCTGAGGTCCACAAATGCACTACGTGCATCTGATGCAGTCCTTTCTTTTGCTCACAAGGTCACAAGCGGACAATTGGTGATGGCATTCACTACACAGCAACAAGGGGGATCATGATACCCAAGGTTCTTCCGAAGAAGAATGAGCACCGATTAAGAAAGCACCAAAAAAGACGTGAGGGTCACCGCCAATTCACCACCAGCCGCCCTGAGATGACTTCCACCACCTGCCAACTGCCTTGGTAATGTACAGCTGTTATCGGTTGACCGCAAACCGCTGGTGGCTGGCTGTTAACTGCCAGCAGTCAACTTGGCTCATGGACTTTCTAAAGTAGAAAAAAAAACGATCATGCCTTCACAAAAGGGCTGTCCTGAACCGTAACAGGATCCTCACAACACTGTCAGTGCCACACATACGCCAGTGCCAAGACCAGAGATGTAATCATCAGTGCATAATCTGAAACAAGTAAGATGTCCTTGATGAAAGCCTTGCCACGGGCAAAAAGCTTGAGGGACAGCTCAATGACCCAGACGACAATGAACATGACGTCCACGATCTTGACCACATTCCGCATGGACTGTGAAGACCATTGCATGCACGAAGTATTACGTTCTCCTCTTTCCTTGCATCCGCTGCCTGTCCATCTGGATGTGCCCTCGTGCCCGACACAGAACCAGCTACTCCTAATTTAATTTACTTGAGCAAGTCTTCACAACTGTTCCAACAACATACTTGCCAGTGCAGCCCCACTGGGGGGGAAGGGGGCAATCAAGGGTACTTGGAGGTATGATGCAGGATCCCCACATTTGAGCCAACGCCCGGACTTGTAAAATCCGTATTATGTTCACCTTTCCCCCAATGGATTTTTGCCTGGTGACCCCCACCCCCTAACCCCCCAAAACTGAAACCCCCATTTAAGGGAGGTTGGGGTGTGGTGGAAAAAACTTCAAAATGCTGTAGGCGCTTTCTCACAGCCTTTTGCAAAAGCTGTGTGGTAATCCAGACTCAGGATTCGTTCAATTTATCCTTCTATGGTGTTAAATGCCATATATAAACCAAAAAGCAGTGGTACACAATTGGACCAAAACAAGGGGTGAGGTATGTAGTGTTTCCAACATATTTTGGGCTGAACACTCGTTTCTGGTGGGCCCAAGGGGCATCAGGGGGAGGGGGGTTCCGAAAAATTAAACCCAGCCCCAATTTTTTGACCTACCCCATGGGGAGCTGTGGAGCACCAACTAGCCCCGAAGCAGCGCCAATGACCCTGGAAAAGGGCTGTTTCGAGGAAGGGAAACCTTGGTTGTATTGCAGCCATGCAGCAATGCATTGATCCACACCCAGCAGGTGCTGTTCAATTTTCCATACGGACCCCTGCATACAATCTCACAAGGGGGCCATAGTCGAGTCACCCTTATGAGAGTAGCCCACGGGAGTAGCCTTGAGTGCTGAAGGGCAAGCAGGGTGCACTAACAGGGTGTGTGTACATATGTAGATTCTTCCATCTCTCTGTCCCTCTGTCCCTTCTCTCCTTTCCTCCCGCTCTTGAGGCCCCATGTTGCGGTCATCCAAGTGTTAGTGTTTAGAAGGGGGCCTAGCCACCTATGTTGCCTATATTGGTGTCTAGGGGGGCCCCTTGGTACTTCAAGGTTGTCCAGAAAGTTGTACGGTGGTGAGGGGGCAGCTTGGCTCCTTAAAGTTGCCCACCATATGGTGACAGGTCATGTGCTCTGCCACATAAGAGCCTGAAGCCCATGGGCCAGCTATTAAGTAATCCGAGAAGCGCTTGCTGGCAGGGATTGTAGACCATGAGAGCCTTCGTGCCAGATTTGTGATTTTCCAGCCCCTAAATGAGGGGGAGGGTCATTTTTCAACATTTTCTACCCCCCCCCCCTTTAACCCCCCCCCAAAAAACACTCAAAAATGGGTTTTCAATTTCGGGGCATCTAGGGGGTACCAGCCAAAAACTCATTGGGGGATTTGTTGGACAAAATAATGATTTTACAAGGGATGAAGCCAACACTTCAACCCCTTGGGGTAGGGTATGCGAATAGGCCCAAAGGGGGGTATCTGGTGTTTTCCCATGTATGCAGGCCTGTGTGGTTTTGATCTAATAACCTCGGCGAGGTGATTTGCATTTACTTTCATTACCTAAGTCTAATTTTAGAGGAATCTTTCACGCAACAAGTAAACCCTAACCTTCAGGACCAACACACTAGAGGCAATGAAAGACTAGTAGGGCACTAGTGGTTGCCGCAGCGGGGATGGGGACCCACCTTCCACATAGGGTGAAGCCCAGCTTGGGGACTTAGAGGGCCGGAAAGGGCCACCGGGTGGGGGATGGGGGGAGTGAGGCTAGCAAATTGATTTTTTTTTGGGGGGGGGGAGTACTTGTGTTGAAGTGCCCACCCCCCCCCTAAATTATGCTACCATAAACTCAATTAGGCCTCTTGCATGGCAAAAGAGTCTCACATAGGAAAAATGGGAGGGCGGCATGACCCGGGATTTGTGTGGAGCAATTGTTTCCTATTAGTTTGGGGATTGGTTCTTAAAGATAGAATTTAGATGTTGAATGGGAAATGCCTGAACATTAGAATGTGTGTGGTAGGTTAGTGGAGAGTGAGACCATCCGCAGTTCGATATTGCAGTAGACATTGATCAAAGAGTATTGAGTTTTCGAAGGGTCGGGACTTTGTGGTGGAAGCATGGAACTGTGCGCCTTGGACATGCTCTTGTGCTCAGGTATGAAGAGTTACCATGAATTTGTGCTTGATTGGGCCTTGCATACCACGTTCGCGGCCATCCCACAACCAGTCAGTGCAGACCGGGTTGTGACATATCGGCGCCTGTTCCCCGAGGAGCCACCCACCGCTGTCCAAGTATTGGATGGTATGCGCAAGGCAGCCCCTGCCGGGGTGCAGGTGGCCCGCCATAAGCTGAAAACCCCTAACCCTTCCACCCCGGGGGCCCCGAAGCCAACCCTGGTACAGGGGGAAGACCTGCTGTATTTGCGGCATACAGGGCTGGCCTCTGCCCGTGTTCTGCGGGCTTTGCACAGATTGCAACCTGACTCTGGTTGGTCGATGGAACGCCTCCACCAAGCCGAGGATAGGGCATTGCCTGCCTTTGACCGTGCGCTGTCAAATACGTCTTTGCTCGTCCAGATAGTGGCATTTCTTTTGGGGGGGTGTGGTAAGCTGGTTGCCACTGGCCGCAAAGATCCCCCACCCCCAAATGCTAACTTGGTGTTGGGTGTTTACGCCGATGGTTACAGACCACGGGGAAAGGGGAACGTAAACACCAAAGTGTGTGTCATTGATATGGAGGGATCCCTCTTCCCTCACGTCAACCATGTGCTGCAGTGCAGCACCATGGTGACGTGGAGGGAAATGCTGAAAAATACATACGACCAGTGGGTTCGAGAGGGGCGTACTCAAGAGCTCAACAGATTGCGTCAGACCCCATTTACCCTGCCTGTGAAGTGGCAGGGGCACACTTCCAACACCTTGGTCCGCGTGACCTTTCGCTTGCTGACAGCTGACCACCACCATTTGTGGTGGGAGTGCGGGGGTAGGTGTTGTGTGTTGTGCCCTTGGAAACGGCACGAGGGTGTGCGTGCTCTTTTTGGCTGCCACGCACAGTCACTGCAGCAGATGGGTAAGATGTTTGTTGGAGTTGAGGGTCTGGAGGAGGCATTTGTAGTCCAGCCCTCATTGCACAACCTGAAGGGGGGCATTAGCCGTGCGTGTGGGGTGGTTGGTCACGTGTTACCGTTAGAAGATGCCTGCGAGCTCTTTCGCTATGTTGCTACTGTGGCACCAAGGTATAAGCTAGCGGACATCCCTGTGGACAGTAAACGGGATTGCAGCCTCGTCCGAGGCCGCTTTCGCAACGGCATTTCTTTTACTGGTCGGGAGGCACGGGATTTGTTAGCTTTGGTGGCGCAAGACTGTGTAGTTCCCCTGCCTTTTCATCAGCTATTTTTGTCGTATTGCCACATTGTTGTTCTTTTGTATGCCTCCGACACATGCCTACCATAGGGGGAATGGGGGGCATGGGGCAACCTCCATGTTTATTTGATCCACCTAATTTTGGAGTATGCTGAAAGTGGGTCAACAGCCACACTCTATCTCCATGGTCTATCCCACGCGTTTGCTCGGCCGTATTTGCCGATCCCATTCGGCGATGAGGCCGGCGAACGTGACTTGCGACTGGGCAAGACATTTGCCACCCTTACCACCACCTGTCCGGAGCACAGTATCAGGGCAACTGTGAGCCATGAACTATACATGAAGTTCACAGACCGGAAGCTTCGACGGTCACAAGCACGCCTATGGAAACTTGTTCGCCGGGGGGTTGTTTTAGAACAGTGCCACAGCGCCCGCAGATGCAATATACATCATGTTCCAACACAGTAGGATCCAGTTGCAGAAGAATGGATTGGGTCACAGGGTGACAGAGGACTCTGATGGAGGATTGGGCCATTAGAGGACGTATGATACGCTCAGCAATGACCCGCCACTCCGGTGATGCACTCTGGGGTACGCCAGTGGATTGCATTCAGCATTGAAATCCTGCAAGGGTGGCCCACTTTTTCGTACGTTGCTGTCGGGGCCTTTCTGCCCCGCCGCCAACGCAAGGCACAGGCCAAGGCACGCAGACAGGAGCGGAAAAAAGGGAGGGTTGTTGTTGTGCCCCGCTCGTCTGGCGTGGCAATTGTACCTGACCCCACCCATGTCGACTCGTCGGCAGAGTACGTGCCACCACGCGATGTATCCGCGGCAGAGGGTTCCACCCAACGCACCCAGTCTGCACGAGCAGCGAAGTTGCACCGGCACATCGTGGTTGATGCTGAGGATTCAGCAGATCCTTATCCCGAGTCAGATGCAGGGTCATGCACTGGTAGTGGCAGTGACGGTGGCAGTGGCGGTGGCAGTGGCAGGAGCAGTGGGAGTGGCAGTGGCAGTGGCAGTAGTAGTGGCAGTGATGCAACAAGCAGTGCCATCACCGTTAGCGGTTCCGATGTGGAGGCAGCCGCTGCTCCTCCACCAGCTAAGAAAAAATTCCGCGGACAGGAGTGCGCCCAAGCCAATGCGCAACTCGGGCACTGCCTCCCCCCGCCATTGATGTTGATGCAGAATCCAGTTGTGCCCCAGTACCCCATCTCTTGAGTCAGGGGGATTTTTTTCCGACAGACACGGAGGCGGCACTTAAACAAGAGGGCAAGGAACAGTGTTGATTGTGATGTTCGCGAAGGGGGGCTAACCGCGCTAATCGGGGTGTGGGGGGTGGGGCTGGGGATGGGGGGAAACCCGGCGCTCCGTGAGTCAACCCCAGGATCGGGGGCTTGTGATTGGCCACGCCTAGCCATGGTAGCCGGGGCAGCTTCTCTTTGAGGAGTGGCGGAGCATTGTACATGTCCTCACGATATATGGGTCAAATTGCCCAAAAATGCCCAAATAAGTGTGTGGGGGGGCGGGGTCGATTGTTTCTTAATCCTTGGTGTTTTGGTCGGAAATCGCCCTAGAAAACGCTTCCGATATTTTTTCATCCCTAGGGATTTCGCAAGGCTCCCTCCCGGCTTCGGCCGGGGTTTCTTTCGGGGTTTCGGTCGGGGTTTCGGTCGGGGTTTCGGTCGGGGTTTCGGTCGGGGTTTCGGTCGGAAAAACGCTTCCGATATTTTTGCATCCCTAGGGATTCCAGGAGCGATTGCTTGGCATGTCGGCTGGAAAATTTACAGGTCGATTGTCAGCAACGCTGGGAATCATGCCAAGATTTTCGGTCCCAAAATAAAAATTCTATGCTTTGCGTTTGAGCGGCATGTGGGTTGTTGGGGTCGTTGGTTGGTTGTTGGTGGATGGGTTCTTGGACAGCCGAGTTTGGATGCTTGGTTGGGTGGTTGGTTGGTTGCATGGTTCGTTGTTTGTTGGCTAGTTGCTGGGGTGTGTGCACAGGTGCTGTAGCATTGTAGATGGTGTTGGGTGGGGTGTATGTGTGTGTGTGTGTTGCCTGGACACGTGCTGTGCTGTGTTGTTGCACAATGTGTCTGTGTGTAAGCATGTATGTGCAGCGATTGCAAAGGTCATGGGGGGGGGGGTTGTGCACATTTCATTTTGGCGTTCTAGCGGCATTCTAGCGAGGTGTTCTAGCAGCGTTCTAGCGGCGCCGCTTTGCTCCCTAGAACGCCGCTAGAACGCCGATAGAACGCCGAAATGAAATGTGCACAACCGCCCCAAAGACCCCTGCAATGGCTGCATAGGCATGCTTACACACAGACACACTGTGCAACAACACCACACATCATGTGTTCAGACAATACACATGCATACACCCCAGCAACTAGCCAACAACTAGCCAAACAACAAACCAACCAACCAACCAACCAACCAGCCAGCCAGCCAAACTCAGCTCTGCGAGAACCAATCAACCAACAACCAACCAATCAACGCAACAACCAACCAAGCAACCCGAAAATCAGCACCCAACCAACCAACAAACCAGGTACCAGTGCACAGTGGGGGGGGGATTCCATAACTTGGGAGGAGGGGGGACAAAGCATACCACTGACCCGCACAACATTTGGTTTTTTTCAATTTCAAGCTGAAAAAATGTTTTCGGGTCCCGACTCCATCAAAGTTGTGTGGGCACAGTAGGATGAGCACTTACGCATATTTTAAGGGGTGCAAGTGGGGATGTTGTGGTAGTACATGCATACTAGGATACCAAAGGATGTTTTGTGCAGCCTTGCCTAGGGCCGGTCATGGACCATGTGAAATAGGCGAAATGACTATTTCAACCAAAAATGGCCTGCATGTGTTGGCTCAAAAATGCACTTTTTTTGGCGACCCTTGACAGTCGTCATGGACACTTGGGTCGTTGTTGGGTGATCATTTGGTGACAATGGGACTAAATATAAAGCCATGGGGAGCCATGTAGCACCAACTAGGCTTTCTTAGTGGGGTTTTACAATGGGCAAACGTTGGTTGGCTGGTAGCCGCCACTATGCGTCGATTCATGCCCTAGTCCCATTCCACTTTTGTCTTTTATACGGACCCCCTAACCAATGATGGGTTGCTGGGTGCGTTCTCCAAGTTTCCGAGATCGCCCCCCCTTTAAGGCCCCACTGGTGAGGACTTGCCGTTTTTAGGCCGGCATGGGTTGGCTAAAAACCGGCAATTCCTAGGCAAACGCTCATTACCCCCCCGGGGACCCTTAGGCTCTTGTTGAGTGATGATTATGTGACAATGGGAGTACATATAAAGCTATGGGGAGCCATGCAGCACCAACTAGGCCCTCTTAGGGGGGTTTATTGACCCTCCAAAGCGCCGTTTTCGGCCTTTTTGCACTAGTGGACAATAGTTGGTTGGCTTGTAGCGGCAACTTTGCGTCAATTCATACCCTTGTCCCAACCCACTTTCTTCTTCTATATGGACCCCCAAACCAATGACGGGGTCCCCGGTGCTATCTCCAAGTTTCTGAGATTGCCTCCCCCAAAGGGCCCCGCTGGTGAGGACCTCGCCAGTTTTAGGCCGGCATGGGTTGTCTGAAAACCGGTGATTCCCAGGTGACCTCCAACAACCCTAGGGGCCCTTAGGCTATTGTTGGCCGATCATTTAGTGACAATGGGTGTGCGTACAAACCCATGGGGAGCCATAATGGTGATGTATCTTATTGATGATTGCAAAATTAGGCACTTGCAAGTTCATTGCTTGGAGAAGGTTCTCCGCGAGGTGGACTTGCTAAAGGCAATAGAATTTATGGGCTTACAAACATAGAGGTCTTTGAAAAGATCTTTGAAAAGAAGGACCATTGTGCACGCTTGAACTAACCCCCTTTCAATATCATCGCACCTCTTCTTGTCGTGTTGGTCCACACTTTGAAGAGGTACACTCTACCACAGAATTAGAACTGAATCGGTTCGAGTCGGAACACTCGGGTGAGCTTTAGAGGTAGGTTTGGAGGGAGGCTAGAGGAGAGAGGAGGATGACACAACATCCACCGAAGGGAGGCTAGAAAGGGATGAAGCAACATCCGCTGATGGGCAGGAAGAAGATCAGCTGACGGCACAAAACGGGCAGCCTTCCTGTTTTTTTTTTTGCCTTGTGCACTTTAGCACTAATTTAGCACATCAACGTCCCCCAATGCCACATAGTGCCCAGGGGCGACTCCACACACCAGTGCACTGGTGCCCCTGCGCCGGGTGTGCCGACTACGCCCCAGCTGCCTTCATTTTCCTGCTGTGTACCCCCCACCCTTTTCCTTCCGT
This sequence comes from Eutreptiella sp. 'Long Island Sound 2002', assembly GCA_964036045.1. Lineage (NCBI taxonomy): Eukaryota > Euglenozoa > Euglenophyceae > Eutreptiales > Eutreptiaceae > Eutreptiella > Eutreptiella sp. 'Long Island Sound 2002'. The sequence continues at coordinate 21,107,671 of OZ038380.1, read as the reverse complement.
GGCTAGGCGTGGGTGGTGCGATGCCAACCCCCGCTGGGTAGGACACCCCGTCCCCCTAGCCTGTGGCCCAGCTACCACCCCCGGTGGCACTCATCATCCACGAGTGTATCCTTGAGGGCGTTGTGCAAGTTTGGGGACATTTTTCTTGGATACAAAGGGGAGTATATGTAGGTAAGGAATGCAAAAAGCAGACATCACCCCTGCCGTATCGGGGAACCCAAAATAGGGATGACTGAAATTGAGTGGCTACATAGCCCGTGCCATCTCAGGGTCCTCACAACGGGAATGAACCCAAAATGGTGACATGACGCCTACCATCTCGGGATCCCTGAGCGGGGAGGAATCAAATGGGCTACACGACCCTTGCCATCTCGGGGTCCCCAAAATGGGGAGAGAGACAAGTGGGGCAAAACTAAAAACCCCCTTCAACTGGGCACAAAAAAGACTTCCCCCCAAATGCATCCCTTAGACTGAAAACCGTATCTGTATCCTACCTGTATCCTACCACGTGCTTCCTCGAATTCTTCAGACTCGCACGTTCTGTCTATATTGTTCATACACACTGTTGCCGAATGGTGCCGAATGGTCCTTTCTGCAGACAATCATGGTTAACAAATGCCACATCAAACCGAATGCCTTCCCTCCTACATGGCATGCAGGGCGAGGGCATCGGAAAAAAGAAAACCACTATGAATGATAATATAGGGAAATCTGCACCTCCCAGCCATCTCACCTTGGACAACACAACTCTGGTAGACGCTGCTGTTGGAAAGTGGTGGTGAGCAGGCAGTGCAATACAGTGCTCCCACCCAGTGCAAGGATTTCAGGAATGCACCTGCTCATCTCACTGTGTGGTGGAAAGTTGTTTTCTGTGTCTTTCATGTTTGGTGGTTTTCTGGTCCAAACTGTCAGCCTTGCTGCACATCAGTTGGCAGCGTCTTGGAGCTGTGGATCCACAATGGTAGACGTGAGTAGTCACCAGCAATTGGAAGATTTCGGCTGATGTGACATGCAAACCCGCACCAACAGCTGCAAAAATATTGTGCTGCTGCATACTGCGGCCATTGGATGCTTGCCTTTGTGTGTCAGGACCGCTTGCAACCAAAACACACACAAAAAACTGTTCCACCATCACATCCTTCAGGCACACTGTGGAAAGTACGACAGTGGGACGAAACAGAGGCCTGGATGGAGAGAATTCAGGAGCTCGGATACAATCAACCAGGGGCGAGCTGCCAGCAGGGCTTGGAAGGCAGAAGGAAGCCACGAGGGAAAAAGCAGAAGGGGGAGAGAGCCATGTGCTCTAACCTCTCGACCAGCTGGAGTCTCTCAGCGGTTGAAGGGTCACCGATGGCGATCAGAGGGTGACCAATGTGGATGATGATGGCGATTGGAGGGAACCGAAAATGGTCGGGCAAACAGGGCACTATTCCAGGGCGGTGTATGACCTTCTCCATCCAAAACAAAAAAAAGGCAAAGAAACCATTTCCTTGGAGAGCGCCTTATGCTGAACCAAACAGTTCCAGAGCCAGGCAATGCCAACCGCAAACCGGCCAACCAGCCAATCAGCCTGTGAGATTGAGGGCTGCTGAGGGGGTTGGCAAGGGGTTCACCTCAATTTCCCACAGCATTCCAAAGAAGAGGTTGAACCAGAGGCCCATCACAATGGCCGTGTTGAGCTCCTCACGGCTCATGATCATGTCCAGTTTCGTAGACCATTTGATGTACCAAGCCGGCTTTTTACACCACTTGGGTGTGCAACGCTCCACGAGCCTGAAAGGGTTTGAGAAGATTCAATTGTGCAAGGGTCGGTGAGCCCCTTTTCCAGACCCCCACACAATGTTAGGGCTCGAAATGCCCGGCCATGCAAGTGAAACCACTGCCCCTGAATGGGTAGTTCTGTGCCGAAGCAGGCGCAGCACACTTTCATTGAACTTTTGCAACACCCATTTTGAACGATGGCAGATCAATGAAATGGATGTACAAATGCCTGCAATTCCATTGAGCAGCTGGTCACTGTGTTTCCCTGCGCTTCTCTGCGTTGAAAGATGCAAGGAGAAGGGGAAGGTACCGATTTAGCCGCTGGGGCACCTTTTTTCAAACCCCAGAATCTTAAACAGCGGGCCTTGAAGCCCCCCTCCCTTCTGCCGAGGGGACACCCCAGCGCGTTACGTTGGAAGAGCTTGAGATCATGCGTTGTCTGAACGGTGCTTGATTGCTTCAGTGTTGTGCACCATTTGTTTCTGTGATTTGCTGGGGCACTTTGGCTGGGCGAAGTGAGCCACGAGGGCTATGAGGGACCGGAGAGGCAGGATCATGGCCTTGGCCCCCTGTTGAAGGGAGCAGCAGGACCACATTGGGATACAAATGGAGAACACTCAATGCACATTGGGGGCACACAAGAAGCGCACGGGAGAACGAATAGGGCACCCGAGGGACACAGATGGGACACACATACAAAAGACCACACCAGGCACAGAGGGGGCATACAGGGGGGCACAGGAGCGCACAGTCGGAGTTTGCACAGGACACACATGGGAAGCACAGCAGGCACAGCAGGGAACACACAGCGGGGACACAGCAGGCACACAGGGTGCACACAGAGGTACCCAAGACACACACGGGACACACACTGCGGGAACACAGCTTTTGGACCTACTACACTTCCCGACGGGCAAAGGGCACACAGGAGGCACACAGAACACACTTCTTGCCGCTGGAATCTGTTGAGCCATTCTCTTGTCCATTTTTGGTTGGGTGCAGCTCACCCGTCCCATGCGCATATGGGGCGTCTTGTGGATAATCGTCATCACTATCCTCAAACTTGGATGCCGGAGTATGGCCCGGGGTGGGGGCAGCAAAGAAACCCTGCAAGTGGTCAAATGGGCTCCCTTCGTCATCAGAGTTCAGCCAGCCGTCGGAGTCGGATTCCACGTACTTCTGTATCGTCTCACTTTCTTCGGCCTCATCCTGCCAACGGGTGCGCCGGATGGACTTCGCCCTTTGGATTTGCTGCTGCTTCCGCCTCTGCTCCGCGACTTTGAGGTGGACAGCAACATGGGCCATACTTCAGGTGCATCATTCTGCACAGAAGTGCATCATGGCTGAAGACAAAAGAGGTGACAAGGCCTGATTGGAGGGGGCTGGAGGGGGCTTGGAGAGGGGGGGGCTCTCGCAGAGCTACTTTCGTGGCACACCACAGTTGTCTTTCCTCGGCCAATTACGTACGCCGAAGGGGGCACGAGCCGAAGCTAGGGCGTAAGCGAGCAGGGCTCAACAGCTCACAGAAGTTGTTGACGGAAAATGCATGTAATTGCCTTCTCACTCTTAGGGGCATCTCTTCGTTGATGTGATATGACTAGCAAGAAGGCCAAGCAAAAGTCCACTGGTCGTAGCCTCCCAGGCCCCCTCCCCTTGCAACTAGGATTTGATCCTCTATGCAACATGCGCAAGTTTACATCCACTCTTACCTCCCGTATGTTACCGTTTGCCTCCTTGCAGTCCCCCCCTTTTCTTTGGCGCTGTTGCTGAGGTGATACCACATACCATGACTCAACTTTTCTCGCCTTTTTTCATTGGGCAATGGTGAGTTGTTCATTCAAAAAAAACCTCAGGTGGGTAACATCCATCCAACGCTGGAAAAAATGCATTTTCGCCAGGACTGTCACATGGGTCATCCAGGCGGTAACATTTCTGACATGTTACCGTGGAGCAAAGAGCTATGGGATTGATCAAGTTGGTGGGGAAAACTGGAAAACAGGTAAGACACATGATAATAGTGCAAAAGTTTTGTTGCAAACAATTTGTCATTGATGGTGACATTCAAGGAAATATAGCTGGCAATGCAGGCATGACCCACAACACTTGGGTGCATCAATTGAAAGATGCCACTTTTTAGCACCATACTTGTTCTCGTATTAATACGTTTTTTTTTGTGGGAGTGCAAGGAGATATGGAAGCGGGGATAGATGGGAAGGCTACATCTCTTAGATTGCATCCAAGGCACAAATGCTCCAATGGTAACCATGAAGACGGTGAAATTTCGGCGTGCAACCACAATGTGTGTGGAACCACAACCAAGTGGAATAAAAGCAAAAACCTGGATCCCAAGCCTACGGGGCCTCTCTCCCATGGGACTTCTTTCTTTTGGCTTTCGGATACAATGTCCATCCAAAACCCATGGTCCTCCCTTTTGAATAACCAAAAACGGGTGCATTGACACCACGTACCAATGCATTCCGTTTCTTGGGCCGTTCCTATACCTCCCAACTATGCGTCTCATTCGTCAAAAGCTCAAGCTTTATTTGCCGCCCGCTCAAACTGGTTTTAGGACACATAAAAATTAGGCTTTGCGCGCACCAAAACACAGAGGTTTGTGTTGGTTGGTGTCAAACCAAAAAAACTCAACACGTGTCATCAACAACAAGGAAATTGCACAATCGATTGTCTCATTGTGGTGCACCCCTTGGGTGCTTGCACAACGCCTTGTCGTTCAAACGAGCCTTTTGCTTTGCCCGAGGTTGCTACCACAGATAGAAACCCTTTGTTGGACAAGTGAGGCCCCAACGGCGAACCCCCCACTCCTAGGCATTTTTGGACAAAAGTTCCTGAGAGGACAAAACTAAAACTAAAACTTATATCTGTGGCATAGAGCAAGCAGATAGCGCGATCGCAAGAACACTGCTCAGATGTACATAGGTAGAAGTGGATATCCATGGTTCATGCCACAGGATGGATATGGCTATGCTAATTGCATGTGGCGTATGCAACACGATACAACGGGTTTCCTGTCTCAACTTCCCAAAGTTCTAGTCATGTGCGTGGTTGCAAGAAGGGTGTCTGAAGGTCGTGTATGGCATCAGAGCAAGCAGATAACGAGAGGCAAAGAATTAACACCGGTCACATTTACATTACGTTGAAAACCCGTGGAAAAGACGTGGTCCGGGCTACACACAAGCCGCAGCCATTCATGTCTCCGTGTCTAACGTTTTGTGTTCTAAGCTCTATCATACCATACACATTCAATAACAATCCGGTGGTCAGTCCAATGGGCATGCAATTAAAGGCAACAACACAACATCGAGAAGTTTGTCCAAGCAATGCCCAGAGGGCCAGAGAAAATGTCCCAAGCCCCTGCCCATCCCTATGCCCAATGATTCTGGCTAGCAACAATGCTTATCACATGCAAAGAATCACAGGCAAACTCATCTCTAGCTTGTTTGTACCACTCCCAGACCTCGTCCTTGGTGAAAATGCGTGAGTTAGACCAGAAATCAAAAAAGCCTCCGGAGACGTGCCTTCCACCGTACACCTTGGATTTTTCTTACTGTCAGCTTCATTCCAAGGACCAGAAGTTCGTGTGTACAGGAAGTGTCCAATAATGTCCTAATCAAAATCAAGCCAATTGGGAGATTACAAGACTTCTCGGCCACCATTCGGGACATTACGAGACTTATTTCCGGGACATTAACAACATTTCTTTTCTGAAGATGGAAAATTTTTGTTCGGCCATGTTGCACCCGGTTTCTCTCTCCCTCCGTGGTGACCTTGTTGGTCGTGTCTTTTAGGAAAATTTGCCTTTGAGGTGCTTTGTGTCCTGTTATTCTCCCCCCCTCACCCCTCGTTTACCATGCCATTTGGAACATCCACACAGTTGTGCCAAGACGTCACAATCCGAAGTTTTGGGACATTACGAGGTCCATTTGGGACATTCCTGAGATTGTGTTTTGGGAATTCATTGGAGATTTTACTTTGTATCGTGAGAGGACCATGCATACCACACACATTTGGCCAGGATAGTGGGCATGAAGAAATGCCACACCAAGGAGACACCGAGAGACCGACTCTACCTCTTAATTTCCTGTCACACAACAAACTCTCAAAGGGACAGGTTGCGACCGGAGGCCTGCAAAGCATGAAGAGGAGGTGATAAAGTGGTACTGTAATATTGTGAATTTTGTTAGCACACGGACGGTATTCGTAATTTAGCATTAGGTGAGGCAAATATGGGCTGTATTCCTCATGTCGCACTGAGCTCTGTGGGAAAATGGACCTGTTCCTATTGTTGCATTGTACCTCCCCAGAATGATAAAGCACAAGAAGCAAGTACGACCGTTTCCGTTTTGTAATTGTGATGGGTGGTGTGGCATGAGCCTGGAATGGCATTGCAGGACTACCGCTTAGGGTGATTTGCCGATAAGCTAGCTGTTGCTAAATGACGTGTCCAGAACTGGGCAGGTCACGGTCAAGCTTAGTGAGTGATGTCACCGATGAGTTGGCAAAATCTAAACACATGTACGCGTAGGGCTTGACCCAGGCTACTCAGAAATGCCTTCGTTGGTTTGTTTTGACAGGATTTACCCCATGGAGGGAGAGGGTTTTGCTAAAGAGTTCACTGCCCAGCTGCATTTTCTGCTGATTTCTATTCAGTACCGGTCACGGTCGCGCTTCGGGAGAGGGTTCATTGGCTCACCACTCAAAAACCAAGTTGGTCATCTTTTTTTTAATGTATTCAAATTTGCTATGATGCGTACTCTTCAGCGGGCAACGTTAGGCAAGCATACACAAAGCAGGAAATTGGCTTGCGCCCATAACACAACTCTGCGGACGAGTGAGAAGACACAAAGTGTTTGCGATAGTTCATGTGGAAACTACCTCAGCGCCCCCGGGCCAGGCCTGGGGGCTACACAATGTACCTGACTCGGTTTTCGTAGCATCAATCGTAGCAAAACTGAATAGTGCATTCGCTATGCACACGCATGTGGGGTGTACCATGTCACCAGCTTCGTATATTCCTACACAAAGCTTGGCTCAACTCTGAGCCCATGTACGTAGCCCAAGTGGGAAGAGGGTGTCGCCTCCCGAGGGTGTTCAGTACACGTAATGCATGCTTTTTCCACCAATGTGTTGGATACCCTTTGCGATGGAATTCTCTGAGAACCTGTGACAGGTTGGCATTCGCCTCAGGGACAGAGGTGGCATCAAACGATCCACCCTACTCTCTACGGTATACACCAATTTTTCATTAAATGGACACATCTACCCCAAACTATGAGGCGCGCATGTAGATATAGCTGAAATTTGCATGCTGCCACAAATGGGGTCTGCTACACTAAAGGGGGGAGGGTATACCTTCGGCGCTTGGGGGCATTGCTCATGCTCTCACTAGGCCTTTTTGTCACCCCAAGGGTGTCCATGGCGGCCCCAACCCCCCTTTTTTGCTCCTGCAGATCTATCCAGAAAAATCCTGCAGATCCCAAAAAAGTTTTGAGAAATCGACGCGACTGTGACCCACGGGCCGAAAACGCTCGGAGTTCGGCAAATCACCCTAGAACTATAGGACGAAAGGATCTGCCAACAGGCCTGTCGCCTGCACTTGTACAACCGAAACTGGGGGAAAAAGAATTGATTTTTCACCAGTTTTCATCTGTCGCGACTAAATAAAACATTTTATCGATGCCAGCACTAGGTGCATCTGTTATCCATTGTTCACACACAGATGTGAGATACATCGTCTGAGCCCGACTACAGTCCCCTTCCCTTGTCCAAAAAGCAGTGGAGCCCAAGTACAATCCCTTCGAAGAGCCCCAACAAGGGAGGGCGGAAGGGGAGAAGCAGGCTCGAATCATTCTCGGTGGAACCATGAAGGATTTTGTAGCTAAGCCTAGGGGTACAGTTATAAAAAAAGAGTCCATGCTCACAATGCATGCAACACCATCTAAACGAGGTATAGCCTACCTACTAGCGTAATCAGGCAAATGCATCAAAGCTGAGTCCTAGCTCAGAAGCATAGATTAGAAAGGCAGCCCTAGACAATTGTAACCTTCGTGAATAGAAGCAATTTTTTTCTATGCATGTATGTGGCTCTAGTTAGCCAACAAGATTGTTTAAAGTGTAAAACCGACACTAAGGATGAAAAATTTTATCTAGATGAAGAAGATGAAGAAAATGAAGGCAACATTGAAGTATGCGACCCCTTTGCATATGTATAGGCATGGTTACTTCATACATTAAGCAATTCAAAGAAAAAAAGATAGGTTTGATGCATGTTACATGGCTAGGCTTGGTTGCCGGGACGCTACGCGCCCCCCCAAGCAAGCCTAGCATATCCTTTCATCGTTTGGTCTCAGACAGGCCTCTCATCTGGGCTCAAAATGTGCAAAAACGATAAAAATATTGAAAAAATAGCTGTTTCGCGGTTCAAAATTGTTCAAAACAACCCTACTTTGGCAAACATGAAGTTCAACGATCTGAATGCAATGTTTCGTAACTCCGTTTTGCACACTTTGATACAATGACCTACCTTACTTTGCTGTGGAAAAGACAACATGTTTCAACACAATGTTTCCGATTGAAGGCTACAAAAAACAGCGAAACTGCATTTTTTCAGCAAAGCGCATTTGCCCTCGGCATTATGGTAGTAGTGACCGATTGCTCTTTACGCCCCCCCAACCGGCTCCATCTTTGCTATCTATATGTGTGTGCTGCCTTGCTAGCTGAAGAAGAAGTTTAGTAACAAACATACGAGCCTCGATGAAAACCCACATTTGTAGCACTGTAGTTGCCAAGGAAAACTTGTAATTTTCGCCAATGCTTTGCCTTTTGCTACAAGCACAGTTAAAAATACCAAATTAACCTTTGCATTGTCTTCGGCTCCCATGCAGAGATTTTCGATGGGCTAGGTCTCCATTCTCAACTCTGCCATATGGGTAAGCATTGAGTCTACTTTTTGAGCATGAAATCCAGAAACAACAAACATTGTCCCAAAAACGGTCTTTGGCGACCTACTTTTCCAACTTTGGATATTTCTGCCTACAATATTTATTTTTCTGTGCCCAAGTCAAGTATCATAGCTTTGCATGCGATAGTAGGTTGTTTGAGACAGCTAGTGCACATACAAAAAGATAATGGAAACATAAACAAAGACATAATATCATTTTAACCAAGATTTCGAGCGTTTCACTTTTTTATCTAACAAAAGGTTCCTAAAACACAGGTCTATCCTTGATGGTTCTCCTTGCTGCTCGATGGCTTCGATGTTCGATAGTTTTTACTCTAGTGGCTTTGTTATACTTGCACCTGAATGCCTGAATGAACAATATTTGATTGCTCGGAGCGGAACTACGATTACTGGACGACTTCTAGCCTTTTGCACCTTTACATTACAATGTACAATGGTACGAAAAATTTTAAGAATGTTGTAACACACTTCGATGTCGCAAAACAATGCTAAAGGTGACATCATTTGTACTTTGGCAATGTACGGAATCCAAAACCATGCAAAGGCTTGCTTTTGCATTCCAAAGTGCTCAGTGCATCGCACAACCGCCATGCGAAATTACCATAACAAACCGATTGAATGAATAACAAGAAATTTCATACCCTTCGTGCAACATTTTCCATTCTCGGAAATTTTTTCCGTTTCTACAAGATTGGAACCGATGAGTTGATTTTTTCTTAACTCTAAAGCTGAAACGAACGAATACATGTTGCTCATCAGTTGTGAAGATGTGAATAAGGAATCAATCATTGCTTATGTCAAATTAATTATGTTCAAATTCGGACAATGAGATTCAATTTCCGACGGTTCGAAAAATATCGACAGTTCGACCGGCGCCATAGTCGGAATTTGCCTGCTGCTAACAAGTCGATTTTTTAGTAGCAATTTTACGATTTTCCCGTCACATCAGTTTGTGTGGATTTGGATTCCAAGTCTGTTGCATATTTTCGTTGCCTTTCAGACCCAAAAAATCTACCCCACTTGCTCCAGGAGGGGGTACGCACTTCTATACAGATGGTTCAGTGGTCCGTGGCGGCCGGGGCCCTCTCTCAGCCGCCGCATCTACCAGCGCGCTGTTGCGCATAAGCAAAAACCTTCGGCTCCACAAGACCCTGAAGAACCATATGAGGCGTGCTCCGATGAGGAAAATGATGATGAGCAAAATGTAAGCATTCAGTTCCCGAAGGTGGGTAAGGGTTCAAGCTAGTTGCAAATGTGGTTACCGGCTTTGGTCACTAACAAGCCATACAACGCATGGAAAAGCGGGCGGACGAGAACGGCGACGCTCTTAGCCATTGTGGTGACAACTCGAAAGAGCACACATACTTCAATTGCCGCACAGTAGGCCGGCCGAAGCAGCACAATCGCAACGCAACACAATCGGGCATCCTTTCCGAGCAAAGTACGATGGTCCCATAAGGAAGAATGTTGCCTCTTCAATGTGTACATGACACGCCGGTTCAACGGCATGCATGAACAGTGGGTTGTGAAGCCCAACAAGCATTGTTTGCTACACAACCATCCGCGCCAAAGCACAAAATAAAAGAGGTACCTTGCACACTTGCGGTTGTCGCGTGAAGACGCTGACCTCATCTTGAACTTAGAAAAATCCTTTGTTCCTGTTCAGATCGTCGTGAACTTCATGAGGAAGAAAGAAGTAGAACTGATGCAGAAAGATGTTCAAAACATCTAAGGTAAGGAAGCTAGTTGTTGTACCAGGATCTAGTTGTTGTACCACTGCATGAAAGTGGGAAATAAGGTAGTTTTTCCTTTACAAACTTAGGATACGTGTGTTAAATAGTTGACAATAGATTGTGTGAGGCTCCCTTCGTCTTCATATGTCATAGTTACCCATACTACCCTTGGTAGGTCCCCGGTGGGAGTGAAAGTGGAGGAGACCAAGTTTGTTGTCCACTCCGGGGGGACAGATCGAGTGGCTTTGAGTACATATGAGCATTTAGATACTCAAAAAACATAAAATTAGGTATTCCAAATCAGTATTCTGTTGAAATTAAAACGTTCTTTCGTTGAAAACCAGTGTGCGCTAGTTCCGGAAGGAGTGGGTGCTTCCGTTAACCCCCCCCGGAACCTTTGCGAGGCCGATTTTAGCGGGACCGCTCGATATTTTAAGGTTTTGATTGGTCAGACCTATCAGGAACAATGTAAATCCCCCCCCTAGTCCCCCCAAATCCTTCCGTCGGGAGAGAAATCGTTCGATTTCCGCTCCCTTCCGCGCCAAAGATTCAACGTTTTCTCAGCTGGGGGAATGTATTTAAATAATTGAAGGGTCAATTTTGGTGCTAAATTATACCCTTCAAAGTTTGAAATATTACTACTTTCATCAATGCAACAAAACATTGATACACTAAGGTGGTACACAAAGTAGTCCACCCCCAAATACCAGCGCCTACATGACGTCTGTTATTTTGCAAATTTCTCAGCTCCAAGGAAATATTTTCCGACAAGTAAGATTTTATTTCAAACTTCAACTTTTGTACTTCCCATTGCAAACTTACAACCAAAAAACTCAAATGCTAGCTAATTGTTTAAAAGCATGCAAAATGGTACACCTATTGGCTTCGTTACCTTATGACGACAATGAATACTCCTCAGCCATGGATGCCCATGAGTTAGTGATTCCTCTCGGGTAGAAGCGGGACAAACACGGCAGGTACGTGAATGCTGTCAAGCATGGAACCGGGAAAGTAACCCATGTCTTCTGCATGAGCGTTGAACAAATTGTTTATGCTACATAAAGATACCTATCAAAGTAATAGGTATGACCTAAACGTGGCCTCTTTTTAAGGTCTACAATTATAGGGAGTTGGTGCTCATGGGGCAATCCATTGTGGTGAAAGAAACAATCCGCAACTTTGAGTACCAGTTTACCCGACGTTTGGCAGCCGTGGGCATGGCGCCCGTGGTTATGTTCACGGATGCATGTGTGAAGGCTTCGGCAGCTGTTGCCAAGGTGTTTACCAATGCCAGGCACTTTCGGTGCTACTGGCACATTGCCAACAATGTGGCCAAGCACCGAAAAGGCGTTCTTGGCCAGGTCCACCTAATTGGTCCGCCTCATTGCTCCTGCACACCGCCAAGTCTCCATTGTTGTCTTTCAACAAATTCGGATTGTTGGGATTCTTGGCGACCCAATCTTTTCACGGAGATGTACATAGGTGAGTGCTACGTGGCGGGGAGGACAAGGTGCAACGCTAGGCCCGTTATTTTTGGGTCGGCGTGTTCACACCAAAGACATTGTATATACATAGGGTGGAGATGATCCAAAGGTGGACAAAGGAGGGCTGCCTTACAAAGCGCAAAAAGTGGAATGATGTGTTTGATGCTTTGATGGTCACTGTGAGGTAGTTGATTTCGAAATGGGAACGTTTAGACCCGCGGGTGACTACGGGCTCATTTCGTGCTCGCCTTGAGATGGTCTCAAAAGATTTTTATCATGACGTATGAGGCCATGAAGGAACACTTGGCCACATAGGAGAGGGATCAGGCACCCCATCATGGTCTTTTCGTTCCGACATGACATGCAGAAGTTGCAGTTGGACAAATGCAAACACTTGCCCCGGCCCGTGGAGGACAAAACTCCTAACTGCACGAGGCAGGTTCAGGATCTTCTAGAGTTGGATCTCTCCCCTCCAATGGCAACCTCCCCCACCTAAAACGCTCATCTTTGAGGTTTCAGGACGACGGGATGGTGTAGCTCACTACCTTCAATGCTCTCAGCCAACCCGGACCTCTTGGATGGGTCACACCTAAAGCTTATACCGCAAGCTTATATGCACTTATGCGTTTGCTATCGTGCTTGGGATGCGTTGTCGTCATTTTTGACGGGTAACTCGGGAATACCCTTTTGCGGCTTTCCACTTGGGGGTGGTGCATTCACAACAATTCTGGGAAGAGCCTCGTATCCATGAGGCATACGACCTTATGTCACGGCACGTGTTTGGGAAGCTTTATCACAACAACGAGCGAGTTGCTCCTGGTCGCGTGGTGGCATCTACCGTTTGAGGCATTGTTCCGGACGAGGAAGGCAATGCGGCATTATTGCCGCACCAAGAAGAGCAATTGGTCAGATTTGGGGCGTAATTGTTGTAGTTTTAGATAGATATGTAAAATTTCATTGTTTGGGTGTTTAGATTTAGAGGTGTATTTTCCGTCTACTTGCTGTGTGTGTGCGGGCGCTCGAAATCGCGATGTGCTGAACTTCGTCGCTATCGCCTGTTTTGTGTTAGTCTGAAAGTAGATTCCGTTTAGTTTTGTAGGATGTGAATATATAGATCTGTCGGTTTTAGGCCTATGCCAATGTTACAACGTTAGCACGGCTTTCTGAGGTGACAATTTTCCGTTTAGGTCAGATTTTGTGCTTGTTAGTGTTAGCTATCTCTGTGTCATGCATGTTTGTGTAGTGTAAAGTGTACTACTGCAAATGCATGTGTTCACACCCTCTTTGTCTCTCAACCATGACAGCTTGGTGAGCCCCACCATGGCCGCTTGGCAATCGCTAAGCCAAGCAAGTGACCAAGGCCGCTGGCAATGAAGCGGTACCCAGAACCCCATGGCTAGGGTAGGGCATACAACCGGTCTCCGGTCCACTAACCCCATGTACGGAAGGGAAGACGCCCGTTGACGCCCGGTGTGAGCCCGACGGGAGCGTGTTCCGTGCCGTAAAGCCCCGCATCGGCAACCGATGCACCGCCAGCGGAGATTTATATATCAGAATATCAGGAATCAACAGGGTTTTTTTTTCATATTGTTTCCGTCAATTTTTACGCTTCCGTTCTGATATTCACTGTTTTGACAGCTGGCGGTTAGCTCGCGACTTTAGCGTAACCGCCAGTTTAACTGTTATATACAGATATTTTAGCGCAAATCGTGACGAAGACTCTAAAGTCTTCAGGAATTGCATTGATGCAACCGCAATTTTCACATTCTACACTCGCAACCTTAATCCGAATTTTTCAGGATGTCGAAATCGGATTTTCGACTTCGACATCCCCGCACTTGATTTGACCTCTTTCGAGTGGACCTACGTGCTTCCCTATGCACGAATCAAGTTTCCTTTTGTCTTGCCCTCCATTTCACTTAGAGATATGGGCAAAACAAAGTTGATTCGTGAGGCCACTTGTGAGGGTCATATCTCGTGCCGCTTGCGAGGAATGACAATAAGGAAACGTGGGATGTATTCACAATACTCCCGACGTAATTTAGGAAGCTTTATATGCCTTGCGTCTCCACACGTGCGCGCTAGTGTAATGGATCATGGTCAAGAGGGTAGAGTTTGCGTTACAACTCCTTGGCCATGATATTGCGTGCGTTAAGATAACTTTCGAGTGTAGCGCGCGAGTGTTGGTGTTGCATAGAAACTCTCCTTGAGTTCCTATGAGCAATTGACACAAAGTTATGCCCTTGGAGGGGCATGACATATCGTGGGGGGAGCTACCTTTTTGGGCAATATGTGGTATGTGCCATGTGTTGTGTTGCGTGCCCATTTGGCGGGTCCATCGCTCCAAGCCAAACCCGCCAATGGACCTCATATTGCGCAAGCCTCTTCTCCATACTCCCCACGATCAATTGCAAGCCTAACCTTCGTGGAGGGAAGCTTGTGTGGCGATCCCAAAGCGATGCGTTGGGAGCAAGGTGTGTGTTTTGCAATTTTCCATATTTTCATGTGCCCACTTGGGAAGTAGCGCTCGTAACCTTTCAAAGCGCCCCAAGTGGAGCACCTATGTGGAATCGAAGGTCATTGGTGTCAAGTCATTGTATTTAGAAGGATTAGTTGATTGCACGATCCAAGCCGAAGATATTATAATATAATTGTGCACCTTTCAAGGCACTTTTGTGTGTCTTTGTGCCAATTTTGCCGTTTTTGGCCCGTCATGATGTCAAGTGGCGACCGTGTATCTCAAAGTTGCGCTCAATTGACATCATGACCCAAGTATGTTATGAGGGTACATACTTCGGTGCCCAACATATCTTGGACCCGGCGAATAACTCCTCTTGGGCTTGGCATACCGTGGCCGCCATGTTGGCGATTTGGGACTATCCCAAATCATGGGCTCACTTGGCGATCCTGCCATTCCCAAAACCGGAGGAGTTGGGCGACGCCCAAAAGATATGCTGGACACATATGACCTGATACCAATCCTATGGCACACTCCGGTCCAAGTCGGGCATGTGCCTCATTTGCCCCAACCATGAGTGTGCGCATTTTTGGTTATTTTGAGCAATTTTCCACATTTTCTGCCCGCCGTGCACTATGTTCAGCCCACCCGTGCACGCCGGACGCATGGACCAATGGACCATATATGACATGGGTGTTATGCATATTGGTCCCCATGGTTCACACACCACGTGGGCGAAGCGGAGCAACCTTCGTTAAGGCGCTAGCCCAAAGTGAGTGTGGGCAATTTTGCCATTTTGGCATTTGTGGACCCAATTGGGATCGTCACCACGCCAAGTGGCATGGAGATTTTTGAGAGCCAAGGGCATGGGGGTCTCCATTGGACTCCCGGTGGATCGCGTATGGAATGGCGGATCCGATCTCCAAGCCGGCGTGGAGATATACTATTGGGAGCACCCCGAATTTTGGCTCATTTCAGGCAGCCAAAATGACCCCCTTTTGGGACCCCAATTTCAACCCGCCGTGTGGTCAATTGGCGGCCCCATATCTCTATGCCCACAGGGAGCCCGGACCTAATTCCAAGTTGTACACTCAGAGATAAGTCCTAGGTCCTGCCTCCTAACCTGTGAGCCATTCGCCTTGCCCTGGCCGGGCGAGCCACGCGTGGGAATGACGCCAATTTTGGTGATTTTGGCATCATGACCCCACTTGACAAATCCGTGTTGCCCTGA
This sequence comes from Eutreptiella sp. 'Long Island Sound 2002', assembly GCA_964036045.1. NCBI lineage: Eukaryota > Euglenozoa > Euglenophyceae > Eutreptiales > Eutreptiaceae > Eutreptiella > Eutreptiella sp. 'Long Island Sound 2002'. The sequence continues at coordinate 21,092,025 of OZ038380.1, read as the reverse complement.
TGCCGGGACCTCAGAGGGAACCAGGTTGGGTGAGGGCTCCAGGGAGATCGTACTCAAAGGGCATAGGGTCAGTTGCCTCGTCCCTACCTCTGGCGGGTCCGGACGAGAGGTCAATTTTGGAGTTTTCGGAGCTAATATCAGTTTGGGCTGAAACAGCCCATTTTCAGCTACCAACTCCTAGGGGATAATGGCGGGGCCATATCTCTGGCTCAGAGAGGAGTTGGGACTTGCCGTTAAGGGAGCATAGGGAACCACTGTCGGTTGGCCTTGGAGCTCTTTGGTTCCCAGGAACTCGCCTGTGGCTGGGCGGGACACCCCCCCTATTGGCAGAGTTTCAGGGTCCGGACTGAGCAGGGCATGGGTTGTGTTTGAGCCCCCGCCCCCACCAGCCACTGAGAGGGTCGGACCTGGGATTGGGATACGAGTTGGGACTGAGTGTCTATTGACCTGTGATGCCCTTACCCCAGTCCAGTCTTAACCCCATGTGTACATATCCTGATGTGTTGCTGTACATACTTTCGTTCCCTTGTTGCAGAGTGGCAAGGATCCTGAAACGCTTTGTCACATGACACGAGCGTATTGATGCCCTTGTGAGCGTAGTGCTTTGCCTGCCTGCTCACCTGTGCGTGTCACCGCAGCGTCCCGTGGCCGGCCCCCCACGGGAACGCGTCAAAAGCGTTTCACCGCCGCGGGGTTACCCAGCCCTCGCGTGCCACTCCGGGCCACCAACCCCGAGCAGCGCGGCGCAGCAGCTAGCAGCTCGCAGCTCGCAGCGCAGCGCAGCGGCTCGCAGCGCCGCCCAGCGACAGCACCGAGCCCGTCACGGAGCCCGCAGCGCCGTCCAGAGCATCGCCCTGACCGCGCCGCGACCGTGAAGGAGGTGGACAGACCAGGACTCCCTCAACAGCAAGTCCCATCGGCCGACCAGCAAGGCCGCACACCCAGTCGCGTCAACCACCTCCACAGCCACCGGCCGACCAGCACCGGCCACACTCCCAGTCCAGTGCTGCAGCACCCGCCTCAACAACCACCACCAGTTCGTTGAGTGGAAGGAGTGCACACCAAGGACCTCAAGAACAAGTACGCCCCCCGCTGCCATGGTAAACTGGCAAGAAGCGGGTAAGTGGCGGCTCGTGGTCGACTACCGCGGCCTAAACGCCCAAACGCAGCACGACAGCTATACGCTGCCCCTCATTGAGGACATGCTGCAAAAACAACACCGGCGGAGGATCTTCACGGTGATTGACCTGAAACATGGTTATCATCAGATGCCTCTCGCCGAGGAGTCCCGTGCCTGCACAGCCATGAGCACTCCACTTGGACCTGTCCATTGGAAGGTGATGCCAATGGGCGTTGCCAACGGCAATGCGGCTTTTCAGCGGATGCTGGAGAACCTGCTTGAGCCGGTGCGTGACTGTGCGGACCCCTTCGTGGACGACGTGATCATCGCGTCCGGGGACCCCAGCATGAGCTACGAGGAGCTCCTGGAGGCACACGAGAGGGACGTCACTCGAGTGCTGGACCTTCTGGTTCGGCACAAACTCACGGGCAGCAGTGACAAGGCCACCATTGCGGTAAGCGAGGTGGTCTTCGCTGGCCACGTGGTCGGGAACGGGCAGCGAAAGCCCATACCTGGCAAGGTGGCTGCGATTGAGCACTGGGAAAAGCCCAAAATGGTCTCTGAGCTACGGGCGTATCTGGGGTTCTGCAATTACTACTCGGGGTATATCAAAATGTACGCCGAGTATGCAGCCCCCATGACGACCATGCTCAAGGGCAACCGAGAGGAGACCAAGAAGGGGTCCAAGAAGGCTCTGGTCTGGGATGCTGATTCCGACCGTGCCTTTGAGGGAATGAAGCAGGCGCTGCTATCCGCAGTGGGTCTGCACCTCGTGGATCCCGACCGAGGGTTCGTCCTGCGCACCGACGCTTCCGACTACGCCGTTGGCGCTGTCTTGGAGCAAGTGCTTGACGATGGGAGGCACGTGCCCGTGGCCTTCTGGAGCCGAGTCCTGGCGGAAGGCCAAAACGCACGTGGACGCCCCGTGAAAAGGAGGCGTATGCCATCGTCATGGCTCTCAGGAAATGGGCTGGGTACATAGCCCTCCATCCCGTCACCGTCTGCACCGACCATCAGAGTCTGCAGTCGTGGCACAAGGAGCACGTGGATACCCCCTCTGGTCCCGCCTCCCGACGGGCAAGATGGCATGAGACCTTGGCCAAGTTCGACCTTACGGTTGTTTATATTCCTGGAAAGGATAACACCGTGGCGGACTGTCTCAGTAGGTGGGCCTATCCCGCCAGCAAGGGCATGACGGATATCTCTGCCCATGGCGATGAGGCTGAGACCGCTGAAGCCAAGAAGATCATTGAGATGGAGCGCCTGATGGAGGAGGAGGGTATTAAATGCTTCGTCGTCATGGCTGCGGATGCCCCCCTCGCAACGAGGGTGAGCAGAGCGGTCAGAGTACTCGCCCCTGAGGGAGCTGAGTCCGACAAGCACCTCTTCCCGGAGTCTTGCCTCCAGGACGACTGGACTGACGCGTTCCCGTGGGGGGGCCGGCCACGGGACGCTGCGGAGACACGCACAGGTGAGCAGGCAGGCAATGCACTACGCTCACAAGGGCATCAATGCGCTCATGTCATGTGACAAAGCGTTTCAGAATCCTTGCCACTCTGCAAAGAGGGAACGAAAGTATGTACAACAACACATCAGGATATGTACACATGGGGTTAAGACTGGACTGGGGTAAGAGCACCACAGGACAATAGACACTCAGTCCTAACTCGTATCCCAATCCCAGGTCCGACCCTCTCAGTGGCTGATGGGGGCGGGGGCTCAAACACAACCCATGCCCTGCTCAGTCCGGACCCTGAAACCCTGCCAATGGGAGAGGTGTCCCGCCCAGCCACAGGCGAGTTCCTGGGAACCAAGGGGCTCCAAGGTCAACCGACAGTGGCTTCCTATGCTCCCTTAACGGCAGGTCCCAACTCCTCTCTGAGCCAGAGATATGGCCCCGCCATTATCACCCAGGAGTTGGTAGCTGAAAATGGGCTGTTTCAGCCCAAACTGAAATTAACTCAAAAATCCCCAAAATTGACCCCTCGTCCGGACCCGCCAGAGGTAGGGACGAGGCAACTGACCCTATGCCCTTCGAGTACGATCTCCCTGGAGCCCTCACCCAACCTGGTTCCCTCTGAGGTCCCGGCATCAGGGCAACACGGATGAGTCATGTGGGGTCATGATGCCAAAATCACCAAAATTGGCGTCATTCCCACGCGTGGCTCGCCCGGCCAAGGTAAGGCCAATGGCTCACAGGGTAGGAGGCAGGACCTAGGACTTATATCTGAGTGTACAACTTGGATTTAGGTCCGGGCTCCCTATGGGCTTAGAGAAATGGGGCCGCCAATTGACCACACGGAAGGGGGAAATTGGGGTCCCAAAATGGGGTCATTTTGGCTGCTTGAAATGAGCCAAAATTCGGTGTGCTCCCAATAGTATATCTCCACGCCGGCTTGGAGATCGGATCCGCCATCCCATACGCGATCCACCGGGAGTCCAATGGAGACTCCCATGCCCTTGGCTCTCAAAGATCTCCATGCCACTCGGTGTGGTGATGATCCCAATTGGGTCCACAAATGTCAAAATTGCAAAATTGCCCACACTCACTTTGGGCTAGCGCCTTAACGAAGGTGGCTCCGCTTCGCCCACGTGGTGTGTGGACCATGGGGACCATTACCCATAACACCCATGTCATATATGGTCCATTGGTCCATGCGTCCGGCGTGCACGAGGGTTAGAACATAGTGCACGGCGGGCAGCAAAAGTAGAAAATTGCTCAAAATGGCCAAAAATGCGCACACTCATGGTTGGGGCAAATGAGGCACATGCCCGACTCGGACCGGAGTGTGCCATAGGATTGGTATCAAGTCATATTGGTCCAACATATCTTTTGGGCGTCGCCCAACTCCTCCGATATTGGGAATGGCAGGGTCGCCAAGTGAGCCCATGATTTGGGATAGTCCCAAATCGCCAACATGGCGGCCACGGTATGCCAAGCCCAAGAGGAGTTACTCGCCGGGTCCAAGATATGTTGGGCACCGAAGTATGTGCCCTCATATCATACTTGGGTCATGATGTCAATTGAACGCAACGTTGAGATACACGGTCGCCACTTGACATCATGACGGGCCAAAAATGGCAAAATTGGCACAAGCACACACAAAAGTGCCTTGAAGGGTGCATAATTATATTATAATATCTTCGGCTTGGATTGTGCAATCACTTAATCCTTCTAAACACAATGACTTGACACCAATGACCTCCGATCCCACATATGTGCTCCACTTGGGGCGCCTTGAAAGGTTACGAGCGCTACTTCCCAAGTGGGCACATGAAAATATGGAAAATTGCAAAATACACACCTTGCTCCCAACGCATCGCTTCGGAATCACTACACAAGCTTCCCTTCACGAAGGTTAGGCTTGCAATTGATCGTGGGGAGCATGGAGAAGGGGCTTGCACAATATGAGGTCCATTGGCGGGCTTGGCTTGAAGTAATGGACCCGCCAAATGGGCACGCAACACAACACATGGGACATACCACATATTGCCCCAAAAGGTAGCTCCCACCACGATATGTCATGCCCCTCCAAGGGCATAACTTTGTGTCTATCGCTCATAGGAACTCAAGGAGAGTTCCTATGCAACACCAACACTTGCGCGCTACACTCGAAAGTTATCTTAACGCACGCAATGTCATGGCCAAAGAGTTATAACGCAAACTCTACCCTCTTGACCATGATCCATTACACTAGCGCGCACGTGTGGAAACGCAAGGCATATGATGCATCCTAAATTACGTCGGGAGTATTGTGAATACATCCCACGTTTCCTTATTGTCATTCTTCGCAAACAACGCGAGATATGACCCTCACAAGTGGCCTCACGAATCAACTTTGTTTTGCCCATATCTTTAAGACAAATGGAGGGCAAGAGAAAAGGCAAGTTGATTCGTGCATAGGGAAGCACGTAGGTCCACTCGAAAGAGGTCAAATCAAGTGCGGGGATGTCGAAGTCGAAAATCCGATTTCGACATCCTGAAAAATTCGGATTAAGGTTGCGAGTATTAATTATGAAAATTGCGGATGCATCAAAGCAGTTTCTGGCGACTTTGGAGCCTTCGTCGCGGATAGCGTTAAAATTTCCATTAATTACAGTTAAACTGGCGGTTACGGTAAAGTCGCGAACCAACCGCCAGCAGTCAAAACAGTGAGTATCAGAACGGAAGCGTAAAAATTAACGGAAACAATATGAAAATAAAACCCTGTTGATTCCTGATATTCTGGTACACAAATCTCCGCTGGCGGTGCATCGGTTGCCGATGCGGGGCTTCACGGCACGGAACACGCCGTACATGGGGTTAGTGGACCGGAGACCGGTTGTATGCCGTAACCTGGCCATGGGGTTCTGGGTACCGCTTCACCCCCCTCCTTAGAGCAAACCCTGGGGGGGCTCGATAACACCACGCATGGCAGCGGGTACTCAGGACCCTCTTCTGAAGGGGGGGGGGTGTCACATCCTCACCTCAGTAAGTCACAGTAAGATAGGTAGAGCTGTATAAGCTCGTAGCACATGTATAGTATCAAGTATCAAGTCCCGGGTCCTGGCGGCGATTGTTCGGCATCCAAAGGACCCGTTAACCCATACCAGGCGCACCGGGTGCCGGCTGCTACGGTCACCACCACAGTGGCAGTGGCATACACGGCCAACATAGGCGACACACGACGACCGAGGTGGTCCCACAAGTCGAGAGCGACCACAAAGATCCATCAGGCTACCCCAAGCTTCCCAAGGCCCGCCGACTGGGGAGAGTCCCCACGGGTCCTTCCTCGGGCGCACCATGTCCATATCCATACGACGCGAGTCCAGAGTGCCATAGTCGAACTCCTTAAGAACCCCAGATCTTAAGGGAACTCCTCCTGAAGGGATCGGGCATCAAGGCCGTCTTTTCCCTCGCCCTACTGCCACGAAGGCCATACATGAGGGAGTCCTCATGCAGTGTGGGCGGAGGCGTCAACTCCTCAAACCACCAGTTTCCCAGGCAGACTGACCGAGGTCAGGAGCACCGGAGGCCGCCATCCGAATGCAAGTGCGTCTGCGAATCGGTAGGCTCACACTGGGACTGACAGTGGCGGACCGCTGGGAGTGTAGTCAGGCAACTGGGCTTCCCGCCTGGCGCCATCAGGATCTCCAGACATCACAGCGAATAGGGCAACACGGTATCACGAGCACTCAAACAGTAGAATCTGTAATCAAGTACTGGTCCAGGCTGGACCAGGCTGTAAGATCATGTACACGGCGACTCAAGGCGCCTCTGTATCCCGATTCGTGGTGAAAAACAGTCCATCCCTCAGCGATGGGCTGATGACATTTAACATACAGATGCACATATCCTGGAAGGCAGAAAAGCAAGCAATAATCTGGGTAAATAGGCGTGTAAACACGCTCTGGACAGAGCGCCAAACCACGCCACGGTCAGGATAAGGCAATACAGGAGGATGGACGGGAAAACGCCTGAGTTCAGGCCATATATAGTCAGCTGACACACGTCGACTGGTCTGGATTCCGCAAGTGCCATGGAACCAGACCACACACCAAAAATTCGCAATGCCGATGACAGCGGCATCCGTTGCGCAACGTCGTACGGGCTTCAAGGCCCCAAGAGCTCAGAAAAATGAAGGTCAGTCGCCCTACCTGGTTTCCCAAGGATTCAGCAGGTGGGGAGTGACGAATAGAATCGAAAGAGAGGGGCCATCCTCCTCTGGATTCAGCAGGGGGGGGTATATGGCCACTCCGTCACCAAAAGATGGAAGAGAGCAAGCAAGCAAGGGACGATCCGTCGGCCTCACAAGCGCCCAAAACGCATCAGGGGAGAGCTCAGGGCGCTGATCAGGCACCCCTGGCTGCAATCGCCCGGGTGAGTGCTGCCAAGTCCGAAACGTGGATCTTGGTTTTGTGCTTGCGGATGTACTCCATGAAGGGAGTATTCACCCGCGGCACAAACGAGGAGACGGGTTCCCAGGTGTCGTGGGACGGCCCATAGCCTCGCCAACGAACCTTGAACTCCAGACCTCCGGGTGCCGAGGCCTTCGGACGCTGAGCCAGGATCTTCTCGACAGTATAGTCGTCCTGCTCAGCATAGTCGTCGTCCGAATCGGCCTCATGTTTGGCGTAGTCCAGGGACACATGTCGGCCACGGAGGTCGGGTTCCCGCACACGGAGTTGACTCTCGTGGCGCTCCCGGAACTGTCCGTGACCCACCTTGATGCGGTAGGTGTCCTCACCAATCCTGCGGACCACCTCGCCGGGTGTGAACCAGGTCTTGGTGCGGTGGGTGCCCATGGGGCGGGGTCTGATCACCCACACCGGGTCTCCGATCCTGAACTTCTGCGCTGTCGAGCTCGGGTCGGACTTCTGACGCTCAGCATGCTCCTTCTCAAGCTGCTGGCGGATGTCCCGCGCCGTTTGCTCTTGCCGCGCGAAGAACTCCTTGGCATCCATAGCCATGCCATCACCAGACAAGGGAAGTCCCCTACCCAGGGGGTCCCTGCCAAACAGAATCTGGTGAGGGGACAAACCGCCCGGAGTGGGGGTGTCATGATGGGCCTTCAGAGCAGGCCACATCTCCTCGAACCAGTTCCGCCGTGGATTGGTGATGTGGATCTTGCGCAGCTTCTTAAACAGCTGCCGTCCAGCCACTTCAGCACGGCCGTTAGACCGGCTGAGATAGGCGACGCTCTTGGCATGACGTATCCCCATGAGGGAACACATAGCCTTGAACCAGCCACCAGTAAACTGGGGCCCTCGGTCACTGCAAATGGTGCGGGGGATGTCAAAGACGGTCAGCCAATGACGAATCATCATGACTGCCACTTCCTTGGCAAGCAACCCCTTTTTGCGTGCCGGAACGGCTACAACGTAGCCGCTGTGGCGGTCCACACAGAGAACCACATATTCAAAGGTCTCCTTGCCAATGTGCACTTCGGGCATGGAGAAGACGTCCATGGCCACACTCTCCATGGGCTGGTCAGGAACCGGGGTCCATTGGGGCTCCCCCTTGACGTTCCGGTTATCGGGATTGCAGGCCTGACAGACCGAGCAACCCTTCCTGACCTTCTTGATGGCGGTGTAGAGAACGATATGGTCGATCTCGAACCGACGCTGCATGTCAAGAGCTTGCTTCTTGACCCCTGGGTGCAGCATGTGGTGGTGCCAAGCTTCACACAGCTCGAGCACCCGGGACTCTGGTACTAGCAACTTACCATTCCGGTAGAGCTTGCCATCTTCCTCGGTGAGCCCCTTTGGCCACTTCTGCCCGTCGTCAGGGTCGGTCACAGCCCTATACTCGGCCGCAAAGGCCTCAGACTTGGCGTAATCGTCGGTCCAGTCGTCCTGGAGGCAAGACTCCGGGAAGAGGTGCTTGTCGGACTCCACTCCCACAGGGGGTGCCGGACCGGGCCTTCCGCCCGCGGCACCCACAGGGGCGAGTACACTGACCGCTCTGCTCACCCTCGAAGCGAAGGGGGCATCTGCAGCCATGACGACGAAGCATTTAGCACCCTCCTCCTCCATCAGGCGCTCCATTTCGATGATCCTCTTGGCTTCAGCGGTCTCAGCCTCATCGCCATGGGCAGAGATGTCCTGCATGCCCTTGCTGGCGGGATAGGCCCACCTACTGAGACAGTCCGCCACGGTGTTATCCTTTCCAGGAATATAAACAACCGTAAGGTCGAACTTGGCCAAGGTCTCGTGCCATCTTGCCCGTCGGGAGGCGGGACCTGAGGGGGTGTCCACGTGCTCCTTGTGCCACGACTGCAGACTCTGATGGTCGGTGCAGACGGTGACGGGATGGAGGGCTATGTACCCAGCCCATTTCCTGAGAGCCATGACGATGGCATACGCCTCCTTTTCACGGGGCGTCCACGTCCGTCTCTGGCCTTCCGCCAGGACTCGGCTCCAGAAGGCCACGGGCACGTGCCTCCCGTCGTCAAGCACTTGCTCCAACACAGCGCCAATGGCGTAGTCGGAAGCGTCGGTGCGCAGGACGAACCCTCGGTCGGGATCCACGAGGTGCAGACCCACTGCGGATAGCAGCGCCTGCTTCATCCCCTCAAAGGCACGGTCGGACTCTTCAGTCCAGACCAGAGCCTTTTTGGACCCCTTCTTGGTCTCCTCTCGGTTGCCCTTGAGCATGGTTGTCATGGGGGCTGCATACTCGGCATACATCTTGATATACCCCGAGTAGTAGTTGCAGAACCCCAGATACGCCCGTAGCTCAGAGACCGTTTTGGGCTTTTCCCAGTGCTCAATCGCAGCCACCTTGCCAGGTATGGGCTTTCGCTGCCCGTTCCCGACTACATGGCCAGCGAAGACCACCTCGCTTACCGCAATGGTGGCCTTGTCACTGCTGCCCGTGAGTTTGTGCCGAACCAGAAGGTCCAGCACTCGAGTGACGTCCCTCTCGTGTGCCTCCAGGAGCTCCTCGTAGCTCATGCTGGGGTCCCCGGACGCGATGATCACGTCGTCCACGAAGGGGTCCGCACAGTCGCGCACCGGCTCAAGCAGGTTCTCCAGCATCCGCTGAAAAGCCGCATTGCCGTTGGTGACGCCCATAGGCATCACCTTCCACTGGAGAGGTCCAAGTGGGGTGCTCATGGCTGTGCAGGCACGGGACTCCTCGGCGAGAGGCATCTGATGATAACCATGTTTCAGGTCAATCACCGTGAAGATCCTCCGCCGGTGTTGTTTTTGCAGCATGTCCTCAATGAGGGGCAGCGTATAGCTGTCGTGCTGCGTTTGGGCGTTCAGGCCGCGGTAGTCGACCACGAGCCGCCACTCACCGGCAACCTTCTTGGGGACGACGAAGCAAGGAGAGGCCCACTCGGAGTGGCACGGCTCAAGCCAGCCTCTCCGGATGAAGTCACGGAGGATCTTCTCCATGGCCTCCTTCCTCTCGCCCCTCAGGGCAAACTCCCGGTGGCGATACACACGGGGGTCCTGCTTCAGTCGTATCTTGGCCTCGCCATACGGTCCACGCACCGGTGGGGGGAACACAGGTTTTCCGCTGAAGAAGGTCTCGCCATACTTCTGCTTCAGCCTGGCCCTCAACGCCTGGATCTTGGGGCAGTCATCGGACTCCGCCTTGGCTTTTCCGGGCACTTGAACCACGGAGCTTACTTGAGGGGTAGCTACTCCGCTCGCTTTCGGCTCAGGTGGTCTTCCCAGGTGGCCCAAAGGGCCATCTCTGGTCTTGCCTCGGAACAGATCGCCGTAGGTGGGTGGGTTACCGCCAGGCGGCTCGTCTTGGCTGGACATGTGATCCAGCACCCTCTGTACGAAGGTATTCCCGTCATAGGAACCAGAGACGATTGAGTCCACTTCCCACCAGGCTTTGTCCTGGCCTTTGCCCTCACGCTGGTTTCCCCAGTCGTGAAAGGGCTGATCCATATACCCCTGAACCAGATCCCACTCCTCTTCAGTGAGGGGGTCTTCGGAGTCCGATTCTTCGATGTCAACAGGGGGAACCGCAAAGCATTGCCTCCAAGGCTCTGCTATGATACGGTTGACACACACGAAGTCCGTGGTGTCGGCCTGATCAAGGCCCCCATCCACATAGTGGAATTCCGTTGGCCATCTCTGGGGTGGCATGGGCTGTCCCTTAGCGTCCTGATAGACACTCTCTCCAGCCGGTAGGACGACCTTGTTTAAGGTCATGTTGGTCAATGAGGCTACCCAATGTTGGGTACTTTCCTCCTCGGTGCATCCCATAGGAACAACCAGCACTGCCTTGGAGCGGTCCTTGCGAATCTTCGCTATCGCTCTTGGAATGTCCCAACGGGGGCAATGGATCCACATCAGTCCCTGATGCGGACCCCAGTGCTTCTTCCACGCGGAGTCCTGTGCGCTCCAGTACTTCTCACACACCCGCAGATGGGCGGAGGTTCCTGAAGAGAACGCATCCAGGGCCAGATCCGAAGCTCCCAAGTCCGCGACAACTCGGCTTGCCACTTTTGGCCTTACGCCGTACTCCTGGTTTGCAGGACCAGTTGGCTCAGTGTCCAGCGCGGCCACTTCGAGCTGATTGCGTTCGGGGTGGATCCATTGGCATTCCACATGGTGCTCAGGTGACGAAAGCCACGAGAGTTGGTCGTCCTGGTACAGGGTCATGGAAGCCTGGGCCGGGAGGACGCCGGAGTCCGTCTCCATCATGAAGTCGTACCCGACGATCATGTCCCAGTCCATCTCGGCCTCGTAGAAGCTACCGTGCAGGAGGATTTCCTTGCCGAGGTCTGGGCGGCTCAGTTCACAATGGTTCACGAACTGCAGCCCAATGGCCGCTTCCTTCGTGCCTCCCACCATGTACTGGCCGTTCGCCACCTTCAGCCTGACAGGCTTCCGACTGTCGGTCAGACATTCTGGTGGAAGTAGGCCAGCCTTGACCAAGCTGACTTGAGCTCCCGTGTCGACCAACACGTCGAAAACCTTTTCCACTTCCCCGCATAGGGCACGGACCTTAAGATGCAACTGCCGCTCGCGACCGACACGGCGCACGGCGTGCAAACTCAGGATCTCCGGCCGTTCCAGAAGCTCAAAAAGCGACTGGTGCAGGTCGTGGACAATGGGCTCAGGCTGCCCATCTGCAGCATCCAGCTGCGGTCCGGGTGATCCTCCGATACTCTCGGAAAGATCCTGTAGTACATCAAACACGTTCTTGGTCGCGAAGGACGGACGGGTGCAAGGGTTCGTGCCTTCACTTGCCCTCACCCCGCCTCCGCGACTGGGTGCCAGACCGGGCCTTCCGCCCGCGGCAGTCCCCTTGTGCTTATCGACTCCCGACTGGGATGGTTCGGCGCTTCCCACGTCACCATCCTGCGACCGCCCTAGCTGGGGCCCTTGGCTGCAGGGGCTCCGCTAGGGGGCGTCGGTTGTGGAGGAAGGGGTGTTCTCCTCCGCATCAACCTCGTTGATGCCCTTCTTCCTTCCCCCTTTCTTGCCCTTGTTCTTGTCCTTGTCCTTGTTCTGGTCATTCTGGTTGTTCTCCTTGTTCTTGTTGTCTGACCTGGGGACCCAGTTCCTCTTGATCTCCTGGATCTCCTTGGCCAACTCGGTCCCCACCGACGACATCAGCTTGGCCAGCTCGTCCTTGTCGACCTCCATTTTGGCTTCCCGGATACCCGCGGGCGCACGCTTCTTCGACCCGTGCGCCTTCTTGTAAGCCTCCGTGTCGGCCTTGTGGACGGGGCATGTTCGGTGGTCATGGTTGAAGCCTTTCTTCCTCCCATAACACACGAAACAGCCCTGCGGGTGAGCTCGTATGAACTCCCCAAAGGACAGCGGAGGGTCGCCAATGCGGCGAGGGTCCCTCTTCTCCTGCTTCCTCCAACCCTGCTGCAGGGGCTTCCAGTTTCCCGGCTTGCTCCCCGCGCTCAGGTTCCTGGCCACGAAGGCACAAACGGCCACCTCGGCGGGCTCATCGTCGTCGTCATCGTCGACGAGAGTCTCATCGCCGCCGGCTCCCGCTGGGTCCATGGCGTCTTCCCCGCCAGGTCCCTCGCCAACGTAGTTGACGTCGCGGTCGCCGGGCCTCAACCCGCGTGTGTGGTGGAGGTTTCGGTACTCCTTGAGTACCTCCTCGCCAACCCACTCCAGGATCTCGTCGCAGCTCATCCGCGCCGGGATGGGCTGCAGACGGATGGTCTGGCCGCTCAACTCACAGTCGTCAAGGCGCCACATCGCGGTCTTCTCGCGATCGCCCGAGACGGTGATGAGAAGGGCGTTCCGCAGGGAGTGCCGTTTGACATCCCGGGCCACGTTCTTCTTCGCCCAAGACACCACGTTCGTATGATACTCCTTGGGGAGCATCATCTTGACCGTGTGGTTGGACTTGGCCCTCTTGGATTCCTCCTTGGTGACCCTCTTGATCCATGCTTCCGGCAGCATGGAGAGCAGGCGAGCCTGCTCGTCACCCTCGTTCCAATCCTCCACATTGCGGCGGAAGAGGGTGTATTTCCCTCGGAAGTCACGCCAGTCCCGTAGGCGGATCTCCCGTCCATCATGCTCAAGCTTGATGGACTTCCAGCGCTTGGCAGCCACCTGCGGAGCGTCCACCCGCTCCTGCTCGTTGAGCCACTTCTTGGCGTCCTTGAGGGTCTTGATTTTCCCCTCCTTGGTCGCCACGAAGTATAGCTCGCCGAGCACTTCCGGCAGGCGGTACCTGAACCGTTTGAAGACATATCTCTCCGCATCCGCGGGAGGTAGGTCTTCAGTGACGGTCAGCCCCCAATCGTCCAGCTTCTCCAAGAAGCGGTCGAGGTTGAGGGGGTTGCCATCGTACATGGGGGGCTTGATGTCCTTCAAGTCTTCCCACACGGCGGCGTCCGCGTCCTTAGAGACCATGAACGCCGGCCGCGAGGTCGACCGAGGTTCCCATCGGCCTCGCCCACGGACTCCCACGGCCGCCACGTCCATCTCCTCCATGGAGTCCCTGTGGCTACGCCGCGGTTCCTCCACGTACGCTGAACCAAAATGTTCACGCCGTACTGCATCCATGTACGCATCCTCATCACGGCGCCGGCGGCTGCGTTCAGCGGCCTCCCGTCGTACACCTCGCGGCGGGCTGATGTCGAACTCCTCCAGGTCCAGGTCCAGGTCCAGGTCCTCACCTTCGCCGACATCCCACTCCACGTCTCCTCTGGGGACCTCATCCCTGAGTCCACCATAACGTCCTGCAGCCCTGGGGATTGGCGCCGGGGCTGGTGCCGGGCGTCGGGGGCGTACAGGCGTCCGCGGTGGGGCACGGCGGTTGTGGTAGTCCGCGCTGAGCCACTCATCGCGCCATTCCTCACTGCCACTGCCGGGCGGCACGCGCTCGTTGCGGCGGCCCGCGCTGTGGTGAGAGGGGGCGGTGAGAGAGGGGGCACTGGCGCTGGGGCGACTCCTGGGGGCTCCGCCGGGGGCGTGGGGTCTGCCTGGACCTGGTCCGGGTCCCCAGCCGTCGTCCGACGAGCCAGACTCCAGGGGTGGGTGGTCGCTGCCGACGCTCCTACGGGCTCCCAGCGCATCCAGCCTCTCCTGCAGGCCGCTGACGACGTTGGTCAGCGACTTGGTCTCGGCCCTGGCGATGTCCAGGTCCTTCTGCGCGCGCGCGGCGACCCCGGAGATGCGAGCCATCTCGACCTTGCCCGTGTCTACCTCGCACTCGAGGGCAAAAACCCTCCTGCGGAGGTAGACAATCCACCGCCAGGTGGTATCCGGGTCGCCGTTCCCTGGTGGGTCGTCGGGGTCCCCAGGGGGTCCTCCAGGAGGGCCTCCGCCGGGTCCGCCCGGTCCAGGGGGTCCTCCCCCGCCCGGTGGTCCGCCTCCAGGGGGTCCACTGGGTGGGCGTCCTCCAGGGGGTCCTGATGGTCCTCCGCCAGGGGGTCCTGGTGGGTCTCCGCCGGGTCGCCTCGGTGGGTCCGAGGATGGGCGCTTCCTCGTGATGCCGAACTCCATGTCGTCATCCTCGTCCATGTCGCCCCACCTGGGCGTCTCGGTCACGGAGGACTCCGAGCTCCGGTAGGGAGGAGGGAGATCCTCATCCTCACCTTCCGGTTCCATGGGAACGTCTCCGCCGCCTCCCCCCGTCCAAGCCACCACTTGGCGATGTCGACGGCCTCGTTCATCCCCGTCACTGGCGGTGAAGAAGGGGTCACTGTCGTGGGGGTGCCCACCCGCTGGCCTCCGCGGCCTCTCGGGGGTCTTCCCCTTGCCCTTCCTCCGTCAACGGGCGGTGGTGCCACTGCTCCCACTGCTGCCCGTGTCGGCCTCATCCAGCGCCATCCTGGAGGAGGCGTCCCCTTCGAAAAGCTTTCGAAGGGTCTCCACTCGTGATGCTCCCGGGGGAGTCTCACGGCGGAGTTTGGCCTCTGCCTCCTCCATTGCGGCGGCGGTGGCTGCGGCAGCTCGCGCCTCGGCTTCCTCCCGAGCACGAGCCGCCTCGGCTTCCCGGGCCTGCAGCAGCCGCGCCTTCTGCGCTTCCAACGCTGCCAGCTCCGCCTCCGTCTTGGCCTTCTCCTCAGCGACCTTCCGTCGCGCGGCCTCGATGGCTTCCTTCTTGGCGGCGTCCTCCTGGGCCTTAGCCGTCGCTTCGGCGTGGGCCCTTTCCTCCGCCTCCTTCTTTGCCCTCTCTTGGGCAAGCGCCTCTTCCAGCGCCTTCACCTCGGCCTCCTTGCAGGCAATGGCCTCCTGCGTCAGGCGGGCTTCCTCGTCGGCTGCCGCCAACTCACCGTTGACCTGGGCAGTCGCTGCCCCATGGGCGGCTACGGCCGTGAGTCCGGCCGCAATGGCCGCCATGGTCTGGGCGTGGATGGCCATGCCATGCGGCCACTCCGCAGCCTCCTCCTGGGCGATGCCGGCGGCGCTCTCCACGGCAGCGCTGTACTGCCTGGCCCGTTGCCGGGCAACCCGACGGTTGCAGGGCACCCCACAGGCCCGCTCACAGGCGCGCGCCACGTCCCTTTCGGGAGCGACGCTGCTGCTGGAGCTGGCCTGGTTGGCCGGCATCCTCCCGCGGTGGGCCGACTCCACGTCGCTGCTGGGGCCTGCTGGGGCCTGCCGGGCCCTCAGGAGCAGCGGACGGGGCTTGGCCTGGGTCTGCTTGGCGACTTGGATGTAGTCGCCAAGGGTGGTGGAGCCGGGGTGGTGACCACCATTGGCCCGTTGGGGACTGGGGGCTGGGGTTCCGCCCTTGGCGCCTTGGGCGGCTTCGGCGGCCAGGGACTCCTGGTACTCCCGCCACCTCCGGTCCCTCTTCTTGTCCCCGGCGGACCGCTTCTCCTTCCCCGGAGACGCGCTGCTGCTGCCCTGCAGCCTGCGCTCGCTCCCCGGTTCCGGAAAGTTCTTCTCGATCACGTCCCACAAGGAGACGTTGATCGAGGCGCCCGACGGGTACACGTTGGGCTCCTCGTCCTCCTCAATCCCGTCGGGACGCAGGCCTTCGCCGGGCCTGTCCGGCCGGGTCCACGTCCTCCAGCGCCTCTGCTGGTGGCGGTACTCGTACCCTTCCGCCCGCAGCCAGTCCTCCACGGCCTGCAGGCGGTCGGGGGCGATGTCCGTGCGGAGCTCGAAGCTCCTGGGCATGCCGCCTTCGCACTGGGGGTGGCTGTGGCGGTAATGCTGGTCCCAAACCAACCCACGCAGCAGGCGTGCTGCATGGGGGTGGGGCCGCGGCCACGTCCTGCCCGCTTCCTGCCAATTCACCATGGCAGCGGGGGCGTAGATGGTCTTGAAGTCCTTGATGTGCACTCGTTCAACTCAACGAACTGGTTGTGGTTGTTGAGGAGGGTGCTGCAGCACTGGATTGGAAGTGCGGCTGGTGCTGGTCGGCCGGTGGTTGTGGAGGTGGTTGACGCGGCCTTGCTGGTCGGCCGATGGGACTCCGGGTCGGCCGATGGGGCTGATGCAGGAGTCCTGGTCTGTGCACCTCTTTCACGGCTGCTGCGCGGTCAGGGCGGTGCTCTGGACGGCGCTGCGGGCTCCGTGACGAACTCGGCGCTGTCGCTGAGTGGCGCTGCGAGTCGCTGCGCTGCGCTGCGAGACGCTGCGCTGCGCTGCGAGCCGCGAGCTGCGCCGCGCTGCTGCGACGCGCTGCTCGGGGCTGGTGGCCCCGAGTGGCACGCGAGGGCTGGGTAACCCCGCGGCGGTGAAACGCTTTTGACGCGTTCCCGTGGGGGGGCCGGCCACGGGACGCTGCGGAGACACGCACAGGTGAGCAGGCAGGCAATGCACTACGCTCACAAGGGCATCAATGCGCTCATGTCATGTGACAAAGCGTTTCAGAATCCTTGCCACTCTGCAAAGAGGGAAAGAAAGTATGTACAACAACACATCAGCATATGTACACATGGGGTTAAGACTGGACTGGGGTAAGAGCACCACAGGACAATAGACACTCAGTCCTAACTCGTATCCCAATCCCAGGTCCGACCCTCTCAGTGGCTGATGGGGGCGGGGGCTCAAACACAACCCATGCCCTGCTCAGTCCGGACCCTGAAACCCTGCCAATGGGAGAGGTGTCCCGCCCAGCCACAGGCGAGTTCCTGGGAACCAAAGGGGTTCCAAGGTCAACCGACAGTGGCTCCCTATGCTCCCTTAACGGCAGGTCCCAACTCCTCTCTGAGTCAGAGATATGGCCCCGCCATTATCACCCAGGAGTTGGTAGCTGAAAATGGGCTGTTTCAGCCCAAACTGAAATTAACTCAAAAATCCCCAAAATTGACCCCTCGTCCGGACCCGCCAGAGGTAGGGACGAGGCAACTGACCCTATGCCCTTCGAGTACGATCTCCCTGGAGCCCTCACCCAACCTGGTTCCCTCTGAGGTCCCGGCATCAGGGCAACACGGATTTGTCAAGTGGGGTCATGATGCCAAAATCACCAAAATTGGCGTCATTCCCACGCGTGGCTCGCCCGGCCAAGGTAAGGCCAATGGCTCACATGGTAGGAGGCAGGACCTAGGACTTATATCTGAGTGTACAACTTGGATTTAGGTCCGGGCTCCCTATGGGCTTAGAGAAATGGGGCCGCCAATTGACCACACGGAAGGGGAAAATTGGGGTCCCAAAATGGGGTCATTTTGGCTGCTTGAAATGAGCCAAAATTCGGTGTGCTCCCAATAGTATATCTCCACGCCGGCTTGGAGATCGGATCCGCCATCCCATACGCGATCCACCGGGAGTCCAATGGAGACTCCCATGACCTTGGCCCTCAAAGATCTCCAAGCCACTCGGTGTGGTGACGATCCCAATTGGGTCCACAAATGTCAAAATTGCAAAATTGCCCACACTCACTTTGGGCTAGCGCCTCAACGAAGGTGGCTCCGCTTCGCCCACGTGGTGTGTGGACCATGGGGACCATTACCCATAACACCCATGTCATATATGGTCCATTGGTCCATGCGTCCGGCGTGCACGAGGGTTAGAACATAGTGCACGGCGGGCAGCAAAAGTAGAAAATTGCTCAAAATGGCCAAAAATGCGCACACTCATGGTTGGGGCAAATGAGGCACATGCCCGACTCGGACCGGAGTGTGCCATAGGATTGGTATCAAGTCATATTGGTCCAACATATCTTTTGGGCGTCGCCCAACTCCTCCGATATTGGGAATGGCAGGGTCGCCAAGTGAGCCCATGATTTGGGATAGTCCCAAATCGCCAACATGGCGGCCACGGTATGCCAAGCCTAAGAGGAGTTACTCGCCGGGTCCAAGATATGTTGGGCACCGAAGTATGTGCCCTCATATCATACTTGGGTCATGATGTCAATTGAACGCAACGTTGAGATACACGGTCGCCACTTGACATCATGACGGGCCAAAAATGGCAAAATTGGCACAAGCACACACAAAAGTGCCTTGAAGGGTGCATAATTATATTATAATATCTTCGGCTTGGATTGTGCAATCACTTAATCCTTCTAAACACAATGACTTGACACCAATGACCTTCGATCCCACATATGTGCTCCACTTGGGGCGCCTTGAAAGGTTACGAGCGCTACTTCCCAAGTGGGCACATGAAAATATGGAAAATTGCAAAATACACACCTTGCTCCCAACGCATCGCTTCGGGATCACTACACAAGCTTCCCTTCACGAAGGTTAGGCTTGCAATTGATCGTGGGGAGCATGGAGAAGGGGCTTGCACAATATGAGGTCCATTGGCGGGCTTGGCTTGAAGTAATGGACCCGCCAAATGGGCACGCAACACAACACATGGGACATACCACATATTGCCCCAAAAGGTAGCTCCCACCACGATATGTCATGCCCCTCCAAGGGCATAACTTTGTGTCTATCGCTCATAGGAACTCAAGGAGAGTTCCTATGCAACACCAACACTTGCGCGCTACACTCGAAAGTTATCTTAACGCACGCAATGTCATGGCCAAAGAGTTATAACGCAAACTCTACCCTCTTGACCATGATCCATTACACTAGCGCGCACGTGTGGAAACGCAAGGCATATGATGCATCCTAAATTACGTCGGGAGTATTGTGAATACATCCCACGTTTCCTTATTGTCATTCTTCGCAAACAACGCGAGATATGACCTTCACAAGTGGCCTCACGAATCAACTTTGTTTTGCCCATATCTTTAAGACAAATGGAGGGCAAGAGAAAAGGCAAGTTGATTCGTGCATAGGGAAGCACGTAGGTCCACTCGAAAGAGGTCAAATCAAGTGCGGGGATGTCGAAGTCGAAAATCCGATTTCGACATCCTGAAAAATTCGGATTAAGGTTGCGAGTATTAATTATGAAAATTGCGGATGCATCAAAGCAGTTCCTGGCGACTTTGGAGCCTTCGTCGCGGATAGCGTTAAAATTTCCATTAATTACAGTTAAACTGGCGGTTACGGTAAAGTCGCGAACCAACCGCCAGCAGTCAAAACAGTGAGTATCAGAACGGAAGCGTAAAAATTAACGGAAACAATATGAAAAAAAAACCCTGTTGATTCCTGATATTCTGGTACACAAATCTCCGCTGGCGGTGCATCGGTTGCCGATGCGGGGCTTCACGGCACGGAACACGCCGTACATGGGGTTAGTGGACCGGAGACCGGTTGTATGCCGTAACCTGGCCATGGGGTTCTGGGTACCGCTTCAGGACCGACGATTACGCCAAGTCTGAGGCCTTTGCGGCCGAGTACAGGGCTGTGACCGACCCTGACGACGGGCAGAAGTGGCCAAAGGGGCTGACTGAGGAAGACGGCAAGCTCTACCGGAATGGTAGGCTGCTAGTACCGGAGTCCCGGGTGCTCGAGCTTTGTGAAGCTTGGCACCACCACATGCTGCACCCAGGGGTCAAGAAGCAAGCCCTTGACATGCAGCGCCGGTTCGAGATCGACCATATCGTTCTCTACACCGCCATCAAGAAGGTCAGGAAGGGTTGCTCGGTCTGCCAGGCCTGCAATCCCGATAACCGGAACGTCAAGGGGGAAGCCCAATGGACCCCGGTTGCTGACCAGCCCATGGAGAGCGTGGCCATGGACGTCTTCTCCATGCCCGAAGTGCACATTGGCAAGGAGACCTTTGACTGTGTGGTTCTTTGCGTGGATCGCCACAGTGGCTACGTAGTAGCCGTTCCGGCATGCAAAAAGCGGTTGCTTGCCAAGGAAGTGGCAGTCATGATGATTCGTCATTGGCTGACCGTCTTTGACATCCCCCGCACCATTTGCAGTGACCGAGGGCCCCAGTTTACTGGTGGCTGGTTCAAGGCTATGTGTTTCCTCATAGGAATACGTCATGCCAAGAGCGTCGCCTATCTCCGCCGGTCTAACGGCCGTGCTGAAGTGGCTGGTCGGCAGCTGTTTGAGAAGCTGCGCAAGATTCACATCACCAATCCACGTCGGAACTGGTTTGAGGAGATGTGGCCTGCTCTGAAGGCCCATCATGACACCCCCACGCCGGGTGGTTTGTCCCCTCACCAGATTCTGTTCGGCAGGGACCCCCTTGGTCGGGGACTTCCCTTGTCTGGTGATGGCATGGCTATGGACGCCAAAGAATTCTTCGCGCGGCAAGAGCAAACGGCGCGGGACATCCGCCAGCAGCTCGAGAAGGAGCATGCTGAGCGTCAGAAGTCCGACCCGAGCTCGACAGCGCAGAAGTTCAGGGTGGGAGACCCGGTGTGGGTGATCAGACCCCGCCCTATGGGCACCCACCACACCAAAACCTGGTTCACACCCGGCGAGGTGGTCCGCAGGATTGGTGAGGACACCTACCGCATCAAGGTGGGTCACGGACAGTTCCGGGAGCGCCACGAGAGTCAACTCCGTGTGCGGGAACCCGGCCTCCGTGGCCAACATGTGTCCCTGAGCTATGCCGCACATGAGGCCGATTCGGACGACGACTATGCTGAGCAGGACGACTATACCGTCGGGAAGATCCTGGCTCAGCGTCCGAAAGCCTCGGCACCCGGAGGTCTGGAGTTCAAGGTTCGTTGGCGAGGCTATGGGCCGCCCCACAACACCTGGGAACCCGTCTCCTCGTTCGTGCCGCGGGTCAATACTCCCTTCATGGAGTACATCCGCAAGCACAAGACCATGATCCACGTTTCGGACTTGGCAGCACTCACCCGGGCGATTGCAGCCAGGGGCGCCTGATCAGTGCCCTGAGCTCTCCCCTGATGTGTTATGAGCGCTTGTGAGGTCGACGGATCGTCCCTTACTTGCTTGCTCTCTTCCATCTTCCGGTGACCTGCCATCAGAGTGGCCATGTACCCCCCCCTGCTGAATCCAGAGGAGGATGGCCCCTCTCTTCTTCTATTCGTCACTCCCCCCCCTGCTGAATCCTTGGGAAACCAGGTGGGGCGACTGACCTTCATATTTCTGAGCTTATGGGGCCTTGAAGCCCATACGACGTTGCGCAACGGATGCCGCTGTCATCGGCATTGCGATTTTTTGGTGTGTGGTCTGGTCCCATGGCCCTTGCGGGATCCAGACCAGTCGACGTGTGTCTCGAGACTATATATGGCCTGAACTCAGGCGTTTTCCTGTCCACCCTCCTGCATTTGCCTTATCCTGACCGTGGCGTGGTTTGGCACTCTATCCAGAGTGTGTTTACACGCCTATTTACCCAGCTTATTTCTTGTTTTTCTATCCCCCAGGATATGTGCATCCGTATGTTAGCCCATCACTCAGTGTGGACTGTTTTTTCCCCTGACGGGATTCGAATCGACTACGAAGGCGCCCTGAGTCGCCGTTTACATGCTTTTACTTGAGGTCCAGCCTGGACCAGTACCTACATACAGTTTCTTCTGTTTGAGTGCCCGTATACCGTGTGCCCTATTCGCTGTGATGTGGAGATCCTGATGGCGCCAGGCGGGAAGCCCAGTTGCCTGACTACACTCCCAGCGGTCCGCCACTGTCAGTCCCAGTGTGAGCCTACCGACTCGCAGACGCACTTGCAGTCGGATGGCGGCCTCCGGTGCTCCTGACCTCGGTCAGTCTGCCTGGGAAACTGGTGGTTTGAGGAGTCGACGCCTCCGCCCACACTGCATGAGGACTCCCTCATGTATGGCCTTCGTGGTAATAGGGCGAGGGAAAAGACGGCCTTGATGCCCGATCCCTTAAGGAGGAGCTCGTTCGGCTGTACCACTCTGGACTCGCGTCGTATGGATATGGACATGGTGCGCCCGAGGAAGGACCCGTGGGGACTCTCCCCAGCCGGCGGGCTTTGGGAAGCTTGGGGTAGCCTGATGGATCTTTGTGGTCGCTCTCGACCTGTGGGACCACCTCGGTCGTCGTGTGATGCCTATGTTGACCGTGTATGCCACTGCCACTGTGGTGGTGACCGTAGCAGCCGGCACCCGGTGCGCCTGGTATGGGTTAACGGGTCCTTTGGATGCCGAACAATCGCCGCCAGGACCCGGGACTTTATACTTGATACTATACTAGCAGTTACTAACAGCTACAGCACCGTACCTGTCTTACTATGGGATTTGGGCAGCCTAACCTGCAAATCAGCCTGAAGTGTGGTGTGACACCCCCCCCTTCAGGAAATGGTCCTGGGTACCCGCTGCCATGCGTGGGTGTTATCGAGCCCCCCCCAGGGTTTGCTCTAAGGAGGGGGGTGAAGCGGTACGCAGAACCCCATGGCTAGGGTAGGGCATACAACCGGTCTCCGGTCCACTAACCCCATGTACGGAAGGGAAGACGCCCGTTGACGCCCGGTGTGAGCCCGACGGGAGCGTGTTCCGTGCCGTAAAGCCCCGCATCGGCAACCGATGCACCGCCAGCGGAGATTTATATATCAGAATATCAGGAATCAACAGGGTTTTATTTTCATATTGTTTCCGTCAATTTTTACGCTTCCGTTCTGATATTCACTGTTTTGACAGCTGGCGGTTAGCTCGCGACTTTAGCGTAACCGCCAGTTTAACTGTTATATACAGATATTTTAGCGCAAATCGTGACGAAGACTCTAAAGTCTTCAGGAATTGCATTGATGCATCCGCAATTTTCACATTCTACACTCGCAACCTTAATCCGAATTTTTCAGGATGTCGAAATCGGATTTTCGACTTCGACATCCCCGCACTTGATTTGACCTCTTTCGAGTGGACCTACGTGCTTCCCTATGCACGAATCAACTTTCCTTTTGTCTTGCCCTCCATTTGTCTTAGAGATATGGGCAAAACAAAGTTGATTCGTGAGGCCACTTGTGAGGGTCATATCTCCTGCCGCTTGCGAGGAATGACAATAAGGAAACGTGGGATGTATTCACAATACTCCCGACGTAATTTAGGAAGCTTTATATGCCTTGCATTTCCACACGTGCGCGCTAGTGTAATGGATCATGGTCAAGAGGGTAGAGTTTGCGTTACAACTCCTTGGCCATGATATTGCGCGCGTTAAGATAACTTTCGAGTGTAGCGCGCGAGTGTTGGTGTTGCATAGAAACTCTCCTTGAGTTCCTATGAGCAATTGACACAAAGTTATGCCCTTGGAGGGGCATGACATATCGTGGGGGGAGCTACCTTTTTGGGCAATATGTGGTATGTGCCATGTGTTGTGTTGCGTGCCCATTTGGCGGGTCCATCGCTCCAAGCCAAACCCGCCAATGGACCTCATTTTGCGCAAGCCTCTTCTCCATACTCCCCACGATCAATTGCGAGCCTAACCTTTGTGGAGGGAAGCTTGTGTGGCGATCCCAAAGCGATGCGTTGGGAGCAAGGTGTGTGTTTTGCAATTTTCCATATTTTCATGTGCCCACTTGGGAAGTAGCGCTCGTAACCTTTCAAAGCGCCCCAAGTGGAGCACATATGTGGAATCGAAGGTCATTAGTGTCAAGTCATTGTATTTAGAAGGATTAGTTGATTGCACGATCCAAGCCGAAGATATTATAATATAATTGTGCACCTTTCAAGGCACTTTTGTGTGTCTTTGTGCCAATTTTGCCGTTTTTGGCCCGTCATGATGTCAAGTGGCGACCGTGTATCTCAAAGTTGCGCTCAATTGACATCATGACCCAAGTATGTTTTTGAGGTACATACTTCGGTGCCCAACATATCTTGGACCCGGCGAATAACTCCTCTTGGGCTTGGCATACCGTGGCCGCCATGTTGGCGATTTGGGACTATCCCAAATCATGGGCTCACTTGGCGATCCTGCCATTCCCAAAACCGGAGGAGTTGGGCGACGCCCAAAAGATATGTTGGACACATATGACTTGATACCAATCCTATGGCACACTCCAGTCCAAGTCGGGCATGTGCCTCATTTGCCCAAACCATGAGTGTGCGCATTTTTGGCCATTTTGAGCAATTTTCCACATTTTCTGCCCGCCGTGCACTATGTTCAGCCCACCCGTGCACGCCGGACGCATGGACCAATGGACCATATATGACATGGGTGTTATCCATATTGTTCCCCATGGTTCACACACCACGTGGGCGAAGCGGAGCAACCTTCGTTAAGGCGCTAGCCCAAAGTGAGTGTGGGCAGATTTGCCATTTTGGCATTTGTGGACCCAATTGGGATCGTCACCACGCCAAGTGGCATGAAGATCTTTTCAGAGCCAAGGGCATGGGGGTCTCAGTTAGACTCCCGGTGGATCGCGTATGGGATGGCGGATCCGATCTCCAAGCCGGCGTGGAGATATACTATTGGGAGCACCCCAAATTTGGGCTCATTTCAGGCAGCCAAAATGACCCCCTTTTGGGACCCCAATTTCAACCCCCCGTGTGGTCAATTGGCGGCCCCATATCTCTATGCCCACAGGGAGCCCGGACCTAATTCCAAGTTGTACACTCAGAGATAAGTCCTAGATCCTGCCTCCTAACCTGTGAGCCATTCGCCTTGCCCTGGCCGGGCGAGCCACGCGTCTGGCAGCCGGTTGCAACATGGTGATCATGGTCTTTTGCACTTGCACTGTGTAGGGATTTGGGTTAGGTTTAGTATTTTAAGGGATTTGGGATTTTATTTTTAAATTTTATGTCTTTTGGTTGTGTAGCTTAGTCATAAGCCCCCAGGGCTACGCCCGGGACTAGGTAGCACTCATAGGAGCTCTGCCCCCCTTAGGAACTGGCTGATTACATGGTAGCCTCGTAGGTAAGATCCTTGCCCCCCCCCCCCCAACAATCTATTTTTGGGTTAGTGCCCGTTTGCTTTTCCATTTTCTTTTCCTATACCATGTAGCTTATTACCCGGTAGCAGTTTAGGCTGCGGCCATGCCCCCCTCCCCCTTTAGGGGCTTTGTAGGTTGGAACCTCATTTCCTAGAGTGTTTGCTACTTTTACTTTTTATTTCTACTTTTACTTTGTACTTCTACTTTTATTTTGTACTTTTGCGTTTATTTTTTGATTCTACTTTTACGTTTACTTTTACTTTCTACTTCTATCTTTTAACCCTTCCTGACTCATTTTTTTCATTCATGCTCATACTAACCCATTACATGTCATTTGTTTTTACTTTACGTTGATTTATTGTCTTGGAAATTTTTGGTATTGGTATGGTATTGGTATGGCTCCCCATCTCACAGATCAATTGACTTTTGAAGTTATTTTTGCAATGAATCTTTGTCTTGCCTCCCCATCTAACGCACGATGTGACTTTTGACATTGCATTCAATTGTGCATGGAATCAGTTGATTTGATTCTCACCGTGCCTTTGTCGTCATTGGGGTTTTTTCAAGACCTTCAAAGAGTTCATGGCTATCAACTCAGGTCTTCCTTTCCACCCTCCCCCTCTCCTTCCAAAAGGGAGCCGGACAACCAGTTTAGTAACCGGCAAAGTTTCATAAAAGAGGACTTCATCGTGGTACCGATTGGCCTAATCCGGGGCCATGGGTTGCGGCGCACGGGGTCACATGAATTTATTGAAGCAAATTTTCATTCCAAGTGGTCCATTTTATAATTTACGAATTTTAGTATTTGAGATTGGAATATGTGCCCTTGGTCTCATATTATGTCACAGCGTGTTGTTTGTGTTTGTGTGCATTTATATTGTGCTGAGTGTTGTTTGGACACTCATGTGTTTATCGAGGGTATTTGTTAGTAGACATACATGTTTGGTTCTTGTTTGAGTTAGCAATGGCTATAGCTTCAACTTTGGAAGCGAAGTTTTGTTTTGGCTTCAATGTTGGCTATGTTGATGTATTTGGTTGTTGTTTTGCTGATTTGTTCCATCCTTGTTCCAATTTAGTTAAATTCTAACAAAATTTCAACTCATGAGTTATGTTTGTGTAGTGTTAAGGGTAATAGTGCAGATGCATGTGCTCACACCCTTTTTGTCTCTCAAACAAGAGGATTTGGTGAGCCAACCCCCCCCCCCCCGTGGCCACTTGGCGACGCATTAACACCTTGCGAGCTCAGACCTTCTACACTCCACCAGTAGGACTTATAATGGACGATGTGGATGCAATTGACGATGTTGGCGCAACCGAGGATGGCGGCGATGTGACCGGGGCTGTCACCATGTTTTCTCCCTTGCCACGGCGCCGTGGCCTTGTTTTGTAGACTAGTACTGCCCTACTTGTAGCGTTTTGTGGGACCCATTGGAAACTTTCGCTTAACTGAATGGCACTTCGGAGCTCACCTTTATCCACCTGAAAATAAAGCACCCGCACTTTGGTCTTAAAATTTTCTTTGGTCTGCACATACACTCTTGTCAAAACGATGTTTGGTTTCTTCTCAAGCGATCTGAAATGCCCTGTGTTGTGGTTATCCCGCAGCAGACGAATCTCTCCCTTTGCCTTTTCAAGTTTGTCTTTGAGCTACGAACTCTCGTTGTCTCTAAGCGCATGTTCTCCCGCTTTAGCTTGCCAGCTTCCTTCAACGCTACATTGCCCGAGTTCTGCTAACGATTGGCGCGCTTTTTCAAATGACTCCGGCATCTTTGTAGCTCTTAGGTCGAATCTCTTAGCACTGCCGCAGCACTTCAGCAAATGTGGGAGAAAAAAAACCTTGGCACACAGAAAGTTTGAACAGCTTTGACTGATGATGTTCTTGATGTGTTTGTTTTATATTCTGCTCTTGCTTGCTCCTGCTGCTTCTTAGTGATGCCTTGCATTCCAGCTGCCAATGTTTGTGGTAAAAGAAAAGGATAGTTCAATGGCTCCCAAGTTTCCACAGTGCAAAGGATGAAATTCACGATCAAATCCACAACATGAAGGGCTGCAGTCAATGGAGAAGAGAGAGACAGTGTATTTACACAAAAGGAACTCACAAAGACTACACACTTTAGGAAAGATAATTGGAAAACTGCCCACATGGGCACTCTCTCCATTTATAGTGCAATCTAGAGATGTGCACTCTTTGTTTTGGGTCCCATAGGTGCTGAGGTGGCATGGCTTGTGGGGCCGAGGTCACTACCATGTCGCATGGGAACTTCCTACTTAGCTAGGTTGACTGCGTATTGAACCCAGGACCTCTCAAAAAGAGGTGCCCCAGCCCCCTAGGGTTCATACCACTAGGATAGCTTAGCATTCTTGAGAAAATATAGAAAAATGTAAAGGCTGTGAACTCACAGCAGCGCCTCAGTCCATCAGGAAAATGGTGTTTATATCAAAACACTTGGGGGGTCAGGGGTCCACACAACATCCTGGTTTTAGTGTTTGGTTTTATAGGTCAAAATTCTTTGTCATCCATTTTGGTTAGGCCAATACCAAGATACAAATGTAGGATGCCTCTACGCATCTCTATCACAACTAAAGCTTACCCCTAGGCATGGAAATGTGCTTTTTCTTACTCCCCCCTTGTGCTGTGGTGGCCACAACCGCTGCCTTCTCAGGGAACTAGGGTATTTTCCTTCACCTCCCCATGGTTTTAGCATTTTTTTAAAGTTACCTACAACCTCCTCCACACTAAAAAAGGGCGCTGCAACAGGGCAGTTGCCAGTCTTTGCCTTGTCGTACTAATCACCTACAGCGCCCACTGTGCTTAGTAGCGTCCCTAGGGCGGCTGTGGCTTGGTAGGGGGTTGGAATGGGGATGCAGAGTCATGTGCTCATGCAGCCCTCCCTGAAAGTGGCCAAACGCAAAACCCAACGCAGGACACCGTCAGGGTTGGTGGTCTGGGTCATTCTCGTACCTGCAGGCTGCAGCTGTCCTGTCTTTAAAGCGGGGGGCCAGGCGTAAAAGTTTATTGCCCCAGTAATGGGGTCTTTGGATCGTGGACGGTCTTCCTTTAGGCTGCGGTTTGGCCAGAACGCGGCCTACTTCGCTTCACCCACTCGGGGACATCTGAACAGAAGAGATGCAAAAGATGAGAACCTGATTACAAATCAACGATCAACGATACACCAAAATCCATCAGACGACAGCCTAGATTTTTTCTGAGGGCACATACCTGTCCAGAAACTCCCTGTGCATTAAATGCACATTTTTACGTCTTTCTTTGTCATCACAGGAATTTTTGAATTCATGGATTCAAACGCAGAGAAAAGCGGCGCGCAGGGGCGCATCTTAATTCACCGCCGCAAAATGAAAAGAAAATAAGATTTTAACAGTATGTCACGTAGTTATAAAGAAATGACGATACATACAAGAAATTATAAAGGTAAAGATTCAACCCTTGCTTATAGGAAAATACAAGAATTGAAAATTCAAGAATTCATGAAAAAAAGAACAAAACAAAAGCTGTTTTGTGGTGACTGGTATTGCTTGCACAGTGCCTCCCTCGTTTCTCCGATGATTAGCATACACACTCCTGTGCAGTAGCAGACACCTAAGATAGAGGGGTAGATTAGAAGATCTCAGGCTGCTTAGAACATACACACGAGTGCATACTCGCTGCGTTTCGTTGTGTCTGCTTCCCCTGCTCCTTGCTCTCGCTCTCTAGCGGTAGGTAAGGTGAGTAAGCCCAGGAGGGGCCACCCCTTGGTTGAGTCTCAACCACCGTGGTTTGTTTAGGAGTAAGAGATTGAATGGATCGGGTAGGAGATTAGGAGATTGGGAGAGATTGTGCACCAGGTACCCAGCCCTGTTCATGCATATGGTGCATCAAAGGGTAGGCCACGCGTGGTGCGATCAGTAAAACCCTTGTTTAGGTTACCCAGGGGCTGCACCCTACATTCTTTAAGAGAACGGGCGAAGTTCCGTAAGCTTGCTTGCTTGATAGGGCAGTTTGCGAATAGTGTATGATTTTTCGGTCAGAGACCCGTATAACACGGCAAGGCTGGTTAGGTTCCAGGCCCAAACAGTTCTGCATGTGCCTCTCTCAGGTGGGAAATGCTAAGGGTCAATTGGTGTCACTGCAAAGCCCTGCTAAATAGGGGCACTGATCACACAATCAAAAGTGGAAAAAAAATGTCTTCTCCATGGACAACACGTACTCACGCTGTGCACGCCAACAGAGCACTCCTTCCCCCCAAGCCCTAGCGAGGAAACATGTAGTGACGTCCCAGTTAGGCCACAGCTGCTTAGTAGCGCTGTGTTCTCTTGCAATTTCAAAGGTGGTCCACTAGGGCCTGAGTCCTCTTTCATGAACGCCACCCAGTAGCGTGTGAGTGTAGCTGTGGCAGGCCTGGGTGAGGGCTAGAGCCTGGCAGTGCTCGCTCATCCTTCAAGGGCTGGTTCCACAGCAGATTATGTACGACCTGTAGTGAATGCGTCAGTGTCCCGCCTGTTTCCTGAAGTTTTATCAGGCCTTTTGGTGGGCAGTGACAGTGGTAGTTCAGGTTTTGGCCGCTTAGCAAACAGCGTTTTCATGCCTTGTAGCTGTTGGCCACCCCGCTCTTGTAGAAGGTAGGTAGATAGACAAAGAAAATACCTTGGCGTTAGCGCTGGGTATTCCCCCAAGGTCTTCTGGTGCCATCGCAGAAATTGAGCACCTAGGGGCGGAGAGACGAGGGCTGTAACCCATCGCACCGTGTAGAGACATCCGCCCGCTTCAGCAAGGGTGCAGACTTGGGTATAACTAGGACACCATTTCTGCAGCTTGCCCCTAGGTCCTCAGGCTCAGCAGAATCACACATACATAGGCAGGTATAGGAAGGGTTCAGTCCTTTGGCTTCTTCTGTGATGCAAGCGTCTCAGCGAGCCTCACCAACTCTCCTAGATTGCTTTGGGACAAGTAGTCAACCAGAACGGAGTTTAGGCGTCCCTCAGGGAGCACAATGTTTCTTTAAAGGCAGAAGAGGGTTCCGAGGTAGCTTCCTCCACTCCAAACCCTTCCCACAGGGGAATCTCACATCCTTGGCGGTAGCTGTGTCTGAGGATAGCTTTTACCATGTAGAAGGTAGGTAGTAGGTAGGTAGGTCCTCTCGGGACTGGGGTTGCCCCCGAGGGGGTCTTAACAAGGGGCTTTTGCTCACCCACCCACAGCCCTATCGCACGTGCCCCCACAAAGCGGCTCCCCCACATAGGTGAAGGGCGCGGTCGCCGCGAGCAGTGCCCTTCTGCGGGTTCTGCCCAGAGAGGTAACCCATGTTCGACCGAAGTCTCACATTCCTCTCCTTCGGGCGGATAATACGTGGGGGAGGGTCCCATCGCACATCCTCATCAACCTCTGGATTCTGGTGCCCAGGGGCCCGGAGCCAGGCCAAAGGCCCTGTCCTGCAGGCACCCCCGGCCGGGGTGGTTTTCAGTAGGCGTGAGGCAACTTGAAGAAGCACGTGCTACGGGACTCGCATGCCGTGGCGCACACTCACGCCTCCTGACTCGGTCGAGCTTGTGCTCTCCCGGGGGGCCGGGGGTTCGAAGTGGGTCGTTGTGGTTGGTTGGTGGGCCGTTGAATGGTTCGGTGTAGTTCGTTAATGTTGGGTGGTCGGTTGCGTGAAGGTAAAGTCACGATGTTCTGTTTTGGTCGTGGGTATGGTCGTCGGCGGGTGTGGCGCACCACGGTGTGGCCAACCCGTTGGACGCCGTTCCCGTTTCGACCCGTGCACGCCTGGCTGGTTTGGCGTTGGCCGGCTTGCTTGTGGTCTGTTTATGGTCAGATCGCGGCTGCAGCTGCGGTGTGGTTGGTGCGCGGTTGTCTTGGCCGCCTCATGGTCGGCTTGGTTTGCGTGGGTTCCGTCGCGCTGCTGCCGGTGGTCGTATAGTGAAGCGGTATGGGGTGCCTCACCCATACCCGCTGCCCAGCCTGTGGCGCGTTTCGCCAGGCTGGCTCAGGAATTTTCCTGGGCTGATTACGGCATCCTGATTTCTGTGGGATTTCTGTAAAATACCCCAGAAATCGTCATTTTTCGTCTTTTTTGGGCTGGCGACGACAGTCGTCGCCTGCACGACGCAGCTCCAGATCGAAGTTTTATTTCTCGATTTCTGGAGATTTTAATCAATTTTATTATTGATTTATCGTTTTTAGAAATAAAGGAATATAACGTGACCTTTTTCGCGGCGTTCCGCGAAAGTCAATTTTTGCGAAATCAGTCACGTTCACGAATTTTTCAAAAAATCCTGAGGCGATCCCAGGAATCAGCCAGGCGCCCATGGTGTGGCCCAACAGTGGGCCTCTTCACATATAGTTTGAATTGGGACCGAAACGCGTCGTGTCGGCTACGCGACGCGTTGGGGGGAGACACGCGAAATGAGTGTTTTTGACTCAAAAATCACTATATTTCACTGTTTTTCGCCCAAAAACCACTGTTTGGCCCAGTTTGGGCAGGATCTCAGTGGAGATCCTGATGGCGACGACTCGTAGCCGTCAGATTTTCTGATGGCGGCGACGCCGCTGCCTTCATTTCGTCCTCTTTTTTATGCTATTTTATTGATTTATCGTTTTTAGAAATAAAGGAATATAACGTGACCTTTTTCGCGGCGTTCCGCGAAGGTCAATTTTTGCGAAATCAGTCACGTTCACGAATTTTTCAAAAAATCCTGAGGCGATCCCAGGAATCAGCCAGGCGCCCATGGTGTGGCCCAACAGTGGGCCTCTTCATATATAGTTTGAATTGGGACCGAAACGCGTCGTGTCGGCTACGCGACACGTTTGGTTGGAGACACGCGAAATGAGTGTTTTTGACTCAAAAATCACTATATTTCACTGTTTTTCGCCCAAAAACCACTGTTTGGCCCAGTTTGGGCAGGATCTGAGTGGAGATCCTGATGGCGACGACTCGTAGCCGTCAGATTTTCTGATGGCGGCGACACCGCCGCCTTCATTTTGTCCTCTTTTTTATGCTATTTTATAGTATAGAAGTGTTACATATACATATTACTTGTCTACATGTTTATATTGTCTACATATACCTTCACCTCTTTGCCTAGGACGCCAGATTGTGTCATGGCTGAGGCAAGGATCACAGAATTCTTTGGAGAAACCCAAATTCGAGAGGAAGTCTTGGATTTCATGGGATTGGGGTCGTGCATGCCAAGGGAAGCTTGGAGGTTGCCCTCCCCCCAAACCTCTTCAGGAGCCCCAGGGTGCTGCGCTTTCTCAGTGGTGCGGTGCTCGTGCTTGTGTTTGCCGGTCCGTTGGTTCGGTTCGCTGGGTGCCGGGCCTGTGGTGTGCCGTATCGTGCCGTGTCTTGAGGGTCCGGTAGTGTGCGTGTCGGTGCCTCACTGCAGTTTCCGGAGGTCAGGGTGGCTCGCCTTGTGCTCTGGTGTCGGGGCGTCCCGTTTGGCGCGGCGGGCTGGGCTTCGCGTAACACTTCTGTGTTTGCCGGCAGGAGCCGGCGGCCCTGTGCGTTGCGCGCGGTGAGCCCTTGGCCCATTGCGTGTTCTGGGGAGGGGTCAGGAGGAAAGAAAGGAATACATGTCAGTGTCGAGGCCCCCCCCTCGCTCCTTGATGCTGTTAGCTTTCGGGGCTGAGGGGAACGTGTCCCCCATAACATTCTTGCAGGTTACATGTGCAGAAGCCGCCCCAGCGGTGCCGTTGTGGGTGCCCTGTGACCTGGTGCCTTGGTGTTTAACTTTCTCGGTTGAGATGCGCGTCGGCTCCAGTGGTGCACATATCCCTTGACCCCCTGCCCTTGAAAGTAACGTTCTCGATTATGTGCTCTGATGCCGGGGGATGATGCGGCAGGCTGGGCTCGATACAACATTCCCGTGGTCATCGGCGAGCCCGTGGGTCCTGCGTGTTTGGCTGCCCTCTTGGCCGGGTCCATCGTGTTCCCGGCTGGCGAGAGAGGAAGGTTTGGCGGAAGGACTGGCCCGTGTCGGTGTCCCCGTCCTCTTAGAAAAGTTTATAGTGATTTCAACACTGTGTTTGTGCCTCTCCTGCTGCTTGCTGCTGGTGTAGGGTTTCCTGCTGCTTGTTTTTGAAGATGAAAAGCTTTTGTTTGCTGAAATACAATCAATCCAGGATAGCCCAAGCCAGAGATATGCAAGTAGAAGAGAATCAGGATCAAAGCATGAAGGGCTGCAGTGTAAACAGTGAAAGATGGCAGGATATTCACAGTAACGGCAACTCAGGTCAAATCGGATTGCATATTCACAAAGATAGCTGAAATGTTTTGGAAAAGAGTTGGAAAACTGCCCCATGGTCACTCTATCTCCATAGTGCCATCTCAGGAGATGTGCACTCTTTGTTTTGGGTCCCATATGTGCTGAGGTGGCAGGGCATGTGGCGATGAGGTCACTGCCATGTCACATGGGATCTTCCTACTTAGCTACGCTGACCGGGAATTGAACCCAGGACCTCTCAAAAAGAGGTGCCCAGCCCCCTAGGGTGCATACCACTAGGACAGCTAAGAATTCATGAGAAAACATAGATAAATTCATAGGCTCTGCCCTGGATATGTCAGTTCTCAGTCGACTCAGGAAAAGATGATTTGCCTCACATTGAAAGGGGATTAAGGGGTCCACTCCATATCCTGATTGGGTGTTTGGTTCCATAGGTCAAAATGTGTTATCACCACTTTTGGTGGGGCCAATACTAAGATAGAAATGCCTGGATGCTCAGTGCATCTCTAATACAACTAGAGTATGCCTCAAAGCATTGGAAAAGCACTTTTTCTTACTCCCCCCTTGTGCTGTGGTGGCCACCACTGTCGCACTTTCAGGAAAAAGGGATTTTTTGTTGGCCTTTCCTTGGTTTCCACATCTACTTTAAAATACCTATAGTTTCCCTCACACAGAAAAATGGACGCTCTCCATGGCTGGCGTCTTTTTGCTGCTTTGTTCGTGACATTTCGTACAGAAAGCTCAGCGCTCAAGGCGCTGCCGGGGTTCCTGTGGCTTGGCTGGGTTAGTCTGGGAGCATGCCATAAACATGTGCATGTGCATCCCTCCCTCCAAGACGCAGCGCGACATAAACCCAACGCAAGACACAATATACACACTCGCATGGGTTCTCGTAAACCTGCTGGCGACCTGTGACCTGTCTTAGGTCTTGGGTTCTGCTCAGTCTCCTGGCTGCTGCTTTTCGGCCCGAACACGTCCTACTCAGCGACGCTTTCGCGAGGATATCTGCAGAGGCAGGAATGGGAGAATTATGGACGAATCCACGCAAACGCGAAGCGACAACACCTAAATCCGTCAAATGACGGCCTAGAATTTTTCTAAGACAACACACCTGAGCAGAATCCAATTGTGCATCAGAAGCACTTTTTTACCAAAATTATAGTCATCTCTAAATTTTTTAGATCAAGAAATTCCTACGCATAAAAAGGCGGCGCGCAGGAGCGGCTCCTAGCGAAGCGCCGGAAAATGCAGAAATAATGGAATTATAAACGTATGTCTCACGTAGACTGGAAAATGACGAGACACACATTAATAAATAAACATACAGATTCCACCCAAACTGACAGTAAGAGTGAAAATTCAAGAATTCGAAATCAACGAAAAGACTTCAATGAATGAGGTATCAACTACAGGTGTGCTCGTCTCGTATGCAGCATGCACATTGCTCGTCTCGTGTCTCCGTGAACGAGTCTTGTAGCTGCGCTAACAAACGATAGAGGGCTAGATTAGAAAGATTGCAGATGATTAGAGGTGATATTAGGGAAAAAACAGATGGCCTTCGCCCAGGGAGTGGTTGTCACGGGGGGCTACCGGTCCTGCCCTGCGGTGCAAGCCGGGGCAACTGTGACAACTGCTCTTACAGCACCAACCTCCCTTTTTGCTGCACTGATTAGAACATACAAACCGATGCATAGCGACGGTTTCGCTTGCGCTTCGTTTTCCGCCTCACCTTGCTTCACTCTCCAGCGGTAGGTAAGGTGAGTAAGCCCAGGAGGGGCCATCCCCTGGTGGAGTTTGTGATCGTGAGGTAAGATTGGCAGGTTTGCCAAAAACAGATTACCCGCTCGTGCATGCTCGTGCATTCACACACGCATTAAAGGGTAGGCCACGCGAGATGCGCACGGTAAACCTTGTTTAGGTTACCCAGGGGCTCCTCGGTACGTTCTTTAAGAGAACCTGAGGAGTCTCTTAACGCTTGCTTCCTTGACAGGGCGTGTTTGCGGACAGTGTATTATAGGTCACACTCAGAAGCGTATAATACGTGGAGTGTGGCTTGGTTCCTCCGCCGCAAACACCCCTTCATTGGCCTCTCTTTACAGGTGGGCAGGTAGGTTGATTGGTGCAGCAGCATACCATTTTTTTCAAGCCCTGCTAAACAGGGGTGCTGATCACACAAACAATTGACTGCACCTCCGCCAGGAGTGGCGAGGGCAGTTCGACTCAATCAACATCCACGCTGTGCACGCAACAAGAGCACCTCTTCCCTCCAAGCCCTAGCAGGGGAAACGCGTTGTGGCGTCCCCTGTTAGGCCACAGTTGCTTAGCAGCGCTGTGTTCTCTTGTCTTCTTCACAGGAGGGTCATTAGGACCCACGACGTGTTCTTCAACCACACCCAGTAGAGTGTGTGTGGGGGAGTGGTAGTCCAGAGTGGGGGCTTGAGCCAGTTGCAGAAGTGCTCGCCCACCGGGATGGTGCCACTGTAGGTAGGGTGTGTAGTGTAGTGGTGTCTCCTGTCCCGCGTGCTTTTCCTCGTGGGCAGGGGAGTGTGTTAGCTTTTGGCCTTTAGCAAAAATGGGCGTTTTGTATGCCCTTAGCACACTTGGCCACCCCTCCCCTGTAGTAGGTAGGGCTTTTGCCATCTTCCCCAAGGATAGGCGCCAGCACAGAAATTGGGCGCCATAGGAGTGGTAACAGTATCTGACTAGGACCTTCGGTCCGACATCAGCGAAGCCCGGTCTCCGGGAGCCACGCCCGGGAGAGAAGTGAGACACACACAGACATACGTAGCACACTTAGGGGTAAGGTAAGGTTCAGTCCCTAGCTTTAGTCTTGGAGGCAAGCGTCTCAGCGAGCCTCAGCAACTCACCAAGGTTGTTCTGGGACAAGTAGTCAACCAGAACTGAGTTTAGGCGTCCCTCAGGTAGAACAAACGCAGAGAAGGGCTCCCAGGTGGCCTCTTCGACTCCAAACCCTTCCCAGAGGGTGAGGAAGCGCCAACCCTGGCGATAGCGGTGGCGTAGGACAGACTTCACCAGGTAGAAGCCCTTCTTAGCCATCTCCTCGGCGTTCATGTCGGGGAGTTCATCTTCAACTTCCATAGGGCTGGCAGCCCCTTGTAGGTCCAGAGCGGCGATTTCCTCGTCGTTCAGCTCCCACTCCTCCCCACAGAGGTCTTCAGGATCATAGTAGCGCTTCAGGTATTGAGCAGCGCACACCAGGGTCCCCCCTAGACGGGGAGAACACCGGACGGTGATACGGTGTACATCCACTGATAGAATCTTGTACGGCCCGAAGTATGGGTCATCGCTGGTAGAGCGTGGCCAGGCGAGTAGTCGACTGTGGTGCACCAGCACCCAGTCCCCCTCTTGGTAGCTGGCCGGTACTCGGTGCTTATTCCTCTTGTTCCACTGACGCTCCCTCACTCTCTGGAGCATAGCCTTGGCCTTGTCCACCTTCGCTTGTTGCTCTTGGACCCATTCACCCCCAGAAGAATGGGTGTCCTCTGGATAGTGAAGCCGGTTCGGACCCCCGTGGCCATCTTGGGGTCACTTGGGGTGTGTATCTATGTGCCGGCAAGCCGCCATTGGCTGATATCATACTCTCCCATCCACCTGACCTAACCCGATGTGATAATGTGATAGGTTTGGCCATTCCGGCTACGAGCGGCCACATTCAGTACCGAGGCGCCGCCAGCGGAGATTTATATATCAGAATATCAGGAATCAACAGGGTTTTATTATCATAATGTTTCCGTAATTTTTCAGCCTTTCGTTCTGATGGTCAATGTATCGGCGACTGTCAGTTGGCTTGCGATTTTGCGTTAACCGATTGGTTAACTGTTTTTTCCAGATATTTTGGCGGAAACCCCGATGAAGGGTCAGATTCCATCAGTAAAGGGTTCGTTGCTTCCGCAATTTTCTAAATATGCACTCGAAATTTTATTCTGAATTTTTCGCGATGTCGAAATCGGATTTTCGACTTCGACATCGCCGCACTTGATTTGGTCTTCTTCGA
Source organism: Eutreptiella sp. 'Long Island Sound 2002' (assembly GCA_964036045.1). Classification (NCBI taxonomy): domain Eukaryota; phylum Euglenozoa; class Euglenophyceae; order Eutreptiales; family Eutreptiaceae; genus Eutreptiella; species Eutreptiella sp. 'Long Island Sound 2002'. The sequence continues at coordinate 21,054,631 of OZ038380.1, read as the reverse complement.
GTGGTCATACTCTTTTCCCTATGCCCGAATCAGGTTTCCCTTATACTTGCCACCCATTTGACTTGGAGATATAAGGGAAACGAAAGTGAATCGTGGGACCACTTTGAAGGGCCATATCTACGCGCGAGTGTGAGGAAAGAGAGTAAGGAAGGTTGGGTTGCAAGCGCCTTGGTCTCAACTTAATTTAGGAAGCATCAAACGCCTTTGGTGCGCACACATGCCCGGTGTTGCAAGGGATAATGGTCAAGAGGGTATAAAGTGATATATAACTCTTGGACCGTGCAACCGAATATTTTAATGCGACTTTCGAGTGTACCGCATGAGTGTTGGGGTTGCATAGATACTTTCCTTGGGTTCCTACGCATTTTTAACGTGAAGTTATGTCCATGGAGGGACATGGCATATCATGGTGGGAGCCACGTTTGAGGGTATGTTTTATATGCATGGTATATGTCTTGATATGCTCACGCCCATGTTATATATCTTCGTGTGGCCGAAGAGATGGGGAGCCATACGTGACAAGGGTTTTGCCCATGTCCCAATTGTGGAATTCAAAGCGCTAGACTAAGTCTACCGCGTATGTATTGCTCATGGTATGTTTGGCAAGGAGATCCATGAGTGCACTCCCATTTTCATGGGGCATGTAGATATGAGTGGCGAAGGTATCTCCATGCGCCCGATTGGGGATCCATGTGGGGGAATGATTCGCAAATGGTTCCAATCATTTGTGTCTTGAACCATGAGCGGATATCATGGGTGAGCATAGAGATATACTATCATGACAACTTTGTGTTTGGTCATATCTTCATGTTTTTGACCTCAATGTTTGCTCATTTTTGTATTTTATGTGCTCAACTGGTCGGCTAACAGTAAAGTGCCTAGAGATCCGTGAACTATGGTATGTTGCTTAAATGTTGGCATATGCTTCGGTGTTGTACCTCACCATATGCCGAATCACGTGGTCACTTTGGCTTGGCACACGAGGCCTCACAAAATTAGGTCTCAAACTCATGAGCGGAGTTGTGAAGCATGCCATGTACATAACCGGAGAAGTTTCGGAGCCAATGATGGGATATTCTTGGGCATGGACCTTTGGTCTATATCACCCTTGTATATTACTTTCCGGTTTGACACATGCATGGAGCATTTGGATATTTGCCGTATGCATTTTTGAGCATATAATTGACTTTTGGGCATTATGGTGTGAATTGCCTGATTTTGCCATGTTGTGAGGTCTTCATCATGGGGCAGTTCTCCAAGCCCATTCGACTCCAAGTCCAACCAAGGTTATGTCAGGGTAGGGCATGGTCCTGAGTGCGACTCTAGGCCATGACACGCCACCTCCCCCATTGGACTAGGATTTAGAGGCTTGGGAGTGAACACATTTTTGGGGTTTGTGTATTGACTTGTGACACATGGCATTCAGCCATCTCAATCGACCTGGTTCAGGGCAATATGTGGGTGAGTCAAGGGAAGGTCTTGAGTCCAGGGAATGAGGGGTTTATGGCTGTGAATGTGTACGTTTACCTCTTCCCCCAACTTTGTTTTATTTGTGTTCATATGCCAATTTCAGGGCTTTCTTCCTTGGTGCAATTCTTGTACATGCCCGCCATCGTGAGACAATCGATGTGCTGAACGGAAGCCCGCAGCCTGATTTGGATTGTGAATTGGGTTATTGCTGTATTTGTGGGATCTGGTTGCTATTCAACGTTGAAGGAGGATTTTATTTTCTATATTTTTGGATTTGGAACCTTGGATTTTGAGCAATGCAATCGTTGATCAGGAGCAAATCGGCAGGGGTTACAGGCGGAAGGGGCACAGCGGGGGCCGGTCCTGGTAGGGACCTTCTTTATGGTAGCAGAGGCGTACCTGCTGCCCCTACCTACCGCCGACCCGGGGACTTGGGCCCCTATGAGCCCTGCCCAAGTACGCCCCGGGTGCGTATTGTGGACTCGGTGGAGACCACGCCGGAGATTGGAGCCATGGAAGAACCGAGACGTTCAAGAGCATGGCGAACTCCGGAAGTTGAAGCCCGAAGAGAAGTACGACATTCGGGAAGAGGGGAACGTGACATGGAGGACCTGGTCTCCATGTGTGAGCTTCGCTGCCGAAAGGCATGCAACCTCCGCTCCGCCGCGGAGGAATCTGGAGAGGCCTGCCATTCAGGCAGCAGTGGAGGACGGGCCCGGCGCTACCGGAAGCGCGGGTCACCCAAGTCCGCGGCAAGGGACGCCGGGGCTCTGGATACGGATCCCAGCCTGGTCAGGTTGTGGGAATCCGAGGGGCACTCTGAGGGCTATCGGACAGCCTACGAGCCACCCTTGGAGTCGGAGGAGACGGCCAGACCGCCCACAAGGGCGAACACGGCCCCCGAGCCCGCCCTGAAGCACGACGCCGAGGGCTTGGACAGGCCAGCCAGTGCCCGGACGGCACCTGTGCCCCGGCACACGGGACCAGAGACGGACGCCATAGGCGATACGCCCATGGGCGATGAGTCTGAGGTGCCGGGAACCGCGGGATGTGCTGAATCCGGCGGAAAGCACGCTGCGTGCCACTGCGAGCACGTGTCCTTCCTCATGGGCAAGTACCCGAAGATGGGGATGGACGCCATCGTGCATCGTCTTAACCGCCTGGACAACGCCAAGGATGGTCTAGAGGAGGACGTCGCGGGGATCCTGGACGACCAGTCGGCCGCGGAGAAAGACATGGAGGAGCTGCCAGCGGAACGGGACCGGTACCGGGAGAATCTGGAGCTGGTCCTGGAGAAGCAGCAGCGAGTGGTGGACAGCCTCCTCCACCTGGTGGAGGACATGTCGGGACGCCTGAAAAGGCTAGAGGAGCTACAGCCCCTCGCCTCGGGTCCGGAGCTCCCGGCAAAGCCGGCCGCGGTAGAGCTGGTGGAGCGGGTTAAGACCCTCAGGAGTGCCATGGAGAAACCCATGGGCGGCCCTGCAGAGGCACCATACGCGCCTCCGCGTGTTGACCCGGGTGCGCTGCCGTTTGTTCCCATGTTCAGCGAATCCACAATGCTCGGAGAACACACGGCACCAGCTGGGTCCATGCGGGAAGGGCACGTAACCACGGACCCGAGGAGCCTGACGGTACAGATGTCCCATGCCGCCCAGGATGTACCGATCACGACGAATATGGTAGTTCATGCGGAAGAGAAGATCGAGAGCCAGACCATGCAGGGGCGAACCATGGGAAGTGCTGACGGACATGGTCGAGGTCATCCAGGCGGAAACCCGTGGGCGAAGGACCCCAATACGGGGATATGGACGGCCGATGGAGCAAATCCTTCCCGCATTCCAAACCCCATGGGTTCAGGCCCAACTGGACCGCACTCCATGGAGGAGAGGGATGTACGGGGAGTGTACTCACACCCCCCGGCCACAGGTGGTATCCGTCTCGGTGGAGTGGTGGCTGGGGACGTCGGAGATGCCATCAGGATTGACGACCTCAGGGGAATCAAAATCCCCTACTACGATGGCAACCCCTCCAACCTGGATGACTTCATCCTGGACTGGGAGGACTTCGCCGAGGAGGTCGTCGGCGAGATGCGGGGAGCGCCGCGGGACAAGTGGGTATGTCGGACATTCCCAAACCGGCTGGCGCAGGACCTGAAGGAGGAGCTGCGGGATCAGATCCGGGAAGGATTGATCCGTACGGAGCAGGCCTGCCTCCAGTGTTTGGAGGATGAGGAGCGGGTGGACGCTCTGAACCAGAAGCTGGAGGACTTGTGGTCCATCCCGCTGCCGCTGGACCGCGGTGAGTTGCGGGTCCGGGAGTGGAACCGGTATCTGCGGAAGTACCGCAGATGCCTCAAGCTGGTGGAGGACTGGAACGAGGCCAGCGAGATCTGCCACCTCCTGAAGGACGTCCTCCCCGGCAACTGGAAGAGGAGAGTGGAGAACGAGGAGAAGAAGCGCGCCAAGAAGCGGATGGCGGTGAGGATTATGGCGGCGCAGGATACCCATGCGGGTATCATGGAGTTCTTCAGGAGGAAACTGGGCGAACCCAACCGGATGTTGGGACTGAAAAACGCCGTGTACGTGGAGGTGTTTGGAGACTCCATGGGGCAAAGGTTGCTGCGCCTCAACAACGTGGAGTGGAGGCGCGGGGAGCCGCTGAGGATGCAAGTCATCTTCGCCTGCATGAGCCTTGAAGAGATCGTGAAGTACATCACGGTGGAGTTGAAGCTCAATGCGAAGAACGAGGCCCACGTGCAGGATCGACATGGTCATGGACAACGAGGCCAACGAGAAGACCGCCATCATCGGGAGATCCAGGAGGACACGGCCAACTCCGCGGAGGATGGTAGTGGAAGTGGCCAAGACCACTGGTCCCGGGAGGATCACGAGGAAGCCCATTTCTTCGCGTTTGTGGCGCACAACGAGAGGAACAATGGGCAGGATCGGTCCAGATGGAGATGGGTGGGACCAAGGGGCAAAGAGCCAAGGAGGATCGGGAACCCACCGCTCTCGTTCCGAGAGTACAGGTCTCAGCACGACGGGTGCTGGGTCTGTTATGGCAAGGGAAACAACCATGCACACGACCACCGTCAGTGCAAGGTGTATGAGGCGGACAAGAAGGCCTACTTCGCCGCCCACCCCGAGAAGAAGCCCAAGGAGCAGCGGATTTCCGATTGGAAGGCGAAGGGCGGAGACGGGGGAAAAGGCCAAGGCAAAGGCCAAGGAAAAGGCGGAGGAAGAGGCTATGGTGGTGGACCTGGCCAAGACCGACGAGTTAGGTCGATCGAGGAGGTTGCTGAGGACATGTTGAGGACGTTGGAGGAACTCAAAGCCCAGCAACGTGGTGGACAAAGTCCTGGCGGATCGCAGCCGGAAGGGGCTGCGGGAAGCCACGTCTAGGGGAACCCCCACGGGAGTGGGACCTCGGAGGTCTCTCCTCCGAAAATCAGTGGAATCCCAGAGAAAGCAAAGGCACATCGGGTGCCGAAGAAGGCTCCGGAAGAGCCAAAACCACTGAATTTCGCCACTCCCAACCCCTGGAGCGCCCTGCCAAGGGAAGTACATGTGGGTACGGGACATGGCAAGAAGGAAGGAGCGACCACGGAGAGCCCCGTGGACGGGCAGGACCAACCCAAGATCTACACCATCCGTGACCATACCCTTGAAGTCCTGATGCACCCAGAGGTGCTAGAGTTGCATGCCGTGAGAGTCGTCCATACACCTCATGGCGACGAGCGGCAGTTGCACTTGAAAGTGCGAGTACGGTGTGGACGAGAGGAGAAGGTGGTGGATGTGTTAGTGGATCCGGGTGCCCAGTTGAGCCTGGTCCGGAGAGGGTCGTTCAGGGAGGAACTCCTGCAGCCCAGCCGGAGACCGGTCTGCCTGAAGGTCGCCAACGGAGAGATTATGGGTGGAGGCACCCATGAGGCCACCATCAGTATGGAATTCTGGGAGCATGAGCGCTTGAACCGCCCTGATCAGGCGAAGAGAAGCACTCTATCCGGGAACTTCTACGTGGCCGACATTACAGATTGGGATATGATCATGGAATATGACTTCATGGTGGCAAATGCCATTGGAGCCCTTCCCCATCGTGCAACGCTGGTTCGGGAGGATGATGAATGCCTCACATGGCTGTCCATGGACTATGCATGCGGATCATCCCAATGGAATGCTGAGGAAGAGGATCGGATGGTCCGAGCGGTGCAAGCTGTGGGTGCCAAGTCCAGAGGAGACCGCGGAGTTCAGCTCACGGAGTATGGAATGGCGCCGCAGGTGTATGACAGGATGATCCAGACGCTGGGAGCCGAAGCGCCCGAGACGGACGTCTTCGCTTCCCGGGATGCCCCACTTTTGCGGAAGTGTAGGAGGCATTGGCATTCAGGAGACTCAGCCTGGCACAGGCATTGGGGTTTGAAGGAGTGGGGACCCATGTATTGGCATGGCTCCCTGGGTAACACCAGACGTACGGTGGAGAAGATCATCGCGGATAGGGCGAAGGGGATCCTGGTCATAACCGGCATAGGATCCACCCCATGTCCGCTGGAGGGTCTCAAGTCGACGCTGGACTCCATCACCCTGAACGAGATGTCATTCGGACCAGAGGAGGAGTTGTTCATCGACGCCAAGGGTGTATCAATGCCCTCCCCGGGTCAAGCGTGGGGTACCAAGGCTTTCCTGGTGGATGGGGCGCAAGCCCAGCCCACGGGTGATGAAGCATTCATCCGTAGGGTGGAGGCGGTGCCCATGAAGGTCATGTTTGAGCCCAAGGAGGGGACGGATCAGCCAATTGATGGCATTGACGTCCTGTCCCATGCCGAGATGGACGACGTCGTCAATTACATGCGGATGGGGATGCACGACCGTGTGGCAGCCAAGAAGAGGCGGGCCATGGTCACATCTCCGCATTGGTGGGATGACAAGATGTTGGTCACCGGCAAGTACGAGAAGGATGAGTTCGTGGCGAGGGTCATGGATCACATCGCGGACCAATACGATGGTCCGGTTGGGTCGGACCCACCAACGTGGGGTTTCCCAAGAGCGGGAACCGGTAGCGACGAGCACCAGCTCGAGGCCGCAAATTTTCGAAGATTATCGGTGGGAATCGCGACCCACGACGATGAAGACGGCATATCGGACGAGGAGAAGTCGGACTCGGACCCAGAAGAGGCCTATACCGCAGTGCGGTCGGTTGTATCGATACCGAAGCAAGCGGCTGAAGAGGCCCAGGAGAACCCGAAGGTCGCCGAGCTGAAGGAGAGGCTGATCAATGCCTATCCGCGGCTATTCAGTGGCGTCGCCAACAAGAACCCTCCAGATCGTGGGAGGTTCGGCACAGCGAGGATCAAGCTGAAGCCGAACCCCAAGATTTATCGTCATCGGGAGTACCAACTTCAGGGCGATCGGGCCGAGGCCATGAAGAAGCTGTTGGCCGAGTTCATTGAGCGGGGATGGATCGAACCCTCCGACAGTGAGTGGGCCAGTCCAGCCTTCATCGTGCCCAAGAAGGAGAGGGGCGAGTGGAGGTTGGTGGTTGATTACAGAGGTTTGAACGAGCAGACCGAGCACGACTCGTACTCGCTTCCCCTGATCGACTCCATCCTCCAAAAACAACAGAAAAAGCGGATTTTCACGGTGTTGGACCTGAAACACGGCTATCACCAGATGCCGCTACACCCGGACTCCAGGCCCTGCACGGCGATGTCGACGCCGCTGGGGCCCATGCAGTGGAAAGTGGTGCCTATGGGCGCCAAGAATGGCAACGCCGCTTTCCAGCGCATGATGGAGGACCTACTCGGTCCTGTCCGGGACTGTGCCGATCCCTTCGTGGATGACATCATCATCGGGTCCGGCACGGAGAACATGACTGAGGACGAGCTCATCAACGCGCATGAGGAGGATCTGCGCCGAGTGCTCAGCGAGTTGGCCAAGCACAACATGGTGTGCAAGCCCACCAAAGCCTCACTCTTCGTGAAGGAAGTGGAGTTCGCGGGTCACGTGGTTGGTCACGGGCAACGCCGTCCCATGCCTGGGAAGCTGGCGTCCCTTCACCACTGGGAGAAGCCCCAGACCATCAGCGAACTCCGGTCCTTCATGGGGTTCTGCAATTAATTTTCGGGCTATGTCCGGATGTATGCAGAACTCTCGGGGCCGCTGCACAAGATGCTGCCGGTGGGGAAGTTCGATGGCCGGAAGGGGAGCAAGAAGAAGCTTGCCTGGACCCCTGAGGCTGAAGATGCGTTCAACCGCCTGAAGGAGCGACTCCTGGGGCAGTTGGGGCTGTTCCTGGTGGACCCGGACAAGGGATTCGTGCTACGGACAGACGCCTCGGACTATGCCGTGGGGGCAGTCCTCGAGCAAGTCCGGGACGACAGGACTCATGTTCCCGTGGCGTTTTGGAGCAGGATCCTGGCCGAGGGCCAACGCCGAACACGGACCGCGAGGGAGAAGGAGACATACGCCATTGTATGTGCGCTCAGGAAGTGGTCTGGCCACATCGGACTGCAGCCGGTGGTGGTTTGCACGGACCACCAGTCCCTACAGAGCTGGCACAAGGAGCATGTCGACACCCCCTCAGGACCAGCGGCTAGGAGGGCCCGATGGCACGAGACGCTCGCCAAGTTCGACCTCAGCGTTGTGTACGTCCCGGGGAAGGACAACACTGTGGCAGATTGCCTCAGTCGCTGGGCCTACCCCGCGGGCAAGGCGTGGATGGACATATCCAGACACGGCGACGCCGAGGAGACCGAGGAGGCCAAGCGCATCATCGAGATGGAGAAGGCCATGGAGCAAGAGGGGGTCAAGTGCTTTGTGGTGATGGCAAATCGTACGGATCTGGCCAAGTTCCGGGATGCCCGCGTCCAAGCTATTCGAGAGGAAACCCTCGAGCAATGGATGGTGGCCCCTGTAGAGCTAGTCACGTCGGTGCTCACAGAGGACTGGTCAGATGACTACGCGGCATCCGAGCACTGGAGCAAGTACTGGAATGCCGTGAGCGCCCCGTCGGACGACGAATGGCCCGAGGGCCTGACCGAGGATGGGGACAAGTTGTTCCTCAAGGACAAGCTGCTGGTGCCCGAAAACCGAGTGGAGGAGCTCATTGACCATTGGCACAACGCCCAGCTCATGCATCCTGGCCGAGACAAGATGCAGCAGGACCTGGAGTGGCGTTTCAAGTTCCCTCCGGGGTACTACGCCATCCTGGATAGGTACTGCAGCGACTGTGCCGTGTATCGGGCCACGAAGAGCCCTAACCACTCCACAGCGGGCAACCCGGTGTATACGGCTATACCGGAGGCCCCTATGCGGTCCGTGGCCATGGATGTATTCGCCATGCCTGAGGTCACCGTGGAAGGAGAGACCTACGACTGTGTCATCCTGGCGGTGGACAGGCACAGTGGGTATATCGTGGCGGTCCCTGGCAAGAAGTCCAAGAAGAAGGACAAGAAGGACAAGCATGGAGTGGGGCTGCAGGCTAAGACCGTCACTAACGCCATGATCAGGCATTGGCTGACGATTTTTGATGTCCCGGCTGTCATCTGCAGCGATCGGGGCAGTCAATTCGTGGGGACGTGGTTCAAGACGATGTGCAAGCACATGGGAATTCGGCATGCCAAGGCCGTGGCATACCACAGCCGGTCGAATGGCCGGGCTGAGGTGGCCGGGCGGCAGATGTTCGAGAAGTTCTGCCAGCTGCACATCGACGAACCGGGCCGGAATTGGTACAATTTGCTGTGGAGGGTACTCCAAGCGTATCACGACCTTCCGGGGCCCACTGGACTGTCGCCCCATCGCATCCTGTTCCTACGGGATCGAGTGTCATGCACTCTCCCGTGGATGAACCATGGCAAGATGGCCCGAGATGCGAACGCCATGATGGCTGAGGCGGACGACACGGCAGCCAAGGTGTCCAAGGCACTTCAGGACGAGCATGACAAGAGGGCCAAGTACTTCAAGCAAGGAAAGGTCCAGAAGTATGCTCTCCAAGACATCGTGTGGGTGGAGCGGCACCACAAGGATGTCCTGTCCAGGCATCGGCAGGCATCTTGGTATGTGCCGGGGGGAATCGTGCGGAAGGTCGGGCAGGATGTGTATGCGGTTCGTGTGGGGGATAACAAGATCCTGGACCGCGACCATACCCAGCTTCGTCCCCGAGCACCAGACCCCAGCGGACGTCCCGTCACCTTCGAGTTCACGGCCGGCGATGTGGACCCGGACGACGAGGGTGAGGACGACGACTTCACCGCTGAGAAGATCCTGGCGGACAAGCCGGACCCGGGGACGCCCTGGGGGTAGGCTTTATAAAGTCTGTTGGAAGGGATTCGCCGCATCCAGGAATTCGTGGGAGCCTCCGAGCAGTTTTGTGCCGAGGTACACCACGGTCTGGATGGACTACCTGAAGAAAAAGAATATTTCTTTGGATGTCAAGGACGTGTTGGTCCATTTGGTTGCTGCAGTAGCACCGTAATGGATCCCCCTTGGCATTTTGTTTGTTTCTGTGCTTGGGGAGACGGGTGAGGGCGTTCATCCGGGGATTTTTCGGCCTTGATTGGCCATCTACCCCCTTCACTCGATCTCCACACATATATTTCACTGTGCTATACTTATTTAGGTCGACCGACGACGTTTTTCTATCTTTGATCCCCTTGGTCCATGTTGTAGATCAAGAGGAGACCGGATATGGCGTAGGGCACTGATTATCAGTGTCCTCACCCCTCCCATGGGGCGTGAAGGACGCCTACGACGTGTGTGGGGACTCCATGTGTCCTTGGGACATGGAGGGGGGGGTTGGAGCCCATTGGGGTCCTCCCGTCCTCTCTTCAATGACTTCCGAGCGGTAACAACGCTCTGAGAAGGAGGGTGAAGCCGGTTCGGACCCCCGTGGCCATCTTGGGGTCACTTGGGGTGTGTATCTATGTGCGGGCAAGCCGCCATTGGCTGATATCATACTCTCCCATCCACCTGACCTAACCCGATGTGATAGTGTGATAGGTTTGGCCATTTCGGCTATGAGCGGCCACATTCAGTACCGAGGCGCCGCCAGCGGAGATTTATATATCAGAATATCAGGAATCAACAGGGTTTTATTGTCATAATGTTTCCGTAATTTTTCAGCCTTTCGTTCTGATGGTCAATGTATCGGCGACTGTCAGTTGGCTCGCGATTTTGCGTTAACCGATGGGTTAACTGTTATTTCCAGATATTTTGGCGGAAACCCCGATGAAGGGTCAGATTCCATCAGTAAAGGGTTCGTTGCTTCCGCAATTTTCTAAATATGCACTCGAAATTTTATTCTGAATTTTTCGCGATGTCGAAATCGGATTTTCGACTTCGACATCGCCGCACTTGATTTGGTCTTCTTCGAGTGGTCATACTCTTTTCTTTATGCCCGAATCAGGTTTCCCTTATACTTGCCACCCATTTGACTTGGAGATATAAGGGAAACGAAAGTGAATCGTGGGACCACTTTGAAGGGCCATATCTACGCGCGAGTGTGAGGAAAGAGAATAAGGAAGGTTGGGTTGCAAGCGCCTTGGTCTCAACTTAATTTAGGAAGCATCAAACGCCTTTGGTGCGCACACATGCCCGGTGTTGCAAGGGATAATGGTCAAGAGGGTATAAAGTGATATATAACTCTTGGACCGTGCAACCGAATATTTTAATGCTACTTTCGAGTGTACCGCATGAGTGTTGGGGTTGCATAGATACTTTCCTTGGGTTCCTACGCATTTTTAACGTGAAGTTATGTCCATGGAGGGACATGGCATATCATGGTGGGAGCCACTTTTGAGGGTATGTTTTATATGCATGGTATATGTCTTGATATGCTCACGCCCATGTTATATATCTTCGTGTGGCCGAAGAGATGGGGAGCCATACGTGACAAGGGTTTTGCCCATGTCCCAATTGTGGAATTCAAAGCGCTAGACTAAGTCTACCGCGTATGTATTGCTCATGGTATGTTTGGCAAGGAGATCCATGAGTGCACTCCCATTTTCATGGGGCATGTAGATATGAGTGGCGAAGGTATCTCCATGCGCCCGATTGGGGATCCATGTGGGGGAATGATTCGCAAATGGTTCCAATCATTTGTGTCTTGAACCATGAGCGGATATCATGGGTGAGCATAGAGATATACTATCATGACAACTTTGTGTTTGGTCATATCTTCGTGTTTTTGACCTCAATTTTTGCTCATTTTTGTATTTTATGTGCTCAACTGGTCGGCTAACAGTAAAGTGCCTAGAGATCCGTGAACTATGGTATGTTGCTTAAATGTTGGCATATGCTTAGGTGTTGTACCTCACCATATGCCGGATCACATGGTCACTTTGGCTTGGCACACGAGGCCTCACAAAATTAGGTCTCAAACTCATGAGCAGACTTGTGAAGCATGCCATGTACATAACCGGAGAAGTTTCGGAGCCAATGATGGGATATTCTTGGGCATTGACCTTTGGTCTATATCACCCTTGTATATTACCTCCCGGTTTGACACATGCATGGAGCATTTGGATATTTGCCGTATGCATTTTTGAGCATATAATTGACCTTTGGGCATAATGGTGTGAATTGCCTGATTTTGCCATGTTGTGAGGTCTTCATCATGGGGCAGTTCTCCAAGCCCATTCGACTCCAAGTCCAACCAAGGTTATGTCAGGGTAGGGCATGGTCCTGAGTGCCACTCTAGGCCATGACACGCCACCTCCCCGTTTGGACTAGGATTTAGAGGCTTGGGAGTGAACACATTTTTGGGGTTTGTGTATTGACTTGTGACACATGGCATTCAGCCATCTCAATCGACCTGGTTCAGGGCAATAATTTGGTGAGTCAAGGGAAGGTCTTGATTCCAGGGAATGAGGGGTTTATGGCTGTGAATGTGTACGTTTACCTCTTTCCCCAACATTGTTTTATTTGTGTTCATATGCCAATTTCAGGGCTTTCTTCCTTGGTGCAATTCTTGTACATGCCCGCCATCGTGAGACAATCGATGTGCTGAACGGAAGCCCGCAGCCTGATTTGGATTGTGAATTGGGTTATTGCTGTATTTGTGGGATCTGGTTGCTATTCAGGGTTGAAGGAGGATTTTATTTTCTATATTTTTGGATTTGGAACCTTGGATTTTGAGCAATGCAATCGTTGATCACGAGCAAATCGGCAGGGGTTACAGGCGGAAGGGGCACAGCGGGGGCCGGTCCTGGTAGGGACCTTCTTTAATAGGGGGCATGTAGGAACCATGCCGGGCGCCCTAGGAATAGCTCATGGGGCAAGTAGCCAGTAGCTGAACTCTCTTGGGAGTTCATCATCAAGGATATGACGGGGAGTAGTCTCACCCAGTCTCTGGTGCGTTCAGTTTTGCACCATATCCTTATATTCTCCTTGAGGACACGGATCTGTCGCTCACATAGGGGGTTGCTCGTGTGAGAGTAGGGAATCCCCGTAGACACCTGGACATTGAGGGATCTCAGGACTCTCTTGTACCAGCCAGTATCTGAGCGTACTCGTACGTCCTCATCGGAGTTGATCTCTTTGGACGCCCCATAGACACAAAACCACTCCTCCAGGAGTATCTTGATAGTCTCCTCTCCGGTAATGTGCTTGGTACATGGGAACACAGTGGTAAACCTGGTCAACCCACAGGTTACCACGAGGGCGAAGTCATAGCCCCCGAACTTCGGCATCTCCGTGTAGTCCACGTATAGAACACTGTTAGCACAGTGAGGGACGGGCAGGGTCGAGTAGAGACCTCTGTCCCTGATATCCCCTGGTTTGCAGGACCTGCACGGGCACTTGTCCACGATAGGCTGGAGGGTTTTCCGCAGTTGGTCATCAGTCCACGTAGTGTGGAACCACTGCTTGAACAGCCTCAGGGTACGGTCAGCACCCACATGACCGCTGGACTCATGGGTCGACTTCAGCATCGCTGGGACTCTGTCACTAGGCACCACGATGCGGTCCTCGTACCAGAGGTAGCTCTTGTTCCTCTTCCACTGATCTTGGTTGACCAGGAGGGGTTCAAGGCGTTTCTCCAGGCGCTTGTAGATATCCCCAAACTCCTTCAGGTACTCCGATTGTTGAAGTCCATCCAGGGGGCGTATCATCGTCATGTTGCGGTCCAAGTGGACGTCCATACGGCTGAACGCCTCCTTAGCCAGCGCTTCAGACCGGGCACCAATCAGGGCGTCGAAGTTGTTGCGGCTGATGTAGTCTGCACACTCGTTCTTCACTCCCTGGATATGGTGTACCGTCAGCCGTAGTCGACTGAGGTAGGTCCACCAGCGCCGTAGCTTGGCCTTCTCAGGTGGGGGTCCCTTCTGGAAACTGCGGACCGGTTCTTGGTCGCACAGCCAGACCACAGGGTTACTCCCGAACAGTCTTGCTTGTGAGGATAGCACCAGCATACCCGCGAGCAATTCCTGCTCATAGGTGGAGTAGTTCCCCCTGGCCTGGTTCCACTTCCAGTTCCAGTGGCCAAGAGGTACTAGGACCCACTTGTCGTCAGGGTAGCTGTGCTTCAGGGTTCGATCTCGGTTGAGACCTTCCGTCCCCCATTGGGAAATGGCCGAGTCGAACTCCTCCTTCTCTAGTGCTTGCCATTGGAACAACGTTCCACCACCGCCCACATTGCTGGCGTCGGTCACCAGGATAATCTCCCCTTGTGCCTTACGCACGCCTAGGCACTTAGCGTTGGCCACCTTGTCTTTGAGTTCGTCAAACGCTTGTTGCTCTTGTGGGCCCCAGCGCCAAGTAGTACTCTTCTTGATCAAGTCCGTCAGAATGGCGCTGGTGTAGGTGAAGTTTTTGATATGGCGGCGATAGAAGTTGCACGCCCCAATGAAACTGCGTACATCATGAAGTCCTTTCTTGGGGTCTTCGTGTCGTACCTTAGCATCCATCAGGGGTTTGGCCTTAGAGGCCGCTGGGGTCCACCACCCATAGCCAACGTCAAAACGCAGGTACTGCATGGTCTCCTGCATGAACTCACACTTCTCCAGCTTGAGTCGTGTGGGGTTCTCCTGGCAGACCGCAAAGAACTCACCCAAGAGGATTAGGTGATCATCCTTTGTATTTGTCCCGAGGCATACATCGTCGATGTGAGCCTCCATCTGGGCCCCACGGGATATAAGCTCCTGCACCTTAGGTCTCCTTCGTAGGATGGACAAGATCTTGTTCATCAGCTCTTGGAATAGAGCGGGTGCGTGGGCCACACCAAACGGCATAACCTTCCACTTGAACACCCTCCCCTGAGGGGTGATGAAGGCCAGTAGTTCCTGTGCGTTGGGCGTCAGGTCCACTTGCCAGAATCCGCTCCTCTTGTCCATCTTGGTCTTGTAGCGACAGGAGGCTATCTTCTCCAGGGTAGACTCCATATTGGGAATGGACCCTGAGTGGTTCAACGTCTTCTTGTTCAGCTCTCCGTAGTCCACTACCAGCCGTTTGGCTGTAGACCCAGGTTTAGCCACCAGGAAACAGGGGCTGCAGTGTAGGGGGTAGTCCCCGTCCTTGTACTCCAGGACTAGGCCAGCGTCGATACATTCTTGTATCTGTCGCTCGATCTCGTCGTCCTGCTCCTTAGGAGCTGGATAGGGTCTCCTCCGGATCCTAAGGCCTGCGCTGCTTTGGGACTCGAGGCGGAGCGTGCGACACCCAAGCGCCTCGGAACCCTAGTACCAAGAACATGCATGCATGCCTTGGGAACGGGATACGCCAGGAAGTCCGGTGAACCCCTAGGGTTCCGCCCAAAGGAGGGGACGTGCGCAAGCACGGGAGCACACCCTCCCGGCGAGACAAGCATGTCACGCTGGCGGCCATCAGCCCTCCCGGTGTTGCCCGGGGCCGCTTTGTTGGGGGCCAACAGTCAGGTCTAGCGGGATGTAAGCCGCCTCCCCTCTTCACGCGCAGAGCCTCTTCCTGTTCGTCACAGGGGCGACGCCAGGGGGAACCATGGGGCGCCTCTCCACGACGGAGTGCACCTACCTACCTACCCTTCTTGTTCAGCTCTCCGTAGTCCACTACCAGCCGTTTGGCTGTAGACCCAGGTTTAGCCACCAGGAAACAAGGGCTGCAGTGTAGGGGGTAGTCCCCGTCCTTGTACTCCAGGACTAGGCCAGCGTCGATACATTCTTGTATCTGTCGCTCGATCTCGTCGGCCTGCTCTTTAGGAGCTGGATGGGGTCTCCTCCGGATCTTGTGACCCACGAACTCGGGTTTCAGCTTGAGGTCCATCTGTACCAGCTTGTCGCATGAGGCTGGAGGGGGTAGTTCTCCGAACACCTGCAGATAGGTCCTTATAAGCTTCTGCACCCGCGAATCCAATAGCTTGATTTTGTCCTCTATGTCCTCGTCAGAGTGTAAGTTGCTGGCCCCCTGCCTAATAGACGTCGGGAGGTGATCCTCCACCGACTCTTCGCCCTTGGTGGTGTCCTTCAACCCTTGGTAGCCATATAGAAGGTCTTGTTCAACCATCTCCGGTGGACGATGGCAACATAGGCACGCTCGAGGGGGTTCACAT
Source organism: Eutreptiella sp. 'Long Island Sound 2002' (assembly GCA_964036045.1). Taxonomy (NCBI): domain Eukaryota; phylum Euglenozoa; class Euglenophyceae; order Eutreptiales; family Eutreptiaceae; genus Eutreptiella; species Eutreptiella sp. 'Long Island Sound 2002'. Next base: position 21,038,647 of record OZ038380.1, on the reverse strand, counting down.
ACACATTCCTCCCAGAGGTCGTCCTCCTCTGGGGTCCTTACATGGGCGCCCCACACGCTCTTCATGAGCTTAGGATCTACCTCCCTTTGCCAGGTGGTGATCTTCTGTTCGAGGTCCTCCTTCAATTGGGATAGATCTCCCATACGTCCTTGCTTCAGTGGCCATGAGCTGCGGGTAGGCTTCGCGTAGCATAGCTTTTTCGCCACCAACTTCCTCTTGGACTCCACATACTCCCTTAGCCGGGATCGAGGGTCCAGCTCTTCGTCCACGGGGTCTTCCACCCTCATGGAGAGTAGGGGTTTCAGTGGGGTGACGTACTCGGCGTTCTCCACTTCCTCCACACAGGTTTGCACGAAGAAGGCGTCGTGCTCAGTTTCGTCATCTGAGTGGATAGAGCTAGGTAGCTCAGATAGTCCACACTCAGAGACTCCATCAGGAACAGGTACATGGCAGGGAGAGTTGGGGGCGTTGGTGTCAGTCACGACGTACTCATCTCCTCCGGGTGTAGTCTCAACAGCATCTTTAGGTCGTAGGCGATTCTTCAAGTCACCCAAGGCGAGTTTGTCGCTTTCTCGTTGTATAGCCTGGACCAGAGTCGGGTCCAGATCCTCCCAGGGGACGGAGGTAAGACCTCCGTCCACCAAGCTCAGCATACTCCCCTATCCGGTTTTCCCAATAGGCGTCTTACGCCCCAGAGGCACGTAGATGGCCTCATCAGGTAACCGAACAGAGCTGATAGTCAGCCTGTCCAGGAGGTTTCGCCAGTACTCGTTGCCGCCATGGGCTCCCCAATCGGGGGAACACAGGACCATACGGCAACGTTCCAAGGCCACTTTGGTCAGCACCCTCCCCAGTTCACTGAACCTGGGGTTCCCGTAGGCCATCCCGAAAGAGGGCCAGTAAAATTTGTAGCTGCAGATCTTCTCCTTGCTGCAGTAGAGGTCCAGTACATGCTGCTTGTCGCTGGCGAACACCTCCACACTCAGGTCTTCTCTAGAGTAACCCAACTCCTTCAGACCTTGGTCTAGGACTTCCCCGGATAGTTGATAGTCCTCAGTTTTGGAGGCCGCCATCATGTTCGAGGGCTCCTCCTTCGATAGCCTCAGGTAACTCGAGGTATGTTCCGACTGCTCCAGTGGCACAGACTCTCTGCCACTGCTGTGGTCCACGTAGAGGAGGTAAGGCGCTTGCAGCGTCAGGGATTGTATCTGGGAGTGCTGTACGAAGAAAACAGTCCCCAGTACAAACTCGAAGGCCTCAGTGTCCAACACATAGAACCGATGGGCGATAGTGCGGGAGCCCATAGGTACCTCCACTTCACAGTCCCCGCAGCTGTGCACCACATGTCCATCCCCCATGCGTATAGCCGCTGTGGTCATGGTGTTCTTCAGGCTCCCACAAGGTAAAATTTTCTTGGCCACTATAGATATTGTGGCGCCAGTATCCAATACCCCGAGGTATTCGCGTCCCCCTAGTCGGATACGTACCCAAAACACCAGGTCTTAGGTGCCACCGGAGCGTCCCCGTCAGAGCTCCGCGGGACAGGTCACCTCGAACCCCTTGTTCCGCAGTTTGCGGGCCATCGTCATGAAACGGCTCCTCTTCTTAGCGTTGCCGTCATCACCACCTTCATGCTCACGCTTGGCTCCTTGTTCTTGCTGGGCCTGCGTTTGTGAGCGTGTGGTAGGACCAGACTGCCCTCCAGAGGGCTCGGAGTTCCCCCCTGGATTAGGGTTGGGGTTGCCTCCGTTCTTGTCCTTGTTCTTGTTGTCCTTGTCTGGCTGGCGGTCAGCGCCTCCTCCTCGTCCACCTTGACTCTTGTCTTGCCCTTGTCCCCGTCTTTTCGACTTGCCCTTGCCGGAGTCGTTGCCTTTGCCTTTGCCTCCACCTTTGCCTGAGCCTTTGCCAGGATCTTCACCCTTAAGCTTCGCCGATAGGCGTTGCTTATGGTAGCACTCATCCTCGTAGTGCTTCCGCTTCCCGCAGAAGGCACACGTGATGGTGCACCTGTAATGATCCGGCATCTTCGCTTTGGCGCCGGTGTTCTTCTCCTGCTGCTTCCCCTGGACTACGAAGCAGTCTCGCTGCTCGCAGTCAGGGGCATGCTGCAGGTGGCCCTGCTTGTCTCTGGCATCACACCAGAAGAGCTCCTTGATGTTCTCCATGATACGGGCGTGGGCGTGTTTGAAGGTAGTCCCCTGCCAAGGTCTGGACCCTTGGTATCCTTTGCCATGACCTCCAGATCCTCCTCCTCCAGGACGGTAGTTGTTCAGGTGCTGGTCGCTCTCCTTCTTCAGCGCCAGCTCCAGGAGTAGCACGCATAGATCCTCGCAGCGGAGGGATCTAGCCTTGCGCTCCGCCGTCGAACGGCACTCGTCCCACAGCTCTCGAGGGAGCTTGGCCACCAACCAGAACGGCAGGTCGTCGCTGCTGTAGGAACAGGGCGTCAATCGTCCAGCCCAGTGATCCAGGTCAGCCAACAGCTCAGAGATCCTGCCAGGTTTGGGGTTGTTGGGCAGCACGGGCAGGTTCTGGATCTCGGCCCTGATGGAGAGGTTGGTTTCGTAGGTCGGGTACTGCCTCTCCAAGGCAACCAACACATCGGCAAAGGTGGCGGAGTTAGTCACGATCTGCCTGACCTGCTTCTCCAGGTACTTGGTCTTGCAGCACTGCAGGAGCAGATCGCACTTGACTCCTCCACTAGCGTGGGTTTGGCCGGTCAATCAGAGAAACCGGCCTAAATTCTCAGCGAACTCGCTGAGGTCCTTGCCTGTGAACTCAGGCAGGTTCACGACGATCTTGGAGGTGGCAATAGCCTTCGCCCCCTGAGACCTGCGCCCCTCAGGGCGTCGGGTCTTCTTCTTCTTCTTCTTCTTCTTTCCCCTTGGGTTCTCGGGGTCCTCCGGGTCATCGTCTTCCGAGGGCGAAGCAGAAGTCATAGACGGCGGCTCATCATCGGAGGGGTCTCCGCCTAGATCACTAGAGCCATAAGGCTCCACGTCCAACATTGCTCTCAAGGCTATCAGCCCCAGCCGGTCCAGCTCGGCCCTCGTAGAGTTCGTCACGTGGCTGTAGGGCGGCTGGGCCGTTCTCGGTACGAAAGGACTTCTCGGTATCGCTGCAGGGGTCGGCATCGGTCGGCTCCTCAGGTCCCCAGGGTGTTTGTCAGCCCTGCCACCAGGTGGTTGGCCTGTACTCGATGGGGTGACACTCCCACCGTGGTAGGTGACGCTTGGGGTGGTATCGTCAGGGGCTCCAGTTTCTCTCCGATCTCTTGAGTGAGGTCGCCCACGATTTTAGAAGTGGCTCCTCGGAGCACCTAGTAAAGAAGGTCCCTACCAGGACCGGCCCCCCCTGTGCCCCTTCCGCCTGTTACCCCTGCTGATTTACTCCGGATCAGCGATTACATTCTTCAAATTCCAGGGTCCAAAATCCAAAAATATAGAAACTGTAATCCTCATTCAACCCTGAACAGCAACCAGATCCCACAAATACAGCAATAACCCAATCCACAATCCAATCCACACTGCGGGCTTCCGTTCAGCACACCGGTCGTCCCACGGTGGCGGGCATGTACAAGAATTGCACCAAAGAGGAAAGCCCTGAAATTGGCATATGAACACAAATAAAGCGAAGTTGGGGAAAGAGGTAAACAGACACATTCACAACCATTAACCCCTCATTCCCTGGACTCAAGACCTTCACTTGACTCACCAACATATTGCCCTGAACCAGGTCAAATGAGATGGCTGAATGCCATATGTCAAAAGTCACTACACAAACCCCAAAAATGTGTTCACTCCCAACCCTATAAATCCTAGCCCAAACGGGGAGGTGGCGTGTCATGGCCTAGAGTGGCACTCAGGACCATGCTCCACCCTGACATAACCTTGGTTGGACTTGGAGTTGAATGGGCTTGGAGAACTGCCCCATGAAGATGACCTCACAACATGGCAAAATCAGGCAAATCACACCATAATGCCCAAAATTCAATTATATACTCAAAAATGCATACGGCAAATATTCAAATGCTTCATGCATGTGTCAAACCGGGAGGTAATATACAAGGGTGATATAGACCAAAGGTCAATGCCCAAGAATATCCCATCACTGGCTCCGAAACCCCTCCGGTTATGTACATGACATGCTTCACAAGTCAGCTCATGAGTTTGAGACCTAATTTTGTCAGGCCTCGTGTGCCAAGCCAAAGTGACCATGTGATCCGGCATATGGTGAGGTACAACACCGAAGCATATGCCAACATATAAGCAACATACCATAGTTCACGGATCTCTAGGCACTTTACTGTTAGCCGACCAGTTGAGCACATAAAACACAAAAATGAGCATAAAATGAAGTCAAAAACATGCAAATAATGCCAAATTCAAGATACTTACAATAGTATATAACTTCGCTCACCCATGGTGTCAACCCATGACTCAAAACACAATTGCTTGGGACCATTTGCAAACGATCCCCCCACATGGATCCCCATATGGACGCATGAGGACACCTTCGAACCTCCTCCCAACACGCACCATGAAAATGGGAAAATTGATATTGGCGCTTGTGGGTCGCTTCGTAAGCCCTCCCACATGCACTATATGAGCAGTAGACTTAGTCTAGCGCTATGGAGTTCACCATTGGGACATGGGCGAAGCCCTTGCCACGTATGACTCCATATATCTTCCTACAAACGGAGATATATAACATGGGCGTGAGCATATCGAAGCACATACCATGCATATAACACATACCCTCAAAAGTGGCTCCCACCATGATATGCCATGACCCTCCATGGACATAACTTCGCGTTAAAAATACGTAGGAACCCAAGGAAAGTTGCTAGGCAACCCCAACACTCATGCGGTACACTCGAAAGTCGCATTAAAATATTCGGTTGCACGGTCCAAGAGTTTTATATCACTTTCTACCCTCTTGACCATTGTCCCTTGCTATACCAGGCATGTGTACACACCAAAGACGTTTGATGCTTCCTAAATTCAGTTGAGACCAATGCGGTTCCAACCCAATTCTCGAAATTGAGACTACTCGCAGTGCGCCGGAGATATGACCTTTCAAAGTGGCCTCACGAATCAACTTTGTTTCACCTATATCTCTAATTGAAACGAAGGGCATAACAAAAGGAAGGTTGATTCGTGATCGGGGAAAAATGTCGGACCACTCGGGATTCGTCATATCAAGTGCGGCGATGTCGAAGTCGAAAATCCGTATCTGAAAGTCTGAAAAAATCGGATTAATTTTGCGAGTGTATAATATGAAAATTGCGGAAGCAACGAACCCTTTACTGATGAAATCTGACCCTTCATCGGGGTTTCCGCCAAAATATCTGTAAATAACAGTTAACCATTCGGTTACTGCAAAATCGCGAGCCAACTGACAGTCGCCGATACATTGACCATCAGAACGGGAGGCTGAAAAATTACGGAAACATTATGATAAAAAAACCCTGTTGATTCCTGATATTCTGATATATAAATCTCTGCTGGCGGCACCTCGGTACTGAATATGGCCGCTCATAGCCGGAATGGCCAAACCTATCACACTATCACATCGGGTTAGGTCAGGTGGATGGGAGAGTGTGATATCAGCCAATGGCAGCTTGCCGGCACATAGATACACACCCCAAGTGACCCCAAGATGGCCACGGGGGTCCGAACGGGCTTCACCCCCCTTCTCAGAGCGTTGTTACCGCTCGGAAGTCATTGAAGAGAGGACGGGAGGACCCCAATGGGCTCCAACCCCCCCCCTCCATGTCCCCAGGACACAGGCAGGCCCCACACACGTCGTAGGCGTCCCCCATGCCCCAAGGGAGGGGTGAGGACACTGATAATCAGTGCCCTATGCCATATTCGGTCTCGTGTTGATCTACAACATGGACCAAGGGGATCAAAGATAGAGAAACGTCGTCAGTCGACCTAAATAAGTATACCACAATGAAATATATATGTGGAGACCGAGTGAAGGGGGTAGATGGCCAATCAACGCCCAAAAATCCCCAGATGAACGCCCTCACCCGTCTCCCAAGCACAGAAACAAACAAAAATGCCAAGGGGAATCCATTACGGTGCTACTGCAGCCACCAAATGGACCAACACGTCCTTGACATCCAAAGAAATATTCTTTTTCTTCAGGTAGTCCATCCAGACCGTGGTGTACCTCGGCACAAAACTGCTCGGAGGCTCCCACGAATACCTGGACGCGGCGAATCCCTTCCAGCGGACTTTATAAAGCCTCCCCCCAGGCGTCCCCGGGTCCGGCTTGTCCGCCAGGATCCTCTCGGTGGTGAAGTTGTCGTCCTCACCCTCGTCGTCCGAGTCCACATCGCCGGCCGTGAACTCGAAGGTGACGGGACGTCCGCTGGGGTCTGGTGCTCGGGGACGAAGCTGGGTATGGTCGCGGTCCAGGATCTTGTTATCCCCCACACGAACCGCGTACACGTCCTGCCCGACCTTCCGCACGATTACCCCCGGCACATACCAAGACGCCTGCCGATGCCTGGACAGGACATCCTTGTGGTGCCGCTCCACCCACACAGTGTCTTGGAGAGCATACTTCTGGACCTTTCCCTGCTTGAAGTACTTGGCCCTCTTGTCATGCTCGTCCTGAAGTGCCTTGCACACCTTGGCCGCCGTGTCGTCCGCCTCAGCCATCATAGCGTTCGCATCCCGGGCCACTTTGCCATGGTTCAACCACGGGAGAGTGCGTGACACTCGATCCCGTAGGAACAGGATGCGATGGGGCGACAGTCCAGTGGGTCCCGGAAGGTCATGATACGCTTGGAGTACTCTCCACAGCGAATTATACCAATTCCCGCCCGGTTCGTCGATGTGCAGCTGGCGGAACTTCTCGAACATCTGCCGCCCGGCCACCTCAGCTCGGCCATTCGACCAGCTGTGGTACGCCACGGTCTTGGCGTGCCGAATACCCATGTGCTTGCACATCGTCTTGAACGACGTCCCCACAAACTGACTGCCCCGATCGCTGCAGATGACAGCCGGGACATCAAAAATCGTCAGCCAATGCCTGATCATGGCATTAGCGACGGTCTTGGCCTGCAGCCCCAGTCCATGCTTGTCCTTCTTGTCCTTCTTCTTGAACTTCTTGCCAGGAACAGCCACGATATACCCGCTGTGCCTGTCCACCGCCAGGATGACACAGCCGTAGGTCTCTCCGTCCACGGTGATCTCAGGCATGGCGAATACATCCATGGCCACAGACCGCATAGGGGCTTCCGGTATAGCCGTGTACACCGGATTGCCAGCCGTGGAGTGGTTGGGGCTCTTCGTGGCCCGACAAACGGCACAGTCGCTGCAGTACCTCTCCAGGATGGCGTAGTACCCCGGAGGGAACTTGAAACGCCACACCAGGTCCTGCTGCATCTTGTCTCGGCCAGGGTGCATGAGCTGGGCGTTGTGCCAATGGTCAATGAGCTCCTCCACTCGGTTCTCGGGCACCAGCAGCTTGTCCTTGAGGAACAACTTGTCCCCATCCTCGGTCAAGCCCTCCGGCCATTCGTCGTCCGACGGGGCGCTCACGGCATTCCAGTACTTGCTCCAGTGCTCGGATGCCGCATAGCCATCCGACCAGTCCTCTGTGAGCACCGACCTGACTAGCTCTACAGGGGCCACCATCCATTGCTCGAGGGTTTCCTCTCGAATAGCTTGGACGCGGGCGCCCCGGAACTTGGCCAGGTCCGTACTGTTTGCCATCACCACAAAGCACCTGACCCCTTCTTGCTCCATGGCCTTCTCCATCTCGATGATGCGCTTGGCCTCCTCGGTCTCCTCGGCGTCCCCATGGCTGGATATGTCCATCCACGCCTTGCCCGCGGGGTAGGCGCATCGACTGAGGCAATCTGCCACAGTGTTGTCCTTCCCCGGGACATACACGACGCTGAGGTCGAACTTGGCGAACGTCTCATGCCATCGGGCCCTCCTTGCCGCCGGTCCCTAGGGGGTGTCGGCGTGCTCCTTGTGCCAGCTCTGCAAGGACTGATGGTCCGTACAAACCACCACCGGTTGCAATCCGATGTGGCCCGACCACTTCCTGAGCGCACAAACAATGGCGTACGTCTCCTTCTCCCTCGCGGTCCAGGTGCGGCGTTGGCCCTCGGCCAAGATCCGGCTCCAAAACGCCACGGGAACATGAGTCCCGTCGTCCCGGACTTGCTCGAGGACTGCCCCCACGGCATAGTCCGAGGCGTCTGTCCGTAGCACGAATCCCTTGTCCGGGTCCACCAGGAACAGCCCCAACTGCCCGGGGAGTTGCTCCTTCAGGCGGTTGAACGCATCCTCAGCCTCAGGGGTCGAGGCAAGCTTCTTTATGCTCCCCTTCCGGCCATCGAACTTGCCCACCTGCAGCATGATGTGCAGCGGCCCCGAGAGTTCTGCATACATCCGGACATAGCCTGAATAGTAATTGCAGAACCCCATGAAGGACCGGAGTTCGCTGATGGTCTGGGGCTTCTCCCAGTGGTGCAGGGACGCCAGCTTCCCAGGCATGGGACGGCGTTGCCCGTGACCAACCACGTGACCCGCGAACTCCACTTCCTTCACGAAGAGTGAGGCTTTGGTGGGCTTGCACACCATGTTGTGCTTGTCCAACTCGCTGAGCACTCGGAGCAGATCCTTCTCATGCGCGTCGATGAGCTCATCCTCAGTCATGTTCTCCGTGCCGGACCCGATGATGATGTCATCCACGAAGGGGTCGGCACAGTCCCGGACAGGACCGAGTAGGTCCTCCATCATGCGCTGGAAAGCGGCGTTGCCATTCTTGGTGCCCATAGGCACCACTTTCCACTGCATGGGCCCCAGCGGCGTCGACATCGCTGTGCAGGGCCTGGAGTCCGGGTGTAGCCGCATCTGGTGATAGCCGTGTTTCAGGTCCAACACCGTGAAAATTAGCTTTTTCTGTTGTTTTTGGAGGATGGAGTCGATCAGGGGAAGCGAGTACGAGTCGTGCTCGGTCTGCTCGTTCAAACCTCTGTAATCAACCACCAGCCTCCACTCGCCCTTCTCCTTCTTGGGCACGATGGAGGCTGGGCCGGCCCACTCACTGTCGGAGGGTTCGATCCATCCCCGCTCAATGAACTCGGCCAACAACTTCTTCATGGCCTCGGCCCGATCGCCCTGAAGTTGGTACTCCCGATGACGATAGATCTTGGGGTTCGGCTTCAGCTTGATCTTCGCTGTACCAAACCTCCCCCGATCTGGAGGGTTCTTGTTGGCAACGCCACTGAATAGCCGCGGATAGGCATTGATCAGCCTCTCCTTCAGCTCGGCGACCTTCGGGTTCTCCTGGGCCTCTTCAGCCGCTTGCTTCGGTATCGATACAACCGACCGCACTGCGGTATAGGCCTCTTCTGGGTCAGAGTCCGACTTCTCCTCGTCCGATATGCCGTCTTCATCGTCGTGGGTCGCGATTCCCACCGATAATCTTCGAAAATTTGCGGCCTCGGGCTGGTTCTTGTCACTACCGGTTCCCGCTCTTGGGAAACCCCACGTTGGTGGGTCCGACCCAACCGGACCATCGTATTGGTCCGCGATGTGATCCATGACCCTCGCCACGAACTCATCCTTCTCGTACTTGCCGGTGACCAACATCTTGTCATCCCACCAATGCGGAGATGTGACCATGGCCCGCCTCTTCTTGGCTGCCACACGGTCGTGCATCCCCATCCGCATGTAGTTGACGACGTCGTCGATCTCGGCGTGGGACAGGACGTCAATGCCATCAATTGGCTGATCCGTCCCCTCCTTGGGCTCAAACATGACCTTCATGGGCACCGCCTCCACCCTACGGATGCACACTTCATCACCCGTGGGCTGGGCTTGCGCCCCATCCACCAGGAAAGCCTTGGTACCCCACGCTTGACCCGGGGAGGGCATTGATACACCCTTGGCATCGATGAACGACTCCTCCTCTGGCCTGAATGACATCTCGTTCAGGGTGATGGAGTCCAGCGTCGACTTGAGACCTTCCAGCGGACATGGGGTGGATCCTATGCCGGTTATGACCAGGAACCCCTTCGCCCTATCCGCGACGATCTTCTCCACCGTACGTCTGGTGTTGTCCAGGGAGCCATGCCAATACATGGGCCCCCACTCCTTCCAACCCCAATGCCTGTGCCAGGCTGAGTCTCCTCGATGCCAATGCCTCCTACAATTCCGCAAAAGTGGGGCATCCCGGGAAGCGAAGACGTCCGTCTCGGGCGCTTCGGCTCCCAGCGTCTTGATCATCCTGGCATACACCTGCGGCGCCATTCCATACTCAGTGAGCTGAACTCCACGGTCTCCTCTGGACTTGGCACCCACAGCTTGCACCGCTTGGACGATCCGATCCTCTTCCTCAGCATTCCATTGGGATGATCCGCATGCATAGTCCGTGGACAGCCATGTGAGGCATTCATCATCCTCCCGGACCAGCGTTGCACGATGGGGAAGGGCTCCAATGGCGTTTGCCACCATGAGGTCATACCCCATGATCATATCCCAATCTGTAATGTTGGCCACATAGAAGTTCCCGGATAGAGTGCTTCTCTTCGCCAGATCAGGGCGGTTCAAGCGCTCATGTTCCCGGAATTCCATACTGATAGTGGCCTCATGGGTGCCCCGACCCATGATCTCTCCGTTGGCGACCTTCAGGCGGACCGGTCTCCGGCTGGGCTGCAGGAGTTCCTCCTTGAACAACCCTTTCCGGACCAGGCTCACGTGGGCACCCGTATCCACCAACACATCCACCACCTTCTCCTCTCGTCCGCACCGTACTCGCACTTTCAAGTGCAACTGCCGTTCGTCGCCATGAGGTGTATGGACGACTCTCACGGCATGCAACTCTGGCACGTCCGGGTGCATCAGGACTTCAAGGGTATGGTCACGGATGGTGTAGATCTTGGGTTGGTCCCACGTCCACGGGGCTCTCCGTGGTCGCTCCTTCCTCTTTGCCATGTCCCGTACCCACATGTACTTCCCTTGGCAGGGCGCTCCAGGGGTTGGGAGTGGCGAAACTCAGTGATTTTGGCTCCTCCGGGGCCTTCTTCGGCACCCGATGTGCCTCGGATTCCTCGGGGATTCCACTGATTTTCGGAGGAGAGACCTCCGAGGTCCCACTCCCGTGGGGGCTCCTCTAGACTTGACTTCCCGCAGCCCCTCTCCGGCTGCGATCCGCCAGGACTTTGTCCACCACGTTGCTGAGCTTTGAGTTCCTCCAACGTCCTCAACATGTCCTCAGCAACCTCCTCGATCGACCTCACTCGTCGGTCTTGGCCAGGTCCACCATCATAGCCTCTTCCTCCGCCTTTCCCTTGGCCTTTGCCTTGGCCTTTTCCCCCGTCTCCGCCCTTCGCCTTCCAATCGGAAATCCGCTGCTCCCCGGGCTTCTTCTCGGGGTGGGCGGCGAAGTAGGCCTTCTTGCCCGCCTCATACACCTTGCACTGACGGTGCTCGTGTGCATGGTTGTTTCCCTTGCCATAACAGACCCAGCACCCGTCGTGCTGAGACCTGTACTCCCGGAACGAGAGCGGTGGGTTCCCGATCCTCCTTGGCTCTTTGCCCTTCTTGCGTCCCACCTGGCTCCATCTGGACCGATCCTGCCCATGGTCCCTCACGTTGTGCGCCACAAACGCGGAGAAATGGGCCTCCTCGTGATCCTCCCGGGACCAGTGGTCTTGGCCACTTCCACTACCATCCTCCGCAGAGTTGGCCGTGTCCTCCCTGATCTCCCGATTATGGCGGTCTTCCCGGTGGCCTCGTTGTCCATGACCATAGGGATCCTGCACGTGGGCCTCGTTCTTCGCATTGAGCTTCAACTCCACCGTGATGTACTTCACGATCTCGTCCAGGCTCATGCGGGCGAAGAGGACTTGCATCCTCAGCGGCTCCCCGCGCCTCCACTCCACGTTGTTGAGGCGCAGCAACCTTTGCCCCATGGAGTCCCCAAATACCTCCACGTACACGGCGTTCTTCAATCCCAACATCCGGTTGGGCTCGCCCAGTTTCCTCCTGAAGAACTCCATGATACCCGCATGGGTATCCTCCGCCGCCATGATCCTCACCGCCACGCGCTTCTTCGCCCTCTTCTTGCCCTCGTCCTCCACTTCCCTCTTCCAGTGGTTGGGGAGGACGTCCTTCAGCAAGTGGCGGATCTCGCTGGACTCGTTCCAGTCCTCAACCAGCTTGAGGCTCCGTCGGTACTTCCGCAGGTACCGGTTCCACTCCCGGACCCGCAACTCACCGCGGTCCAGCTGCAGCGGGATGGACCACAAGTCCTCGAGCTTCTGGTTCAGAGCGTCCACCCGCTCCTCATCCTCCATCCACTGGAGGCAGGCCTGCTCCGTACGGATCAATCCTTCCCGGATCTGATCCCGCAGCTCCTCCTTCAGGTCCTGCGCCAGCCGGTGTGGGAATGTCCGACATATCCACTTGTCCCGCGGCGCTCCCCGCATCTCGCCGACGACCTCCTCGGCGAAGTCCTCCCAATCCAGGATGAAGTCGTCCAGGTTGGAGGGGTTGCCATCATAGTAGGGGATTTTGATTCCCCTGAGGTCGTCAATCCTGATGGCATCTCCGACGTCCCCAGCCACCACTCCAACGAGACGGATACCACCTGTGGCCGGGGGGTGTGAGTACACTCCCCGTACATCCCTCTCCTCCATGGAGTGCGATCCAGTTGGGCCTGAACCCATGGGGTTTGGAATGCGGGAAGGACTTGCTCCATCGGCTGTCCATATCCCCGTAGTGGGGTCCTTCGCCCACAGATTTCCGCCTGGGTGGCTCCGACCATGTCCGTCGGCGGTTCCCATGGTTCGCCCCTGCATGGTCTGGCTCTGGATCTCCTCTTCCGCATCAACTGCATGGGTATTCGTAGTTGGCGGTAGATCCTGGGCGGCGTGGGACATCTGTACCGTCAGGCTCCTCGGGTCCGTGGTTACGTGCCCTTCCCGCATGGACCCAGCCGGTGCCCTGTGTTCCCCGAGCATTGTGGATTCGCTGAACATGGGAACAAACGGCAGCGCACCCGGGTCAACACGCGGAGGCGCGTAGGGTGCCTCTGCCGGACCGCCCATGGGTTTATCCATGGCGCTCCGGAGGGTCTTAACCCGCTCCACCAGCTCTGCCGCTGCCGGCTTTGCCGGGAGCTCCAGACCCGAGGCGAGGGGCTGGAGCTCCTCTAGCCTTTTCAGGCGTCCCGACATGTCCTCCACCAGGTGGAGGAGGCTGCCCACCACTCGCTGCTGCTTCTCCAGGGCCAGCTCCAGATTCTCCCGGTACCGGTCCCGTTCCGCTCGCAGCTCCTCCATGTCTTTCTCCGCGGCCGACTGGTCATCCAGGATCCCGGCGACGTCCTCCTCTAGGCCGTCCTTCGCGTTGTGCAGGCTGTCGAGGCGGTGCACGATGGCGTCCATCCCCATCTTTGGGTACTTGCCCTCGAGGAAGGACACGTGCTCGCAATGACACTCAGCCTGCTTTCCACCTGATCCGGCGCATCCCGCGGTTCCTGGCGCCTCGGACTCATCGCCCATGGGCGTATCGCCCACGGCGTCCATCTCTGGTCCCGTATGCCGGGGCACAGGTGCCGTCCTGGCCCTGGCTGGCCTCTCCAAGCCCTCGGCGTCCTGCTTCAGGGCGGGCTCGGGGGCCGTATGCGCCCTGGCGGTCGGCGCGAGCATCTCCTCCGACTCCGAGGGGAAGCAGGTCCGATAGCCATCGGAGTGCCCCTCGGATTCCCACAGCCTGACTGGGCTGGGGTCCGTATCCATAGCCCCGGCGTCCCCTGCCGCGGGCTTGGGTGACCCGCGCTTCCGGTAGCGCCGGGTCCGTCCTCCACTGCTGCCTGAATGGCAGGCCTCCTCAGAGTCCTCCGCGGCGTAGCGGAGGTTGCATGCCTTGCGGCAGCGACGCTCGGAAATGGAGACCAGGTCCTCCATGTCAAGTCCTCCTCTTCCCGAATGTCGTACTTCTCTTCGGGCTTCAACTTCCGGAGTTCGCCATGCTCTTGAGCGTCTCGGCTCTTCTATGGCTCCATTCTCCGGCGTGGTCTCCACCGAGTCCACAATACGCACCCGGGGCGTACTTGGGCAGGGCTCATAGGGGCCCAAGTCCCCGGGTCGGCGGTAGGTAGGGGCAGCAGGTACGCCTCTGCTACCATAAAGAAGGTCCCTACCAGGACCGGCCCCCGCTGTGCCCCTTCCGCCTGTTACCCCTGCTGATTTACTCCGGATCAGCGATTGCATTCTTCAAATTCCAGGGTCCAAAATCCAAAAATATAGAAAGTGTAATCCTCATTCAACCCTGAACAGCAACCAGATCCCACAAATACAGCAATAACCCAATCCACAATCCAATCCACACTGCGGGCTTCCGTTCAGCACACCGGTCGTCCCACGGTGGCGGGCATGTACAAGAATTGCCCCAAAGAGGAAAGCCCTGAAATTGGCATATGAACACAAATAAAGCAAAGTTGGGGAAAGAGGTAAACAGACACATTCACAACCATTAACCCCTCATTCCCTGGACTCAAGACCTTCCCTTGACACACCAACATATTGCCCTGAACCAGGTCAAATCAGATGGCTGAATGCCATATGTCAAAAGTCACTACACAAACCCCAAAAATGTGTTCACACCTAGCCCTATAAATCCTAGCCCAAACGGGGAGGTGGCGTGTCATGGCCTAGAGTGGCACTCAGGACCATGCCCTACCCTGACATAACCTTGGTTGGACTTGGAGTTGAATGGGCTTGGAGAACTGCCCCATGAAGATGACCTCACAACATGGCAAAATCAGGCAAATCACACCATAATGCCCAAAATTCAATTATATACTCAAAAATGCATACGGCAAATATTCAAATGCTTCATGCATGTGTCAAACCGGGGAGTAGTATACAAGGGTGATATAGACCAAAGGTCCATGCCAACGAATATCCCATCATTGGCTCCGAAACCCCTCCGGTTATGTACATGACATGCTTCACAAGTCAGCTCATGAGTTTGAGACCTAATTTTGTGAGGCCCTCCGTGCCAAGCCAAAGTGACCATGTGATCCGGCATATGGTGAGGTACAACACCGAAGCATATGCCAACATATAAGCAACATACCATAGTTCACGGATCTCTAGGCACTTTACTGTTAGCCGACCAGTTGAGCACATAAAACACAAAAATGAGCATAAAATGAGGTCAAAAACATGCAAATAATGCCAAATTCAAGATAATTACAATAGTATATAACTTCGCTCACCCATGGTGTCAACCTATGACTCAAAACACAATTGCTTCGGACCATTTGCAAACGATCCCCCCACATGGATCCCCATATGGACGCATAAGGACACCTTCGAACCTCCTCCCAACATGCACCATGAAAATGGGAAAATTGATATTGGCGCTTGTGGGTCGCTCTGTAAGCCCTCCCACATGCACTATATGAGCAAAAGACTTAGTCTAGCGCTATGGAGTTCACCATTGGGACATGGGCGAAGCCCTTGCCACGTATGACTCCATATATCTTCCTACAAACGGAGATATATAATATGGGCGTGAGCATATCGAAGCACATACCATGCATATAACACATACCCTCAAAGGTGGCTCCCACCATGATATGCCATGACCCTCCATGGACATAACTTCACGTTAAAAATACGTAGGAACCCAAGGAAAGTTGCTAGGCAACCTCAACACTCATGCGGTACACTCGAAAGTCGCATTAAAATATTCGGTTGCAGGGTCCAAGAGTTATATATCACTTTCTACCCTCTTGACCATTGTCCCTTGCTCTACCGGGCATGTGTACACACCAAAGACGTTTGATGCTTGCTAAATTAAGTTGAGACCAATGTGGTTCGAACCCAATTCTCGAAATTGAGACTACTCGCAGTGAGCCGGAGATATGACCTTTCAAAGTGGCCTCACGAATCAACTTTGTTTCACCTATATCTCTAAGCAAAACGAAGGGCATAACAAAAGGAAGGTGGATTCATGATCGGGGAAAAATGTCGGAAAACTCGAGATTCGTCATATCAAGTGCGGCGATGTCGAAGTCGAAAATCCGTATCTGAAAGTCTGAAAAAATCGGATTAATTTTGCGAGTGTATAATATGAAAATTGCGGAAGCAACGAACCCTTTGCTGATGAAATCTGACCCTTCATCGGGGTTTCCGCCAAAATATCTGTAAATAACAGTTAACCATTCGGTTACCGCAAAATTGCGAGCCAACTGACAGTCGCCGATACATTGACAATCAGAACGGAAGGCTGAAAAATGACAGAAACATTATGATAAAAAAACCCTGTTGATTCCTGATATTCTGATGTATAAATCTCCGCTGGTGGCACCTCGGTACTGAATATGGCCGCCAATAGCTGGAATGGCCAAACCTATCACACTATCACATCGGGTTAGGTCAGGTGGACGGGAGAGTGTGATATCAGCCAATGGCGGCTTGCCGGCACATAGATACACACCCCAAGTGACCCCAAGATGGCCACTGGGGTCCGAACCGGCTTCACTAGTTGATCTCCGACCGCGTCAGGGACCTGTTGGAGGATCTTCCCGATCCTCTACTCCTGCCTCCAAGAGACTCAGGTCCTTTCCTCAACCCACTCAAGGTTGCATACCCAGGTGCATACCCAGGAACATCCACACAGGTTCCCGTAGCGGGTAGAGGATGGTGATAGTCAGCCGCGTACCATCGCGGCGCAGAACTGGAAGCCACCGGCTCACTGGCAGTAGTTGCCTTAGGAAACGCAGTGGTAGGTGGGCCCAAACCATAGGCAGGGTAGGCAGGCATGCCAGTAAAGCGTGTGCCCTCTGCCATAGGCGGGTTTGTTATGGGAGTGGATGTTGCAGCGGCTGGGTCTGGAATCGGGAGTGTGGTGGTTATAGGAGAGGGTGATTGGTGGAGTGGTGCGCCTTCGAAGGTAGGGTCATTCGTCAGGTCTTGCCCTTGGTCCTCTCCTTCGTCTGCTTCGTCTCCAGCATCCTTCTCGCTCTCTCTCTTCCTCTTCACAGGCTGAGTGACCACCTCCTCGACTGAGAGGGCCCTGAAGGCCGATTGGAGTCCATCCAACGAGCCCTCAGCCAGGTCCACTGGCCCATGTAAGGGCTCCGAAGGTACAGCGCTAGGTCCAGGTCCAGGTTCACCAGGTGCTGGCCTTGCTGGTGCCTCAGGCGCTGACTTCACGTTGGTGTCCTCCTTCTTTGTGTCCATCTTCGTTCGCCCTTCTGCTTATATGTGACTGATCTCGGCGCACTGGTTGTACGGCACGGGGTTGCTGCCGGTACGCAGAGACAGTCTGCCTCTTGCTACCAGAAAAGTTTATAGTGATTTCAACACTGTGTTTGTGCCTCTCCTGCTGCTTGCTGCTGGTGTAGGGTTTCCTGCTGCTTGCTCTTGAAGATGAAAAGCTTTTGTTTGCTGAAATACAATCAATCAAGGATAGCCCAAGCCAGAGATATGCAAGTAGAAGAGAATCAGGATCAAAGCATGAAGGGCTGCAGTGTAAACACTGAAAGATGGCAGGATATTCACAGTAACTGCAACTCAGGTCAAATCGGATTGCATATTCACAAGAATAGCTGAAATGTTTTGGAAAAGAGTTGGAAAACTGCCCCATGGTCACTCTATCTCCATAGTGCCATCTCAGGAGATGTGCACTCTTTGTTTTGGGTCCCATATGTGCTGAGGTGGCAGGGCATGTGGCGATGAGGTCACTGCCATGTCACATGGGATCTTCCTACTTAGCTAGGCTGACCGGGAATTGAACCCAGGACCTCTCAAAAAGAGGTGCCCAGCCCCCTAGGGTGCATACCACTAGGACAGCTAAGAATTCATGAGAAAACATAGATAAATTCATAGGCTCTGCCCTGGATATGTCACTTCTCAGTTGATTCAGGAAAAGATGATTTGCCTCACATTGAAAGGGGATTAAGGGGTCCACTCCACATCCTGATTGGGTGTTTGGTTCCATAGGTCAAAATGTGTTATCACCACTTTTGGTGGGGCCAATATTAAGATAGAAATGCCTGGATGCCCAGTGCATCTCTAATACAACTAGATTATGCCTCAAAGCATTGGAAAAGCACTTTTTCTTACTCTCTTCCCTGACGTTGATGGATTGCCGGGGCCCTGGGAGCGTGGCCCTCGCCCGGGGCACGTGGGGGGGATTCGCTGGGGTTTGGCGGGTTCGTTGGGTTAGTGCTCGTGCTCAACAACGCGGGTCGTAGGGCCGCCCAGGCTAGCCCGCATTCGTCGGGGGCCCAGTGCATAGGTCGGGCAGCTCGACGCCACTCTCGCTGGCGCGTCCGACGGACAGGCGTTGGTGGAGCGTGTTACGCGGTCGCGCGTTGCCGGGTTGTACGAGGGGGTTCTCCTGGGCAAGGCCGGCTTGCCTGGGGTGGTCGCGGTTTATGGCCGGTCCTGTAGCCGCTGGTTTGACGTCCATCGTCGGGGCCTCCGGTGAGACGAGGTGATCACGGGGTTGCCGTGTCGTCTCCTCATCCGTGGGTGGCCGGTGTGGGATTCTTGCCGCGTGTGCGCGGCGGTGTGTCGTCGCATATCGGCCGCAGCGCCCCTCCAGTTCCTTCGGTCGGTATGGTGCACTGCCTGTGATCGGCCGCGGTGGGTAGGGCCCGCGTGTGCCGTGTCGGGCGAGGCGGTCCCGATGGTGCCGCCTCGCGTGTTCTTGGGGGTGTGTTCCTGGTTTCGCCTCGCCATGGTTCAGAGCCCTTGGGGGTTTCCCACACACCGCACGAGGGCGCTGCGGAGGGAACTGAGGATCTCGTGCACAAGGGCCGCGTCTGCCGCTTGGGCCTCCGTCTCAGTGCGGATGGCGGGCTGCAGTTGCCCGCCCATCGCCAGCGCCCGGATCTGGTGGATCGTGAAGACGGGGCACAGGTTTGTCGCGGCGGGGGTGTCCGCCGTTTGCTCGTGTTGGGGGATGGCCTCCAGCTGCTGCCGGCCAGCCAGGTGGAACCTCCGGGTTGCCGTCCAGTCTCTGGTGTGCTGCCAGCGGCGCTGCGCCCATCGCCAGAGGCAGTAGAGGGCATGGCCTGGGTGCCAAGTGCCGGCTGCCCCCGACACGATGGTCGTCAGGGGGTCTGGGGGCTGGTCGTTGGGCAGGGGGGTGGGGATGTCTGCCAGGGCTGCGGTCGCCGGGATCATGGATTCCACGGCTTCCAGGCTTCAGTGGCACTCCTGCGGGTGCGGGGTGATCCGCACCTGGTAGTAGTGGCCACTTTTCAGCACAATCATGGCGACGGTGCTGGGGTCACCTTCGCGTGGTGGGGGCCGCTGCTGGTGGGTACCGCTCCACCATGCTCCTGAGGTTGCGCCCCCTGTCTCGGACTGTCCTGCTTTCCCATTCCGCCAGGTTTTTGTACGGTGGGAAGTTGAGGGTGTTGGCTCTCGGTTGCGGGGCAGCCCGTTCCCGGCCCCCGGTGCTGGGAGCGGGCCTGGGGTCCGTCGGTGGCGCTATGAGCGTGTGCGCCCAGCACAGTTGTGGGGCCCATACGCCTCCCTTACCATGTAGAAGCCTTCCTTGGCCATCTCCTCGGCGTTCATATCAGGTCGTTCTCCTTGTATTTCCATGGGGCTAGCGGCGCCCTGTGGGTCCAGGCTGGCGATCGCCTCATCGTTCAGTTCCCACTTTTCCCAACAGAGGTCCTCAGGGTCGTAGTAGTGCTTTGGCTGCTGAGCTGCGCACACCCCCTTAGTCGGGGAGAACACCACACAGTGATGTGGTGACGGTCCACGGACAGAATCTTGTAGGCCCCTAGGGGTAGGAAAAAGTCACTGCCATGTCTTTCCTGGGGTACGCCAAGCCCCTCATAATCCCTTGGAAGTTATGAAGACTAGCACATAATGATTTCCCTTCCCTTCCCTCCCCCGAGGGGAGGCCGCGGCCCGTGCGCCCCCCAACGCCCAAGCGCACGCCGATGGGCATCATGCCGCACGAGGGCGCTGCGGAGGGCACTGAGTGTGTTGCGCGGTCGCGCGTTGCCGGGTTGTACGAGGGGGTTCTCCTGGGCAAGGCCGGCTTGCCTGGGGTCATCGCGGTTTATGGCCGGTCCCGTAGCCGCTGGTTTGACGTCCATCGTCGGGGCCTCCGGTGAGACGAGGTGATCCCGGGGTTGCCGTGTCGTCTCCTCCTCCGTGGGTGGCCGTTGTGGGATTGGTGCCGCGTGTGCGCGGCGGTGTGTGGTCGCATATCGGCCGCAGCGCCCCTGCAGTTCCTTCGGTCCGTATGGTGCACTGCCGGTGATCGGCGGCGGTGGGTAGGGCCCACGTGTGCCGTGTCGGGCGAGGCAGTCATGATGGTGCCGCCTCGCGTGTACTTGGGGGTGTGTTCCTGGTTTCGGCTCGCCATGGTTCAGAGCCCTTGGGGGTTTCCCACACACCGCACGAGGGCGCTGCGGAGGGCACTGAGGATCTCGTGCACAAGGGCCGCGTGAGCCGCTTGGGCCTCCGTCTCAGTGCGGATGGCGGGCTGCAGTTGCCCGCCCATCGCCAGCGCCCGGATCTGGTGGATCGCGAAGACGGGGCACAGGTTTGTCGCGGCGGGGGTGTCCGCCGTTTGCTCGTGTTGGGGAATGGCCTCCAGCTGCTGCCGGCGGTCCAGGTGGATCCTCCACGTCGCCGTCCAGTCCCTGGTGTGCTGCCAGCGGCGCTGCCCCCATTGCCAGAGGCAGTAGAGGGCATGGCCTGGGTGCCAGGTGCCGGCTGCCCCCTACACGATGGCCGTCAGGGGGTCTGGGGGCTGGTCGTTGGGCAGGGGCTGGGGCTGTCTGGCAGGGCTCGAACTTCCCAAAATTAATGCAGAGGAAGGAAGAGGGGGCGAGGCGAAAGCACAGCACAAGACACATACTGAGCACTACTCAAAACTACCGGTTTACTTCACAAGTGTACTCTACATTCCCCCTTATGGTACACTCGTCCCCTGATTTTGGTTTGCCTATATCTCTACACTGAGGCCCCAACAGGGAAAACAGCCTTCAGCAATGGATCAGGCACCCTCAAATTATGGGGGTATAGCCTCTTATAAAAACACTTGCATTTTCAACAATTTTAGGGGTTTGAACCTAGGTCCTCCGAATACAATGCAAAGCCTTTAACCACTGAGGCAACTGGCCAATCTGCCTAAATGTCTGACATAAAGTAGATTAAACAAAATCAAAATCAGTTCACACTCACTGACTAACTGCCAATAACTGACTCCCTATGCTCAAAACAAACGGTTGGCTTCTAGTAGCACTTATATATTAAGCCCATATAACTTTATATCCCTCATTCTTTTTTACCCTGGTATATAGGGCGTGGAGGGTGGGCAGTATGTGTCTTGTGCTGTGCTTTCGCCTCGCCCCCTCTTCCTTTCTCTGCATTACATTTTGGTCAGTTCGAGGAGGCTCGGCTTCAGCACAGCACAGTCCCCATACTGTGCCCAGACAGCAGACACTGTAAAAAAGAATGCAATAAGACTTACATTCAATCCCATAATAAACTTCTTATTCCAATAACAGAACCTCCGAGTCGACAGACGCTTCTGGCGCCAGTGACTGCGCCACATTAGTGATCGCCCGCACTCTGTTATAAAAGCGCCTGAAGGTATCTTAACTTCTCCAATCTCCCAGTTCACAGACAACGTGTGGATCAACTCCCAATAAAATGAGCACTGTATCTGCTGATCGTCTTGTGCTGTGAGCAGTAAACCCATGCAGCCCGATGCTTCGCAGAAACGTTGTTGTCAATGAATTGATGGTACTCGCCAGAATGGGCCTTCTAGGAGGTTTCAAAGACACGAAGACTGCAGGCCCTTCGTAAGAAGTGGTCATGTCCAGGTATACGCTCAACCAGTAGATAGGACAGAATGCACCATTAGACATCGCGTGGATGGGACATGGCTCATGCACTGGACTCTCTTTACGCCTGCTCATCACAAACCAAACCTTGTCGTGTTTAATGGTATCTGTGCGCTTTGTGCGTTCAAGATCAATTCCACGAAAGAGCGCGAAGAAGCGAAATAACAGAATGAGACGTAAACGAACTTGAGACTCCGTCCGTGCCTCCTGGTATGGCAGCTGCTGCAGTAGCTTGGGCACATCGTAATACACCACGTAGCTCGGAACTGAGTAGTTACATTTCTTCTTGAGCCCTTTCAAAATAGATTTGAATTGTAACGCGTTAGTTCCAGAAAACAACAGCAAAGCCGCATATGCACAACGTGCCTCCGCCACTGATTCCTTCTCAGCAAATTGAATCAACCAGTACGCCAACGAAGTAATTGGAGTGGTGTCCAAGTCCCTAATGGAGGTGAAGGAACACTTTGTATAAGCCATCTGCTGAAATCTGATCCAAGCTCTATTGTATCGCTTGAAGGTGTGATCCCCCAAGGCATTCAAGTGCGTCTGGATTTCTTCTTCGGTGGTTCCTTTGAGTCTGAGGTAGTCTTGCAAAGCCACCCGCAAATCATAGGTTGACGCGCTTTGATGGCCACTCCGTCTGGAAGCTGATAGGTCGCTTGATAAATTGTGATTGTCATCTGAGTCATTGATTGGAACTTCTGCCACCACGGCTTCAATGGATGATACGGGACCACTAACAGAACCTCGTAATGCGTAGCTTCCTCTAGGAAAGTTAGCATCTTGGGAATTACATGCCACGGCGGATTGAAGAAACCCGGAGACACCCTGTGTGTTCGTTGGGTGAAAATGTCCACCCCGAACGCCCCTGGCTGAGGGTATTCTGAAATGGATTTTCGACATTGCCTGTTCACCGCACTCGCAATCCAATCTGTTCCCGAACTCATCCACGAAAATTTCTTCGAAGTGATTTCCATGCTGCGTGGGTCCAATGATGCCTCTGTCAATGTGATTTGTTGACGGCTCCACACGTCCGCCGGATTTAATTTGCTGGGCACGTAGTGTGGAATGATGAACACAATCATCTGACGGCAGTATTCCCATAATTCTTGCATGAGATTGTTTAATCTCGGAATGCAACCTCCCCACTTCTTCAGGTAGTGGAAGAACACCATATTGTCCACGTGGAGATGGTTTGAGGTTTGAGGTTTGATTTTGCGGGTACTAGACGCTTTTCGGCCCCGGGGGGCCACCTGGTCGGGCCAGGTGATATCCTCCCCACCGGGTCATAGTGGGGGGCCCTCCAAGACGCACCTCCTGCCTGGTGGCGGAGTCCCCCGGGTTCACAGAGCTCGGAGCCCCGTCCTTCCCCGGCGTCCCCGTTTCGCCACTCCCCGGTCAGTGCATCAATTCGCAGCCGTGGCCGCGGGCGCTTACCCACTGCGTCGCCCCCCTAATGCGTGGTCGCCCGGGACACCGGCGCCGCCGGGCCCGTGCTACTGGCTTGTCGCCAGTGGGACCCCCTTGGGCTGGCGCGGAGGCTGCCTAGCTTAGGGGTTGGGGCGTGGCGCTGTGCGCCACTACTGCCTTGGCGGGTGCAGTGTCCCGTCTGTGTGTGCGCGGTGCTCGCGGCCGGTTCGGGGGGGTTCGGGCCGGTACCTGGTGTTGTGTCTCCCCTTCTTCCCCCTTCCCGCCCCGCGTATCCCGCGTTGCGTGTGGCGGACCGTCCCGTCCGGGTGTCCCTTATCCTCGCTCGCTGGTACGCCATTCCATGTGGTCTCTGCGTTCCGCGCGCTCGGTCCGGTTGCCCTTCTGGTGGTCCCCGCGTGTCCTTTTCGTGTGTGTGCGCTTGCGCTCTCGCGGTGTCCGCTCCCCGCTGGGTGGTGTGGCGCGCGCATCTCGCGTGGTCCCGGCACTGGGCGCTGGTAGGGCCGTTCCATGTGGTCCGTGCCCCTCCGCGTGTCCTGCCCCGGTCCCGTGCTCCGTCTGGCGTGCTTGGGGGGGGGCGGTCCGGTCCCGGTTCCCCCCCACTTGGCTTGGGGCTGCGGGGGCGGCGGCTGGGCGTCCCCGGGGGGGTGCCTTCGTCCGTTGCGTGGGGCGTTCTGGGTCTTGCGTTCCTCTTCCCCCATCTGCCCGTCCACTAGGTGGGCTGTCGGGGTCTGCGTTGCGGGCGTGCGGTTGTGGGGGCCCCGCTCTGTTCTTGCGGGGGGGGAGAGAGGTGTCGTCTTGGTGTCCAGGCGCCGGCCCGCCGGATTCCCATGACGAGCCTGATGCGCACGGAGCTTCGCCCTGCGGGATGCGTGGGGGGGTTGGGGTGACCGTGGCTGGAGTGGTGCTCCAATGTCCCGGTTCATGGCCCAGCAGAGCAGCCCTACCGCGGGCTTACTCTTAGCACAGGGGGAGGGGGTTGCGGGCGCGTTTGTTCTGTGACCCGGGTGCCAGTGTATCTCTGAAGGCAGCCGCCCCGGAGGTAGCGCACCAGGCGCGCGCCGCGAAGGAGCTGGTTCGAACCCCGGGATCGGTGGTCTCCCACCGATCCCTTCGAATACCGGACGAGGCCTCCCATCGACCTGTTTGAGTACAGGTGACGGTGCGCACTGCTACAGGGGTGGGTGGCTCCCATGTCTTTTGTCCACGTGGAGATGGAGTTCGGTGTCTCGCAAGAGGTACGCTTTGATCGCATTGACTCCTGACCTGAATTCCTTCAAGTCTATGTGACCCTGTGTCGTGCTGAACCAGCGGAACATAGCCATCTGATTCGGCATGGTGGCGCCCCAACCGTAATCGGACGCATCTGTCCACATGTGTGTCTTCTCCAAATCGACGGTGAACTGACGACCTCTCCACTGATGTAGTTCCTCCATGACTAACTCCAGCTGAATACTCACCTGTTCCGGAAGACTTGCTTGTGGCTCCCATCCCCTTCTGCTGAGTACCGCAACGTGTTGTGCCAGGGCGTCGGTGTACAGCCTCATCTGTGGAGCTGCGAAAAGCAACGCCCGAAGTCGACCCAGAACCGACGAGCACCTCCTGCAGGTTGGTGTTTCTGCTTCCATTCATCGACGCACATCGTGGAGTAGAGACTTGAGCTTGTGTGGTGGTATGCGTACCGTCGCGTTTTGCAGGTCCAGTAAGAAACCCAAAAAGACCAAGACACGTGATGGCGTCAAGACGGACTTGGCAATGTGGATCTGTACCCCAAGCCTACACAGATGATCGGCCAGCCATTGGGTATGCAACGCACAGTCCTCTATCATTGGAGCGATAATCAGAAAATCGTCCAAGTAAACCGAAAGTAAAACACCTTTTCTCCGCAAGTGGCTCACCACTGGGAGCATCATTCTTTGCCATTCCCTGGGAGCGATGTTCAAACCGAAAGGTAAACAGTCCCACCTGAAAACACGGCCTCGGTGTCTGAAAGCCAGCCAAGGCGCATCACGTTTCGCGATCGGCATATGAAAATACGCCGGCTTCAAATCCAGTTTGCAATCGTAGTACCCCTTCTTTAAGTACGGTAAAATTTGACGAAGCGTTGGTAAAGAAAAATACGTAAGATGTATGAAACAATTGACCGGTTTCAAATTTGTGCTCGGTCGTGACGACCCCTGTGGGTTCTCTGGGTCTGGCTTTTTCTGAACCAAGAAAAAAGAAGTTACACAATTCGCGTCTTCAGG
Organism: Eutreptiella sp. 'Long Island Sound 2002'; assembly: GCA_964036045.1. NCBI lineage: Eukaryota > Euglenozoa > Euglenophyceae > Eutreptiales > Eutreptiaceae > Eutreptiella > Eutreptiella sp. 'Long Island Sound 2002'. The sequence goes on along the minus strand of OZ038380.1, from coordinate 21,013,091 downwards.
TTCAATTACGCTGACATGACCAGCCAGAATCAACTTGTCTATCCCCCGCTGCAAGACTTCAGCGTCATCTAGATCGTCACGTGCGTAAGGCGACAGCGAAAAAGGTCTGTAGTTGTTATCCGGATGTAACGGGTCAAAACCAGGAATCCAATCAAATTGTAGCCCATTGCGAGCTATGCGGGCAACATACGAGTCTCCAAGAGCTTCCCACTCGCGCCATGCCGCCTGCACACGCTTGTGTGCCGGGACGGAAGTGTCCACACCACGTATCACCACGTGCGACATAAGTAGCTCGTTGACGGATGTCTTTTTTCTGCAACACGCTCCGTGTGGAAGGGTCTATCGAAGCCTTTACCCTTTTCTTTACCTTTACCCTTGCCCTTTTCAGGCCGAAACGTGTGACCTTTGCCGAAACGACTTCTCGTTTGGTGGAAAGAAGAGTATGACGATCTGCCGCGCAATCTACTGCTCAAGGTATCTTTGTGTTTCAACAATTTCAGTTCTGTCCCTGCAAACAAGGGTGTTGAACCCGGTTTATCGACTTCGAGACACTTATCCACTGCCACACGCCTGGATTGTGTGATCGACAAAGATAGCGCCCCCAATGAAGCGATGGTGTGATGTAATAAATTCACCCCGTCGATTTCTGGGACAGACTCTGGATGTTCAGTAACTAGTTGCAGTGTGGTAAGCATACGTAAACACTCGCACACGTGGTTGTCCCAGCGCACCTTCTCTGCGTCCAGTTCTCGGCGTATTGGAGCGTCGAAAACTGGTGTACGTCCGATTTCCGCGTAATGTGGGACCTCTTTCATGACTTTGCGTCGCTTTGCAGGGTCCACTAACGTGGGCGCTTCCGAAAGAAGACGCTTGACGATCGCTGGCGTCGTCTGCGTTTGATCCTGCCACACGAGGGACTGTTCCGCAGACCCGGGGCGTTTAAGTGCCTCCTCCAGCGCCGACGAAATCAGGAAGACATCTTCCTTGATCGCCGAGGCCATCGCCTTCTTGGGTTTCCCAGAGTGCATTAAATGCAAGGCATTGTGTAACAGAGGCAAGAAATCTTTCGCGACGCATACTGTTTTGTGACCAGTCAATTTGGCGTATGCTTTTGTCGCTTGCCACTCTGATAATGCGTTTGCATGCATCTCTTCCATTGCATCCAGCACGACTTGCATGTCTGTTATCTGGTGCATTGACTCTGGCAATTTTGTGATGAAATCAATGATGTCTTGAGCATCCACTGTGGTGAAACTGCAATGTGGAATTTGAAATTGAAATAGCCACTCAAAAAATCAAGTCGCTCAGAATTATATCAATTCTTGAAGCAAACCGGTTTTTTTGAGCATAGGGAGTCAGTTATTGGCAGTTAGTCCGTGAGTGTGAACTGCTTTTGATTTTGTTTAATTTACTTTATGTCAGACATTTATGCAGATTGGCCAGTTGCCTCAGTGGTTAAAGGCTTTGCATTGTATTCGGGGGACCTAGGTTCATACCCCAAAATTGTTGAAAATGCAAGTGTTTTTATAAGAGGCTATACCCCCATAATTTGAGGGTGCCGGATCCATCGCTGAAGGCCGTTTTCCCTGTTGGGGCCTCAGTGTAGAGATATAGGCAAACCAAAATCAGGGGACAAGTGTACCATAAAGGGGAATGTAGAGTACACTTGTGAAGTAAACCGGTAGTTTTGAGTAGTGCTCAGTATGTGTCTTGTGCTGTGCTGAAGCCGAGCCTCCTGCGCTCGCCGGGATCATGGAGTTGACGGCTTCCAGGCTCCAGTGGCACTCCTGCAGGTGCGGGGTGATCCGCACCTGGTAGTAGTGGCCACTTTCCAGCACGATCATGGCGACGGTGCTGGGGTCACCTTCGCGTGGTCGGGGCCCTGCGCCTGCCGTTGCCGCTGCTGGTGGGTACCGCTCCACCATGCTCCTGAGGTTGCGCCCCCTGTCTGGGGCTGTCCTGCTTTCCCATTCCGCCAGGTTTTTGTACGGAGGAAAGTTGAGGGTGTTGGCTCTCGGTTGCGGGGCGGCCCGTTCCTGGCCCCTGTTGCTGGGCGCGGGCCTCAGGTCTGTCGGTGGCGCTATGAGCGTGTGCGCCGAGCACATTTTAGGGGCCCATACGCCTTTCTTACCATGTAGAAGCCTTCCTTGGCCATCTCCTCGGCGTTCATATCAGGTCGTTCTCCTTGTATTTCCATGGGGCTAGCGGCCCCCTATCGGCCCAGGACGGCGATCGCCTCATCGTTCAGTTCCCACTCTTCCCAACAGAGGTCCTCAGGGTCGTAGTAGTGCTTTGGCTGCTGAGCTGCGCACACCATGGTCCCCCTTAGTCGGGGAGAACACCACACAGTGATGTGGTGACCGTCCACCGACAAAATCTTGTAGGCCCCTAGGGGTAGGAAAAGGTCACTGCCATGTCTTTCCTGGGGTACGCCAAGCCCCCCCTAATCCCTGGGAAGCTTTGAAGACTAGCACAGAATCATTTCCCTTCCCTTCCCTCCCCCGAGGGGAGGCTGCGGCCCGTGCGCCCCCCGACGCCCAAGCGCAGGCCGATGGGCATCACGCTGCCGCAGCTGCAGCGGCGCGTGGTCCAGGAAGGGGGGAACGGCGATCGGGCAGGGCGGGATGCCAGCCACGGGGGCGCGGGGCGAGATGCGGAGGGCGGCCGAGGGAGGTTAGTAAGCGGAGGAAGAAGGCACGCGCCAGGGGAGAGCGGAGGCGCGGGCAGCAGCGCAAGGAGACGGACACAAGGGAAGGGAGAGGGTGCTCGCGGCGACGTCGGAGGGCAGGGGCACGGGCAGGGCTCAGTACAAGCAGCAGCGGGGGAGGGCAGGCGCACGGGACAGGCAAGGGCACGGGCAGCGGAGGAAGGGACACAGGGCACGGCAAGGGGCACGGGCAGGGACACGGGAAGGACACGGGCGCCAGCTAGAAAAGCAAGGGCGCTCGTGACAGAGAGAGGGACACGAGACAGGGGCCGGGGGGCAGGCGGGGGAGAGAGCACCAGGGCCAGGGGCGGGGGGCAGGGAGGGGAAGGGAAGGGTGGAGGACAGATGAAGGGGGGCGGGGAGGCCCTGCAGCCCAAAGTCCAGGCGGTACAGCGCATCCCCCCCGGTATCCAGCAGATGCAGGCGCACCACTCCCACCACCATCACAAACCCATCTACAACATTGATCCCGACGCGGGGCGCCTGATCCCCCCCCCACCCCCCAGCCTCCCCGCCAGCCGCCCCCCCGCCTACACGACGACGCCCCGTGCGACCCGGCCCCAGCGCCATGGGAGCCAAGGGCAGAGCCGGCGCGGATAGCCGCCACCCCGGGGGCGCGGAGGTCCGGCGCGGAACCGGCGTGCCTGGCGCAGGAGCCACGGGCGGAGCTCGCACGAGGAGCGGTTGGAGCCCCGCATCCCGCTGAGGCCAGGAAGAATTGGTTCCGGGACTGGGACGCGATCCCCGACCCCCTGGGGGGCAAAGCCCTCCCCCTGGTGATGGAGCTGTACGGGTGGCTGAGCTGGGCCACCTCAGAGACCACCAGGGGGGGGAGGAACCGGCCCTTTGATGCCGTGCTCCTCCGGAGGGACGGGGAGAACCGGGAAGTACCTCCGGGGGGTTTGGTGGCTCGGGAAGACCACGAAAGGGTCCTCCGGGCCGTGATTCGAGTGCAATGGCCCGACCGGGGGCCGGAGTGGCTGTCTTTCCTGGAAGGAGGGGCTGCTGGGATCCGCGTCACGCACGCGGAGGCCAATGTCTGGCTGCACCAGGCCCTGGGCATCGCCCTCAGCCACTGGTGCTACCGCCCGAGGCACCCGCCACCGCCGCAGCCCCAGCCCCCACGCAAACGAGGCGCAGATGACAGGCAAACCCGACGGCAATGGCCCGACGCCCAGCAGGCCGAGCCTCGGGCGCCAGACAGAGAGCACGGGGGGTGGTAGCGGACCGACAGCCTGGGGCGCCCCCCCGCAGGCCCAGGCCCCCCGACCCTGAGCACCCCCCCCCCCTGCTGTCCGCGCAGTAGGACATATGGACGACAGGCGTAACCCTCGGACCTGGAGACCACGACAGCTGCGGGCTAGCGGGCGGGGACACGGCCAGGTGGGCGCGCGTCGACAGCGCGGGGCACGTGGACGCGTGCGGCAATGGAGTCCCTCTGACCCACTGACCACTGACAACTGACCCTGGCCAGGGCCCCGAGCCCCCCGCAGCACCGATGCAGCGGCGGCGACGCCGGCAGCAGGGGGACCGTGGCTGAAGGCCAAAACGACGGCCGGGCGCCCAGTGGGCCAGGCCCCGAATGGCCGGCAGGAGGGGGGTACGGGCCAGCGGCCGGGGGTGCACCCCTGACGGACACCGACCCCCAGAGCCGGGCCCCAGGCCCCCCGTCCCCCCCCCCCCCCAGGCCGCCCGCGCGCCAGGGCATTAGGAAGGGGAGGGCCGTAATAGGCCGCCAGCGGCACATGGCGCACGGGCGGACACGACGGCAGGGACTGACCCGCCAGCTGCTAATCCCCCGGACCGCACCTCGCGCCCGAGGACGCCGGACAGCCCTGGCCAAGCACGTCACAGGGAGGGGCGCACGGGGCCACCCTGGCGCACGCCCCCCCCCCGGCCACTCGCACGTCACAGGGCGCGAGGGAGAGCGCCCCCACCAAGCAGTGATCCCCGACGTAGGCCGGCGCGCCGGTGCTGCGCGGCCCGGGCAACGTCGAGCCGCCCCCGGACATGCAGGGGAACCCGACCGTGGGGGGGGCCCGGACCTGGGCCTTCAAGCCAGCCCGTGCAGCCGCCGGAGAAATGAACCGGGGGGCCGGAGGGGGGCAGAGAGACTGCACTACCGCGGCGCGACCCCCCCCCCGCCCGCGGAATGCCAGTGGCCGGCTGGGGCGCATCGGCCCTGTACCCCCCCGCCACTCCAGGGGAGCCCCCCCCCCCCCCCCCCGAGAGGGCCGCGGCGCCCGGGGCCGAGCGCCACGGGGTCGACGCAACGCGCGACCCGGGACCGTCACCCGCCCGCTCCCACGGTGACCTCGGCAAGCCGCGGCGCCAGCTCGCCTGCCAACCTGCCCGCCAGCTGCCCGCCGGTACGCAGGGACGCCCCACGGTACCCTTCTCGGACCGCGCCCGGACGGAAGCGCACGGACATGAACCGGAGCAGTATGGAGACCACACCCTCCATGGACTGAGCAACGCCAACGAAGCCCGCCTTAGTGCCCGTACAAGGGAGGCAGGGGGACGGACCGAGGCAGAGCGACCGCCCGCCCTACGACCCCCGAGCCCCCCCAACCGACCCAGACCCAGCCACGCCCCAAAGGGGGGGCGGCCAACGGACCGCCCCCCGTCAAAAGAATCCCCCAGGCGCCAGGCCGCCCCGGACGCACAGGCCCGCCCACAAGGGGTCGCGCGACCAAGAGCGAGGCAAGGGGAGGAAGGGAGCGGGCCACCCCCCCCCCGCCGAAGCTAACTAGACGGAGCACGGAACCGGGGCAGGAAACGCAAACGGGCATGAACTACCTGGGACGGCCCTACCGGCGCCCTACCCCGGAACCGCGCGTGGTGCGTGTGCCATACCGACACGGGGGGTTGCGAAAGTCGCAGGAGCGCGAGCGCACACACACGCAAAGGGCATGCGGCGCGGACCTGAAGGGCGACGAGACCGAGCCTGCGGAACGCACAGACCGCATGGAATGGCGTGCCAGCAGGCGAGGAGACGGAACACCCCGAGGGGACAACCCGCCACACGCATCGGGAGGAGCGTGGGGGAAGGGGGGGGGAGCAAGGGAGAGACGCGTGAACCGGCACCGGCCCCAATTCCCTGGACCTGCCGCGAGCGCCACGCACACACAAACAGGGCACTGCACCTGGCAAGGCAGTAGTGGCACACAGTGCCAGGCACCAGCCCCACGGCTAGGCAGCCTCCGCGCCAGCGCGTGGGGGTCCCACTGGTGACAAGCCAGTAGCACGGGCCCGGCGGCGCCGGCACCCCGGGCAGCCAAGCATTAGGGGGGCGGCGTGGTGGGTAAGCGCCTGCAACCATGGTTGCTAAGTGACGCAGTGACCGGGGAGTGGCGAGATGGGGAAGCCGGGGAGGGACAGGGTTCCGAGCCCCGTGAACCCGAGGGACTCCGCCACCCTGCAGGAGGTGTGTCATGAAGGCCCCCGCACTAGGTCCTGGTGGGGAAGATATCACCTGGCCCGACCAGGTGGCCCCCCGGGGCCAAAAAGCGCCCAGTACCCGCAAAATCAAACCTCAAACCTCAAACCTCACTTAGTCATTTTCATCACTTTTTTTGAAGCTGTAAGTTTATTTTTCAAAGCAACCAGGGTTATAACACTAGCCTTCCATGAGGTTCACCCCTACCATTGACGTGAGCGGAGGAATCTTCCTTCATGGAGGCTATACCGAAAGAAAATAGGCATTTCATGCCTTGGGCCTTGTTGGTTAAGCCTAGAGGTCTCCCACCTCAGGACCTCTATACTCAATTGTTTTTCGTACTGATTGTGGGCCTACGGTTTAACTAATGCTGAATTCAGTTGCTTGGCCATGCTGGCCAAGTCATATCCTGTGTCTCCCCCAACCTACTTGCCTCAGATTCCTAACCAACTCCATTGCATGTCAAAAGGTGCACATGAAGTGCTTGGGACTAACCTGGTGGCCAGACGTATGTCAGTCTTCCTTATAAAATCATTTGGTTTGTTTATATTTGACTGAAGCATTGTATTTAAGCCTGCATTGGCTTTGTGCCGTCCCTCTTTGTTACACATGTTTTGATTTGGAAGGACCTATCTTCACTTAATTTTGATCCCGTTTCTGGAGGTAGGTAGGTAGGTATCTTCGGGAGCTCGGGATGCCTCCTCTGACATTGCAGGAAGAAGGTCTTAACAAGGGGACGTCCTGTCCCTCCCACTGTCCTATGTCAGGTGCCTCTTGAGCTGCTCCCGCATGTGCTTTGGAAGGCATTGTCGCGGCCACCCGGACCAGGTGTCCGAGGTGGGAGGGTGTCCCCACATGTGTCCATGGGTAGGGCCACATGCCCCCTCCTTTGGGCGGCAGCTCTGGGGGCTGCCCAGCCGTGTGGAGTATCTCTCACCACAAGGGGTATTGCGCCCGCTAGTCTACGGTACGACCGCCTCACCCTTGTGGCTTGAGTTGCGGGGCCACTCTGCTTGGCAGGCAACACCCTCCTGGACTGTGTACCGGCTCGCCTGTCACCGGTTGCTTCCATGGCTCCGGGTGACGTTTGCCATGGTCCCCGATGCAGCCTGGCCGGGCTCGGACCAGTGGCCTTGGAGTACCGGTCCTGCCACTGGCCCGGTGGGTCGGCTTGGTCGCCCCAGTGCGTCCGACCCATGGGATGTTGGTTCCTTCCTCTCCCTCGGCCGCCCTACGTGTGTGCAGTGTCCTGGGCCGCTTGGCTCCTGTTCACCGGTGTGTCCGCGCAGTTTGTTGTGTTGCGTCTGCGGTGTCCTGGGCCACTTGGCTCCTGTTCACCGGTGCGCCCGCTGGGTGTGTTGTGTTGCGTGTGCGGTGTCCCGGGCCACTTGGCACCTGTTCACCGGTGCGCCTCCTCGGTGTGTTGTTTTGCGTGTGCGGTGTCCTGGGCCACTTGGCTCCTGTTCACCGGTGTGCCCGCTCGGTGTGTTGTTTTGCGTGTGCGGTGTCCTGGGCGGCTTAGCTCCTGTTCACCGGTGTGCTCGCTCGGTGTGTTGTGTTGCATGTGCGGTGTCCTGGGCCACTTGGCTCCTGTTCTCTGTTGCGCCCGCTGGGTGTGTTGTAGTGTGTGCGGAGTCCTGGGCCACTTGGCTCCTGTTCACCGGTGCGCCTGCTCGGTGTGTTGCTTTGCGTGTGCGGTGTCATGGGCCACTTGGCTCCTGTTCACCGGTGTGCCCGCTCCGTGGGTTGTGTTGCGTGTGCGGTGTCCCGGGCCACTTGGCTCTTGTTCACCGGTGTGCCCGCTCGGTGTGTTGTGTTGTGTGTGCGGTGTCCTGGGCCACTTGGCTCCTGTTCACCTGTGCGCCCGCTGGCTGTGTTGCTTCGCGTGTGCGGCGTCCTGGGCCACTTGGCTCCTGTTCACCGGTGTGCTCCCTCGGTGTGTTGTGTTGCGTGTGCGGTGTCCTGGCCCACTTGGCTCGTGTTCACCGGTTCTGCCCAGTCGGTGTGTTGTTTTGCGTGTGCGGTGTCCTGGGCCACTTGGCTCTTGTTCACCGGTGTGCTCCCTCCGTGGGTTGTGTTGCGTGTGCGGTGTCCCGGGCCACTTGGCTCCTGTTCACCGGTGTGCCCGCTCGGTGTGTTGTGTTGCGTGTGCGGTGTCCTGGGCCACTTGGCTCCTGTTCACCGGTGTGCCCACTCGGTGCATTGTGTTGTGTGTGCGGTGTCCTGGGCCACTTGGCTCTCGTTCACCGGTGTGCTCCCTCCGTGGGTTGTGTTGCGTGTGCGGTGTCCCGGGCCACTTGGCTCCTGTTCACCGGTGTGCCCGCTCGGTGTATTGTGTTGTGTGTGCGGTGTCCTGGGCCACTTGGCTCCTGTTCACCTGTGCCCCCACTCGGTGTGTTGCTTCGCATGTGCGGTGTCCTGGGCCACTTGGCTCCTATTCACCGGTGTGCCCACTCCGTGTGTTGTTTTGCGTGTGCGGTGTCCTGGGCCTTGTGGCTCCTGTTCACCGGTGTGCCCGCTCGGTGTGTTGTGTTGCGTCTGCGGTGTCCTGGGCCACTTGGCTCCTGTTCACCGGTGCGCCCGCTCGGTGTGTTGCTTCGCGTGTGCGGTGTCCTGGGCCACTTGGCTCCTGTTCACCGGTGTGCCCACTCTGTGTGTTGTTTTGCGTGTGCGGTGTCCTGGGCCTTGTGGCTCCTGTTCACCGATGTGCCCGCTCGGTGTGTTGTGTTGCGTCTGCGGTGTCCTGGGCCACTTGGCTCGTGTTCACCGGTTCTGCCTACTAGGTGTGTTGTTTTGCGTGTGCGGCGTCCTGGGCCTTGTGGCTCCTGTTCACCGGTGTGCCCGCTCGGTGTGTTGTGTTGCGTGTGCGGTGTCCTGGCCCACTTGGCTCGTGTTCACCGGTTCTGCCCACTCGGTGTGTTGTTTTGCGTGTGCGGTGTCCTGGGCCACTTGGCTCTCGTTCACCGGTGTGCTCGCTCCGTGGGTTGTGTTGCCTGTGCGGTGTCCCGGGCCACTTAGCTCCTGTTCACCAGTGTGCCCGCTCGGTGTATTGTGTTGTCCATGCGGTGTTTTGGGCCACTTGGCTCCTGTTCACCGGTGTGCCCACTCGGTGCATTGTGTTGTGTGTGCGGTGTCCTGGGCCACTTGGCTCCTGTTCACCTGTGCGCCCGCTCGGTGTGTTGCTTCGCGTGTGCGGTGTCCTGGGCCACTTTGCTCCTGTTCACCGGTGGGCCCACTCCGTGTGTTGTTTTGCGTGTGCGGTGTCCTGGGCCTTGTGGCTCCTGTTCACCGGTGTGCCCGCTCGGTGTGTTGTGTTGCGTCTGCGGTGTCCTGGGCCACTTGGCTCCTGTTCACCGGTGCGCCCGTTCGGTGTGTTGCTTCGCGTGTGCGGTGTCCTGGGCCACTTGGCTCCTGTTCACCGGTGTGCCCACTCCGTGTGTTGTTTTGCGTGTGCGGTGTCCTGGGCCTTGTGGCTCCTGTTCACCGGTGTGCCCGCTCGGTGTGTTGTGTTGCGTCTGCGGTGTCCTGGGCTACTTGGCTCCTGTTCACCAGTGCGCCCGCTCCGTCCTTTGCTTTGCTCGTGCGGTGTCCTGGGCCACTTGGCTCCTGTTCACCGGTGTGCCCGCTCGGTGTGTTGTTTTGCGTGTGCGGTGTCCTGGGCCACCTGGCTCCTGTTCACCGGTGTCCCCGCTTGGTGTGTTGTGTCGCGTGTAGGGTGTCCTGGGCCACTTGGCTCCTCTTCACCTGTGCGCCCTCTCCGTCCTTTGCTTTGCTTGTGCGGTGTTCTGCGCCGCTTGGCTCCTGTTCACCTTTGTGCAGTCCCTCTTTGATACACATATTTTGATTTGGAAGGACCTATCCTCACTTCATTTTGATCCCGTTCCTGGAGTTGCTCTATCTTATCTCTGTGTGGACTTTATTTTGCATTTGGGAAATTAAACAATGTTTTCGTTGACAAATACAAGGAAGAAGCACAAGTGTGGGCAAACCAGAAACCTTTTCTGGTAGCAGAGGAAGGCCCTAGAAGACTAAAGCAAAACACGAAGAACACCAAGAAACACTTGTATCCCCAAGTGTGGAGATGTCTGTCACATTCAATGCCAAAACTGTGCCGATCATAAGCACCAGATCAAAGACTAGTGATGTGAGGATTGGACCTTCATCTACAAGTGGTGTACCCTGTGATACTGGTCCTCTAGGAGAACATGCAGAACCAAGAGGGGCGGAGGAGAGTACAGAAATATATACAGAGGAAGTCCGTCCAGGCGCTGAGGCGCCTGGCTTAACGCCGGCGAACCTCAAGCGCCTTGAAGACAAAGACCCAGTGGCAGCCGCCTTAGCTTCCGTGGTGTCCTCATTGCCCCCGTCCGAAACCACGCCTATTCGAGGGTTGGAAGAGATGACCAAAGTGTCTAATGCCAAGGTCAAAGCCTGGAGAAGAGCGGCAAGGAAAGAAAAAGGGAAAGAGGCAGGCTTGGGGCCGATGTTTGGAGCTACTTGGGGCGACGAGACGCTCAAGATAGCTTACGGCAAGTTGAATGCGTCGGCGTCGGCCCATTCGTCAGAGTGGCAACCCGACCGCATTTCGGAGGAACCTACACTTTCAAAGGAGCCGGAGGAGCCTGAGTTCCTGCAGCAATTACCCTCTCCAAGGGGGCTGGCTCCCGAGCCCTGATGCGTGGAGCGAGATCTGCCTCTCTGCATGGCCGCCCCTAAGCTTGGTCGCCACGAGGCTATGGAGCTGCTTTCCCGGATCCTGGGTGCAGGTGATGAAGACCCTCTCCTGAGTGCTCTGTTAGCAGCACTCAAGGCAAAATTGGGGCTCTCCGATCTGAGCAAGCCCCCCCCTACCATTTCCCCTGGTGTGAAACTTTTGACCAGGGATGTGGAAAGCTGCAGAGGCCGCAGCTCTTCGATGAACACCTGTTCTAGCCCTTTTCACCCCCGTGTAAGGACTGTGCCTGTCTGTAGTGCCGGGGACACCACAGAGGCCCAGATGAAGAGCTATGGCCTGGCTGCACTAGCGCCATTTGCCACCACATACCCCTCAGCCTCTTCAGGTGGAACAGGTGACCTAGGTGTGCCAGGTAGGGGAATGAAGGCCATCGCTACTGCGAAGCCTTAAGATCGAACTCCCTGAGTTTGATCCCAAAATCTTTTCAGCTGAGGATTTCTCTGAATTTTTACTCCTCACAGGTGAGCAACATGCTGACGTCAGGACTAAGTGCACACTTACCAAAACCTCATGGGAAAAGAAATTTCTCCAGCGGCAAGTGAAGACCGCCATCTGGAAGAGCTCCCACTGAGGCGACTTTCTGAAGAGAGTGGAACAGATGTACCCCGTCTATGAGACGGACCTGACTGTCCGTACTGAGATTGAAGAGTTGGCTTCACTTTCCGAATTCCCTAGAGCTGCCTGTATCTCAGAAGTTGTGGCGCAGCTGGAAGAGCTCATGGGATGCATGAATCCCACGTCCTATGGGCCTACAGAGCATCACCTATGGCTCGTAGGGAAGAACCCTCCCAAGACTTGGGAGAACTGCATGGAGACGTCCGACAGGAAAGCTCGGACACACTCGTATGATGACCTCATCGATCTGTTGATCGAGTTGGCCATGGAGAGGGAGAATGACTGGTACATGGACAAGTACCTGCGCAAACATCTGCAAAGGGGGACCCCTGCTGAGAAGAGTACTGGAGAGACGTGGCCTCACCCCACTCTAACCCTCGAAAGGGCCAGGTGGGCAGTTGAAACATATGAGGGAGACCCCCTCCTCCAATGATAAAGGGGCCCCTAATCTTTTCTACTGTCGTCCTATGGACGATAAGGGTGCACCCTGCCAGGCGCCTGACTGTGACCGGCGAAGTGCTTGCCTGCGCCACCTGCAGCGCAACCAGAAAACTAAAGATGGTCAGGAGGTGAAGCACCAGGACCATTTCCGCTGCACGACAACGTGCGGGTATTGCCGCAAATGTCACGCATTATGAAGATGAATGCCACATGAAATGCTGCAAGTCCGAGAAACTCAAGAAAGCAGAAGAGGAGCGGCGCAAGAACGCCGGTAAGGGTAGACCCGAGAGGGGAGGCCACAATCCTGGGAGACCCCCCGATAAGGGTGACCCTGGTGGAGGACGAAGGTCCTCAGCCCCCCCCCACTGGTGGAAGAGGAGCACCCAACCCGACGCCTAACGGTGGGTAGCTGGCTGAAAGGCGGTCTGTCCCCTCCACCCCCAGCGCTGAGAGCGACGAACAGAACGAGAACGCCAAAAAGCGCAAGCTCAACTAGCACTTCAAGTGCCTGCAGGCTGCTGGGTTGGATATGAAGTTCTGTGAAAAGGGATAGGGAGGCTGCTCCAAGGATGAGTATTTGGTTTTCTCGATCACCGTTAAAATAGGTGATTAGGTTTCCAAGGCGGTCTTGGACACAGGCGCCACGCTTTCCGTTGTGGCTCGCACATTGCTAAAACAAACCAAGATCCGGTAAACCAGAACCGTGGCAAAAAGGGTAGGGGATGGAAGAACCATGCATTCCCTGGGGGGGGTCTGATGTGACCGTATGTCTGGGCAATGAGCAGGTGAACCAGCACTGCAAAGTCTTCCTTGAGGCTGCGGTTTCGCCAGAACGCGGTCTACTTCGCTTCACCCACTCGGGGACATCTGAACAAAAGAGATGCAAATGATGAGAACCTGATTACGAGTCAACGATCCACGATACACCAAAATCCATCAGACGACAGCCTAGATTGTTTCTGAGGCCACATACCTGTCCAGAAACTCCCTGTGCAGTAAATGCACATTTTTACGTCTTGTTTTGTCATCACAGGAATTTTTGAATTCATGGATTCAAACGCAGAGAAAAGCGGCGCGCAGGGGCGCATCTTAATTCACTGCCGCAAAATGAAAAGAAAATAAAATTTTAACGGCATGTCACGTAGTTATAAAGAAATGACGAAACGTACAAGAAATTATAAAGGTAAAGATTCCACCCTTGCTTATAGGAAAATACAAGAATTGAAAATTCAAGAATTCATGAAAAAAAGAACAAAAGAAAGGCTGTTTTGTGGTGACTGGTATTGCTTGCACAGTGCCTGCCTCGTTTCTCCGATGATTAGCATACGCACTCCTGTGCAGTAGCAGACACCTAAGATAGAGGGGTAGATTAGAAGATATCAGGCACCTTAGAACATACACACGAGTGCATACTCGCTGCGTTTTGTTGTGTCCGCTTCTCCTGCTCCCTGCTCTCGCTCTCTAGCGGTAGGTAAGGTGAGTAAGCCCAGGAGGGGCCACCCCTTGGTTGAGTCTCAACCACCGTGGTTTGTTTAGGAGTAAGAGATTGAATGGATTGGGTAGGAGATTAGGAGATTGGGAGAGATTGCGCGCCAGGTACCCAGCCCTGTTCATGCATATGGTGCATTAAAGGGTAGGCCACGCGTGGTGCGATCGGTAAAACCCTTGTTTAGGTTACCCTGGGGCTGCACCCTACATTCTCTCAGAGAACGGGCGGAGTTCCGTAAGCTTGCTTGCTTGATAGGGCAGTTTGCGAATAGTGTATGATTTTTCGGTCGGAGACCCGTATAATACGGCGAGGCTGGTTAGGTTCCAGGACCAAACAGTTCTGCACGTGCCTCTCTCAGGTGGGAAATGCTAAGGGTCAATTGGTGTCACTGCAAAGCCCTGCTGAACAGGGGCACTGATCACACAATCAAAAGTGGAAAAAAAACGTCTTCTCCATGGACAACACGTAATCACGCTGTGCACGCCAACAGAGCACTCCTTCCCCCCAAGCCCTAGCAGGGAAATGTGTAGTGACGTCCCAGTTAGGCCACAGCTGCTTAGTAGCGCTGTGTTCTCTTGCAATTTCACAGCTGGGCCACTAGGGCCTGAGTCCTCTTCATGAACGCCACCCAGTAGCGTGTGAGTGTAGTTGTGGCAGGCCTGGGTGAGGGCTAGAGCCCGGCAGTGCTCGCTCATCCTTCAAGGGCTGGTGCCACAGTACATTGTGTACGACCTGTAGTGAATGCGTCAGTGTCCCGCCTGTTTCCTGAAGTTTTATCAGCCCTTTTTGGTGGGCAGTGACAGTGGTAGTTCAGGTTTTGGCCGCTTAGCAAACAGCGTTTTCATGCCTTGTAGCTGTTGGCCACCTGAAAGTGCTGCCCTGGGTCGTTGATGGTGCCGGAGGGCTCGGGGCCGGCAAGACCAGTGGGGCAGGCACGCGAGGAGTCTCCCTGAACGTTGTTATTGGGGGTAGAACCGGATACTCGAACACCAACGGAGGCGAGAGCAGCGACAACAGAAGCAAGGTCCATGCTGATTGTTATCTGGCGGAAATCCCAGTCTATGAAGAAAATTGACGCGGATTATTCTAAATACATCTGAGTGTCCAAAACTGTCTGAAAAGATTTAAATAATCCGATTATGTAAAAATGTTTGGCCGATCTGGCCCGCGAGCGCGCGTCAGCGGCAAATGGCGATTCCAGCTAAAATAGCGGAACGCGGCGGATTTACGGGGAATGGACCGCGGAATCAAATCCGGCATATCAGAAATATATAGGAAATATCCTGAGACTGAGCTGCGAGGCGGCGATTCCGCCGAAGCAAAGAAAATGACCAAAATGTAGCCAATCTGGGCAGAATGTCTGAAAATCTGAGCAGATGGGGATAGCCGCACTTACACTCCCCCTCCAAAAACACACTGGGGTGTGTCGCTACGTCAACGAAGAACGTAGTGCGGGTAAGTCCCAGAAAAAAATAGAAATGTAGCCTCGATGGGGCGAAATCTGCTTGATCTGACCTGATTTGGGCTGAATTGGCACTGAATCAGGAACGATGAACCTGAAATGAAACAGAATGAGAAGTGACAAACAGTCCTCCGGGCAGTAAAACATTAGGTCAAGGGCTAAAAAGCATGTAAACGTATCGAGAATCGATAC
Organism: Eutreptiella sp. 'Long Island Sound 2002'; assembly: GCA_964036045.1. Lineage (NCBI taxonomy): Eukaryota > Euglenozoa > Euglenophyceae > Eutreptiales > Eutreptiaceae > Eutreptiella > Eutreptiella sp. 'Long Island Sound 2002'. The sequence continues at coordinate 20,998,011 of OZ038380.1, read as the reverse complement.
CAAACCATGCATTGGTTGAGAATGAGGTAGATTATTGGTGGATTGAGTGGGGGGATCAAGAATTGGAGTGACATCTCAGCGCTCTGACACAGTTTCGCTGTCGCGGGCACGCTACGGTGTCCTCGCCGAACTCTACATCGTGTTAGTCCCGCTTTTCTCGTTCTGAAAAGTGCAGCATGTGCTTCAGATTTGGCGCATCTGGTGGATGATCACAAGATTCAATAAGATTGAAAGTCAATTTGAGCAGAGATTAAGGAGAATGAGAACTCACAGAGAGGGAAAACAAATACAAATGTAATCTACAGACTCTAAGTGAACCACCGAAGGTGTGGAAGTTTTTCTGTGCACTTAGATCTAAACAGATCTTCAACGAATGTGGGGAGATGACAAGGAAATCAACCTAAATTGTCCTAAAATGAGGAAATTCCCTAAGATGAAGGTGAAATGAAGCGGAATGTCTAGAACTGAAACTACTAATACTTTCGTTTAGACTAAAGTTAATATATATTGTCGTTTATTCAGCTCAATTGTGCTTTCCGGCACGTTGGTTCGCGAGCATCCAACAGATTCCATGAAAATCTGGATCATGTGATGATGCATCATGATGGGACATGCTGGCCCTGGATCCTTGGCATGTAACGCGCCGAAGGTTCGCTGAAGGCGCTTTACTGACAGTATATAACTGAGAGACACTGAAGAGTCCTTTATTTACAGTGGCGGCGGTGTCAATCGACTTGGACAAGGCCAATCTTTCGAATGAGTCCCACAAGACACTTGGATTCACCATTTTCGACAGTTTCAGGTCGGATTGAGCTCACATTGGCGTGTGCCAAAAATACAACGAAGCTTACGGACTTCAGAGGTTGCTTTTAGAAGTCCCTAGAGCTCCTATCTGAAGGTTGTCTGAACAATTGACGTCTGGGCTTCGTACAACAGTGGCAGAATGATGGACAAACCTGAGAAATTCAAGGCAAATTTGAGGATCCTGGATCTGAATCTGGACTTTGGCGTTAGCATCACAGCAAATGAAGGTACGATCTGAGTTCCTGGCGTCGCATCTGGTGCAGCCAGTACTACAGGGGGTGCCTGTAGGGGTGAATGTCGCTGGCCAGCGTTTTTACTATGTACATTTGCTTCCATCTGCGCGAGTAGCCAAATTCCAAAGATGCACAGACCAACAGAGACAAGATTACCCCGAATCTGCCTGAATTAAGCCTGAGTTTGGTTTTTTCTGAACACGGCAGCACACTCCGTGGCTTTCGGTTTTCGACTTTCGATACGTTACCGAACGGAGACCAAAGAAAAATTGATTGATTGACGTCAAACTATCAAACATTCGCAGTTCTCCACATCATGACATAAACAGAAAGAATGAACAGTGGATTGAGCAGAATGTGGTGGGATGGCTTCCTCAATTCGGCCCAGCACGAATACATGTGACCACCAACCTGTCTGGCCTGGCCCTCGTACGGCTTGGGCGCTGCAAATCAGCGGCCGAACTCGAAGCTTGGTCCTCATTTGGCTCCTGGGCTGGCCTGACCGCAGGAGGGGGGATCGACGGATCAGCCCTGGAATGTGGCTGCTGAGGGCCGTAAAAGGCTGGATCTCGATTCACCACAGGTCGTTTTCCGTCGCTCTCCACTTGTCTGTCTGGTTTCGACAGACAATCTGTCAGGAGTACGCCAATTTCGGGGTGCTTCTTGAGGAAGTCGATGAACCCCTTGGTGTACCCATGGACAAAAGAATGGGCTGGTTCCCAGTTGTTGTGACTGGAATCAAAGCCCCTCCACTCACACAGAAATTCCCATTCGCCCTTGGCGTCACGTCTTGCTTCAACAATCCTCTTGAGTTCGTACTTCCCCCCTTCGATGACCCGATCAGACAAATGTTTCGCAGTCCAAAAAAGGGGTTTAACCCGATCCTTGGGGGAGGGGATCTCTCTCTTGAGGCGATCGCCCGAAACGTCAATTTCCCTGCTGACATCCACACGAATCCTCCACCTGTTCTCACCAAGACGCGCTGTAACAGCGAATGGCCCCTCCCACAAGGGAAGAAGCTTGTCATCTCCGTCCAGGGTGGTCTCGGATTTTCGAAGCCAAACTCGATCATCGACTTCAAAATTGTGGGGGTTTTTTCGGCCTTGATTCTGAACCCAAAGCCAGTCAGCTTGATGCTTCTCAATTAATTTCGACACAGTTTTATCTACTCGTTGGACTTCGTCCAAAAACAGCGAAGCATCTTTACAGGGGCGAGGATTATTCAACGGCATGTTCCACCAACACTTCTTTCGTCCAAAGACAATTTCATTTGGAGAAAGGCCATGATACAAAGGCGTGTTGTGGTAACGGCGAAGCAATGCGAAGAGAACTTCCATCCAATGGAAATCCTTTTCACTCGCGAGCTCCTTACGAAGCATATTTATAATTGAGCGGCCGGCTCTTTCACCAGGCAGCGCTCGATGCGAGTGGATTTCACATCGCAGGTGGTGGATTCCAAGGCGAGCACATAATTCTCTCCACCATTCGGAGGTGTACTCTTTGCCTGAGTCCGTGACCACCTCGGATGGGACGTCCCAGCCTCCCATCCAGGTCTGCGCGCACCATTTGGCGGCAGCCTTGCCAGTCATCGACTCAATGTTGCAAGGCAACACTTGAATGTAGCCGGAATGACGGCACTGAATAAGGAGCACACCATTGACTTTTTTATTCGTCCAATGGCACTCTTTGTCATCGAGCTCACCGAGATAGAAAAAATCACTGGTGACTCTGTTAAAGAGGCGCTCCGGAAAAGGATGAGGCCTCAGATGGCCGTGCTTCTTCGCGCTGGGAGGCGTCGAGACAGCACATTGGGCACATCCGGCGGCTACTTTCATGCAGTGAGTATATAGCCGTGAGCCAAACAACCTATGTTTAATCATCGACCACAGTCGACGGCCATGTGCGTGGGGGGACTCCCATTTATGCCACCAGTTTAACACTCGGGGGGCCAGGGCGTCTGGTACGCACAATTTACCCTCCATCCACAGCTTCCCCCCATCCAACGAGTACTCAGAAAAAATCCCATCCTTGTGAGCATCTTTGGATTTGAGATTTGCAAAGACCTCTTTAAACATGGGATCATGCAGGTAATCGGACGTCCAGTCACGGATGATCAGGGAATCTTTCGGCAGGGGTGGAGTTTTGGCCGGATCTCGATGCTTAATGCCCTGGATCAACCGAAATCTACTTACTCGTCGGGTATAGTCAAACCGTCTCACACTCCCTGAGGAGGGATCGGTGACTTTTTCCACGACTTTCAGTGTTTTGGTGCAGATCTCATGAGCATGCGCCGGATCTGAGATGGCCGTGATGTCATGGCACGGTAATGCGTGCTGTTTAACAGCGCATTGCATGCATGCACGTCGAATGAGTTTCTTTTCTTCCTGATCCCATTCGATGATGACATGGCGGTCCTGCTCCGTACCATGGATGTTGGTACTTTGCAGCCCCTCTGAAGCGGGGTAAGCCCATCGGCTCAGAGCATCCGCTACCGTGTTATGTTTTCCAGGCAAATACGACACATGGAGGTCAAACAGAGAGAGAAATTCGTGCCATCTGGCCCGTCGACCAGCTGGGCTCGCGACAGTATCAATGTGTTCGGTGGCCCAATACTCCAGAGATCGATGATCCGTCAGGACCTCGACTCGATTGGTGCCAACCCACGATTGGTACTTTTTTAAAGCACAGATGATGGCATATGTTTCTTGCTCACGCGGCGACCATTGCATTTGGCGTGGGGCTAGCTTCCGAGACCAAAATGCAAGAGGGTAATGATCGCCGGTGGCTTCATCAACCTGTTCAAGGACAGCTTTGATCGCTTACCTAGAAGCGTCGGTTCTAATGTAGAAGGGTCGGTCAAATTGGGGCACATGCAACGTGGCGACTTCACAGAGGGCCGCCTTCAAGTGATGGAAGGCCTCCTCGCACTCGTCAGTCCACTTGACACGAACCTTTGAACCTGCCTTGCCTGCATCTCTCCCTACCTTCAATAATTCAGTGAGGGGGGCAGCAAATTTGGCATAATTCGGCACAAAAGTGTGGTAAAAATTGCAACAACCCAGGAATCCTCTCAACTCCGTGATCGTCTCAGGGCGCTTCCACTTCTGAATAGCGACGAGCTTCCCTGGACTGGGTCGTCGGGTGCCATTCTCTAGGAGAGAACCACAAAATTCGACTGATTTTAAAAATAATTTTCCCTTCTTTGGCCCACAAATCAGCTGATTAGCATCAAGAATGTCCAAAACTTGGTTCAGCTGCTTTTCATGTAGGGCCACCAGCTCAGCTTCGGTCAGTCCCTCCCCTTCCGTCGCGATGATTATGTCATCTATGTACACGCTCACGAAGGCACGAAGCTTAGGATGGGCTGTGAAAAGCACATCCTCCATCATTCTTTGAAAAAAAGATGGGGCATTCTTCAGGCCCATGGGCATGACCGTCCACTGGATTGGGCCACATGGCGTGCACATGCAGGTGAGAGGTCGGCTGTCCTTCCTCAACGGCATTTGGTGAAAGCCGTGACGGAGATCCAGCACAGAAAACAAACGACCTCTCGCCCTCTTGGCGATTTCCTCCTCAATGAGGGGCAGGGGGTGCGAATCCGCCTTGGTTTCGGCGTTGAGATTGCGAAAATCAACCACCATTCGCCAACCATCAATAGTGTTCTGGTCTGCAGACGGTGGCTTCGGGACTGTGAAGGGTGCACAGCACCATTCGCTGGTCATACAACCCTCAAGCCAACCAAATTCCCTGAGATTTCTCTCGATGATTCTTCTGAGTATCTCATGTTTGTGTCCATGATTTTCATAAGGGCGCTGTTTTTTTGCCTTGTACCCTTCACGAAGCTCGATGAAGGCTTCACCGAACTGCCCACGGACGAGGGGGGTCTTTGATCAACTTCCCCGAAAGGGTTGTGTCCTTCCGTTCCTCAAAAATCTTTTCTCTTGCCTTGGAACACAATTCAGTGTCCACCTGATCGCCAGGAATTACTGTCGAAAAAACTTTGGCGACTTCTTCGGCCTTGGCAGGAAGAATCTTCTTACGGATGTCCCTAAACAGGTCCGTATCAACTGCCTCTTGAAGATAGGTGGGTCGAGTGTCGACATTCCAGAGATTCTCTTCGTGATCCAGCTCCTCGAAAGGATCTATGAAAGCTTCCACAGGGGGTTTTTCATAAAAAACTCTGAATTTGCGGCGCGATTTAAGATTTTTCTTCGCCCGTGCACTGAAGATTCTTTTCGATGTCGATCGTATTGGGGAAGAGGGAGACGAGGCGGATCCATTGGACGTTGGATCACCTTGGGTATCTGACGGAGAAAAATCAGAAAAAATAGATTCATCATCAGTACCACGCTCAACCTCAGATTCAGACCCAACACAGGAATCAGTACCAGAATCAGCAGAATTAGAGTCAGAAAGCTTTCCATCCACCAGGAATGCAAGCGAATTCCAGGACCGCTGTGGCAGGGGACCTGTGTCGTCCCTGGCATACAGCTTAATTCTCCTGGGAAGTTCGATGTAATCTACACAAATGTCTTGTAATTCCTGAAACCAAGGCTTGTCGTCCCACAAGGGTACAACTAAAATCGCCTGGGTTTTATCTTGCTGGATTTTGTGGATGACCTGCTGGATTAAGTGAAACGGAGGATTAATCCATAACTTCTTGTCCCATTTATGGGTCCAAGCGTCGCTAAAGTGCTTGTCAAAGCGCTTGTTCTTACGGTTAGCAAAGGCATCATACTGTGGCCAAAAGGAATGGTGTTCATGAAAATATTCACAAATTGCATCGCGCCATTTGTCGACAACTCTGTAGGATGAAGAGTGCCAGCGCGAAGGGCGTCGTGGCTGGGAGTCCCTACGAAGACATTCTAACTCTCGGGAGTAATCGGCACTCCCATTCACCTCTGCAATGGTGACATCTTCGCCAAATTTTGATGTAACTTTTCCCTTCAAAAATTCTTCTGCACTTTTAAACCCTGCGTGCAAAAAACGAAATTCAGGACGCTCCAAGGGACCTGACTCCAGCAAAAAACAACGCCGATGACCTACCCGCGCTACCCTGTTCTTGCGAAGCCAAGGATGGCCCAAGTAAAGGTCATACTTTATGTCGGCACGATAGAAGTAGTCATCCTTAAGGACAACTTCTTCCACATTTTGCTCTTCCCAAAGGTCTTGAGCGACCAAATGAGTTGATATATAACAACCGCGTTGCCCACCTGCGAGAGAATGTCCAGAAACTCCCTCGAGGGTAACAGGATGAGGCGACTCAAACACGCAGTCGTCGGGTAAGAAAGAATTGGATTGGAGATTTACCTCTGATCCATTGTCACACAAACAAGTGGCGAGGTGGAAATTTCCCTTGCAATCAGAGACCCACAGCTTTGTGACAAACTGACGGGCCCTGTGCTTGGACTGTACACCAACCTCGTCCACTACAACAGAAGGATCCGCTGCCGGATCCAGGGGAGAGGAGACAAGCGACCCTACATCAAGTAATGGTCGATCTGGAATCTGGGGATCATGCCTGAAATCGCCTGGGGAGGGGCGATTTTCGTGGCTCCCCTAGGCGTTCTGACCTCCAGTGGCTGCGTTAACATTGTGAACACAGCCTGATTCGTCGATCCACTCATCTTGGAACGGATCATCTGCTGGATTCAGGGCATTTTCGACATAATCTCGATCCGCATCGGACACCTGATCTGCACCTGAGACCTGATCCACACGATGGTTGCCCTTTCCACGTCCACGGCCACGGCCGCCGGATGATGGACCACCACCGTCGCCACGCCCTCTGCCCTTACCAGAGAAAGGGGTTCCTGAAGGATTTCCCTTACCTTTACCCTGTGATCCTGGAGCATTTCCTTTGTTTGTACCGGATTGAGGGGTTTGGCCTGGATTTCGATTTCCGCCTCCGGCGTTGCCATTGGGACTTGTCTGGCCGTTTGGCTGCCCACCGGAGCCGGATGGAGTCCGATTTCCTTTGCCTTGGGACCCGCCAGGGACTCCGGTATTTTTGTTTCCACCGGAGGGGGTCGGATTACCTTTTCCCCCCTTTCCACCATGCACCTGTCTGTCATTCCTGTCTGAATTCTGAGGATTACTGATGTTTTCACCAATCACCTTGTGATCGTAAGGAGACCATCGGTGATTACCAGTAGAATGCGACTTAGCTCGGTTCGTAGAACCCAAAAGAAGACAGATGCTACAATGATCCTGAACATTCCGGGTGTCATTCACCCTTTTGTTGCCCTTTTGGGCCCCATTTTGGGTGTTTTGCTGGGTATTCTTGTTTCCCACAAGACCCTCATGGAAATTTTGATTGGCGGCGTCAGCGAGCCGCTCAACCTCTTCCCACAGTTCCTGCGGGGTGAACGAAAACACCCAGTTCCTGGCCTTCAGGCGATGGCCGTGGAAACTTACTCCCCTGTTGAGGACTTGGACAAACAAGTCCCGATCCTCGTGTTCATTAAACTTGATTTTCCACGTGTTTTCAGTGAATTTCACCTTGGTAAACGACGTGGGGGAACACTTTTGAAGTGATTCCCTGACGGAAAACCTGTTGGCCGAGGCATTGAAGCCATCGACCTCCGCCCACCAGGTCTTGACCTTTTCTTCGGACTGTTTGTTCCGAAGGGTGGCGGCGGTTTCTGAGGGGATCTTGTCAAAAATCAGATTTTTCAGCTCGGCACTAGAAAATTGTTCGCCTGAAAGTTCAGATTCTTCCAATAAGTTCCAGAAGCGCTGTCTCTTGTCTTGCACTTCGTGCAAGATTAATCGCGAGAATGAAGGAAAATTCTTCAACATCTGGTGGTAATGATCCTCTGGCAGCCGGGATCCACGTACCTCCAACTGTTCCCACACCTCATCAAAGGTAAGGGGGGAACTTGAATCCTCACGATCACTCCAGGTCCTGAGCCAAGTGTTGGCCGGCGCTCCCTCAAGGCAGTCCAAGAGGGCCATCAGGAACTGATCATCTTGGAGTTTTTGAGTCTTATCCCACAGTTTAAATTCCCGTTGGAACTGAGGCCAACGTCTGGGTTTCCCATTATACTTCGGTTGCTTGGCAACCTGACGAAGTCGCAATGAAGTAGGATTTAGAAGTGAATCCAGCCCAACACCGGTCGTAATGGCAGACACCTTGGCGGCATCATTAGCCACACCAGCTCCGGCGAGGGTCTGGGCGAGCAACAGTTGGGCTAAAGCATTGGAATCAGCAACAGGAGGGGCAGTACGGGAGGCAGTTCGCTTGGCATTCTGAGCCTCAGTCCTAGCCTTCGCCGTCCTACTCTGAGATCGAGAGATTGTAACCCTTTCCTTTAGCTTGGTCCTGCTGATCCTTGCATCGGTGGTCTTAGAGTCCACCGAAGGAGCAATCGAAAAAATTTCTGTCGCCTCCTCCGACGGTTCTGTTGTTTGTTCCACCGATGATGCGCCCTCAGATCGCATGTGTGTCTTGAAAAGATCTTTAATTCCCAGCGTTTGAATGATGAGTTGCATTTGATCTTTGAGCAATTGGAGCTCAGTATCTCGCTGGAATCTGCAAGAGCAGTCGGCAGGACAGTACATACCGTGTCCTGAAGGGCCTGAGCAGGCTGTCGGACCGCTAATCTCAGTGGTTCGCAGCCAGGAGTCCACTTGGGGAGCTCCTTCAGTCCTAATTTCCAGGCTTGCCTGCCTGGCTGCCTCTAAAATTCCTTCCTCAACCGCGGCGGCTAGATCGTCGCGGATGGAAACAGGGGGATGAGGGGCGGAGGGCCCGGCAACAGGTGCCTTGGTCTTCTCCTTCGGGAAGGGACTTGCCTCCCAGATCTGCAAAAAAATGGCAAAAGAGTCATCTTCTTGAGAACGCCACCACATCCTGGTATTGATTTCTTCCTGAAGAAGGAAAAAATATTCCATTAAAAAATCAGAGGCGATTCTTTCTTGTCATATCAGCTTAGACGTGGCTAATAGACAAAGGGCCTCAAGCGCCTCAAGGTTACGGGTCACTTCTGAAGACAAATGGTTGTCCCATTGTGCCCAAGAGGCTGGTCGATTATAGGTAGGTACCTCACCTGGACCACCCATCTCAATGTCGTCAATGTCGGCGTCGATGGTCCCAAAATGTGGACATTGGTAAGGAGTATTAGTACCTGCCAGGTCCGTAAGCTCCACCAGAGCGTTGCCATCGGCGTAGGCTGGGAGATTCCAGCTGCTTGATGGCCAATTTCGACTGGGATCTTGATGGTAATCTGGGCCTCCACAGCTGCTGATTTGTGCCCTTCTTGGGCAGCTTGGGCTTGCGCAAGGCATTCCTCTCAAGGCCTCGTTCGCACAGCACCACGGCAGCGTAATTGTTACGTCTCCAGGAGCGGCGGGGTCTACGGGGCCGTACTGGGGAGCTAGCTGTGGTTGGGACACCAAGTTAACAACATTCAGGTAGCCTCTGCTACCATGAAAGTGCTGCCCTGGGTCGTTGATGGTGCCGGAGGGTTCGGGGCCGGCAAGACCAGTGGGGCAGGCACGCGAGGAGTCTCCCTGAACGTTGTTATTGGGGGTAGAACCGGATACTCGAACACCAACGGAGGCGAGAGCAGCGACAACAGAAGCAAGGTCCATGCTGATTGTTATCCGGCAGAAAATCCCAGTCTATGAAGAAAATTGACGCGGATTATTCTAAATACATCTGAGTGTCCAAAACTGTCTGAAAAGATTTAAATAATCCGATTATGTAAAAATGTTTGGCCGATCTGGCCCGCGAGCGCGCGTCAGCGGCAAATGGCGATTCCAGCTAAAATAGCGGAACGCGGCGGATTTACGGGGAATGGACCGCGGAATCAAATCCGGCATATCAGAAATATATAGGAAATATCCTGAGACTGAGCTGCGAGGCGGCGATTCCGCCGAAGCAAAGAAAATGACCAAAATGTAGCCAATCTGGGCAGAATGTCTGAAAATCTGAGCAGATGGGGCTAGCCGCACTTACACCACCCCTCTCTTGTAGAAGGTAGGTAGATAGACAAAACCAATACCTTGGCGTTAGCGCTGGGTATTCCGCCAAGGCTTTCTGGTGCCATCACAGAAATTTGGTACCTAGGGGCGGAGAGACGAGGGCCGTAACCCATCGCAATGTGTAAAGACATCCGCCCGCTTCAGCAAGGGTGCCGACTTGGGTATAACTAGGACACCACTTCTGCAGCTTGCTCCTGGGTCCTCAGGCTCAGCACAATCACACATACATAGGCAGGTATAGGAAGGGTTCAGTCCTTTGGCTTCTTCTGTGAGGCAAGCGTCTCAGCGAGCCTCACCACCTCTCCTAGATTGTTTTGGGACAAGTAGTCAACCAGAACAGAGTTTAGGCGTCCCTCAGGGAGCACAATTTTTCTTTAAAGGCAGAAGAGGATTCCAAGGTCGCTTCCTCCACTCCAAACCCTTCCCACAGGGGAATCACACATCCTTGGCGGTAGCTGTGTCTGAGGATAGATTTCACCATGTAGAAGGTAGGTAGTAGGTAGGTAGGTCTTCTCGGGACTGGGGTCGCCCCCGAGGGGGTCTTACCAAGGGGCTTTTGCTCACCCACCCACGGCCCTACTGCACGTGCCCCCACAAAGCGGCTCCCCCACATGGGGGAAGGGCGCGGTCACCGCGAGCAGTACCCTTCTGCGGGTTCTGCCCAGGGAGGTAACCCATGTTCGACCGAAGTCCCACATTCCTCTCCTTCGGGCGGATGATACGTGGGGGAGGGTCCCATCGCACATCCTCATCAACCTCTGGATTCTGGGGCCCAGGGGCCCGGAGCCAGGCCAAAGGCCTTGTCCTGCAGGCACCCCCACCTGGGTTGGTTTTAAAGAAGGTCCCTACCAGGACCGACCCCGGCTGTGCCCCTTCCGCCTGTAACCCCTGCCGACTTCCTCCTGATCAACGATTGCATTTATCAAAATCCAGGGTCCAAAATCGAAAAATCTAGAAAGAAAAATCCTCCTTCAACCCTGAACAGCAATCAGATCCCACAAATACAGCAATAACCCAATCCACAATCCAATCCGAATTGCGGGCTTCCTTTCAGCACACCGGTTGTCTCACGGTGGCGGGCATGTACAAGAATTGCACCAAGGAAGAAAGCCCTGAAATTGGCATATGAACACAAATAAAGCAAAGTTGGCAAAAGATGGAAATGTACACAATCACAGCCATAGACGCCTTCTTCCCTGGACTCAAGACCTTCCCTTGAATCACCAACATGATGCCCTGAACCCAGTCCAATAAGATGTCCAAATGCCATGTGTCATAAGTCACTACACAAACCCCAAAAATGTGTTCACTCCCAAACCTCCAAATCCTAGCCCAATAGGGGAGGTGGCGTGTCATGGCCTAGAGTGGCACTCAGGACCATGCCCTACCCTGACATAACCTTGGTTGGACTTGGAGTCGAATGGGCTTGGAGATATGCCCCATGAGTTTGAACTCATAACATGCCAAAAACTGCCAATTCACACCATATTGGCCATATATCAAATATATGCTCAAAATTGAAGTTACCACTTATCCGGAGGCCCGAAGTATGCATGGAATCGAAGTCTAGTATTCATGGAGGATAGAGACCAAAGGTCAATGCCCATGTACATCCCCACTTTACTCTCGAAACCCGTTCAGATATGGGCGCCACGCCCTGCCCAAGTCAGCCCATGGTCTTGAGACCAATTCTTGTAATCCTTCGTGCGCCAAGCCAAGTGGAGTACGCGATCTGTCATATGGTGGTGTTCAACTCCAAAGCATATGCCAACATATGGACAACATACATAGGTTCGACTCTCCATAGGCTTCTTGCTGTTTGACGACCAGGTAAGTACACAAAATGCAAAAATGAGCAACAATTGAGGTCAAAAAAATGAAAATATGTCCAAATACAAAGTTGTCATGATAGTATATCTCTATGCTCACCCATGATATCCGCTCATGGTTCAATACACAAGTGATTGGACCCATTTTGTGAACAATTCCCCTACTTGGATCCCCAATCGGGCGCATGGAGATACCTTCGCCACTCATATCTACATGCCCCATGAAAATGGGAGTGCACTCATGGATCTCTTTGCCAAACATACCATGAGCAATACATACGCCGTAGACTTAGTCTAGCGCTTTGAATTCCACAATTGGGACATGGGCAAAGCCCTTGTCACGTGTGTCTCCAACTCTCTTCGGCCACACGAAGATATATAACATGGGCGTGAGCATATCGAAGCACATACCATGCATATAACACATGCCCTCAAAAAGTGGCTCCCACCATGGTATGCCATGCCCCTCCATGGACATAACCTCACGTTAAAGACACGTAGGAACCCAAGAAAAGTTGCTATGCAACCCCAACACTCATGCGGTACACTCGAAAGTCGCAATAAGATATTCGGTTGCACGGTCCAAGAGTTATATACTACTTTCTACCCTCTTGACCATTATCCCTTGCTATATCGGGCATGTGTACCCACCAAAGACGTTTGATGCTTACTAAATTAAGTTGAGACCAAGGCAGTTCCAACCCAATTCTCGATATTGATATTCCTCGCCGTGAGCTGGAGATATGATTCTTCAAAGTGGACTCACGAATCACTTTTGTTACGACTAGAAATCCAAGCAAAATGAAGGACACAACAAAAGAAAGGGTGATTCATGATCGGGGAAAGATGTATGACCACTCGAGATTCATCATATCGAGTGCGGCGATGTCGAAGTCGAAAATCCGATTCTGCAAGTCTAAAAAAATCGGATTAATTTTGCGAGTGTATAATATGAAAATTGCGGAAGCAACGAACCCTTTAGTGATGAAATCTGACCCTTCATCGGGGTTTCCGCCAAAATATCTGTAAATAACAGTTAACCATTCGGTTACCGCAAAATCGCGAGCCAACTGACAGTCGCCGATACATTGACAATCAGAACGAAAGGCGGAAAAATTACGGAAACATTATGATAAAAAAACCCTGTTGATTCCTGATATTCTGATAGATAAATCTCAGCTCGGGGCGCCTCGGTACTGAATATGGCCGCTCATAGCCGGAATGGCCAAACCTATCACATTATCACATCGGGTTAGGTCAGGTGGATGAAAGAGTATGATATCAGCCAATGGCGGCTTGCCGGCCAATAGATACACACCCCAAGTGACCAAAAGATGGCCACGGGGGTCCGAACCGGCTTCACCCCCCTTCTCAGAGCATTGTTACTGCTCGGAAGTCATAGAGGAGAGGACGGGAGGACCCCAATGGGCTCCAACCCCCCCCCCCCCATGTCCCAAGGACACATGGAGGCCCCACACACGTCGTAGGCGTCCCCCACGCCCCAAGGGAGGGGTGAGGACACTGATAATCGGTGCCCTACGCCATATCCGGTCTCCTCTTGATCTACAACATGGACCAAGGGGATCAAAGATAGAGAAACGTCGTCGGCCGACCTAAATAAGTATACCACAATGAAATATATATGTGGAGATCGAGTGAAGGGGGTAGATGGCCAATCAAGGCCCAAAAATCCCCGGATGAACGCCCTCACCCGTCTCCCAAGCACAGAAACAAACAAAAATGCCAAGGGGGATCCATTACGGTCCTACAGCAGCCACCAAATGGACCAACACGTCCTTGACATCCAAAGAAATATTCTTTTTCTTCAGATAGTCCATCCAGACCGTGGTGTACCTCGGCACAAAACTGCTCCGAGGCTCCCACGAGTCCCTGGATGCGGCGAATCCCTTCCAACGGACCTTATAAAGCCTTCCCCCAGGCGTCCCCGGGTCTGGCTTGTCCGCCAGGATCCTCTCGGCGGTGAAGTCGTCGTCCTCACCTCCGTCGTCCGAGTCCACATCGCCAGCCGTGAACTCGAAGGTGACGGGACGTCCGCTGGGGTCACGTGCTCGGGGACGAAGCTGAGTATGGTCGCGGTCCAGGATCCTGTTATCCCCCACACGAACCGCATACACATCCTGCCCGACCTTCCGCACGATTACCCCCGGCACATACCAAGACGCCTGCCGATGCCTGGACAGGACATCCTTGTGGTGCCGCTCCACCCACACGGTGTCTTGGAGAGCATACTTCTTGACCTTTCCCTGCTTGAAGTACTTGGCCCTCTTCTCATGCTCGTCCTGAAGTGCCTTGCACACCTTGGCCGCCGTGTCGTCCGCCTCAGCCATCATAGCGTTCGCATCCCGGGCCACTTTGCCATGGTTCAACCACGGGAGAGTGCGTGACACTCGATCCCGTAGGAACAGCATACGATGGGGCGACAGTCCAGTGGGTCCCGGAAGGTCGTAATACGCCTGGAGCACTCTCCACAGCGAGTTATACCAGTTCCGGCCCGGTTCGTCAATGTGCACCTAGCAGAACTTCTCGAACATCTGCCGCGCGGCCACCTCAGCACGGCCATTCGACCGGCTGTGGTACGACACGGTTTTCGCGTGCCGAATCCCCATGTGCTTTCGCATCGTCTTGAACCACGTCCCCACGAATTGACTGCCCCGATCGCTGCAGATGACAGCTGAGACATCAAAAAACGTCAGCCAATGCCTGATCATGGCATTAGCGACGGTCTTGGCCTGCAGCCCCACTCCATGCTTGTCCTTCTTGTCCTTCTTCTTGGACTTCTTGCCCGGGACTGCCACGATATACCTGCTGTGCCTGTCCACCGCTAGGATGACACAATCATATGTCTCTCCTTCCACGGTGACCTCAGGCATGGCGAACACATCCATGGCCACGGACCGCATAGGGGCCTCCGGTATAGCCGTATACACCGGGTTGCCCGCTGTGGAGTGGTTCGGGCTCTTCGTGGCCCGACACACGGCACAGTCGCTGCAGTACCTATCCAGGATGGCGTAGTACCCCGGAGGGAACTTGAAACGCCACTCCAGGTCCTGCTGCATCTTGTCTCGGCCAGGGTGCATGAGCTGGACGTTGTGCCAATGGTCAATGAGCTCCTCCACTCGGTTCTCGGGCACCAGCAGCTTGTCCTTGAGGAACAACTTGTCGCCATCCTCGGTCAAGCCCTCGGGCCATTCGTCGTCCGACGGGGCGCTCACGGCATTCCAGTACTTGCTCCAGTGCTCGGATGCCGCATAGTCATCCGACCAGTCCTCTGTGAGCACCGACCCGACTAGCTCTACAGGGGCCACCATCCATTGCTCGAGGGTTTCCTCTCGAATAGCCTGGACTCGGGCGCCCCGGAACTTGGCCAGGTCTGTACGGTTTGTCATCACCACAAAACACTTGACCCCCTCTTGCTCCATGGCCCTCTCCATCTCGATGATGCGCTTGGCCTCCTCGGTCTCCTCGGCGTTGCCATGGCTGGATATGTCCATCCACGCCTTGCCCGCGGGGTAGGCCCAGCGACTGAGGCAATCTGCCACAGTGTTGTCCTTCCCCGGGACGTACACGAAGCTGAGGTCGAACTTGGCGAACGTCTCGTGCCATCGGGCCCTTCTAGCCGCTGGTCCTGAGGGGGTGTCGACATGCTCCTTGTGCCAGCTCTGTAGGGACTGATGGTCCGTGCAAACCACCACCGGCTGCAGTCTGATGTGACCAGACCACTTCCTGAGCGCACATACAATGGCGTATGTCTCCTTCTCCCTCGCGGTCCATGTTCGGCGTTGGCCCTCGGCCAGGATCCTGCTCCAAAACGCCACGGGAACATGAGTCCCGTCGTCCCGGACTTGCTCGAGGACTGCCCCAACGGCATAGTCCGAAGCGTCCGTCCGTAGCACGAATCCCTTGTCCGGGTCCACCAGGAACAGCCCCAACTGCCCCAGGAGTCGCTCCTTCAGGCGGTTGAACGCATCCTCAGCCTCAGGGGTCCAGGCAAGCTTCTTCTTGCTCCCCTTCCGGCCATCGAACTTCCCCACCTGCAGCATCTTGTGCAGCGGCCCCGAGAGTTCTGCATACATCCGAACATAGCCCAAATAGTAATTGCAGAACCCCATGAAGGACCGGAGTTCGCTGATGGTCTGGGGCTTCTCCCAGTGGTGCAGGGACGCCAGCTTCCCAGGCATAGGACGGCGTTGCCCATGACCAACTCCGTGACCCGCGAACCCCACTTCCTTCACGAAGAGTGAGGCTTTGGTGGGCTTGCACACCATGTTGTGCTTGTCCAACTCGCTGAGCACTCGGCGCAGATCCTTCTCATGCGCGTCGATGAGCTCGTCCTCAGTCATGTTCTCCGTGCCGGACCCGATGATGATGTCATCCACGAAGGGATCGGCACAGTCCTGGACAGAACCGAGTAGGTCCTCCATCATGCGCTGGAAAGCGGCGTTGCCATTCTTGGCGCCCATAGGCACCACTTTCCACTGCATGGGCCCCAGCGGCGCCGACATCGCTGTGCAGGGCCTGGAGTCCGGGTGTAGCGGCATCTGGTGATAACCATGTTTCAGGTCCAACACCGTGAAGATCCGCTCTTTCTGTTGTTTTTGGAGGATGGAGTCGATCAGGGGAAGCGAGTACAAGTCGTGCTCGGTTTGCTCGTTCAAACCCCTGTAATCCACCACCAACCTCCACTCGCCCTTCTCCTTCTTGGGCACGATGAAGGCTGGGCTGGCCCACTCACTGTCGGAGGGTTCGATCCAGCCCCGCTCAATAAACTCGGCCAACAACTTCTTCATGGCCTCGGCCCGATTGCCCTGAAGTTGGTACTCCCGATGACGATAGATCTTCGGGTTCGGCCTCAGCTTGATCTTCGCTGTACCAAACCTCCCACGATCTGCAGGGTTCTTGTTGGCGACGCCACTGAATAGCCGCGGATAGGCATTGATCAGCCTCTCCTTCAGCTCGGCGACCTTCGGGTTCTCCTGGGCCTCTTCAGCCGCTTGCTTCGGTATAGATACAACCGACCGCACTGCGGTATAGGCCTCTTCCGGGTCCGAGTCCGACTTCTCCTCGTCTGATATGCCGTCTTCATCGTCGTGGGGAGCTCTTCCCACCGATAATCTTCGGAAATTTGCGGCATCGGGCTTGTTCTTGTCGCTATCGGCCCCCATTCTTGGAAAATCCCATGTCGGTGGGTCCGACCCAACCGGACCATCGTATTGGTCCGCGATGTGATCCATGACCCTCGCCACGAACTCGTCCTTCTGGTACTTGCTGGTGACCAACATCTTGTCATCCCACCAATGCGGAGATGTGACCATGGCCCGCCTCTTCTTGGCTGCCACACGGTCGTGCATCCCCATCCGCATGTATTTGACGACGTCGTCGATCTCGGCGTGGGACAGGACGTCAATGCCATCAATTGGCTGATCCGTCCCCTCCTTGGGCTCAAACATGACCTTCATGGGCACCGCCTCCACCCTACGGATGCACACTTCATCACCCGTGGGCTGGGTTTGCGCCCCATCCACCAGGAAAGCCTTGGTACCCAACGCTTGACCCGGGGAGGGCATTGATACACCCTTGGCATCGATGAATAACTCCTCCTCTGGCCCGAATGACATCTCGTTCAGGGTGATGGAGTCCAGCGTCGACTTGAGAACTTCCAGCGGACATGGGGTGGATCCCATGCCGGTGATGACTAGGATCCCCTTCGCCCTATCCGCGACGATCTTCTCCACCGTACGTCTGGTATTGTCCAGGGACCCATGCCAATACATGGACCCCCACCTCCTTCAAACCCCAATGCCTGTGCCAGGCTGAGTCTCCTCGATGCCAATGCCTCCTACACTTCCGCAAAAGTGGGGCATCCCGGGAAGCGAAGACGTCCGTCTCGGGCGCTTCGCCTCCCAGCGTCTGGATCATCCTGGCATACACGTGCGGCGCCATTCCATACTCCATGAGCTGAACTCCACCGTCTCCTCTGGACTTGGCACCCACAGCTTGCACCGCTTGGACGATCCGATCCTCTTCCTCAACATTCCATTGGGATGATCCGCATGCATAGTCCGTGGACAGCCATGTGAGGCATTCATTATCCTCCCCGACCAGCGTTGCACGATGGGGAAGGGCTCCAATGGCATTTGCCACCATGAAGTCATACCCCATGATCATATCCCAATCTGTAATGTCGGCCACATAGAAGTTCCCGGATAGAGTACTTCTCTTCGCCAGATCAGGGCGGTTCAAGCGCTCATGTTCCCAGAACTCCATACTGATAGTGGCCCCATGGGTGCCCCCGCCATGATCTCTCCGTTGGCGACCTTCAGGCGGACCGGTCTCCGGCTGGGCTGCAGGAGTTCCTCCTTGAACAACCCTCTCGGGACCAGGCTCACCTGGGCACCCGTATCCACCAACACATCCACCACCTTCTCCTCTCGTCCGCACCGTACTCGCACTTTCAAGTGCAACTGCCGCTCGTCACCATGAGGCGTATGGACGACTCTCACGGCATGCAACTCTAGCACGTCCGGGTGCATCAGGACTTCAAGGGTATGGTCACGGATGGTGTAGATCTTGGGTTGGTCCCACGTCCACGGGGCTCTCTGTGGTCGCTCCTTCCTTCTTGCCATGTCCCGTACCCACATGTACTTCCCTTGGCAGGGCGCTCCAGGGGTTAGGAGTGGTGAGGCTCAGTGGTTTTGGCTCTTCCGGAGCCTTCTTCGGCAGCCAATTTCACTCGGTTTCCTCAGGGATTCCACGGATTTTCAGAGGAGAGACCTCCGAGGTCCCACTCCCGTGGGGGCTCCTCTAGACTTGACTTCCCGCAGCCCCTTCCGGCTGCGATCCGCCAGGACTTTGTCCACCACTTTGCTGGGCTTTGAGTTCCTCCGACGTCCTCAACATGTCCTCAGCAACCTCCTCGATCGACCTCACTCGTCGGTCTTGGCCAGGTCCACCACCATAGCCTCTTTCTCCGCCCTTCCCTTGGCCTTTGCCTTGGCCTTTTCCTCCGTCTCCGCCCTTCGCCTTCCAATCGGCAATCCGCTGCTCCTTGGGCTTCTTCTCGGGGTGGGCGGCGAAGTAGGCCTTCTTGTCCGCCTCATACACCTTGCACTGACGATGGTCGTGTGCATGGTTGTTTCCCTTGCCATAACAGACCCAGCACCCGTCGTGCTCAGACCTGTACTCCAAGAACGAGAGCGGTGGGTTCCCGATCCTCCTTGGCTCATTGCCCTTCTTTGGTCCCACCCGGCTCCACCTGGACCGATCCTGCCCATGGTCCCTCACGTTGTGCGCCACAAACGCGGGGAAATGGGCCTCCTCGTGATCCTCCCGGGACCAGGTCCAGTGGTCTTGGTCACTTCCACTACCATACTCCGCGGAGTTGGCCGTGTCCTCCTGGATCTCCCGATGATGGCGGTCTTCCCGGTGGCCTCGTTGTCCATGACCATGTCGATCCTGCACGTGGGCCTGGTTATTCGCATTGAGCTTCAACTCCACCGTGATGTACTTCACGACCTCGTCCAGGCTCATGCAGGCGATGATGACCTGCATCCTCAGCGGCTCCCCGCGTCTCCACTCCACGTTGTTGAGGCGCAGCAACCTTTGCCCCATGGTGTCCCCAAATACCTCCACGTACACGGCGTTCTTCAGTCCCAACATCCGGTTGGGCTCGCCCAGGTTCCTCCTGAAGAACTCCATGATACCCGCATGGGTATCCTCTGCCGCCATGATCCTCACCGCCACGCGCTTCTTCGCCCTCTTCTTTTCCTCGTCCTCCACTCTCCTCTTCCAGTGGCCGGGGAGGACGTCCTTCAGCAAGTGGCGGATCTCGCTGGACTCGTTCCAGTCCTCAACCAGCTTGAGGCTCCGTCGGTACTTCCGCAGGTACCGGTTCCACTCCCGGACCCGCAACTCACCGCGGTCCAGCTGCAGCGGGATGGACCACAAGTCCTCGAGCTTCTGGTTCAGAGCGTCCACCCGCTCCTCATCCTCCTACCACTGGAGGCAGGCCTGCTCCGTACGGATCAGTCCTTCCGGGATCTGATCTCGCAGCTCCTCCTTCAGGTCCTGCGCCAGCCGGTGTGGGAATGTCCGGCATACCCACTTGTCCCGCGGCGCTCCCCGCATCTCGCCGACGACCTCCTCGGCGAAGTCCTCCCAATCCAGGATGAAGTCATCCAGGTTGGAGGGGTTGCCATTGTAGTAGGGGATTTTGATTCCCCTGAGGTCGTCAATCCTGATGGCGTCTCCGACGTCCCCAGCCACCACTCCACCGAGACGGATACCACCTGTGGCCGGGGGGTGTGAGTACACTCCCCGTACATCCCTCTCCTCCATGGAGTGCGATCCAGTTGGGCCTGAACCCATGGGGTTTGGAATGCGGGAAGGACTTGCCCCATCGGCCGTCCATATCCTCGTATTGGGGTCCTTCGCCCACAGGTTTCGGCCTGGATGACCTCGACCATGTCCGTCGGCGCTTCCCATGGTTCGCCCCTGCATGGTCTGGCTCTGGATCTCCTCTTCCGCATAAACTGCATGGGCAGTCGTAGTGATCCGTAGATCCTGGGCGGCATGGGACATCTGTACCGTCAGGCTCCTCCGGTCTGTGGTCACGTGCCCTTCCCGCATGGACCCAGCCGGTGCCGTGTGTTCCCCGAGCATTGTCGATTCGCTGAACATGGGAACAAACGGCAGCGCACCCGGGTGAGCACGCGGAGACGCGTAGGGTGCCTCTGCCGGGCCGCCCATGGCGCTCCGGAGAGTCTTAACCCGCTCCACCAGCTCTGCCGCTGCTCTCTTTGCGGGGAGCTCCGGACCCGAGGTGAGGGGCTGTCGCTCCTCTAGCCTTTTCAGGCGACCCGACATGTCCTCCACTAGGTGGAGGAGGCTGTCCACCACTCGCTGCTGCTTCTCCAGGGCCAGCTCCACATTCTCCCGGTACCGGTCCTGTTCCGCTCGCAGCTCCGCCATGTCTCTCTCCACGGCCGACTGGTCGTCCAGGATCCCGGCGACGTCCTCCTCTAGGCCGTCCTTCGCGTTGTCCAGGCTGTCGAGGCGATGCACGATGGCGTCCATCCCCATCTTTGGGTACTTGCCCATGAGGAAGGACACGTGCTCGCAGTGGCACTCAGCGTGCTTTCCACCTGATCCGGCGCATCCCGCGGTTACCGGCGCCTCGGACTCCTCCGCCATGGGTGTGTCGCCCATGCTATCCCGCGTTGGCTCCGTGTGCCGAGCCACAGGCACCGTCCTGGCTCTGGAGGGCCTCTCCAACGCCTCGGCGTCATGCTCCAGGCTGGGTTCCGGGGCCGTGTTTGCCCTTGTGGGCGGTCTGGCCGTCTCCTCCGACTCCGAAGGTTGCTCATAGGCTGTCCGATGGCCCTCTGAGTGCCCCTCGGAGTCCCACAGCCTGACCGGGCTGGGGTCCCTATCCATAGCCCCGGTGTCCACTGCCGCGGGCTTGGGTGACCCGCGCTTCCGGTAGCGCCGGGCCCGTCCTCCACTGCTGCCTGAATCGCAGGTCTCCTCAGAGTCCTCCGCGGCTGAGCGGAGGTTGCATGCCTTTCGGCAGCGCCGCTCACACATGGAGACCAGGTCCTCCATGTCAATTCCTCCTCTTCCCGAGCGTCGTACTTCTCTTCGGGCTTCAATTTCTGGAGTTCGCCATGCTCCTGAGCGTCTCGCCTCTTCTCTGGCTCCAATCTCCGGCGTGGTCTCCTACGAGTCCACAATGGGCACCCGGGGCTTACTTGGGCAGGGCTCATAAGGGCCCAAGTCCCCGGGTCGGCGGTAGGTAGGGGCAGCAGGTACGCCTCTGCTACCATAAAGAAGGTCCCTACCAGGACCGGCCCCGGCTGTGCCCCTTCCGCCTGTAACCCCTGCCGACTTGCTCCTGATCAACGATTGCATTTATCCAAATCCAGGGTCCAAAATCGAAAAATATAGAAAATAAAATCCTCCTTCAACCCTGAACAGCAATCAGATCCCACAAATACAGCAATAACCCAATCCACAATCCAATCCAAATTGCGGGCTTCCATTCAGCACACCGGTTCTCTCACGGTGGCGGGCATGTACAAGAATTGCACCAAGGAAGAAAGCCCTGAAATTGGCATATGAACACAAATAAAGCAAAGTTGGGGAAAGATGGAAATGTACACAACCACAGCCATAGACCCCTTATTCCTTGGACTCAAGACCCTCCCTTGACTCACGAACATGACTTTCTGAACCCAGTCCAATAAGATGTCCAAATGCCATGTGTCATAAGTCACTACACAAACCCGAAAAATGTGTTCACTCCCAAACCTCTAAATCCTAGCCCAATGGGGGAGGTGGCGTGTCATGGCTTAGAGTGGCACTCAGGACCATGCCCTACCCTGACATATTCTTGGTTGGACTTGGAGTTGAATGGGCTTGGAGATATGCCCCATGGGTTTGAACTCATAACATGCCAAAAACTGCCAATTCACACCATATTGGCCATATATAAAATATATGCTCAAAATTGAAGTTATCACTTATCCGGAGGCCAGAAGTATGCATGGAATCGAAGTCTAGTATTCATGGAGGATAGAGACCAAAGGTCAATGCCCATGTACATCCCCACTTTACTCTCGAAATCCCTTCGGATATGGGCGCCACGCACTGCCCAAGTCAGCCCATGGTCTGGAGACTAATTCTTGTAATCCTTCGTGCGCCAAGCCAAGTGGAGTACGCGATCCGGCATATGGTGGTGTTCAACCCCAAAGCATATGCCAACGTATGAACAACATACCACGGTTCGACTCCTCATAGGCTTCTTGCTGTTTGACGACCAGGTAAGTACACAAAATGCAAAAATGAGCAAAATTTGAGGTCAAAAATATGAAAATATGTCCATATACAAAGTTGTCATGATGGTATATCTCTATGCTCACCCATGATATCCGCTCATGGTTCAATACACAAATGATTCAATTATTTGCGAACAATTCCTCCACTTGGATCCCCAATCAGGCGCATGGAGATACCTTCGCCACTCATATCTACATGCCCCATGAAAATGGGAGTGCACTCATGGATCTCTTTGCCAAACATACCATGAGCAGTACATACGCGGTAGACTTAGTCTAGCGCTTTGAATTCCACAATTGGGACATGGGCAAAGTCCTTGTCACGTGTGTCTCCACATCTCTTCGGCCACACGAAGATATATAACATGGGCGTGAGCATATCGAAGCACATACCATGCATATAACACATGCCCTCAAAACGTGGCTCCCACCATGGTATGCCATGCCCCTCCATGGACATAACTTCACGTTAAAGACACGTAGGAACCCAAGAAAATATGCTATGCAACCCCAACACTCATGCGGTACACTCGGAAGTCGAAATAAAATATTCGGTTGCACGGTCCAAGAGTTATATACTACTTTCTACCCTCTTGACCAATTTCCCTTGCTATATCGGGCATGTGTACCCACCAAAGGCGTTTGATGCTTATGAAATTAAGGTGAGACCAAGGCAGTTCCAACCCAATTCTCGATATTGATATTCCTCGCCGTGAGCCGGAGATATGATTCTTCAAAGTGGACTCACGAATCTATTTTGTTACGATTATAACTCCAAGCAAAATGAACGACACAACAAAAGGAAGGGTGATTCGTGATCGGGGAAAAATGTATGACCACTTGAGATTCATCATATCGAGTGCGGCGATGTCGAAGTCGAAAATCCGATTCTGAAAGTCTGAAAAAATCGGATTAATTTTGCGAGTGTATAATATGAAAATTGCGGAAGCAATGAACCCTTTACTGATGAAATCTGACCCTTCATCGGGGTTTCCGCCAAAATATCTGTAAATAACAGTTAACGATTCGGTTACCGCAAAATCGCGAGCCAACTGACAGTCGCCGATACATTGACAATCAGAACGAAAGGAGAAAAAATTACGGAAACATTATGATAAAAAAACCCTGTTGATTCCTGATATTCTGATATATAAATCTCCGCTGGCGGCACCTCGGTACTGAATACGGCCGCTCACAGCCGGAATGGCCAAACCTATCACACTATCACATCGGGTTAGGTCAGGTGGATGGGAGAGTATGATATCAGCCAATGGCGGCTTGCCGGCCCATAGATACACACCCCAAGTGACCCAAAGATGGCCACGGGGGTCCGAACCGGCTTCAGTTTTCAGTAGGCGTGAGGCGACTTGAAGAAGCACGTGCTACGGGACTCGCATGCCGTGGCACACACTCACGCCTCCTGAGTCGGTCGAGCCTGCGCTCTCCCGGGCGGCCGGGGGTTCGAAGTAGGTCGTTGTGGTTGGTTGGTCGGTCGTTGAATGTTCTGTGTAGTTCGTTAATGTTGGGTGGTCGGTTGCGTGATGATAGAGTCACGATGGTCTGTTTTGTTCGTGGGTATGGTCGTCAGCGGGCGTGGCGCACCACGGTGTGGCCAACCCGTTGGACGCTGTTCCCGTTTTGACCGGTGCACGCCTGGCCGGTTTGGCGTTGGTCGGCTTGCGTGTGGTCTGTTTACGGTCAGGTCGCGGCTGCAGCTGCGGTGTGGTTGGTGCGCGGTTGTCTTGGCCGCCTCATGGTTGGCTTGGTTTTCGTGGGTTCCGTCGCGCTGCTGCCGGTGGTCGTATAGCCAAAAGTTGTTTGTGTAGCCGGCACGTTCGTTTCCGTGCTGGTTAGTTGCGTCTTGGTTTGTTGAAGTGTAGTGTAGTGTAGTTTGTTAATGTTGGTTGGTCGGGTTCGTAATGGTAGAGTTGTGGTGTTCTGTTGTGTTCTTGGCTATGGTGGTCGGCGGGCGTGGCGCACCACGGTGTCGCCAACCCGAGAGTCCGTTCCCGTTTCGACCCATGCATGCCTGGCTAGTTTGGTGTTGACGGCTTGCGCGTGATCTGTTTATGGTCATGTTGTGGCTGCTGGAGCAGTTTTGCTGGTGTACGGTTGTCTTAGCCGCCTCATGGTCGGCTTGTCCGGCGTTGGGTCCTTGGCGCTGTAGCGGGCGCTTGCACTGTCGGATGTTGTTCGTGTAGTTGTCATGCCTGTTTCGGTGTTGGTTGGTAATGTTGCAGTTGCGTTGGGCCGGCATGGTACGTTTTGACTGTCCGCCGCCCCCTCATGGCGGGGCGTGTCCCCAGGAGGAGAAAAGTAGCAACAACTGGTACGACCGCTGGGAAAAGTTTTGAAATTCGGTACGACATGCCCTGTCCCGCCCTGGAGGCAGCGTTACACGCACAACCCATCATCTAGTATTTCGCAGTGCCTTTTGGCTGTCCTTTCAGCTTCGCTTGTGCCAATCATATGTACAGCCCTGTCGGTGGCAAGGCCCCTTCAGTCCTCCTTGGTGCATCCCCGTGCTCCCCATGGGAGCTCCAGGCCGCTGCGCTTTCTGGTTGGTGCGGTGCTCGTGCTTGTGTTCGCCGGTCAGTTAGTTCGGTTCGCTGGGTGCCAACCTGTGGTGTGCCGTATCGTGCCATGTTTTGCGGGTCGGGTGGTGTGCGTGTCGGTGCCTCAGTGCACTTTCCGGAGGTCAGGGTGGCCCGGCTTGTGCTCTGGTGTCGCGGCGTCCCGTTTGGCGCGACGGACTGCGCTCAGCGTAACACTCCCGTGTTTGCCGGCAGGAGCCGGCGGGCCTGTGCGTCCCGCGCGGTGAGCCCTTGGCCCATTGCGTGTTCTGGGGAGGGGTCAGGAGGAGAGAAAGGAATACGGGTCCGTGTGCAGGCCTCCCTCTTGCTCCTTGACGCTGTTAGCTTCCGGGGATGAGGGGAACGTGTCCCCTGTAACATTCTCGCACGTTACATGTGCAGAAGCTGCCCCAGCAGTGCCGTTGTGGGTGCCCTGTGACCTGGTGCCTTGGTGTTTAACTTTCTCCTTGGAGGTGCGTGTCGGCTCCAGTGGCGCACGTATCCCTTGACCCCCTGCCCTTGAAAGTAACGTTCTCGATTATGTGTTCTGATGCCGGGGGATGACGGGGCGGGCTGGGCCCGATATAACATTCCCGTGGTCATCGGCCAGCCCGTGGGTCCTGCGTGTTTGGCTGACCTCTTGGCCCGGTCCATCTTGTTCCCGGCTGGCGAGAGAGGAAAGTTTGGCGGAAGGACAGGTCCGTGTCGGTGTCCCCATCCTCTTCCCTGACGTTGGTGGATTGCGGGCCCCCGGGGGGCGTGGCCCTCGCCCGGGGCACGTGGGAGGATTTTGCTCAGGTTCGGCGGGTTCGTTGGGTTAGTGCTTGTGCTCGACATCGTGGGTTGTAGGGCCGCCCGGGCTAGCCCGCATTCGTCGGGGGCCCACTGCATAGGTCGGGCAGCTCGACGCCACTCTCGCTGGCGCGCCGGACCGACAGGCGTTGGTGGAGTGTGTTGCGCGGTCGCGTGTTGCCGGGTTGTACGAGGGGGTTCTCCTGGGCAAGGCCGGCTTGCCTCTGGTCGTCGCGGCTTCTGGTGGGTCCCGTAGCCGCTGGTTTGACGTCCATCGTCGGGGCCTCGGTGAGACGAGGTGATCCCAGGGTTGCCGTGTCGTCTCCTCATCCGTGAGTGGCCGGTGTGGGATTCTTGCCGCGTGTGCGCGGCGGTGTGTCGTCGCATATCGGCCGCAGCGCCCCTCCAGTTTCTTCGGTCGTTATTGTGCACTGCCGGTGATCAGCCGCCGTGGGTAGGGCCCGCGTGTGCCGTGTCAGGCGAGGCGGTCCCGATGGTGCCGCCTCGCGTGTTCCTGGGGGTGTGTTCCTGGTTTCGGCTTGCGGTGGTTCAGAGCCCTGGGGGGTTTCCCACACGCCGCACGAGGGCGCTGCGGAGGGCTCTGAGGATCTCGTGCACAAGGGCCGCGTGTGCCGCTTGGGCCTCTGTCTCAGTGCGGATGGCGGGCTGCAGTTGCTCGCCCATCGCCAGCGCCCGGATCTGGTGGATCGCGAAGATCGGGCACAGGTTTGTCGCGGCAGGGGTGTCCGCCGTTTGCTCGTGTTGGGGGATGGCCTCCAGCTGCTGCCGGCCGTCCAGCTGGAACCTCCACGTCGCCGTCCAGTCCCTAGTGTGCTGCCAGCGGCGCTGCGCCCATCGCCAGAGGCAGTAGAGGGCATGGCCTGGGTGCCAGGTGCTGGCTGCCCCCAACACGATGGCCGTCAGGGGGTCTGGGAGCTGGTCGCTGGGCAGGGGGGTGGGGCTGTCTGGCAGGGCTGCGCTCGCCAGGATCATTGAGTCGACGGCTTCCAGGCTCCAGTGGCACTCCTGCGGGTGCGGGGTGATCCGCACCTGGTAGTAGTGGCCACTTTCCAGCACGATCATGGCGACGGTGCTGGGGTTACCTTCGCGTGGTGGGGGCCCTGCGCGTGCCGTAGCCGCTCCTGGTGGGTACTGCTCCACCATGCTCCTGAGGTTGCGCCCCCTGTCTCGGGCTGTCCTGCTTTCCCATTCCGCCAGATTTTTGTACGGCCGGAAGTTGAGGGTGTTGGCTCTCGGTTGCGGGGCGGCCCGTTCCCGGCCCCCGGTGCTGGGCGCGGGCCTGGGGTCCGTCGGTGGCGCTCTGAGCATGTGCGCCCAGCACAGTTGTGGGACCCATACGCCTCCCTTACCATGTAGAAGCCTTCCTTGACCATCTCCTCGGCGTTCATATCAGGTCGTCCACCTTGTATTTCCATGGGGCTAGCGGCGCCCTGTCGGTCCAGGCTGGCGATCGCCTCATCAATCAGTTCCCACTCTTCGCCACAGAGGTCCTCAGGGTTGTAGTAGTGCTTTAGCTGCTGCGCTGCGCACACCATGGTCCCCCTTAGTCGGGGAGAACACCACACAGTGACGTGATGACCGTCCACGGACAGAACCTTGTTGGCCCCTATGGGTAGG
Organism: Eutreptiella sp. 'Long Island Sound 2002'; assembly: GCA_964036045.1. NCBI lineage: Eukaryota > Euglenozoa > Euglenophyceae > Eutreptiales > Eutreptiaceae > Eutreptiella > Eutreptiella sp. 'Long Island Sound 2002'. Next base: position 20,970,301 of record OZ038380.1, on the reverse strand, counting down.
AAAAGGTCACTGCCATGTCTTTCCTGGGGTACGCCAAGCCCCCACTAATCCCTCGGAAGTTATGAAGACTAACACTTCATCATTTCCCTTCCCTTCCCTCCCCCGAGGGGAGGCCGCGGCCCGTGCGCCCCCCGACGCCCAAGCGCACGCAGATGGGGATCACGCTGCCGCAGCTGCAGCGGCGCGTGGTCCAGGAACGGGGGAACGGCGATCGGGCGGGGCGGGATGCCAGCCACGGGGGCGCGGGGCGAGGGGCGGAGGGCGACCGAGGGAGGTTAGTAAGCGGAGGAGGAAGGCACGCGCCAGGGGAGGGCGGAGGCGTGGGCAGCAGCGCAAGGGGACAGACACAAGGGAAGGGCCAGGGTGCTCGCGGCAACGTCGGAGGGCAGGGGCACCGGCAGGGCGCCAGTACAAGCAGCAGCAGGGGAGGGCAGGCGCACGGGACAGGCAAGGGCACGGGCAGCGGAAGGAGGGCCACAGGGCACCGCAAGGGGCACGGGCAGGGACACGGGCACCAGCGTGAAAGGCAAGGGCGCGCGTGACAGAGGGAGGGACACGAGACACGGGCAGGGGGGCAGGCGGGGGAGAGAGCACCAGAGCTAGGGACCGGGGGCAGGGAGGGGGCCCAGAGGCAGGGAGGGGCGGGGTGACCTGGGCCACCGCGGGCAGGCAGGACGGGGCGGGGAAACGGGGGGGAAGGGAAGGGCGGCGGACAGAGGAAGAGGGGCGGGGAGCCCCCGCACCCCGAGGTCCAGGCGGTACAGTGCATCCTCCCCGGTATCCAGCAGATGCAGGCGCACCACGCCCACCACCATCACCAGCCCATCTACAACATCGACCCCGATGTGGGGGGCCTGATCCCCCCCCCACCCCCCCAGCCCCCCTGCCAGCCGCACGCCCGCCTACACAGCGACGCCCCGCGCGACCCGGCCCCAGCGGCACGGGAGCCACGGGCGGAGCCGGCGCGGATGGCCGCCGCCCCGGGGGCGCGGGGGTCCGGCGCAGAACCGGCGCGCCTAGCTCAGGAGCCACGGGCAGAGCCGGCATGGGGAGCAGTTGGGGCCCCGCGTCCCGCTGGGGCCGGGAACAGTTGGGTCCGGGACTGGGACGCGATCCCCGGCCTCCTGGGGGGCAAAGCCCTCCGTTTGGTGATTGAGGTGTACAGGTGGCTGAGCTGGGCCACCTCAGGGACCACCAGGGGGTTGACAAACCGGCCCTTTGATGCTGTGCTCCTCCGGAGGGACAGGGGGAACCAGGAAGTACCTACGGGGGGGTGGGTGGCTCGGGAAGACCACGAAAGCGTCCTCTGGGCCGTGATTCGAGCGGGATGGCCCAACCGGGGGCCGGAGTGGCTGTCTTTCCTGGAAGGAGGGGCTGCTGGGATCCGCGTCACGCACGCGGAGGCCAATGTCTGGCTGCACCGGGCCCTGCGCACCGCCCTCAGCCACTGGTGCTACCGCCCGAGGCACCCGCCACCGCCGAAGCCCCAGCCCCCACGCAAACAGAGGCGCAGATGACAGCCAAACCCGACGGCAATGGCTCGACGCCCAGCAGGCGTAGCCTCGGGCGCCAGACAGGGAGCACGGGGGGGTGGGAGCGGACCGACAGCCCGGCGCGCCCCCCCGCAGGCCCAGGCCCCTCGACCCTGAGCACCCCTCCCCCCCGGCCGTCCGCGCAGCGAGACATATGGAGCAAGCGTAACCCTCGATCCTGGGGGCCGTGACAGCTGCGGGCTAGCGGGCGGGGATGCGGCCAGGTGGGCGCGCATCGACGGCGCGGGGGACGCGGACGCGTGCGGTAATGGAGTCCCTCTGACCCGCTGACCACTGACAACTGACCCTGGCCCGGGCCGCCGCCCCCAGCACCTGCGAACGCCGGGTCAACCCCCCCAGACCCCCCGCAACACCGCACGATGCAGCGGCAGCGACGCCAGCAGCAGGGGGACCGCGGCCGAAGGCCAAAACGACGGCCCGGCGCCCAGTGGGCCAGGCCCCGAATGGCCGGCCGGAGGGGGGTACAGGCCAGCGGCCGGAGATGCACCCCTGACGGACACCAACCCCCAGAGCCGGGGCCCAGGCCCCCCGTCCCCCCCCCCCAGGCCGCCCGCGCGCCAGGGCACGTGGAAGGGGGGGACCGTAATAGGCTGCCAGCGGCGCATGGCGCACAGGCGGACACAACCACAGGGACTGACCCGCCAGCTGCTAATCCCCCGGGCCGCACCTCGCGCTGGAGGACACCAGATAGCCCTGGCCAAGCAGGTCGCGGGAAGGGGCGCATGAGGCCACCCTGCTGCACCCCCCCCCGGGGCCACTCGCACATCACAGGGCGCGAGGGAGAGCGCCCCCACCAAGCAGTGACCCTCGCCGTAGGCTGGCGCGCCGGTGTTGCGCGGCCCGGGCAACGTCGAGCCGCCCCCGGACATGCTAGGGAACCCGACCGTTGGGGGGGGCCTGGACCTGGGCCTCCAAGCCACTCCCCGCAGCCGCCAGGGAAATGAACCGGGGGGCCGGAGAGGGGCAGACAGACTGCACTACCGGGGCCCGACCCCCCACCCCCCAGCCCGCGGAATGCCAGTGGCCGGCTGGGGCACATCGGCCCTGTACCCCCCCGCCAGGCCAGGGGAGCCCCCCCCCCCCCCTGAGAAGGCCGCAGCGCCTGGGGCTGAGCGCCGCGGGGTCAACGCGCCGCGCGCCCCGGGACCGTCACCCGCCCGCTCCCACAGTGACCTCGGCAAGCCGCGGCGCCAGCTGGCCTGCCAACCTGCCCGCCAGCCGCCCGCCGGTACGCAAGGACGCCCCACGGTGCCCCCCTCGGACCGTGCCCGGACGGAAGCGCACGGACCTGAACCGGAGCAGTATGGAGACCACACCCTCCATGGACTGAGCAACGCCAACGAAGCCCACCTTGGTGGCCGTACAAGGGAGGCAGAGGGACGGACTGAGGCAGAGCGACCCCCCGTCCCCGACCCCCGAGGCCCTCTGACCGACCCAGACCCAGCCACGCCCCCAAGGGGGGACGGCCAACGGACCGCCCCCCCCAAAAGAACCCCCCAGGCGCCGGGCCGCCCCGGACGCACAGGCCCGCCCACAAGGGGGCGCGCGACCCAGAGCCAGGCAAAGAGAGGAAGGGAGCGGGCCAGCCCCCCCCCCAAGCTAACTAGACGGAGCACGGAACCGGGGCAGGAAACGCGGACGGGCACGAACTGCCTGAAACGGCCCTACCGGCACCCTATCCCGGAACCGGGCGTGGTGCACGTGCCATACCGACAGGGGGGGGGTGCGAAAGTCGCGGGAGCGCGAGCGCACACACACGCAACGGGCATGCAGCGCGGACCTGAAGGGCGACCAGATTGAGCCCGCGGAACGCACAGACCGCATGGAACGGCGTACCAGCAGGCAAGGAGACGGAACATCCGGACGGGACAACCCGCCACACGCACCGGGAGGAGCGTGGGGGAAGCAGGGGGGAGCAAGGGAGAGACACGGGAACCGGCACCGGCCCCAACCCCCCGGACCTGCCTCGAGCGCCGCACACACACAGCCAGGGCACTGCATCCGCCAAGGCAGTAGTGGCACACAGTGCCACGCACCAGCCCCGCGGCTAGGCAGCCTCCGCTCCAGCCCGTGGGGGTCCCACTGGTGACAAGCTAGTAGCACGGGCCTGGCGGCGCCGGCACCCCGGGCAGCCAAGCATTAGGGGGGCGGCGTGGTGGGTAAGCACCTGCAACCATGGTTGCTAAGTGACGCAGTGACCGGGGAGTGGCGAAATGGGGAAGCCAGGGAGGGACAGGGCTCTGAGCCCCATGAACCTGGGCGACTCCGCCACCATGCAGGAGGTGTGTCATGAAGGCCCCCCCACTAGGTCCCGGTGGGGAAGATATTACCTGGCCCGACCAGGTGGGCGCCCGGGGCCAAAAAGCGCCCAGTACCCGCAAAATCAAACCTCAAACCTCAAACCTCACCTAGTCATTTTTATCATTTTTTTTGAAGCTGTAAGTTTATTTTTGAAAGCAACTAGGGTTTTAGCCCTAGCCCCCCATGAAGCTCACCCCTACCAGTGACCTGAGCGGAGGAATCTTCCTTCATGGAGGTTATACCGAAAGAAAATAGGCATTTCATGCCTTGGGCCTTGTTGGTTAAGCCTAGAGGTCTCCCACCTCAGAACCCCTATACTCCATTGTTTTCCCTACTGATTATGGGCCTACGTTTTAACTGATGCTGAATTCACAGGATATGGCTTGGCCATGCTGGCCAAGTCATATCCTGTGTCTCCCCCTACCTACTTGCCTCAGATTCCTAACCAACTCCATTGCATGTAAAAAGGTGCACATGAAGTGCTTGACACTAACCTGGTGGCCAGACTTATGTCAGCACTCCTTAGAAAATCATTTGGTTTGTTTATATTTGACTGAAGCATTGTATTTAAGCCTGCATTGGCTTTCTGGAGTCCCTCTTTGATACACATATTTTGATTTGGAAGGACCTATCCTCACTTCATTTTGATCCCATTCCTGGACTTGCTCTATTTTATCTCTCTGTGGACTTTTTTTTGCATTGGGGAAATTAAACAACGTTTCCTTTGACAAATACGAGGAGGAAGCACAAGTATGGGCAAACCAGAAACCTTTTCTGGTAGCAGAGGAATGCCCTAGAAGACTAGAGCAAAACAAGAAGAACACCAACAAACACTTGTATCCTGAACCCAAGTGTGGAGATTTCTGTCACATTCAATGCCAAAACTGTGCCGATCACAAGCACGAGTTCAAAGACTAGTGATGTGAGGACTGGACCTTCATCTACAAGTGGTGTACCCTGTGATACTGGTCCTCTAGGAGAACATGCAGAACCAAGACGGGCGGAGGAGAGTACAGAAATATATACAGAGGAAGTCCGTCCAGGCGCTGAGGTGCCTTGCTTAAAGCCGGCGAACCTCAAGCGCCTTGAAGACAAAGACCCCGTGGCAGCCGCCTTTGCTTCCGTGGTGTCCTCATTACCCCCGTCTGAAACCAAGCCGATTCGAGGGTTGGGAGGGATGACTAAAGTGGCCAATGCCAAGGTCAAAGCCTGGAGAAGAGCGGCAAGGAAAGGAAAAGGGAAAGAGGCAGGTTTGGGGCCGATGTTTGGAGCTACTTGGGGCGACAAGACGTTCGAGATAGCTTACGGCAAGTTGGATGCGTCGGCGTCAGCCCATTCGTCAGAGTGGCAACCCGACCGCATTTCGGAGGAACCTACACTTCCAGAGGAGCCGAAGGAGCCTGAGTGCCTGCAGCAATTACCCTCTCCAAGGAGGCTGGCTCCCGAGCCCTGATGCGTGGAGCGAGATCTGCCCCTGTGCATGGCAGCCCCTAAGCTTGGTCGCCAAGAGGCTATGGAGCTGCTTTCCCGGATCCTGGGTGCAGGTGATGAAGACCCTCACCTGAGTGCCCTGATAGCAGCACTCAAGGCAAATTTGGGGCTCTCCGATCTGAGGAAGCCCCCCCCTACGATTTCCCCTGGTGTGAAACTTTTGACCAGGGATGTGGAAAGCTGCAGAGGCCGCAGCTCTCCAATGGACACCTGTTCTAGCCCTCTTCACCCCCGTGTGAGGACTGTGCCTGTCTGTAGTGTAGGGGACACCACAGAGGCCGAGATGAAGAGCTATGGCCTGGCTGCACCAGCGCCATTGGCCACCACATACCCCTCAGCCCCTTCAGGTGACACAGGTGACCTAGGTGTGCCAGGTAGGGGAATGAAGGCCATCGCTACTGCGAACCTTCAGATCGAACTCCCTGAGTTTGATCCGGAAAGCTTTCCGGCTGAGGAGTTCTCTGAATTTTTACTCCTCACAGGTAAGCAACATGCTGCCGTCAGGACTAAATGCACACTTACCAAAACGTCATGGAAAAAGAAATTTCTCCAGCGGCAAGTGAAGACCGCCATCTGGAAGAGCTCCCACTGAGGCGACTCTCTGAAGAGAGTGGAACAGATGTACCCCGTCGATGAGATGGACCTGACTGTCCGTACTGAGATTGAAGAGTTGGCTTCACTTCCCGAATTCCCTAGAGCTGCCCGTATCTCAGAAATAGTGGCGCAGCTGGGAGAGCTCATGGGATGCATGAATCCCACGTCCTATGGGCCTACAGAGCATCACCTATGGCTCGTAGGGAAGAACCCTCCCAAGACTTGGGGGAACTGCATGGAGACGTCTGACAGGAAAGCTCGGACGCACTCTTATGATGACTTCGGCGATCTGTTGATCGAGTTGGCCATGGAGGGGGAGAATGACTGGCACATGGACAAGTACCTGCGCAAACATCTGCAAAGGGGGACCCCTGCTGAGAAGAGTCCTGGAGGCACGTCGCCTCACCCCACTCTAACCCTGGAAAGGGCCAGGTGGGCAGTTGAAACATATGAGGGAGACCCCCTCCTCCAACCCCTAATCTTTTCTACTGTCGTCCTACGGACGATAGGGGTGGACCCTGCCACGCGCCTGACTGTGACCGGCGAAGTGCTTGCCTGCGCCACCTGCAGCGCAACCAGAAAACTAAGGATGGTCAGGAGGTGAAGCACCAGGACCATTTCCGCTGCACGACAACGTGTGGGTATTGCGGCAAACGTCACGCATTATGAAGATGAATGCCACATGAAACGCCGCAAGTCTGAGAAACTCCAGAAAGCAGAACAGGAGCGGCGTAAGAACGCCGGTAAGGGTAGACCCCAGGGAGGAGGCCGCAATCCTGGGAGACCCCCCAAATGAGGGTTACCCTGGTGGAGGACGAAGGTCCTCAGCCCCCCCCACTGGTGGAAGAGGAGCACCCAACCCCACGCCTAAGGGTGGGCAGCTGGCTGAAAGGCGGTCTGTCCCCTCCAGCCCCAGCGCTGAGAGCGACAAACAGAACGAGAACGCCAAAAAGCGCAAGCTCAACTAGCACTTCAAGTGCCTGCAGGCTGCTGGGGTGGATATGAAGTTCTGTGAAAAGGGATAGGGGGGCTGCTCCGAGGATGAGAATTTGGTTTTCTGAATCACCGTCAAAATAGGTGATTAGGTTTCCAAGGCGGTCTTGGACACAGGCGCCTTCCTTTTATCGGGGCCCGCAGATTGCTAAAACAAACCAAGCTCCGGTAAACCAGAATCGTGGCAATAAGGGTAGGGGATGGGAGAAGAATGCATTCCCTGGGGGGGGTCTGATGTGACTGTATGTCGGGGCGATGAGCAGGTGAACCAGCACTGTAAAGTGCTTGACACCGACGCATTTGACATTTTCATTGGCACAGATTTTCTGCGCCGTAATCCCCAGGCGAAACTGTTGTCTTTGCAACGTCCCTATGCCCTGCACTGCGACGTCGGTAGTGGCCTTTTCTCCGTCCCTCTTGAGCTGTCGGGATGAAAAGAAACCGGTCTGCGGTATGTGAACCGGTCTTATGCAACTGAAAACTATCAGTTGGTGCACCCCGTCCTGGAAAATAGACTGGCCGCCCTACAGGTAGACCTGAATGAAGTTCAGCTGGAACGGTTCGCGAGTAGGGAGCAGCATATTATGCAGGTCTATTGTTCGCGATATCTCAATCAAGCCTATCGCTTCTACCAGAAATTGATGGGGTTGTGCTATGCTGACCCCCCATTCTCCCAACTCCCTAAGGTGTTGACCAAAATTACCCTTGAAGGAGCGAGAGTGGTGCTGTGCAGCCCCGGCTGGGGTACCACAGGGGAACACGCCTTTTGGAGGCGCTTGTTGGACCGTATGACAGTGGGAAGAAGTGAACTCCCAAACGGCCCAGTCTATGTTCCTGAAGACTCTCAGGAGACCATGCCCAGCCTTGAATGCAGACGTTTCTTGTCCATCCTAGATGGCTCTCTAAATCCTGTACCGGTGAGTGACCTTGACCAGGTAGTACTTAAGGAGGTTATGGCCGAAACCTGAGGATTACCCTCCTTAATCTTAAGAAAAGAGCGGACTACTCCTCCGTCACCACTACGAGTGGTGAGTGCTGCAATGAGCAGGAGACTCCAGCAGTGTCTACCCCTTAGGCTGATGCTGACGACCACCTAAGTGAGATCGCCAGTGGTATACCCCCGGTGGCCCCGGAGGTGCTTACACTGAAGCACAGCGCCTTCCTAGCGCAGCTGCTTATGGATGAGTTGGATCTCGGTGAGTCCACCCCTGGACGGTCTCATGACCGCGCCGTTTTCTCAATGCAGGCCACAGATGGCCCTACAGGTCAGGTACGTGGCACTAAACCCTCACCCAATAATATGCTCGTGTCTTGGTACAGCGCACACGATCTCCAGCAGCTTCTATGGGCTAGGGCTGAGGGCATTGAGCGACGGACCCGCCTGCACCTCCTCAAGAGAACCTGGAAAACGTCTATATGGTCCGAGGAGGATGATGAAGAAATGACTGTTCCCGATCCTGAGGTAGGCCTTTTATACTCCCCTCACTCCATCCAGCAGGGTCGCCAGGACTGGGAGGATGAGCTGCCCCCTAAAGCTATGGCGCGTATGAAAAAACAGGAAGGAGGGAAGAGCAACCTCCACGCTGAGGAAGATTTTTCTGACAGACTGGAGAGCATGAACCTTGACCCCTGTCTCAGTGAGCTTATCCAGAAGTAGCATGACGTTTTTGGAGCGTTGCCCCCTCTCCTGTCTTGCAAAGAACTGGTCCAGATGGACCTCAAATTCAAACCCGAGTTTGAAGGGATGGTGGTGGGACGGTGTCCGTACCCCGCCCCACAAGCCAAAATCGACGAGATGGAAAGCCAGATCCAGGAATGTGTAGATGATAGCCTCGACAGGGAGTATAAACACGGGGACTATCCCCGCAATTATAGCCCTTGTTTCCAATCGGCTAAACCTGGCTCCACTGCTATGCGCTGGGTCGTGGACTATGGTGAGGTCAGCAAAAAGACCCAAAACCACTCAGGGAGTATCCCCATCATGGGGAACACCCTGGAGAGACTCGCCAAGTGTCAATTCACGACGAAGATGGACAAGCGCAGTGGAGTCTGGCAGGTAGACCTAACACAAGCAGCCCAGGAACTGCCCTCCTTTGTATCCCCTGAGGGCCGCGTCTTCTGCTGGAAGGTCATGCCCTTTGGTGTCTCAAATGCCCCTGCACTCTTTCAGGAGGTGACTAACAAAATCCTATATATCCTGAGACGCAGACCCCTTGTTCAGGAACTGGTTTTCCCCGGGGCTGAGATGGAGACACACATCGATGACATGAGCCTGGGTACGAATACCCAGGAGGGTCATGTCCTCCTCCTACAAGAGTTTTTCACTGTCTGTCAGGAAAACTATCTCCGCATCAAACTCGAGAAATGTGAGTTCATGCATGAGGAGATCGAGTATCTAGGTTTCAACGTTGGGTATGGCTGGTGGAAACCAGCCGTATCTGAGATGCAACCCCTGCAGGACATGCAGATACATGATGACCCTAAGAAGGGTCTTCACGACGTTCGGAGTTTTTTTGCCGCGTGCAATTTTTGCCGGCGCCATATACACAATTTTACAAGTTCATCAGCCCCCCTAACTAACCTTAAAAAAAATACCAACCCTTTGTGGTGGACCGACAAGGAGGAGGCCTCTTTCCAAGAGTTGAGGAAGAAAATCACCTCTACCAACTGCCTGGGGGTACCCCGCCCTAAGGGCGAGATAACACTCGTCACAGATGCCTGTGTTTTTAGGGGGGTGGCACCCTATAGCAGTGATAGGAGCTTAACCCCGCTGAGCTGTCTCAATGCCAGTTTCAAACTTCAGGTTTCAACCGCGATGGTACCCTGAAGCATGACTACCCTGCCAATGAATGGCGTCTCGTACTCCTTGGGCAATGGAACAGGAAATGGAATCCAGCACGATCCAACTACAGTACCTAGGACCAGGAACTCCTGGCCTGGATGCTTGTGCTCTCTTCCTAGTCCTGTCTACTTGGCACCAACCCTATTATGTGGCTCTGTGACCAAGAGCCTGTGAAAACATTTCAGGAGGGTCCCCCCCCTAAAAAAGCGAAACTAAAACGGTGGTGGACCTACCTCAGTCAGTTCAGGTTAACTGTCCACCATATACAGGGTATAAAAAACGAAATGGCTGACTATATATCTCGTAATAACTTCGATGCCCTCTTACGTGAGAGCTCCGAGGCGTTGGCCAGAGAGGCGGTTCAGCGCATGGAAGTCCACCTGGACCTGTCCATGCGCACTGCAGGTGTACTGGAGGGTTTGAGTCGGGAGGACTACCAGTGGGAGTACCAATGTGTACTCGACTCCGTCAGTGATGGCCTAGAGGCACACCGGATACATGGCGACGGCTAGTATACGGATAAGCAGTATCTGTATCATGAAGACGGTATAGTCGTGCCTGGGGCACGACTGGACGGTTGCCTGCAGTGGGCCCATCTCAGTTCAGTGCACAGAGGGTGCAACCGCTCTGTTGAATTTTTCAGGGAGCGTTTCTACTCCCGACTATCCTGCGTTGAACTGCGCACTCGTATGCAACCCACGGTGGACTTCTGTTGCTGTCACACGAGCAAACAGAGCGACTCACGTGACCGCGGACTGGTCTCCAATCTGCCTACTGCCTACTGTGCTAACTCTCTGTTGTACGTGGATTTCATCCACGGTCTGCCTAAGCTTCGTGGTTATGACAAGTATCTGCTTCCCACCTGTGGTGTGACCCGTTTCACCCGTGCGTTCCCCTGCAACAAAAAGATCACAGGGGAACAAACTGTGGAAATTTTGATTGCACAGTGGTTCGAATACTATGGAGCACCTAAGGAGGTGCACCCAGACGAAGATGTACGCATCTGGAGTGACAGCGGTTGGTACAAGCGAGTACTGGACTCCCTGAACGTCCATGTAACCACAAGTGTGCCCACTGTGCGGTGGAGCAGAACCCCAGGATTGTGATGAAACAGGAACGTACTGAGGATTGGGTACGCTTGTTATCCTGGTGCTGTCCTAACCATGAACTCTCAAGAGAGTTGCTCAACTGGCCATACCCCCGTCTAACGATTCCGCCGGGGGGATTCGCGTGGCGTTTCAAAATCCCCTTCCCTGAGCACTACAAAAGCCCCGTAGGGGATTGGCTGAAACACAGGGAGGACCTGGCTAACCTAGCTAGAGCTAACCTGAAACACGTTCGAGAACGTGAGCGAACCCAGCGTAACCACAGGAGACGTCCTGCCAGTTTCAAGGTAGGAGAACTGGTGCTAGTACAACACTCGCGATTGCTTACTTGGCCCCGCAACTGCTTGCAGGACCCTCTCTTTGGGCCTTACCGGATGAAAAAGATAAATGGATCCAGGATCCATGTGAGGTGCAGTCCCCGCCTAGGTGGTCAGCTGCTGTGTGCACCTAGACAGCTGAGACATTACCACTCTCCTGACGGACTGCCCTGGCATGAGTGGCGTCTGTTTGACAGAGAGATCAAGCGCATCAACCTGGAGAACGCTACCAACCCTGAGGAGGCAGAGGAACTCGAAGAAATGACCGGCGATGAGATGGCAGTCGATGGCTTCTACGTGGTTGCAGGAATTGCACGCCACGAGTATAAACGAGGTTGGAAATTCCCTACCCTGTGGGATGGCTATGGGTTATTTGGGGCAACTTGGGAGCCCATGTCAGCCTTCATACAGCCAGATGGGAGTATCAACCCCATCTTTCGTTCCTACTTCGTTGGCAACAACGAGGTACAGCTACTAACCCTCGCTGAGACCCTGTCCTAGGGTAAGAAGAAAAACTAATCTCCTTGTGCCTATCCATTTATTGTTCCTAACTGACGAGGTTGCAAGCTTCAGGAGGTGGTGGTGCTTCCCAGACATCCCCTCCTCCCGTCAGGAGTCTCCTTCGGGCCACTTGTGCAGGAGTATAGGCTCCCCCGGGAGGTACACTACCCACTTACCGAGGAAAGCAACACTCGAGATCATCAGAATGCCACCAGGCCGCTTATCTTGTTTGCAGCCAAATTATGGGTGAGTCCTATTTCCCCAGCCTCCCGCCATACATTAATCCGCACAGTGTAGTACCAAGAACGCGCCCACACGCTGGACCAGGTACCCATGGGGTCGGATCAGTCTGAGTTTGCCCTCTTCATACGACCACCCGAACTCAAGGTCACCTGAACACGCCGGCCTACGTGAACAGATTCCGTCCCTTCGGAATCCTCAGCTGAGGCCCTTTACTTGCAACCGCCTCTGTTTTTGAAACTCGCAGGGGCGGTGAGCACTCTTGTGCTGACAGCTAAACCTACTCAGTGTGTGCCGGGACAGGTTCACGACTCTGGTAGAGCTCCAGCTTCGGTGAGTGTACTAACGCCCGCCCTCAATCGGGTTCGGTCCTCCAAACACCTGCACATCCGCTGTCTGCGGAGCCCTGCCCCTGCCTTGGTTGTGCCCTGCAATCCCATGTCTGCGGTTACCAGCGTGAGTGTATGCCTTGGTGACCACGTGTTGCATAGGATATGCCCTAATGTGATGACCTTGGGGAGCCAGCGAGAAGCGGATGCTTCCTAGACAAGGGGGGAAAGGCAAGTAAGATGATGAACGGCAAGGTGTATCAACCCTTCTTTCATACAAACGTGCCCACAGTTAGGACCTATAACTGGTCCAGACCCATGGGGTTCTACCTGTCTTGGCGGTGTTACCATACCCCTAAGTGTGCTACGTATGTCTGTGTGTGTCACACTTCTGTCCCCAGCGTTGCTCCCATCATCAGCCTTCACAGATGTCGGACCGAAGGTCCTAGTCACTTACTGGTACCACTTCTATGGCGCCCAATTTCTGTGCCGGCGCCTATCCTTTGGGTGAACGGCAAAAGGCCAACCTATTGGAGAGGGAGGGGGTGGCCAAATGTGCTAAGAACATACAGAAGGCCCATTCTTCTAAAGGCCAGAAACAACCACACTCTCCTGCCCGCGAGGAAAATTAGGCGGAGCAGAATACACCACTACTCTACACTCACTAATGCCAGCACCAGCCTTCAAAGGTAGGTTGAGCACAACCGCACTCAGCTTCTACCAGGCCTGCTGACCCTAACTCCTACACGCACTACTGGGTGGCTTTGACAAAGATATCTCGGGCCCTATGGGCCCTCCTGCCAAAAAGCAAGCGCATACATCGCCACTAGGCTACCGTGGCATGACTGAAACCTCCTCACACGTTTCCTTGACAGGGCCTCGAGGAGGGAGTGCACTTGTGTGTTGAGCGCACAGTGTGTAGTAATCGTTGTCCATGGCCAAGTTGTTTGGAAGCCCCATGTGTGTCTGATCTGCGCTCTGCCTACCTGGGCGAACAAAACTGCTGCAGTGCACCAATCACCCCTTCCTGTTCCCACCTGAGAGGTACACATGCAGGACAGTTTGGCCCTGGAATCTAACAAACCTCGCCGTATTGTACGGGTCTTCGACTTGAAAATAATTCACTATTCCAAAACTGCCCTACCAAGCAAGCAAGCTTTAAGGACTCCGCCCGTTCTCTTATAGAACGTAGGGCGGAGCCCTGGGTAACGTAACAAGGGTTATACCACGAACACTGCGCGTGATGTAAACTCTTTTATGCGATGTGAGCATGCAGGGAAGGCAGGCGGCAACAACAAACCATTCTGTCCTACAAACTAAGCACCATCATGAACAAACTCAACCACGAGGTGGGCTCACCCTGGGCTTACTCACCTTACTCGCCTTACTCACCATGCACTGTGTGAATGCCGAGGGATAACGAGTGCAAGAACGAGCCTATGCTATTAAACAATCCTGCAGCGATTTATGGCAACCCTAAGCGATCAATGCATCGAGTGTAGCATGCACTTCCTCCTTTGTGACCTGCAGGAGAGAAAGAGAGAGTTGAATGGCAAATGCACAGCCAAAAAGAAACCTAGTGTGTTAAACCACCCTACTTTAACGGTACGGCGAAAGCAGGCACACACAAGCCCTTTCTTTTTCACCTGTGAACAGAAGAAGAGAGTGATGCGACATACAGGAAAAGTGCCGCAAGGTGTGGAAGCCCGGACTACGCGCATGCATCGCGAGCACAGCGCTTATTTGGACCCTACATGCGCGCTGCGTGCTTCATTCGTTTAGGATACCTCTGATTCATTGTATTGCTCCGCCCTGGGCATTGGTCAGGACGTTTACTGAAACGCTGTTTATACAGCGATGGCCGTCCGCATTAGAGCGTTCGACCATACCCTAGTGTCTAACCATGAACACTCTACGGAGGAGGTCTGGGGTTCCATTCCGTCTACACCCCAATTTTTGCCACAGGTCTTCGCCGCATGCTGGCAACTTTTGAGGAATGCCCCTTCGTAGGGACGTCATTCACAGTACATTACACTGTTTTTCCAGGGTACCTGCAGTGCGGTAGGCTCCGATAAACTGATGAGAGTGTCATTTGCGGGTTTGAGGCATTGTCTGAGGTAGTTTCAGGGTGATTTGAGCTTTTCTCCTTGTTCCTATTAGCTTGATCCACTCGTACTCCAGGGAACAGTACGAAAAAGTCACTGCCATGTCTTTCTTCCTGGGGTACTCGATCCAGGCCAAGCCCCCCCTAATCCTTTGGAAGTTATGAAGACTAACGCTTAATCATTTCAATCACTCTTTTTGCAGCTTTAAGTACATGTTTCAAAAATAATCAGGGTTACAACCCTAGCCCCCCATGTGGTTCACCCCTACGGGTGAAGTGAGCGGAGGTGTCTTCCTTCATGGAATTTATACCGAAATAAAGTAGACATTTCATGCCTTGGGCCTTGTTGGTTAAGCCTAGTGGTGTCCGGCCTCAGGACCCCCATAGTCAATTGTTTTCCCTACTCATTGTGTGCCTACCTCTTAACTGATTCTAAATTCAGCACCTCGGGGCTGCTGGCCAAGCCATATCCTGTGTCTGGCCCAACCGACTTGCCCCAGATTCCAAACGAAAGGCATTGCATGTCAAAAGGTGCACCTGAAGTGCTTGGGACTAGCTTGGGGGCCAGACTTATGTCAGCACTCCTTAGAAAATCATTGGGTTTGTTCATATTTGACTGAAGCATTGTATTTAAGCCTCCATTGTGATTGTGTAGCCCCTCTTTGTTACACATGTTGTGAATTGGAAGGATCTATCCTGACTTCATTTTGATCCGGTTTCTGGACTTGCTCTAGTTTATCTGTGGGTGGACTTTATTTTGCATTTGGCAAAATCAACAAGGTTTTCTTTGACAAATACAAGGAACAAGCACAAGTGTGGGCAAACCAGAAAACTTTTCTCAAAGTAGGGGTCATCACTGGTGGAACGGTGGAACGGGGTCAGGGAGAATATTGCAGCTCCTGCTGCTGCCAGTATCGCGCCTGCAGTACGAGCCCCTTCGGACAGCATAAATCCTTGCACAGCATCCTGAACAGCTCGGTTCCTGGGGGTATTGGCAGCAACAAGAACAGTACGTTTCA
Organism: Eutreptiella sp. 'Long Island Sound 2002'; assembly: GCA_964036045.1. Lineage (NCBI taxonomy): Eukaryota > Euglenozoa > Euglenophyceae > Eutreptiales > Eutreptiaceae > Eutreptiella > Eutreptiella sp. 'Long Island Sound 2002'. Next base: position 20,954,911 of record OZ038380.1, on the reverse strand, counting down.
GTGGGCACCCAGTGATCCTCCCTGCACAGTCTGTGCAGATCGTGTGTCCACAAGGCAGAACTGCAGTGTTCAATGGAAAGCAATAGCACACAATGCTGTGATAGTTCTTCTTCTGGGCTTCCACAATGTGCCGGCGGCTATCCGCCGAGGGCCTGCGCTCTGCTGGCGGCGGTTGCTGTAAGTCATCAAGCAAATTTGCGGTCTGCGCCTCTGCAAAATCAACATCTTCAGATGGCGTGTCACACAGGCGTCTGGGTAAGGAATTGCGCTGCGGAGCTGAACCCAACAGCCTCTCCAGGTAGGCCTCGACAGTCTCCTCTTCAGCATGATCTGGTGGCAGGTGCTTTGTCCGCGGTGCTCTTGCTGAGAACTTCTGCGGCTGAGTCAACGGCTGCGGCTGAGTCAACATCTGCGGCTGAGCAAGTGGGTTCTCATCAATCACCGAACTGGTGTCATTGTCCTGATTTTCATCCTCCTCATTCTGCGCGACGTGCCCCCAGCGAGGTTCATTCAAATGACCCTGCCAGTCCCGAATCCAAGGTGCGAGCTCCGTTGCATCAGTGGCACGTGGCGTGTGCCTGTGTCGAACTCCAGACGTTTTGTCTTTGCATGGCGTACAAGTTCCAAACCGCTGTGCATAGGCAATTGGGAAGCTCAACCAGTGCTGTGTGCACATTCCTTTGCTGCAGTTGTTTGGCACTGGCACGTAGCAGGTGCCACCAGGTGCCTTGCAGCGCCGCTGAGGTGCAGGACCACTGGTGGGGCGCCATGTCCCTGTGCCTGGCTGCCGTCCTACTGCATTCGGACCCATGAGGTAGCTGGCCAGTCTGTGCTTCCGCCTCTCCAATGAACTGGGGCCAAGACCAAGAGCTCGCCAATTGGCAGACTCCTCCGTCTGGCTTGCACGTTCAGCTTTTTCCAATTGCTTTTGTTCTTGCACACAGGCACATCCTGCAAACTGGTGACAAAGACATCAAACTTTTTTTGATCTGCAGTGGTGGGCGTCACGCCTCTCTCAGACAGCATGGCCAGCCACAATGATCTGGCAGCTTCTTTCCAGGTGTCCGACGGCAGATCACTGTAGTCCCAATACACAGCGTATCAAACATCATCACCAAGCAAACTGCCATGTCCATGCGGCCCAATGCGCGCCGCTATCCTTTGAGGCGTGTACTCCTTGCGCAGCATCTCGCAAATGCGCTTGAAGTTTCTTCCAGTGCGGCTGAAGATGCAAAGCAACAATCTTTTGAATGAATCCGTAGTTCTCTGCCCACGCACACGCCTCATGTTAAACGCCCTGCACAGAGGGGTCGAAGCGTGTATCACAGGTGAACCCTTGTCGCGGCGTCGCCTCATGTTGGACATCCTGCACACAGGGATGGAAGCTTGAACCATGGCGTGAACCCTTGTCGCGGCGTCGCCTCATATGATGGACGCCCTGCACACAGGTGTGGAAGCGTGTACCACAGCGTGAACCCTTGTAGCGGCGACGCCCTGCACACAGGGGTGGAAGCATGAACCATAGCGTGAACCCTTGTTGCCGCGTCGCCTCATATGATGGACGCCCTGCACACAGGGGTGCAAGCGTGTACCACAGCGTGAACTTTGTCGCCTTGTTGGCCGTGCAGTCAACCACCGCACTGAGACTCATTAAGAGTGGAGGACCATCAGGCACCTTTCACGTCACTTGACCCAGCTCGCAAGAATCATGGATGGCAGCGCTTCACTGACACTCGTTAAGAGTGGAGGACGTTCAAGAACCTTTCCCGTCAAGAGCCATGGATGGCAGCGCTTCGGGCGTTGCCCTCACTGTTGATTTCATGGAAAGCACATTTCTGAGACAAGGAAAGAAGAATGTTATTAGCATTATTAGAATAATTATTACGCTGTTGTTCTCTCCTTTCTGCACTGCGCAATCATTTAAGTTCTTCAATCCTTAAGTCTTTAAGTGTACATGGATCTCTGTGGATCCTTCTGATAGCGGCGCCTCCCCACACTTCGCTCCTCTGTCAGCAATGCCGCTCATCAATGCCACCGGGTACAGAATGGGATTTCTGCTGTTCCTGGTGGCAAATTCCAGTTTCACATTAGAGGAGTTTGTAGTTACAACCTCTTGCCTGCGATCCGGGTACAGTCAGATTGCATGTGCGAGGATATTGGAGAGTGGTCGGGACTACTATATCCAAGTAGGACGTGACGTGTCACAACGGGCTCACCTGTGGGATACCTCCACCGATGCTTTTCAACGCCGATGGGAATTCCACCAACACAGTCATCCCATTCACTGCCATGCGTCTGCTGTTGTCGATAGCACGCATATGGCCATCCGGTCACCTTTGCACCCGGTAGATGTAAGGATCTTCCATGTTGGTCAAGTTAAATAATTTTCTCCCAATGATATGTCCAAGATTTTGAACTCAAGATCCAAAAATTCCAACTTGCCAATGACCAACGATGTCTATTTGTTTAGGTAGGCAGGTAGGTATCTTGCGGAGCTCGGGATGCCTCCTTTGACAATGCAGGAAGAAGGTCTTACCAAGGGGACGTCCTGTCCCTCCCACTGCCCTATGTCAGGTGCCTCTTACGCAGCTCCCGCAGGTGCTTTGGAAGGCAGTGTCGCGGCCACCCGGACCAGGTGTCCCAGGTGGGAAGGTGTCCCCACATGTGTCCATGGGTAGGGCCACATGCCCCCTCCTTTGAGCGGCAGCTCTGGGGGATGCCCAGCCGTGTGGAGTATGTCTCACCACAAGGGGTATTCCTCCCGGTTGTCTACGGTAGGACCGGCTCACCCTTGTGGCTTGAGTTGCGGGGCCACTCTGCTTGGCAGGCGACCCTCTTTTGGACTGTGTACCGACTCGCCTGTCACCAGTTGCTTCCCTGGCTCCGGGTGACATTGGCCATGGTCCACGATGCAGCCTGACCAGGCTCAGACCAGTGGCCTTGGAGTACCGGTCCTGCCACCGGCCCGGTGGGTCGGCTTGGTCGCCCCAGTGTGTCCGACCCATGGGATGTTGGTTCTTTCCTGTCCCTCGGCCGCCCTACGTGTGTGCGGTGTCCTGGCCCACTTAGCTCCTGTACAGCGGTGCGCCCGCTCGGTGCGTTGCGTTGCGTCTGCGGTGTCCTTGGCCACTTGGCTCCTGTTCACCGGTGCGCCCGCTTGGTTTGTTGTGTTGGGCCCGCGGTGTCCTGGGCCGCTTTGCTCCCGTTCACTGGTGCGCCCGCTCGGTGTGTTGTGTTGCGTGTGGGGTTTCCTGGGCCACCTGGCTCCCGTTCACCAGTGTGCCCGCTGGGTGTGTTGTTTTGCGTGTGCGGTGTCCTGGGCCACGTGGCTCCTGTTCACCGGTGTGCACACTCGGTGTGTTGCTTTTGGTGTGCGGTGTCCTGGGTCACTTGGCTCCTGTTCACCGGTGTGCCCGCTGTGTGTGTTGTGTTGCGTGTGCGGTGTCCTGGGCCACTTGGCTCCTGTTCACCGCTGTGCCTGCTCCCTCTGTTGCTTTGCTCGTGCGGTGTCCTTGGCTACTGGGCTCCTGTTCACCGGTGTGCCCGCTCTGTCTTTTTTTTTGCTTGTGCGGTGTCCTCGGCCACTTAGCTCCTGTTCACCGGTGTGCCCGCTCGGTCTGCTGCTTTGTGTGTGCGGTGTCATGGGCAGCTTGGCTCCTATTCACCGGTGTGCGAGGCCGTGGTGTCCCGTACCTTTGCTGCCCTCGGTGCATATGTGTGTGCCCTGTCCCTGCCCACGTGGCGTCTGTTCACCGGTGTGCGCGCTGTGTGCGGTGTGCGTGTGCCGTTGGTGGTTGTGTCCCTCTTCCTCCCCCCCTAATTTTCTTTTCAGTTTTTTCCTTTTTTTATTATTTGTCGTGCCTCTTCTTCTTTTTTCTTTTTCAATGCAAAAAAGGGGGCTCGCGTACACTGCAGGCACAGGCATGGGGAACTGGTGCAGCAGTGCAATAGTGTTGTGTTCTCTGGCGTGTGTCATCGGTGCTTTGGTGGCGGTTGCGCCCCAGGGGTGCGGCTCGCGCGTCCTGATGTACACGGGTACGGGTCAGGGCGGGTTTGGTTGTTTGCCTCTTTGCTTTTGGTGCTGGCTGGTTAGGCGGCTGTGTGGGCTGTTGGTGTGGGCTGTGGCTGCGTTGCTTTCTCGGCGGGCCTGGTTAGGAGTCAAGGGTTAGCGGTTACGGGGTGGGGCTCGGGTTTGATTCGTGTTGGGGCTTTGGCTGGGTTAGGAAGTTCTGACGGCTGCGGGCTTGGGTTCGGTGCCCTTTGGCGCAGCGGTGCCCGTTGGCGTGCGCGTTGGCGTCCTGCGGCTTCAAGTTCGCTTGGTGTCTTCTGGGCGAGGCCTGGCGTGGCGCCCCGCGGCGGTGGCTGGCTGGGTAACGGGGTTAGGTAGTGGCGCCGCTGGCTGCGGGGTCAGGCGCGTCGTGCTGTGTGGCGCGCAGGGCTCCTGGGGTGCTGTGGGTGCCGCCAGTGTCGGGTGTGTGTGTGTGCGGGGTTGGGCTTTAGGTGATGTCGCACAGGCGTATGCCGTCTTGTTGCGTCTCCTGGAGGGTCTCTCAGGGGCGCCTGAGGACATACGGGTGGTCCTGGGGCGCGGGGAGGTTGCGGGGGTGGACTCCCAGGGGGTGGAGCGCATCGGCCAGCATGGCTTCCAATGCGGCCTGTGGCATCCATCCCCTGCGCTGGCTGGAGGCGGCGGGTCTCTGCCGACCCCTTGCGGGGCTGGTGGACCAGGCCCTTGAGGAAGGGCTCTGCCCGGGCCCACTTTCGCAGCTGCCAGAGCTGCCTGTGGGTCCAGCGCCGCCACCACTGTCCCTGGGCGAGGCCGTGGCCTTGCGCGGAGGAGTCGGCGTGGCTGGGTGTGCGGTGGTCGTGGGGACTGGTGGCGCTGACGGGCCTGGGGGATTCCTCGTAGTCCTGTGCCGTGGCGGTGTGCGGGGAGTGGGGGAGCGGGCGGATGTGGACTTGCGGGGATGCACGTACGATCTCCGCCTTGGGGTTGGGTTGGAACTCGCGGTGGCGGCGGTAGCGGGGCATTTGCTGAATGTGGGCTGACATCGAGGGTCGGTAGGGGGTCGGGGACGCTGCTGGTGGACTCTGGCGCCGTTCAGGTCGGTCGGGGGTGGTCCGTGGGCCTGGGGTGCGGGCTTTGAGAGGTGGCGGGACGAAGCGCCTGGCGCTTCGGGCGCGGCGCGCTCCGCCATGAAGGTGGTGGCGGCGGCGTCGGTGACGGTGGGGGGGCGCTGTGCTGGGCGCTGCTGCCTCCGGGCCTGGTACCGCTGGGGCCGAATGTCGTAGAGGACGTCCTGGGGGGGCCGGGCTCGCGCTGCTGTCGTGGCGCCGGGCTTGGGCTTGGGCTTGGGTTTCTGGGTCGGCTGCTTGGCGGCGGTCTTGGGGTTCGGCCAGGCTGCGGGCGCGGGCTTCGTCGGTGCGTGGGCCTTAGCGGCGGCGGGGTTGCTCGCGGTGGGGTCGGGTTTGGGCGCCCGTTTGGGAGGTTTGCCCCGCGGCTTGGGGGTAGAAGTGCTGGACGAGGTTGTGGAGTTGGAGGCGGAGGAGAGGGCTGTGGGGCACGGCGGGGGGCCCTGGGCTGCGGCGGCGGGCGTAGGATGCTGGGTCCTGCGAGTAATGAGGACGAGGGTGCGGGTTTGGGCACCGGGCGTGTGCGCGCGCTTTCCCTGGTGACCTGTGCTTGCTGGTGCCGGTGTAGGTGCATGTGGCGGTGTGGTGGCATTGTCCCGGCTGTGCGGGCACGTGGGTTAGCCGGGGGGTGTCCATATCTGCTCCAGTACGTGTGGGTGCGTTTGCTGGAGGTAGTCCAGGGTGCTGAAGAAGCATCGCTGGATTCCGGGCATGTCCTCCTCCGTGAGGTGGGGGTAGTTTTCGGAGGGGGTGTCTGGGCCCAGCCACAGCGCCGCCATGACGCGGGCTGCCACCATGTACGGGCAGAGCTGTAGGGTGGTGGGGCGCGGGGAGGTGGGTCCCTTGCGGTTTGCGGGGGCCTTTTTCTGCTCGGGGCGCAGAGTGACCTTCCACAGCCACCGGTCTGTGGGGATCCCCCAGGTCCGTTGGATCCACTTGGCAAGGCAATACATTGCCCTACCAAGGCCCTGGTTGCCGCTGCGGATGGAGAGCAGCGTGTCCAGGGACTTGCGTTCCCACGTGCCCCAGAGGTGGGGGTCGTCCGGCTCGTCCTCCCTGGTGTATCTGTCGGGGCCTGGGTTGTGTTGGGGGGGGGCGTAGTCGGCGGAGAGGAGGGAGTCGGTGCCCTGCACCACCCAGTGGCCAGTTGGTGCGTGGTAGTGGGTGGTGGAGAGGGTGTAGTGCAGATTGTACATGAGGGTCATGTACGTGGAGGGGGCTGGCTGCTGGTAATCGGCGGTGGGGACATCCCCCGGGACGACGTGCCTGAAGTTGCTCAGGGTGCCCAGGTTTCCCTTTCCAACTGTTTGGTGTCGCTTGGGGGTGGCGCTGGGTGAAGCGTCGGCCATGTTGGGCTCGTGGTAGCGGGTGCGGCGTTTGGTGTCCACCCGCCCCAGCATGGGGTGTCCAACTAGTTGTCGCCCCCAGTCGATGGGGGGCACCCGGATTCGGTCCTCCGTGGGCGGCGGGCTCTCGCTGTCTGGGGTGGCGAGTGGGGGGCGGTCGTGTCGGGCGACGTAGACAAAGGCGTCGAAGAGGAACTCTCGGACGCCCTCCCCTAGGGTGGTCGCCCGGACCAGGGTGGTCGCCCGGATGCGCTGGGTGGTGCCGGAGGTGCGGAGGCGTAGCACCTCCTCGTCCCCAAGTCCCCGGAGGTGCTGCCGTACCGCTGCGGGGTTGTGTAGGGCGTAGTGTTCCGCCGGTGCGGCGGCTGGTGGTGCGGGATGTGATGGGGGGGGTGGTGTGGGTTGGGGGGGGGCTGGTCGTCGTTGTCGCGTGTGGGGTCTGGTGATGGGGTTTCTCTGGATGGCCGCGGGAGGGGGGACTCACGATGGTGTGTGTCGGCAGGGGCATCACAATCAATCGGCTGGTGGGGGCCGCCGCGTGTTGCGTCTGTGGCCTGGTCTCGGGTCGGGGGGGGCGGGGGGGGATGGTGTGGGGGTGGCACTGCTGGTGCTGGGGGGAGTTGCGTGTGCGCGCCGTGCGGTCCTCGCGGTCCCTGGCTGGTTGCGGTGCCGAGGTGCGGGTGGGAGGCGGCCGCATGGGCCTCCGGGCGGGGTTGTGGTCCGTAGGTAATTGGTAGCTGCCGGTGGATGGTGCTCGCTGGTATTGGGTGTTGGTGGGGGGGCTGCTGGTGGTGGTGGGGTGCTCCTACTAGGCCCTGGTGTTGCTGGTCTGCGTGCGCAGCTCCCTCTGGGTCCATGGGGGTGTACGGTGGTCCATATGTTGTGAGCCTGTGTGATGGCGGCATTAGGTGGTGCTGGATCGCGTTGTGGTGGTGCTGAGGGTGTATTGGTTGTGTGTGGTACCCCGGCGTTGGCGGATGCGGTGGTAGGGGCTGGTGGTGGTGGTATACCTGATTGTGTGGTGCGGTGAGGTGTGCCTGTATGTGCTGTCCCGGGGTGATGAGAGGGCCGGAGGGCTCAGGGCCGGCTAGGCCTGGGAGACAGCCGTGCGGGAATGCGACCTGATTGTTTGTTCCAGTGACTGATGTGACCATAGGGGAGGTGAGGGCAGCGAGAACACTAGACAAGTCCATGCTCATATGACCCAGAGAAAAATCCCAGTCCATGAAGAAAATTAATACGGATGAACACAAATACATCTGAGTGTCTGAATCTGTCTGAAAAGATTTATATAAATATATATAAGATTTATATAAATCGTATTTTGACAAAAGGTATGGCTGATTTGGGTCGCGTACGCGCACCAGCGGCAAATGGCGATTCCGGGCAAATCATCGGAACGCGGCAAATTTCCATTGATTGGACAGCGGCGCTGAATCCGGCACGTCAGAGTTATATAGTTCAGTCCCTGGGAATGGTCTGGGGATCGGCGGTAGCGCCGAAGTGTGTAAAATGGCCAAAATGAGGCCAATCTGGGGCAGATCTGGGATAATCTGGGCAGATGGGAGTCAGCCGCACTTACACTCCCCCTCCAAAAACACACTGCGGTGTGTCCCTACGTCAACGAAAAACGGACTGCGGGTAAGTCCCAGAAGAAAAATAGAAATGTGCTGTTGATGAGGCAAAGTCACCTGACCTGATTTGTGCTGAATTGGCACCAAATGGGGATCGATGAACCTGGAATGAAGCAGAATGAGGAGTGACGAACAGTCCAACGGACATGAAAACATACGGTTAAGGGCTAGGGAGCACGTAAACATATCTGTAAGCGATACCAAAACATGCTTTGGTTGAGAATGAGGTAGACTATCAGAAGATGCAACCGGGGGATAGTCAAAATGAAGTGAAATCTCTGGCGCTCTGAGCGTTTTTGCTCTTGCGGGCACGCTACGGCGCCCTCCACGTACTCTACGTCGTGTTAGTCCCGCTGTTCTCGTTCTGAAAGGTGCAGCATGTGCTACAGATTTAACGCTTCTGACGGATTTTCACAAGAATCAACAAGGTTGAGTCTCAATTTGCACTAAGATCGAAGGAAAAAAACAATTGCAGTGAGAGGACATAAGGACCAACGTAGTTTACAAGTCCTAAGGGAATATGAAAACATCAGCGTTAACATGGTTAGGCTAAGCCGTAAGCAGATCCTGAAGGAATGAAAGGAGATGACAAGTAAATTACCCTAAATTTTCCTAGCATGTACAAATCTCCGCGGATTAAGGCAAAATGATGCGGAATGTCTGGAACCGAAACGACTACTGCCTTCGTTTAGACTTGGGTCAATATATAATGTCGTTCGTGCAGCTGAATTATGCTTTCCGGCGCGTTTGTTCGCAAGCATCAAACAGATTCCAGGAAAACTTTGGTCTGATGATGATGCATCATGATGGGACATGATGGCCCTGAATCCTTGGCATGTAACACGCCGAGGGATAGCAAGAGGCGCTTTACTGACAGTATATAACTGAAAGACACCGAATAGTCCTTTATGTACAGTGACGGCGGTGTCCATCGACTTGGACAAGACAGAACCTTCGACTGAGTCCCACAAGACACTTGGATTCACCATTCTTGACCTGAAACTGAGGGATTTTGCTCACATTGGCGTGTGCCAAAAATACATCGAAGCTTTTGGACCTCAGAGGTGGCTGTTAGAAGTCCCTAGAGCCTCTTTCCGAAGGTTGTCTGAACAATTGACGTCGGGGTTTCGTGCAACAATGGCAGAAGGAAGGACAAACCTGAGAAATTCAAGGTAAATTTGAGGATCCTCTGCCTGAATCTGGACTTTGGCTGGAGCATCAAAACAGATGAAGGTAAGATCTGAGTTCCTGGCGTTGCAACTGGTGCGGCCAGAACTACAGGGGGTACCTGTAGGGGTGAAAGTCGCTGCGCAGCGTTTTTGTATATACCATTGCTTCCATCTGCACGACTAGCCAAATTTCCAAAAGTGCACAGACCAACAGAGACAAGATTACCCTGAATCTGCCTGAATTAAGCCTGAGTTTGGTTCTTTGTGGACACGGCAGCACACTTCGTGGGCTCCGGTAGCGTTTCTACGCCTTGTCTGCCCAACGGAAACCAAAGAAAAGTTGATTGACGTCAAATTGTCAAACATTCTCAAGCCTCCACATCAAGTCGTAATCAGCAAGAATGAAACGTGGATTAAGCCGAATGCAATGTTTTCAGTCTGTCAGAACACTCACATTGTAATAAGTGGTCGCCGGGGCGAGGCTGGAGCTTTGGGAGGAGTTGGACATGCAAGGGTTTCGAACCTACACCCTTCAGCCCTAGCGACGAGTGCCGGGACGCCCTGGACTAGACGACTGTTAGCCAATTTGGGGCGCCGGCGACTCAAGTCTTTGGATGCCTTCCCGAATTCGGCCAAGCACGGATACATGTGACCACCAACCTGTCTGGTCGGGCACGGGTACGGCTTGGGCGCTGTAAATCAGCAGCAGAACTGGAAGCTCGGTCCTCGTGTGACTCCTGGGCTGGCCTGACCGCAGGAGGGGGGATTGGCGGATCAACGCTGGAATTTGGCCAACGAGGGCCATAAAAGGCTGGATCTCGATTTATCATGGGTCTTTTTCCGTCTTCATCAACCTATCTGTCTGGTTTGGACAGACAATCCGTCAGGACCACACCAATTTTGGGGTGTCTTTTGAGGAAGTCAATTAACCCCTTGGTGTATCCATGCACAAAGGAATGGGCTGGTTCCCAGTTGTTGTGACTGGAGTCAAAGCCCCTCCACTCACACAAAAACTTCCATTCGCCTTTTTCGTCCCAATGTGCCTCGAGAATCATCTTGAGTTCGTACTTCCCCCCTTTGATGACCCGTTCGGATACAAATTTTGAGGTCCAAAGAAGAGGTTTAACTCTCCCTTTGGGGGAAGGGGTTTCTCTCTTGAGGCGATCGCCGGAAACTTCAATTTCCCTGTTGACATCCACACGCATTCCCAACCTGTTTTCCCGTAGACAAGCTGTAACAGCAAATGGCCCCTCCCACGGGGAAGGAAGCTTATCATCTCCGTCCAGAGGTAGGTAGGTAGGTATCTTCGGGAGCTCGGGATGCCTCCCTTGACGGTGCAGGAAGAAGGTCTTACCAAGGGGACGTCCTGTCCCTCCCACTGCCCTATGTTAGGTGCCTCTTGAGCCGCTCCCGCATATGCTTGGGAAGGCATTGTCGCGGCCACCCGGTCCATGTGTCCCAGGTGGGAGGGTGTCCCCACATGTGTCCATGGGTAGGGCCACATGCCCCCTCCTTTGGGCGGCAGCTCTGGGGGCTGCCCAGCCGTGTGGAGTATCTCTCGCCACAAGGGGTATTGCTCCCGCTTGTCTACGGTACGTCCGCCTCACCCTTGTGGCTTGAGTTGCGGGGCCACTCAGCTTGGCAGGCGACCCCCTCCTGGACTGTGTACCGGCTCGCCTGTCACCGGTTGCATCCATGGTTCCGGGTGACGTTTGCCATGGTCCCCGATGCAGCCTGGCCGGGCTCGGACCAGCAGCCTTGGAGTACCGCTCCTGCCACTGGCCCGGTGGGTCGGCTGGGTCGCCCCAGTGTGTCCGACCCATGGGGTGTTGGTTCTTTCCTGTCCCCCGGCCGCCCTACGTGTGTGCGGTGTCCTGGGCCTCCCGGCTCCTGTTCACCGGTGTGCCCGCTCGGTGTGGTGTGTTGCGTGTGCGGTGTCCCGGGCCTCCCGGCTCCTGTTCACCGGTGTGCCCGCTCGGTGTGTTGTGTTGCGTGTGCGGTGTCCTGGGCCTCCCGGCTCCTGTTCACCGGTGTGCCCGCTCGGTGTGTTGTGTTGGGTGTGCAGTGTCCTCGGCCTCCCGGCTCCTGTTCACCGGTGTGCCCGCTCGGTGTGTTGTGTTGCGTGTGCGGTGTCCTGGGCCTCCCGGCTCCTGTTCACCGGTGTGCCCGCTCGGTGTGTTGTGTTGCGTGTGCGGTGTCCTGGGCCTCCCGGCTCCTGTTCACCGGTGTGCCCGCTCGGTGTGTTGTGTTGCGTGTGCGGTGTCCTGCGCCCCCCGGCTCCTGTTCACCGGTGTGCCCGCTCGGTGTGTTTTCGTTGCGTGTGCGGTGTCCTGGGCCCCCCGGCTCCTGTTCACCGGTGTGCCCGCTCGGTGTGTTGTGTTGCGTGTGCGGTGTCCTGGGCCTCCCAGCTCCTGTTCACCGGTGTGCCCGCTCGGTGTGTTGTGTTGCGTGTGCGGTGTCCTGGGCCCCCCGGCTCCTGTTCACCGGTGTGCCCGCTCGGTGTGTTGTGTTGCGTGTGCGGTGTCCTGGGCCCCCCAGCTCCTGTTCACCGGTGTGCCCGCTCGGTGTGTTGTGTTGCGTGTGCGGTGTCCTGGGCCTCCCGGCTCCTGTTCACCGGTGTGCCCGCTCGGTGTGTTGTGTTGCGTGTGCGGTGTCCTGGGCCTCCCGGCTCCTGTTCACCGGTGTGCCCGCTCGGTGTGTTGTGTTGCGTGTGCGGTTTCCTGGCCCCCCCGGCTCCTGTTCACCGGTGTGCCCGCTCGGTGTGTTGTGTTGCGTGTGCGGTGTCCTGGGCCCCCCTGCTCCTGTTCACCGGTGTGCCCGCTCGGTGTGTTGTGTTGCGTGTGCGGTGTCCTCGGCCTCCCGGCTCCTGTTCACCGGTGTGCCCGCTCGGTGTGTTGTGTTGCGTGTGCGGTGTCCTGGGCCTCCCGGCTCCTGTTCACCGGTGTGCCCGCTCGGTGTGTTGTGTTGCGTGTGCGGTGTCCTGGGCCTCCCGGCTCCTGTTCACCGGTGTGCCCGCTCGGTGTGTTGTGTTGCGTGTGCGGTGTCCTGGGCCTCCCGGCTCCTGTTCACCGGTGTGCCCGCTCGGTGTGTTGTGTTGCGCGTGCGGTGTCCTGGGCCCCCCGGCTCCTGTTCACCGGTGTGCCCGCTCGGTGTGTTTTCGTTGCGTGTGCGGTGTCCTGGGCCCCCCGGCTCCTGTTCACCGGTGTGCCCGCTCGGTGTGTTGTGTTGCGTGTGCGGTGTCCTGGGCCTCCCAGCTCCTGTTCACCGGTGTGCCCGCTCGGTGTGTTGTGTTGCGTGTGCGGTGTCCTGGGCCCCCCGGCTCCTGTTCACCGGTGTGCCCGCTCGGTGTGTTGTGTTGCGTGTGCGGTGTCCTGGGCCCCCCAGCTCCTGTTCACCGGTGTGCCCGCTCGGTGTGTTGTGTTGCGTGTGCGGTGTCCTGGGCCTCCCGGCTCCTGTTCACCGGTGTGCCCGCTCGGTGTGTTGTGTTGCGTGTGCGGTGTCCTGGGCCTCCCGGCTCCTGTTCACCGGTGTGCCCGCTCGGTGTGTTGTGTTGCGTGTGCGGTTTCCTGGCCCCCCCGGCTCCTGTTCACCGGTGTGCCCGCTCGGTGTGTTGTGTTGCGTGTGCGGTGTCCTGGGCCCCCCTGCTCCTGTTCACCGGTGTGCCCGCTCGGTGTGTTGTGTTGGGTGTGCGGTGTCCTGGGCCTCCCGGCTCCTGTTCACCGGTGTGCCCGCTCGGTGTGTTGTGTTGCGTGTGCGGTGTCCTGGGCCTCCCGGCTCCTGTTCACCGGTGTGCCTGCTCGGTGTGTTGTGTTGCGTGTGCGGTGTCCTGGGCCTCCCGGCTCCTGTTCACCGGTGTGCCTGCTCGGTGTGTTGTGTTGCGTGTGCGGTGTCCTGGGCCCCCCAGTTCCTGTTCACCGGTGTGCCTGCTCGGTGTGTTGTGTTTCGTGTGCGGTGTCCTGGGCCTCCCGGCTCCTGTTCACCGGTGTGCCCGCTCGGTGTGTTGTGTTGCGTGTGCGGTGTCCTGGGCCTCCCGGCTCCTGTTCACCGGTGTGCCCGCTCGGTGTGTTGTGTTGCGTGTGCGGTGTCCTGGGCCTCCCGGCTCCTGTTCACCGGTGTGCCTGCTCGGTGTGTTGTGTTGCGTGTGCGGTGTCCTGGGCCTCCCGGCTCCTGTTCACCGGTGTGCCTGCTCGGTGTGTTGTGTTGCGTGTGCGGTGTCCTGGGCCCCCCGGTTCCTGTTCACCGGTGTGCCTGCTCGGTGTGTTGTGTTTCGTGTGCGGTGTCCTGGGCCCCCCGGCTCCTGTTCACCGGTGTGCCCGCTCGGTGTGTTGTGTTGCGTGTGCGGTGTCCTGGGCCCCCCGGCTCCTGGCTCCCCGGCTCCATCTCCGTCCAGAGTCGTTTGGGATTTTCGAAGCCAAACTCGATCGTCCACTTCAAAATTGTGTGGGGTTTTTCGGCCCTGATTCTGCACCCAGAGCCAGTCAGCCTGATGCTTATCAAGTAAATTAGAGACAGTTTTCTCTGCCCTGTGGATTTCATCCAAAAACAGCGAAGCATCTTTACAGGGGCGAGGGTTATTCGGCGGCATGTTCCACCAACACTTCTTTCGTCGGAAGACAATTTCATTTGGAGAAAGGCCATGATACAAAGGCATGTTGTGGTAACGGCGAAGCAAGGCAAAAAGAATCTCAAGCCAATGGAAGTCTTTCTCACTGGCGAGTTCCTTACGAAGCATATTTATAAGTGAGTGGCCCGCTCTTTCGCCTCGCAGCGCTCGATGTGAGTGGATTTCACACCTGAGGTGATGGATTGCAAGGCGGGTACATAATTCTCTCCACCATTCGGAGGTGTACTCCTTGCCTGAGTCCGTAATCACCTCGGATAGGACGTCCCAACCACCCATCCATGTCTGCGCGCACCGTTTGGCGGCAGCTTTGCCAGTCATCGACTCGATGTTACAAGGCAACACTTGAATGTAGCCGGAATGACGGCACTGAATAAGGAGCACACCATTGACCTTTTTTTCGGTCCAATGGCACTCTTCGTCATTGAGTTCACCGAGATAGAAGAAATCACTGGTGACTCTGTTAAAGAGGCGCTCCGGAATAGGATGTGGCTTCAGATGGCCCTGCTTCTTGGCGCTGAGGGGCGTTGAGACAGCCCATTGGGCACATCCGGCAGCTACTCTCATGCAATGAGTGTAGAGCCTCGAGCCAAATAACCTATGCTTAATCATGGACCATAATCTACGGCCATGTGCGTGGGGGGACTCTCATTTGTGCCACCAGTTTAACACTCGAGGGGCCAGGGCGTCTGGTACGCACAATTTACCCTCCATCCACAGCTTCCCCCCATCCAACCAATAGTCGGAATAAATTCCATCTTTGTGAGCATCTTTGGATTTTAAGTTCTCAAAGACCTCTTTAAACATGGAATCACCCATATAATCGTTGGTCCAGTCACGGATGATGAGAGAATCTTTTGGCAGGGGTGAAGATTTGGCCGGATCTCGACGCTTAACGCCCTGAATTAACCGAAATCCACTTACAGGCCGGGTGTCTCTGTCCGTCTCACACTCCCGGAGCAGGGATCTGTGACTTTCTCCACGACTTTCAGCGATTAGGTGATATTTTTCATGAGCATGCGCTGGATCTGAGAAGCCCTTGATGTCATGACACGATAGTGCATGCCATCTAACAGAACATTGCATGCATTCAAGTCGAATGAGCTTTTTTTCTTCTTGATCGCACTCGATTACGACGTGGCGCTCCTGCTCCGTACCATGGATGTTGGTACTTTGCAGCCCCTCCAACGCTGGGTAAGCCCATCGGCTCAGAGCATCTGCTACCGTGGTATGTTTTCCAGATAAAGAGGACACATGGAGGTCAAACAGACTGCGAAATTCGTGCCCTCTGGCCCGTCGGCCAGCTGGGCCCGAAACCGTATCAATGTGTTCGGTGGCCCAATATTCAAGAGACCGATGATCCGTCAAGACCTCGACTAGATTAATGCCTATCCACGATCGATACTTTTTCAGCGCGCAGATTATGGCATATGTTTCTTGCTCACGCGGCGACCATTGTATTTGGCGTCGGGCTAGCTTCCGAGACGAAACTGCAAGAGGGTAATGTTCGCCGGTGGCTTCATCAACCTGTTCAAGAACAGCTCCGATCGCGTACCTGGATGTGTCGGTTCTTATGTAGAAGGGTTTGTCGAATTTCGGCACATGCAACGTGGCGCCTTCGCAGAGGGCTGCCTTCAAGTGATGGAGGCCCTCCTCGCATTCATCAGTCCACTTGACACGCACCTTTGAAAATGCCTTGCCGGCATCTCTCCCTACTTTCAATAATTCAGTGAGGGGGGCGGCGAATTGGGCATAATTCGGCGTAATTGTGTGGTAAAAACTGCAACAACCCATGAATCCTCTCAATTCCATAATGGTCTCAGAGTGCTTTCACTTCTGAATAGCGATGAGCTTCCCT
Organism: Eutreptiella sp. 'Long Island Sound 2002'; assembly: GCA_964036045.1. Taxonomy (NCBI): domain Eukaryota; phylum Euglenozoa; class Euglenophyceae; order Eutreptiales; family Eutreptiaceae; genus Eutreptiella; species Eutreptiella sp. 'Long Island Sound 2002'. Next base: position 20,939,150 of record OZ038380.1, on the reverse strand, counting down.
GGACTGGGTCGGCGTGTACCATTCTCAAGAAGAGAACCACAACATTCGACAGATTTTAAAAAAAAGTTTCCCTTCTTCGGCCCACAAATCAGCTGATTGGCATCAAGGATGTCCATTACCTGGTTCAGCTGCTTTTCATGTAGGGCCACCAACTCCTCTTCGGTCAGTCCTTCCCCTTCCGTCGCGATGATTATATCATCTATGTACACACTGACGAAGGCACGAAGCACAGGATGAGCTGTAAAAAGCACGTCCTCCATCATTCTCTGAAAGAATGAGGGCGCATTCTTCAGTCCCATGGGCATGACCGTTCACTGGACCGGGCCACATGGGGTGCACATACAAGTTAGAGGCCAGCTGTCCCTCCTCAACGGCATTTGGTGAAAGCCGTGACGGAGATCCAGCACAAAAAACAAGCGACCTCTTGCCCTCTTGGCGATTTCCTCCTCACTGAGGGGAAGGGGGTTCAAATACGCCTTTGTTTCAGCGTTAAGATCGCGAAAGTCAACAACCATTCGCCAACCATCTATGGTGTTTTGGTCTGCACGTGGCGGTCCCGGAACTGTAAATGGTCACAGCACCACTCGCTGGTCATACAACCCTCAAGCCAACCAAATTCCCTGAGATTTCGTTCAATTACCTTTCTGTGAATCTCATGTTTTTGTCCATGGTTCTCATAAGGGCGCTGTTTCTTCGCCTCGTACCCCTCACGAAGCTGGATGAAGGCTTCACCTAACCGCCCACGGACTGGGGGGTCCTTGATTAACTTGCCGGAAAGGGTTGTGTCCTTCCGTTCCTCGAAAATATTTTCTCTTCTCCTGGAACACAACTCAGTGTCCACCTGATCACCCGGAATTACTGTCGAAAAAACTCTGGCAATCTCCTCTGCCTTGGCAGGAAGAATCTTCTTACGGATGTCTCGAAAAAGGTCCGTATCAACTGCTCCTTGAAGGTAGCTGGGTCAAGTACCGGCATTCCAGAGATCGTCTTCGTGATCCAGCTCCTCGAAAGGATCATTGAAAGCTTCCATACGAGGTTTTTCATAAAAAACTCTGAATTTGCGGCGCGATTGAAAATTTTTCTTCGCTCGTGCACTGAAGATTCCTTTCGATGTCGATCGTATTGGGGAAGAGGGAGACGAGGCGGATCCATTTGACGACGGATCACCTTCGGCATCTGACGGAGAAATATCGGAAAAAATACGTTCATCATCAGTACCACGCTCAACCTCAGATTCTGACCCAGCACAAGAATCAGTCCCAGAAACAGCAGAATCAGAGTCAGGAAGCCCTCCATCCAGCAGGAATGCGAGCGAACTCCAGGTGCGCTGTCGCAGGGGACCTGTGTCGTCCCTGGCGTACAAGTTAATCTTCCTCGGAAGTTCGATGTAATCTACACAAGTGTCCTGAAATTCCTGAAACCACGGCTTGTCGTCCCACAAGGGTACAACTAAAATCGCCTGGGTTTTATCTTGCTTGATTTTATGGATGACTTGCTGGATTCAGTGAAACGGAGGATTAATCTATAACTTCTTGTCCCATTTTTGGGTCCAAGCGTCGCAAAAGTAATTATCAAACCTTCTGTTCTCACGATTAGCAAAAGCGTCACACTGTGGGGTAAAGGAATGGTGCTCATAAAAATATTCACAAATAGCATCGCGCCATTTATCGACAACTCTGTAGGATGAAGAGTGCCAGCGCGAAGGGCGTCGTGGCTAGGAGTCCCTACGAAGACATTCTAACTCCCGAGAGTACTCAACACTCCCATTCACCTCGGCAATTCTGACATCTTCTCCAAATTTTGGAGTAACCTTTTGCTCCAAAAATTCTTCTGCACTTTTGAACCCGGCGTGCAAAAAACGAAATTCAGGGCGCTCCAAGGGACCTGACTCCAGCAAAAAACAACGCCTATGACCTACGGGCGCCACCCTGTTCTTACGAAGCCAAGGATGGCCTAAGTAAAGATCATACGTTATTTCGGCACGATACAAGTAGTCATCCTTAAGGACAACTTCTTCAACTTTGCCAGCATCCCAAAGGTTCTGAGCAACCAAATGGGTTGATATATAACAACCGCGTTGTCCGCCTGAGAGAGAACGTCCAGAAACCCCCTCCAAGGTAACGGGATGTGGCGAATCAAACACGCAATCGTCGGGTAACAAAGACTTGGATTGGAGATTTACCTCTGATCCATTGTCACACAAACAAGTGGCGAGGTGAAAATTGCTTTTGTGATCAGAAACCCACAGCTTTTTAACAAACTGTGGGGCCCCGTGCTTGGACTGTACACCCACCTCGTCCACTGCAGCAGACTATCCGTTACCGGATCCAGGGGAAAGGAAACAAGAGACCCTACATCGAGCAAGGGTCGAGATGGAATCGGGGGATCATGCCTGAAATTGCCTGGGGAGGGGCAATTTTCGTGGCTCCCCTAGGCGTTCTGACCTCCAGCAGCCGCATCAATCTGGTGGATGCGGCCGGATTAATCAATCCACTCCTCATGCAGCGAACCATCTGCTGGATTCAATGCATTTTTGCCATAATCTCGGTCTGCATCAGACAACTGACCTGTACCGGACACCTCATCAACACGATGATTGCTCCTTCCACGGGCACGGCTGCCAGATGAGGGACCCCCACTGCCGCTACGCCCCTTGTTCCTGCCTGAAGAAGAGGCCCCAGACGGGTTTCCTTTACCCTTACCCTGGGATCCTTGGGCATTTCCTTTGTTTCCGCCGGATTGGGGGGTTTGGCCTGGATTTCGATTTCCGCCACCGGGGGTGCCATTTGGAATTTTCTGACCGCCGGGCTGCCCACCGGAACCGGATGGAGTCCGATTTCCTGTGCCTTGGGAACCGCCTAGGCCCCCAGGATTTTTGTTTCCACCGGAGGGGGTTGGATTTCCCTTTCCAGCCTTCCCTTCATGCACCTGTCAGGCATTTCTGTCTGAATTCTGAGGGGGATTACTGACATTTTCTCCAATAATCTTGTGATCGTGGACTGACCACCGGTGATTCTCTGTAGAATGTGACTTCGCTCGGTCCGTAGAGCCAAGCATGAGGCAGATGCCACACTCCTGCTGGACACCTTGTGTGTCATTCACTTTTTTGTTGCTCCCATTGGCGCCGCCTTGGGCATTCTGCTGGGAATTCTTACCACCCCCAAGGCCCTCGTGGTAATTTTTGTTAGCGGCGTCAGCGAGCAGCTCAACCTCTTCCCAGAGTTCCTTCGGGGTGTACAGAAACACCCAGTTTCTTGCCTTGAGGCGCTCCCCATCGAAGCTCACTCCCCTGTTGAGGACTTGGACAAACAAGTCCCGGTCCTCATGTTAATGGAACTTGATTTTCCACGCGTTTTCAGTGAATTTCACCTTGGAAAACGACGTGGAGGAAGACTTTTGAAGTGCTTCCGGAACTGAAAATTCATTGGCGGAGGCATCAAAGCCATCCACCTTTGCCCACGAGGTCTTGACCTTCTCTTCGGACTGTTTGTTCCGAAGGGTGGCGGCAGTTTCAGAGGGGATCTTATCAAAAATTAAATTTTTCAGCTCAGCACTGGAGAATGTTTCACCCGAATGATCAGTTTCCTCTACCAGATCCTAGAAACGCTGGTTCTTATCCTGCACCTCATGGAGAATTAAACGCGAAAATGACGGGAAAATCTTCAACATCTGGTGGTAAAGATCCTCTGGCAGTCGGGATCCACGTACATCCAGCTGTTCCCACACCTCATCAAACGTAAGGGGGGAACTTGTCTCTTCGGGATCACTCCATGTCCGAAGCCAGGTGTTGGCTGGCGGTCCCTCAAGACAGTCCAAGAGGGCCGTCAGGTACTGATCCTCAAAAAGCTTTTGAGTTTTACCCCCCGGCTTGAACTCTCGTTGGAACTGAGGCCAACGTCTGGGGTTCCCATTGTACTTCGGTTGCTTGGCAACGTGCCGAAGTCTCAGTGACGTAGGGTTCAGAAGAGATTCCAGCCCAACACCGGCTGTAATGACAGACACCTTCGCGGCATCATTAGCCACACCAGCTCCGGCGAGGGTCTGGGCGAGCAAAAGCTGGGCGAGGGCGTTGGAATCAGCAGCAGAGGCGGTCGTACGGGAGTCATTTTGTTTGGCATTCTGTACCTTTTCCTTGGCCTTCTCCTTCCTACTCTCGGAACGAGAAATTCTAACCCTTAAATTCCTTAAGTTTACTTCTGCTGATCCGTGCATCAGTGGTCTTAGAGTCCATCGAGGGGGCAATGGAACAAATCTCTGTGGCTTCCTCCGATGGCTCCGTTTCTTTTCCTACCGATGAAGCGCCCTCAGAACGCATGTGTGTCTTAAAAATATTCTCCATACCCAACGTTTGTACAATTAATTGCATCTGATCCTTGACCTCCTCAAGCTCAGAACCTCGCTGGGTACGACAGGGGCAGTCGACAGGGCAATACATTCCGTGCCCTGCGGGTGCTGAACAGGCTGCAGGGCCACATAGGTCTGGTATTTCTTAACCAGGAGTCCACCTTCGGTGCTCCTTCGGCCCCGATCTCTAGACTGGCCTGTTTTGCAGCTTCCAAAATACCCTCCTCTACCGCTGCAGCCAATTCAGCTGCAGCATCTCGGCTGGGATAGGCAGAATGAGGGGCAGAGGGCCCAGGAACAGCCTCCCGGGTTTTCCCCTTAGGGAAGGGCGTCGCATTCCATACCTGATGGAACGCATTCCTGAGCTGATTTTCCTCCAACGACTGGTACATCCGGTCGTGGATACTGATTGCTGCTTTTTTTGAACCCTCAACTGAAGGTACAGCACACAGCAAGGCAGAGACTGCAAGAAGATCAGTTTTGGTCAGAGTTTAGGTCGGCGTACAAGGTTGACGACAGTTGGTAGGTGCAGTGATTGGTTGCTAGACATTGGGTAAAGCAAATGATTGGGCATTTGTATCATTTTTTTTAGGGAAATGTTTGTTATGAAAAGTTGGGGTATTGACGAGCATATCACATTATAACTGCATGGTGCAAGACAAAATGCACAAGGACAATGTGAATCGTGTGTAGATCAGGATCAATCTCTGTCGTCTACATACATTGCAATGGTTTCCATTTTGTATTGTGTTGGACAAGTACGTAATTCATTTCTCCACACAAATTGAGTTTTTGTTTTGCCCGAAATATTGGATGTGCATGACATCTTGGCACTCAAAATGAGCCATGCCTCAACTCTTATTTTGAATGATAGGCAAAAACCACAAAACCTTCAAAACAAGCTTAATGCACAACAAAGATGTGTCAATTTTGTCAACCATTTGGATAGAATCCGGGTTTTGGCCACTTTGTGCCCGGTAAAATCAACGGTGTTTCATCTCGAATTAAGTAAAAATGATTGAGTAAAAAATCAAACCCTTGTTCTTCCTCACGTCGGTCTGCCTCTTGTAGCACCCAACAGGCCGTTTCATAATTGTCGGTGTCTTTCTGGGATAATCTGGGTCCCCCAGGAGCCCATTATTCAGAGCGTGTCGGGTTGGGCACCTCACCTTCTCCACCGACCTTGAAGTTCATGTGATCGACCTCGAATCTCTCCAACGGCGTGATGGATGGTGCGATGATGGTGCCGCCAAGCTCAAAAAAGAGCTCCGCTGTCGACAAGGACTGGTTGATTCCAGCCATCCCGCGGCCGATTTCGACTGGGATCTTGACATTGTTGGCCTCCTTGACAGCCGATGGTGACTCTCCTGGGACACTGGGGACTGCTGCAGGGGAATCCTGGTAGCGCTTCAGTTGCGCAGCACAGAGGGAGCGAGATGGTCACTCCTGGGGTTCCTACAGCTTATTTTTGGTGCCCAGAGGGCCTAGTGAAGGAGTGGGTTCCGCGGGAACAACATTCAGGTAGCGTCTGCTACCATGTAAGTGCTGTCCCGGGTTGATGAGAGGGCCAGAGGGCTCAGGGCCGGCTAGGCCCGGGAGACAGCCGTGCGGGGATGCGACCTGATTGTTTGTTCCGGTGACCGAGGGGACCATAGGGGAGGTGAGGGCAGCGAGAACACTAGACAAGTCCATGCTCATATAACCCAGAGAAAAATCCCAGTCTATGAAGAAAGTTAATGCGGATGAACACAAATACATCTGAGTGTCTGAATCTGTCTGAGAAGATTTATATGAATCCAATTTTGAAAAAAGGTATGGCTGATTTGGGTCGCGTACGCGCACCAGCGGCAAATGGTGATTCTGGGCAAATCGTCGGAACGCGGCGGATTTACATTGAATGGACAGCGGCGCTGAATCCGGCACGTCAGAATTATATCGTTCCGTGCCTGGGAATGGTCTGGGGGTCGGCGGTAGCGCCGAAGTGTGTAGAATGGCCAAAATGTAGCCAATCTGGGGCAGATCTGTGATAATGTGAGCAGATGGGGGTAAGCCGCAATTACAGTGCCGTGTGGGGTTGGTGGTCTGTGGGGCCCGGTTGTGCTGGCGGGTGGTGGGGATGTAGCTGGTGGGGGTAGCTGTAGCATTGGGGCCTCGGGGGGTAGGGGTTGGGAGGGACGGGGGCGTGGTGGTAGTGTTGGTGGTGCCGTGTCCCCTGGCTCTGCTTGTATGGTGGTCCTGGCATTGTGTGGACCTTTGTGGGCGGTGGTTGCTGGCTGGGCTGCTGGGTTAGGGTGCTGTGGTACGGTGGTGGTGGTGGGCGCTGGTGGTGACGGTGCTGTTGGTGTGCCCCGGGAGTCTGGGGGTGAGGTGGCGCGGCGTGGCTGGACCCGGGCCCTGCTCGGGGCGCCGTGCCCTGCTGGCGGGCACGCTGGCGGGCCCCCAGACCTGTCTTGGTCTTCTTGGCCTGGTGGGTGTCGGGTGTGGGTGAACCTCCCTGTCCCCGTGGGGGCGGAGGGGAGCGGGCGTGCCAGCGATGCGCCTCCCTGAGGCGTGCCTCCAGGCCTCTGACGTAGGCGCGACGGCCCGCGGGGTCCATCCGTGTGGCGGTGGCTTCGTCGGGGGCGGCCAGGTGGGCGTCCTGACAGGACGTCCAGCCCTCTGGGGGCCTCAGCTGCCTGGGGTGGGGGGCTGTGCCGGGTAGAGGAGTGCGCTGAGTGGGTAAGGTGTTCCTTTCTGCCGGCCGAGGGCGGTGTTGAACCGGCGGCCAGTGATTCGGAGGTAGGCTGCGATCTCCTCTGGTGCCGTGTCCGCCCACGCTTCTTGCGCCGGGGCTGCTGCTTGGGGGGCCGGAATCTGTGCGTCTGGGAGGTGTAGGTCACGGTGGTGGAGGTATAGGGCGAGGAGGACGTGGCGGGCCGCAACGTTCAAGCCGCCCCGGCTGTGGCGTAGGGGTGGGCTGTGGGGGGGCAGGGGTGTGATGCCCGTGGCCAGAGCTATGGTCCACGCGTGGTCCGCCGCATCCACCATGTAGTACCCTCCCAGGTGGTCCCGCCGGGCGTCGGTCAGTGGCCCGAAGAAGCTGAGGTGGCTGGCGGGGGGGGATGCGGCTAGAGCCGCGGGCCGCTCGCGGTGGTGGGGGTTGAGGTACCCGCAGTGGGGGCAGTGGGTGAGGCGGTGTGCGGCTCCGAGGCAGACCCAGTGGTCTGGGTTGCAGGGCAGGGCGGTCTGTGGCAGCCCTTGGCGTACGCAGAGGAGGGATGCGGTGGCTGGCGGTCGGCGGTACCTGTGGACAGACGCTGGCGTGGGGGAGTGGGGCCTCGCGGCGCGCGCATGCTGGTGGGCATGTGTGCTGTGCCTGTGGTGCTCGTGTGTGCCGTGCCGGTCTTGTGCCCGGTGGATGGTATGTAGGGGTGGCGGGGGTCCCGTGTTGGGTGGTATGTCGTGGGGTAGGTTCTCACGGTTGGTAGAAAAGGAGTTTGAGGAGGTGGGCTTGGTCTGTTTGGGGCAGGGTTGCTGCATTCTGCAGGTATTTGTGGGTGCGGTATGTGACCTGCTCCGCTGTCTTGGCAACAGCCGTCCGTTGCATGTGTGCAGCCGTGGCCTTGAGGTCCTCCGCGTGGGTGCGTAGCAAGGTGTAGACGGCAGTGGGGACAAGGCTCCTGCGGACCGCCTCGAGTACCTCTGTCTGCTTGAGGATGGTGGTGAGTTGCTGGGTTGCCGGGGACTGCGTCAGCCATCCAGCGTGCTGTGCGATGGTGTTGGTTGGGTTCCAGTCTGTGAGGGTGTCCAGTCCTCTGTACAGGGGGCACACCTGGAAATGGTCCCAGGTTTCTTCTTCCGCGTGGCCACAGATGCATTTGGTGTATCTTGCGGAGACCAGGATCGAGATGCGTGCGTACCATCGCTGGTATCCGGTGAGGAGGGGAAGCTGTTGGCGGGTGAGTTGGAGTCGGGGTTTTTGTAGGTGTGCTGGGAGGCTATCCGGGCGTAGGGCGGAGTAGTAGAGGGGGGTGTGGACGGAGTCTTTGAGGCGTCGGAGGAGTTGGGTGTTCGCTGGGTGGCCCAGTGTGGTGGCCAGCTGCTGGATGGGTGTGGGGTAGTGGTACTGCTTGTCTCGATCTGTGTACGGCGTGTCCTCGGGTATCCATTGGGGGGGCTGTGTGGCCGAGGGTATCGAGGGTAGGTGCTGCAGGTGGCTGTGGTGTGGGGTGCCCAGTCGTATTTGTTCGGACTCTGGGGTGTTGCTGATGCGCTGGTGTTTGGCCTGCGTGTCTGCGCGTCCATTGCCGTATGTGTAGCGGTGTGACTCCTGTTTGACGATGTGTAGGGCGTCCCGGGGGTGCATGCCCCAGAAGGCCATCCATAGCCCCAAACGCTTGTGTGGTGAGGCCGGATTCGAGTGCCCTGTGGAGGGGCAGGTCGCCGCGGAGGGTGGGGCATTTGTGCTGTAGGAGGCACAAGGCCCCGTTCCTTTCCGACCCGCAATGGCCAGCACGCCTCGTCTTCCAAGCGTACCTCCGCGCATGCGCTACAAAGGCAGGGCGCGAAATGCCGGGGCCCAAGGACATCAACACGGCGTACAAGGCTTTCCAGCGCCAGCACCCCCGGCCCCGTCTGAGGGAGCACGAGACCCCAAACGATGGCAGCACGACGCAAGAGGATCCAATCCCGTCAGCTGAAGGCTGGACACCACCCACCATCCTGCTACTGGCACCAAACGGCCACAAACACGCTACCCGCACTGTCCAGTGACACCATGCCCCCTGGTCCATCCCCAAACACAACGCACCGGAGACCGATGTACGACCAGTCGGACACAGTGACCAGGGCATACCACGCATGTGCTGGCACTGCGGCCCGGCAGCCCTCCACACTCCGTGGCCCCTGCTGCACCTCATCTCCACCCACTACCACAGCCCCACGGCCGCCCCCACCGCCGACCAGCAGGCATGGCTCTCCCCTCGAGTTCACACAGTGCCCCAAGACCACCCAGCACACGTAGCCTGGACTCGAACACCCACGGCAGCATGGACATTCACCAAGGAGCGGGCAGACCCAGAAAGCGTGGCCATAGAGTACCCACACCGCGCAGGACCTCAGGAGGCACCCGGGCGGGCGTCGCACTGGGCCATGATCTTCATCTGCGTTGGGGTGATGTATATTATGGTGATGGTGGCCCCCACGAGGCGCAGGGTGTCCACCTCGCCTGCTGGGTGTCGGTGGATGTCGGTGTGCGTGGCCAGGAGTGGCCCCTGTTGATCGCAGTGCTGGTTTGTCAGGATGGCGTGCGTGTGGTGCGGTAGGAGGAGTTGCAGCTTGGCGCAGATGCCGGTTCCCACGCAGGTGGGGACACCGTGTTGTGCCAGTATCCACCGGGGGCAGGTGTTGCGGTCCATTTGCGCTTCTTTTATGCGTATGGCTGCCGCTTCGCGAACCTCCGGTTGCTGGTTGTGTGTCACCCTGTCTAGGAGGTGCGCTGCGTGTTTGGCATAGGCCATGTCGACTAGGGCGCCTGGATTGTCCCCGTATTAGCGCCAGTGGGCCATCATGGCCTCCTTTGGGAAAGACGTGGGACAGCCTCCATGTTGTGCCCATGCCTTTGTCACTTGCTGTGGAACGTGGCGTAGGGCGTCTTGGGGGTGCGGGAGGTGCAGGGCTTGGTACCCGATGGCTGCGTTCAGTACCGCTTCCATGAAGTATGCCAGGCCCTGCGTAGACAGGAGGTCCCCCCTGGCAAGTTTGGGTAGCCGGGCGAGACGCCCTTCCAGCTTGCTTCGGAGTGTGATGTGGTGGTGCCACGTGGCCTGTGTGACTCCCAGGTGGACTGTGGTGTCCTCCAGGTGTAGGGGTTCGCCTTTTCAGATGTGGGGGGTTGGGGTCCCGGTGTCCGCTAGCCCGACCGATTTGCTGGGGTGCACGAGGAGTTGGTGGGCGTCCAGGTAGGTTGTGGTGAGTTGGAGAATGGCGTACGCTTGCTTGGTGGTCGTTGGTAGCCCTGCGTTCTCAGGGTCGCGGTGGCGGTTGGCCGTAGTTAGAAGGTTGTTGTCCGCGAAGTTGATGAGGGGGGACCGTAGCGGGTATGGGGCGTCCCCCGGGTATACCCGTGCTAGCTCGAATGCCAGCGGTAGGGTGACAAGAAGGTAGAGGAAGGGGCCCTCGGCGCCACTCTGGGGGACCCCGCTGTCTGTGCCGGTCCAGGGGGTGAGGCCTGCGGCTGTGATGACGGCGTAGAGCCGGGTCTGGATGTACCCGGTCATGAAGGATAGGAATGGGAGGCCCATGGCATTCCATACCTTCGTGAGGAGCCGGTGTGGGGCGTGTGGGAACGCGCCTTGGACGTCGAGGGAGGCGACAATCATCTCGTAGGGGTTCATGTCCAGCACGGTGTCCTGGAGGAAAGTGGCCTCGTGGGGGGACCTGCCGGCCATGGCTCCCCACATGCTGGCGGGCACGTGGGCGAAGACCGCGTGCACGATGCGGCCCAAGATGAGCGTCCACACCAGTTTGACTTCAGTGGTGGCGCAGACTATGGGCCGCCAGTTCCCCGGCTGCGCCCAGTCCCCCTTCTTGTAGAGGGGGTGGACCAGGATGGCCCACTCAGGGGGGATGGGCGTGGTGCCCGTGACGACGTCCCACAGGCGGGCTGCCAGGCGGCCCATGACAGGCAGGGTGAGGCATTGGTACGCTTCGGCCGGGTACGAACCCCTTTTTCAGGCGGTCCAGGGCGCGTTGCAGTTTTGAGATGCTGAAGGGGTCGTGTTCGATGGCGCGCCGATGTTCCCGGTTGAAGACCCTGGGCACATGCTCGCGGATGGTGCCTCTGGTATGGGGGTCGAGCTCGGGGAGGGCGTCCCCGTGTTGTGCCTGGAAGCTGTCCAGGACTGCCTGGGGGACGGCGTCGGGGTTGTTGGTGAGGCCCCCCTCGGGGCTGCGCACCGTGATGATGGTACGGCGCCCCGTGTCCTCCAGGATGCGGCTGACGTACCGCAGGGACTTGTACGGCGTGTCGTTTCTGCCGTATCTTTCGCGTTCGTGGGCTGCGGCCGCTATGCGGTGGGCGTGCCATTCCTGCAGCTGGTGGAGGCGGGTGGTGAGGAGCGCCTGGAGGTGGGCGTCTTGGTCTCGTGCCTCCGGTGTGCTTGGGCGCAGCAGGGTGGTGAGTTCCTCTTTTGTGGTCCAGATGTCATGGACGAGCTGTTGGAGGGTGAGGTCCGGTGGTGCTCCCGTGTGGCTGGTGTCACGCTTCCATGCCGCATGCTTGTGCCGCCCGGCGCATAGCGCTTGTGAGTGTTGGCGCATCTGGGCGGTGCAGGATGGCGTGTAGGGCCCTGTGATACCAGTGCCAGGCGCTGTGGTCGTCACCGGCCAGGAACCTGAGTGTCGGTGGGAGGGTGTCGTCTGAAAGGGTGGCCGCGGGTGGGGGTAGGTTCGAGATGATGGAGTCGATGTAGAGGGGTCGGTGGCCCGTGCCCGCGGGCGGGAGGTCCCCGTAGGTTGTCTCGTGGACGCGCACCGTAGTTGGGTCCCTGTAGCACGTGTCGATGCGGGAGGGGTCGGCGCTGGCTTGGTGGGTGTAATGGGAGGGTGAGCCAGTGAGCCCTGCCGTGAGGTCGGTGAGACTCAGTTGGTAGTTGGTGCATGGCGTCCCGGACAGGTATGTCGGTGGCTGTGGGTGGGACGGTGCGGTCGTCGTCGGTGGGGGCGGCGTTTAGGTCGCCTATGATGATGGTGGGTGCCAGGGGGCAGAGGCGGGGGTACGCCAGGCTCAGGGCGTCCAGGAGGTCCTTGGTCTCCTCCCCGAATGGGACATGCGTGAGTAGCACGTTTAGCTGCCATTCAGGCGCGACGCATTCGTACGCTCCGAGGGGACCGTCCACTCCGAGGTTTGAGTGGGCATACACCGTGACCGACGTCTTGTGGTAGGGGGGCACCCCCCGTTGCCAGCGAACGTGATATTTGTTCCCCTCCGGGTCCAGGATTGGTGCCGGTGCGGGCTGCTCTGCTCTGCGGAGGGCTTGCTCGGGGAACCCCAGGAGGTCTGCGCCTTAGGGGTGTGGCCCGGGCATGGCTTGCAGTGTGGCGGGCTTGGTGGGGTCGTAGGTGACCGCGGGCTCTTTGAGGATGTTGATGCGGGCGTGCGCTTCCGTAGGCGCCGGTTGCTGGGGACCAGTATTTGTGGGGGCGGGCCGTGTCCGGCCCGGGCCCCGGCAGGCGTCGAGGAGGTCGATGACACCCTGAGCTGCGGGTGCCTTGCGGTTCTGCTTCTGGGGCTGGGCTAGGGGACATGCACTTTGGACTTGGCCAGTGTACTCGGTGCCGGTGAGGTGCTCCGTGTCGGGGCTGCATAGCTGCATGGGGACCATCTCACGACCGTTTCGGTCTCGCCAGAGTTCGATGTAGTGCCCCACTTTTTTGTCGTTGCAGGTGGCTGGGTCCCACTTGACGTGGATATTGAAGCCCTGGTGGTCCCTGGTGACACGGTACCGGTGCTTGACCTCAGCTGCGGCCCATATCCACTTGGAGGGGCCCGCCGCCGTGGCGTACTCGAAAGGCAGCTGCACCTGGGTACCGATGGCGTACTCGGGATACAGGGCGGGTATGTTGTGTGTGTGGGGGGCTTGGATCGGTCTTTGGACCGAGGCCTGGGGGGTAACCTAAAGGGGGAAAGCCAACCCTATTGCACTCCCCCCCACAGACCAAACTTAGGGCCGAACCATAAGTTTGGCCTGAAATCAGAACCATAAAGGATTGGCTGACCACAAACAGTGATGTGGGGGGGTTATGTGTCCCTTTGTGGGCGTGGCTTACGGTGTGGTGGGGCGGGTTCAAGACCGCAAGTGCCTTGGCACCACTTGCGTCCCTACAGAGCAGAAATTCGGACCAAAAGACAAACATTCAGCCATCAGGCAAGCACAAAAGCAAGCAGTCACAGAATTCAGGACTTCAGGAGTCCAGAGTGACAAAAATTCAGCACTCCAGGCGTCGGGAACACCAGAAAAGCCAAAAATCAGAAATCAGCAACACAACCTGCAGGTGTAACCTCCTTACACACCCTCCTCGTGCTACCCCAAGTACCCCTTCACGGCCTTGGCGACCACTGCACCTGAATATATGGGGTGTTATGGGCCCGCGGAAGCTGAACACCATGTGGCCTTCTCCTGGCGGGATATCTGCCGCGGGTCACACATGGGGGCCAAACTCAACCCTACCTCCGTTGCCCATGTAGCCGCACTTGACTACCCGTCGGCAACCAAAATGGACGTGGCAGAAGACAGAGCTCGCACAGCAGTACTACATTCAGTTGCATACCATGGGGGGGGGTAGCGGCCACAAGACTCACTCTCGGCTCAACGGCACACCAAGCAATTTTCGGCTGGGGGGGTCTTGTTCACCTACACGCTGCATCCCGCCATAGGGCTCACCAAAGCACATTCTGGCGAGCCTCTTGCCCCTAAGACGGTGGCGTGGGCCGTCTTGGCGGGGACCTGCTGCGGCGGTACCCAGTGAGGGGAAAAAATATTGACCGCGTGTCATGGGGTGGGGGGGGGGTACAGCTCACGGCCGAAGTGCAGTGCGCTCTTTAGCTCCTACAGACAGCTCACGTGGCCCGCACCTGCCCACCCGGGCCCTTAGGACCCAAACGACAACAGCTCACATAGCCTCATATCTTTTATTGCCGTGAGGATGGGCCATGGCTTTCTAAAGAAGGTCTCTACCAGGACCGGCCCCTGCTGTACCCCTTCCACCATTTCCTGTCACTCCTATGGTCTTGCTTCTCACCAGGTTCTGCATGATCTTGCCCTATCCTGCACAATTTCCGACAAAACATAGTAAAATATGGCTCCTTCACACAAATCCTGATCCCTTGCAATAACCAACTCCCAAGTACAATAGCTCCAATTCACCCTGAGGGCTTCCAAGGGTGTTTGAGGTCCTGCGTTGACACTCAACAACTCCTTTTAATACGCCGGTTGTCTCACGGTGCACACGGGGACACGGGCCTTGGGCATGTACATAGAATTGCATCAATAGAATAATGGAAAAGAAGCCCTGAAATTGGCATATGAACACAAATAAAGCAAAACTGGGGAAAGATGAAAACATACACAATCACAGCCATAGACCCCTCATTCCCTGGACTCAGGACCTTCCCTTGACTCGCCAACATGATGCCCTGAACCAAGTCAAATAAGATGGCTAAATGCCATGTGTCAAAAGTCACTACACAAACCCCAAAAATGTGTTCCCTCCCAAGCCTCCTAATCCTAGGCCAATAGGGGAGGTGGCGTGTCATGGCCTAGAGTGGCACTCAGGACCATGCCCTACCCTGACTTAATCTTGGTTGGACTCGGAGTCGATTGGGCTTGGAGAATTGCCCCATGAAGATGACCCCACAACATAACAAAATTAGGCAAATCACACCATAATGCCCAAAATTCAATTATATACTCAAAAAATGCATACAGCAAATGTTCAAATGCTCCATGCATGTGTCAAACCGAGAGTAATATACTAGGGTGATATAGACCAAATGTCCATGCCCAAGACCATCCCAACATTGGCCCCCAAACCCCTCCAGATATACACATGCCATGCTTCACAAGTCAACTCACGAATTTGAGACCTAATTTTGTGAGGCCTCGTGTGCCACGCCAAAGTGACCACGTGATCCGGCATATGGTGAGGTGCAACAGCGAAGCATATGCCAACATATAAGCAACATACCATAGTTCACGGATCTCTAGGTACCTTACTGTTAGCCGACAAGTTGAGCACATAAAATACAGGAATGAGCATAAAATGAGGTCAAAAACATGCAAATGTTGCCAAATTCAAAGTGATCACAATAGTATATAACTTCGCTCACCCATGGTATCAACATATGGTTCAAAACACAATTGCTTGTGACCATTTGCAAACAATCCCCCCTACTTGGATCCCCACATGGACGCATAGGGACACCTTGGAACCTCCTCACGATACGCACCATGAAAATGCGAAAATTGATAGTGGCGCTTCCGGGTCGCTCCGTAAGCCCTCCCACATGCACTATATGTGCGGGAAACTGTGTCTAGCGCTATGGGACTCACCATCGGGGGGCGAACAAAGCCCTTGCCAGGTATGACTCCACATATCTTCCTACAAACGGAGATATATAACATGGGCGTTAGCATAGCAAAGCACATACCATCCATATAACACATACCCTCAAAAGTGGCTCCCACCATGGTATGCCATGCCCCTCCATGGACATAACTTCACGATAAAAATACGTAGGAACCTAAGAAAAGTTTCTATGCAACACCAACACCCATGCGATACACTCGAAAGTCGCATTGAAATAATCGGTTGCATGGTCCAAGAGATATATATCACTTTCTACCCTCTTGACCATTATCCCTTGTTACACCAGGCATGTGTACACATCAAAGGCGTTTGACGCTTCCTAAATTAAGTTGAGACTAAGGCAATTCAAGCCCATTGATATTCCTCGCAATGAACCGGAGATATGATTCTTCAAAGTGGCCTCACGAATCAATTTTGTTTCGCCTATATGCAGGAGACAACAAAAAGAAGGTTGATTCGTGATCATGAAAAATGTAGGACCACTCGAAATGCATCATATCAAGTGCGGCGACCTCGAAGTCAAAAATCTGATTCTGAATTTCTGAAAAAATCGGATTAATTTTGCGAGTGTATAACATGAAAATTGCGGAAGCAACGTACCCTTTACTGATGAAATCTGACCCTTCATCGGGGTTTCCGCCAAAATATCTGGAAATAACAGTTAACCAATCGGTTACCGCAAAATGGCGAGCCAACTGACAGTCGCCGATACATTGACAATCAGAACGGATAGCCAAAAAATTACGGAAACATTATGATAAAAAAACCCCGTTGATTCCTGACATTTTGATAGATAAATCTCAGCCGGCGGCGCCTCGGTATTGAATATGGCCGCTCATAGCTGGAATGGCCAAGCCTATTACACTATCACATCAGGTTAGGTCAGGTGGATGGGAGAGTATGATATCAGCCAATGGCGGCTTGCCGGCACATAGATACACACCCCAAGTGACCCAAAGATGGCCAGGGGGGTCCGAAGCGGCTTCACCCCCCTTCTCAGAGCGTGGTTTGCGCTCAGAAGTCATTGAAGAGACGACGGGAGGACCCCAATGGGCTCCAACCCCCCCCCCCATGTCCCAAGGACACATGGAGGCCCCACATACGGCGTAGGCGTCCCCCATGCCCCAAGGGAGGGGTCAGGACACTCATAATCGGTGCCCTCCGCCATATCCGGTCTCCTCTTGATCTACAACATGGACCAAGGGGATCAAAGATAGAGAAACGTCGTCGATCGATCTAAATACGTATACCACAATGAAATATATATGTGTGGAGACGGAGTGAAGGGGGTATATGGCCAATCAAGGCCCAAAAAGGCCCGGATGAACGCCATCACCCGTCTTCCAAGCACAAAAACAAACAAAAACGCCAAGGGGGATCCATTAAGGTGCTGTTGCAGCCACCAAATTGACCAACACGTCCTTGACATCCAAAGAGATGTTCTTCCTCCTTAGATACTCCATCCAGACCGTGGTATACCTCGGCATGAAACTGCTCGGAGCTTCCCACGAATCCCTGGATGCAGCAAATCCCTTCCAACGGACTTTATAAAGCTCTCCCCCAGGCGTCCCCGGGTCTGGCTTGTCCGTCAGGATCCTCTCGGCGGTGAAGTCGTCGTCCTCCCCTTCGTCATCAGAGTCCAGATCTCCGGCTGTGAACTCCAAGGTGACGGGACGTCCGCTGGGGTCTGGTTTTCAGGGACAAGGCTGGGTATGGTCGAGGTCCAGGATCTTGTTATCCCCAACACGAACCGTATACACATGCTGCCCGACCTTCGGAACGATTACCCCCGGCACATACCAAGATGCCTGCCGATGCCTGGACAGGACATCCTTGTGGTGCGCTCCACCCATACGGTATCTCTTAGAGCGTATTTCTGGACTTTTCCCTGCTTGAAGTACTTGGCCCTCTTCTCATGCTCGTCCTGAAGTGCTTTGCACAGCTTGGCCGCCGTGTCGTCTGCCTCAGCCATCATAGCGTTCGCATCCGGGGCCACTTTGCCATGGTTCAACCACGGGAGAGTGCGTGAAACTCGATCCCGTAGGAACAGGATGCGATGGGGCGACAGTCCAGTGGGTCCCGGAAGGTCATGGTATGCCTGGAGTACTCTCCACAGCGAATTGTACCAGTTCCGGCCCGGTTCGTCAATGTGCAGCTGGCGGAACCTTTCGAACATCTGCCGCCCGGCCACCTCAGCCCGGCCATTTGACCGGCTGTGGTACGCCACGGTCTTGGCGTGCCGAATCCCCATGTGCGTGCACATCGTCTTGAACCACGTCCCCACAAATTGACTGCCCCTATCGCTGAAGATGACAGCTGGGAGATCAAAAATTGTCAGCCAATGCCTGATCATGGCATTAGCGACGGTCTTGGCCTGCAGACCCACTCCATGCTTGTCCTTCTTGTCCTTCTTCTTGGACTTCTTGCCGGGGACCGCCACGATATACCCGCTGTGCCTATCCACCGCCAGGATGACACAGTCGTATGTCTCTCCTTCCACGGTGACCTCGGGCATGGCAAATACATCCATGGCCACGGACCGCATAGGGGCCTCCGGTATAGCCGTGTACACCGGGTTGCCCACCATGGAGTGGTTGGGGCTCTTCGTGGCCCGACACACGGCGCAGTTGCTGCAGTACTTGTCCAGGATGGCGTAGTACCCCAGTGGGAACTTGAAGCGCCACTCCAGGTCCTGCTGCATCTTGTCCCGACCAAGATGCATGAGCTGAGCGTTATGCCAGTGGTCAATGAGCTCCTCCATTCGATTCTCAGGGACCAATAGCTTGTCCTTGAGGAAGAGTTTGACCCCGTCCTCGGTCAAGCCCTCACCCCATTCGTCGTCTGACGGGGCGCTCACGGCATTCCAGTACTTGCTCCAGTGGTCGGATGCCACATAGTCATCCGATCAGTCTTCTGTAAGCACCGACCTGACTAGCTCTACAGGGGCCACCATCCATTGCTCGAGGGTTTCCTCTCGAATAGCTTGGACTCGGGCGCCGCGGAACTTGGCCAGGTCCGTACGGTTTGCCATCACCACAAAGCACTTGACCCCCTCTTGCTCCATGGCCTTCTCCATCTCGATGATGCGCTTGGCCTCCTCGGTCTCCTCGGCATCTCCATGGCTGGATATGTCCATCCATGCCTTGCCCGCGGGGTAGGCCCATCGACTGAGGCAATCTGCCACAGTGTTGTCCTTCCCTGGGACATACACGACGCTGAGGTGGAACTTTGCGAACGTCTGGTGCCACCGGGCCCTCCTTGTCGCCGGTCCCGAGGGGGTGTCGACGTGCTCCTTGTGCCAGCTCTGTAAGGACTGATGGTCTGTGCAAACCACCAACGGTTGTAATCCGATGTGGCAAGACCACTTCCCGAGCACACAAACAATGGCGTACGTCTCCTTCTCTCTCGCGGTCCAGGTCCGATGTTGGCCCTCAGGCAGGATCCGGCTCCAAAACGCCACAGGTACGTGCGACCCATCTTCCCGGACCTGCTCAAGGACTGCCCCTACAGCATAGTCCGAGGCGTCCGTCCGTAGCACGAATCCCTTGTCCGGGTCCACCAGGAATAGCCCAAGCTGCCCCAGGAGTCGCTCCTTCAGGCTGCTGAACGCATATTCGGCCTCAGGGGTCCAGGCAAGCTTCTTCTTGCTCCCCTTCCGACCATCGAACTTGCCCACCCGCAGCATCTTGTGCAGCGGCCCCGACAGTTCTGCATACATCCGGACATAGCCCGAATAGTAGTTGCAGAAACCCATGAAGGATCGGAGTTCGCTGATGGTCTGGGGTCTCTCCCAGTGGTGCAGGGACGTCAGCTTCCCAGGCATGGGACGGCGTTGCCCGTGACCAACCACGTGACCCGCGAATTCCACTTCATTCACGAAGAGTGAGGCTTTGATGGGCTTGCACACCATGTTGTGCTTGTCCAGCTCGCTGAGCACTCGGGGGAGACGCTTCTCGTGCGCTTCGATGAGCTCGTCCTTAGTCATGTCTTCTGTGCCGGACCGGATGATGATATCATCGACAAAGGGGTCGGCACAGTCCCGGACCGGACCGAGTAGGTCCTCCATCATGCGCTGGAAAGCGGCGTTGCCATTCTTGGCGCCCATAGGCACCACTTTCCACTGCATGGGCCCCAGCGGCCTTGACATCGCTGTACAGGGCCTTGAGTCCGGGTGTAGCGGGATCTGATGATAGCCGTGTTTCAGGTCTAACACCGTGAAGATCCGCTTTTTCTGTTGCTTTTGGAGGATGGTGTCGATCAGAGGAAGCCAGTACGAGTTGTGCTCGGTCTGCTCGTTCAAACCAGTGTAATCAACCACCAACCTCCACTCGCCCTTCTCTTTCTTGGGCATGATAAAGGCTGGGCTGGCCCACTTACTGTCGGAGGGTTCGATCCAGCCCCGCTCATCAAACTCGGCCAGCAACTTCTTCATGGCCTCGGCCCGATCGCCTTGAAGGTGGTACTCCCGATGACGATAGATCTTGGGGTTCGGCTTCAGCTTGATTCTCGCTGTGCCAAGCCTCCCACGATCTGGAAGGTTCTTGTTGGCGACGCCACTGAATAGCCGCGGATAGGCGTTTATCAGCCTCTCCTTCAGCTCGGCGACCTTCGGGTTCTCCTGGGCCTATTCAGCCGCTTGCTTCGGTATCGATACAACCGACCGCACTGGGGTATAGGCCTCTTCCGGGTCCGAGTCCGACTTCTCCTCGTCCGATATGCCGTCTTCATCGTCGTGGGTCGCGATTCCCACCGATAATCTTCGGAAATTTGCGGGATCAGCCGAGTTCTTGTCACTACCGGCCCCCATTCTTGGAAAATCCCACGTCGGCGGGTTCGACCCAACCGGACCATCATATTGGTCCGCGATGTGATCCATGACCCTCGCCACGAACTCATCCTTCTCGTACTTGCCGGTGACCAACATCTTGTCATCCCACCAAAGCGGAGATGTGACCATGGCCCGCCTCTTCTTGGCTGCCACACGGTTGTGCATCCCCATCCGCATGTAGTTGACGACGTGGTCGATCTCGGCGTGGGACAGGACGTCAATGCCATCCATTGGCTGATCCGTCCCCTCCTTGAACTCAAACATGACCCGCATGGGCACCGCCTCAATCTACGGATGAATGCTTCATCACCCGTGGGCTGGGCTTGCGCCCCATCCACCAGGAAAGCCTTCGTACCCCACGCCTGACCCGGGGGGGGCATTGATAAACCCTTGGCGTCGATGAACAACTCCTCCTCTGGCCCGACTGACATCTCGTTCAGGGTGATGGAATCCAGCGTCGATTTGATACCTTCCAGCGGACATAGGGTGGATCCTATGCCGGTTATGACCAGGATCCCCTTCGCCCTATCCGCGATGATCTTCTCCACCGTACGTCTGGTAATTTCCAGGGAGCCATGCAAATACATGGGCCCCCACTCCTTCAAACCCCAATGCCTGTGCCAGGCTGAGTCTCCTCGATGCCAATGCCTCCTACACTTCCTCAAAAGTGGGGCATCCCGGGGAGCAAAGACGTCCGTCTCGGGCACTTCGGCTCCCAGCTTCTGAATCATCCTGGCATACACCTGCGGCGCCATTCCATACTCCGTGAGCTAAACTCCGCGGTCTCCCCTGGACCTGGTACCCACAGCTTGCACTGCTTGGACGATCCGATCCTCTTCCTCAGCATTCCATTGGGATGACCCGCATGCATAGTTCGTGGACAGCCATGTAAGGCATTCATCATCCTCCCGGACCAGCATTGCACGATGGGGAAGGGCTCCAATGGCGTTTCTCACCATGAAGTCATACCCCATGATCATATCCCAATCTGTGATGTCGGCCACATAGAAGTTCCCGGATAGGGTGCTTCTCTTCGCCAAATCAGGGCGGTTCAAGCGCTCATGCTCCCAGAATTCCATACTGATAGTGGCCTCATGGGTGCCACCACCCAAAATCTCTCCATTGGCCACCTTCAGGCGTACCAGTCTACGGCTGGGCTGCAGGGATTCCTCCTTGAACAACCCTCTCCGGACCAGGCTCACCTGGGCACCCGTATCCACCAACACATCCACCACCAACTCCTCTTGTCCGCACCGTACACGCACCTTCAAGTGCAACTGCCGCTCGTGACCCTGCGGTGTATGGACGACTCTCACTGCATGCAACTCTAGCACATCCGGGTGCATCAGGACTTTGAGGGTATGGTCACAGATGGTGTAGATCTTGGGCTGGTCCTGCCCGTCCACGGGGCTCTCCGTGGTTGTCCCTTCGTTCTTGCCACGTCCCTTGCCCACATACACTTCCCTTGGCAGGGCGCTCCAGGGGTTGGGAGTCACGAAACTCAGTGGTTTTGGCTCTTCTGGAGCCTTCTTCAGCACCCGATGTGCCTTCGCTTTCTCTCGGATTCCACTGATTTTCGGAAGAGAGACCTCCGAGGTCCCACTCCCGTGGGGGCTTCTCTAGACGTGGCCTGCGCAGCTCCCTCCTGCTGCGATTTGCTCAGACTTTGTCCACCACGTTGCTGGGCTTTGAGTCCCTCCAACGTCCTCAGCATGTCCTCAGCAACCTCCTCAATCGACCTCACGTGTCGGTCTGGGCCGGGTCCTCCACCATAGCCTTTTCCTCCGCCTTTCCCTTGGCCCTTTCCTTGGCCTTTTCCACCGTCTCCGCCCTTTGCCTTCCAATCGGCAATTCGTTGTTCCTTGGGCTTCTTGTCAGGATGGGCGGCGACGTAGGTCTTCTTGTCATCCTCATATACCTTGCAATGCCGGTGGTCATGTGCATGGTTGTTCCTCTTGCCGTAGCAGACCCAGCAACCGGTGTGCTGTGATCTGTACTCGCGGAACGAGAGCGGCGGGTTCCCGATCCTCCGCGGTTCTCTGTGGTTCTTGGTCCTGGGGTCCAGGCGGTTCCACCTGGACCTGTTCTGCCCATTCTCCTTCATATTGTGCGCTACGAACGCGAAGAAGTGGGCTTTTTCATGATCCTCGGGGGTGGTCGCGGTCCAGAGATCTTGGCCGCTTCCACTCCCTTCCTCCGCGGTGCCGACCGTGTCCCCCTTGACCTCTCGGTGGTGGCGATCTTCTCGATGACCTCGATGTCCTTAGCCTTGTTGATCCTGCACGTGGGCCTCGTTCTTGGCGTTGAGCTTCAGCTCCACCGTGATGTACTTCACGATCTCGTCCAGGCGCATGCGGGCGAAGATGACCTGCATCCTCAGCGGCTCTCCGCGCCTCCACTCCACGTTGTTGAGGCGCACCAGCCTTTGCCCCATGGTGTCGCCGAATACCTCCACGTAGACGGCGTTCTTCAACCCCAACATTCGGCGGGGCTCGCCAAGGTTTCGCCAGAAAAACTCCATTATTCCGGTGTGGGTGTCCTCCGATGCCATGATCCGTACGGCCACGCGCTTCTTTGCTCTCTTCTTCTCCTCATCCTCCACTCTTCTCTCCCAGTGCCCAGGGGGGGCGTCCTTCAGCAAGTGTCAAATCCCGCTGGCCTCATTCCAGTCCTCCACCAGCTTGAGGCTTCTTCGGTACTTGCGGATGTATCGATTCCAATCCCGGACCCTCAGTTCCCCGCGCTCCAGCGGCAGCGGAATGGACCACAAATCCTCCAACTTCTGGTTGGGGGCGTCCACTCGCTCCTCGTCCTCCAGCCACTGGAGGCAGGCCTGCTCCGTCTGGATCAATCCCTCGCGGATCTGATCCCTGAGCTCCTCCTTCAGGTCCTGCGCGAGCCTGTGTGGGAATGTCCGACATACCCACTTGTCCCTTGGCGCTCCCTTCATCTCGCCGACGACCTCCTCGGCGAAGTTCTCCCAATCCAGGGCTGAAGTCATGGAGTTTGGAGGGGTTGCCATCGTAGTAGGGGATTTGCATTCCCCTGAGGTCGTCAATACTGATGGCGTCTCAGACATCCGCAGCCACCACTCCACCGAGACGGATACGGACATGTGGCCGGGGGGTGTGAGTACACTCCCCGTACATCCCTCTCCTCCTTGGAGTGCGGTCCAGTTGGGCCTGAACCCATGGGGTTTGGGATGCGGGAAGGACTTGCTCCACCGGCTGTCCATATCCCCGTAGTGGGGTCCTTCACCCACAAGTTTCAGCCTGGATGGCCTCTACCATGTCCGTCAGCCCTTCCCATGGTTCGCCCCCGCATGGTCTGGTGTTGGATCTCCTCTTCCGCATAAACTGCATGGGCAGTCGTAGTGGTCGGTGGATCCTTGGGGGCATGGGACATCTGTACTGTCAGGCTCCTCAGGTCCGTGGTTGCGTGCTCTTCCCGCATGGACCTAGCCGGTGCCGTATGCTCCCCGAGCATTATGGATTCGCTGAACATGGGAACAAACGGCAGCGCACCCGGGTCGACACGCGGAGGCGCGTAAGGTGCCTCTGCAGGGCCGCCCATGGGTTTATGCATGGCGCTCCTGAGGGTCTTAACTCGCTCCACCAGCTCTGCCGCTGCCGGCTTTGCCAGGAGCTCCGGACCCGAGGCGAGGGGTTGTGACTCCTCTAACCTTTTCAGGCGTCCCGACATGTCTTCCACCAGCTGGAGGAGGCTTTTTTGCACTGAACGGCGCTTTTTGTGGCTGGCCAGGCCGACTAGGTGGACGAGGCTGTCCACCACTCGCTGCTGCTTCTGCAGGGCCATCTCCAGCTTCTCCAGGTACCGGTCCTGCTCCGCTCGCAGCTCCGCCATGTCTCTCTCCGCTGCCGACTGGTCGTCCAGGATCCCCGCGACGTCCTCCTCTAGGCCGTCCTTCGCGTTGTCCAGGCGGTCGAGGTGCTGCACGATGGCGTCCATCCCCATCTTTGGGTACTTGCTGATGAGGAAGGATACGTGCTCTCAGTGGCACTCAACGTGCTTTCCACCTGATCCGGCGCATCCCACGGTTCCCGGCGCCTCGGACTCCTCCGCCATGGGTGTGTCGCCCATGCTATCCCGCGTTGGCTCCGTGTGCCGGGTTGCAGGCGCCGTTCTGGCTCTGGCAGGCCTCTGCAACGCCTCGGCGTGATGCTCCAGGCTGGGTTCGGGGGGCGTGTGCGCCCTTGTGGGCGGTCTGGCCATCTCCTCCGACTCCGAAGGGTAAGCGGTCCGATAGCCCTCGGAGTGCCCCTCGGAATCTGCAGCTGACCACAGCCTGACCGGGCTGGGATCCGTCTCCATTGCCCTGGCTTCCGCCGCGGGTTTCGGGGACCCGCGCTTCCGCTAACGCCGGGCTCTGCCGTTGCTGCCAGTCTCCTCCAGCTCCTCCGCAGCGGAGCAGCGATTGCAAACCTTGCGGCATTGCCTTTCACACATGGAGGCCAGGTCCTCCAAGTCTAACACATGTCCTGCAAGGGCTCTCCGTTCTGAGCATCTTTGCTCTTCTCGGGCTTCCCAGTCCGGCGTCGACTCCACGGACTCGACGATCTGCACACAGGGGCTTCCTTGGGCAGGGCTCATGAGGGCCCAGGTCCCCGCCGCGGCGGTAGGGGGCAGGTACTCCTCTGCTACCATAAAGAAGGTCCCTACCAGGACCGGCCCCTGCTGTACCCCTTCCACCATTTCCTGTCACTCCTATGGTCTTGCTTCTCACCAGGTTCTCACCACGCGTACCCGCGAGCGAGGGTAAGGGACACCCAGACGGGACGGCCCCCCACACGCAGCGCGGGACACGCGGGGCGGGATGGGGGAGACGGGAGAAACACAACACCAGGTACCGGCCCGAGCCCCCCAAACCGGCCGCGAGCGCCGCGCAAACACGGACGGGGCACGGCACCCGCCAAGGCAGTAGTGGCGCACTGCGCCACGCCCCAACCCCTAGGCTAGGCAGCCTCTGCGCCAGCCGAAGGGGGTCCCACTGGCGACAAGCCAGTAGCACGGGCCCGGCGGCGCCGGCGCCCCGGGCGACCACGCATTAGGGGGGCGACGCGGTGGGTAAGCGCCCGCAGCCACGGCTGCCAATTGATGCACTGACCGGGGAGTGGCGAAACGGGGAAGCCGGGGAGGGACGGGGCTCAGAGCCCTGTGAACCCGGGGGACTCCGCCACCAGGCAGGAGGTGCGTCTTGGAGGGCCCCCCACTAGGACCCGGTGAAGAGGATATCACCTGGCTCAAGTACAATAGCTTCAATCCACACTGAGGGCTTCCAAGGGTGTTTGAGGTCCCGCGTTGACACTCAACAACTCCTTTCAATACGCCGGCTGTCTCACGGTGCACACAGAGACACGGGCGTTGGGCATGTACACAGAATTGAACCAATAGAATAATCGAAAGAAAGCCCTGAAATTGGCATATGAACACAAATAAAGCAAAATTGGGGAAAGATGAAAACACACAATCACAGCCATAGACCCCTCATTACCTGGACTCGCCAACATGATGCCCTGAACCAAGTCAAATAAGATCGCTAAATGCCATGTGTCAAACGTCACTACACAAACCCCAAAAATGTGTTCTCTCCCAAGCCCCTCAATCCTAGCCCAAAGGGGGAGGTGGCGTGTCATGGCCTAGAGTGGCACTTAGGACCATGCCCTACTGTGACATAAATTTGGTTGGACTGGGAGTGGATTGGGCTTGGAAAATTGCCCCATGAAGATGACCCCACAAAATAACAAAATTAGGCAAATCACACCATAATGCCGAAAATTCAATTATATACTCAAAAGTGCATACAGCAAATGTTCAAATGCTCCATGCATGTGTCAAACCGGGGAGTAATATACTAGGGTGATATAGACCAAATGTCTATGCCCAAGAATATCCCAACATTGGCCCCCAAACCCCTCCAGATATACACATGCCATGCTTCACACGTCAACTCACGAATTCGAGACCTAATTTTGTGAGGCCTCGTGTGCCACGCCAAAGCGACCACGTGATCTGGCATATGGTGAGGTGCAACACCGAAGCATATGCCAACATATAAGCAACATACCATAGTTCACAGATCTCTAGACACCTTACTGTTAGCTGACCAGTTGAGCACATAAAATACAAAAATGAGCAAAAAATGAGGTCAAAAACATGCAAACGTTGCCAAATTCAAAGTAATCACAATAGTATATAACTTCGCTCACCCATGGTATCAACATATGGTTCAAAACACAATTGCTTGGGACCATTTGCAAACAACCCCCCCTACTTGGATCCCCACATGGACGCATAGGGACACCTTCGAACCTCCTCACGATACGCACCATGAAAATGCGAAAATTGATAGTGGCGCTTGTGGGTCGCTCCGTAAGCCCTCCCACATGCACTATATGTGCGGTAGACTTAGTCCAGCGCTATGAGACTCATCATTGTCACATGGGCGAAGCCCTTGCCACATATGACTCCACATATCTTCCTACAAACGGAGATATATAACATGGGCGTGCGCATAGCAAAGCACATACCATCCATATAACACATACCTTTAAAAGTGGCTCCCACCATGGTATGCCATGCCCCTCCATGGACATAACTTCACGTTAAAAACACGTAGGAACCCAAGGAAAGTTTCTATGCAACACCAACACTCATGCGATACACTCGAAAGTCGCATCATCGGTTGCATGGTCCAAGAGATATATATCACTTTCTACCTACTTGACCATTATACCTTGCTACACCGGGCATGTGTACACATCAAAGGCGTTCGACGTTTCCCAAATTAAGTTGAGACTAAGGCGATTCAAGCCCATATCTCAAAATTGATATTCCTCGCAATGAGCCGGAGATATGATCCTTCAAAGTGGCCTCACGAATCAATTTTGTTTCGACTATATCAACAGGAAAAATGAAGGAGACAACAAGAGGAAGATTGATTCGTGATCGGGGAAAAATGTAGGACCACTTGAAATGCATCATATCAAGTGCGGCGACCTCGAAGTCAAAAATCCGATTCTGAATTTCCGAAAAAATCCGATTAATTTTGCGAGTGTATAAAATGAAAATTGCGGAAGCAACGAACCCTTTACTGATGAAATCTGACCCTTCATCGGGGTTTCCGCCAAAATATCTGGAAATAACAGTTAACCAACCGGTTACCGCAAAATTGCGAGCCAACTGACAGTCGCCGATACATTGACAATCAGAACGGATAGCCGAAAAATTACGGAAACATTATGATAAAAAAACCCTGTTGATTCCTGACATTTCGATATATAAATCTCAGCCGGCGGCACCTCGGTCTTGAATATGGCCGCTCAGAGCTGGAATGGCCAAGCCTATCACACTATCACATCAGGTTAGGTCAGGTGGATGGGAGAGTATGATATCAGCCAATGGCGGCTTGCCGGCACATAGATACACACCCCAAGTGACCCAAGGATGGCCACAGGGGTCCGAACCGGCTTCATCTCTCCGGGCTGGTATGGAACTACAGCCATACGGGTTGGTGTCGTTGTGCCCAAGCAGAAGAGCGTAGGACACATCGGGGGCTAGGGGGGAAAGGAAAACACCATACCAGACAAGCTCAATGTACACCCAAGCCTTGATTTGTTTGTGTGTCGACAGCTCCACATCACATCACGGCCGAAGTACAGTGGATCCCCTGACCCTGTTCCACAGACAGCTCACGAGTAGGAAGGGTGAATGACCACCTGTAACCGGCATATACCGCCTGTCAGGTGCCCGTGCATCGGCTTCAACGGGGGAACACCAGGAATGCTCCATCTAGCACCGGTCCCCGTAGGAATGGAGGTTGTGGGCGTTTCCAAATGCGCCGTGCAGTCACCAAGCCCCGTGGTCCGTGCTGGACATATGCAGAGATGGCAAACAGGAAGAGGGCCATCAAGCTTAAATGACATCTCACAAGAACATTAGGAGGGGCAAACACACGTGTATGTGAGTATGTGTGTGTGTGTGTGCTGTGGGGAGAGTAGAGTCCATGAGAAGTCAAGTCAAGCCAGTAAATTAAAGAAGACCAACTTAAATGTGGCATCCCAAATCCCAAGAGGATGGGCCCTACTTGCCAAAGATAGGGGGAAAAAATAGTGACAAACAGGAGGTCTCGCGAGACTTGGAGGCAATTGGGAAAGGTTAGGTCCAAACACATACCACACTTCCAGATGTACATACAAGGCTTCAACCAAGGTGTCATCCTCTAATATACAGTCCTTGATGAAAAAAAAACCTCTCCATGAGCATGTAGTAGGTCGAGGATAAAATCACAAAGAGTGTATGCGGTGAGTAGGTTTGGCAAGTGGAAAGCATGTGAATCTAGCACAAAAATCAGAATTCAAGGGGCATTTGCATTTGTTCAAGCCTCATTACTATTCTCATTGCGACCTGCATCTTCAAAATAGGGGCAATGGATACCTTGATATGTTAATTTGGTCACTATGGCCCAGAAACTGATCAAAAAGTGCCACAGAGTGACCAAAACAATCATTAGAAAAATGGGTGAATGCACTAATATGAATTCTAACCATGTGGATAATTGTGTCAAGCACATTCCAAATAGGGTGCACGATCCCTTTTGGACTTATTTTGCGCTTGATGCACCACTCCAAAAACGATTGGGGGGTGTAGCATATCAATACATGTTGATATTGGCCAAAAATGTCAAAAATGCCCAAAACAAAGCCTCAAAATACGTACACTGGAGTTTGAATATTCGAGTGCAGCATATTCGAAAAAGGGTGGGTGCCCCTTTGTCGAATTTTTTTTGGGCTTAGTTTCCCAACCGAAAAAAATTTGGGTCGAGTGACACGTGAGGAAATGCTGAAAACGGCCAAAAATGTCAAAAATGGCCAAAACAAATATGAAAGATATGCACAATTGAGTTCGAAATAAATTCGAAATCATGCATATTCAAGTGGGGCATATTTGAAAAAGGGTGTGTGCCCCTTTGTTGAATTTTCTTTGGGCTTAGTTTCCCAACCCAAAATATTTTGGGCGAAGTGACACGCGAAGAAGTGTCAAAAATGGCCAAGTATGTCAAAAATGGCCAAAACAAAGCCCAAAAAAGTATGTAATAAAATTCGGGAACAATTCAAACTCAAACGTTTTTCAGTCCAGTGACTCTCAAATGAGGTGGGTGTACACACCTCATAATTATTCAAAGTCTACACAACTTGTTGTGTGACTTGGGGGTACACACACAATGTGCACACATGCAAAATGGCCAAAAAAGCAAAAATAGGCCTACAAAAAGCATAAAAACGAATGTATAAGAGGTCGAAATAAATTGGAACTCATGCAAATTGGAGTCAAGCGACCTTAAAATACGGTGCGGGTGTTGGAAATTTTTTTTTCAAACTCAACAACCTCACCTGTAGCACTTGGGGAAACATTCATAATGTGCACACCTGCAAAATGGCCAAAAAGCCAAAAATGGGCCAACAAAAAGCATAAAAATGTGTGCCATAGAGGGCGAAATAAATTCCAACTCATGCAAATTCGAGTTGAGCGACCTCGAAATAGGGTGTGGGTTCAACAAAAATTTTTTTTCCGAATTTAATAGGACGCCCACATTGGGTTGGGGGAAGTGCAAGAAAAGGACAAGTGGAGTGATAACCTTCACCACACCAATGCAGTCTTGGCAAAGACAAAGAAGACGTCATAGAGGTCGAAATAAATTTGAACCCATGTAAATTCGAGTCGAGCGACCTTCAAATAGGGTGTTGGTGACCTTCAAGAATTTTCTTCGAATGAAATATTTCGCCAAGAATGGATTGGGGGAAGTGCAAGAAGGTGTGATAACCTTCACCAAATCAATATTGTCTTGGCAAAGAGCAAGAAGTCAATTCCATCCATCTCCACCATAAGATAAGTATAAGATTGTAAGGATCTTGCATGTCGGTCAAGTTAAATAATTTTCTCCTAAAGATATTTTCAAAATTTTGAACTGAAAAACCAAAAATTCCAACTTGCCAATGACCGAGGATGTCTATTCTCTAGCATGGTATACATGGATGGACACCACAAACCTCAATCAAAGTAGATGCACAATGACAAAGGCGAGGAAAGACACTTTCCAAACTTCGTCTTGATCCTTGTTGAAGTTCTGTCACATTGAGTATCACATAACATTCGAACAATGAAGCTTACAAAATGTAATCTTATACTTATCTATGAAGTAGATAAGTAAACATACAAACAAGAGCACAACAAATAGACACTCGGTTTTTTACTAATACCAAAGCGACACAATTGAGTACTATACACCAGGAACAATGCTACGGCGACAAGGATTCGTGTGTGTCGGACCTCTGTCATGTATGAACGGCAAAATCAGCCCCTCACACCAAACCAAGAGCACCTATAAAATTGTACTGGTCTAAAACGCCAGAAATCCACGATGTCGTAAATTCAGACCCACAGAAATCAGAATTGGAAAATAAAAACGCAGTAGGCTCTCGCCCGATCGCGATTCATGTCGCGCGCGCTCCAGGCCAGAAAAGGGGTAATTCAGCATCCCTAGGATC
This sequence comes from Eutreptiella sp. 'Long Island Sound 2002', assembly GCA_964036045.1. NCBI lineage: Eukaryota > Euglenozoa > Euglenophyceae > Eutreptiales > Eutreptiaceae > Eutreptiella > Eutreptiella sp. 'Long Island Sound 2002'. The sequence goes on along the minus strand of OZ038380.1, from coordinate 20,908,286 downwards.
TACTGCATCCCAACCCAAGGGTATGTTGTGTGTGTGGGGGGTTTGGATCAGTCTTGGGACCGATGCCTGGGGGGTAACCCAAAGGGGGAAAGCCAATTCTATTGCAGTAGACCAGGAGCTGCTCTGGTCTGGAGCTGGTCTGAGATGGAGGCGGACATGGATGCATCCAATTCCGGGAACTTTACTAGTCCTCGGCCTGACATCTGCCTCGGTGACTGTCACTACAGGACTGCTGACAACATGAACTGCCGGTTGCCTGGGGGGATGGCCGATTGACCTGGTTCATGGTGCATTACAACCAGATGATCAATGTGTAATAGGCTGGCCTGGGCAACTAGGACAGGGCTGCAGGCCCTGGCGCGATTGCGCCTTTGGCGCGTCGCCATGGTAAACGCCAGAGTGGCAGAGATCGAGATTTGTAGTGAGTCTGTGGATTTCGATGATTGTCTGGTTGGGTTTTTTATTATTAAATATAGATTGCAGTGTTTGATTGTTGCTGCGGTTATATCCCATTCTTGAGTGCATCATTTGCGATGTTGTGTTTGTTTCCAGTTCCCCTCTCCATGTAAATATGGGTATAACAAGGCTGCCGTCGAAGTACAATGCTGCATGCGACGCCAGCTGGCATGCAGAGCCCAGCGTCAAGGACATGATGGCCCGTGCAGTGCACCGGCAGTGAACAGGACCCAGAATCAAGTACCTGTTGAGCGTTGTGCAAGTGTGCAAGGGTGAACAAGGAGGGATACATCACAGTGGGGTCAATGCAGCAAGCAGAACCAAGGAGCGGTAAAAGAGTTTGAAGATTCGGGCAAGCCAAGGCCTTAGGTAAAGTGACGCTTTGTGGATTTTGTGGGTTTTGGAAAAGTTGAAAGAGACCGAGTACAGCACAAACAAAAGTGTGATACAAAATCTTCAATCAAGAAGAAGGCCGCCAGGAGTGCGCCAGCAACGGCGCTGAAGACTTGCGCCCGCAGGCGCTATAACGCCGCGCCAGAGGGCGCTGAAGACCAGCCTGCAGAGGGGGCGTTCAAGAACGGCGCCAGCGAGCGTCCTGAGGTCTTATGGTGCTGGCGGTGAGGCCAGCGAACGTCTTGATGACCTATGGGGCTGGCACTGAAGCCAGCGAGCATTGGGGAAAGCGTGCGCCAGTGAGGGCGCTCTGGGACAGCGTGGACGCCTCAAGGAGTGCACCGGTGAGGGTGCAGTACATGCGCCAGCGAGGGCGCTGACAAGTGCGCCAGCAAGGCGCTGAGGAGTGCGCTGACGAAGGCGCTGAGGAGCGCGCCAGCAAGGCGCTGAGGAGTGCGCCAGCGAAGGCGCTGAGGAGTGCGCCAGCGAGGGCGCTGACAAGAGCGCCAGCGAAGGCGCTGAGGAGTGCGCCAGCGAGGGCGCTGACAAGAGCGCCAGCGAAGGCGCTGAGGAGTGCGCCAGCGAAGGCGCTGAGGAGCGCGCCAGCAAGGCGCTGAAGAGTGCGCCAGCGAAGGCGCTGAGGAGCGCGCCAGCGAAGGCGCTGAAGACTTGTGCCCGCAGGCGCTATGGAGTCGTGCCACTGAGGGCACTGAAGACCAGCCTGCACCAGGGGGCGCCAAGAACAGTGCCAGCCCGAATGGAGGGCGCTCCATTTAGAATGATGGGAATGTAAATTTTGATTTTGTAATTGAGGCGCCGACAGCGCCAGAAAGTATTCTGTTTGGCATGTATGCATGGAATATATATGCACCTTTGCCCTGGTTTGTCGCTGTGGAGCCTTTTTTGTTCAGTACCACAGGCGTCAGCACAACAGGGCAAGGGTGCTTACAGTGGCTGGGTGTGAAGTAGATGGGCGGGTGGTAAGCTGCAGTGTGTGTGTGTGATTGCCTAGTTGAGGCCCCACCCACTGGCGGGCGAGTGCATGGCTGGTGGGGTGCTGTGTGTGGTTGTGGGTACGCGTAAGGGTCAGCCTCTACGACAGGGGTGGTGGGGGAAGTGGTCCAGGTAGGACGTATGCAAGGGGCGTGGTCGAGCAAGAGTAGCTCCCTTTCAGCCCCAATAAGTATCCCCCAGAAGCCGGACGCCTTTGGTGCCCAGGCCAGCAAAGACTCCATTATCTAGACTGCAGCTCTGCAAGCAAGCATGCAGCCGCAGCCCGCCCCGGCGCCCCTAGTTATGCCTTTTGTAGGTTTTGTTGCCCAGGCCAACCATTGAGTTTTTACTTGTTTTTCAGACTCTTCACGCTCCGTGTCGTGTCTTAGGAGGGGAGTGTAATAGGCTGGCCTGGGCAACTAGGACAGGGCTGCAGGCCCTGGCGCGATTGCGCTTTTGGCGCGTCGCCATGGTAAACGCCAGAGTGGCAGAGATCGAGATTTGTAGTGAGTCTGTGGATTTCGATGATTGTCTGGTTGGGTTTTTTATTATTAAATATAGATTGCAGTGTTTGATTGTTGCTGCGGTTATATCCCATTCTTGAGTGCATCATTTGCGATGTTGTGTTTGTTTCCAGTTCCCCTCTCCATGTAAATATGGGTATAACAAGGCTGCCGTCGAAGTACAATGCTGCATGCGACGCCAGCTGGCATGCAGAGCCCAGCGTCAAGGACATGATGGCCCGTGCAGTGCACCGGCAGTGAACAGGACCCAGAATCAAGTACGTGTTGAGCGTTGTGCAAGTGTGCAAGGGTGAACAAGGAGGGAGACATCACAGTGGAGTCAACGCAGCAAGCAGAACCAAGGAGCGGTAAAAGAGTTTGAAGATTTGGGCAAGCCAAGACCTTAGGTAAAATGACGCTTTGTGGATTTTGTGGGTTTCGGAAAAGTTGAAAGAGACCGAGTACAGCACAAACAAAACTGTTATACACAACGAAGGCCGTCATCTAGTGGAGAATGTTTTCAGGAATGTTAGGAGGTGGCGATTCTGGAACGGCTGTGATGAGGCTCCCCGGCGCCCGTATAATTACGACTTCCTTGCCGGCCTGTCCCACTTCTGCTGTAACCTACATAACATGGAGCAGAGGTACACCGAAAGTCTATAACCATAATAGTACAGGCTGCAATGATGTGATTGTCTTTTATCGTGCTCTTGAGTCTTGTGTTTTGAGGCACAGGAAGTCCTTTGTCCGCAATCAGGTAGCAAACATTTTCTTTTTCAAAACCGAGAACCTGTGTGCAGCAAGGCGGGTTGTCAACCTAAACAGAAACGGCACAATGGGCACGCAGGGACAGGATGAAATACCACCAAACTCCGGAAGCAGGTAGCAATCTTCTTCTTTTTTAAAACGGATAGTTGGTGTACACGAAGTGGGTTGTCAGCCGAGAACGTCAGAATAGGAGGGCAGGAACAGTATGAAATACCACCGAACGCTGAATGAGGGGAAAATGGTTGTTTTCGTAGTGCGAACAAGCAGATATTATGGATCCTGCCGTATCCTGCCGTATCCTGCCGTATCCTGCCGTATCATGCCGTATACTGCCGTATCCTGCCGTATACTGCTGTATCCTGCCGTAACCTGCCGTATCCTGCCGTCTCCTGCCGTATCCTGCCGTATCCTGCCGTATCCCGCCGTATCTTGCCTTATCCTGCCGTATCCTGCCGTATCCTGCCGTATCCTGCCGCATCCTGCCGTATCCTGCCGTATCCTGCCGTAGCGAATACGCGTAACAGGGAAGCCCTAGAGACACAGAACCCCTTTTTGAGGAGTATCTTTTAAACCATCTCAACAAGTTCAGCACTCTTGTGGTTCGGTTCTATGCTACATGTGGCCGTAGGGGGTGGCTGCGCCGCGTTGTGACCCACTGCTCCCGACCGTGGCTGATTGAGGCCCAATCTGCCCCCTGTTCGGCGCCTGTGGAGGGTACCACAAGCGGGTATGGCTCACCAATGCTCCTACCAAGGCATAAACCCTACATACAATCGCGGAAACCTGAACTATGCACAGACTGCAGGAGACCTGAGCTGTCACTCCCCCTTAGGTGATTCACCTCACCTATGATTTTAGCAGCTCTGTCTTCCCAAAATTCCAAGTCATGCATTTTCAGAACGGCGATATCAAACTGTACACAGTAGTACTGTTGTTTTTGTGTTTTCTCAAATTTTTAACAAAATTATGCTGTCGCTGGAGCTGGAGCCGCAGATCAACTGTCAACAACTGCCGCGTACGCGAGTTTCAGATTCCCGACCGCCGTGCGCAATAGAAAATCGCCAAAAAGTCCACTTTTTCTCGCAGTTGGAAGCAAAGTAAAGGCATGAGCGTGTCCCCGAGATCAATACCTTGCTGCTGACCTAAAAAACTCCGGATTGGCAGGCACAGATTTTGAGAAATTCACACTTTTCTAGCCAAAAACCACTCTTTTTCATGGTTTTAGGCTCTATGGAGGCCATGTAGAGGGCCTTACAGGGCTGGAAGAGATGGTATAGAGGTGATATATGATCAAATTGTCATCACCATTGGTAGAAGCCTACATGACACGCGATGTTCTGCCTTTATTCTAGGCTATTTTTCCCTTTCTCATGCACCATGGGGCCCAATATCCATATGGTTCATAGGTAGGGTTTGGGGCTTGGGTTGGTATTGTATGCATTTGAATGATAAGAACTACATAAACTATGATACTCTGTGCATAAGAATGGGATGAACGATGAACATTTGAGGTGTTTCTGGCCCTATTTTGCACCGTTTGTGGTCCATTTCCATATGGTTCATAGGTAGGCTTTTGCGTGCCTATCACCGTACACACACATGTTTGGGGCTTAGGTTGTTATTGTAAGCATTTGTATGATAGGTGCTACATATAATATGATAGTATGTGCATAAGAATGGGATGAACGATGAACATTTGAGGTGTTTTTGGCCCTATTTTGCACCGTTTGTGGTCCAAAATCCATATGGTTCATAGGTAGGGTTCTGATCACCTATCACCGTCCACACACATGTTTGGGGCTTGGGTTGGTATTGTATGCATTTGAATAATAATAACTACATGAAATATGATAGTATGTGCATAAGAATGGGATGAACGATGTAGATTTGAGGTGTTTTTGGCCCTATTTTGCACTGTCTTTTGGCAGGACCTCTGTATTTACTGATTTTTGTTGGCCATACCTGGGAACATTCTCTATGGGGCATCCGTTCTGGCCTACTCCATGGAGGCCTCCTGGATCTGAAAACAAATCCCACTCCTATTGGGGAGCATGGAGACCGTGGTCTTGAATTTAATTCTGGTGTTTCAGATCATCTTGTTTGGCAAGCCGTCGAGCAAACCTCTGCTAGCCAGTGCATACAGTCCAATGCAGTATGAGTATTGGCCTTGGGTGCAGGAATGCTGTGCTCCTTGGAGGAGGCAGGGACCCCATGGGGCAAATGCATTACTCAGTGCAGGCACTGCTCAGTGCACAATTTGGCCCAGAATTTCATGCTCAAGTTGTTGCCCTTTCCAAATGTCCTCAAATGATCAGTCAACATGTGCGGACCATGGTGCACACAGGGATGGATGCAGGTTCTGTATTTCTCAAGGTGGTCCCCTTCTCCACAAGGAAGACGTCTTGGGCATCATTTGTTGCGTTTGAAAAAAAGATTATCCCTAGCCCCCCCCCCCATATTTCAGGCTGTACCAGGCTGGGTCCAAAATGTTGCTTTTGCCCCCTGAACAACAGGTCAGGGACCCTCCTCCCCTATTTTGAGGGTGCTGGATGCGAAAAAAGAGATTGTAGGGACACACAGATCGTGACTCACACAATTTGCAACATCCGTATGCACCAAAATCTGCCGTTTTTCCATGAAAAAACGGCAAAAAATGGCCGTTTTTCGGTCAAAAATTGAGTTTGTTGGCCTCAGACAAGCAGTTGAAGACCCCCCCCCCCATTTTGAGGGTGCTGGATGTGAAAAAGCAAGTTGTAGTCACACACAGGTCACGAAAACACAATTTACAGCATCCGTATGCACCAAAATTTGCCATTTTTCATGAAAAAAACGGCCAACAATGGCCATTTTTTGGTCAAAACTTGGGATTTTTGGGCTCTCCCCTATTTTGAGGGCACTGGATGCAAAAAAGCAGATTGTAGGGACACACAGATCACGCAAACACAATTTACAGCATCCGTACGCACCGAAATATGCCATTTTTCATGAAAACCGGCCAAAAATGGCGCTTTTTTTGTCAAATATTGATTTTTTGGCTTTGTACAAGCAGTTGAAGGACCCCCCCCCCTATTTTGAGGGTGCTGGATGCAAAAAAGCAAGTTGTGGTCACACAAAGATCACGAAAACACATTTTGTAGCATCCGTATGCACCACAATTTGCCGTTTCTCATGGGAAAAACGGCTAAAAATGGCCATTTCTTGGTCAAAATTGATTTTTTTTTGGCCTCAGACAAGCGGTTGAAGACTGCCCCCCTATTTTGAGGGTGCTGGATGCGAAGAAGCAGATTGTGGGGACACAAAGATCACGCAAACACAATTTACAGCATCCGTATGCACCAAAATTTGCCGTTTTTCACGAAACAAAAACGGCCAAAAATGGCCCTTTTCTGGTCACATATTGATTTCTTTTGGCTTCGTACAAGCAGTTGAAGGATCCCCCCCCCTATTTTGAGGGTGCTGGATGCAAAATAGCAAGTTGTATGCACGCACGGACTACGAAAGCACAATCTACAGCATCTGTATGCACCAAAATTTGCTATTTTTCATGGAAAAACTGCCAAAAATGGCCGTTTCTTGGTCAAAAATTGAGTATTTTGGCCTCAGACAGGCAGTTGCAGAGCCCCCCCCCCCCATTTTGAGGGTGCTGGATGCAAAAAAAGCATGCTGTGTGGACACACCGATTGCCCAAACGCAATTTACAGCATTCTTATGCCCCAAAAAATCTGCCATTTTTCAAAAAAATCGGCGAAAAAAAGCCATTTTTTTATCAAAAATTGTTTGTTTCTTCAAGCCTGAAACAAGCAGTTGAACCACCCCCCCTCCCGATTGGAGGGTGCTCGTTGCAAGAAAGCGAAATACGCCAAAGAACTACATAAAATATGATAGTATGTGCATAAGAATGGGATGAGCGATGAACATTTGAGGTGTTTTTGGCCCTATTTTGCACCGTTTGTGGTCCATTTCCATATGGTTCATAGGTAGGACTTTGCGTGCCTATCACCGTCCACACACATGTTTGGGGCTTAGGTTGTTTTTTTTGGGGAACAATGGGGTAGGAGGAACCCCCCTGCTATTCGGGGTATAATTAAAACAAAAGGTTACTTTTGGTCTTTTTGGGTACAAAACCTATTTTCATGTTTTTTCGTGCCTATATTATACTATACAGGTACGCTGGTGTGCAGCACAGTTCTGCTGCACCACCCTAGAGCAGACAAAAATACTCCAAAATAGGCCGAATTCCCGGGTCTTTGATGGTTTGGGAGAAAGCTTGGCCGGGAGGAACCCCCCCATCCCTATTTTGAGGCCAGAGAATCCAAAGAAAATTTGAATTTCTGTCGAAAGTCCTCTATAGGCAGGTACACTGGTGTGCAACACTGTTCTGCAGGACCAGCCCAGAGCAGGCAAAAATACCCCAAAATAAGCCAAATTTCAGGGTTTTTGAAATTTTTGGACAAAATTCGGGTAGGGGCCGCCCCCCCCTCTAATTTTGGGGCCGTAGAAACCAAAAAAAAAGGCCATTTCTCGCGAAAAACCCCTTTTTGCTGACTTTTTGAATTTTGGGGAAAAACAGCTGCTAAAATCATAGGTGTATGGGACTGGCTGGAGTGTGAGGTAACGAAGAAATACAAAAAAAAGCCAAGGTGCACTTTCCGAAGTATCTAAGAGGGCAGAGAAGCGTGTAAACACCCCAGCCTGAGGCCAAACGACGCTCTCGTTAGTGTGAGGTGCTAATTACCTAAGGTTGGAGCAAGGAAAAACCACACAGAAACAGGGGCAAAAAAGAAAGGAGAAAAAAATGGGGGAAGATCCAAGACAGCCAGAACAAAAAATACCAAGGGGGTGGGGGACGCTCAACACAGCAGGCAAGCAGAAATCGCAGCCAACGGGTCATCTGCAGCCAAGCAGGTATCGGTGCTGTCATCAAATAATCTCTGAACAGACACCCTTACTGCCTTGGTGAAGCCGCTTGACTCGTCGGGTACCGCCGATTCTCGCTGCTTTGTTGTAGCACACCTGGGGAGAGTTGTGGCAGGGGTGGGGGCTGGGGATCACATACAGACACGGGATGTGCGGCACCCGGGCAAAGACTCCCGGGCGGGGGGGGGGGGGGCAGCTGGAATTAGACAGACCTGGCAGGTCAAGGGGGAGTATGCTGTCGAGGGGGAGGGGGGGTCATGTTGCCGTGGGCTGAGCCCGTGGCTGAAGTGGTAATGACCGCGCCACTGCTGGCTGTGAGTGTGAAAGTGGAGGCAAAGGGAGGGAGAGGGACGAGGCGACAAGTGCGTCAGAGACCAGGACTGGACTGAAGGCTGTTATTGGTCGAATCAATATCACGGAGGACCGTGGGGCAGAAATTGGTTTATGGAGAGCTGACGTCTCTTTTCCCTGTTGTGCTGACTGCAGGAACGTCTTGGAGCTGGCCCAGGTGGATCCCTGGTCCTTTTACGTTTGACTCGCCTGGGCGTGTCTGTACCTCTGAGCGAAACGACAGAGAGGATGGGGCTGGGTGGCCGGTGCAGGTGGGATTACTGAGTCGGGTCCCTGTCAGAGGTGCTGTAGGGTCCACCTGACTCAGAGAGGCGGTTGTGGGACAGGGGGGGGGGGGAAGTGGTTCAGGGAGGGGGCGATCAGGGCGGTGTTTGCACGCTGATTTAATTGTGGACGCGATAGCTCTTCTTCGGGTGGGCAAGGATTCGTACACTTGATGTTTGAGCTCACGAGAGGCAGTGAAGAGTTCATAGAGGGAAACAGGGATCAGGGTCCTGGCAAAATTTTGAAGTTCCCCTCTCAAACGGGGGCCAGTCAGCCACTGATGCACCATGGGGGATATGCTGGGACCCCAAGAGTCGGCAAGTTGGTGCATGAAGGGTTTCATGTCGTCACAAAAGGCCACACTGGAAACGATGTCTAGGGGGTGGCGGGTATCACACAGAGGACACTGTCTGTCTGAGACATCCCAGAACGGGCCGGCTCTGTGAATTCCCTTTACTCCCAGTACCCACTTGGCCGCAAAGGAGCTAAACCACGAGTGGTGTCGAGCCCAATCAAAGCTGAGTGGCAGGGAAATACCGGTGTGTGCATGACGGGAGTACAGACGGCGTCATTGAGACCCCCCGAGCTTGTGAATGTGAGGATTGCCATGAAGAGTAACGGTATGGAGTCCCGGGGGCTGTTTGTGGGCTTCGAGGACGGCACATGCATATGAGGTGTATTTAGCGAAACCATCAGCCACCTCGTTTCCTGGGAAGCCCACGTGTGACTTGAGCCACCCCACTCCTACCATGAGGGAAGAGGATCGGATTACTCCGTGGACGGTATGGAACCATGTTCCTTGAGTGGATGCCGAAGCCGGCGGGATCGGGCTTTGGGACAAAACCCAGGCAGTACAGTCAACAAGTTGAGAGTTATCAATGCAGAAAAATGCCTGGCCTTTAAAGCCTACCGACTGGAGGTAGCGCGTGCACTGCACGAAGGACCAGAACTCAGCATCCTTGCTGCCAAGCTAGGGGCAGGGAATGGCAAGTGCCACGACAGTGCCATCCGGTAAGACCATCACTGCCGCCGACCCAGCTAGAGGATTGTCCCAGGACCCGTCGAGGTACACCCACAGCCAGTTGTTTGCCCGCGGGTGTTCAACCGCGTTTCTTACGCTCACACATCCCCACGAGACCACTGCTGATACCTGTGGTAATGGGATTTCCTCAGGGTATCCAAAGAGATGGCCGAACGAGTTAGATCCCACTTGTGTTGACCTGTACGGGATGGCGTAAGGGGGGAGCGGGGGTGGGAGGTAAAGAATAGGGGGGGATATGGACATGTGGAGGGCCGGCTCTGGGTTCGCTGGGTTGGGCTGAGGTGGGACATGCAAGCTGAAATTATGAAGGGCGTCTTTAATATGAAAAAGTGTGTTGTCGATATGAAACTGCACCACAGCATAGGTCGGCGCGGGGTCATGCAGAACTGTCCCGCCATGCCAGCCGGAGTTGAAGTCGATGTATACCGTTTCACCTGGGTGCAGGTCAGCCACTTTACATGGATTCCAAGGCCCGAATCCATGGCAGCGTCCTCCCAACGCCTGTACTGTAAAGAAGGTCCCTACCAGGACCGGCCCCCGCTGTGCCCCTTCCGCCTGTAACCCCTGCTGATTTACTCCGGATCAACGATTGCATTCCTCAATTTCCAGGGTCCAAATCCAAAAATATAGAAAATAAAATCCTCCTTCAACCCTGAATGGCAACCAGATCCCACAAGTACAGCAATAACCCAATTCACAATCCAAATCAGGCTGCGGGCTTCCGTTCAGCACACCGGTATTCCCACGGTGGCGGGCATGTACAAGAATTGCACCAAGGAAGAAAGCCCTGGAATTGGCATATGAACACAAATAAAGCAAAGTTGGGGAAAGAGGTAAACATACACATTCACAGCCATAAACCCCTCATTCCCTGGACTCAAGACCTTCCCTTGACTCACCAACATATTGCCCTGAACCAGGTCAAATGAGATGGCTGAATGCCATGTGTCACAAGTCAATACACAAACCCCAAAAATGTGTTCACCCCCAAGCCTTTAATTCCTAGCCCAATATAGGAGGTGGCCTGTCATGGCCTAGAGTGGCACTCAGGACCATGCCCTACCCTGACATAACCTTGGTTGAACTTGGAGTCGAATGGGCTTGGAGGAATGACCTATGAGTTTGAACTCATAACATGCCAAAAAACTGCCAATTCACACCATATTGGCCATATATCAAATATATGCTCAAAATCGAAGTTACTACTTATCCGAAGGCTCAGAGCATACATGGAATCGAAGTCTAGTATTCATGGAGGATAGAGACCAAAAGCCAATGCCCATGTACATCCCATTTTACCCTCGAAACCCCTTCGGATATGGGCGCCACGCACTGCCCAAGTCAGCCCATGATTTTGAGACCAATTATTGTAATCTCTCGTGCGCCAAGCCAAATGAAGTACGCGATCCGGCATATGGTGGTGTTCAACTCCAAAGCATATGCCAACATATGAACAACATACCATGGTTCGACTCTGCATAGGCTTCTTGCTGATTGCCGACCAGGTAAGTACACAAAATGCAAAAATGAGCAAAAATTGAGGTCAAAAACATGAAAATATGACCAAATGCAAAGTTGTCATGATAGTATATGTCTATGCTCACCCATGATATCCGCTCATGGTTCAATACACAAATGATTGGAACCATTTACGAACAATTCCCCCACTTGGATCCCCAATCGGGCCCATGGAGATACCTTTGCCACTAATATCTACATGCCCCATGAAAATGGGAGTGCACCCATGGATCTCATTGTCAAACATACCATGAGCAATACATACGCGGTAGACTTGGTCTAGCGCTTTGAATTACACAATTGGGACATGGGCAAGGCCCTTGTCACGTATGGCTCCCCATCTTCTCGGCCACACGAAGATATATAACATGGGCGTGAGCATATCAAACATATACCATGCATACAACACATACCCTCAAAATACTGCTCCCACCATGATATGCCATGTCCCTCCATTGACATAACTTCACGTTAAAAAAAAAAGGAAAGTATCTATGCAACCCCAACACTCATGCGGTACACTCGAACGTCGCATTAAAATATTCGGTTGCACGGTCCAAGAGATATATATCACTTTATACCCCATTGACCATTATCCCTTGCTACACCGGGCATGTGTACGCACCAAAGGCGTTTGATGCTTCCTAAATTAAGTTGAGACCAAGGCAGTTCCAACCCAACCTTTCTTATTCTCTTTCCTCACACTCGCGCGTAGATATGGCTCTTCAAAGTGGTCCCACGATTCGTTTTTGTTTCCCTTATATCTCCAAGTCAAATGGGTGGCAAGTATAAGGGAAACCTGATTCGGGCATAGGGAAAGGAGTATGACCACTCGAAGAAGTCCAAATCAAGTGCGGCGATGTCGAAGTCGAAAATCCGATTTCGAGATCGCGAAAAATTCTGATTAAAAACTCGAGTGCTTATTTAGAGAATTGCGGATGCAACGAACCCTTTGCTGATGAAATCTGACCCTTCAACGGAATATCCGCCAAAATATCTGGAAATAACAGTTAACCAATCGGTTAATGCAAAATCGCGAGCCAACTGACAGTCGCCGATACATTGACCATCAGAACGAAAGGCTGAAAAATTACGGAAACATTATGATGATAAAACCCTGTTGATTCCTGATATTCTGCTATATAAATCTCCGCTGACGGCGCCTCGGTTCTGATTATGGCCGCTCGTAGCCGGAATGGCCCAACCTATCACACTATCACATCGGGTTAGTTCAGGTGGATGGGAGAGTATGATATCAGCCAATGGCGGCTTGCCGGCACATAGATACACACCCCAAGTCACCCCAAGATGGCCACGGGGGTCCGAACCGGCTTCACCCCCCTTCTCAGAGCGTTGTATCCGCTCGGAAACCAATGAAGAGAGGACGGGAGGACCCCAATGGGCTCCAACCCCCCCCTCCATGTCCCAAGGACACATGGAGGCCCCACACACGTCGTAGGCGTCCCCCATGCCCCAAGGGAGGGGTGAGGACACTGATAATCAGCGCCCTACGCCATATCCGGTCTCCTCTTGATCTACAACATGGACCAAGGGGATCAAAGATAGAAAAACGTCGTCAGTTGACCTAAATAAGTATACCACAATGCAATATATATGTGGAGATCGAGTGAAGGGGGTGGATGGCCAATTAAGGCCGAAAAATCCCCGGATGAACGCCCTCACTTGTCTCCCCAAGCACAGAAACAAACAAAATGCCAGGAGGGATCCATTACGGTGCCACAGCAGCAACCAAATGGACCAATACGTCCTTGACATCCAAGAAAATACTCTTTTTCTTTAGGTAGTCCATCCAGACCGTGGTGTACCTCGGCACAAAACTGCTCGGAGGTTCCCATGAGTCCCTGGATGCGGCGAATCCCTTCCAACGGACTTTATAAAGCCTACCTCCAGGCGTCCCCGGGTCCGGCTTGTCCGCCAGGATCTTCTCAGCGGTGAAATCGTCGTCCTCACCCTCATCGTCCGAGTCCACATCGCCGGCCGTGAACTCGAAGGTGACGGGACGTCCGCTGGGGTCTGGTGCTCGGGGACGAAGCTGGGTGTGGTCGCGGTCCAGGATCTTGTTGTCCCCCACACGAACCGCATACACATCCTGTCCGACCTTCCGCACGATCACCCCCGGCACATACCAAGATGCCTGCCGATGCCTGGACAGGACATCCTTGTGGTGCCGCTCCACCCACACGGTGTCTTGGAGAGCATACTTCTGGACCTTTCCTTTCTTGAAGTACTTGGCCCTCTTGTCATGCTCGTCCTGAAGTGCCTTGCACACCTTGGCCGCCGTGTCGTCCGCCTCAGCCATCATGGCATTCGCATCCCGGGCCACTTTGCCATGGTTCATCCACGGGAGAGTGCGGGACACTCGATCCCGTAGGAACAGGATGCGATTGGGCGACAGTCCAGTGGGCCCCGGAAGGTCGTGATACGCTTGGAGTACTCTCCACGGCGAATTATACCAATTCCGGCCCGGTTCGTCGATGTGTAGCTGGCGGAATTTCTCGAACATCTGCCGCCCGGCCACCTCAGCTCGGCCATTCGACCGGCTGTGGTACGCCATGGTCTTGGCGTGCCGAATGCCCATGTGCTTGCACATCGTCTTGAACCACGTCCCCACGAATTGACTGCCCCGATCGCTGCAGATGACAGCCAGGACATCGAAAATCGTCAACCAATGCCTGATCATGGCATTAGCGACGGTCTTGGCCTGCAGCCCCACTCCATGCTTGTCCTTCTTGTCCTTCTTCTTGGACTTCTTGCCAGGGACCGCCACGATATACCCACTGTGCCTATCCACCGCCAGGATGACACAGTCGTAGGTCTCTCCATCCACGGTGACCTCAGGCATGGCAAACACATCCATGGCCACGGACCGCATAGGGGCCTCCGGTGTAGCCGTATACACCGGGTTGCCCGCTGTGGAGTGGTTGGGGCTCTTCGTGGCCCGACACACGGCACAGTCGCTGCAGTACCTATCCAGGATGGCGTAGTACCCCGGAGGGAACTTGAAACGCCACTCCAGGTCCTGCTGCATCTTGTCTCGGCCAGGGTGCATGAGCTGGGCGTTGTGCCAATGGTCAATGAGCTCCTTCACTCGGTTCTCGGGCACCAGCAGCTTGTCCTTGAGGAACAACTTGTCGCCTTCCTCGGTCAAGCCCTCGGGCCATTCGTCGTCCGACGGGGCGCTCACGGCCTTCCAGTACTTGCTCCAGTGCTCGGATGCCGCGTAGTCATCCGACCAGTCCTCTGTAAGCACCGCCCTGACTAGCTCCACAGGGGCCACCATCCATTGCTCGAGGGTTTCCTCTCGAATAGCTTGGACGCGGGCACCCCGGAACTTGGCCAGGTCTGTACGGTTTACCATCACCACAAAGCACTTGACCCCCTCTTGCTCCATGGTCTTCTCCATCTCGATGATGCGCTTGGCCTCCTCGGTTTCCTCGGCGTCCCCATGGCTGGATATGTCCATCCAAGCCTTGCCCGCGGGGTAGGCCCATCGACTGAGGCAATCTGCCACAGTGTTGTCCTTCCCTGGGACGTACACGACGCTGAGGTCGAACTTGGCGAACGTCTCGTGCCATCAGGCCCTCCTTGCCGCCGGTCCCGAGGGGGTGTCGACGTGCTCCTTGTGCCAGCTCTGCAAGGACTGATGGTCTGTGCAAACCACCACCGGTTGCAATCCGATGTGGCCAGACCACTTCCTGAGCGCACATACAATGGCGTACGTCTCCTTCTCCCTCGCGGTCCAGGTGCGGCGTTGGCCCTCGGCCAGGATCCGACTCCAGAACGCCACGGGTACATGTGACCCGTCGTCCCGGATCTGCTCGAGGACTGCCCCCACAGCATAGTCCGAGGCGTCCGTCCGTAGCACGAATCCCTTGTCTGGGTCCACCAGGAATAGTCCCAACTGCCCCAGGAGTCGCTCCTTCAGGCGGTTGAACGCATCCTCAGCCTCCGGGGTCCAGGCAAGCTTCTTCTTGCTCCCCTTCCGGCCATCGAACTTGCCCACTTGCAGCATCTTGTGCAGCGCCCCCGACAGTTCTGCATACATCCGGACATAGCCCGAATAGTAGTTGCAGGACCCCATGAAGGACCGGAGTTCGCTGATGGTCTGGGGCTTCTCCCAGTGGTGCAGGGACGCCAGCTTCCCAGGCATGGGACGGCGTTGCCCGTGACCAACCACGTGACCCGCGAACTCCACTTCCTTCACGAAGAGTGAGGCTTTGGTGGGCTTGCACACCATGTTTTGCTTGTCCAACTCGCTGAGCACTCGGCGCAGATCCTTCTCATGCGCGTCGATGAGCTCGTCCTCAGTCATGTTCTCCGTGCCGGACCCGATGATGATGTCATCCACGAAGGGATCGGCACAGTCCCGGACAGGACCGAGTAGGTCCTCCATCATGCGCTGGAAAGCGGCGTTGCCATTCTTGGCGCCCATAGGCACCACTTTCCACTGCATGGGCCCCAGCGGCGTTGACATCGCTGTGCAGGGCCTGGAGTCCGGGTGTAGCGGCATCTGGTGGTAACCGTGTTTCAGGTCCAACACCGTGAGAAATTCGCTTTTTCTGTTGCTTTTGGAGGATGGAGTTGATCAGGGGAAGCGAGTACGAGTCGTGCTCGGTCTGATCGTTCAAACCTCTGTAATCAACCACCAACCTCCACTCGCCCTTTTCCTTCTTGGGCACGATGAAGGCTGGGCTGGCCCACTCACTGTCGGAGGGTTCGATCCATCCCCGCTCAATGAACTCGGCCAACAGCTTCTTCATGGCCTCGGCCCGATCGCCCTGAAGTTGGTACTCCCGATGACGATAGATCTTCGGGTTCAGCTTCAGCTTGATCTTCGCTGTACCAAACCTCCCACGATCTGGAGGGTTCTTGTTGGCGACGCCACTGAATAGCCGCGGATAGGCATGGATCAGCCTCTCCTTCAACTCGGCGACCTTCGGGTTCTCCTGGGCCTCTTTAGCCGCTTGCTTCGGTATAGATACAACCGACCGCACTGCGGTATAGGCCTCTTCTGGGTCCGATTCCGACTTCTCTTCGTCCGATATGCCGTCTTCATCGTCGTGGGGAGCTCTTCCCACCGATAATCTTCGGAAATTTGCGGCATCGGGCTGGTGACTGTCGCTATCGGCACCCATTCATGGAAAATCCCATGTTGGTGGGCTCGACCCAACCGGACCATCGTATTGGTCCGCGATGTGATCCATGACCCTCGCCACGAACTCGTCCTTCTCGTACTTGCCGGTGACCAACATCTTGTCATCCCACCAATGCGGAGATGTGACCATGGCCTGCCTCTTCTTGGCTGCCACACGGTCGTGCATCCCCATCCGCATGTAGCTGACGACGTCGTCGATCTCGGCGTGGGACAGGACGTCAATGCCATCAATTGGCTCATCCGTCCCCTCCTTGGGCTCGAACATGACCTTCATGGGCACCGCCTCCACCCTACGGATGAATGCTTCATCACCCGTGGGCTCGGCTTGCGCCCCATCCACCAGGAAAGCCTTGGTACCCCACGCTTCACCCGGGGAGGGCATTGATACACCCTTGGCGTCGATGAACAACTCCTCCTCTGGCCCGAATGACATCTCGTTCAGGGTGATGGAGTCCAGCGTCGACTTGAGACCCTCCAGCGGACATGGGGTGGATCCTATGCCGGTTATGACCCCTTCGCCCTATCCGCGATGATCTTCTCCACCGTACGTCTGGTATTGTCCAGGGAGCCATGCCAATACATGGGTCCCCACTCCTTCAAACCCCAATGCCTGTGCCAGGCTGAGTCTCCTCGATGCCAATGCCTCCTACACTTCCGCAGAAGTGGGGCATCCCGGGAAGCGAAGACGTCCGTCTCGGGCACTTCAGCTCCCAGCGTCTGAATCATCCTGGTGTACACTTGTGGCGCCAATCCATACTCCGTGAGCCGAACTCCACGGTCTCCTCTGGACTTGGCACCCACAGCTAGCACCGCTCGGACGATCCGATCCTCTTCCTCAGCATTCCATTGGGATGACCCGCACGCATAATCCGTGGACAGCCATGTGAGGCATTCGTCATCCTCCTGGACGAGCGTTGCGCGATGGGGAAGGGCTCCAATGGCGTTGGCCACCATGAAGTCATACCCCATGATCATATCCCAATCGGTGATATCGGCCACATAGAAGTTCTCGGATAGAGTGCTTCTCTTCGCCTGATCAGGGCGGTTCAAGCGCTCATGTTCCCAGAATTCCATACTGATAGTGGCCTCATGGGTGCCACCACCCATGATCTCTCCATTGGCGACCTTCATGCGGACCGGTCTCCGGCTGGGCTGCAGGAATTCCTCCTTGAACAACCCTCTCCAGACCAGGCTCACCTGGGCACCCGTATCCACCAACACATCCACCACCTTCTCCTCTCGTCCGCACCGTACTCGCACTTTCAAGTGCAACTGCCGCTCGTCGCCATGAGGTGTATGGACGACTCTCACGGCATGCAACTCTAGCACGTCCGGGTGCATCAGGACTTCAAGGGTATGGTCACGGATGGTGTAGATCTTTGGTTGGTCCTGCCCGTCCACGGGGCTCTCCGTGGTCGCTCCTTCCTTCTTGCCATGTCCCGTACCCACACGTACTTCCCTTGGCAGGGCGCTCCAGGGGTTGGGAGTGGCGAAACTCAGTGGTTTTGGCTCTTCCGGAGCCTTCTTCGGCACCCGATGTGCCTTCGCTTTCTCTGGGATTCCACTGATTTTCGGAGGAGAGACCTCCGAGGTCCCACTCCCGTGGGGGCTCCTCTAGACTTGGCTTCCCGCAGCCCCTTCCGGCTGCGATCCGCCAGGACTTTGTCCTCCACGTTGCTGGGCTTTGAGTTCCTCCAACGTCCTCAACATGTCCTCAGCAACTTCCTCGATCGACCTCACTCGTCGGTCCTGACCAGGTCCACCACCATAGCCTCTTCCTCCGCCTTTTCCTTGGCCTTTGCCTTGGCCTTTTCCCCCGTCTCCGCCCTTCGCCTTCCAGTCGGAAATCCGCTGCTCCTTGGGCTTCTTCTCGGGGTGGGCGGCGAAGTAGGCCTTCTTGTCCGCCTCATACACCTTGCACTGACGGTGGTCATGTGCATGGTTGTTTCCCTTGCCATAGCAGACCCAGCACCCGTCGTGCTGAGACCTGTACTCCCGGAACGAGAGCGGTGGGTTCCCGATCCTCCTTGGCTCTTTGCCCTTCTTGGGTCCCACCTGGCTCCATCTGGACCGATCCTGCCCATTGTTCTTCACGTTGTGCGCCACAAACGCAAAGAAATGGGCCTCCTCGTGATCCTCCCGGGACCAGTGGTCTTGGCCACTTCCAATACCATCCTCCGCGGAGTTGGTCGTGTCCTCCTGGATCTCCCGATGATGGCGGTCTTCTCGGTGTCCTCGTTGTCCATGACCATGCCGATCCTGCACGTGGGCCTCGTTCTTCGCATTGAGCTTCAACTCCACCGTGATGTACTTCACGATCTCGTCCAGGCTCATGCGAGCGAATATGACTTGCATCTTCAGCGGCTCCCCGCGCCTCCACTCCACGTTGTTGAGGCGCAGCAACCTTTGCCTCATGGAGTCTCCGAATACCTCCACGTACACGGCGTTCTTCAGGCCCAACATCCGGTCGGGTTCGGCAAGGTTCCTCCTGAAGAACTCCATGATACCCGCATGGGTATCCTCCGCCGCCATGATCCTCACCGCCACCCGTCTCTTGGCGCGCTTCTTCTCCTCGTCCTCCACTCTCCTCTTCCAGCTGCCGGGGAGGACGTCCTTCAGGAGGTGGCGGATCTCGCTGGCCTCGTTCCAATCCTCCACCAGCTTGAGGCATCTGCGGTACTTCCGCAGATACCGGTTCCACTCGCGGACCCGCAACTCACCGCGGTCCAGCGGCAGCAGAATGGACCACAGGTCCTCCAGCTTCTGATTCGGAGCGTCCACCCGCTCCTCATCCTCCAGCCACTGAAGGCAGGCCTGCTCTGTACGGATCAATCCTTCTCGGATCTGATCCCGCAGCTCCTCCTTCAGGTCCTGCGCCAGGCGGTGTGGGAATGTCCGGCATACCCACTTATCCCGCGGCGCTCCCCGCATCTCGCCGACGACCTCCTCGGCGAGGTCCTCCCAGTCCAGGATGAAGTCATCCAGGTTGGAGGGGTTCCCGTCGTAATAGGGGATCTTGATTCCCCTGAGGTCGTCAATCCTGATGGCGTCTCCGACGTCTCCAGCCACCACTCCACCGAGACGGATACCACCTGTGGCCGGGGGGTGTGAGTACACTCCCCGTACATCCCTCTCCTCCATGGAGTGCGATCCAGTTGGGCCTGAACCCATGGGGTTTGGAATGCGGGAAGGATTTCCTCCATCGGCCGTCCATATCCCCGTATTGGGGTCCTTCGCCCACAGGTTTCCGCTTGGATGGCCTCGACCATGTCCGTCGGCGCTTCCCATGGTTCGCCCCTGCATGGTCTGGTTCTGGATCTCGATCTTCTCTTCCGCATAGACTGCCATATTCGTCGTGAGCGGTACATCCTGGGCGGCATGGGACATCTGCACCGTCAGGCTCCTCGGGTCCGTGGTTACGTGCCCTTCCCGCATGGACCCAGCCCGTGCCGTGTGTTCCCCGAGCATTGTGGACTCGCTGAACAGGGGAACATACGGCAGCGCACCCGGGTCAACACGCGGAGGCGCGTATGGTGCCTCTGCAGGGCCGCCCATGGGTTTCTCCATGGCGCTCCTGAGGGTCTTAACCCGCTCCACCAGCTCCACCGCGGCCGGCTTTGCCGGGAGCTCCGGACCCGAGGCGAGGGGCTGTCGCTCCTCTAGCCTTCTCAGGCGTCCCGACATGTCCTCCACTAAGTGGAGGAGGCTGTCCATCACTTGCTGCTGCTTCTGCGGGGCCAGCTCCAGATTCTCCCGGTACTGGGCCTGATCCGCTCGCAGCTCCTCCATGTGGTTCTCCGCGGCCGACTGGTCGTCCAGGATCCCCGCGACGTCCTCCTCTAGAGCGTCCCTGGCGCCGTCCAGGCGGTCAAGGTGACGCACGATGGCGTCCATCCCCATCTTCGGGTACTTGCCCATGAGGAAGGACACGTGCTCGCAGTGGCACGTAGCGTGCTTTCCACCCGATTCAGCGCATCCCGCGGTTCCTGGCACCTCAGACTCATCGCCCATAGGTGTATCGCCTATGGCGTCCGTCTCTGGGCCCGTGTGCCGGGGCACCGGTGCCGTCCGGGCCCTGGCTGGCCTCTCCAAGCCCTCGGCGTCGTGCTGCAGGGCGGGCTCGGGGGCCGTATGCGCCCTGGCGATCGGCGCGGACATCTGCGGCTCTGAAGGTGGCTCGTGGGCTGTCCGATAGCCCTCGGAGTGCCCCTCGGATTCCCACAGCCTGACCGGGCTGGGGTCCGTGTCCATAGCCCCGGCGTCCTTTGCCGCGGAGGTGGGTGACGCGCGCTTCCGGTAGCGCCGGGCCCGTCCTCCACTGCTGCCTGAATGGCAGGCCTCATCAGAGTCCTCCGCGGCGGAGCGGAGGTTGCATGCCTTTCGGCAGCGACGCTCACACATGGAGACCAGGTCCTCCATGTCACGTCCTCCTCTTCCCGAGTGTCGTTCTTCTCTTCCGGCTTCAACTTCCGGAGTTCGCCATGCTCTTGAACGTCTCGGTCCTTCTATGGCTCCAATCTCCGGCGTGGTCTCCACCGAGTCCACAATACGCCCCCGGGGCGTACTTGGGCAGGGCTCATAAGGGCCTAAGTCCCCGGGTCGGCGGTTGGTAGGGGCAGCAGGTAAGCCTCTGCTACCATAAAGAAGGTCCCTACCAGGACAGGCCCCCGCTGTGCCCCTTCCGCCTGTAACCCCTGCTGATTTACTCCGGATCAACGATTGCATTCCTCAATTCCCAGGGTCCAAATCCAAAAATATAGAAAATAAAATCCTCCTTCAACCCTGAATGGCAACCAGATCCCACAAGTACAGCAATAACCCAATTCACAATCCAAATCAGGCTGCGGGCTTCCGTTCAGCACACCGGTATTCCTACGGTGGCGGGCATGTACAAGAATTGCACCAAGGAAGAAAGCCCTGAAATTGGCATATGAACACAAATAAAGCAAAGTTGGGGAAAGAGGTAAACATACACATTCACAGCCATAAACCCCTCATTCCCTGGACTCAAGACCTTCCCTTGACTCACCAACATATTGCCCTGAACCAGGTCAAATGAGATGGCTGAATGCCATGTGTCACAAGTCAATACACAAACCCCAAAAATGTGTTCACTCCCAAGCCTCTAATTCCTAGCCCAATGGGGGAGGTGGCATGTCATGGCCTAGAGTGGCACTCAGGACCATGCCCTACCCTGACATAAACTTGGTTGAACTTGGAGTCGAATGGGCTTGGAGGAATGACCTATGAGTTTGAACTCATAACATGCCAAAAAACTGCCAATTCACACCATATTGGCCATATATCAAATATATGCTCAAAATTGAAGTTACTACTTATCCGAAGGCTCAAAGCATACATGGAATCGAAGTCTAGTATTCATGGAGGATAGAGACCAAAGGCCAATGCCCATGTACATCCCCATCTTACCCTCGGAACCCCTTCGGATATGGGCGCCACGCACTGCCCAAGTCAGCCCATGATTTTGAGACCAATTCTTGTAATCTCTCGTGCGCCAAGCCAAATGGAGTACGCAATCCGGCATATGGTGGTGCTCAACTCCAAAGCATATGCCAACATATGAACAACATACCATGGTTCGACTCTCCATAGGCTTCTTGCTGATTGCCTACCAGCTAAGTACACAAAATGCAAAAATGAGCAAAAATTGAGGTCAAAAACATGAAAATATGACCAAATGCAAAGTTGTCATGATAGTATATCTCTATGCTCACCCATGATATCCGCTCATGGTTCAATACACAAATGATTGAAACCATTTACAAACAATTCCCCCACTTGGATCCCCAATCGGGCGCATGGAGATACCTTTGCCACTAATATCTACATGCCCCATGAAAATGGGAGTGCACCCATGGATCTCATTGTCAAACATACCATGAGCAATACATACGCGGTAGACTTGGTCTAGCGCTTTGAATTCCACAATTGGGACATGGGCAAAGCCCTTGTCACGTATGGCTCCCCATCTCTTCGGCCACACGAAGATATATAACATGGGCGTGAGAATTTCAAACATATACCATGCATACAACACATACGCTCAAAATACGGCTCCCACCATGATATGCCATGTCCCTCCATTGACAGAACTTCACGTTAAAAATACGTAGGAACCCAAGGAAAGTATGCAACCCCAACACTCATGCGGTACACTCCAACGTCGCATTAAAATATTCGGTTGCACGGTCCAAGAGTTATATATCACTTTATACCCTCTTGACCATTATCCCTTGCTACACCAGGCATGTGTACGCACCAAAGGCGTTTGATGCTTCCTAAATTAAGTTGAGACCAAGGCAGTTCCAACCCGACCTTTCTTATTCTCTTTCCTCACACTCGCGCGTAGATATGGCTCTTCAAAGTGGTCCCACGATTCGTTTTTGTTTCCCTTATATCTCCAAGTCAAATGGGTGGCAAGTATAAGGGAAACCTGATTCGGGCAAAGGGAAAGGAGTATGACCACTCGAAGAAGTCCAAATCAAGTGCGGCGATGTCGAAGTCGAAAATCCGATTTCGACATCGCGAAAAATTCTGATTAAAATTTCGAGTGCTTATTTAGAGAATTGCGGATGCAACGAACCCTTTGCTGATGAAATCTGACCCTTCAACGGAATATCCGCCAAAATATCTGGAAATAACAGTTAACCAATCGGTTAATGCAAAATCGCGAGCCAACTGACAGTCGCCGATACATTGACCATCAGAACGAAAGGCTGAAAAATTACGGAAACATTATGATGATAAAACCCTGTTGATTCCTGATATTCTGCTATATAAATCTCCGCTGACGGCGCCTCGGTTCTGATTATGGCCGCTCGTAGCCGGAATGGCCCAACCTATCACACTATCACATGGGGTTAGTTCAGGTGGATGGGGGAGTATGATATCAGCCAATGGCGGCTTGCCGGCACATAGATACACACCCCAAGTGACCCCAAGATGGCCACGGGGGTCTGAACCGGCTTCAACTGAGTCAACAAACGAATTTTGGAGCCAGTTGGCCCTCTTGTCGGTGAGAGCTCGACGAACCCAATAATTGCTTTGCGGGGGGCCCTTGCTGTTTAAATACCTTATTGAATAGTTGTGTACCTGGGTGTGCATGAAAGTGCGGAATGGCATAAGCCCCAGACCAAAGCAGGGCGAGGAGCGGCTGTGATGTCGGTCTTTGGGGGTAAGCCTACGGGGCAGTTTACCGAAAACCGCGATGTTATTCCAGATGAGGTGCTGCAGTTTAACGAGTTGTGCATCTGTGATGGGGCCGGCCATGAGTGGGTAGGCCATCGTGGGGATTAATTGCTTTTTAACGAGGGAAATTAACTCGGACGCCGTGAGCTGCAGTGGCGCCAGGTGAGCAAAAAAAGAGTTAATTTCTGCTCGGACGAATTCCCACACTCACGTCAGGTGGGCGGTTGTGTAAAAATACACCCCCAGGTATTTGTAGACGGAATGCGGTTTACCTGCTGCGTCCCTCGTAGAGACGCGGCCACCGCGTGCTGACTGTATAATCGCGTGCTGACTGCCACGTAACATGTGCAACTCCGTCTTTTCCATATTCATATCTAGTCCCAGCTGGCTTGCCGGTCCATCGAACGCTTCTAAGACCACCTGGATGTCGGCTAGCGAGCGCGCTCTAAACAGGATGTCGTCGATAAAAGCATGAATACTTCTTTCTAGGCCCCACCCTATTTTGGTGTCCAGGTAATAAAACATTAAATTTAGGTAGAGTACAAATAGGAGGGGGCTGAGGGGGCATCCCTGCCTGACCCCCCGCTTCTGGTAATGGCCTGCTGTTGCTATTCCGTCCAGGAGGGGTTGCTCAAAGGCGTGTGTGTACAAGCGTTGGATAGAAGAGATAAGTTCGTCCGGCAGGCCGTACCCCCGAAGTGTTCTCCACAGGGCCTTCAACGGGACAGAGTTAAAGGACTTGTTGAAGTCCACGTACAGGTTTTTGGTTGTATCGGGAGGGGAGAACAACCGAAGGGGAGCAGAGGGGTGTGTGTGACCTCCTGGTAAAGCAGTATATCCCAACCCTGGTGTAGGTCAGCATGGATGAACTGTTCAGGGGGCTGCTTGTTTAAGTTGTGGGAGCGCATACGCAGGAGTGGCTGATGCTGACGCTCCGGGCGGTCGGCGACTTTGCGATGGTGCGGTGTGGGGGGGGGGCGCAGGGGGACCTGTGGGTTTGCATGGTGTTCCACTTCGTGGGGGTGCGGGCTGATGGGGGGACCGGGCGGTGCCCTCTGATGTTCTTGAGGTGGTCCTGCCAGGACGTCTGGCACCCCAAGGAGTCCATCAATGAGGGCATCTCTTACACCAATGGTGCGTAAAGCTTCCCTGAGATCATAACCCGCGGACACTGCGGGTCCAGGCCGTGATTGATGGTTGTTCCTCGACGGGGAAGGGGGGGATGAAGCTGCCCTGAGAGTTTAAAACCAGCTTGAGGTTGCTCGAGTTCTCGGACCCGAGTGCGCTCGTCGGAACGCGGGCAGAGTTGGGAAAAAGGGGTAGCAGACAGTCACAAAGATCAACTTGCAGGTGCCAACATGCTACGCTGTGTATGGACAGCGAAGCTTGCGGGCTGCCGTGGTCAAAAGTAATATCCTTGAAACAATCTGCAATCCAGGTAGCAAAGATTCTTTTGTCAGCGCACAACCGGAGTGTCTGCTGAGCAGGTCGACCATTGTCACATCTATTTGGGGGTATCGGCTGATCAGGGGGGTAGCCTGGATGGGTTTCGGTGTTGGGTGGTGATACCTGGCTGTTAACTTGGTGGAGTTCAGATAGCTCTAAACGTCCGGACTCTTTTGACCCATGACGGAGAACTAAATTCAGTGATTGTGTACGAGGGCTCGGCTCATGATGAAGAAGATCACTGAGCGCCTGATCATGCACAGTGCGTGTATCGTAACGCGGGAATACACTGAGGGGGCAGGATGAATCGAAACTGTGGACGTGAGGTCTGAAATGACTGCCTGCAGTCAGTGATTCTGTGTTCCCAGCAAGGGAATCACATACCGAAGGTGTGAGGTCAGTAGAATGTAATCTCTTGCTTGCAACCCGAGGCCGGCTCTCCCACAGAGCGAACTTGGGTGGAGCACCTCAGTGAAACAATGAATCTTGACAGACTTGACAGGAAAATCCAGCGACCAGCAAAACGGGTAGAGCAGACAACAACATACTTCACTGGCCGAGACCAGCGAAGCTTTGCTTGTACTCTTCATTGGGGTGGCGAGGATGCCTTTGCTACTCGGCAGATTTGGGTGAAGAACTTCACTGAAACGACACGTCTTGACGGACCTGGCAGCAGGGTCAATCAGCCAAGCTACGTGTAACCAGTGGAAAGAAAAGAGTAGACCCTCACGACCTTCACTGGTTGAAGCCAGCGAAGCCCCGTTCGTACTCTTCTTTGGGTTGACTGGGGTGGCCCTACGACTCAGCGAGTTTAAGTGACGAATTTCAACGCAGCATCGAGTACTGATAGACTGGGCAGGATGCTCGAGCATTCGTGATGCGTGGGACCAGCGCAACCAGAGGAACAGGAGCCAGCATACTTCACTGGTCGAATCCAGCGAAGCATTGCCTGTACACTTCACGGGGTTGACGAGTGTGGCTCCACGACTGGGAGACTTCGCGTGAGAAACCTCAACTAAGCAAGGAACATTGGCAGAATTGGCTGAACATTCAGGCACCCGCACTGCATGGAACCAGCAGAAAAACAAAAGAAGACGACAACATACCTCACTGGTTGAAGCCAGTGAAGTATTGCTTGCACTTGACGTGGGGTTGGCGAGGGCGGCTCTACAGAGGAGCAAGCACGAGTGAAAAACCTCAATGAAACAGTGAGTATTGACAGGCTTGGCTGAAACGTCAGAGAACCGCCATGCGTGTACCCCGCAGAATGAACGCAGCAGACACCAACATACTTCACTGGTTGTCGCCAGCGAAGCATTGTTTGTACTCTTCATGGGGCTGACGAGTGCGGCTCCGCGACGGGGCAAACTCGAGTGAAAAACCTCAATGAAACAAGGAGTATTGGCAGAATTGGCTGTAAAATCAAGCAACCGCATTGCATGGAACCAGCAGAAAGACGAGAGTAGACGACCACATACTTCACTGGTTGTAGCCAGCGAAGCATTGCTTGAACTCGACGTGGGGTTGGCGAGGGCGACATTACGAAAGAGCGAGCTTGAGTGAAGAACCTCAATGAAGCAATGGGTAGTACCAGGCTTGGCAGAAAAATCTAGGAACCGTGATGCGTGTAACCAGCAAAACGAACACCACAGACGCCAACATCCTTCACTGGTTGGGGCCAGCGAAGCACTGCTTGTGCTCTTCGTGGGGTCGGCGAGGCGCTTATTTATAATGTGGTATAAAAAAACTGAGAGGGTAAAGAGAGGGCAAATCACCCACCACACAGAGGCAGAATTATTCATTTGCATCGTGAAATACGTCGGGTACGCTTCTAAACACAATAGTGATGCGGCGTGCTCGCGGCACTTGTTCTCCATTGATGACATCGTGCGATGAAGATGGGATTCCACGCTTATAGCCGTACCGTGAGGCGCCTGTTAGGCCCGTGATGGACAGCCGTTCCAGGAGGATTGTGGTGGGCTCTCCTCCTGCCTTGGGAACGAGAACCATTGGTTCCGTACACAGCAAATGCAGAGTAACAAAAACTTTACCCAACATGAAATTTTCAAGATGGTCGGAGACTCCCACCCCGAGGGGGGTAATCCGCGATGGTGCATTGGTTGAGGACGTCTTCTATGTCATTTTCACGTAGCAGTTGCTGAGCCAAGTCTTGTGCAGTGCCGAGAAATTCTGGAATTGGACTTGACGGTTTGATATTCCCACCGCCGATGTCATGAGAAAAACCAAAGTGTTTGAGTCTTCTTCGGGTGCGGGTGTCCCAGTCATCAAGAGATTCAATTGCTTTGAGCAACTCAGATTCCTGTTCATTGTCGATGGCATTGGGCTGTACTAATGCTCCGGATAGTGCATCCGTGGCATTGTCAGCATTGATTTCGGACAAGAATTGAACTTTTTCATTCCCTGATATTGGAGGCGCGGCGAGACGCTCATCGTCCTCGATGATGCTGGAGACGAAGGACTACGAGCCCAACTTGGTGCCCGCCATGACGGCCTTGTTGTGAGGGGAGAGGCTGGGGTCTTCCGAGGCCAGTAGAGCTTGCCTCTTTATGTCATTGGGGTATGCACTGACTATTGAGGTGGTCCCCATGCAGAAATGGTGGGCTAGGATTGCAGAATCCTCGTGGATGTACTCGGCCCTATAGACATTGCCATCAAAGTGGGGGTCGGCCGCGCGCCTCCAATATTGTAAGGGGCCTAGGAGTCCGGCAACTACTTGGACGTGCAGGGCCCGTTCCGAGCTTGGAGTTCGGATTTCAAAAGACGACTTGTCCGGGGGTTGAGCCCATGAGCTCTGAACAATTGGGTTGAGGCGTGGGGCGGTGTCACTGGGATCTTTAGCGCCCGTGGGTCCCCAAAATCTGACCAAAGAGGCGTCCGGAACATAGAACAACACAAATCCTTCGTTGTGGCAGAGACTCCACGCGAAGGATTGGATGGGGTTCCTCCCGCCCTCACAAGGGAATCCTCCAACGTCTAACTTTCTGAGAATGCTTTTGAGAGACCGGACGGTAATGCCTTTGGTGTAGACATAGGGTGGTTTCGCGTACGGGTTTCTTTTGAAAGTGGACCACACTTCAAGAGCGTCTACTTCCGGGTGAGAAGCAAGATGGTCGCGAGAAGCTTGAATTGGGTACAAGTTCTCTCCCTCTATGTCTCTCACACGCATGGCGAACATGGAACCGGACTTGGCCCACACGTGTTCAAAAATCTTTTGGAGAAGGCGTTCACCCCTTTGGGAGGCTAGTGTCCACTCGAATCTCATTAGTCGGTCGTGTGCGGACCGAAGAATGACTCCACCACCTAACGGATAGAAGGCTTGCCTTGAGTTGAGGGAACGTTCATCCTCCGCCCACATTGCTGGCGTCAGTCACCAAAATAATTTCACCTTGTGCCTGAGGCACGCCCAAGCATTTAGTGCTAGCCACTTTGGCCTTGAGCTTGTCAAACGCTTGTTGCTCGTGAGGGCCCTAGCGCCACGCAGTACTCTTCTTCATAAGGTTCGTCAGGATGGCCCTCGTATGGGTGAAATTCCTTGCGATCGTTCATTCATTCATTCATTCTGTGGCGGCTTATACCCCCGCCTGGAAAGTTTCGCGTGTGTTGGAGAACAGCCAAAAAAAGAAACCATCTAGTGGGTGTAGCCGTATCATAGGAGGTGAGGTTGGGAATTGGTCCGTGCTCTTTGCTTGTGGTGGCAGCTTAATGAGACACCTGGCGCTCTGAGCAAGAAAGACCAGGTCAGCCTAAGAAGAGTGTGTCGCGAGGCAAACGTTGCGAAAAACAATAGAAAATAAAATAACTGACAAGTTGAAAGGAAAATGAAAATTAAAAAAGGCGGGAGCGTGAAGGGGCTGGTGGCTTCCTGCAAACAGTGCACCTGGCGTTGCATGCGGATGCGTGTGCACCAAGGCTTTGAAGGCAGGTATTTTCCCCAAAATGGTCCTCAAAAGCCGAAAGGTGCATCTTTTGGCCTCATACACCTTGATGAAATTGGTATGGTGCAACCATGGGATGTTTGAACAATGACATACGTATACACTGTGTTATCCGCATGTTGCACTCCCGGTTTTTTAAGAAAACCCCATGACACACTTTGTGACACGAAAAATGCGCTTCACAAGGTGTGTCACACCTATTCTTGAAACTTCATGAAACTGACGCGGATAAGAGCATTCGGTGCATTCGGTGCCAAGTGTTGGCCGTTTGTCCTGAATCGTTTGAAATATTTTTTTGCTTTCCAACAGGGTTGTTCTCGCCGTTTTGTTTCATGGACTGTTTGTGACACGCTTTGAGACACGAATATGCATGTCTCCCAGAGCGTGTCACTGGCTAGCCCTCGTTTTGTCCCTCTGCAGAGGCCCTTTGAAATTTTTTGCAACACCATTTCCTCTTCAAAACAACATCCAAGCAAATTTCTCAAAGAGGGATGCCTCAGATACACCCATAGTCCCGCATAGCAGAGCAACGGCAAATTAGCACACAGAGCACTGTGTGTCATCTGCCATGTGTCAAAGTCTACAGTCTGACTATCAACGTGGAGGTTGAAACACAAAAGGCACCTGATATCGGAGTTCCAGAAGTGCTTGGGGCTGCTGAGCCTGTTGCTGGCTCCCAGACTGGTCCACCATTCTCTGTAAAGTGGTGTATAACTGACATGAAGTATCCACTTTTTGCTGCAAAATCTTAAGTGTGTCAATCAACTCACTTTGTGTTTCTTGGATCGAGGTCAACTGTTTCTGTATGCAAGCCAGAGCAGCCACTTCAGCTGGTCTGCTAGAGCGGGAGGACAACAGCTTCGGATGAACAGGATGCGCCACATTGAATGCAATGTCAGCCAGCTTTTCACGGCACCACAGCAAAAGGAAGCAATAGGATCTTTGATTGGCTGTGATCTGAACTTTGTCTCCACAGCGCAAGTGTAGTAACATAGGCATGGTGCGACGTACAGCAACCATTTCAGATTCGTTCCTATCCTGGACCGCGAGTCGTCGCTGAAAACCGATTCCCATTGCAAATAAGTGAGCTCTGGCTGGTGTCATGCTTGCTTCCAAAAGGAATGTTTTCTTCAGGCCGTACTGAAACCGAACAACTGTTGCCGTCTCCATACGCCCCTCAACACCCTCTTGTTTTACACAAAGTCTAATGTAGTCCCTGACCTGCTCTGAGAACCCATCACTTAATGAAAACCCGTCACCGGTATCACTCCACCTTGAAGCACGCTGCTTTCTCACTAACTCCAGCAGCAAACGTTCAGTTGACTGCAATTGATTACTTGCACTCTGTGCCAAGGTTACCTCCCTTCCTTCGCATTCTCTGTTTGATTCTTCATCCTCTTCACCTTCATCGTCGTCTGGCACTACATCTTCCTCTGCCTCTTGGTCGTCTGAATTTCTGAGCCTCTCATTTTCTAATCCGGGCTCACTGGGTTCACTCAGTCCACGGAGGTCTTTGTCTTTAGGGCCACCTTCACTGTGGTTGCTGCCTTCAGGGATTTCAGGGCTGCCTTCAGGGATTTCCGGGCTGCCTTCAGGGATTTCAGGGCTGCCTTCATGGCTTGCGGGAGCTTGTTGACACAGAGCACGGTTGCTGGCTCGCACGTTGCACGCTGTGGAATACATAATAGCCAAGGCACGTCGTGTGACGCGCGATTTACGTGTCACAACGCGCTACAACATTGCACAAAGCTGCTAAAACCCACCTTTGTCCGATCGGCGGATTTTGAAGCAGGGTGTGCATCGAGTGTCTGTGTCTGTGGTCGGGCGGCCTCACTGGTGCTTCCCTTTGCGCATTTCTGACACACAAAGAGTGGCCGCTCGTGAGACGTTGCGCGACGCAACAATGACTCATCACAGCGCGACACAAAACTGCATATGTAAACCAGCGGGCGATAGGGCGTCTTCTGTGGGTGAAAGCTTTCGCTTTTGATGCTTCTTTGGTTGCTTGGCATCCTCTGACACAGTGGAGAAAGGCTGTGAAGGTAGAAGATGAGAGAGCCGATGATAAATTGTGTGATGTGCTTGTAACGTATCACAGCGCAACACAACACTGCATATGTGAACCTGCGGGCGATCTGACGCTTCGGTGGGTGGGAGCTTCCGTTTTTGGTGCTTCTTTGGTTGCTTGGCATCATCTGACACATTCGGGAACGGCTGTGAAGGCAGAACATGGCGGAGCGGCTGACAGGTTGTGAGACGTGCTTATTACCTGTCAGAGCGCGCCACACAGACTACAGGCGAAGGAATTTTCAAGAATAAGGAAGGCACCATGCTTTCACTCATTTTGCATTCGGAAAAAGGTCAACAGTGCGTGTCAATTCTCCCGCATAGACGGATCTGCGCCACCTGCTGGCGTGTTGTGCGACACGCAAATGCAGATCACAGAACACACATTTGCAGGTCCTCAGTTCAGTGGCTTGAGGAAATGCTTAAACAATATATTGTGATACGCAGAATTAGTAAACAAGAACGGATCAAACAGAATTTCTGAGTCTAAGAAAGCAAAACATGAGTAGGCCTGCGACACACCTTGTGAGCCGCATATACCTGTCACAAGGTGTATCACACGTAACACAAAGCGCAGTGTTCTCACAGCCCCCGATCCATTGAAGACAAGCTTCGACAAATGTTCAACACACATTAAGCTTTGGATGTTGCAATGTATACCCCCCCAAAAAGACTACCAATAGAGGGTAACAAGGTAGAACAGTAGTGACACACATTGTGAAGCGCATATGCGCATCAAAAGGTGCCTCATCCGGTATTTGTTGAACAACATGGACCTGACATGCGGACAACACAGTGTATACGTATGTCATTGTTCAAACATCCCATGGTTGCACCATACCAATTCCATCAAGGTGTATGAGGCCAATAGATGCACCTTCCGGCCTTTGAGGTCCATTTTTGGAAAAATACCTGCCTTGAAAGCCGAGGTGTGTACTGTGAAAATCAGGGTGTCTCTGTGTGGTGCATATGCAACTGGTCAGGATGTGCGTGGTTTGGCTTTGCTGTGTTAGGGAGGGGGGGGCATGCGGGGCGACGTGTCATGGCAGTCTGACAGAGTCGCAGAAAGGCGCAGCCTGAGTTCTCTCATAGTGCTGAAGAGGAAAAGTCCGAGGTAGCTGGCAATGCCCGAGATGAATTGCTGTGTGGAGGGTTGTCCTTCTGCAGGGCGGGAGATGCAGCTAGAGGTGTGCTGCAGGGGGTTTTGTGTGCAGGTCAATGATCCCTGGCGTGGCCGGGAGAGTTGTGGCGGGTGGATGTAATACCTGTTTAACTTTGGCAGGCAAAAACTTCCGTCTTCTTTTTCTTTGTGAATGACTGCTGGTCTGAATACAGGCGGGAGAAGGAGGAGAGACCCAGGTGTTGCAATGCACGGTTCATCAACAAAGAACAGTAACAAACCTTGCACCAGAGGCAGTGATCTGTGCGTATTCTCCTACTGGTCGGGTGTCGATGACCAATTAAGTTAGATCAGTGTGATCTTGGTTGGGGTCTGGGTTCCGCTTGTTTCTCATTTTATTCCGGCCCTGCGACGGAGAAGCGTCAAGATAGCATCAGGATGGCGTTAGAATAGCGTCCGGATGGCGTCAGGATGGCGTCAAGACGGCATCAGGATGGCGTGAGGGTGACATCTGGATGCGTCAAAATTACCTTCAGGATGCCGTCAGGATGATGGGTAGTTTGGCGTCCGGATTGCGTCAGGTTGCGTCAAGTTCTCATCAGGATGGGTCAGCATTGTGTCCCGAAAACGTCAAGATAGCATCAGGATGGTGTCAGGGAGCGTCAGGGTGGCATCAGGGTGGCAATGGATATCTGAAGCCGGTTCGGATCCCATTTGGCTGCACTCTATCCTACACTTCACCGATTTCAGCGATTCCGGCAGTTTTCGGGTATAAATTCAGGGGAATTCCGAATTTGTATGATTTATAAGTCACAGGATGGCGAATTTCACATTTCTAGTTCAGTCCAGGCCTGCTGTGTGTGCGCGCGCCCTTCTTGTTTTCCTGTTGGCGTGCCCGTGCTCTGTGCTCCTTAATGCGGGCCGATGGTCTGAAACGACTTTTCAACGGGTTCTAATAGTGTTAGTTCTATCCTGCTACGGAAACAGAAGCGAATCGGAAGCTAGGGCAACTCCAGTGGATGATAGAAGACCCGGAGTTAATGATCTGGCTAAACCCTGGTGTGGTGCCTCCGCCCACACCAGCTGTTGCCCTTGGGTGCATCACTCCACTGTGGAGGAGACCGGAGTAAGAAAAAGTGCTTTCCCAATGCTTTAGGGTATACTTTAGTTGTATTAGAGGTGCTCTAAGCACACAGGCATTTCTATCTTAGTATTGGCCCAACCAAAAGTGGTGATAACACATTTTGACCTATGGAACCAAACACTAAATTAGGATGTGGTGTGGACCCCTTTATCCCCAAGCTATAGGAACTAAAACATCATTTCCTGGGTTGCTGAGGCACTGATATACTGAA
The DNA here is from genome assembly GCA_964036045.1 of Eutreptiella sp. 'Long Island Sound 2002'. NCBI lineage: Eukaryota > Euglenozoa > Euglenophyceae > Eutreptiales > Eutreptiaceae > Eutreptiella > Eutreptiella sp. 'Long Island Sound 2002'. The sequence continues at coordinate 20,874,752 of OZ038380.1, read as the reverse complement.
GGAGGAGCCTATGAATTTATCTATGTTTTCTCATGAATTCTTAGCTATCTTAGTGGTATGCACCCTGGGGGGCTGGGGCACCTCTTTTTGAGAGGTCCTGGGTTCAATACCCAGTCAGCCTAGCTAAGTAGGATTATCCCATGTGACATGGCAGTGACCTCATCGCCACATGCCATGCCACCTCAGCACCTATGGGACCCAAAAACAAAGAGTGCACAACCAAGATGGCACTGTGGATGAGAGTGAGCCCTTAGGGCAGTTTTCCAATCAGTTTTTCTCAACCATGTAAAATATTTCATCCTGATTTGCAATGTATGCTAATTGCTGTGGTCTATTGTTGATAGCTTTCTTTATCTAACTCTTTGTGACTGCAGCCCTTCATGCTTTGATCCTGATTTTCTTCTACTTGCTTATCTCTCGCTTGGGTTCTCCTGGATTGGTTGTATTCCAGCAAATAAACCATTTTCCTCATCAAAAACAAGCAGCAGGAAACCTTACACCAGCAGCAAGCAGCAGGAGAGGCACAACAAACACACAGTGTTGAAATCTCTATAAAACCTTCTTGTAGCAGAGGCAGACTGTCTCTGCGTACCGGCAGCAACCCCGTGCCGTACATCCAGTGCGCCGGGATCAGTCATATATGACCAAGAGGGGCGAACGAATATGGACACCGGGAAAGAGGACACCAACGTGAAGACAACGCCTGAGGCACCAGCAATGCCAGCACCTGGTGAACCTGGACCTGGATCTAGCGCTGTACCTTCGGAGCCCTTACATGGGCCAGTGGACGTGGCGGAGGATTCGATGGAAGGACTTCGGTCAGCATTCCTGGCCCTCTCAGTCGAGGAGGTGGACACCCATCCTGTGAAGAGAAGGAGAGAGAGAGAGAAGGATGCTGGAGAAAGCATAGCAGACGAAGGAGCAGACCAGGGGCACGACCCGACGAATGATCCTACCTTCGAGGGCACACCAAGCGCTTCTGGCCTCCAAGCATCACCCTCTCCTATAACCACCACACTCCCAACTCCAGACCCAGCCGCTGCAACATCCACACCCATAACCAACCCGCCTATGGCTGAGGGCACAGGCTTTACTGGTATGCCTACCTACCCTGCCTATGGTGTGAACCCACCTACCACTGCGTTTCCTGAGGCAACTACTACCAGTGAGCCGGTGACCTCCACTTCTGCGCCGCGATGGTATGCGGCTGACTATCATAATCCTCTACCCGCTATGGGAGCCTATGTGGATGTTCCTGGGTATGCAACCTTGAGTGGGTTGAGAAGAGGACCTGAGTCATGCGGGAGCAGGAGTAGAGGACCAGGGAGATCCTCCAACAGGTCCCTGACGCGGTCGGGGATCAAAGAGGTGCTCCGAGGAGCCACCTCTAAAATTGTTGGCGACCTCACTCAAGGGATTCGAGATAAGCTGGAGCCCCTGATACCGCCCCAAGCGTCACCTACCACGGTAGGAATGTCACCCCATCGAGTACAGGCCAACCACCTGGTGGCAGGGCTGACAAACACCCTGGGGAGCCTGCGGAGCCGACCGATGCCGACCCCTGCTGTGATACCTAGAAGCCCTTTCGTTCCGAGGAGCGCCGAGCCACCCTACAGTAACGTGGGGAATTCTACGAGAGACGAGCTGGACCGGCTGGGGCTGACAGCCCTGGGGGCAATGGTGGATGTGGAGCCCTACAGCTCCAGTGACCTAGGCGGAGATTCCTCCGATGATGAACCGCCGTCGATGACTTCTGCTTCGCCCTCGCAGGACGACGACCCGGAGGACCCCGAAAACCCAAGTGGACAGAAGAAGAAGAAGAAGAAGAAGACCCGACGCCCTGGGGGACGCAGGTCTGAGGAGGCTAAGGCTATTGCCACCTCCAAGATCGTGGTAACCTGCCTGAGCTCACAGGCAAGGCCCTCAGCGAGTTCGCTGATAACTTTGGCCAGTTTCTCCGATTGACCAGCCAAACCCACGCTAGTGGACGGGTCAAGTGCGATCTGCTCCTGCAGTGTTGCAAGACCAAGTACCTGCAGAAGTAGGTCAGACAGATCGTGACTAAATCGGCCACCTTTGCCGACATGTTGGTTGCCTTGGAGAGGCAGTACCCGACCTATGAAACTGACCTCCCCATCAGGGCCGAGATTCAGAACCTGCCCATGCTGCCCAACAACCCCAAACCTGGCAGAGTCTCTGAGCTATTGGCTGACCTGGATCACTGGGCTGGACGATTGACGCCTGGTTCCTACAGCAGCGACGACCTGCTTCTCTGGTTGGTGGCTAAGCTCCCTCGAGAGCTGTGGGACGAGTGCTGTTCAACGGCAGAGCGCAAGGCGAGAGCCCTCCACTACGAGAATCTATGTCCCCTACTCCTGGAGCTGGCACTGGAGAAAGAAAGCGACCAGCACCTGAACAACTACCGTCCTGGAGGTAGAGGCTCTGGAAGCCATGGCAAAGGGTACCAAGGATCCAGACCTGGGCAGGGGACTACCCCCAAAACACGCCAGAGCTCTTCTGGTGTGATGCCAGAGACGAGCAGGGCCACCTGCAGCACGCCCCTGACTGCGAGCAGCGAGACTGCTTCGTAGTCCAAGGGAAGCAGCAGGAGACCAACACCGGCGCCGAGGCGAAGCCCCCGGATCACTACAGGTGTACTATCACCTGTGCCTTCTGTGGGAAGAGGAAGCACTACGGCGATGAGTGCTACCACAATCGGCGCCTGTCGGCGAAGCTGAAGGGTGAGGATCCTGGCAAAGGCTCTGGCAAAGGTGGAGGCAAACGCAAAGACAAGGACTCCGGCAAGGGCAAGTCAAAAGGACGTGGACAAGGGCAAGACAAACGTCAATGTGGACGAGGAGGAGGCGCTAACCACCAGCCAGACAAGGACAACAAGAACACGGACAAGAACGGAGGCAACCCCAACCCTAATCCAGGGGGGAACTCAGAGCCCTCTGGAGGGCAGTCTGGTCCTACCACACGCTCACAAACGCAGGCCCAGCGAGAACAAGGGGCCAAGCGGGAGCACGAAGGTTGTGATGATGGCAACGCTAAGAAGAGAAGCCGTTTCATGAGGATGGCCCGCAAATTGCGGAACAAGGGGTTCGAGGTGACCTGTCCCGCGGGGTTCTGACGGGGACACTCCGCTGACGCCCAGTATGTGGTGGGAGCCTGAAGAACACCATGACCACCGCGGCTACTATACGAATGGGGGATGGACATGTGGTGCCCAGCTGCGGGGACTGTGAAGTGGAGGTACCTATGGGCTCCCGGACTATCGCCCATCAGGTCTATGTGATGGACACTGAGGCCTTCCACTTTGTATTGGGGACTGACTTCTTCGTGCAGCACTCCCAGATACAATCCCTGACGCTGCAAGCGCCCTACCTCCCCTACGTGGACCACGGCAGTGGCAGAGAGTCTGTGCCACTGGAGCAGTTGGAACATACCTCGAGCTACCTGAGGATATCGAAGGAGCCCTCGAACATGATGGCGGCCTCCAAAACTGAGGACTATCAACTATCCGGGGAAGTCCTAGACCAAGGTCTGAAGGAGTTGGGTTACTCTAGAGAAGACCTGAGGGTGGAGGCGTTCGCCAGCGACAAGCAGCATGTACTGGAGCTCTACTGCAGCAAGGGGAAGAACTGCAGCTACAAATGTTACTGACCCTCTTTCGGGATGGCCTATGGGAACCCCAGGATCAGTGAACTGGAGGAGGTGCTGACCAAGGTGGCCTTGGAACGTTCCCATATGGTCCTGTGTTCCCCCGATTCGGGAGCCCATGGGGGCACCGAGTACTGGCGAAACCTCCTTGACAGGCTGACTATCAGCTCTGTTCGTTTACCTAATGAGGCCATCTACGTGGCTCCCGGGCGTAAGACGCCTATTGGGAAACCCGGATGGGGGAGTATGCTCAGCGTGGTGGACGGAGGTCTTACGTCCATCCTCTGGGAGGATCTGGACCCGGCTCTGGTCCAGGCTATACAACCAGAAAGCGATGGACTCGCCTTGGGTGACTGGAAGAATCGACTACGACCTCAAGATGCTATTGAGACTACACCCAGAGGAGATGACTAACACCAACGCCCCCAACTCTCCCTGCCATGTACCTGTTCCTGATGGAGTCTCTGAGTGTGGACTATTCGAGCTACCTAGCTCTATCCACTCAGATGACGAAACTGAGCACGACGCGTTCTTCGTGCAGACCTGTGTGGAGGAAGTGGAGAACGCCGAGTACGTCGCCCCACTGAAACCCCTACTCTCCATGAGGGTGGAAGACCCCGTGGACAAAGAGCTGGACCCTCGATCCAGGCTAAGGGAGTATGTGGACTCCAAGAGGAAGTTGGTGGCGAAAGAGCTATGCTACGCTAAGCCTACCCGCAGCTCATGGCCACCGAAGCAACGACGTATGGGAGATCTATCCCAATTGAAGGAGGATCTCGAACAGAAGATCACCACCTGGCAAAGGGAGGCAGATCTTAAGCTCATGAAGAGCGTGTGGGGCGCCCATGTGAGGACCCCAGCGGAGGATGCTCTCTCGGAGGAATGTGTATGTGAACCCCCTCGAGCGTGCCTATGTTGCCATCGTCCATCGAAGATGGTTGAACAAGCCCTACTATATGCCTACCAAGGGTTGAAGGACACCACCAAGGGCGAAGAGTCGGTGGAGGATCACCTCCCGACGTCTATTACTCAGGGGGCAAGCAACTTACACTCTGACGAGGACATGGAGGACAAGATCAAGCTATTGGACCCGCGGGTGCAGAAGCTTATAAGGACCTATCTGGAGGTGTTCGGAGAACTACCCCCTCCAGCTTCATGTGACAAGCTGGTACAGATGGACCTCAAGCTGAAACCCGAGTTCGTGGGTCACAAGATCCGGAGGAGACCCTATCCAGCTTCTAAAGAGCAGGCCGACGAGATTGAGCGACAGATACAAGAATGTATCGACGCTGGCCTAGTCCTGGAGTACAAGGACGGGGACTACCCCCAACACTGCAGCCCCTGTTTCCTGGTGGCTAAACCTGGGTCTACACCCAAAAGGCTGGTAGTGGACTACAGAGAGCTGAACAGGAAAACGCTGAACCACTCAGGGTCCATTCCTAATACGCAGTCTACCCTTGAGAAGATAGCCTCCTGTCGCTACAAGACCAAGATGGACAAGAGGAGCGGATTCTGGCAAGTGGACCTGACGCCCAACGCTCAGGAGCCACTAGCCTTCATCACCCCTCAGGGCAGGGTGTCAAGTGGAAGGTCATGCCATTTGGCGTGGCCAACGCACCCGCTCTATTCCAAGAGCTGATGAACAAGATCTTGTCCATCCTACAAAGGAGACCTAAGGTGCAGGAACTTATATCCCGTGGGGCCCAGATGGAAGCACACATCGACGATGTATGCCTCGTGACTAATACCCAGGAGGACCATCTAATCCTCTTGGGTGAGTTCTTTGCAGTCTGCCAAGAGTACCACACACGACTCAAGCTGGAGAAGTGTGAGTTAATGCAGGAGACCATGCAGTACCTGGGGTTTGACGTTGGCTATGGGTGGTGGACCCGAGCGGCCTCTAAGGCCAAACCCCTGATGGACGCTAAGGTACGACACGAAGACCCCAAGAAAGGACTTCATGATGTACGCAGTTTCATTGGGGCGTGCAACTTCTATCGCCGCCACATCAAAGGCTTCACCTACACCAGCGCAATTCTGACGGACTTGATCAGGAAGAGTACTACTTCGCGCTGGGGCCCGAGAGAGCAACAAGCGTTTGACGAGCTCAAAGACAAGGTGGCCAACGCTAAGTGCTTGGGCGTGCCAAGGGCACAAGGGGGGGATTATGCTGGTGACCGACACCAGCAATGCGGGCGGTGGTGGGACGTTGTTCCAATGGCAAGCACTAAAGAAGGAGGAGTTCGAATCGGCCATTTCCCAATGGGGGACGGAAGGTCTCAACCGAGATGGAAACTCAAGCACCGCTACCCTGACGACAAGTGGGTCCTAGTACCTCTGAGCCACTGGAACCCGAAGTGGAACCAGGCCAGGGGGAACTACTCCACCTATGAGCAGGGATAGCTCGCGGGTATGCTAGTGCTATCCTCACAAGCACGACTGTTGGGGAGTAACCCTGTGGTCTGGCTGTGCGACCAAGAGCCGGTTCGCACTTTCCAGAAGGGCCCCCACCTGAGAAGGCCAAGCTATGGCGTTGGTGGACCTACGTCAGTCAACTACGGCTGACGGTACACCATATCCAGGGAGTGAAGAACGAGTGTGCAGACTACATCAGCCGCAACAACTTCGACGCCCTAATTGGTGCCTGGTCTGAAGCGCTGGCGGAGGAGGCGTTCAGCCGTATGGACGTTCACTTGGACCTCAACATGACTATGATACGCCCCCTGGATGGACTCCAACAATCGGAGTACCTGAAGGAGTTTGGGGATATCTACAAGCGGCTGGAGAAATGCCTTGAACCCCTCCTGGTCAACCAAGATCAGTGGAGGAGGGACAAGAGCTACCTCTGGCACGAGGACCGCATCGTGGTACCTAGTGACAGAGTCCCAGCGCTGCTGAAGTGGACCCATGAGTCCAGCGGTCATGTGGGTGCTGACCGTACCCTGAGGCTATTCAAGCAGTGGTTCCACACTACGTGGACTGACGACCAACTGCGGAAAACCCTCCAGCCTATCGTGGATAAGTGCCCGTGCAGGTCCTGCAAACCAGGGGAAATCAGGGACAGAGGTCTCTACTCGACCCTGCCCATCCCTCACTGTGCCAAGAGTGTTCTATACGTGGACTACACGGAGATGCCGAAGTCCGGGGGCTATGAGTTCCCCCTCATGGTAACCTGTGGGTTGACCAGGTTTATCAGGGTGTTCCCATGTACCAAACACATTACCGGGGAGGAGACTATCAAGATACTCCTGGAGGAGTGGTTTTGTGTCTATGGGGCGCCCAAGGAGATCAACTCCGATGAGGACGTACGAGTACGCTCAGATACCGGCTGGTACAAGAGGGTCCTGAGATCCCTCAATGTCCAGGTGTCTACGGGGATCCCCTACTCGCACACGAGCAACCCCCTATGTGAGCGACAGATCCGTGTCCTCAAGGGGAATGTAAGGATATGGTGCAAAACTGAACGCATCAGAGACTGGGTGAGACTACTCCCCGTCATATCCTTGATGATGAACTCCCAAGAGAGTTCAGCTACTGGCTACTCGCCCCATGAGCTATTCCTAGGGCGCCTGGCTTGGTTCCTACATGCCCGCTATCCAGAGAACACCCATTCTTCTGTGGGTGAATGGGTCCAAGAGCAACAAGCGAAGGTGGACAAGGCGGAGGCTATGCTCCAGAGAGTGAGGGAGCGTCAGTGGAACAAGAAGAGCAAGCACCGAGTACCGGCCACCTACCAAGAGGGGGACTGGGTGCTGGTGCACGGCAGTCGACTACCCGCCTGGCCGCGCTCCACCAGCGATGACCCATACTTCGGGCCGTACAAGATTCTATCAGTGGATGGACACCGTATCACCGTGCGGTGTTTTCCCAATCTAGGGGGGACCCTGGTGTGCGCTGCTCAACATCTGAAGCGCTACTACCCAGGAGTGGCCGGAGTCGCTGCAGGCGGCAGTCGATTATTTTGCCAGTCGCGGGCTGGGCCGCGAATCAAATTCCCGCGGCACCAGACAACGTAGGACACGTAATGTGAGGAAAACTTTTTCGACAACTTAGGGCGATTTATATTAAATTTTACGTCAAATCTATAATATTCATTAATCCCCAACGAAGTAATACATTTGATAATATAGCACTTGATTTTCATTTTATCTGTCCCGATCCAACTTCTCAGAGATGCAGCGATACCTCATCAGACGCGAGCCCTCGTCATCCAGCTCGCAGTCCTCACAGTCCCAGTCCTCACAGTCCCAGTCTTCACAGTCCCAGTCCTCACAGTCCCAGTTCCAGAGCCTGCAGAACTTTGTCACCTCGCAGCCTTCCTTGTCCTCTGCCGCACCAGCGGTAGCGCCCAGCCTGAAACCTCGTCCAGGAGCTGTGCAGTTGGTACCGGGTTCAACGCAGGCTTGGTTGAAGTGGTCGGCAAGTCAGCGTGAGGAGTGTGCCACCTTGATGGAACAGCAGGGATACCAAGCCGTGCGGGTACAATATGGTTTGGATGCACCACCAGCCGCTACAGTTAGGACGTGGATCAGTCACCGAAGAGAAGTATGTGCGCATGTTGCAAGCATATAGGTCGCCGCTACCCTCCTCCGACCAGCCATAGAGTGCCCGCGGGCACCTCATGCACTGTCTTTTAGGGCTACGGCCTTCATCACCGCTGGGGAGGCAGCACCACCCTGAACCTGGAAGAGGAGTGCAAGGTTGCGGAGTATGTGAGGATGCTGGGAACTGAGGGCGTGCCTGTGGACATTGATACCTTGATGATGGTCGCAGTGCACGTATGCAGCCTCACAAGGCCTATTGGCGAGCAGCCGACCATCACGAGAAGCTGGGCGCAGTCATACAAGCGACGTATGGGAATGAGTCACTTGAGGAGTGTTCAGACAGACCGAATGCCCTTGTCAGCAAGTGAAATCATAGAGGTGAACGTGTGGCGCCGTGACCTCTCTCTGCTACTTGCCAGCCCACATGACTATGGTCTGATGCTGCCTGATGGCTTTCACGGTGGGCATCTCCCATCCGCAATGGTCCTGGGTGCTGATGAAACACCGCTGCAGTTTTGTCCTGGTGGCGTACTTGGAATGTGCACTACAGGTGGCCGTGTGGTGCATCGCATGAGCAATGACAAGCGCCAGGCCACATGAGCGGTAACATCATCACGGTGCAGATAATCTGGCGCGGCACAACGCAGAAGTGCCACGTCAAGCTACCTGATGGAGTTGCAGTAGACCCCAGAATCTATCAGACACATTCACCTAAGAAGTGCCAGACCGGTTCTACCTTTGAAGACCTCCTTGTCAGAGTCCATCAAGACCTCGATGTTGTACGCACCAAGTACTGCCTTGGCTCGCAGTTTCCTGCTCTCATTGTGATGGACGACATCATGTCCCATGACAAGAACCAACTCGAGGAGGTGCAGGGCCGCACGTTCTGCCCAAAGCTGTTCAAATGGAGCAAGGGACCGTTGTATGTGTACTTCACCATCCACAACAGGTCACACTTATGCAATCCGGGCGATCAAATGGTGAACCGGTCACTGCGCACAACAATCAGGTCTGCTTGCCGAGGACGTGAAATCTGTCACGCCATGAACGTTCACGACCGGGCTGCGCCTTCGAGGACGGGTGTTGACAAGTCGTGCAAAGTTATCAAGAGTCTGCTTCTGCAGCGGATCTCTCGGTGGTGCCAGGACTCGCACACGGAGATGCTCGTTCAATCCAGTTTCCAGGTTGTCCTCCAGCAGATGCCGCAGACGGAATCTGTGGACGACATTGACGTTCCGGTATGAGTAATCTACCTCCCCCCTCCACTGCAGCCTGTTGCATCTGCCGCAGTTGGTGATGATGCTTTGAATGCCGCGGATGCCGCATCCGATCCCTCACTGCACTCTGATGCACCTGCACTTCTGTCAGACCCACCCGCTGCAAGCGTCCATGCACCCGCACACCGTCCTAAGCCGAAGCCTAAGCCTGCTCGTGTGCCACGTTATCAATCCGCTGCCGTTGTTGCACTGCTCTGTAAGAAACGGCGTGAAGAGGCAGCTAAGGCGCGGAGTACACGAGCCCAGAAGAGACAGTGGCAACAGGAGGAGTCAGAATCTGAATGGGAACCCGAGGATGAACCCATGTCTCCTGAGGTGCAGGCCAACAGTGCAGACTCTGCTTAGTGTCGTGGACTTCTCCATAAAACGACCAAGCATGTGTGTGTGGTCTGAGGTACGGGGTACCAGTGCAGGCCTCCTGTGATTGATATACCGCAGCTATTGTTTCTGTTATGCCTGACTCTTCCACGTTGTACTCACACACAGTGCCCACAGTTTCGTGGACTTCTCCATAAGACGACCAAGCCTGTGTGTGTGCGCTGCCATTTACTTCTCCCATTCCTCCCATCCCTCCCATTCCAGCGCCACATAGAGAACACACTGCTGTGGACTTTGACAATGAACAGCCCATTATGCTTGTGTTCCCAGGTTTTTCTGTATACGCCGTCATGGTGCAGGGATTCTGCAGGGACAAGACTTCAATGATTGTTTTTTTGTTATTTGACCCAGAAAGAAACAAGTTCATGCATAAGTGGGAGGTAAACAGTAAACAAAATGAAGCACTGAATGGGAAACAAATTTCAAATCCCAGGAGTTTGATTTTGCAAATTGTGATTGTGATTGTGATTGTTTTTTCTGTCAGAGATAAACAAGTTCAGGCATAACTGGGTAGTACTCGACAAGAAATGAAATTGAGCAATTAATAGAAAACAAATTTCAGTTTGGAAGAGTTGAATTGTGTAGGAATTCGCGATGGTTTTATTTATGGTTTTTTTGTGCTTACAAATAAACAAGTTGAGGCATGAATGGGAAACAATTTCTAGTTTGCAGGGGTTCAATTGTAAGTAGCTAGATGATAGCAGCCTGAAAAAATCTGAATGATAGAGGGGGTAGGTGTAAATTGGAGGAGATGGTGTCACCACCAGCAAGTGGCAGGGGTCTTCTAGGACAAATGTTCATTTTGGTGATGGGTGTGACTCCTGAGTCTGCTTAAGTGCACCTTGGGATAGGCATCCAGGTTTGGGCACCAGCGATGACTCAAATACGCAAATAAACCAGTTCAAAATCAGGGTGGTGACTCTGCACAGCCGTGACTCCGGCTACCCCCGGGAATGATCCTGAAGACATGTGTGGGGAAGAATGGGAGCTTAACAGTGAGGAGACTGCCATCCTAGACCTACAAGAGGCTGCCAGCCCTATGGAAGTTGAAGGGGAACTCCCCGACATGAACGCCGAGGAAATGGCTAAGAAGGGCTTCTACCTGGTGAAGTCTGTCCTACGCCACCGCTATCGCAAGGGTTGGCGCCTCCCCACCCTCTGGGAAGGGTTTGGAGTCGAAGAGGCCACCTTGGAGCCCTTCCCTGCCTTTGTTCTACCTCCGGGGCGCCTAAACTTAGTTCTGGTTGACTACTTGTCCCAGAACAACCTCGGTGAGTTGCTGAGGCTCGCTGAGATGCTTGCCTCCAAGACTAAAGCTAGGGACTGAACCTTACCCTTACCTGCCTAAGCGTATGTTTGAGTGTGCTATTCCTAAGGTCCTTAGAGCAAGCCGCAGAGGTGGTGTCCTGACTATACCCAAGTCTGCACGCTTGCTAAACCTGCAGGATTGTCATATTATTCCCACGGGGTACGCCCCGGGTCTCCCCTCCCCTAAGCGCTCAATTTCTGTGCTGGCGCAAATCCTTTGCGGAATACCCAGCGTACTAATCCAGGTATTGTTTTCCCTACCTATCTGTCCACTACAGGGAGGGGTGGCCAAAAGCTATGAAGGCATGAAAACGCCATTTTGCTAAGTGGCCAAAACACTGACCTAACCACTGCCACAGCCCACCAACCCTGCTAAAATTGCAGAAACCGGGTGGGACAGTGACACACGCACTACAGGTCCTACACACCCTACAGTGGTACCATCCTGGTGGGCGGGCGCCACTGCAACTGGCTCAAGCCCCCACTCAGGATTACCACTCCTACACTCACGCTCTACTGGGTGGTGTTGAAGATCAAGTCGTGGGTCCTAATTACCCTCCTGTGAAGAAGACAAGAGAACACACCGCTGCTAAGCAACTGTGGCCTAACAGGGACGTCACAACACGTTTCCCTGCTAGGGCTTGGAGATGAGAGGCGCACAGGTGGCGTGCACAGTGTGGATGTCCATGGAGTCAAACTGCCCTCGCCACTCCTGGCTGAGGCGCAGTAAATTGATTTTGGGATCAGCGCCCTTGTTTAGCAGGGCAAGAAAAAAAAGGCACGCTGCTGCATTAATCACCCTACCTGCCCACCTGTAAAGCAAAGGCCAATGAAAGAGTGTTTGCGGCTGAGAAACCAAGCGACCGTCCACGCATTATACGCTTCTCAGTGTGACCTATAATACGCTGTCCTCAAACACCCCTGTCAAGCAAGCAAGCGTTAAGAGACTCCTCAGGTTCTCTTAAAGAACGTACCGGGGAGTACCTCGGTAGCCTAAGCAAGGTTTACCGTGCGCACCTTGCGTGGCCTACCCTTTAATGCGTGTGTGAATGCACGAGCATGCATGAGTTTGCGACCAACTTTTGGCAATCTTACCCACAATCACGAACTCTACCAGGGGGTGGCCCCACCTGGGCTTACCTACCTTACCTACCGCTCGAGGGTGAAGCAAGGTGAGGGGAAAAAGGAGGCGCAAGCGAAAAGCGTCGCTATGCACTTGTGTGTATGTCTAATCACCCTGATCTTGCCTCTAATCATCTGCAATCCTTCTTATCTATCCCTCTATCGTGTTCTATCGTGCTACCAGGCTTGAAAACGACGACACATGGCGAGCACTGTGCGTCGGGCAAACAGAACGAGCACACCTGCAGTTTATACCTGATTCATTGAAGTCATATTCTCTTTTTTCGAATTCTTGATTTTTGGTTGATTCTGGCAATGTGGGTGGAAGCTTTAATCACATCTATTTATGTGTGTCTCGTCATTTTCCTGTCTACGTGAGACATACGTTTATAATCTCATTATTTTCGTATTTTCTGGCGCTTCGCTAGGAGCCGCTCCTGCGCGCCGCCTTTTTCTGCGTAGGAATTTCTTGATTTCAAAATCTAAGAGAAGACTACAAATTTTATAAAAATGTGCATCTGATGCACAATTGGATTCTGTCCAGGTGTGTGCCTTCAGAAAAATTCTAGGCCGTCATTTGACGGATTTAGGTGTTGTCGCTTCGCGCTTGCGTGGATTCGTCCCTCATTCTCCCATCCCTCTGTTGTACAGACCTCCTCGCAAAGCCTCGTTGAGTAGGCGGCTGTTCCCGCCGAAGAGCAGCAGCAGGAGACTGAACCAGAATCAAGACCCCTCCAAGGGGCAATTCTAATTAAATCAGCGCACCCTCGCCCCAGTACCAGGACAGGTGTCTCCAACAGGTTCCATGAGACTCGGGTTTCAGCGTCCTATGAGAGTCTGGCGTTGGGTTGTGTTACGCTGCAGCTTGGAGGGAGGGATGCACATGCATGTGGTCTTTGCATGCCCTACTCTAACCCCACCAAGCCACAAGAACCCCGGCAGCGCCAAGAGCGCTGAGCTTTCTGTTGGAGTTTGTCATCAACAATGCAGCAAGAGTCGCTGGTCATGGTAAAGCGCTCTTTTCCAGTGTTAGGAAAGCTATAGGTATTTTAAAGTAGATGTGGAAACCAAGGAAAGGCCAAGAAAAAAATCCCTTTTTCCAGAAAGTGCGACAGTGGTGACGACCACTGCACAGGGGGAGAGTAAGAAAAAGTGCTTTTCCAATGCTTTAGGGTATACCTTAGTTGTATTAGAGGTGCTTCAAGCACACAGGCATTTCTATCTTAGTATTGGCCCAACCAAAAGTTGTGATAACACATTTTGACCTATGGAACCAAACACTAAGTTAGGATGTGGTGTCAAGCCCTTTATCCCGGAGCTATAGGCACTAAAACATCTTTTCCTGGGTTGCTGAGGCACTGATATACTGAAGGCAGAGCCTATGAATTTATCTATGTTTTCTCATGAATTCTTAGCTATCCTAGTGGTATGCACCCTAGGGGGCTGGTGCACCTCTTTCTGAGAGGTCCTGGGTTCAATACCCAGTCAGCCTAGCTAAGTAGAAATATCCCATGTGACATGGCAGTGACCTCATCGCCACATGCCATGCCACCTCAGCACCTATGGGACCAAAAAACAAGGATTGCACATCTCAGAATGGCACTGTGGATGAGAGTGAGCCCTTAGGGCAGTTTTCCAATCAGTTTTTCCCAAACATGTAAAATATTTCATCCTGAGTTGCAATGTATGCTAATTGCTGTGGTCTATTGTTGATAGCTTTCTTTATCTAACTCTTTGTGACTGCAGCCCTTCATGCCTTGATCCTGATTTTCTTCTACCTGCTTATCTCTGGCTTGGGTTATCCTGGATAGGTTGTATTTCAGCAAACAAAACATTTTCCTCATCAAAGTCAAGCAGCAGGAAACCTTACACCAGCAGCAAGCAGCAGGAGAGGCACAACAAACACACAGTGTTGAAATCACTCTAAAACTTCCTACCGGTGTATGTTAAGGGCGCATCTGCTTCGGCAGTGCCACGCCTACGTGCATTGGCGGACCACGAGTCCCTTGAAGCTGGGGGAGCCCTAGTGGAAGAGAAGTGGCAGTGGATCTGGCTGAGGTAGGCGCACCGGAAGAGAAGAAAGTAACTCCGTCGTTGCTCCGCAAGGCAAAGCAATTCCTCATTACTTGGCTTATCATTTGTTTGCTTTGCATGTGTCATGACAACCTGATCTCCCATGGAATCAAAGAGGGTCAATCTTTGGTGATTGTGTGTGCTGAACATCTTGTGTGCACATGCAATGGGTGAAGATGCTAAAGGTGGAAAACTGCACTTATGCCCTGGTTGTTAACCTCTCATTTGCCGTCTTACTCCGCTGAGCTTGGGTGAATTCATATCATTGGTCAAACATGGTTGGTGATCCACTATCCTTCTCTTGGCAGCAAGCAATAGGGCATGAGTTCACTTAATTTTCGCAATTGGATATAGGGACAATCGTTGTTCAAGGTTGAGAATTCCCGCTCCGTGTGCATGAATGCTCTCCTGGGTCATGGCTAGGCGAAACTCTGCCTCCATATGCATGTTCTCGGGATCAGGCTTTGTTGAGGTTCTCTCCTGGGCCATGGCTTGGTTAGGCCCCCCCTCCTGGGCCATGGATTGGTTAGGTTCTCCTTCCTGGACCATGGATTGGTTTCGTTGTCTCTCCGGGCGTGGATTGGGGTGGGACCATGTCTCTCAAGCCCGGGATTGGGGCGGGACCATCTCTTTTAGAGGCAGGACTACTTCTCTTTTGCATGGGACAATCTCACATGGATGTGCTCTCATTGGACCCGGGATACCTCCCTTTGTGCACTCACTCTGCGGGCTGGGTCTAGGTCTCTACATGTGACCCGGGGCATCTGCTTATCCAATTTTCTTACCCAATATCTCTCCAAGCATTTGGACGGCTTTAGTGATTAGTGATCTAACACTATTAGCATAACAGATAAATTTCGGAAAAAGCTGACGTAAAATCTGCGGAAGCTGCGGAAGCAACATGCAGAAGCGAATTCAGCGCAATCAGCGGCAGCGCGATCAGTGTAATCAGTTTTGTGACGCAGGGTCAGCGTAAGGATGACGGTGAGTAGCATGCATTGAATTGGTTTGGTGTCACACGAACACGCAAATAGGCAATATGTATTTCACTTGTTCATGTGTGGATGGTTTCTAATGCACATGACAATTGTGTTTGCTTATGTCATCGGGTACCAAGCAATTAGGCACCAAGTGATGGGACCGAGTGGCATGTCCAAGAAGGTGTGATGGCATGAGACATATGTTGAGATTTGACTACTCTACTGATGCCTTTGGTTCGCGACACTCTCACCGTGGGGCGCCCAGCAATTGGTATGTAGCCATGTGACATTTGGTGGGCTGGCCCTTCTTAATGTCTTCTTTGCAAGCAGCAAGTAAACACGTCAAGCCTATTCACTTGCTGGCCATGGTGTATGACATTGCTGAGTGACGGGCACCCGGCGTCCGGTCTGGAGTACTGAAGCATTACCATCATGACAATATATATGCCACACATGCCAGGTGACAAGTAGTGTTTGTCATTGCCGTGAGGTCACTCTCCCGACTAATATTTAGTGAACCCTCATTGCAAGTTCTTCATATGTGCACATTGGCAACTCACGAGGGTGGGCAAGTCATGTATGTGACCATGCCGTACTTTGTGCTCATGGAGGTCATGGTGTCATGGTTGATCAACGGTGAGAATATTCCTTATCTTTACAAGCCATGTTGTTTACTCGATTTTACGTCTTGTGGGCAAAGGTAAGGATGGGCCATGTGTGCCCAAGCTTCGCGAGGAATCCAATGATGCCATTGTGTTTTATATGCTATGTGTGGGCATGGCGTCATACGTCCATAACGGAACGCATAGCTCGAGCGTGCATGGTCTATAGATCGATTCTGGGAGTAGGGATGCAACATTGTCTTCGATAATCGCATATCTTATTGCAGGCCTTCATCTCCATTTCTACGATCTCAACTCCTTTGCCCAACATTGTCATTGTTTGTTCCCTGCTCCATGACGTTCATGTATTGAAGGACCCACGTGCCTCCGTCCTCAACACTTCCCTCAATTTGAATTGGTGGATCACGTATTTGGATTTCCATTGCCAAGGGTTGCCAAGCGGTGTGTTTGTGGGACCTTTTTGGAATTTGGAGTTTGGTGATTGGTAAGCATTGAAGCATTGGTGAGATCTAGGACAATGGGTGTCACAGGGAAGAAGGTGGAAAGATCGGGAATAGGCGGTAGAGCCCGCACAATGGCAGGGGCCGGTCCTATGGACCTTCATTATGGTAGCAGAGGTTTACCTGCCGCCTACCGCCACCCGGAGAGCTTGGGCCCTCATGAGCCCTGCCCAAGTGGACCCCCGGTAACCATCAATGACACCATCCGGGAGTCGGTTGTTGAAGCCTGAGAAGATGGAAGGCATTCGGGAAGAAGAGTGGGTACCGCCGACGACATGGAGGACATCGTCTCCTTTTGTGAAGGAGCATGCTGTAAACGATGTCATCTCCGAGTACCCGCGGAAGAATCGGACGAGGAGGTCACAAGCTGCAGCAGTGGCACAAGGGCCCAGCGCTACCGCAAACACCGTTCGCCAAAACCGTCCAAGAATGATGGGGAATCAGCAATGGAAATGACGCCGAGCCCACTCCGCGGGATGGTCAGTGCTCCGTCGGACTCGGAGGGATATCATACTTGTTACCCTTCGAATGGTGACGGCGCAGAGCCAGATTTCCCGGCTGGGCGATCACATACCGCCCGAAATCCTGAACTTCATCATGATGCAGAACGGGAAGCGTTGCCGCGAAGGTCGGCAACAACAAGGATCCCAAGGCATACCGAGTTCGGTATGATGGGAGCGGGGGCAGGAAGGGTGGACGATGTAACTGCTAAGATCTGTTAACAGGGACACGTACGTTTTAGAATCTCAACAATTACGCGTTGGTTTTCTCTTTGTTCGAAATTAATCATTTTTCATGGAAGATTCATGTGTGGGGTATCACCGTACCCAACCCAAACCCTTTTATTTGCCCTTCCCCTGTACCACTGGGTGCCACTGCAAACATTGCTGACCGTAGGTTTCCTTCTCCCTCTGCAGAGTGTCCCAAAAACCATACTGAATTTCCCAAAGCCTTGCTATCACATTGTCCTCTAAGGCACGCGTGTTGGAAGTGCAACGCGTACGCGTTGGGTGCGTGGCGCGTACGTGTTGGTGTTTCGACGCGTATGCGCTAGTAATTTAACATGTACACGTCAGCTCACCAGCGCGTACGCGTTAGATTACCGACACTTACGTGTTGATCTGCCGGTGCGTACGCAGTTCGTACGCATCGCCTACGTGTTATGTGGTATGGCTGCTGGTTGGTCTAGAGGTATGTGCATGTTCCCTATGTTTTGGAGCCCTGGGTTGAAACCCTTGCATACGCACTGTGTCTGCATCGTAGGAAGAGGTAGGTAGGTAGGTATCTTCGGGAGCTCGAGATGCCTCCTTTGACATTGCAGGAAGAAGGTCTTACCAAAGGGACGTCCTGTCCCTCTCACTGCCCTATGTCAGGTGCCTCTTGAGCCGCTCCCGCATGTGCTTGGGAAGGCATTGTCGCGGCCACCCGGTCCATGTGTCCGAGGTGGGAGGGTGTCCCCACATGTGTCCATGGGTAGGGCCACATGCCCCCTCCTTTGGGCCGCAGCTCTGGGGGCTGCCCAGCCGTGTGGAGTATCTCTCACCACAAGGGGTATTGCTCCCGCTAGTCTACGGCACGACCGCCTCACCCTTGTGGCTCGAGTTGCGGGGCCACTCTGCTTGGCAGTTGACCCCCTCCTGGACTGTGTACCGGCTCGCCTGTCACCGGTTGCTTCCATGGCTCCGGGTGACGTTTGCCATGGTCCCTGATGCAGCCTGGCCGGGCTCAGACCAGTGGCCTTGGAGTACCGCTCCTGCCACTGGCCCGGTGGGTCGGCTGGGTCGCCCCAGTGCGTCTGACCCATGGGGTATTGGTTCTTTCCTGTCTCTCGGCCGCCATACGTGTGTGCAGTGTCCTGGGCCGCTTGGCTCCTGTTCACCGGTGTGCCCGCGCGGTTCGCTGTGTTGCATCTGCGGTGTCCTGGGCCACTTGGCTCCTGTTCACCGGTGTGCTCACTCGGTGTGTTGTGTTGCGTGTGCGGTGTCCTGGGCCACTTGGCTCCCGTTCACTGGTGTGCGCGCTGTGTGCGGTGCGCGTGTGCCATGGGTGGTTGTGTCCCTCTTCCTCCCCCCCTAATTTTCGTTTTTTTTTTTTGGATGGAAAAAAAAGAAAGACAGGGGCGCGCGTACACTGCAGGCACAGGCACGGGCAGCTGGTGCGGCGGTGCAATAGTGTTGTGTCCTCTGGCGTGTGTCGTCGGTGCTGTGGCGGCGGTCGCGCCCCAGGGGTGCGGCTCGCGTGTCCTGATGTACACGGGCTTGGGCCAGGGTGGGTTTGGTGAGGTGTCTCTTTGCTTCTGGAGCTGGCTGGTTAGGCGGCTGTGTGGGCTGTGGGTGTCGGCTGTGGTTACGTTGTTCCCTCGGCGGGCCTGGTTAGGAGTCAAGGGTTAGCGGTTTCGGGGTGTGGACCGGGTTTGATTTGTGTTCCGGTTTTGGCTCGGTTAGGCAGTTGCGACGGTAGCGGGCCTGGGTTCGGTGCCCTTCGGCGTAGTGGTGCCCGTTGTCGTGTGCGTTGGCGTCTTTCGGCGTCCAGTTCGTTTGGTGACTTCTGGGCGGGGCCTGGCGTGGCGCACTGTGGTGGTTGTTTGCTGGGTAACAGGGTTAGGTGGCGGCGCCGCTGGCCGGGGAGTCAGGCGCGTCGTGTTGTGTGGTGCGCAGGGCTCCTGGGGTGCTGTGGGTGCCGCCGGTGTTGGTGCGCCAACACTTGTGGGGTGGTGAGGGGGTGTGTTTGTGCGGGGCTGGGCTTTGGGTGATGTCCCACAGGCGGATGCCGTCTCGCTGTGTCTCCTGCAGGGTCTCCCGCAGGCGCCTAAGGACATACGGGTGGTCCTGGGGCGCGGGGAGGCTGCGAAGGTGGACTCCCAGGGGGTGGAGCGCATCGGCCAGCATGGCTTCCCATGCGGCCTGCGGCATCCATCCCCCCGCCGGCCGGAGGCGGCAGTTCTCCACCGACCCCTTGCGGGGCCGATGGACCAGGCCCTCGAGGGAGGGCTCTCCCCAGACCCACTTTCGCAGCTCCCAGAGCTGCGTGGGGGTCCAGCGCTGCCACCATCGTCCCTGGGCGGGCCCGCGGTCTTGGGCGGAGGAGTGGGCGTGGGTTGGTTTGACGGGACCGGTGGCGGTGGCGGGCCTGGGGGATTCCTCATAGTCTTGTTCCGTTGGGGTGCGCGGGGAGTGGGGGCGCGCGCGGATGTGGACCCGCGGGTGTGCGCGCACTGTCTCCGCCTCGGGGTTGGGCGGGGACTCGCGGCGGCGGCGGTAGTGGGGCATGCGCTGTATGTGGGCTGTCATCGAGGCTTGGTAGGGGGGCGGGGACGCTGCTGGCGGACCCTGGCGTCGTTCTGGCCTGGTCGGGGGCGGTCCGTGGGCCTGGGGTGCGGGCTTTGAAAGGTGGCGGGACGAGGTGCGTCGTGCTTCGGCCGCGGCGCGCTCCGCTATGAAGGTGGTGGCGGCGGCGTCGGTGACGGTGGGGGGGCGCCGTGCTGGGCGCTGCTGCCTCCGGGCCTGGGACGGCTGGGGCCGAATGTCATAGAGGACGTCCTCGGGGGGCCGGGCTCGCGCTGCCGTCGTGGCGCCGGGTTGGGACTTGGGTTTGGGCTTGGCTGCGGGTTGCGGTCGTGGCGCGCTGACGGTTTGGGTGGCTGTTTGGCGGCGGTCTCGGGTTTCGGCTGGGTCGCGGGTGTCGGCCTCGTCGGGGCGTGGGCCTTGGCGGCGGCGGGGTTGCTCGCGGTGGAGGCGGGTTTGGGGGCCCGTTTTGGAGGTGTTCCCCGCGGCCTGGGGGGTGGAGTGCTGGATGAGGACGTGGTGGTGGTGGTGGATGAGGTGGTCGTGGTGGTGGAGGTTGTGGAGTCGGAGGCGGAGGAGAGGGCTGTGGGAGACGGCGGAGGGTCCTGGGGTTCGGGGGCGGGCATATGATGCTGGGTCCTGCAAGTAGCGAGAACGAGGGTGCGGGTTCAGGCACCGGGCGTGTGCGCGCGTTTTAGAAGGTGATCCATGCGTGCTGGTGCTGGTGTGGCGGCGTTGTCTCGGCTGCGCGGGCATGTGGGTTACCCGGGGGGTGGCCATATCTGCTCCAGGACGTGCGGGTGTGTTTGCTGGAGGTAGTCGAGGGTGCGGAAGAAGCATCGCTGGATGCCGGGCATGTCCTCTTCTGTGAGGTGGGGGTAGTTTTGGGTCGGAGTGTCTGGGCCCGGCAACAGCAGCGCCATGAGGCGGGCTTCCACCATGTATGGGCAGAGCTCCAGGGTGGTGGGGCGTGGGGGGGTGGGTCCCCTGCGGTTTGGGGGGGCTTCCCTCTGCTCAGGGCGCAGCGTGACCACCCACACCCACCGGTCCGTGGGGATCCCCGAGGTCCGTTGGGTCCACTTGGCGAGGCAATACATAGCCCTACCAAGGCCCTGGCTGCCGCTGCGGATTGAGAGCAGCGTGTCCAGGGATTTGCGTTCCCACGTGCCCCAGTTGTGGGGGTCGTTCGGGTCGTGCCCCCTGGCGTACGTGTCGAGGCCTGGGTTGTGTGGGGGGGGGGCGTAGTCGGCGGGGAGGAGTACCGTGTACCACCCAGTGGTCAGTGGGTGCGTGGTAGTGGGTGGTGGAGAGGGTGTAGTGCAGATTGTACATGAGGATCATGTACGTGGAGGGGGCTGGCTGCCGCTCGTCGGGGGTGGGGATGTCCCCCGGGACGTGGTGCCGGAAGTTGCTCAGGGATTCCATCCGGGCTACCCATGTTTCCCGCTCCCACTCTTTGGTGTTGTCGCGGCTGGCGCCGCGTAGGGGGTGGGCCATGTTTGGCTCGCGGTAGCGGGTGCGGCCCTGGGTGCTGTCCCGCTCCGGCACGGGGTGTCCGACTAGGTGTCGCCCCCGGGGCACCCAGATCCGGCTCCCCGTGGGGGGCGGGCTCTCGCCGACTGGGCTGGCGCGTGGGGGGCGGTCGTGTCGGGCGACGTGGAGGAAGGTGTCGAAGAGGAAGTCTCGGACGCCTTGCCCCAGGGTGGCCGCCTGGACCAGGCTGGCCGCCCGGAGGTGCTGCCGTACCGCTGCGGGGTTGTGTAGGGCGTAGGGTTCGGCCGGTGCGGCGGCTGGTGGTCCGGGTTGTGATGGGGGGGGTGGTGTGGGTTGGGGGGGGTGGTCGTCGTTGTCGCGCGTGGGGTCCGGTGATGGGGTCTCTTGTGGCGGTCGCGGGAGGGGGGATTCGCGGTGGCGTGTGTCGGCGGGGGCATCGACGTCAATTGGCTGGTGCTGGCTGCTGCGTGTTGCGTCCGTGGCCTGGTCTCGGGGGGGGGGGGACGGGGGGTGGGGTGGTGTGGGGGTGGCGCTGTTGGTGGTGGGGCCGGCGGGGGTGGGTGTTGTGCTGGCTGGGGGTCTGGGCCTCCCTGTGGGCTGTGCGGGTGTTGCGTGTGTGCGCCGTGCGGCCCTTGCGGTTCTTGACTGGTTGTGGTGCCGCGGTGTGGGTGGGAGGCGGCCGCATTGGCGTCCGGATGGGGCTGTGGTCCGTATGTAATGGGTGGCTGCTGGTGGATGGTGCTCCCCGGTATGGGGTGTGGGTGGGGGGGCTGCTGGTGGTGGTGGGGCGCTCCTACTAGGCCCTGGTGTTGCTGGTGTGCGTGTGCGGCTCCCCGCGGGTCCATGGGGGTGTATCGTGGCTCGGGTGTCGTGGGCCCGTGTAGCGGGGGCGGCGGGTGGTGCTGGACCGCGTCGTGCTGGTGTTGAGGGTCTGCTGGTTGTGTGTGGTACCCCGGCGTTGGTGGGTGTGGTGGTAGGGGCTGGTGGTGGTGGAATACGTGATGGTGTGGTGCGGTGATGTGTGCTATGTGGGATGGGTGGTTCGTGGGGCCTGGTTGTGCTGGGGCGTGGTGGGGATGTAGCTGGTGGGGGTCGCTGTAGCATGGGGGCATTAGGGGGTAGGGGTTGAGGGGACGGGGGCGTGGTGGTGGTGTTGGTGGTGCCATGTCCCCTGGGTCTGCGCGTATGGTGGTCCTGGCATGGTGTGGACGTGTGTGGGCGGTGGTGGCTGACTGGGCTGCAGGGTTTGGGTGCTGCGGTACGGTGGTGGTGGTGGGCGCTGGCGGGGGCGGTGTTGTTGGTGTGCCCCGGGGGTCTGGGCTTGGGGTGGTGCGGTGTGGCTGGACCCAGGCCCTGGTCGGGGCGTCGCGCCCTGCGGGCGGGCGCGCTGGCGGGCCCCCTGACCTGTCTTGGTCTTCTTGCCCTGGTGGGTGTCGGGGGCGGGTGAACTCCCCTGTCTCCGTGGGGGCGACGGGGAGCGGGCGTGCCAGCGGTGTGCCTCTTGGAGGCTCGTCTTGAGGCCTCTGACGTGAGTTTCCTGGTCCGTGAGGCCCATCCGTGTGGCGGTGGCCTCGTCAGGGGCGGCCAGGTGGGCGTCCTGAAAAGACGCCCAGCCCTCCGGCGGCTTCTGTTGTGCGGGCTGGGGGTGGTGTGCCGGGTAGAGGAGTGCGCTGAGTGGGTAAGGTGTTCCCTTCTGTCGGCCGAGGGCGGTGTTGAACCGGCGGCAAGTGATTCGGAGGTAGGCTGGTATCTCCTCTGGTGCAGTGTCGGCCCACGCTTCTGGCGTCAGGGCTGCTGCTTGGGGGGCCGGGAGTTGTTGGTCTGGGAGGTGTAGGTCACGGTGGTGGAGGTATAGGGCGAGGAGGATGTGGCGGGCCGCCACGTTCAAGCCGCCTCCGCTGTGGCGTAGGGGTGGGCTGTGGGGGGGCAGGGGTGTCCTGCCCGTGGCCACGGCTATGGTCCATGCGTGGTCCACCGGTCCGCCAGGTAGTACCCTCCCAGGTGGTCCCGGAGTGTGTCGGTGAGGAACCCGAAGAAGCTGGGGTGGCTGGCGGGGGGGGGGGTGCGGCTGGGGCCGCGGGCCGCTCGCGGTGGTGGGGGTTGAGGTCCCCGCAGTGGGGGCAGTGGGTGAGGCGGTGCGCGGCTCCCAGGCAGACCCAGTGGTCTGGGTTGCAGGGCAGGGCTGTCTGTGGTAGCCGCTGTCGTACGCAGAAAGGACATGCGGTGGACGGACGGCGGCGTGGGGGGATGGGGGCTGGTGGCGCGTGCATGCTGGTGGGAGTGTGTGCGGTGCCTGTGGTGCCCGTGTGTGCCGTGCCAGTGTTGTGCTCGGTGGACGGTGTGTAGACGTGGTGGGGGTTCCGTGTTGGTATGTCACGGGGTAGGTTCTCATGGTTGGTAGAACAGGAGTTTGAGGAGGTGTGCTTGGTCTGTTTGGGGCAAGGTTGCTGCATGCTGCAGGTATTTGTGGGTGCGGTATGTGAGCTGCTCCGCTGTCTTGGCAACGGCCGTCCGCTGCATGTGCGCCGCCGTGGCCTGGGGGTCCACCGTGTGGGTGCGTAGCAAGGTGTAGACGGCAGTGGGGACGAGTCCCCAGCGGACCGCCTCGAGTACCTCCGTCTGCTTGAGGACGGTAGTGAGTTGCTGGGTCGCCGGGGACTGCGTCAGCCATCTGGCGTGCTGTGCGATGGTTTGGGTTGGGTTCCAGTCTGTGAGGGTGTCCAGTCCTCTGTACAGGGGGCACACCTTGAAGTGGTCCCAGGTTTCTTCTTCCGTGTGGCTGCAGATGCATTTGGTGTATCCTGCGGGGACGTGGATTGAGCGGCGCGCATACCATCGGTGGTATCGGGTGAGGAGGGGAAGCTGTTCGAGGGCGAGTTGGAGTCGTGTTTTTGTAGGTGTGCTGGGAGGCTATCAGGGCGCAGGGCGGAGTAGTAGAGTGGGGTGTGGACGGAGTCTTCGAGGCATCGGAGGAGTTCGGTGTTCGCTGGGTGGCCCAGTGTGGTGGCCAGTTGCTTGATTGGTGTGGGGTAGTGGTACTGCTTGTCTCAATCTGTGTACGGCGTGTCCTCGAGCATCCATTCGGGGGGCTGTGTGGCCGGGGGTATCAGGGGCAGGTGCTGCAGGTGGCTGTGGTGTGGGGTGTCCAGTCGCACGTGTTCGAGCCCTGGGTTGTGGCTGGTGTTCTGGTGTTTGGCCTGCGTGTCTGCGCGTCCATTGCCGTATGCGTAGCGGTGTGACTCCTGTTTGACGATGTGTAGGGCGTCCTGGGGGTGCATGCCCCTGAAGGCCATCCATAGTCCCAACGCTTGTGTGGTGAGGCCGGACTCGAGTGCCTTGTGGAGGGGCAGGTCCGCAAGGCGCCTGGTGAGGTGGATGTCGACTGTGGCGTCCACGACTACCCAGATGTTGCAGGGGCCGGATCGTTGTGGGTGGCGGTGTGGCGGTGACGGCGTCTGCCATGGTGCGCAGTTCGCTGTGGGAGGACGCCCCAAAGATGGTGGCCCCGGTGTGGTGTTCCACGTGGAGGCCGTCCGCGTGCCGGGTGATGCGCACGGAGGCGCAACCGACCGTGGGGGTGCGTTGCTGGGTGCCGGATGCGTCAGTGAAGTAGATGATGTCGGTGTCGCTGGGTATGGGTAGGCGGGCAATTGCTGTGGGGTGATAGACGTAGCTGGGGTTCCCTTGGGCGGTTCTGGCGGTGATTTGCGTGGGTTGTAGTACTGGCGCTGCATAGACGCCTATCCCCTGGGTGATGATGGCCTGGGCTCGTGGGGTGAGTCGGAGGAGGCCCCTGTCTGGGCGCCCCTGGGTGATATACGCGTACATCAGGTGGAAGAAGTATCCCGTATTGGGGTGGAACTTCTGGCACGTGATCGTCTGTCGCCGCTCCTTGTCGTCTTTGTCGCCGCGGAGGGTGGGGCACTTGTGCTGTAGGGGGTGCATGGGTGCCTCCTGAGGTCCTGCGCGGTGCGGGTCGCAGCGGTCGTACTCTATGGCCACGCTGTCCGGGTCTGCCCGCTCGTTGGTGAACGTCCATGTCGCCGTGGGTGTTCCGGTCCAGGCTACGTGCGCCGGGTGGTCTGGGGGTACCGTCTGAAACCAGGGGGAGAGCCATGCCTGCTGGTCGGCGGTGGCGGCGGCGGTGGGGGTGCGATAGTGGGTCGAGATGAGGTGTAGCAGTTGCCACGGAGTTTCGAGGGCTGCCGGGCCGCAGTGCCAGCACGTGCGTGGTATGCCCTGGTCACTGTGTCTGACTGGTGGTACATCGGTCTCCGGTGCATTGTGTTTGGGGATGGACCAGAGGGCATGGTGTCGCTGGACAGTGCAGGTAGCATGTTTGTGGCCGTTTGGAGCTAGTAGCAGGATGATGGGTGGTGTCCAGCCTTCGGCTGACGGGGTGGGCTCTTCCTGCGTCGTGCCGCTGTCGTTGGGGGTCTCGTGCTCGCTCGGGCGGGGCCGAGGGTGCTGGCGCTGGAAGGCTGTGTACGCCGTGTCGATGTCCCTGGGACCCGGCATGTCGCGCCCTGCCTTCGTACCACATGCGCGGAGATACGCTTGGAAGACGTGGCGTGCTGGCCATTGTGGGTCGGAAAGGAACGGGGAGTGGTGGGCGTCGCATTGGGCCATGATGTGTTGGGGTGATATACACTATGGTGACGGTTGCCCCCACGAGGCGCAGGGTGTCCACCTCGCCTGCTGGGTGTCGGTGGATGTCGGTGTGCGTGGCCACGAGTGGCCCCTGTTGATCGCAGTGGTGGTTTGTCAGGATGGCGTGTGTGTGGTGCGGTAGGAAGAGTTGTAGCTGGGCCCAGATGCCAGTGCCCACGGAGTTGGAGACGCCGTGTTGCGCCAGTATCCACCGGGGGCAGGTGTTGCGGGCCATTTGCGCTTCTTTTATGCGTATGGCTGCCGCCTCGCGAACTTCAGGTTGGTGGTTGTGTGTCACCCTGTGTAGGAGGTGCGCTGCGTGCTTGGCATAGGCCATGTCGACCAGGGCCCTGTATTGTCTCCGTAGTAGCGCCAGTGGGCCATCATGGCCTCCTTGGGGAAAGACGCGGGCCAGCCTCCGTGTTGCGCCCATGCCTTCGTCACTTGCTGTTGAGTGTGGCGTAGGGCCTCTTGGGTGCGCGGGAGGTGCAGGGGTTGGTACCCGATGGCCTTGTTGAGAACCGCTTCCATGAAGTACGCCAGGCCCTGCGTAGACAGGAGGTCCCCCCTGGCAATTTTGGGTAGCCGGGCGAGGCGCTCTTCCAGCTTGCTTGGGAGTGTGATGTGGTGGTGCCGCGTGGCCTGTGTGACTCCCAGGTGGACTGTGGTGTCTTCCAGGTGTAGGGGTTCGCCTCTCCGGATGTGGGGGGTGGGGGTCCTGGCGTTGGCCAGCCCGACCCATTTGCGGGGGTGCACTAGGAGCTGGTGGGCGTCCAGGTAGGTTGTGGTGAGTTGGAGAATGGCGGACACTTGCTCGGTGGTCGTTGGTAGCCCTGCGTTCTCAGGGTCGCGGTGGCGGGTGGCCGTAGTTACGAGGTTGTCGTCCGCGAAGGTGATGAGGGGGGACCGTAGCGGGTATGGGGCGTGCCCCGGGTATACCCGTGCTAGCTCGAATGCCAGTGGTAGGGTGACGAGGAGGTAGAGGAAGGGGCCTTCGGCGCCTCCCTGGGGGACCCCGCTGTCTGTGCCGGTCCAGGGGGTGAGTTCTGCGGCTGTGATGACGGCGTAGAGTCGGGTCTGGATGTACCTGGTCATGAAGGATAGGAATGGGAGGCCCATGGCATCCCATACCTCCGTGAGGAGCCGGTGTGGGGCGTGGGGGAACGCGCCTTGGACATCGAGGGAGGCGATAATCATCTCGTAGGGATTCATGTCCAGTGCGGTGTCCTGGAGGAAGATGGCCTCGTGGGGGGACCTGCCGGCGATGGCTCCCCGCATGCTGGCGGGCACGTGGGCAAAGACCGCTGGCGCGATGCGGCCTAGGATGAGCGTCCACACCAGCTTGACCTCGGTGGTGGCGCAGACTATGGGCCGCCAGTTCCCCGGCTGCAACCAGTTCCCCTTTTTGTAGAGGGGGTGGACCAGGTTGGCCCACTCAGGGGGGATGAGCGTGGCGCCCGTGACGACGTCCCACAGGCGGGCTGCCAGGCGGCCCTTGACAGGCAGGGTGAGGCGTTGGTACGCTTCGGCCGGCAAACCGTCGAGGCCGGGTACGACCCCCTACTTCAGGCGGTCTAGGGCGCGTTGCAGTTCTGAGATGCTGAAGGGGTCGGGTTCGATGGAGCGCCGCTGTTCCCGGTTGAAGACCCTGCGCACATGCTCGCGGATGGTGTTTCTGATGTGGGGGTCGAGCTCGGGGAGGGCGTCCCCGTGTTGTGCCTGGAAGCTGTCCAGGACTGCCTGGAGGACGGTGTCGGGGTCATTGGTGAGGCCTCCTTCGGGGATGCGCACCGCACGGATGGTACGGCGCCCCGTGTCCTCCAGGATGCGGCTGACGTACCGCAGGGACTTGTATGGCGTGTAGTTTCTGCCGTATCTTTCGCGTTCCTGGGCTGCGGCCGCTATGCGGTGGGCGTGCCATTCCTGGAGTTGGTGGCGGCGGCTGGTGAGGAGCGCACAGAGGTGGGCGTCCCGGTCTCGTGCCTCCGGTGTGCTGGGGCGTAGCAGGGTGGCGAGTTCCTCTTTCGTAGTCCAGATGTCATGGAGGAGTTGTTGGAGGGTGAGGTGTGGTGGTGCTCCCGTGTGGCTGGTGTCACGCTCCATGCCGCATGCTTGTGCCGCCCGGCGCATGGCGGTGGTGAGTGTCGGTGCATCCGGGCGGCGCAGGATGGCGTGTAGGGCCCTGTTATACCTGTGCCAGGCGCCGTGGTCGTCCCCGGCCGGGAACTGCAGTGTGGGTGGGAGGATGTCGTCTGAAAGGGCTGGCCGCGGGTGGGGGTAGGTTGGGGATGATGAGGTCGATGTAGAGGGGGCGGTGGCCCGTGCCTGTGGGCGGGAGGTCCCCGTAGGCTGCTTCGTGGACGCGCACTGTGGTTGGGTCCCCGTAGCACGTGTCGATGCGGGATGGGTGGGTGCCGGCGTGGTGGGGGTAATGGGAGGGTGTGCCAGTGAGTCCTGCCGTGAGGTCGGTGAGGCCCAGTTGGTGCATGGCGTCCTGGACAGCTATGTCGGTGGCTGTGGGTGGACCGGTGCGGTCGTCGTTGGTGGGGGCGGCGTTTAGGTCGCCTATGATGATGGTGGCTGCCAGGAGGGGGAGTCGGCGGTACGCCAGGCTCAGGGTGTCCAGGAAGTCCTTGGTCTCCTCCCCGAATGGGACGTGCGTGAGTAGCATGTTTAGCTGCCATCCGGGCCCCACGCACTCGTACGCCCCGAGGCGACCATCCACTCCGAGGTCGGGGTGGGCATGTACCGTGACGGACGTCTTGTGGTAGAGGGGCATCCCCCGTTGAAAGGTTCATAGTGTTTTCAACACTGTGTTAGTGCCTCTCCTGCTGCTTGCTGCTGGTGTACGGTTTCCTGCTGCTTGTTTTTGAAGATCAAAAGCTTTTGTTTGCTGAAATACAGTCAATCCAGGATAGCCCAAGCCAGAGGTATGCAAGGAGAAGAGAATCGGGATCAAAGCATGAAGGGCTGCAGTGTAAACAGTGAAAGATGAAAGGATATTCACAGAAACTGCAACTCAGGTCAAATCGGATTGCATATTCACAAAGATAGCTGAAATGTTTTGGAAAAGAGTTGGAAAACTGCCCCATGGTCACTCTATCTCCATAGTGCCATCTCAGGAGATGTGCACTCTTTGTTTTGGGTCCCATATGTGCTGAGGTGGCAGGGCATGTGGCGATGAGGTCACTGCCATGTCACATGGGATCTTCCTACTTAGCTAGGCCGACCGGGAATTGAACCCAGGACCTCTCAAAAAGAGGTGCCGAGCCCCCTAGGGTGCATACCCCTAGGACAGCTAAGAATTCATGGAAAAACATAGATAAATTCATAGGCTCTGCCCTGGATATGTCAGTTCTCAGTCAACTCAGGAAAAGATGATTTGCCTCGCATTGAAAGGGGATTAAGGGGTCCACTCCATATCCTGATTGGGTGTGTGGTTCCATAGGTCAAAATGTGTTATCACCACTTTTGGTGGGACCAATACTAAGATAGAAATGATCGGATGCTCAGTGCATCTCTATTACAACTAGAGTATGCCTCAAAGCATTGGAAAAGCAATTCTTCTTACACCCCCCTTGTGCTGTGGTGGCCACCACTGTCGCATTTTAGGAAAAAGGAATTTTTTCTTGGCCTTTCCTTGGTTTCCACATCTACTTCAAAATACCTATAGTTTCCCTCACACAGAAAAATGGGCGCTCACCATGGCTGGCGCTCTTTTGCTGCTCTGTTTGTAACATTTCCTACGGAAGACTCGGCGCTCATGGCGCTGCCGGGACTCCTGTGGCTTGGTTGGGTTAGTTTGGGAGCATGCCAAAACATGTGCATGTGCATCCCTCCCTCCAAGACGCAGCGCGACACAAACCCAACGCAAGACACAATATACACACTCGCATGGGTTCTCGTAAACCTGCTGGCGACCTGTGACCTGTCTTAGGGCGAAGGGAGTCGTAAAAAAGTTAAATTGCCCCTTGGTGGGGTCTTGGGTTCTGCCCGGTCTCTCCAGGCTGCTGCGTTTCGGCCCGAACACAGCCTACTCAGCGAGGCTGCGCGTGGGTATCTGCAGAGGCAGGAATGGGAGAATTATGGACGAATCCACGCAAAAGTGAAGCGGCGAAACCAAAACCCGTCAAATGACGGCCTGGAATTTTTCTAAGACAACACACCTGAGCAGAATCCAATTGTGCATCAGAAGCACATTTTTATAAAAATTATAGTAATCTCTAGATTTTTTAAATCAAGAAATTCCTACGCATAAAAAGGCGATGCGCAGGAGCGGCTCCTAGCGAAGCGCCAGAAAATGCAGAAATAATGGAATTATAAACGTATGTCTCACGTAGTCTTGAAAATGACGAGACACACATTAATAAATAAACATACAGATTCCACCCACACTAATAGAAGAATCAAAGATCCAAGAACTCGAAAATCAACGAAAAGACTTCAATGAATCAGGTATAAACTACAGGTATGCTCGTCTCCTTTGCAGCATACACATTGCTCGTCTCGTGTCTCCGTGAACGAGTCTTGTAGCAGCGCTAACAACGATAGGACGCGATAGAGGGATTGATTAGAAATATTGCAGATGATTAGAGGTCGGATCAGGGTGATTAGACATACACACAAGTGCATAGTGACGTTTTTCGCTTGCGCCCCTCACGTGCCCACTTGTTCTCTCTCTCTCCAGCGGTAGGTAAGGTGAGTAAGCCCAGGTGGGGCCACCCCCTGGTGGAGTTCGTGATTGAGGTTCAGAAAGGCAGGTTTGCCCAAGGTACTCGTGCATGCTCGCGCATTCGCACACGCATTAAAGTGTAGGCCACGCGAAGTGCGCACGGTAAACCTTGTTTAGGCTACCCTGGGGCTCCTCGGTACGTTTTTTGAGAGAACCTGAGGAGTCCCTTAACGCTTGCTTGCTTGACAGCGGAGCCGATCCTTCAGCGTGTTTGCGGACAGTGTATTATAGGTCACACTGAGAAGCGTATAACTCGTGGAGTGTGGCTTGGTTCCTCCGCCGCAAACACACCTTCATTTGCCTTTGCCTTACAGGTGGGCAGGTAGGGTGATTGGTGCAGCAGCATACCATTCTTTTCATGCCCTGCTAAACAAGGGCGCAGATCACACAAGCAAATAACTCCGCCTCTGCCTGTGGCAGAGCAGGGAGTCCGACTCCATCGACATCCGCGCTGTGCACGCAAGAAGAGCACCTCTTCCCTCCAAGCCCTAGCAGGGGAAACGCGTTGTGGCGTCCCCTGTTAGGCCACAGTTGCTTAGTAGCGCTGTGTTCTCTTGTCTTCTTCACAGGAGGGTCGTTAGGACCCACGACATATTCTTCAACAACACCCAGCAGAGTGTGCGTGTAGGAGTGGTAGTCCTGAGTGGGGGCTTGAGCCAGTTGCAGCAGTGCTCGCCCACCAGGATGGTGCCAGTGTAGGGTGTGTAGGACCTGTAGTGCGTGTCTCACTGTCCCGCCCGATTCCTGCAATTTTAGCAGGGTTGGTGGGCTGTGGCAGTGGTTAGGTCAGTGTTTTGGCCACTTAGCAAAACGGCGTTTTCATGCCTTCATAGCTCTTGGCCACCCCTCCCTGTAGTAGACAGATAGGTAGGGAAAACAATACCTGGATTAGTACGCTGGGTATTCCCCAAAGGCTTTGCGCCAGCACAGAAATTGGGCGCTTAGGGGAGGGGAGACCCGGGGCGTACCCCGTGGCATCAATAAGCCAACCCTCCAGGTTTAGCAAGCGTGCAGACCTGGGTATGATTAGGACACCACTTTTGCGGCTTGCTCTCAGGACCTTAGGAATAGCACACTCACACATACACTTTGGCAGGTAAGGGTAAGGTTCAGTCCCTAGCTTTCGTCTTGGAGGCAAGCGTCTCAG
The DNA here is from genome assembly GCA_964036045.1 of Eutreptiella sp. 'Long Island Sound 2002'. Taxonomy (NCBI): domain Eukaryota; phylum Euglenozoa; class Euglenophyceae; order Eutreptiales; family Eutreptiaceae; genus Eutreptiella; species Eutreptiella sp. 'Long Island Sound 2002'. The sequence continues at coordinate 20,842,977 of OZ038380.1, read as the reverse complement.
CGAGCCTCAGCAACTCACCAAGGTTGTTCTGGGACAAGTAGTCCACCAGAACTGAGTTTAGGCGTCCCTCAGGTAGAACAAACGCAGAGAAGGGCTCCCAGGTGGCCTCTTTGACTCAAAACCCTTCCTAGAGGGTGAGGAAGCGCCAACCCTGGCGATAGCGGAGGCGTAGGACAGACTTCACCAGGTAGAAGCCCTCCTTAGCCATCTCCTCGGCGTTCATGTCGGGGAGTTCACCTTCAACTTCCATAGGGCTGGCAGCCCCCTGTAGGTCCAGAGGGGCGATTTCCTCGTTGTTCAGCTCCCACTCCTCCCCACAGAGGTCTTCGGGATCATAGTAGCGCTTCAGCTGTTGAGCAGCGCACACCAGGGTCCCCCCTAGACGGGGAGAACACCGCACGGTGATACGGTGTCCATCCACTGATAGAATCTTGTACGGCCCGAAGTATGGGTCATCGCTGGTAGAGCGTGGCCAGGCGGGTAGTCGACTGTGGTGCACCAGCACCCAGTCCCCCTGTTGGTAGGTGGCCGGTACTCGGTGCTTGTTCTTCTTGTTCCACTGACGCTCCCTCACTCTCTGGAGCATAGCCTTGGCCTTGTCCACCTTCGCCTGTTGCTCTTGGACCCATTCACCCACAGAAGAATGGGTGTCCTCTGGATAGGCGGCATGTAGGAGCCATGCCGGGCGCCCTAGGAATAGCTCATGGGGCGAGTAGCCAGTGGCTGAACTCTCTTGGGAGTTCATCATTAAGGATATGACGGGGAGTAGTCTCACCTAGTCTCTGGTGCGTTCAGTTTTGCACCATATCCGTACATTCTCCTTCAGGAGACGGATCTGTCGCTCACATAGGGGGTTGCTCGTGTGCGAGTAGGGAATCCCCGTAGACACCTGGACATTGAGGGATCTCAGGACCCTCTTGTACCAACCGGTATCTGAGCGTACACGTACGTCCTCATCGGAGTTGATCTCCTTGGGCGCCCCATAGACACAAAACCACTCTTCCAGGAGTATCTTGATAGTCTCCTCCCCTGTAATGTGCTTGGTACATGGGAACACCCTGGTAAACCTGGTCAACCCACAGGTTACCACGAGGGCGGAGTCATAGCCCCCGAACTTCGGCATCTCCGTGTAGTCCACGTATAGAACACTGTTAGCACAGTGAGGGATGAGCAGGGTCGAGTAGAGACCTCTGTCCCTGATATCTTCTGGTTTACAGGACCTGCACGGGCACTTGTCCACGATAGGCTGGAGGGCTTTCCGCAGTAGGTCGTCAGTCCACGTAGTGTGGAACCACTGCTTGAACAGCCTCAGGGTGCGGCCAGCACCCACATGACCGCTGGACTCATGGGTCCACTTCAGCAGCGCTGGGACTCTGTCACTAGGCACCATAATGCGGCACTCGTGCCAGAGGTAGCTCCTGTCCCTCTTCCACTGGTCTTGGTTGACCAGGAGGGGTTCAAGGCGTTTCTCCAGGCGTATGTAGATATCCCCAAACTCCTTCAGGTACTCCGAATGTTGGAGTCCATCCAGGGGGCGTATCATCGTCATGTTGAGGTCCAAGTGGACGTCCATACGGCTGAACGCCTCCTTAGCCAGCGCTTCAGACCGGGCACCAATCAGGGCGTCGAAGTTGTTGCGGCTGATGTAGTCGGCACACTCGTTCCTCACTCCCTGGATATGGTGTACCGTCAGCCGTAGTTGACTGAGGTAGGTCCACCAGCGCCGTAGCTTGGCCTTCTCAGGTGGGGGGCCCTTCTGGAAACTGCGGACCGGTTCTTGGTTGCACAGCCAGACCACAGGGTTACTCCCCAACAGTCGTGCTTGTGAGGATAGCACCAGCATACCCGCGAGCAATTCCTGCTCATAGGTGGAGTAGTTCCGCCTGGCCTGGTTCCACTTCCAGTTCCAGTGGCCCAGAGGTACTAGGACCCACTTGTCGTCGGGGTAGCTGTGCTTGAGGGTTCCATTCCGGTTGAGACCTTCCGTCCCCCATTGGGAAATGGCCGAGTCGAACTCCTCCTTCTCTAGTGCTTGCCATTGGAACAACGTTCCACCACCGCCCACATTGCTGGCGTCGGTCACCAGGATAATCTCCCCTTGTGCCCTAGGCACGCCCAAGTACTTAGCGTTGGCTACCTTGTCTTTGAGCTCGTCAAACGCTTGTTGCTCTTGTGGGCCCAAGCGCCAAGTAGTACTCTTCTTGATCAAGTCCGTCAGAACGGCGCTGGTGTAGGTGAAGTGTTTGATGTGGCTGCGATAGAAGTTGCACGCCCCAATGAAACTGCGTACATCATGAAGTCCTTTCTTGGGGTCTTCGTGTCGTACCTTGGCATCCATCAGGGGTTTGGCCTTAGAGGCCGCTGGGGTCCACCACCCATAGCCAACATCCAACCCCAGGTACTGCATGGTCTCCTGCATGAACTCACACTTCTCCAGCTTGAGTCGTGTGTGGTTCTCCTGGCAGACCGCAAAGAACTCACCCAAGAGGATTAGGTGATCCTCCTGGGTATTGGCCCCAAGGCATACATCATCGATGTGACCCTCCATCTGGGCACCACGGGATATGAGCTCCTGCACCTTAGGTCTCCTTCGTAGGATGGACAAGATCTTGTTCATCAGCTCTTGGAATAGAGCGGGTGCGTTAGCCACGCCAAACCGCATGACCTTCCACTTGAACACCCTCCCCTGAGGGGTGATGAAGGCCAGTAGTTCCTGTGCGTTGGGCGTCAGGTCCACTTGCTGGAATCCGCTCCTCTTGTCCATTATGGTCTTGTAGCGACAGGAGGCTATCTTCTCCAGGGTAGACTCCATATTGGGAATGGACCCTGAGTGGTTCAGCGTCTTCTTGTTCAGCTCTCCGTAGTCCACTACCAGCCGTTTGGCTGTAGACCCAGGTTTAGCCACCAGGAAACAAGGGCTGCAGTGTAGAGGGTAGTCCCCGTCCTTGTACTCCAGGACTAGGCCAGCGTCGATACATTCTTGTATCTGTCGCTCGATCTCGTCGGCCTGCTCTTTAGGAGCTGGATAGGGTCTCCTCCGGATCTTGTGGTCCACGAACTCGGGTTTCAGCTTGAGGTCCATCTGTATCAGCTTGTCACATGAGGCTGGAGGGGGTAGTTCTCCGAAGTCCACCAGATAGGTCCTTATAAGTGTAAAAGGGAGCTCAGGACAGGACAGGACAAGGTTGATTCCTTCTGTGGACCTCTGCAGTTGGCAGGGTCAGGATTACCGCAATTATGTCTAAATTTTGTTTGTTGTGCATGACATAGCCCCATATAAGTTATGTGCTGTGGTGCCTCGCAGATGCCGCTTTTTTGGGCACTGCAGAACACGCGCGCGTACAGATTTGTGCATAGAAGCAGCTTTTGAAAAGCTTTGTTTTTATTATAAAAAGATCTGATTTTGTAGGATTTAGCGTGTGTTAATGTATGTAATGCATTGCTGAATGTCTATTGTTTGTATAGTGTGCAATGGGATCGTTTGATCTCAGTATGGACACACTGACGGATCTGTGAATACAGTGAAAGAGTTCAAGATTTCAATCAGTCTTGGGTTTGTATTGTATCCGTTCGTTGCCGTGTCCGCTTGGGTTTTCAGTGACAAGATTTTGAAAAGGAAAGCACACGAGTTCAAAATTGGAGGATTTTGAAAAGTAGATCAAACGTCCCAAAAGATCGTCACGACCGCCGAACCCAAGGTTACTGCAGATCACACCCCATGGCTATCAAGGCGCCATCAAGACCAGCCCCTTCACCGCCGCCAAGACCATCGCAGCCACTGCCGTCTCCTTCGTTGCAACAGTTCGAAAAAGAGGAACTTCGGTTGAGAAATGAGCTCAGGTACACTGCCGACTTCTTCCGCGCACGACTCTTTGCAAACTGGGGACATAAATTTCAAAAACTCTTCCGTCAACTGTTTTCCAACCAGCCCTCTTGCGAAGTGAAGGAATTCAAGGATGACGACGCGCAGTCCACTGAGGAAGTTGGCAGGTCCATGATCGAGATACGAAGAATGCTGAGTGACTTCGGAAAAAGGGTATGTGCGTTCGAGCAAGAACTGAGCCGTCATCAGTCACAAGCAAGCGGCATGAAACAAATGGGGCATAGAAGACAGCGCACGTTTGAGAACGCAAGTCTCTCCCATTGTTTTGTAGCTCCCGAAAAAGTGAAGTGGGCACCAAGGCCGAACGAAGTCAAGGTGGAGAATGCAACGAGAACCGAAGTCTCAGAGAAACAAGCTTTGCGAGGCCAAAGGGAGGAGTTGCAACGCAGGAGTTCCAAGAACGCGTGGATTCGAAGTCATCAAGAACGAGACCAAGCAAATGAACGTAACCTACAAGGAACCGTGAATCAAACAAGCAGGTACCCGAACACGGAAAGTGCGAGTAAAAGGTGGCGTGGCCAAAGAGCAGGACGTGCTGTGCAGCTGCGCCATGCAGCCGTCAATCTGCTCGAGCTTTTTGAGACAATGGTGGGACCTAAAAGCTGGACTTGGCTGTATCAGGGCAAAAGATCCAGTTCACAAGTGGCAGCGTGCCCACCACGCGAGACGTGGGGCCAGGCTGTACAACCACGAAGAAGCGAGGACACGAATAATCCTTCCTCGTAAGGAGTTGGCGCTGACAGCGCTGTGTTCTTGTTTTTTCCCCCCTGGACGCTTCTAGAAGCGCGCCTTTCTGAGTGCGTGTGGCGCCCCCTGCGAGCCCTTTGTGGCTCTTTGTGTATCTGGAGCGCTGACAGCGCTCAACTTTGACAGCTTTTGGCGCTGCGAGCGCCTTGTTATGTTTTGTGTGAACAATTGTGCTTTGCACAGTGTACAGCCTTTTGGGCTGCATATATGCAGGGATCTGATTTAGATTCGCTGGCATGTACATGTTCAGTATGTCAACGAGGTCTTTTTTGACCTCTTCGTGGGCGCCGAGCGCCTTGTTTGCTGGCACTGACATGTGCCTTTGCTTTCTTTTTCGTTGTGGATGCTATTTTGAATCTGCAATGAGCAGTGGTGGGGTACACCCTGCTTGACACTTTGGGTGAACTCTGGTTTACTCAGTTTTTCAATTCTGTTTTGCTTTGCACCTGCCTGCTTGTGAGCAGAGTGTCTTTTTTGTTTTTCAACTGCTTCTGTCTTGGAGAAAAAGCAGAGTGGTTTTCCTTTTGGTTTCTTCTGCTTTTGTTGGGAAAAAGCAGGGGTTTTGTTTCAGTATTTCTATACTATGTTTTTCCTGTGCCATGAGCACTTCAGGCTGTGTGCCATGAGCACTTATCAGGTTTTACACCCTTTGAGGAGTTTGACTGGGTATAGGTTGAGGCACCACCTCACCACTCCCTTAGGGCACTGTTTTGTGACAGAAATCCCTTTCAGGAGGGTAAAACTATCTATGGTACCAGTGTTATTCCACTAGCATGATCTGCACATAGATAGTAGCTGTTTTTACCTGGAATGGGTAGAAATAGCCAGATCACAGACAATAATATCTGTATATTATTGTAGGTTAAAGCCTGCATGTTTTGCTATTTTTTTTTCTCGGGTCGCAACTCATTTGGGGAGTGCCGAGCCTGGAGGGGGAGTGTAAACATGCAAGGCAGCGTTTTGGGTGCTTGCGTTTTACACCCACCCAGCTCTGTCTGAGCTTTTCCCGCCCCTATGGTAAAACCCTTCGCACCCTTTTGTTTTGGGGTCTCGGCCACACATCAGGGTATGTGTGGGCTTGGGGGGCAGTGTAAAAGGGAGCTCAGGACAGGACAGGACAAGGTTGATTTCTTCTGTGGACCTCTGCAGTTGGCAGGGTCGGGATTACCGCAATTATGTCTAAATTTTGTTTGTTGTGCATGACATAGCCCCATATAAGTTATGTGCTGTGGTGCCTCGCAGATGCCGCTTTTTTGGGCACTGCAGAACACGCGCGCGCACAGATTTGTGCATAGAAGCAGCTTTTGAAAAGCTTTGTTTTTATTATAAAAAGATCTGATTTTGTAGGATTTGGCGTGTGTTAATGTATGTAATGCATTGCTGAATGTCCATTGTTTGTATAGTGTGCAATGGGATCGTTTGATCTCAGTATGGACACACTGACGGATCTGTGAATACAGTGAAAGAGTTCAAGATTTCAATCAGTCTTGGGTTTGTATTGTATCAGTTCGTTGCCGTGTCCGCTTGGGTTTTCAGTGACAAGATTTTGAAAAGGAAAGCACACGAGTCCAAAATTGGAGGATTTTGTACCCGCGGGTCCAATACCTTGATCTTGTCCTCCATGTCCCCGTCAGAGTGTAAGTTGCTTGCCCCCTGAGTAATAGACGTCGGGAGGTGGTCCTCCACCGACTCTTCGCCTGTGGTAGTGTCCTTCAGCCCTTGGTAGGCATATAGAAGGTCTTGTTCAACGGTCTCCGGTGGACGATGGCAACATAGGCACGCTGGAGGGGGTTCACAAACACATTCCTCCGAGAGGTCGTCCTCCTCTGGGGTCCTCACATGGGCGCCCCACACGCTCTTCATCAGCTTAAGATCTGCCTCCCTTTGCCAGGTGGTGATCTTCTGTTCGAGATCCTCCTTCAACTGGGATAGATCTCCCATACGTCCTTGCTTCATTGGCCATGAGCCGCGGGTAGGCTTCACGTAGCATAGCTCTTTCGCCACCAACTTCCTCTTGGAATCCACGTACTCCCTTAGCCTGGATCGAGGGTCCAGCTCCTCGTCCACGGGGTCTTCCACCCTCGTGGAGAGTAGGGGTTTCTGTGGGGCGACGTACTCGGCGTTCTCCACTTCCTCCACACAGGTTTGCACGAAGAAGGCGTCGTGCTCAGTTTCGTCGTCTGAGTGGATAGAGCTGGATAGCTCAGATAATCCACACCCAGAGACTCCATCAGGAACAGGTACATGGCAGGGAGAGTTGGGGGCGTTGGTGTCAGTCACGACGTACTCATCCCCTCCGGCCGTAGTGTCAATAGCATCTTGAGGTCGTAGGCGATCCTTCAAGTCACCCAAGGCGAGTCCATTCTTTTCTCGTTGTATAGCCTGGACCAGAGTCGGGTCCAGATCCTCCCAGGGAATGGAGGTAAGACCTCCGTCCACCACGCTGAGCATACTCCCCCATCCAGGCTTCCCAATAGGCGTCTTGCGTCCCAGAGGCACGTAGATGGCCTCATCAGGCAAACGAACAGAGCTGATAGTCAGCCTGTCCAGGAGGTTTCGCCAGTACTCGTTGCCCCCATGGGCTCCCGAATCGGGGGAACACAGGACCATACGGCAGCGTTCCAAAGCCACCTTGGTCAGCACCTTCCCCAGTTCACTGAACCTGGGGTTCCCGTAGGCCATCCCGAAAGAGGGCCAGTAAAATTTGTAGCTGCAGTTCTTCCCCTTGCTGCAGTAAAGGTCCAGTACATGCTGCTTGTCGCTGGCGAACAACTCCACACTCAGGTCTTCTCGAGAGTAACCCAACTCCTTCAGACCTTGGTCTAGGACTTCCCCCAATAGTTGATAGTCCTCAGTTTTGGAGGCAGCCATCATGTTGGAGGGCTCCTCCTTCGATAGCCTCAGGTAACTCGAGGTATGTTCCGATTGCTCCAGTGGCACAGACTCTCTGCCACTGCCGTGGTCCACGTAGAGGAGGTAGGGCGCTTGCAGCGTCAGGGATTGTATCTGGGTGTGCTGTACGAAGAAGTCAGTCCCCAGTACAAAGTCGAAGGCCTTAGTGTCCATCACATAGAACCGATTGGCGATAGTCCGGGAGCCCATAGGTACCTCCACTTCACAGTCCCCGCAGCTGTGCACCACATGTCCATCCCCCATACGTATAGCAGCGGTGGTCATGGTGTTCTTCAGGCTCCCACAAGGTAAAATGTTCTTGGCCACTATAGATATTGTGGCACCAGTATCCAATACCCCCAGGTATTCGCGTCCCCCTCGTCGGATACGTACCCAAAACACCAGGTCTTGGGTGCCACCGGAGCGTCCCAGTCAGAACTCCGCGGGACAGGTCACCTCGAACCCCTTGTTCCGCAATTTGCGGGCCATCCTCATGAAACGGCTCTTCTTCTTAGCGTTGCCGTCATCACCACCTTCATGCTCACGCTTGGCTCCTTGTTCTTGCTGGGCCTGCGTTTGTGAGCGTGTGGTAGGACCAGACTGCCCTCCAGAGGGCTGGGAGTTCCCCCCTGGATTAGGGTTGGGTTTGCCTCCGTTCTTGTCCTTGTTCTTGTTGTTCTTGTCTGGCTGGCGGTTAGTGCCTCCTCCTCGTCCACCTTGACCTTTGTCTTGCCCTTGACCACGTCCTTTCGACTTGCCCTTGCCGGAGTCGTTGCATTTGCCTTTGCCTCCACCTTTGCCTGAGCCTTTGCCAGGATCTTCACCCTTAAGCTTCGCCGATAGGCGTTGCTTATGGTAGCACTCATCCTCGTAGTGCTTCCGCTTCCCGCAGAATGCACACGTGATGGTGCACCCGTAATGATCCGGCAGCTTCGCTTTGGCGCCGGTGTTCTTCTCCTGCTGCTTCCCCTGGACTACGAAGCAGTCTCGCTGCTCGCAGTCAGGGGCGTGCTGCAGGTGGCCCTGCTCGTCCCTGGCATCACACCAGAATAGCTCCTTAACGTTCCCCATGATACGGGCGTGGACGTGTTTGGGGGTAGTCCCCTGCCCAGGTCGGGACCCTTGGTACCCTTTGGCATGGCCTCCAGAACCTCCACCACCAGGACGGTAGTTGTTCAAGTGCTGGTCGCTCTCCTTCTCCAGCGCCAGCTCCAGGAGTAGCACGCATAGATCCTCGTAGCGGAGGGATCTAGCCTTGCGCTCCGCTGTCGAATGGCACTCGTTCCACAGCTCTCGAGGGAGCTTGGCCACCAACCAGAACAGCAGGTCGTCGCTGCTGTAGGAACCGGGCGTCAGTCGTCCAGCCCAGTGATCCAGATCAGCAAACAGCTCAGAGACCCTGCCAGGTTTGGGGTTGTTGGGCAGCACGGGCAGGTTCTGGATCTCGGCCCTGATGGAGAGGTCGGTTTGCTAGGTCGGGTTCTGCCTCTCCAAGGCAACCAACACATCGGCAAAGGTGGCGGAGTTAGTCACGATCTGCCTGACCTGCTTCTCCAGGTACTTGGTCTTGCAGCACTGCAGGAGCAGATCGCACTTGACTCGTCCACTAGCGTGGGTTTGGCCGGTCAATCGGAGAAACCGGCCATAATTCTCAGCGAACTCGCTGAGGGCCTTGCCTGTGAACTCAGGCAGGTCCACCACGATCTTGGAGGTGGCAATGGCCTTCGCCTCCTGAGACCTGCGTCCCTCAGGGCGTCGGGTCTTCTTCTTCTTCTTCCTCTTCTTCCCCGTTGGGTTCTCGGGGTCCTCCGGGTCATCGTCCTCCGAGGGCGAAGCAGAAGTCATCGACGGCGGCTCATCATCGGAGGGGTCTCCGCCTAGATCACTAGAGCCATAAGGCTCCACGTCCACCATTGCCCTCAAGGCTGTCAGCCCCAGCCGGTCCAGCTCGGCCCTCGTAGAGTTCGTCACGTGGCTGTAGGGCGGCTGGGCCGTTCTCGGTACGAAAGGACTTCTCGGTATCGCTGCAGGGGTCGGCATCGGTCGACTCCTCAGGCTCCCCAGGGTGTTTGTCAGCCCTGCCGCCAGGTGGTTGGCCTGTACTCGGTGGGGAGACATTTCCACCGTGGTAGGTGACGCTTGGGGCGGTATCATCAGGGGCTCCAGTTTCTCTCGGATCTCTTGAGTGAGGTCGCCCACGATTTTTGAAGTGGCTCCTCGGAGCACCTCGTTGATCTCCGACCGCGTCAGGGACCTGTTGGAGGATCTCCCCGATCCTCTACTCCTGCCTCCAAGAGATTCAGGTCCTCTCCTCAACCCACTCAAGGTTGCATACCCAGGTGCATACCCAGGAACATCCACATAGGTTCCAGTAGCGGGTAGTGGATGGGGATAGTCAGCCGCATACCATCGCGGCGCAGAGCTGGAAGCCACCGGCTCACTGGCAGTAGTTGCCTCAGGGAACGCAGTGGTAGGTGGGCCCATACCATAGGCGGGAGCATGCCAGTAAAGCCTGTGCCCTCTGCCATAGGCGGGTTGGTTATGGGAGTGGTTGTTGCAGCGGCTGGGTCTGGAATTGGGAGTGTGGTGGTTATAGGAGAGGGTGATGCGTGGAGGCCACAAGCGCTTGGTGCGCCTTCGAAGGTAGGGTCATTCGTCAGGTCTTGCCCTTGTTCCTCTCCTTCGTCTGCTTCATCTCCAGCATCCTTCTCGCTCTCTCTCTTCCTCTTCACAGGCTGAGTGACCACCTCTTCGGCTCAGAGGGCCCTGAAGGCCGTCTGGAGTCCATCCAACGAGTCCTCAGCCACTTCCACTGGCCCATGTAAGGGCTCCAAAGGTACAGCGCTAGTTCCAGGTCCAGGTTCACCAGGTGCTTGCCTTGCTGGTGCCTCAGGCGCTGTCTTCACGTCGGCGTCCTCCTTCCTTGTGTCCATCTTCGTTCGCCCTTCTGCTTATATGTGACTGTACTCGGCGCACTGGATGTACGGCGCGGGGTTGCTGCCGGTGCGCAGAGACAGTCTGCCTCTTGCTACCAGAAAGGTTTATAGTGTTTTCAACACTGTATTAGTGCCTCTCCTGCTGCTTGCTGCTGGTGTAGGGTTTCCTGCTGCTTGTTTTTGAAGATGAAAAGCTTTTGTTTGCTGAAATACAGTCAATCCAGGATAGCCCAAGCCAGAGGTATGCAAGGAGAAGAGAATCAGGATCAAAGCATGAAGGGCTGCAGTGTAAACAGTGAAAGATGAAAGGATATTCACAGAAACTGCAACTCAGGTCAAATCGGATTGCATATTCACAAAGATAGCTGAAATGTTTTGGAAAAGAGTTGGAAAACTGCCCGATGGTCACTCTATCTCCATAGTGCCATCTCAGTATAGCCATAGTGCACTCTTTGTTTTGGGTCCCATATGTGCTGAGGTGGCAGGGTATGTGGCGATGAGGTCACTGCCCTGTCACATGGGATCTTCCTACTTAGCTAGGCTGACCGGGAATTGAACCCAGGACCTCTCAAAAAGAGGTGCCCAGCCCCCTAGGGTGCATACAACTAGGACAGCTAAGAATTCATGGAAAAACATAGATAAATTCATAGGCTCTGCCCTGGATATGTCAGTTCTCAGTCAACTCAGGAAAAGATGATTTGTCTCACATTGAAAGGGGATTAAGGGGTCCACTCCATATCCTGATTGGGTGTGTGGTTCCATAGGTCAAAATGTGTTATCACCACTTTTGGTGGGACCAATACTAAGATAGAAATGCCTGGATGCTCAGTGCATCTCTCTCACAACTAGAGTATGCCTCAAAGCATTGAAAAAGCACTTTTTCTTACTCCCGCTGCCAGTGGGCGTGATATTTGTTCCCCTCCGGTTCCAGGATCGGTGCTGGTTCGGGTTGGTCCGCTCTGCAGAGGGCTTGCTCCAGGAACCCCAGGAGGTCTGCGCCTTGGGGGTGTGGCCCAAGCATGGCTTGCAGTGTGGCGGCCTTGGTGGGGTCGTAGGTGACCGCGGGCTCGTTCAGGATGTTGATGCGGGCGTGGGCTTCCGCAGGTGCCGGTTTCTGGGGACCGGTAGTTGGGAGGGCGGGCCGTGTCCGGCCCTGGCCCCGTCAGGCGTCGAGGAGGTCGATGACGCCCTGAGCTGCGGGTGCCTTGCGGTTCCGCTTCTGGTGCTGGGGTAGGGCCCATGCATTGTGGACTTCGCCCGTGTACTCGGTGCCGGTGAGGTGCTCCGTGTCGGGGGTGCACAGCTGCATGGGGACCATCTCACAACCGGTTCGGTCTCGCCAGAGTTCGATGGTGCGCCCCACCTTCTTGTCGTTGGGGGTGGCCGGGTCCCACTTGACGTGGATCTTGAACCCCTTGTGGTCCCCGGTGACGAGGTACCGGTGCTTGACCTCCCCTGCGGCCCATATCCACTTGGAGAAACCCGCGGCAGTGGCGTACTCGAAGGGCAGCTCTACCCGGGTACCGATGGCGTATTTGGGATACAGGGCAGCGGCTTCCTCCTTGGTCCAGCTCTTCGACTTGGCTCTTGGCTTGGGCGCGGGTTTGGCCTGTGCAGGGGCCTTGCGCTTCCGCGCACCTTGGCGGCGCCGAGCAGCGGGTTCTCCCTGTTGGGGAGGTGCGCCCTGGGGCTGCTGTACGGGTGCGTGGCCCGGTGCAAACACGGGGTGTTCGCGGGCGGCTGGGACGTCGGGCTTGGACGTGGGGACGGGGTACTTCAGCTAGAACACTTGCTTGGTCATGAGGCCAAGCACTTCCTCGGCCTCCTGCAGGGCGTCGGGCGGGTCCGTGGGCCAGGTGAGGAGCCGGTGCCCGGTGCCTGCCCCGTGGCGGCGCATGTGGGCCGTGTAGCGGGTGGCGTGGCGTGTCCACGCTGGGGTGCATTCCGGGGGGAGGGGGCCTTCTGGCGCCCCCTGCGCCCAGTAGAGGGTGTAGCGCAGCGCTTCCCAGGCTGCCTCTGGGGCGTGGGGGATGTGTGCGGCGAGTCGCAAGCGGTCCCCTCCGCGTGGTGGGGGTGGGACTTCGTCGTCGGGGGTGTGTGCCGTTGCCCGTACGACCTTGCCGTGGTCGTCCCATTCCACCGTCCACCAGGTGTCCCGGTGTTTGAGGATGTGGACCTCCGTGGTGGTCGGCGGGGCGTCCATGGCGTCCCAGCTGAAGAGCTGGATGGGGCGGACTTCGGGGTGGGTCTTCGGGGGTGCTCGCATGTTGAGGATTTGGTGGATGTCCTCGGCGGTGCCTGGGCTAGAGGTGGGGAGGGGCGGTCCTCCGGGAGGCGGGAGGCGGACGAAGTGGCGTACATGGCTGTGATCAGGACGTGTTCCGTCAGCCCTTCCACCATGAGGTGGTTTTCCCCCTCCAGGTCTCGGGGGATGGTGGCTTCCGCCTTTAGGGTGAGGAGTGCGATGGCGCGTTTGGGTCCAGGTGTGGCGTGCGTCGGCTCATCTGGCGGGCGTCCGTCGGATGGGGTGTGTGGGGGGTGCTTCTTGAAGGGGGATGGTCCCACCGCCAGGTGCTCGACAAGGTGTAGCGGTATTGCGTGGTGGCGGTCCGCTGCGAGCAGGAGGTAGGGGTGTGGGTCCCCGGGTATCGTGCCGAGGTATATGCCCCCCCTGTAGGTAGGGGTGGGCAGGGGTTGCTGCAGGGCGCCTGTGCATGGTAGCGCGCACCGAGGGTTGCAGTGGGTGCATTGGGCTGTTAAGGGGTGCGGTACCGCGTACAAGGTGAAGGGCCCTACCGCGTGCTGGATGTGGCGGGGGATGATGGTGCGGAGGTCCGCCACCCGTGCCCTGCGGCTTTCGCCATAGTATATCCAGACTGTGTCCTCCAGTGCCATTTTGGGGCGTAGCTTGCGGACCAGTAGGTTCAGGGTGCTTTTGTGGGTGGCCTCGGTGACGGTGCTGGGTCCAGCGTTAATGTGTGGGAGCAGATGGTCTTGGTGGTGTGCCGCGGCCCGTCTGCGGGCTGTGTCGAGGGCGGTGCTGTCGGCGAAAGGGGGCGCGTGGTGGGTGAGCCTTTTGCGCGGGGTCGGGGCGACGTGTAGTGGATGCTTCCATGCTGGGCGCGGGTGGTGTTGCGGTGGCTGGAGGCCAGGGTAGGTGGTGAAGGTGTATATGGTGACGGGGGAGCGCTCATGCGTGGCCTGGAGGTAGTAGTGGTCGCGACCCGTGTTGTGGGTGACGATGACGTTTGGCGTTGGTATGTCGTAGTGGAGTGCGGTATTGGGGAGTTGTTTGGTGATGCGTGCCGTCGCGTACCCCGTTTTGGGCGCGGTGTCGTGGGGCACGAGGATGTGGACGGCCCACGCATCGTCGGTAGGGAGGTCAAGGTCCGGTAGGGTGGGATTAATGGGGCGTCCCCGGAAGTGTGCGAAAGCTGGGTTGTGGCGTGCCGCCGTTTCTTTGATGATGGACGGTGCCCATTGGGGTGGCACCCCAACTTGCTGGGCCATGGCGGCGACGGCGTTGGCGATCGCTGTGAGGTCTGGGCCGATGCCAGGCTGGTCTGCCGGTGGCTGCAGGCCCCCTTCTGGTGCGGGGTGGTGCCACCATAGGGTGTAGCCCTTTTGCGTATTATTGTGGGGGGTGTGCACGAGGCCCTGGTGGTTGGAGATGGCGGTCTTGAGGGCTTCCGCTGCCTCGCGGTTGAGGGTGCGCGTGTAGGATTCGGTAGGTGTGGGATTCGGCCGTGGTGGGGGCCGGCTCGAGGGTGTGACTGGTGAGGGGGGGTCTCTGCAGCCCTTCGTGCACGGAGGCGCACCCGTGTGCCCACCTGTCCGCCCATCCCTGTTGGGCGCTTCCTGTGTCTGCCCCTGTGGGCAGTCGCACGATGACCACCTGCCAGGGGTGTGACCCTGGTAGTACGGTGGGGGGTGTGGTGTGCTCGTGAGCGTGCAGCCATACTGCGGTGTCTGCGTTCGCCGTCACGTAGTCCTCTCCCTCCGCTGTGTGGACGTTTTCAACGGCGGCCTCTCCCTCTAGGGTGAGGAGGAGGTGTGTGCCGGGGGCCTGCGTGTGCGTCTCCGCGTCCCAGAGCCACAGGTACGTGAGCGCCACGGTGCCGGGGAGGATTTCCCCCCACATGAATGTGCCTTCGGGTGATGCCCACTGCAGTGGCAGTGTGCGGCGTCCCCGCGAGTCGTTGGTGGCATGGTAGTCGTGGGGGAGGTGACGTTTGGTGAGCCGGTGCGGCATGCGTTCGGTGGTGGCTGTGGGGGGGTCCCAGTTAGATTCCTCTGGGGGGGGGTGCGTCTGTGTCGTCCTCCTGGGGCTGGGCTAGCGGCAGCGCCTTTGCATTGGGTGTGGCGTCGGGTAATCCGCTGTGTGTGAGGATGTAGAAGCCCTCGGGGGTCAGTTGGAGGACGATGTCCCACTTCGCCGTTTGCTCTGGGGACCACTGTCGGGGTCCGTCCTGCAGTCGGTGGAGGGTGACCTGGTGGCCCCATCTCCAGCTGTGGTGGGCGAGGAGGCCGAGGACAGTGTCTTGCTCCGGGTCCTCCACGCTTTCCATGTATGCCGTCATGTCGGTGACGTCGACGGCGTACTCGTCCCCCCATTCTTGTGTGGGGGTGCCTGGAGGGGGGGGGGCGGTGGTGTACACGTGGGGTCCCGGCCCCGTGACGTCGGGCAAGTCGTGCTCGAGGGACGCCCGGTACTCGGCGGGCCCTTTGCTGGCTTCGTGGGTCGGGTGGTGGCTCCGCAGGGCGTTGGACAGGTGCGTCCAGGGCGCCCGCTCGCGATGGGGGGGGGCGCGGGGGGGCATTATGCGGGCTGGGGTCCGCGGGGCTGCTTGCTGCGGGCTCGAGCTCCGGCGGGGTGAGCTCCATATGATGCTCCGTGTCCTCCATGTGTTGGAGCTCCAGCTCTAGCAGGCTGTCGATGTCCAGGGCCATGGGGTTATCGTGTGTGTTCACGTGTTGGGGTGCTGCTCCATGGCACGGTGGGTGTGTGATGCTGGTGCTCGGGGCACGTGCGGCGGCCGGTGCGGGGTCGTGCGCCGGTGTCCAGGGAAGCGCGCCGTTTGGCGTGGTTGTGGTGTGTGGCTGCTCGCTGGTGACTGTCCTGGCCGGTGGTGCTGCCCCTGTGTGCGGTTCGGGCTGTGGCCAGTTGTGGGCGTTGAGCTGGCGTGAGGTGTGCGGGGTTTCCAGGGGTGGTGCCGGTGGTGTGGGGTGCGGAGTCGGCGTGGCGCGGCTTCGTTCCTGTGTTGGTGGACTGTGGTGTCCCATGTCCCCGGGTGGGGGAGGGGGGTGCGGTGTGGTATGGTGGTGTTGTGTTGTGTCGTGGCCTTCCCGGTGGGTCGGGGGGCACCGTGTCCAGGTCTGCTGGGGTGGGTTGTCGCCCGTGGTTGGTCCTCTGGTGGTGTGGGGCAGCCCCGCGCGGTCTCTTGGTCGTCCTCCTGGCGTGTTTCAGTACGTGGGCTGTGCGGGGTCGGTGTGGCGTGGGGCCTGGGGTCCCCTGGGGCGGGGTGTGTGCGACTGGAGTGTTGCAACCAGGGGGGTGTGGTCGTGTGGTGCTTGGGGGTGTCCGCCCACCGTTGAATGGGCCCAGTGGTGCGGGGAGCGCCGTGTATGGGCCACGCGCGGGCTATTGCGTTTGCGGGGTCTGCGGGTCGGTGGGTCGCGGCATCTTGGGCGTGTTGTGGCCCCGGTGCGGCGCCCACGGGTGGTGAGTGGCGGTGTGTGGCTGGGGTGTATTGTTTCCACGGTGGGGGGGGGGCTATTTGCTCGGGTGTGGTGTGGGCCCGTGGTAGGCTGCCGGCTGGTAGCGGGTGTCGGGGCCTCACTGTGGGTGGGTCTTCCGCGGTGTCCCCTTGGTGCGTCCCGTGGTGGTCTCTGGTCGGCTGGCTGAAGGGGGTTTTTGGGGTGTACCGCATCTGTGGGGGCACCATTGTGTGTTGGCGCGCCGCAGTGGGGGGTGCGGTGGGTTGTGGTGAAGCGGTAGGGTGAGGGCCCGCCGCGTTGGCCCTTGAAGACCCTGAAAATGCAACAGAATACAAAAATTGGGCTTCAACCATGACTCCGGTCAGCGGTGTTATCTTCTCGATTTCGATCGCTTGGGAGTCCATTTGACCACTTTTTATACAAATCTTTCCAGGATTTTTGCTGCATGGCAAGATTGGTCCTGGCTACATGGTCTCTGGAAAGGCGCAGAAGGAAAATTGATTAAATTGATGCGAAAATCTATAAAATTAACTATAAAAATCGCTATTTCCCATTCTGGGACTACGCCTCTGCTGAGGTCATTTTTGCGCCCGCAGAGACTTCTGCGGTCGCGCTGGGGAGACCCTGCCGCTATCGCATCACCCCTCTCCTTAAAAGAGTTGCAACCCTCTAGGAGGCTTGCAACTCCGCACTGGAGTGCCCTGGAGGAAGTTTCCGCTGGGTGACCCTCCTTTATGGGATATAAAAAGGTTTGTTTATCCCCCAGGGGGAAAAACAAGTCCCAGGGGTGGCCCTGCCCTAGGTGTTCCTCGGGGAGCACCAATACTACCCTCAGGCAGAAATCTGCCTACTTTGACACACTAGGAAAAAGAAAAAGGCCTTGGGTGGCCTGCCCCGTTTGTTTTGAAAACCTGGCAAAAGCTTTCAGTTTCCCGAAAACCTCCATGCTTTCAAAAACCAAGCAACAGGACAGGCACGCACACAGCACTATAACTCAGCATCAACTCCATGGTGCTGTCCTCAGTTCGTGCCTTACCCAGGCACCGTGCACTGTACTGTACAAGTGCGGGTGCGTGTGCCAGAGGCTTAGCTGCCCCATATATACATGGGTTTTAAGTCCCACATATATACCCGGTTGGTGGAGCCTGTCAAGACTGCGCCCAGCTAGTGGTGCTCCACCAAAGAAAGAAAACTGCGAGCACTTAAATGAAATATAAGAATAATTACGCAGGTTTGACCCGCTCTTCCGATACCCCCTTTAAGAGGTGTCATCACGGCTTCACGCCGCCATCGGCGACTGCTCGGACTAGGCGTTTGACTGCTCATGGTCATCTGCTGCTTGGATGCTCATGTCATTGGTCCTCCCGTTTGTTCCGTTTGAAGCTTGAGAACGCCCTTCAGGCGTTCGACCTCCGCCTCCAGTGCGGGTACTCGAAGGAGGACCATCTCCTCTAGTCTCTTGATTCGCTCTTCCATTGGCTGCGCTGCCTGTTCATTCGGTGCCGCTCGTGCTGTCAAAGGATCATGCTGCTGGTTCGTTTGACTCCTCCACGACGCACTCCTGGTACCATCTTCGCGCCCGTCACCATGGTGAGGTCGGTAGCCTCGTTGCTGCCCGGCTGTGGATCCCCCTACGGTCCTTTGCTCGAGTTGCGGTTGGTGTGCCGCTCTTCGCTGACCCTGGTGTCTGGCGCTCTCAAAGGCCAGTTGCCGCCTTGGTGAGTCTGCAGGCACTTGCTGCCGCGGACCCATGGCTGCATGTCTCTCCTTCTCCCGCAGATTCGCTTGCCTTGTCCGGGGCTCCTGCATTCCTCTGGTGGCATGCGGTTCTTCTCTTTGCTGCTGCCACGGATCACTTGGACTTGGACACGCCGGTTGGTACCACCGATCTTGCCCTCTGGCAGGCATCCTTGGGGTCCTGGTTTTTGTCCATCGTTCACTCGTGACAGGGGTTGAGGACTTGCTTGAGCTCCATTTCGTGCCGTCGGGAAAATTGATGTCATGATGACCTTCAGGCTCGCTGCTGCCTGAACTCCACGGCGAGTTTGCTTTTGGACTGGTAGGTCCCCAGTCCGATGAGCTGCTCATTGTAGCCTCTCTTCTTTTGACAAACGGCTGTTGACCGTCCTCTCACTCCTTCACTGCAGGCGGCTGACAGCCGTCCTTCGGCTCCTCCACCGCAAACGGCTGATGGCCGTCCTCCTCGGCGCAGACGGCTTGACGCTGTATTGTCTTGAGCGGCGGGCGGCCGTCTCCTTCTCAACGGCTGGCGGCCGTCTCCACTTGAGCAGCTGGCGGCTGTCTCCTTCTCAACGGCTGGCGGCCGTCTCGACTTGAGCAGCTGGCGGCTGTCTCCTTTTGAACGGCTAGCGGCCGTCTCCTCTCGAGCGACTGGCGGCTGTTCTCCTCGTGAGCGGCTGGCAGCCGTTCTCCTCGTGAGCGGCTGGCGGCCGTTCTCTGCTGCGCGGCGTGCGGCAGTATTGTGGAAAGATTTTGAAGCGGTAGGGTGGGGGCCGACTGCGTAGGCCCTTGAAGACCCTGAAAATGCAACAGAGCACAAAAATCAGGCTTCAACCATGACTCCGGTCAGCGGTGTTATCTTCTCGATTTCGATCGCTTTGGGAGTCCATTTGACCACTTTTTATACAAATCTTTCCAGGATTTTTGCCGCATGGCAGGATTAGTCCTGGCTACATGGTCTCTGGAAAGGCGCAGAAGGAGAATTAATTAAATTATTGCGAAAATCTATAAAATTAACTATAAAAATCGCTATTTCCCATTCTGGGATTACGCCTCTGCTGAGGTCATTTTTGCGCCTGCGGAGACTTCTGCGGTCGCGCTGGGGAGACCCTGCCGCTACCGCATCAGTGGGGGTGGGGCTTGTGTCGGTGTCGTCCGTGTGGTTGGCGGCTGTGAGTCGTGTGTCGTCCTCGGCGGCTCCTCATGGTGGTCTGTTGTGGTGGTGCCTGGGGGGTGGTCTTCGGCTTGGCGGTTCTTGGGAGGGTGCGGGACATGCGGGGTCGGGTTGGCTGGGGGAGGTTGGGGGGGCGCGTGTGTGTGGGCTTGCGTGTTTGCCTTCTGCCCTCTCCGCGGTCTCTTCCTCTGCCTTTCCCTTGCTCCTCTCTTTTCGCTGGCTTGTTTGGCCTTTTTTTTTTAGGGGGGGTGGTGGCTGGGGTGCTGTGCGTGGGTGTGGGTGTGTGCCGGTGCCGGCGCCAGTGTGGGCGTGGGTGTCGTGGGGGACGGGGGTCGGGTGGCTGTTGCGCTCTGGGTTCCCTGTGTGTGGGCCGGCCCCCAGGCTTCCGGTTTCCAGGGCGCCGGTCCGGGGGTGCCGATGGCGGGTGGTTGGCGGCAGTGGTGGCGTGGCGCTTGCGTGGGTGGTCGCGGCTCATGGGTAGTGCCTGGGTGGCGTGGCCAGGCGTGGGCGTGCGTGTGGGTGTGTTCATGGCGTGGGCTGATGGGGTGGTGGGCAGTGTGGGGGTGGCTGGTTTGTGTGGGTGTCGGGTATGTGTGCGCCGAAGGCGCAATGGGTTGGGCTGGGGCACTGTGGGCGATGCAATGGGTGGAGGAGATGCTGGTGACGCCTACAGGGGGGGGTGCTGTAGGCGTCGAATCGGGTTTGTGTTGTTGACGTGGGTGCTTCGGGTGATGCGCCGGGCGACGACGGGGTTGGTGACGCTGATGGTGTCATAGGTGACGGGGCGGGCGCTGGGGGGGTCGCTGTAGGTGGTGCAGTGGGTTGTGGCGTAACTGGTGATGTCGGCGGTGAGGGTGCTGCAGGTGAAGTCGATGGTGAGGCCGCTGCGGGTGATGTCATGGGTGGTGGCAATGTTGATCCGGGTGTTGCAGGTGGTGTGCCGCCTGGTACTGTCCTTGCGTAGGGTGTTGCTGGGGGTGCTGTGGGCGGTGGTGTCATCGGTGGTGCCCGTGGAGTCTGCCCGTGGAGTCGGTGCCGGCGTTGGGCGGTTGCCTGTGCGTGTGGTGGTGGCGGTGGGGGTCGGTGCGTCGGGCGCTTGGTGGGTGTGGTTGGGTGCGGGTGCGCGTGTTGGTGTGTACTTGGTGCGGGTTGCGGGGGCTCTGTGGGCGGCTGGTGCGCTGTTGCCGTGCGTGTGGCGGTTTGTGTTGTCTGGTGGAGCGTGGCCGGCGTGTGCTTTGCGTGGGTGGTGTGGGGTCTGGTCGGCGTGGGTGGTGTCGGTGTGGGTGTTAGGGGTTGGGTGCTGGTTGTGGGCGTGTCATCCGCGCGGTGTGGTCAGGCGCGATGGTGATGCTGCTGGCGACGTCGATGGTGACAGTGCTGCAGGTGATAAGGGTGGGACGGCGGTGTTGGCGGTTTCCGGTGTGGGTGCTGTGGGTGGTGTGCGCGTGGGGGTGTTGCAGGTGTGGTGCAGGGTGGATGGTGGTGTGCCTGGCGACGGCGTCGTGGATGCTGCCGGGGGGGAGGGTGTTGTTGGTGATGCTGTGGGTGGCGGTGCTGCCGGTGACGAGCTGGCGGAGAGGAGAGGGCGGCAGTGAGGCCGGGCGCGATGTTGGGTTCTTCGGTGTGGGTGGTCAGCCGGAGGTGTGTGCGGCTGGTGGTGTGGCGCTCGGTGTGTGTGGCCTGCGCCGGGTATCTTAGGTGCGCTTGTTGGTGCGGGTGTGTTGATGTCGGCGGTTTGTCCGCCTTTCCGCCCGTGGAGTTGGTGTCGGCGTTGGGTGGCTGCCTGTGTGCGGTTTGTGCCGTTGTGTGTGGCGGTGGTGGTGGGGGTCGGTGCGCTGGGCGCTTGGTGGGCGTGGTTGGGTGCGGGTGTGCGCGTTGACGTGTACTTGGTGGGCAGCTTGTGTTGTCTGATGGTGCGTGGCTGGTGTATGCTCCGTGTGGATGGTGCCGGTGTGGGTGCTTGGGATTTGGTTCTGGACGTGGCTGCGTCGCCTGCGAGGTGTGGTCAGGCGTGATGGTGGGTTCTCTGACGTGTGTGGCCGGCTGGTGGCGGGTGTGGTCGGGCCGGTGTGGGCTGGGTGGTGGTGGTGGTTGTGGCTGGACTGCTTGGTGGTTGTGGTGTCAGCGGGCGGCCCTGATGATGGGCCTTGGGTGTGTGGTGGCGGGTGGGCGTTTATGGTGGTGGTGATGGTGTGTCATTGCGGGTGGTGTTTGGTGTGGTACTGTTGGGCGTGTGGTTTGCGATAACTGAGGACTCACCCCTCCGGGTGGCGCGGGCCCGGTGGTCCGGTAGCCCGTCCGGCAGGCAGTGCGTGCCCGCCGGGTGGTCACGCGTCCCTCCGGACGGCGGCTGTTCCATAGCCGGCAGGGGCTGGGTTCACTGCCGGGCGCACACACGTCCCTCCGGACGGCGGCTGTTTCGTAGCCGGCAGGGGCTGGGTTCACTGCCGGGCGCGCACACGTCCGTCCGGACGGGGGCTGTTTCGTAGCCGGCAGGGGCTGGGTTCACCGCCGGGCGCACACACGTCTATCCGGACGGCGGCTGTTTCGTAGCCGGCAGGGGCTGGGTTCACTGCCGGGCGCACACTCGTCCATCTGGACAGCGGTTGGTTCGTAGCCGGCAGGGGCTGGGTTCAGTGCCGGGCGCACACACGTCCATCCGGACGGCGGCTGGTTCGTAGCCGGCAGGGGTTGGGTACCCTGCCGGGCGCACACACGTCCATCCGGACGGCGGCTGATTCGTAGCCGGCAGGGACTGGGTTCACTGCCGGGCGCACACACATCCATCTGGAAGGCGGCTGTTGCGCTGTGGGGACTGCGGGGCTTGGACTTGTTCTTGGCGGCTCGTTCGTCGTCGGGTGTGGGTGTTTGCCGTGGTGGTGTCGTGTTTTGTGCCGTGGTGCGTGCTGGCGTGCGGGGCTGCGCGTGTGCCCTGCTTGGCCTGCGTGTGGCGCGCGCTCCTTGCCCGGGCGTGCTGTTGCGCAGGCGCGGGGACACGCCCTCCCTCTGGCGGGCCCGTTTTGCTCCATGGCGGGCCCTCTTGGCGCCCGGCTGCGGCCCGGTGCGCGGCAGTGGGGTGTGTGTACGTTGTGGGAGGGGGGGGGGGGTTGGTTCCTCTCCTCTCGCTTTCCGCATCGTAGGAAGAGGAACCGCAAGACCAGCGGCCGCAAAGGAAGTGGAGGACAAGCTTACCCCATGGGGCGCAACCAACAAGTACAGGCGCTGAAGACAGGCATTCAATTGTGATCACCAGCTGCCCTTGGTTTTTTTAGCAATAAGGCCTACCGAGGGCTGGTCTGTTGTGGCTGTCCCAGCGAGGGCTGGGCTGGTCTTGTTCGAGCCACCATCCATGTGCCGGAGGCTGTTCGACAAGGAGGTGGCTGGTGCTGGGCTGGAGCTATTGTTGAAGTTGGCCAGGCCGGGGTTCGAACCAAGGAGCCCTACTGCCGGAGTCTATGCCCATAACCACTCATCCCCAGACGAGCGTTGCTCAGTTTGGTTGCCGTAACCTGAACCACCTCTCCCTTGCAAAGAGCATCACTGCACCAGAACAGCATGGTGCACGCAAAGTGCATTGAAGCCGTAGTATACTTGCCCAAAGCAATTCAACGGAATCTCAAATCAAGCATCAAAAACAACAGCGGAGGCACCATAACGACTGCTAAGGCGCATTGGCCTTCCAATACGTTCTGTGTTCCTTCACCTGTGGTTGTTGTGTCCATGCAGGCACCCATACATCCCATCCCCTCTTTAACAACGCCCAATCCAGATTATCAGTTTTTACAACTTCCCTCCACCCTTTCACGATAGCCTGCCTCACCAGGCTACTTCTCCGTGCCTGTACCACCCCTTTTGCCTTCCTTGCCCCCCCCTTGAAGCTCCTAAACCGAATCTCGGTTTTCAGAGTGTTGTGCCTTTCTTCTGCCTTGAAGGCAGCGAAGGCACCAAGTGCATGCCATTGCCTAGCAAACCCAAGCATGTGGTCGACCCGAAGGTGCACCCACAGGGTTTGCCCCAATTGGCACCTTTTGTGATGCAGTGCCATTTGCGGTACCACACTCTTTAGGGTGTCAAACTCGTGGGCTCCTAAGAGCCCCTCCCTTTTGGCAATGGTTGCACTTTTGTGCAAACAGTCCCACCACCAATCAAAATTTTGCGCCCACGTGTGTCCCCCTTCCACGACATGTTGCAGAGACCTTCATTGTTCAGCTCTAAAATGAGGGGAGCCCAAGCCTTTGTCGGAACAAATAGAATTGCTGCACTCTGTTCATAACGCAGTGATGGTTTTGCACCCAGCTGCCCTGCAAGGATTTACATCGGTCTGCACCCATGCAACAGCGCGCCTCTTCGTGAAGCCATGGTGTTGTACCAGAGCCCTCCAACATCCATCAGAGGCCACTGTGAGTTACACGTGTCACCCAATGCAATGCATAGTCAGGAGGCCTGTACTTGGGCAAAATGCTACGTCGCACCTGCCCGTACCAGGTCCAGTGTGACAGAATGGGTGAAAATCACTTCCCACAGTCGCGATCGCAATGTGCCCTGCATTTTCCACATACCCAAGACACTGGGTCGAGACTGGTGCAAGTGGATCTTTTGATGCCTGCCATTGCCTGTTGTGCAACTACATCTGCAACCAGGAAGATATTGCGTTTTTCCGTGTAACCCACTTGTACTTCATACTTTGTATTCCGGGCCTTCTGCAGCTGCTCATCCATTTTGCTAACCCCTGTGAGTGATCGTAGCCCAGCACGTTTTTCAGAGCCATGTAAAATGCACCAGCTACCAAGCGGGTTACCCGATCCAAGCACTCAAAGCATAAAATGCTCGAAGTGCCGATTGTGTAATTGTGTACCATCCACACAAAGGCGTACCCAAAGGTCCGGGTACAAATTTCCCTTACGGGCGGCCATCATGAGTCACAGTTTCTCCCTCCAATTTGTACCGGCTGCCAACAATGTGTGTCCCCGTCCATTGCATCGTAGTCAGCTACTGGTGGTGCACTAAGTTCGTCCTTCACTTGTCTGATTTCTTCGAGGGGGTATGTGATCCGGGACGTGGGGATGGAGTGGTGTAAGGCCCGGCAGCTTTTGCCCTCGTTGCCGCATTCCCATGGGAGGGCCTCTGCATGCCACATCTCGTTTTGGGGCAAGGGGCCATCTGTCGTTTTCAAAAAGACACTGCTCACGTGCTCACTTGCCACGTTGGAGTAAGAATTTCCGTGACTGCTGTTTGCGGTTCGGCCATCCGTTCCCATCTCTTAGTCCTTCCCAGCTGTTGGTACTCCTTGAACGGGGGCATGTTCCTTGAGTGGGGGGGGGGAAATGCTAGGGAAAGACAACAAGGGAGGGGGGTTGCATGGACACAACAAGGTTCACACGTATAGGCACGAGTGCAACATTCAACACGTACGTCTGCGCATGCGAGCCGCGTACACGTTTCTTTTCTAATGCGTACGTTCCACAACAGCGAATCGTAGGTTTCATGAACCGGACGCGTACGCGCAAGAACAGCGAGTCGTACGCGTCATGAACCCAGCGCGTACTCGCCAACACCGCAACGCATACGATGCAACAACGTAACGCGTAAGCACGACGCACACCAGCGCGTACGCGCCCCTGCCACAACGCCCGCGTGTTGACGCCAACTGCAGCCATTGCCATTGCCGGCTCACAAAATGAACCCAAGACTCCGCAGCAGCACTCGGTCCTCCCATGACACCTTGCCGAGGACGACCTGGGTAAGAAAACACCTGTGCCTAGCGTTCACCAAGCCACGGGGCTGGCATGTGCAGAGAACCACTGCAAAAAATGACCCCATCTCGGGCATCCAATGCAACCCCCTCCTGGTCCACCCTGCAATGCTTCTCTGGCCCAGCAACGCATGCCATTGTGTAGGGGCGGGTCCCCCTTGTGGGGAACACGAGCCCCGCCTCTTCCAAGTAAACATCCCCACCTGAAAAATCACCAACAGTCACAATGGCACTCAAGGGCAGGTGGTTCCGGTGCTTGTGCCCTGGCATAGTGCTTGAAGGGGAAATAGCGTGGTTCACTTGGACGGCAGTCTAAGTGAACCACGATGGCAACCGTGCTGGCCCGTAGGCATGGATGGCTCGGCACACCTTTGGGAAGGGGCGTGTTGCAACAGCCACACAGACATTGCCACGCTGCACCACCCCAGACAACGCGGTACGCAATCGTACTTGGACTTCCAAGCCCCGTCCGACCCCTCCAACAAAAAACATATGTGAGAGGAGGGGAGAGCAGCAGCCCCTGTGAGTCACCTGCCACCGCCATCGCCACTGCCACTGCCACTGGGCTGCTCCGCCGCCTTGCCTAATTGTAGACTCTGCACAGTGGACTTGTCCTTCAATGATGTATGGGCAGAGAGAGTCTTTTGTCCTTGTGTCGACTCCTTGCCTCTTGCATCAATGGGTGAATCCCTCAGGTCCTTAATGGATGTGGTGGCTTGGACAAGACCATCCCTGATTTCCATTGCTACCAGCTGCAAAAATTCCTTCTGGTCTTCAACATCTTTCCCCCCCTCCCCAGGGCCAGGGCTGGCTGCACCTTTCTTGCTTGCCCCCACAGGGGCATCCTGCAGCTTCTCTCTCAAGTCCGTAATCGCATTGTCCTTTTCTCTTCGCTCTTCCTCCCACTTGACATGCTCTTCCCTCAGCATGTCCTCTGCAACTTTCTGTGCCTGCGCACTCTGCTTCTGCTTGTTCTCAAGTTCCTCAATTCGCGCCTTTAGCTGCTGCTATGTGTCTTTGAGGTGCTCAGGCAGTGGTGCTCAGGGGGAGGCAGGGGGGACCTTTCGGGGGAGCAAGGTCCCCCCCTTGGCACCAAGCTTTGGTTTCATGGCACGGGACATCCGAGAACTGTGCTGCGATTCGTAGGTCTCGTAGCCCTCCTCTGCCCCCGTCTCCGTCTCCCTCTTCCCTCCAACCTTCCCGTCAAGCAGAAGCTTCCATCTCTCCCCTGCCCCATCCACCTCTGCAACAACACCAGCGTCAGTGATTGGGAGGTAACCCGCCACCCCTGACCATTGAACACGCTTGGCCTGCTTGAGCTGCCCTCCGTGCACACGCCATGTCTGCACGTATCTGTGGCTGTCACCTTTAATCTGGTACAAAGTCCACCCAATTAAAATTGCTGCAGGGTCCCTCCCAACGGCATGCCCCTTCATCCACATGAGGAAGCGGACCATCACAGGCTCAGCCCATGTCACCGCACTACTGTCTTCCTTTACCTTTGCCTGCAATGCAACCTGTTTATAAAAACTATACTTGGCAACATCCCCAAAATGGAGGTTGTCCACAACCTCTTCCTTACTCACCTGCAGCAGTTGCCCTGGAATTGTCCCTATCGACTCAGGGTCCGGGGCCACCAGTGGAGCGCCTTGGGGGTTCTGAAGAAGGCCCTTTGGCTTCAGCACCTTCCGGCCCGCATCCGGAGGCCTCGGGCGCACTTGTGCTTCAGAGGGCCAAGGGCGCTGCTCCTTGTACTTGATTGGGGTCACGTTGAACTGCAAGAGGAAAGCAAAGAGGAAGGTTAATGGTGACACTAGGTGCGTACCTCAGTACAATAGCACGCGTGGGCAGCGCACGCATCACGTACGTGTTCGTACATTAGTGCGTAAGATCTACTTGGGCAACACGTACGTGCTGGTACGCCAACGCGTACGAACTGCTCGGGCAACGCGTACGTGTTGCCACCCCAACACGCACGATCTGTCTGACCGACGCGTACGCGTAGGCAAGTCAACACGTACGCACAAAACCCTTAACGCGTACGAGGCACGTGCACAAAACGTACGCGGTGTGTACGTGTCACATGCACAAGAGGTACATACCGCTCCATAATTATCACAATAGTCCATGCACCCACATGAGTACTCCACTCCGCCGCCCACAGTCAGCCGCTGCAGCAGCCAATTCCCCTCCACCGCCTCCGCAACACTGGCAGGCGCCACATGCAAGGCATGTCCCATGGCTGCCCACTCCATCCATTCCGGCTCATCCTCATCCCGCCCGTCCAACCACACGTGGCAAACGTGTACACCAACGAACATTTTCCAACCGTAAACCTTGTCCTGCCGGCAAAACTCGGATTGGGGAGGTACCAGCGGTGAAACCGAGCCAAGGAACATGGTGGCTCCTCAGGGCCCGGGGCGCAGTTGAAAAAGAAAGTTGCACCTTGCACACCATGGCCCAAAATCACAAGATCACCACAATAAGGGACAGCTTGCGGTCGCCGAACAGGCAACAGGGCCAAAGAATAGGGTAAAAGATTCCCAAGGGATAGGAACGCCTTTGGCATCTTTCAGAAATTGAATCATAGAAGGAAGAGCATACAATTGGCGAGCTAGATGAACCCATGACATGGTGGCAGCATGCTCCAAAGGGACAAACGGGATGAACAAAGTGTAGCGCCCCCTTTCAGCACCACCCGCCCCGCGATGAAAGATGCAACCTTTTAAAAGAAGAATGTCACCCGATTCCATGGAACACACATCCCAACGATTGGACTCATGTTGCCCAACCTGATGTGATCGGGACAAAAATTGTCCAAGGCAATAAAGACTTGGATGCAATCCTTCATCCAACGCGGACCCATAAGGTTGTGATCCGAATGGACCAACTGATACCCATCCCATGGGTCGCATGGGGTACAATGCAGCAATTTCAGATCCAAGGGTTTCAACGCACTCAACTCAACACCATCAATGCGCGTCACCGCACCCAACACTTGCGTGCGCAACTCCTCGGGCAACCATTTCGACGACCATTTTGTTTGCTTCCGAATCACGTTGGCACTTGCATAAGTGTCATCCTCCAACGTAATAACCTCCGTGTCGCGGGGGGCAATGTCAATTTGATAATTGCTTCGCCAATATTGGCATCGGTGCGGTTGCATACACACATGGCGTCGAGTAATCAGGGCGCACGTGTTGTAATCTGAGTGCGTACGCGCTAGATTACCAACGTGTACATGCCAAAATACCCGCGCGTACGCACTCAGATCACAACGCGTACGCTCTCAGACCGCAACGCGTACGCGCTGGTTCGCTAGGTTGTGCGCGTTACAAAAACAGTGCGTACGATACCGCGTACTCATACATGTGAACAAAATGGGACAGATCTTAGCAGTTACAGTGACGGGACGGGCGACACCCTGATGGGCTGAGGAGAGGAGCGGGGAGCTCTGGGAGGTCCGTTGCGAGATGCCGGGGACCGTGAAGGAGATGGTCGACATCCACACGAGGACGTCAAGGAAATGGCGTGCGGCGACAGGGCGCGTGAGGATCACTGCCACTGTCAACATGTGGACTTCCTCATCGGAAGTTAAACCTGGTTGGGCAAAGATGCCATTTTTCAAGGGATCGACATGTTGGACGACACCGCGGGTTGAATTCTTGAGGACCAGGCCATCTTCAACAACAATCCGAAGAGTATCGATCACATCAAGAGGACTACGAGGCCAGGTTGCAGACAATGCTGGTACAGCAGCAAGAAATTGTGCACAAAATGATCAAGTACCTGGAGAATGTCGTTGCCGCATTCCCATGGGAGGGCCTCTGCATGCCACATCTCGTTTTTGGGCAAGAACCCATCCGTCGTTTTCAAAATGACGGTGCTCACGTGCTCACCTGCCATGTTGGAGCAAGAATTTCCGTGACTGCCGTTTGCGGTTCGGCCATCCGTTCCCATCTCTTAGTCCTTCCCAGCTGTTGGTACCCCATTGAACGGGGGCATGTTCCTTGAGTTGGGGGGAAAGAAACCCTAGGGAAAGACAACAAGGGGGAGGGTTGCATGGACACAACAAGGTTCACACGCAGAAGCACGAGTGCAACATTCAACACGTACGTCTGCGCATACGAGCCGCGTACACGTTTCTGTTCCAATGCGTACGTTCCACAACAGCGAATCGTACGTTTCATGAACCCAACGCGTACGCGCCAGAACAGCGAATCATACGCGTCATGAACCCAGAGCGTACTCGCCAACACCGCAACGCGTACGATGCAACAACGTAACGAGTAAGCACGACGCACACCAGCGTGTACGCGCCCCTGCCACAACGCCCGCGTGTTGACGCACACTGCACCCATTGCACATGCTACCCGGCTCACAAACTGACCCCAAGACTCCGCAGCAGCACTCGGTCCTCCCACAACACCTTGCCGAGGACGACCTGGGTAAAAAATACCTGTGCCTAGCGTTCATCAAGCCACGGGGCTGGCATGTGCAAAGCACCACTGCAAAAAACGACCCCATTCCGGGCATCCAATGCCACCCCCTCCTGATCCACCCTTCCATGCTCCTCTGCCCCAGCAACGCATGCCATTGCGTAGGGGCGGGTCCCCCCTGTGGGGAACACGAGCCCCGCCTCTTTCAAGCAAACCTCCCCACCTGAAAAATCACCAACAGTCACAATGGCACTCAAGGGCAGGTGGTTCTGGTGCTTGTGCCCTGGCATAGTGCTTGAAGGGGAAATAGCGTGGTTCACTTGGACGGCAGTCCAAGTGGACCACGATGGCAACCGTGCGCGCCCGTGGGCATGGATGGCTCGGCACACCTTTGGGAAGGGGCGTGTTGCAACAGCCACACAGACATTGCCACGCTGCACCACCCCAAACAACGCGGTACGCAATCGTACTTGGACTTCCAAGCCCCGTCCGACCCCTCCAACAAAAAACATATGTGAGACGAGGGGAGAGCAGCAGCTCCTGGGAGTCACCTGCCACCGCCATCGCCACTGCCACTGCCGCTGGGCTGCTCCGCCGCCTTGCCTAACTGTAGACTCTGCTAAGTGGACTTGTCCTTCAATGATGTATGGGCAGAGAGAGTCTTTTGTCCTTGTGTCGACTCCTTGCCTCTTGCATCGATGGGTGAATCCCTCAGGTCCTTAATGGATGTGGTGGCTTGGACAGGACCATCCCTGACTTCCATTGCTGCCAGCTGCAAAAATTCCTTCTGGTCTTCAACATCTTTCCCCCCCTCCCAAGGGCCAGGGCTGGCTGCGCCTTTCTAGCTTGCCCCCACAGGGGCATCCTGCAGCTTCCCTCTCAAGTCTGCAACTTTCTGTGCCTGCGCACTCTGCTTGCGCTCGTTCTCAAGTTCCTCAATTCGCGCCTTTAGCTGCTGCTATGTGTCTTTGAGGTGCTCAGGCAGTGGTGCTCAAGAGGAGGCAGGGGGGGCCTTCGGGGGGAGTAAGGTCCCCCCCTTGGCACCAAGCGTTGGTTTTTTGGCACAGGACATCCGAGAACCGTGCTGCGATTCGTCGGTCTCGTAGCCCTCCTCTGCCCCCGTCTCTGTCTCCCTCTTCCACCCAACCTTCCCCGCAAGCAGAAGCTTCCATCTCTCCCCTGCTTCATCCACCTCTGCAACAACACCAGCGTCAGTGATTGGGAGGTAACCCGCCACCCCTGACCATTGAACACGCTTGGCCTGTATGAGCTGCCCTCCGTGCACACGCCATGTCTGCACGTATCTGTGGCTGTCACCTTTAATGTGGTACAAAGTCCCCCCAATTAAATTTCTGCAGGGTCCCTCCCAACGGCATGCCCCTTCATCCACATGGAAAAGTGGACCATCACGGGCTCAGCCCATGTGACCGCACCACTGTCTTCCTTTACATTTGCCTGCAATGTAACCTGTTTATAAAAACTATACTTGGCAACATCCCCAAAATGGACGTTGTCCACAACCTCCTCCTTACTCACCTGCAGCAGTTGCCCTGGAATTGTCCCTATCGACTCAGGGTCCGGGGCCACCAGTGGAGCGCCTTGGGGGTTCTGAAGAAGACCTTTGGCTTCAGCATCTTCCGGCCCGCATCCGGAGGCCTCGGGCGCACTTGTGCTTCAGAGGGCCAAGGGCACCGCTCCTTGTACTTGAAGAGGGTCACGTTGAACTGCAAGAGGAAAGCAAAGAGGAAGGTTAATGGTGACACTAGGTGCGTACCTCAGTACAATAGCACGCTTGGGCAGCGCAAGCATCGCGTACGTGTTGGTACATTAGTGCGTACGATATACCTGGGCAACACGTACGTGCTGGTACGCCAACGCGTACGAACCGCTCGGGCAACGCGTACATGTTGCCACCCCAACACGTACGATCTGTCTGACCGACGCGTACATGTTGGCAAATCAACACGTACGCACGAAAACCTTAAAGCGTACGAGGCACGTGCACAAAACGTACGCGGTGCGTACGTGTCACATGCCCAAGAAGTACACACCTCCCCAAAATTATCACAATAGTCCATGCACCCACATGAGTACTCCACTCTGCCGCCCACTGTCAGCTGCTGCAGCACCCAATTCCCCTCCACCGCCTCCGCAACACTAGCGGGCGCCACATGCAAGGCATGTCCCATGGCTGCTCACTCCATCCATTCTGGCTCATCCTCATCCCGCCCGTCCAACCACACGTGGCAAACGTGAACACCAACGAACATTTATCAAACGTAAACCTTGTCCCGCCGGCAAAAGTCGGATTGGGGAGGTAGCAGCGGTGAAACCGAGCCAAGGAACATGATGGCTCCTCAGGGCCTGGGGCGCAATTGAAAAAGCAAGTTGCACCTTGCACACCATGGCCCAAAAATCACAAGATCACCACAATAGGGGACAGCTTGCCGTCGCCAAACAGGCAACGGAGCCGAAAAATAGGGTAAAAGATTCCAAAGGGATAGGAACACCTTTGGCATCTTTCAGAAATTGAACCATAGAAGGAAGAGCATACAATTGGCGAGGTAGATGAACCTTTGACATGGTGGCAGCATGCTCAGAATGGACAAACGGGATGAACAAAGTGTAGCGCCCGTTTTCCCCACCACCCGCCCCGCGATGAAAGGTGCAACCTTTTAAAAGAAGGATGTCACCCAATTCAATGGAACACACATCCCAACGATTGGACTCATGTTGCCCAACCTGATGTGATCGGGACGAACATTGTCGGAGGGAATAAAGACTTGGATGCAATCCTTCATCCAAGGCGGACCCATAAGGTTGTGATCCGAATGGACCAACTGATTAGCGGTCAAGTGCTTCATCCTCAGGCCGCAATGGTGTTCCGGCCGGGGAGTATCATGCAGGACGCCAGAGAACAGACTCATCAGGTCGAAATGGTTGCCCGAGGAGTTGCGCACGCAAGTGTTGGGTGCGGTGACGCGCATTGATGGTGTTGACTGCAGTGCGTTGAAACCCTTGGATCTGAAATTGCTGCATTGTACCCCATGCGACCCATGGTCCACGATGCACATGGATGCACATTCACCAACCCAACTACCACAGGCGAAATGACTCACCACAGGCAAAATGCCCTGACCAGGCGCCGACCCAAAATCCCCCACAATGGCCTACCCTACCTGGAAGCCCACCCAGCCTAAAGATCTCAGAGACCCACCCTAGGGTAGAACACATACTAAAAAAGGTCTGGCCCCGTGGTAGCAGACATACTGGGCACGCTCATCCTTTTGCCATGGTCTGGTTGGTGGCTGCATGAGGGCGATCTGGAGCGGCGTTGAGATTTCCTGCTTCTTGTCTGTGATGAGTCTGTTCTCTGGCGTCCTGCATGATACTCCCCGGCCGGGACACCGTTGCGGCCTGAGGACAAAGCACTTGACCGCTACTCACAGATTATCATCATGCACATGGATGCGCATGAATGTGTCCATTCTCCAACGATGCACCTAAATTTGTCCCTCTCTGCTCCAAAGAGCCTCACCATGCAGACCCTGTGCTGTTGCTCGCCTAGCTCTGAAGCTGAACAAAACATACAAATATCAGAGCCCTGCAACCAAACATACCATCGTCCGGAGGAGATGATGGCCTTCTATCACGATCCGTTTGGCCGCTGCCTCCGGCGTAGCGTTCTGATCGCTGGCTTACGCTCCGTGATGAATTCGTTTTTTGGGTGGGCTGCTGGCTTTATGCTGCCGCCGCAGGGGATAGTGACCTGCTGCCCACAGACCAACTCTCGATAGATGGTGACCTGTGCCTACTGTTGCGCCGTTTGTCTTCTGGTCGAAGCCTCCGTGGAGGGCTCCTGTCTTGGCTGTTTTTGCTGTTTTTAACGCTGTGGTGTCTTCTTAGCTTCAGCCTTGGGCTTTCCTCGCTGCTTGTTCTGCTGCTGACACTTGGACTATGCTGTCTTCGCTTCCGTGCTCCCTGTGGTGGCGCATTCTTTGGTTTTGGTTTTCCTGCCAGCTTTGCTGGTGGCTTGGCCTTCTTTGGTTGTGGTGTAGGTGCCCCCTTCCCAACCGCACTGGATGGCGCTGACGTTGTGGATGCTGTGGAGGGTTCTGAGGTCGTCGATTTTGTGGATGGTGTAGATGGCGGTGGTACTTTGACAGGCCGACATGCCTCGACGCTCTGGTCACACGAGGTGTGGCGGAACAGCATTGCGACTGCAATTAGACCTCTGGATTCAGAGTATGACCATTTTGCTTGCTTCTGAATCACGTTGGCACTTGCATAAGTGTCATTCTCCAACGTAATGACCTCCGAATCGCGGGGGGCAATGTCAATTTGATAATTGCTTCGCCAATATTGGCATCAAACGAATTCCGCTTAATGAAGTAACCGGCATGTGCAAACCCATGCACATTTTCAACGGGTGGGTCGGGAAGCAACTGGTTTGAGGGCAACAGCATATCACAAAAAAATGGTGTGGGTGCACCGTAACCCATTGCAAAACCTTCAGCTGCGGTTGCATACACACATGGTGTCAAGTAATCGGGGCGCACGTGTTTTAATCTTAGTGCGTACGCGCTAAAATACCAACGCGTACACGCCAAAATACCGGCGCGTACGACCTCAGATCACAACGTGTACGCTCTCAGATAGCAACGCGTACGCGCTGGTTCGCTAGGTTGTGCGCGTTACAAAATCAGTGCGTACGATGCCGCGTACTCATACATGTGAACAAAATGGGGCAGATCTTAGCAGTTACGGGGGACGGGACGGGCGACACCCTGATGGGCCGAGGAGAGGAGCGGGGGGATCTGGGAGGTCCGTTGCGAGATGGCCGGGACCGTGAAGGAGATGGTCGACATCCACACGAGGACGCCAAGGAAATTGCGTGCGGCGACAGGGCGCGTGAAGATCACTGCCATTGTCGACATGTGGACTTTCTCATCGGAAGTTAACCCTGGTTGGGCAAAGATGCCATTATTCAAAGGATCGACAAGTTGGATGACACCGCGGGTTGAATTCTTGAGGACCAGGCCATCTTCAACAACACTCTGAAGAGTATCTGATCACATCAGGAGGACTACGAGGCCAGATTGCAGACAATGCTGGTACAGCAGCAAGGAATGGTGCACAAAATGATCAATTACCTGGAGAATGTCGAGGACAGGATGAAGGAATTGCAGAGGCGTGCAGCAGTCTCGGCACCAGGTCCCGATCTACCACAGGATCCTGCCCTGGAGTCTTTGGTGAGGCGGCTGACGACATTGAGGACAGCCGGAGAAGGAGAGGCGCCCATGGAGGGTCCCATGGAGTCGGCGCCATACGGTCCGCCACGGGTTGACACTTATATGTTGAGGCCCATCCCACGTTTCTCCGCCAGTGTCATGTTGGGAGAGAAGACGCCGCAAAAGGGCTCGGGGATCGGTACGCCCAAGCATGATACCCGTGAGGGGACGGTTGAGATTGTCATGAGCAGCCCGCCAGCGGCTAGGACGTTCGATGCCCGTGCACCGTATGAACACCGGGTAGCGGAAATGGATTCGGAAGTACGTGGAGGTTCAAGTGGGGAATCATGGGTGCAAGATCCGTGGTCGGGCATATGGACCATGGTCGGTCCGAGCATCGCAGAAACCCAATCAGGACCGCGAGAAGACATGGTGATCTGAGGAGTCTACTCCCACTCCTGGGGGAATGGGAGTGGTGGAAGTATCCGTCTCGGGGGCGTCATTGCTTCAGATGTTGGAGACGCTGTACGTATCGAAGACCTCCGGGGTGTGAAAATACCCCATTACGACGCCAGCCCCGCCACCTTGGACGATTTCATCCTAGATTAGCTAGATTGGGAAGACTACGCTGACCAAGTTGTTGGTGAGATGCGGTTGAGATCTGGTGATCGAGACAAGTGGGCATGTCGTACTTTCGCACACTGTTTGGCTCCGGACTTACGTGACGCGATTCGGGACAAGAGGATCCGTACGGAGGAGCAGTGTTTGGACTGGTTTGAGCAAGAAGAAAGGATGGATACTCCCAAGGTCCGTCAAGGTTGGGGATTCTCACTCCGTGTCCATCAATGCTCTCCTGGGTCATGGCTGGGCTGTCTCCCTCCATATGCATGTTCTCGGGATTGGGATTTGGTGAGGTTCTCTCGTGGGCCATGGATAGGTTAGGCTCCCCCTCCTGGGCCATGGATTGGTTAGGTTCTCCCTCCTGGGCCATTGATTGATTAGGTTCTCTCTCTGGGCATGCATAGGGGTGGGACCATCTCTCTTAAGGATGGGATTGGGGCGGGACCATCTCTATTAGAGCCAGGACTACTACAATCTCACATGGACTTGCTCTCATTGGACCCGGGATACCTCTCTGCGGGCCGGGTCTAGGTCTCTACATGTGACCCGGGGCATCTGGGTATCCAATTTTCTTACCCAATCTCTCTCCAAGTACCATGCATTGAATTGGTTCCGAGTCACACGAAGACGTAAATAGGCAATATGGATTTCACTTGTTCATGTGTGGATGGTTTCTAATGCACCCGACGGTTGTGTTTCGCTGGGCCATCGAGTCCCAAGCAATTAGGCACCAAATGATGGAACCGAGTGGCATGTCCAAGGATGTGAGGACATGAGACATATGTTGTGGGTCGGCTTCTCTACTCATGTCTTTGGTTTGCGACACTTTAACCGTCGGGAGCCCAGCATTTGGTATCTGTTATACACGAAACATCCGAGGTTTGGTGGGCTGTCCCTTCATAATGTCTTCTTTGCAAGCAGCAAGTAAACTTGTCAAGCCTATTCACTTGCTGGCCATGGTGTATGACATTGCTGAGTGACGAGCACCCGGCGTACAGTGTGGAGTACCAAAGCATTGCCGTCATGACAATATGTATGTCAAGCATGCCAGGTGACAAGTAGTGTTTGCCATTGCCGTGAGGTTACTCTCCCGACTCATATTTAGTGATCCTCATCGCAAGTTCTTCATATGTGCACATTGGCGACTCACGAGGGTGGGCAAGTTATGTATGTGGCCATGCCGTACTTTGCTTTCATGGAGGCCATGGTGTCATGGTTGATCAACGGTGAGAATATTCCTTATGTTTGGCACCCGTGTTGTTTACTCCATTTTAGCGTCTTGTGGGCAAACGTAAGGATGGGCCATGTGTGCCCAAGCTTCGTGAGAAGTCCAATGAGGCCATTGTGTTTTATATGCTTTTGTGTGTTTGTGTGTGGCCATACAATTAATGGACCGTATCAATGTCATTTCGTCATGCATGATCATTCGTGAACCAATGAGTCTTCTCAAGCCGTTGTATCGGGATTGTGTGGGCATGGCGTCATACATCCATAACGAAAGGCATAGTTCGAGTGTGCATGGTCTATAGATCGATTCTTGGAGTAGGGATGCAACATCGTCTTCGATAATGGCATATCTTATTCCAGGGCTTCATCTCAATTTCTACCTCTCAACTCCTTTGCCCGACATTGTCATTGTTTGTTCCCTTCTCCATGACTTTCATGTATTGATGGACCCAAGTGCCTCCGTCCTCAACACTTCCCTCAATTTGAATAGGTGGATCACGTATTTGGATTTCCATTGCCAAGGGTTGCCAAGGGGTGTGTTTGTGGGACCTTTTTGGAATTTGGAAATTGGTGATTGGTAAGCATTGAAGCATTGGTGAGATCTAGGACAATGGATGTCAAAGGGAAGAAGGTGGAAAGATCAGGAATAGGCGGTAGAGCCCACACAACGGCAGGGGCCAGTGCTACGGACCATCATTATATCATGTTGGTGCGAGGATTGCGTCGTGAAAGCGTCAGGCTGGCGTCAGGATAGCATCAGGATGTCGTCAGGAAGGTGCCACCAGGTCTTGATGGCACCTCATGGTGTCAACCAGGCCTCCGGGGCTGATACTTACCAGAAAGAGGTTACAAAGAAAAGATAAAATGTTGTATAATAGGCAACCCTAATGAGATGTTTGTACCATTTTTTACAGGGTTTGAAGGCAGGAAATGCCGCAAATTGCCTTTTCAACAGAAGAAACTCTTTGCTTTCTGACATAATGATGGTCCAAGTGGATATGTAGCAGCGAGGAAGCCCACTAGAATCCCTAATCCCATCCGCCATCCTGATATGATGAAAATGATTTAGAGCCGGGCAATTTAGAACTGTTTAGTTTCATTTTCTGTTTGTTCCGTTTGATTAGGATTAGTGGTTGAAACGTTTCGTCTGTTCTGCGTGTGCAGGGCGAAACAAGAAGCAAGTCAGGAAGAGGCAGAATAAGAACAGTCTGGAAGAATATGAAGAGGAAAAGAAGGTGACCAAGAAGACGAACAAGGAGCACAAGTGGAGAAAGGAGAGAAGAAAGAAAAGAAATAGAAAAGAAGGCGGAGACGGCGTTGAAGGACTGCTTGTTGCTGCTACTGCTGAAGCGGCCGCTGCCACCGCGTGTGTTCGATCTGCTGCTTGGTCTGCTGCTGCTTGCTGCAAGCGCTGCTGCTGCTTGCTGGTGGTGGTGCTGCTGCAGCGTGCTGCTGCAGCTGGTGCTGCTGCTGCATGCCTATGGTGCTGCTGCTGCTTGCTGTAGGTGGTGCAACAGCTTGCTGCTGCTGCTGCTGCTGCTTGCTCCCGAGCAACGCGTAAAACCCGAATACATTTTTTGACACGCCACGCCCCTGCACTTGCTCCCTTTCGCCCTCTTCTGTTGTCCATGTACTTTCTCCTCCCATCCGTGCCCAACCCTCGACACTTCTGCCTCCTCTTCGCTGCAGGCAGCAATTGCGTGGCCAGAGGGGGCAGCAACAAGAAGTCAGTGAGGACCTGGTTGCTGTACATGTACAAACAAGTGAAGCAATTGCGCTGTGATGCCGGGATCAGCAACAAAGCGGCGAACGACAAGACCAGATTCATCAACGACGTGATCCACGGACACACAGACGCGCGCGGGGTAACGCAGGCAAAAAAAAGGTTTTGTGTATGCCAGCAGGGAGGGAAGGGGCACCACAGCACACAGACGCAACCACCCGGCAAAAAACAGCACAGACAACCAGCAGCACAACACAGGACAGCAGGGCGCCTCACGACAGGCCACAGGAGGGCAAAGCAAGCACAAACAGCACAGCAAAACGAGAGCAGAGCACGACAGCACAGCACCACGCGACAGCACAGCATCACCAAACACAGCATAGGGAAGCAAGGCACCACAGCAGACCGCAACAACCACAGGAAAGCAGGCCACGCGGCCAGACAGGGACACCGACACCGAAACACGCCACCAGAAGACAACCACGGGCCACCAGACGGAGCACCGCACAACAGAACACCAAAGTAAAGAGCAGAAGACACAGCAACGCACCACAGCACGGGGCGCCAGCAACAACAAGCACCACAGGAACAGCACAACGCAAGCGCACCAGCACAGCGCAGCACAGCACCGCACAGAGCGGAGGGGACAGGGAACGCACAGCACGACACCTGTGGACACACACAGCACAAAGCCCAGCGTCGAACAACAGCACGCACCAAGAATCCACGACAAAACACACACAGCAGAGAGCAGACAGTCCGGGGAAACACCGCAAAACACAGCGCTGCAAAGCACAGGACCCCAGAACTACAGGGTAGCGCCAGAGGGCACGGCACAACAAGCAACAGCACCAAGCGAGCGAAACAAACAACACAGCACACAACAGCACAACACCGGGCGGCACAACGCGCAGCGGCGTGGCGCAGCACCGCACCCAGGGACACACAGCACAGCACACCACACAGCAACGCAGACCAAAACCAGACAGGAAACCACGCCGCGAACAACACGACCGGACGGCACGACTAGAGATACGGCACAACGCGCAGCAGCAACCAACAGAACAGCACACCACACAAACAGACGCCCGAACAAACACCGCGCAGCGCGCAGCAGCCCACAAAACAGCAAGACGAGGCACCACAGCACGACACGCAGCACGGAACACGGCAACACGGCACCGCAAAACACCCGACGGAAGGGCAGCGCAGCGCGCCAACACCAGACAGCACAAGGCACGACACGCGCACCGGGGGGGTGAGGGGGGGGGGGGCAGCAGACGCTGAGAACCGCCGACGAGCGCCAAGGAAGCAGGCAGGAGAAAGACAGCAGAGGGGAAAAGAAAACGGAGCGCCGAGCGGCAGCGACGAAAACCGCGAGACACAAAAGGGGGGTGGGGGGGGCAGCAACCACAAGAAGGCAGCCAACGACCAGGCGGGAAACACAAAAGCAGCGAGAGCAGACGGAGAGCCTAGCAGCAGGAGACCGACAAAACAAACAAGAGGAGGGGGGTGAGGGGCAACAGACTGCGAGAACCGCCGACGAGCGCCGCGCAAGCATGCAGTAGCAAAGCAGCAGCAGAACAAAAAACGGAGCACTGAGCGGCAGAATCGAAAACCGCGAGACATGAAAGGAGGGGGGGGGGTGCAACCACAAGGGAGCAGCCAACGGCGAGGCGGGAAACCCAAAAGCAGCGAGAGCACATTGGGAGCCGAGCAGCAGGAGACCAACAGAACAAACAAGAGAGGAAGGGGGGCAGCTGATGGCGAGAATCGCCGACGAGCGCCGCGCAAGCAGGCAGGAGCAAAGCAGCAGAGGAAAAAAAAAAGGAGCATCGAGCGGCAGCGACGAAAACCACGAGACACAAAGGGGGGGGGGGACAGCAACCACAAGGGAGCAGCCAACGGCCAGGCGAAAAACAAAAAAGCAGCGCGAGAACAGGGAGAGCCGAACAGCGCGAGACCAGCAAAACAAACAAGAGGAGGAAGGGGGGGGGGCGAAACAAAAAAAAAGGTGGGGAAGCGGAAAAGGAGGGCAGGGGAACACGAACACCGAAGCAAAAAGAAAAACAGAAGAAACCAACCAACAAAGCGAGGAAAGAAGGCGAACATAAGGAGAAGAAGGGGGCATCCCCACCCCAGAGGCGGCAAAGCAAAGCAGAAAGACAAAGCGGCCAAAGGAAAGCGGAGGCGCACCAGAACACGCCCGGGAGGCCGGCCCGCCCGACCCGGCCAGGAAGCACAGAGCACACGGACAAACGCACGGGACCCGGACGTGGCGTCCTTTGACCCGCAAGAGGGGGTGTCTGCGTCCACACGAAACAGCCCCGGTGCACCAATCAGTCCTTTGTGGAACTACGGACGGTACGGAAAACCGGGCGCGTCAGTGATCGGTCCACACACGCCTACCACCGCAGCGCACGCAGCCCAGGACAGACGCCGGAGGGACCAACCAGGGATAACAGCATCGCGGGTCCCCAAACGGGTACAACGCGGAGCGAGCCCAGCGCTCCTGCTTCGGCGGGGGCCAGCAGTAGGCACGATGAGCCCGGTGCTCGGCCGGCCTCCGCGTGCCCCGCGTAGCTGCCCAGTAAAGCCAGGGGCACAAGCTCCCGGGCTGGGGAAAGGCGCCACGGCGTCGGGGAAGCCGACCGGGGCACCGAGAGCGTCCGGACGGGACGAGGCGCGGCACACTACGTGGACCACGAGGCACGCCAGAGAGGCACACCGCCGGCCAAGCAAGGCACACGGACAGGTGCCAAGCAACAAAGGCTGCTGGGTGCCACAAACCCTGAGAGCGCGCACAACACGCAACAAACCACGGCACGAGAACAGGTGCCAAGCAACACCAGTTGCCGTCCGGATGGACGTGTGCGCGCCCGGCAGCGAACCGGGCCCCTGCCGACTACGGAACAGCCACTGTCCGGATGGACGAGTGTGCGCAAGGAGGGTACCCAGCCCCTGCCGGCTATGATCAGCTGCCGTCCGGATGGACGAGTGCGCGCCCGGCAGCGTACCCAGTCCCTGCCGGCTACGAACAGCCGCCTTCCGGATGGACGAGTGTACGCCCCGCAGCGACACCCAGCACAAGCACCACTGCACACGCAACACACAGCACAATACACCGAGGGAGCACACGGGCGAACAGGAGCCAAGTGGCCCAGGACACCGCACACGCGGCACAACACACTGAGCGTGCAGAGCGGTAAACAGGAGCCAAGTGGCCCCGGACACCGCACACCCAACACAACACAACGAGCGAGCACACCGGTGAACAGGAGCCAAGTGGCCCAGGACACAGTACACGCAACACAACACACAGAGCGGGGACACCGGTGAACAGGAGCCAAGTGGCCCAGGACAGGGCACACGCAACAAAACACACAGAGGGGGCACACCGGTGAACAGGAGCCAAGTGGCCCAGGACACCATAGCCGCAACAGAACACACCAAGCGGGCATACCGGTGAACAGGAGCCAAGTGGCTCAGGACACCGCACAAGCAAAGCAAAGGACGGAGCGTGCGCAGCGGTGAACAGGAGCCAAGTGGCCAAGGATACCGCAAGCGCCACACAGCACACAGAGCGGGCACACCGGTGAACAGGAGCTAACTGGCCGAGGACACCGCAGACGCAACACAACAAACCAAACGGGCACACCGGTGAACAGGAGCCAAGTGGCCCAGGACACCGCACATGCAACGTAACGCACCCAGCGGGCACACCACTGAACACGAGCCAAGTGGCCCAGGACACCGCACACACAACACAACACACCCAGCGGGCACACCGGTGAACAGTTGCCAAGTGGCCCAACACACCCCACAAGCAAAGCAACGCACAAAGCGGGCACAGCGGTGAACAGGAGCCAAGTGGCCCAGGACGCCACACCCGCGACGCAACACACCGTGCGGGCACACCGGTGAACACAAGCCAAGTGGCGCAGCACACCGCACGCGCAACACAACACAGTGAGCGGGCACACCGATGAACAGGAGCCTGGTGGCCCAGGACACCGCACAAGCAACACAACAAACCAAGCGGGCACACCGATGAACAGGAGCCAAGTGACCCAGGACACCGCACACGCAGCACAACGCACCGAGCGGGCACACCGGTGAACAGGAGCCAAGTGGCCAAGGACACCGCACACATGTGCACACCTAGTGCGGCCGAGGGACGGACAGGAACCACCACCCCATGGGTCGGGCGCACTGGGGCGACTCAGCTGACCCACTGGGCCAGCAGCAGGGGCAGTACCCCAAGGCCACTAGTCCGAGCCCTGCCAGGATCCATCAGGGACCATGGCAAACGTCACCCGCAGCCATGGAAGCAACCGCTGACAGGCGAGCCGGTACACAGTCCAGGGGGGGGTCGCCTGCCAAGCAGAGAGGCCCCGCAACCCAAGCCACAAGGGTGATGCGGTCGTACCGTAGACTAGCGGGAGCACTCCCCCTTGTGGTGAGAAATATTCCACACGGCTGGGCAGCCCCCAGAGCTGCTGCCCAAATGAGGGGGCATGTGGCCCTACCCATGGTTATATGTGGTCACACCCTCCCACCCGGGACACATGGACCGGCTGGCCTCGATACTGCCTTCCCAAGCACCTGTGGGAGAGGCGTAAGAGGCACCTGAACTAGGGCAGCAGAAGGGACAGGACGCCCCCTTGGTAAGACCTTCTTCCTGCAGTGTCAAAGAAGGCATCTGGAGCTCCCGAAGATAGCTACCCACCTACCTCTGCTGCTGCTTGCTGGAACCGCTGCTGCTGCTTGCTGGTGGTGGTGCCGCTGCCGCGTGCTGCTGCGGCTGGTGCTGCTGCTGCATGCCTATGGTGCTGCTGCTGCTTGCTGTAGGTGGTGCTACAGCTTGCTGCTGCTGCTGCTGCTGCTTGCTCTGAATGCTATTTGAGTGTCCCCGCGTGCTGTGACTGTCATCTGCGTGTTGCGCTTGCTGTGAGATTCGTTTGTGTGTCGGCGCGTGCTGTGAGTGTCATTTGAGTGTACGAGCGTGCTGTGTGTGTCATTTCAGTGTAGGCGCGTGCTGTTAGTGTCATTTGAGTGTCGGTGCATGCTGTGAGTGTCATTTGATTGTTTTTTGCGTGCAATGAGTGTCATGTGAGTGTCGGCGCGTGCTGTGAGTGTCTCTTGAGTGTCGGGCCGTGCTGTGAGTGTCTCTTAAATGTTTGCGCGTGCTGTGAGTGTCATTTGAGTGTCGGCGCGTGCTGTCAGTGTCATTCGACTGTAGACACGTACTGTGAGTGTCGTTGTAGTCTCTGAGTGTCAGCGTGTGCTGTGAGTGTCATTGGAGTGTTCGGCGCGTGCTGTGAGTGTCGATTTGCATTGTGCCACCACAACTATCGTAAAAGTCAAAAAATGGACTTTTCCCAGTGCTGGTGTGTGGCCTTATGAGGAAGCCCTACTTGATACCAAATGTTTTTCTCAATTTCAAGGTTGTGATGTGTCATACTGTGCGCACTACACATGGGCTGCAGGATGAGGCCATAAGCAAACAATTGCCACCACACACAGGCCACAAGAAAGTAACAGCAGCCCTCCACTAGGAAGCAACATTAAGGGATGTTATACCAGAAATTTTGTTCATTTCTAAAGACCCATTCCAACTATTCCCCACAGCTTACCACCATGTACCACCACACCAGGGCACCATGTAACGACAACCGTTGTGTTGCTGTAGAAATGCAACCAGGCATGGCCGATTCTTGTGACATTTTCGTTGCGGCCTGAAAAGTGCAACAAGCACAATATGTGGCAGTCAAGTCTGAAGGTTGGTGCGTTGTATTTTGGTCAGTGTTTGATGCCAGTGCTCCGAGTGTATTGCATGACTATAAGCATGGCATGCGTGGTCAAATCA
Source organism: Eutreptiella sp. 'Long Island Sound 2002' (assembly GCA_964036045.1). Taxonomy (NCBI): domain Eukaryota; phylum Euglenozoa; class Euglenophyceae; order Eutreptiales; family Eutreptiaceae; genus Eutreptiella; species Eutreptiella sp. 'Long Island Sound 2002'. Next base: position 20,799,025 of record OZ038380.1, on the reverse strand, counting down.
TTTTCGTTTTTTGGTAAAGCAGGAGCAACCAAAAAACCTTAATTGATGAGGCATGGACCGCAAGTTGAAAGCTTTCCACATTGACAAAAGCATGGGATGCCAGAACATGTTTGAAAGGGGTATAATCAGGATGGACATGGCCAATGAATGGTTTTTCCGATTATTTAGTACAAATGGTTCTGAAGTGCAGTAGAAGGCAAAAAAAGCATAAGTAGACGCGGCATGGAAGGTAAGGTGAAACTAGTTGTGCATGCTGAAAAGCATGGGCTGTAAACAAACAACATGTTTGAAAGGGTTCAGAAATGGAATTGCCATGGAACTTTTGATTGGGGAATTTGTACATTCGCAAAATAGGGGTGGCATGGACTTTTGAAGCATTTCGCAGTGGTAAATCCGAAGATGGCAAATATAAACATACATAGACTACGCATGGAATGCAAGTTGAAGCGTATTTTGCACTGGCAAAGGCATGGGCTGCAAACGAAGCATGTTTGAAAGCTTTGGAAAGAACAATGGGTATGGAACATATGATTGGACATGTTTTGCCTGGGCAGTAGCAGAGGTGGATTGTATGCACCTATGATTTTAGCAGCTGTTTTTTCCCAAAGTTGAAAATCATGGATTTTCAGAACCGCAATATCAAGTTGTACACAGTAGTACTGTTGGTTTTATGTTTTCTCAAAGTTTGAACAAAATTATGCTGTTGCTGAAGCTGGAGCCGCAGATAAACTGTCAACAACTGCCGCGTACGCGAGTTTCAGATTGCCAACCGCCGTGCGCATCACAAATTCACCAAAAAGTCCATTTTTTTCCGCAGTTGGAACCAAAGTAAAGGCATGAGCGTGTCCACGAGATCAATACCTTGCTGCTGACCTAACAAAATCCAGATTGGCAGGCACAGACTTTGAGAAATTCGCACTTTTCCAGCCAAACACAACTTTTTTTCATGGTTTTAGGGTCTATGGAGGCCATGTAGAGGGCCTTACAGGTCTGTAAGAGGTGGTATAGGGGTGATATATGAACAAATTGTCATCACCATTGGTAGAAGCCTACATGGAAAAGCGATGTGTTGCCTTTATTCTAGGCTATTCATCCCTTGCTCATGCACCATGGGGCCCAATATCCATATGGTTCATAGGTAGGGTTTTGATCTTCTATCACCGTCCACACACATGTTTGGGGCTTGGGTTGCTATTGTATGCATTTGAATGATAAGAACTACATAAACTATGATACTATGTGCATAAGAATGGGATGAACGATGAACATTTGAGGTGTTTTTGGCCCTATTTTGAACCGTTTGTGGTCCAATATCCATATGGTTCATAGGTAGGATTTTGCGTGCCTATCACCGTCCACACACATGTTTGGGGCTTAGGCCGTTTCTTGTAAGCATTTGTATGATAGGTGCTACATATAATATGATGGTATGTGCATAAGAATGGGATGAACTATGAATATTTGAGGTGTTTTTGGCCCTATTTTGCACCGTTTGTGGTCCAATATCCAGGTGGTTCATAGGTAGGGTTTTGATCCCCTATCACCGTCCACACACATGTTTGGGGCTTGGGTTGGTATTGTATGCATTTGAATGATAAAAACTGCATGAAATATGATAGTATGTGCATAAGAATGGTATGAACGATGAACATTTGAGGTGTTTTTGGCCCTATTTTCCACCGCTTGTGGTCCAATATCCATATGGTTCATAGGTGGGCTTGTGAGTGCCTATCACCGTACACACACATGTTTGGGGCTTAGGTTGTTATCCTAAGCATTTGTATGACAGGGGCTACATATAATATGGTAGGATGTGCATAGGAATGGGATGAACGATGAACATTTGAGGTGTTCTTGGCCCTATTTTGTACCGTTTGTGATCCAATATCCATATGGTTCATAGGTAGACTTTTGCGTGCCTACACCGTACACACACAGGGTAGGTAGGTAGGTAGGTAGGTAGGTAGGTGCTCTCGGTCTTGGAGAGGCGCCCCTTGGTTCCCCCTGGCGTTGCCCCTGTGACGAACAGGAAGAGGCTCCGCGCGTGAAGAGGGGAGGCGGCTTACATCCCGCTAGACCTGACTGTTGGCCCCCAACAAAGCGGCCCCGGGCTACACCGGGAGGGCTGATCGCCGCCGGCGTGACATGCTTATCTCGCCGGGAGGGTGTGCCCCCGTGCTTGCGCACGTCCCCTCCTTTGGGCGGAACCCTAGAGGTTCACCGGACTTCCTGGCGTATCCCGTTCCCAAGGCATGCATGCATGTTCTTGGTACTTGGGTTCCGAGGCGCTTGGGTGTCGCACGCTCCGCCTCGAGTCCCAAAGCAGCGCTGGCCTTAGGATGCAGCCTTACCCCCGGTCTCCGGATCTCGTTTGGCCGGGTCACCTGCATGGCTCGGGCTGCCTCAATGACCGGGCTGTGGGCACTGGGTTTCCTACTGTTGGCTTGCGTTTGTGGTTGGGTCCGGATTGCGGTTGGGTGTGGGTTTTGTTAACCCCTGCCAGTTGTGGCTGGGGTCTTGGGTGGATGTGTTTGGGCTCGGTTTGTGGTGTTGTCCCTCTTTTCCCTGCTGTTTGTGGTGTTCGTGGTTTGGCTTTGGTGTCGGCCTGCTTTTGGGACGTGTATGGTTTTGTGCGCGTTACGCTTGCCCCCCTGCCGTTTCCGGTTCCGGTGTGCGGTGTGGGCGTGCGTGCTGGGCCTGGGTCTCCGCTGTGCCCCGCCCTTCTTGGCTGGGTTGTCGGGGTGTGTTATTTGCGCTTATTTTTTTTTTTTCCGGTTGTTGGGTGTCCCTGTCCCGGGCTTTGTGGTCTCTCCCCCCTTCCCCTTTCTTCCGGGCTGGGCTGCTGGCTTTTTTTTTTTTCCTGGCGTGTGTCTGCTTGTTTCGGTGCCCCTTTTCCCGGTGGGCCGCTGTTCCTGGCTTGGTGTTGCCGGTTTTGGCTGGGTGGTCCCCCTGTGCCTCTTTGGGGGTCTTGTCTTCGGTGCCCTCTGGGTGGGGGGTTTGGCCGCCTTTTGTGTTGTTGGCGGGCAGTTTGGTGGCTGTAGGCTGTTTTCGCGTGCCCCCCCCCCCTTTTTTGGGGGGGGGCGGGGGGGGGGGGCGGCCTGGCTGTTCCTCCCTTTGCCTTCCCTCGGCTGGCGCTCGCTCTGTGGCTGGTGTGTGGTGTGGTTGGTCCCTCGCCACTCCTGGCAGAGGTTCCTATGTGCTACTCCCCGCCACTCCTGGCTGGGTTTAGCTGCCGGTGTTGGTGGACGGTCCCCGCCACTCCTGGCTGGGGTCCGCTGGCGACGGTGGTGTGTGGTGTGTGGTGTGTGGCGGTGGTGTGTTGGTGGGGTTGTGGCTGGTGTGTGATGTGGTTGGTCCCTCGCCACTCCTGGCGGAGGTTCCTGTGTGCTACCCCCCACCACTCCTGGCTGGGTTTCGCTGCCGGTGGTGCTGGGCGGTCCCCGCCATTCCTAGCTGGGGTCCGCTGGCGGCGCTGGTGTGTGGTGTGTGGTGTGTGGTGGTGGTGTGTTGGTGGGGATGTGGCTGGTGTGTGGTGTGGTTGGTCCCTCGCCACTCCTGGCGGAGGTTCCTGTGTGCTACTCCCCGCCACTCCTGGCTGGGTTTCGCTGCCAGTGTTGGTGGGCGGTCCCCGCCACTCCTGGCTGGGGTCCGCTGGCGGCGGTGGTGTGTGGTGTGTGGTGTGTGGCGGTGGTGTGTTGGTGGGATTCTGGCTGGTGTGTGGTGTGGTTGGTCCCTCGCCACTCCTGGCGGAGGTTCCTGTGTGCTACTCCCCGCCACTCCTGGCTGGGTTTCGCTGCCGGTGGTGGTGGGCGGTCCCCGCCACTCCTGGTTGGGGTCCGCTGGCGACGGTGGTGTGTGGTGTGTGGTGTGTGGCGGTGGTGTGTTGGTGGGGTTGTGGCTGGTGTGTGATGTGGTTGGTCCCTCGCCACTCCTGGCGGAGGTTCCTGTGTGCTACCCCCCACCACTCCTGGCTGGGTTTCGCTGCCGGTGGTGCTGGGCGGTCCCCGCCATTCCTAGCTGGGGTCCGCTGGCGGCGCTGGTGTGTGGTGTGTGGTGTGTGGCGGTGGTGTGTTGGTGGGGTTGTGGCTGGTGTGTGGTGTGGTTGGTCCCTCGCCACTCCTGGCGGAGGTTCCTGTGTGCTACTCCCCGCCAATCCTGGCTGGGTTTCGCTGCCAGTGTTGGTGGGCGGTCCCCGCCACTCCTGGCTGGGGTCCGCTGGCGGCGGTGGTGTGTGGTGTGTGGTGTGTGGCGGTGGTGTGTTGGTGGGATTCTGGCTGGTGTGTGGTGTGGTTGGTCCCTCGCCACTCCTGGCGGAGGTTCCTGTGTGCTACTCCCCGCCACTCCTGGCTGGGTTTCGCTGCCGGTGGTGGTGGGCGGTCCCCGCCATTCCTGGTTGGGGTCCGCTGGCGGCGGTGGTGTGTGGTGTGTGGTGTGTGGCGGTGGTGTTTTGGTGGGGTTGTGGCTGGTGTGTGGTGTAGTTGGTCCCTCGCCACTCCTGGCGGAGGTTCCTGTGTGCGACTCCCCGCCACTCCTGGCTAGGTTTCGCTGCCGGTGGTGGTGGGCGGCCCCCGCCACTCCTGGCTGGGGTCCGCTGGCGGCGGTGGTGTGTGGTGTGTGGTGTGTGGCGGTGGTGTATTGGTGGGGTTGTGGCTGGTGTGTGGTGTGGTTGGTCCCTCGCCACTCCTGGCGGAGGTTCCTGTGTGCTACTCCCCGCCACTGCTGGCTGGGTTTCGCTGCCGGTGGTGGTGGGCGGTCCCCGCCACTCCTGGCTGGGGTCCGCTGGCGGCGTTGGTGTGTGGTGTGTGGCGTGTGGCGGTGGTGTGTTGGTGGGGTTGTGGCTGGTGTGTGGTGTGGTTGGTCCCTCGCCACTCCTAGCGGAGGTTCCTGTGTGCTACTCCCCGCCACTCCTGGCTGGGTTTCGCTGCCGGTGGTGGTGGGCGGTCCCCGCCACTCCTGGCTAGGGTCCGCTGGCGGCGGTGGTGTGTGGTGTGTGGTCTGTGGCGGCTGGTGTGCGTGTGTGTTCGTGTGCGTGCTTTGCTTGGCCGGGTCGGGCGGGCCGGCCTCCCGCGCGCGTTCTGGTGCGCCTCACCTTTTCTTTTGGCCGCTTTGTCTTTCTGCTTTGCTTGGCCCCCTCCAGGCTGGGGTTGCCCCCCTCTCTCTCGCTGTTGTTGCCGTTCCTTGTTGCCCTGGCTCTGTGTTTCGGTTTTTTTTTTTTTTTCGGCCTCCCGCTGCCTGGCTCTCCGTGCGCTCGCGCCCCGTTTGTGTCTCCCGCTTGGCCGTTGGCTGCTCTTTGGTGGTTGCTCCCCCGCCCCCCTCCCCTTTTGTGTGTCGCGGTTTTTGTCGCTCCTGCTTGGTGCCTTGGTGTTTTTTTTTCTCCTTCTTCTGCTTCCTCTGTGCGCCCCCGTTGTCTCCGGCTTTCTCTGGTTTCCGGCCCCGGGTGCCCTGGGGCTCGGCGCTTGCGTTGTTTGCTTTGTTGGCCTGCCGCCTCTCGGCTCTCCGTGCGGTTGTCCCTCTTTCGTGCTTTCCGCCTGGCTGTTGGGTGCTCCCTGGTGGTTGCTGCCCCCCCCCCCCCCCTTTGTGTCTCGCGGTTTTCGTCGCTGCCGCTCGGTGCTGTGTGCCGTGTTGTGCTGTGCGTCCCTGGGTGCGGTGCTGCGCCGCGCTGCTGCGCGTGGTGTCGCCCGGTGTTGTGCTGTCGTGTGCTGTGTTGCGCTCTTTTGGTGCCGCTGCTTGTTGCGTCGTGCCCTGTGGCGCTGCCCGTCGCCCTGGGGCCCTGTGCTCTGCGGCGCTGTGTTTTGCGGTGTTCCCCCGCGCTGTGTGCTCTGTGCTGTGTGTGTTTTGTCGTGGCGCGGTGGTGCGTGCTGTTGTTCGCCGCTCTGCTTTGTGCTGTGTGTGTCCCACGGTGCTGTGCTGTGCGTTCCCTGTGCTCTCCGCTCTGTGCGGTGCTGTGCTTGGCTGTGCTGGTGCGCTCGCGTTGTGCTGTTCGTGTGGTGCCTGCTGTTGCTGGCGCCTGGTGCTGTGGTGCGCTGCTGTGTGTTGTGCTGTTTCCTGTGGTGTGCCGTGGTGCGGTGCTGGGTCTGGTGGCCCGTGGTTGGCTGCTGGTGGCGTGTTTCGGTGTCGGTGTCCCTGTCTGACCCCGTCGTCTGCTTCCCTGTGGTTGGTGTGGTTTGCTGTGGTGCCGTGCTTTCCTGTGTCGTGTTCTGTGGTGCTGTGCTGTCGCATGGTGCTGTGCTGTTGTGCTCTGCTGTCGTGTTGCAGTGCTGTTGGGGCTTGCTTTGCCCTCCTGTGGGCCGTCGTGCTGTGCTGTGTTGTGCTGTTGGTTGGCTGTGCTTTTTTTTGCCCAGTGGTGGTGTCTGCGTGCTGTGGTGCTCTTTTCCTCGCGCTGTGCGTTCCCTGTCTTCTCCGCTCTGTGCGGTGCGGTGCCTTGTTGTGCTGGCTGTGGTGGCCTGCTTCCCTGTGTCGCGTGCTGTGGCGCTGTGCTGTCGTGTGGTGCTGTGCTGTCGTGCTCTGCTGTCGTTTTGCGGTGCTGTTTGTGGTTGTTTTGCCCTCCTGCGGCCTGTCGTGCGGCGCCAGTGTGGTCTGCGCTGTTGTTGGTGCCTCGTGCTGTGGCGTGTCCCTGTGCGTTGTGGTGTCTCCCTGGGCGTTGTGCGGTGTGGTGCTGCTGCTCTGGTGTGTCGTGGTGTCTTGCTGTGCTGTGCGTTGTCCAGTGGTGTCCTGCGCCCTGTGCTGTGCTCTGCGGTGCCGTGCTGCCCTGCGGTGCTGTGCTGGTTGGCTGTGCTGTGCGGTTGTCTGCGCTGCTGGTGTTTGTTTTTTCTTTTGTCCTCTTTTTCTTTGCTAAAAACCCCTGCCGTTTTTCCGTGCCTTTGAATACTTTCTGAAAACCAAAAAATAAAATGTTCCTCTTTAGAAAATCAAACTCTACGCAACTCACGCACGCAGGCAAGCAGCAATACCAAGGTGAAATTTCTGACTTACGTGTTGCCACGCCACCGCGAAGATGGTGGTCTTGCTTGCTAAGGGTTGACTGCTTTTCCCCCAGGGCCGGTCGCCTAAGCTGATGAAAAGGGGTGAGGGGGGGCAGGAGGGAGGGGAGGTAGGTGCATGGAAAAGGAAAGAAAAGAAAGGGAAGCAGGGCGAAGGGACGCGGCAGCTTACAAAAACTTTTCGAGTTTTACGCGCTGCTCGCGACGCGTTTTTCTTTGCGTCTACGGCTAGTTAGGCGACGAGAGGGACGGCGTTAGGGTCCTACGAGCGTTACGGTTGTTTCGGCGCTAACTATTCACCTATTTCACGTCGAAAAATTTCTCGTCGCGTTATTACGTTTTTCGCAGCGCTCTTTTTGGCCTAAGCGTTTTTTATGCTAATTAGCTTTAATATCAGCTATTTAGAAAATTTTTTCGTCGTGCTTTACTTATCTTTTAATTTCATTCTGGCGCCAGGCGCCAGCGCGCCCGACCCAAGGCGATTCTAGCCCATATCTCTAACGTACACACACATGTTCCGGGCTTTGGTTGGTATTGCATGCATTTGAATGATAAGAAGTACATAAAAAATGATACTATGTGCATAAGAATGGGATGAACAATGAACAGTTGAGGTGTTTTTGGCCCTATTATGCACGGTTTGTGGTCCATTTCCATATGGTTCATAGGTAAGCTTTTGCGTTCCTATCACCGTACACACACATGTTTGGGGCATAGGATGGTATTGTAAGCATTGGAATGCTGGGTAAGAAATAAAATGTGATACTACGGGCACAAGCATGGGATGAACAATGTAGTGTTGAGGTGTTTTCGGCCCATTTTTGCACCTTTTGTGGTCCATATCCACGGTGGACAAGTATTGCAAGTTTCTTGTCATACCTGACGTTGTTCCACACCATGCCCTTGTTGCTTGCTTTGTGTGCCAAGAGGAGGTATTTCCTTTGTACTACGCCTTCCCGGGTAAGGTGAGCGAAGGGTGAAAAGACGGTGATCGAACATAAGATCGATCCACACCACATATTCTAATATACAAGGGTTGTCTTACTGCCTTCATGCACTTGTTGCGTGCTTTTTGTGCCAAGGGCTAAGCAATGGCTCCTTCCAAGAAGAAACAGGTGGTGATTCCAAAGCCTGACATGCCAGCCTTGGTGCCTGCCGACTGTCATATAGGCAAGGGGGACGTGGATAAAAGGGGCGGAACAAGGAGAAGGCGGAGCATGGAGAAATTGCGAAACTTTGGACCCAGACCTAGAAAGGCTCCTTGCACGGCAATGTGTTAAGGAAGACCAAAGTGTTGAAGTCGGGACGTTCAATTACATCAAATGTGGCATGTCCACCAATGTGCAAACCGGTAAAAAGCGGGTCTTCTTTTGGTACAGAATGCTGACTATAGCGACAAAATACTGGGACCAAACAGCAAAGACCTATGCATGAGGTTCCCAAAAAATTTCTTCTATTATTTCAAACGCGATGACCTCTTCCCAACCCTTCCTCCTGGATTGCCCGCCTTCTTCAACGATGGGTGTGACGTCCCGAGTGATGAAACATCAGACTACGGCGAGGCACGTTCTGATGAGAGCTCGGAAACTGAAAGTGGTGAAGATGAGGACGATGGTGACGATGGTGACAACTCGGATGGTGGCGCAACCAGCACACCCAAAGCCAAAAAGGAAGAGAAGAAGAAAACCAAACCAAAGCCCCGAAAATTGAGGAAGTATACCAAAAAGATTAGGTCACGCGATGTGTCTGAGGAAGCGTTGGCATCAAGATTAGCCGAAGCAACTGAGCATATGACGCGTATGGAGCTGTTCAAGCAGGCAAGATCTTACTCAAAACCTTATTTGATCAAACTCTGCAAGAACCTGTGTGTGAGCGGTATGAGTTCCAAAATGATACCAGAGATTCTGCGAGCGCTTGAGGACAGAAGTAAGAGTGGAGGCTTCACAATCCAAAAGCTGTTTCCACCCCACAAACCGCAAGTGAGCTTCAAACCCGTGGACATATCAATGAGCAGCATTCGACAGGCATCTATTGCTGTTCAATGCCTGCTGATGTTGTTGCTTGCGGTGCGCAAATTTGTCTTTCCACGGTTACCACATTTGGACATGCATTGATTGGGCACGCTTCATGTGCCAACATTTCGGTTCTTTGCGGAACTTCGTGTCACTCAGGTTGAGAAGCAAAGAAAGGCAGAGAACCCCACCACAGAGCAAGACAAAGGCCAGAGCAATGGGGAATGTAGTGCTAAGGTACGGGAGCAGATGCAGGCAGATGAGGAAGGACGGCGAAAGGTACCCTTCAAATGTTGTCAAATGGTGTGCATTTCGTGCATACCCATCAAATTTTAGGTTTGACGTTTTGGCATGTCTCCAGAAGCACACAGAAAGGGTGGAAGTCGAGAAGGGAGCCAGAGCAGAAGAAGACAGAAACAAGGCGGAGGCGGCAAACAGCCAAAAGCAAGCAGATGAGGAGCAACAGCAAAAGGTAACCTTCCAAAGTCCTGCAGTTCCGCTCTCTCAATTCTGTGCATACATATTGCGTTTATTTCTCTCCGACTGACCGACATGAGATTTTTTCTTTGCATGTTCCAAGGAGCGCACCGAGCGAGAGGAAGCGGAGAAGCGAGACAGAGCAGACGAGGGCAGAAAAAAGGCGGAGGGAGCGCACCGACAAAAGCAAGCATTTGAGGAGCAACAGCAAAAGGTAACGTCCCAAAGTTGTGCAGTTGGGGTCTTTCAATTCTGTGCATGCATATCCCGTTAATTTCTCTCTGACCGACAGAGATAGGATTTTGATTGTTGCATGTCCCCAGGAGCGCACCGAACCGGAAGAAGATGAGACGCGGGACAGAGCAGAAGAGGACATAAAAAAGGCGGAGGCGGCAAAGCGTCAAAGACAGGCGGATGAGGGGCAAGAGCAAAAGGTACCCTTCCAGGAGCGCACACGGAGTTCTGCAGTTACGCTCTCTCGATTCTGTGCATACGTATCGTGTTCATTTCTTTCCAAATGACAGAGATCGAATTTTGATTCTTGCATGTCCCCAGGAGCGCACCGAACGAGAGGAGGCAGACAGACAGAAGGCGAAGGCAGCAAAGTGTCAAAAAAAAGTGGATGAGGAGCAACAGCAAAAGGTACCCATGCAAAATTTTGCAGTACCGCTCTCTCGATTCTGTGCATACGTATCGTCCTCATTTCTTTCCAATTGACGGATATCGGATTTTGTCTTTTGCATGTCCCCAGGAGCGCACCGAAGGAGAGGAGGCGGACAGAAAGAAGGCCGAGGCAGCAAAGCGTGGGAAGCAAGTAGGTGAGGAGCAACAGCAGAAGGTAACCATGCAAAATTTTGCCGTACCGCTCTCTCGATTCTGTGCATACGTATCCTGTTCATTTCTTTCCAATTGACGGAGATCGGATTTTGTTTTTTGCATTTCCCCTGGGGCGCACCGATCGATTGGAGGCGGACAGAAAGAGGGCGGAGGCAGCAAAGTGTCAAAAGCAAGTTGATGAGGAGCAACAGCAAAAGGTAACCATGCAAATTTCTGCAGTACCGCTCTCTGGATTCTGTGCATACGTATCGTGTTCATTTCTTTCCAATTGACGGAGATTCGATTTTGTTTTTTGCATGTGCCCAGGAGCCCACCGAATGATTGGAGGCGGACAGAAGGAAGGCGGAGGCGGCAAAGCGTCAAAAGAGAGTGGATGAGGAGCAACAGCAAAAGGTAACCATGCAAAATTTTGCAGTACCGCTCTCTCAATTCTGTGCATATGTATCGTGTTCATTTCTTTCCAATTGACGGAGATCGGATTTCGATTTCTGCATGTCTCGGGGAGCGCACCGAACGAGAGGAGGCGGACAGAAAGAAGGCCGAGGCAGCAAAGCGTCAAAAGCAAGTGGATGAGGAGCAACAGCAAAATGTAACCATCCAAATTCTGCAATAACGCTCTCTTGGTTCTGTGCATATGTATCGTGTTCATTTCTTTCCAGTTGACGGAGATCGGATTTGGATTTTTGCATGTCCCCAGGAGCGCACCGAGCGGGAGGAAGCGGAGAAGCGACACGAGAACCGGCAAGCGCAAAACGTCAACACGGCATCGGAGCACAATACCGAAAGCGAGGGTCTCGACATTATCGCTCTTCCACCACCTCTACCATCCAGCCGAAAGCAAACAGAGCCTCTCAAGGTTTTTGCATTCCTGTCACTGTATGCCTGAGCAAAATGTAGGATGATCTGCCTGTCCAACGGCCACTACATCAGCAACTCTTCAACTTCTTGGCAACAGGGAACAGGATCCATGCGTGGTTTCATTGGTGTCAAAAAAGACGCAGAGCTGCGGGGTTCTGACAGTGTCATGCAAGCAGCCATGTGCTCTTGTGAGCTCCAAATACAGTGGCAGGGCGGTACTTGGGTGCAGGCACCCGTCAGCGTTGTGGCAACCATTTCACATACCACGCCACGTTGCTGTAGGCTAGTTTTTGATTTTCTTTTTCCTAAGATGCTAGAACCTTCCAGACTGGGACGGCCGAAACTGCCTGAATGGCAGCTTTCACAGAAATCCCTGGCCAACAGACGCAGCCTTGTGAGGTCGTATGCGAAGCAGGTGCATTGCAGGCACCTATTTGCGGAGCATGCAGTCAAGCGATCACACAATCGAGACAGACTGAGGGCAAAACCGGCCACATTTGAACAATTGAAGGGTGCCCTGATTTCAGAGTTTACGACCCATGATACCCGGGAACATTTCATTCGCGCGCGCAGAAAAAATGATGGCAACGGTCAGGGTGTGTATAGGACAGGCGTGACTAATCTGATGCAGCTTTTGACACCTGACATGGGGATTGCTACCACACCGGTAGGTGCGTACCTAGACCCAAGTACCACCCATCCACTGTATTGGGAGCTCGCAAGAGCACATGGCTGCCTGCATGACGCTGTCAGAACCCCGCAGCTCTGCGTCTATTTTGACGCCAATGAAATTGATGGGCGCCGCAAATGCCAGGTGCTGAGCGTACATCTACCGCAAGCACGTCAGCCACACCAACTCCCTCTGCAACTCCCCCTCGCGAGATACCTGGACCAGGATGATCACATCACAATCTCGTTGCAGTTTGAGCACGTGGACCTGCTTCGTGCCCTTGAAAAGGCGTCGGAGAGCAGCTGGGGTGGTTGTATACCCTATGGGGTACTGGGCTGATCTCTTTTACGGCGAGCAATTTGCAAAGCACAACACCAACTCCGTTGATCACTCTTTGAAATTGTCGAAATACTTCATGATCAGTCCATACAGAGAACCCTGAATTACAAACAGAAATTCTAATATAAAACAGAACTTTTCTCAGAAGCGTAAAATCCTTTATTTCTGCACGCGCGCGACGCATCCTAAGCTACAGGATCGCGATCTGGCTGCGGGCAGCCCCCTGCTGGGCATTACCCGTCACACCCCGCGCCAAGCCCTTGCCGCAGCCACTAGGCCACCTGCAAGGGCTGACAGAAACCCAGGGGTATGCACAGGCAAATATTTGCAGAAAACATTTGCTGAAATGGACTGAGATAATGTACAATATCCTACCCCCAGGACCTGAAGTCCTGAACTAAGGTCCCTCTACTCTTTTCGGGTACCCTACACTGTCCTGAGTGGGGTGGTTTCACTGCCACCTAAAAACCCAGCTGACTATGGGAAAAACTTCCTGAGAAAGCACTAAAAGTTTTCAAACAGAAAATCACCTAAGCAAAATCCTGCTCTAAACTCCTGGCCTAAAACTCAGGGGGGCAGTTTTCCAAACTGATGTTCAAAACAGTTTCACTGATTGTGTTCTACCTATTGCCCATGCCATCTGTCTGGTCCAACAAAAATTTCCTGCACCAAAAAAAACCTGCTCAGAAGTGTGAAAAAAAATGGACACACAGGCACAAAAGCAGCAACAACAGGGCACGAAAAAAGACAGTGAATACACACTGTGCTGCCCCAGAGGGTATAGAGACCCTTATTGCTAATATACAAAAAACTTCTGCTGCGGCCTTGTGAAATATATAAAATTAAATTACTTCTGAGCATCTTGAGCAGCACTCTCTCCATCACTCTGAGGCAGAGGACAGAGAAACAAAATAGGAGCGCTGACGTATGGGGGGGGGGGCTGGTGCAGAAACAAGAACACAGACCTGAATTGGCTGGACTCATCCAAAAGGATTTTTGATATGTCGACCTCTGAAACCTGATCCCCATCGTATCTCACTGACCTGGAAACAGGGAAGCAAAGGAGAAAGGGTAAGAAAATCAGAAGGTTAGGGCAAGCGAACCTGCATGCATACAATGCAACAAACACATGCGCAAGTGTGCACACGTGCATACATTAGTAAAAAAATTCCTGAGCGTCCCCAGAAAAATGTATGCAAACAGACAGTACACGGGCCCGCTGCACATAGTGTGCTGTGGCCACTTCCCCCTCCCACTGTGGGGTGCTGCCCTCAGGCAAAAACTGCACCCCAAAATTCTCTTGTAAAAAAATAACAACAAAGCAGAATTTTCCCCTACACCCTGGCCTAGAGTGTAGGTGCCCACTGAGGCACGCATGCCCTCAGTGGGGGGGCTGGAGTCACTGCAGGAGCAGTGGCTCTGCAACGAAACTCTGCAGTGGCAGAGTATATGAGTCCCAAACTGGGACAGTGGGTGGGGAGGGTACAAAAAAATAAGTTTACCCATAGAAGAGATATGGGAGCAGAGCACCGGCAGATGCACAGGCGTGCTCTAGCTCTCCAACAGGAGCAAAGAGTTAAAACCAACCAAGAGCCACACTGTGACTCTAAAAAAAAATTCAGAAGTCTTTTGAAAAATATTCCTCTTGTGAGCAAAACAAGCCAGAATTGGGTTGACATCTCACGAGCAAAATGCTCAAAATCAGGCCAGCGTAAAACTGGGCCTGAAGCCTCAGATTCAAAAAACTGAAGCAAGGCTGCACATCAGTGTGAGCCACTGAGCACGAAAACAGTGCTTTTTGAGCGCCGAAGGCGCTTGACGTCGAACCCATTTTTCTCATCTAAATCAAATGAGCCAGGATCTACCCAACAAAACTGACGAACACTGAAAAACACGCCAAAACAAAGCAAACGGCCAAAGCGCCTTACTGCCCAAGCACAAGGCTCAGGGTAGGCGCGCGTAGCTCAGAGCTGTTCAGAGCTCCGCTGGTGCAACAAATGACTGTGGTCGCGGATCTGACACGAAGTGAGAATGAGCTGTGTCTGAGACCAGGTTGGGCAGTGAGAAACCGCCACGCCTGTGGCTGTCCACTTATGCAAGCGCGCACAAACGCACGCAACACACACTGACCTGTGAACCACTCGACACCACTGCTTCTCACGAACAGAAACTGCTGGCATCCACCGCGAAATGACTCAACCTGAAAAACAGACCAAGAGAACAAACGACAACCCAAAACAGCAGCGAAGCGAAAAACGAAGCACGCAAAGCACATACCAGAAGGCAAGTGCAGAGCGACTCCCCTTGCAAACAACTGACTGGACCTTAAACCGGGTTGCCTTGATTTGAAATGACTTCACAGCAGACGACCTGAGGGGACCTGACACACAAAGGAAGAAAACACACGCCCGTGAGCGCACGCACTCAAAACGGGACGCAACGAAGCCAAAATTCATCAGCTACAGGGTGCTGCGCAAGCCCTCAAACACACATGCAGCAACGCGGAGCGCAAGCACTCAACACGAGCGAACCAGGGCTAATTGTTATTATCTCCTTTAATGTCTCTTCTGCCGGCGCCCACGAATGCGAACTCCCCTGTTTTTCTGAACTTCTGCAATTTCTGTATCTCGGAATACACAGAGAGCAACCGCGCACGCCAAGCCACTGGCTGCCACAAGGGCCTCTTCTCCCATGTCTTCATAGTCCCATTCTCCTCGCCGAACGAGTTCTTGTCGGGCCATCTTAGCTGGAGTGGTCTCGAAATTTAGGTTGCACACAGCGGCTCGTATGTTTCGAAGCTTACTTTCACTATAGCCCATATACTTTTGAATCTCACGACGCTTGAGCTCAGTGTTAACGAAAGGCACCAAACTGCAATCCTCTATTGCTAACCGCCGCAAACGAGCACAAGGCAACTGCTGTAACTCCACAATGACCTCTCCGCTGGCGGCAACTTCAGGACATTTGTCGTGAGACTCCAACTCCTCAAATTCAGCGGCCCAACTCATTAGCAGTCCAACAGGATCGACAATTTTGTATACCCTATGGGGTACTGGACTGATCTTTTTTACCGCGAGCAATTTGCAAAGCACAACACCAACTCCGTTGATCACTCTTTGAAATTGTCGAAATCCTTCATGATCAGTCCATACAGAGAACCCTGAATTACAAACAGAAATTTTGATATAAAACAGAACTTTTCTCAGAAGCGGAAAATCCTGTATTTCTGCACGCGCGCGACGCATCCTAAGCTACAGGATCGCGATCTGGCTGCGGGCAGCCCCCTGCTGGGCATAACCCGTCACAGTGGTGAAAGCATGGAGCTGGTTTTTTCTCCTGATTATGCCGCCTACTACTGGACCACAGGGACGCCTCCACCAACAGCAGAGTGCTGTTGTGTGGAGTGCCATGGTTCAAAATAACTCTGGAAGCACCTTGATTGGATTCGGCAGCCTTTGCGGGATTTTCACAATTACCCTCCACGCTGCGCTCCCTTCTTTCGCCTCATGAAATGTTGCCTCAACAGCGTATATGATGTAAACCACTGCAACAATCACGTGTTGGCAATCAGGGTGATCCACCCCCTGTGGTTCTGGACGAGAGCAACCCTGCCTGAAGAATACACTGTCCAATTGAGGACAATTTTAGAGAAACATTTTACGCGCTTTCCATACTACCCAACCTTCAAAGAAGCTATTGGCAAAAGAGACTGGTCACCCCCAAACATTGTCACGAAGGATATCCTGAATGAGGATTCTTTTTGGAAAGCCCTGGCTGATCTGTTCCCACGAACGGCAAATGGCCTCACGGTCAAACGGAACGGTGAGGTTCTGCAGGACCCAATACACCGATATTTGAATCTGATGCGGATTCTGATGGTCCAGCTGAACAGCTGGATTCCGGAGGGTGTTGACCAGCGTGATGACATGTGCCGTGAAGCACACCAGCTCTTTTGGGACCTCGGCGTTCCCCTGCGTCAGTTTGGTGTCCCAATTCATTATTTTTTGAAGCACTACAGGCCCCGGGTGCGCAAACATGGCAACCTCGTTGTCATGTCATCGGAGGGGGGCGAGCGTGTCCACCAGCCCCACTCAAACATTGTGCAAAAACACCCCTCCCGCCCACGAGGGAAATGCCCAGTGGGGCTGGTGGAGATCATGAAGCACGTCAGGCTCTGATTGGGGCTGTGGAGGCAAGGCTGGCTGTCTCCAACTCTCTGGTACACGCATGAACCGAAATTGCCAGCTGACAATTAGCGGTATACCACCTTCTTTCCAACACATCCCTTGGCTTGTGATAGATTTACTACTTTTGGCCAATTTTCTCTAATGTTGCTAATGTTTCATTGTTTATGGATTGTGGTAGATTTTGGAACGTATTCATGCTGATACTTTCAGTACCCCCCTGTATCTCTCACCACTTCTGTCGTCCACAGGACCCATTGAAGAGAGCCAATGGAATGCCGCTGGGGTTGATGAAGCCCCTGATTGACGCAATTCAGAAATTGGGTAGAAGTCTGTGGTACGATGTGACTGGGGGCTGAAGGGCCTGTGGAATCCCCGCTGCTGACATCATCAAGCATCTTGAGCGGATCTGCCCTGTGCCCGGAATGGCTTGCCCCGGTGCTGCCCAAGTGATAACGCTCACAGATCGTCCGGTCCCCTGTCAGCTGGCTAACATGGAGAGCGTGCTAATGATTTGTCTTGTGTGCTTGGGCCGAGAGGCCAGTCATTTTTGCGTAATGCATACTCTTGACACAATTCAGTACAGCGCAACCCCTCTGTCACTGTCACCAGGTGACACTGTGTTTCTGCAAGTTGAAAAGCACTGGATGCTACCAAAACTGTGTCCAGGAACTTTTTTTTTTGCTGCCATACCATTCTCGAATTTGCAAAATACACCATTCGTGCCCCACAATAGCTGTTGGATCAGCAGACATTTGCGGCCGTCCAGTCTGACCTGCAGTGACCTGCAGCACGGTGACACCGTTCAGATGTATGACAGCATAAGTGATGCTTCGGTTCTGCTGCACACCCAATTGTTGTGGAGGCCCACTGTGCGTTGTCCCGGTCTGTCGCGAAAAGGGCAGCCCCTGTTCCCAGGCAGGTGGACGCTCCAGCTTGAACGGGGCGTCACTGTTTTAGTATTAGCCGTGATTCCTACCAATGCGGCTTTCTGGGATGTCGTCGGCGTCTGTGCATCCTGCTGTACGGCAGGGCAGGCAGACTTCAGATCTCTTCTGCGGTTCTCAGAATCGAGCCTCAGAGAAATTGCCCCGGCTGACAAGCAGGGCTGTGAAGCAGGGAAGACCTGGATGGAAGGTTTGTATTCCGGGCAGGGCATTGAATTCGAAGTTCCTCAGAGGTGTCAGTCCTGCGGTCCACACCAGGCCAAGCATGAACTGGCATATGAGGAAAGTCGGCAGAGCACACGTCTCCTCGAGATCATAAACCTCAGTACCATAGCGGTGAGGAAGGATTCTGTCACTACTAATGGGAAAAGGAAACCGAACCCGAAACAGAATCCAACTGCAAAGCCACAACCAAAACCGACACCAAAACAAAAACCAAAACCAAAACCAAAAGGCCATAAAAACGACAGCCCGCCAAGCAAAGTGCCGAAGTAGGAAGGAACGGGCGGTAGGACGGTAAGAGAAAAGGCGGACAATATTCAGCGGCTCTTGGCTGCACTGCAACAAACAACCCCACAGCAAAACAACCGAAAAACCCCCCTGAAGCGCAAACGCGGGCAAGGTTAAAACAGTGAAAATACGAGGAACATGAGAAGGGTTAAACAGGAGTCAGGAGAGCACATGTCTCAGGTGGTGTCTCAGGTGTCTTAACAGGTGTCTCGGAACCTACCTGGGTAGTTGTTTAGCAGCAGCAGCAGCAGCAGCAGTTGCAGCTGCAGATGCAGATGCAGGCCGAAGTGCAGCAGCAGCAGCAGCAGCACCAGCAGATGCACCAGCAAGCCCGGCAGCAGCAGCAGTAGCAGCAGCATATGGGTCCTTTGCAAATGAACATGCCAGTTGCCATGCCCATGGCCATGCCAATGCCAGCCATGAACATGCACCAGCTCTGAATGCCGATGCAGCCCATGCAGCCCATGCAGCAGCATTTTTCGACCATGAGCAGCATGCAGCCCTTTGGCTTTCGAATTTACCGGCCCTATTAGCAGCGCCTGCATATATGTCTTTTGTTTTTTTCCCTGTCCAAAAAAAATTTTGTGTTGTTTAGAGTTTGGAGATTTAAGTTTATTGCTGTGTTTGTGAATACGGCAGGATTAGATTTCTGGAAGTGCAGGTGCCTGACCTCTGTGCTCATTATGCACTTTGTGCGATGTAGAACTGATTGGGAGAACCAGATGCTCAGACGCTCAGAGTGGTGCAGCTTGTTGCGATTGTCCTTTGTTTTCATTAGCATTGGTGGTTCCTTGGATGGGAATGCACGAATGTTTTGTAGGATGATTGACGACCGCCGGGTTCGGGGACGGCCCCACTGAAACGTGTTTGGAGTTGTATTCGAGCAACATATCGGGGGGTGCAGGGCCGCCAGCACAAAAAAAAATCAGTTTTCGCCCAAAAATGGCCATGAATTGCCAAATTTTTTTTGCCGAAAACAGTGTTTTTTTTGGTATTCATTATGCATCTTGTGCGATGTTGAACTGATTGAGAGAACGAGATGCTCAGTTTCTCAGAGTGGTGGGGCTTGTTGTGATCGTCCTTTATTTTCATTACCATTGGTGGTTCCTTGGTTTCGAATGCACGAACGTTTTGTAGGATGATTGACGACCGCCGGGGTCGGGGACGGACCCACGGAAACGTGTTTGGAGTTATATTGGAGCAACCTATCGGGGGTCGCAGGGCCGCCAGCACAAAAAGAAAAGTCAGTTTCCGCCCAAAAATGGCCATGAATTGCCAGTTTTTTGCCAAAAATACTTTTTTTTTTGGTGTTCGTTATGCACTTTGTGCAATGTTGAACTGATTGAAAGAACCAGATGCTCAGATGCTCAGACTGGTGGGGCTTGTTGCGATTGTCCATTGTTTTCATTACTATTGGTGGTTCCTTGGATTGGAATGCACCAACATTTTGTAGGCTGATTGTCGACTGCCGGGGTCGGGGACAAACCGACGGAAACGTGTTTGGAGTTGTATTGGAGCAACCTATTGAGGGTCGCAGGGCAGCCAGCACAAAACAAAAATCAGCTTTTGCCCAAAAATGGCCAAAAATTGTCAAATTTTGCCGAAAGTAGTGTTTTTTTGACCGGGGTTGTGAGTTGTAGGGCCCCATACCCTATTCTGAGGGTGCCTAACCCTCTGAAACATGTTTGGTATTGTATTGGAGCAACCTATTGGGTATTGCAGGGCCGCCAGCACAAACAAAATCAGCTTTGGTCCAAAAAATGACCAAAAAATGCCAAATTTGGCCGGAAAACAGTGTATTTTTGGAGAACAATTGGGTGGGAGGAACCCCCCTCTCCTCTTTTGGGGGTGTGAAATTAACACAAAAAGGATTCCTTTGGTCTCTTTGGGTACAAAACCTATTTTCATGGTTTTTTTGTGCCTATACTATACTATACAGGTACACTGGTGTGCAGCACCACCCGAGAGCGGACAAAAATACTCCAAAATAGGCCAAACTCGGGGGTTTTTGATGGCTTGGGTGAAAGCCCGGTTGGGAAGAACCCCCCCATCCCTAGTTCTGGGGCCAGAGAATCCCAAGAGAAGGAAAATTTCTGTCAAAAGTCCTCTACAGGCAGGTACACTGGTGTGCAGCACTGTTCTGCAGGACCAGCCGAGAGCAGGCAAAAATACCCCAAAATAGGCCAAATTTCGGGGCTTCTGATATTTTTGGACAAAACTAGGGTTGCAGGACCCCCCCCCAATTTTGGGGCCGCAGAAACCAAAAAAAATAGGTCGTTTCTGGCGAAAATCCTCTTCTTGCTGACTTTTTGAATTTTGAGAAAAAAGATCTGCTAAAAGAATAGGTGGTTCAAACTGTCTTTGCATTGGTAAGATCGCCAGAAAGCGCCAAAATAAAAGGATAAAATGACGACGCATGGAATGTAAATTGAACTCTTTCTTGCTTCGACAAAACATGGGCTGAGAAGAGCAACATGATTGATAAGCGTCAGAAGCAGAATCGTTGCCTCAGTTGGCAAAAAGATGATTTTTTCGCACAGTCAATGATTTTTGCAACAGTTCAACTAGGGTCACGGTTAGGGTTACAACAAAGTGTTAGGTTTGGGCCCCGAGCTAGATGAGGGTCGGGCTGCGTCAGAATGTTGTCAGGATGCGTCAGGATGGCGTGAAGATGGCGTCAGGAAGGGGTCAGGATCGCGTCAGGAAAGGTTCACGTATACGTCAGGAAGCAACAGGGTGCCGTTAGAATGGCGTCAGGATGACGTCAGAATGACGTCACAGAAGCGTCAGGAAGGCTTCAGGGTGGCGTCAGAATGGCGTGGGGGAACATCAAGATAGTCCAATCGCGTCAGGAACGCATCACGACGCGTCAAGATAGTGTCAGGATGGCGTCAGCTTGGCGTCAGGATGGCGTCAGGTCGGTGTCAGGGAGGCGTCATAGGTTTGTCTTGGCAGTAGTGTAGGCGTGGGGAGCGTGTCAGGATGCGTCAGGATTCGGGGGACACCAGCGCTTAAACAAGTTGGTGCGTTAAGATGATTTAGAAAGGATGCGTCAGGATGCGCCAGGAAGGCGTCAGGGTAGCGTCAGGAAGGCGTCAGGAGAGTATAGTGTCAGGATGGCGTCGGAATGACGTCAAACGACACGGGGTCTGAATCAATTTATACCTGAGTGACTGAGTGGTGGGTACGTGCTTTGGGGTGGCTCCTTCTTTACATGGCGGCGGTAGAAGTTGCACGCCCCTATGAAGCTGCGTACATCATGGAGTCCTTTCTTGCTTGGGCGGCTCAAGTTGCATGGTCAAAACGAGCCCGAAAGTGCCTGACGGCGGCACCCAGGAAAGGTAGTTCCTTGGATGGTCCGAGCACAAGGAGTGTCAGAGGCTAGTCAAAAATTGACTACTACGACTGTTTTGGTTTGTTTTTGACCAAACCAATTGCACCAAGGAAAGATTGAATTCGGAAAAAATCCACTGTTTTTTCCGGAAAACCACGACTTTTATTTTCTTCTAACATTTGTGCTTTGGTGTGAAAATGCCCATCAACTCTTGATTTTTTTCATAGACAGTTTTTGAAATTCGTGTTGCACGCAGCACTACAAGAACCATTTGTTTGACATCCATCTTTGCGCGAGGCCTGGCGCAAAAAGTAGTACACCAACACAGGAACATGCACCACAGGGTGAAGCGTGCTGCACACAGTGTCAGCAAAAAAGTTGTCGAACAACAATGTGTAGCGCGAGCCCTCGCACATGATATATCACAACAAACGAAGAAATTACTTTTTCTTACGAACAGTTTGCATCTTAGCACCCAAAGATTTAGCCACGGACGTCTTACTTGGCTACTTGAATGGAGCTCTGGCCTGGCTCTCCTTGGACCCTGGTCTCGCTGCCGCTTTCTTTGCTGTCTTGCCTCGGGAGACTTCCGGTTCCTCCTCCTCTTCTTCTTCGGCCTCCCCCTCTTCATCTCCATCGCCCTGGTCGCCATCTTCCCCGGTGACCGATTTTGCTGCTTTGGGCTTAGAAGCAGTCCTTTTCTTCTTGGGGGCAGGTTCCTCACCAGTCAAATTCCGCTTTGCTGCATGGGCCTGCGCAGCTGTTGCTTGATCCTTCTGAATAATCCCTCCTTCCTTCAGTTCGCACGCATCCGCACCGTACTTAGCATCCCAAACCCGAAGGGGAATTCCACGGTTTGTCCAGTTGGCCTGCTGATCCCAGTCACCAGACTCTTCCAGCTTTCAGCTATGTGTCAAGACGTGGTTCAGCTGATTCTGCACTCTGTTGACCCAATCAGGGGCACTGTCTGTTGAGACAGCCAAGAAGGTACATGCGGGATTTGGCTCGATGGACGCAACCTTACATGCCCGGTCTGGTCAATGATCGATGAACGTGAAAGCAGCCGTGAAGCTCGGCGTCAGCTTCAGGTGATGGGGGTGAGTATCAAAATACCACATGACATGCGTTATCGGAAGGGGCCCGCCAAATTCTGCGTCCTCCAACTCCTTTACTTTGGTAGGGCCGAGCGTCAGATAATTCCGAATCTGTGAAGAAGGAACAGGGGTTATTGCCCGAGGCCTTGCGCAGAGAGAGGATGCGACGACAAAATCATACCTTTTTGCTCCATCTATCTGGCGACACAATCAGCAACCGGCGAACGTTGAACATTGTAGGATCCCCCGCTGGCTTGGCTTTGGTTGGCGGACTAAAGATGGGGATACGCAACCTGTTGCCTATGCGCGGTGCGTGGAAATCATCATTGAGGCGCCTCTCTGTCTCCGTGTCCAGAACTTCGTACATATTGTCAACGACAGTTTGAGATCCGCAGATGAGTGTGTCCGTGCGCACCCTTTCATCATACAGCCAGGCAGGGCACATCGTCTCGGGGGCAAGATGTTCAAACATGTTGCCGTCGGTGATAACCAGCGTCTTGCTAATCCCCAGGGACCACCTCTGGGGTTCATTCACCAGAGCTGCAATCCCGGTTGCCTTCACTCTGATAATCAGATTTGTGGCATCTGGTTCATGCTGTTCAACTGTCGTGAAGTCACCAGTAACGCCAGCAGCTGCAGGAAGCAGACCACTCTTGGCGACCTCTGTGGCCAAACGTCTTCGGACATTTGTGATTTGCGGGCTAACCGGGTTATCCCTCTCTGCCGGGTGCCACAACGGTGCACGCAGCATTGACCTCCACAGCGGCCATGGACCACGACTTTTCCCTTCAGGTTCCCGCCAATAGCCCCATGTGCCAAGAGTCATCTTCAAGGCTTGCTTCCCGAGTGCTGCAACCTCTTCGCGGGGGCGCAGGTCTTTGGCTGCAAAACACAAAAGGAGAAGGAGATATGCAGCCGTGTGGAAAAACAACCCAGGCCTTGTTAGGTATACACAGCTTTCTCAGGTCGAACGTACTAGGTGTTTTGTGGGTGATCCAGGTGCATCAAGACCCACTGTTCGATGATGAAGTTGTCAATGGACCTGTGCATCGACTGAAGGGTCGTTCGTTCGTCCTGCATCTCGGCTGCCACTTTCTTGTAGAACTCCAGAAAGATGATACCCTCCAGTGGCTTTAGCGCATTCTTCGACGATTTTTCTCCTTTCTCATGCAACCATCCCAAATCCTTCACAGCATCGAGACCAGCATAATACGCAAATGTCATGAAATCCTTCCACAATTTAGACGTTTTGGACTGGCAATAACAAGGTCATGCGCGAGGCCTCGCGCAACAGGCAGAGTCAAAACGATGTTAGATGCACATACAAATTGACCCGGCTGCTTCAATTCATCGGTTGGAACAAGTACACCAATCTGCACAGCATCCACAATGGCAATCTTGAGATTGTTATACGTGTCGGGTATATGCCGCCGCCGCTGATCTTCAGCACATCGAATGATGTTATCAGCAGCCTCCCACAATGGTATCGGCTCAACGTCCTGTGCGCTTCCACGGGCTTGTATGCCGAGCGCACGGAAGGCCCGTGGTGTATCCGGCCTCCGAATATCGGCCGTACATGTGGTATGCCACTTCTGCAAATCCAGACATGCTGTCCGTTGCCTGTCTCGAATTTTCACGACCGCTTCAACGCTGTGCTGTCCAGATACACACCAATAATCGCCATCTGAGAATGGAAGTGAGGTTCATGCGCGACGGCTCGCGCAAGGAGAACGACAACCAGTAATCTGGAAACATACTGTTGTCTTTCCAGAGTAAGACGTGTATGGGTCGTGTTGGTGGTGCTGCTTCTAGTGACTCCATACGCTTCACCAGTAACTTTGGATCTTGTCGTCTAATCTGTCCTTTCGTCTTTTCCTGGTCGATCCTCACTTTGTTCAGCTCAACCTCCACTTGCTTCCCATCTGGCTGAAGGAAGTCCTCGATGTCTCTGCCCATCGTCAGGCCAGTATCCGGTTCTTCCTTCTTCTTCCGACCCTTCTTTGGTGTTCCAACCTCGCATTCCACATCTTCAGGTTCATAGTCGGTATCCTCCTGTTCATCAGCTGTTTTTCTGGCCGGCCTCGCCATTATGCGGTGACAAGAAGGCCTGTTTCACAACAAATCAAGCAGTAAAATAGGTGAAAAACGAACAGAAGAATCAATGTATGACGCGTTTTTAGCGAAAACGGGTACGGTATGGTTCAGAATGCAAGACTGCGAGGTACCGCAACTGGTTTTTTACTAACAACCTTGCGCGAGGCCTCGTGCAAGAGAGGGGGTGTAAGAACGTGTTGTTGCACGCTGTTTGCGCGAGGCCTCGCGCATCACAGCATGGTCTCCAATCTTCTCCGAATGTTCCGGATCGTGTCACCCTCTCTCTGCTCCTGCAACATAGTACGCCGACGAACCAGCTCCGATGATTTTCTCATAAAACGGGCGTTAAGCGGCCCCTGGTGAGTCAGCACTAGCAATACGGGCGCAAGGACGTGTTTACAGTGGCTAGACCCCTTCGGAGTTAGAAGGGATGGTGGAAAGCTGGGTACCATCCGGCGTGGCCAATGTGGCTAGATTGCACAAGTAGGTGCCGGGTACAGCCTAACCAAGGGCACGTACACACGCTCTGCATTCAAGTAAGCGGTTGGCGCTGACGCACGGAATCGACGAAGGAGTTTGGGATTACCGTTACCATTACTCTAACTGTCTGGTAGTCCCACATTTCACTGGTCAATGCTACCTGTGGTAGCCAGTTGCGGCGCTCTCCCATCGCTGTTGGGCAGTGAAGTCAGCGGTCAGCACAACATGAAAGCTAGAGATGCCGGGGGGACCTGTAGGGCCCACCCTGCAGCAGAGCTGCATCAAGGGGAACGTACATGCCATGTAGTTGGTGGAACTGCTTGTTTTGTGTTTCTATGCGCCTAACGCAAACATCGCTGAAAATTGATTGTTGCTGAAGCGCCATTCCATGCGTCAGGCTTCGCGCATTAGGCTACAGTTTCTTCAGTAACATTTATACATTTAAAGATCACCAAGTGCAGTAAAATGAAACGTTATGTATTAATATATCCATTTCTATCACTCCATCCTGATAATGATACAAAGTTACGTGTATACAGACGTCATGTTTCTCTTTTCCCACAACCTGCCTAATGCATTGTGTTGCAGTACATTAATCTGACACAAATTATCGCCTTTGCGCGAGGCCTCGCGCAAAGAATCGACACAAAACAATAATTTTCGGTAGAGAACCCATGAGTGGTCTCACTTAAACGACACTATTTTTTTCGTGAGAATGGTTTACGATATGCTACACATATCCATTGAAATACGTATTATTTGATGTTTTTCGAAACCTTTCCTTTTCCCACCTTTTCAGTTGATTTTGACCATGGTGCTTGTGCCGCCTAAGTCTTGGGGTCTTCATGTCACACCTTACAATCCATCAGAGGTCTGGCCTTATAAGCCGCCGGGGTCCACCACCCATAGCCAATGTCGAACCCCAGGTACTGCATAGTCTCCTGCATGAACTCACACTTCTCCAGCTTGAGTCGTGTGCCGTTATCCTTGCAGACTGCAAACAACTTGCGCAACACGATTAGGTGATCACCCTGGGTGTTCGTTCCCAGGCCTACATCATCGATGTGTGCTTTCATCTCGGCATCCCGGGATATCAGTTCTTGCACCATGGGTCTACGATGTAGCATGGACAGGATCTTGTCCATCAGCTCATGGAAAAGAGCAGGTGCGTTAGCCACACCAAAGGGCATCACCTTCCGCATGACTACCCTCCCCTGAGCGGCGATGAATTCCAGTAGCTCCTGGGCATTGGTTGTCAAGTCCACCTGCCAGAACTCATTTTGCTTGTCCATCTTAGTCTTGTAGCGCACGAGGCTTTCTTCTCTAGGGTCGACTCCATGTTCGGAATGGACCCCGAGTGGTTCAATGGTTTCCTGTTAATCTCTCCATAGTCCACCATCAGCCGGTTGGCTGTTAACCAAGGCTTAGCCAGCAGGAAACAGGGGCTGCAGTGTTTTCGGATTTACCCGAATAGGTGAGGAGGAAAGAAGAGATGGCGAAGCAATAGCACTACACAAGACACATATATGGGCCAACTCCTTAAAACCGGTTTGTTTTCTCTGTTTTCTGCTCTTTTGGTGCCCTTTGCTACCTTTCATTGAAACGGGCACCCTCAAAATATACACAAAAATGGTATTATACATGAAAAATGAATTTTTTGACCTCAAATACCCCCCATGGGGTTTGAACCCACACTCTACCAACCTTAGAGTTGTGTTTTTCCTCTAAGCTACGACCTGTCGTCGACGATCTCAGAGAAAACCGTAGTATAATAAAAAATTTGGAAAATCAGTACTCCTTACATGCTCCAACCACTATTAACCTCCCATGCTCTTAAAACCGTGGCAACCGACGACCCAAGTGTCAACTGCTTTTCACGGTGAGCGAAGAACTTAAGGGAGGGACAGGGTGGGCATATATGTGTCTTGTGTAGTGCTATTGCTTCGCCATCTCTTCTTTCCTCCTCACCTATTCGGGTAAATCCGAGCTGGCTCAGCTAGCACTACACAATCCCCATATATGGGCAACAGAACGGAAGAACTGAGCTCCCGTGAACTGAACCCTTATATAAGAATTAATTAATCGCCAGGCGCGAAGCGCGCGCCGCTTCTCCAGTCGCCAGATCAAGAGGGACCAGAACTTGCGTGATGCGCAACAGAGCTCTGGTCCTGTCGTAAAACTTCCTGAATGTATCGTAACAGGACCAATCACCCAATGCTGCCACCACATGCGGATCCACGCCAAGATAGATTAGTGCAGTTGCTGCTGCTCCTCGTGTAGAATGCGCGGAAAACGAATCCGTCTCCAGTTCCCCCAATTCCAGTAGGTGTTTCCTTAACCAGCGAGTAGTGAGACCGTTGATGGTATCAGACGATAAAGGCTTCGTTGGCTTTCGTAGGGACACAAAAATCTCAGAACCCTCGTAATCACCAGTAGCCTCCAAATAGAGCGCTAAGCAGCGCTGCGGATCAATTGACGGTGGCGTAACATTGTGAATAGGATAACGTGCATAGTATCTCCTCCCTTTGCGCTTAGCAGAAATGAACCAAGGCTGAGCAGCGCGTTGGATATCCCTACGTGATCGCGCCAGATCAACGCCTCGGAACAAGGCAAAGAATCTCAAGGACAAAATGGCTTGCAAGCGCAGCTGAGCTTCCGTCTCCACAGGTTGCTGATGCATGACTTGTATAAGACGCCGTACATCATAGAAACGATGATAATGAGGAACACTGACGAACCAGTCACGTTTCAAGTTGCGTAGCATACCCTCGAAACGTAGTTGCGAAAAGCACGGGAATAAACACACTGCTGAATACGCCATACGCCCAGCACTTACAGAATGCGTGCGTGAAAACTTTAAAAGTTGCAGCGCCACCGTCATCAGTGGGATTTGACCAAAGCGCTCCACCCTTAACAGTGGAGCAAGCGCCGCGTCTTGTAACAAGAACGTACCAAACATGTGCCACGCAGAATTGTAACGTTTCAAGGTGTCCTTCCCGATTTCATTGATGATAAGCGTCGCCTCTTCGTTGGTAGCTCCTCGCAATTGATAGTATTCACGCAAACATACGCCAAGGTCAACACGAAACGTGGTTGTGTCTCTGTGCCGTCTGGCATTTGCAACCGGAACTCCGACGTGTTCATTGCGAACTTCACGTGTTTCATCAATAGGTTCCACCAAAATTCGCGCGGCCTGTACGGCAGAGCCATGAGAACCTTCACCCCTGGTGACTCCAACACTTTGTTGACCAACTGAGGTATGTGCTTGAACGGCGGGAAGACCCACCCCGGTGAAAGTAAAGTTAGATTCTGGGAGAAGACATCGATGGCGTAAGCCCCCGGCTGAGGACACGGACTGACGAACTTGCTGCACACCGCATTGGAACTCCTTGACATCCAATCGATTTCCGGCTGAATCCAACTTTTGAACTCCTCCAGGATCCAAGTCAACACGTCCGACGGGAAGGTAGCCTCCGACGGTGTCCAACGAAGCCGAGACCAAATGTCCGCCGGATTCACCGAGGTGTGCACGTAAAACGGTTGAATCTCGATGCGATTGGCTTGTGTAAAATTCCACAGTTGGAGAATCAATGCGTTGAACCGCGGCTTGCGACCTCCCCACTTGCGGGGATACCAGTAAAAGACCATTGAGTCGGTGAAAAATCGCAGCGTGGTGTCCCTCAGCGCATACGCTTGAATCGTCAGTAGGGCCCCCCTGAACTCTTTGACGTTTATGTGTTCCTCTTGATTCAGGAACCAACCGAACGCTGCTTGGGCATTCCCTTGAAGGACTCCGCCCCACGCCAGATCCGACGCGTCCGAGTACATGTCCCTGACGTGACCCATGGAAACTACGAAGGTGCGTCCCTTCCACTGGTGTAACTCGTCCGCCAGATCCATCAACTGACGTGACACGCGCTCCGGGAGCGCCACGTCTGCCTCCCAGCCAGCCTGGACTGCCACAGCCACGCGCACCGCCAGGGCGCCGCTGAGGAGTCGGATATGGGGCATGGCGAACAACAAGGAACGGATTCTTCCAGGAACGGAGGCGCATCGCCTCACTGATGGTGTGTGACTGTGTGGCAGTCTGTTCACGTCCCGAAAAATTGCTTGTAGGCGCTTTGGAGGTACCGCGACGAATCCTTCCCTGAAGTTCAGCATAAAACCAAGCATTATAATTTCTTGAGACGGCTCCAAACATGATTTTGGGACATTGACCAATATACCCAACCGATGCAAAAGTTGTACCAAAAAACGTGTGTGTTCCAGACATTCACGGTAAGTATTGCCAATGATGAGCCAATCGTCCAAGTAGACCCAAACGAGTGCTCCGCGTTCGCGCACGGCATTGAAAATTGGTTGCATGAGGCGTTGCCATTCCCGTGGTGCAACGTTTAATCCAAACGGCAACACGCACCACCTGTAAAATTCACCGTCGACGTAGACCCCCAAATAAGGTCGATCCCGCGGATGGATACCCATGTGAAAATAAGCACTTTTCAGGTCAATTTTGCAAGCATACTGACCGGGTCTCAAGAACGGTAAAATGCCCCACAGAGTGACCAAACGAAAATAGGTGGTCTGTACAAACTGGTTCACGTTCTTCAGATTGGTGATAGGTCGACGGCCTCCCTCAGGATGTGCCTCGTCTGACGCTTTGTCCACTGCGAACATACTTGCACAACACTTAATGTCTTTGCGTTCGACGCGTTCCATGCAACCCTGTTGCACTGCATCCAACACGTGTTTTACCAATTCAGGGTCGGTTACCTCTGCGTGGGAAGAACGGGGACGGAAGTCGTCGGTTGGCCGATCCGGATCAAAACCGTCAACCCAATCAAGCTGCAGCCCATTGCGAATCACTGACGCCGCGTATGTGTCCTTCAACGTTTCCCATTCATGCAATTGTGCACGACAGCGCAAATAGAGTGGCATGTGGGGATGGATCGGCGGTGGCACGCACACGGCTGGTGCCAATAAATCCTCTACAGTCAAGCTACTGCTGTGGTCGTTCATCTAACTTGTCGTTACGTGGCACAGATCTTTGGGTGAAACCCTTACCTTTGCCTTTGCCTCCTTTGCCAGATCTCCGTGGATCAAAACGACCTCGTGTTGAAAACGAACGGAAAGAACTACGATGCGAGTAAGGGGAGAAACGCGTGCCTCTCAGGTCTTTTTGTAATTTGTTGCGCGACTGAAGTAGTGACATGTCATCCTTCGAGAGTAACTCTGGTGCAATCGCAGGTTGTTCAAACCGTTTATCTACTGCCACTCGCCGGGAGCTTTGGATGCTGTAGTCCAACGCACCCAACATTGCAAACAAATGTTCACATAGTACCAATGAAACAGGTGCTTCCGGAGCTACCGTTGTGTCATCTTCGCGTGTTAAGACTACTCCCAGGACTCGCATGGCGTCTTTTACCTGTTGTTCCCAACGACGCTTCTCTGCGTCCGCTGGATGTTTGTGCGTTGGCGCGTTATTAACAGCTGCCCTATGGAACTCGTCGAACACTGGAAGGTGCTTCAACATCTTTTTTCTGCGAAACTCGTCTTCCAAAACCTTTCGCTCTTCCAGGAGTGCAGACAAGCGTGAAGGAAGCGACAGAACCTCATCGCGCCACACGAACGTGGACTCCTTGTCCGACGCGGGGCCAGCGTGGTCCTTGGGACCGCTCAAAGTTTCGCATGCCAAGAAGACGTCTTCGCGATGCGACGACGTGCCTGTTCTGCCAATGTCGTCGCCCTTTAAGGTGAGTAAGGCATCACGAACCAAGGCCATCGTGTCTTTGACAGTGGCCAGTGTTTTCTTTCCTGTAAGTTTGGAATACAGTGACGCTGCCTGCCAAGGACTGAGACCACTCATTGCGCCTTCCTTTGCCAACTGTGCTGCATGTTCCAACGACTCAGAACTCAGGTTCCACGCCGAATCCGGCAACTTCAGCACGAACTCGTGAAAATCCAGTGTCTCATTTTCTTCTGTCATTTTGTCAAAATTTATATCCTTGAAACATTTTGGATTGCATCAGAAATCAAAGCCCTGGGTACAGTAAATCACTAGTTGAACAACTCAGTGAGCGCGTGACCGGTTTTAAGAGCATGGGAGGTTAATAGTGGTTGGAGCATGTAAGGAGTACTGATTTTCCAAATTTTTTATTATACTACGGTTTTCTCTGAGATCGTCGACGACAGGTCGTAGCTTAGAGGAAAAACACAACTCTAAGGTTGGTAGAGTGTGGGTTCAAACCCCATGGGGGGTATTTGAGGTCAAAAAATTCATTTTTCATGTATAATACCATTTTTGTGTATATTTTGAGGGTGCCCGTTTCAATGAAAGGTAGCAAAGGGTACCAAAAGAGCCGAAAACAGAGAAAACAAACCGGTTTTAAGGAGTTGGCCCATATATGGGGATTGTGTAGTGCTAGCTGAGCCAGCGGGGTAGTCCTCATCCTTGTACTCCAGGACCATGCCAGCGCCGATACACTCTTGTATTTGTCGCTCAATCTCATCAGCCTGCTCCTTAGGAGCCAGGTAGGGCCTCCGACGTATCTTGTGACCCCCGAACTCGCGTTTCAGCTTGAGGTCCATCTGGACCAGCTTTTCACAGGACGCTGCAGGGGGTAGTTCACCGAACACCTCCAGGTACGTCCTGATCAGCTCCTGTGATCTCGGTACCAAGGGTTTAATCTTGTCTTCTAGGTCCTCATCAGAGTGTAGGTTGCTTGCCCCTTTGTGGATAGAAGCATTGAGGTGTCCTCAACCGGCTCAGCATCCTTAGCTGTTCAGCCCTTGATAGGCATACTGTAGTTCCCGCTCAACCGTCTCTAGTGGTCGGTCACAGCATAAGCAAGCTCAAGGGGGTTCGCATACGCATTCCTCTGAGAGTTCATTTTCTTCGGGGGTCCTCACATGGGCAACCCACACGCTCTTCCTGAGCTTCAAGTCTACCCCTCGTTGCCAGGTGGTTTTTGTGTGTTCCAAGTCCTCTCTCAGCTGGGAAATATCTCCGAAAGACCCCTGCTTGAACGGCCATGAGCTGCGGACAGGTGTAGCGTAACAAAGCTTTGTCACCACGACTCTTCTGTTGGAGTCCACACACTCTCTCAGCCTGGATTGGGGGTCGAACCCCTTGTCCAACGGCTCCTCTCCCCTCATCTAGAATAGGGGTTCCTGCGCGGTAGCGGAATCGGCGTTCTGCACTACGAAGAAAGCGTCATGGTCGGCTTCTTCGTTAGAGTGTATTGAGCTGGATAGCTCCAATCGCCCACACTCTGAGACTATATCAGGATTAGGTACACAGCAGGGGATGTTGGAGGCAGCAGCGTTCGGAACGACGTACTCGTCTCGCCCAGGAGTAGTCGCCACAGCGTCTCGAGGCCGGAGTCGTTCTTTCAGCACGTCCAGGGTGTATCCAAGGTCTCGTGCTGAATTTCCTTGACAATATCAGGCCCCAGATCTTCCCATGATACTGGGGCTAGGCTCCCGTCCACAACGCTTAGCATGCTCTCCCATCCTGGTTTCCTGATAGGGGTTTTCCTGCCCAGAGGCACGGAGATGGTGTCGTCAGACAGCTGGATGGAGGTAAGCGTCAGCCACTCCAGGAGAGTACGCCAGTACTCATTTGCCCCATCGGCTCCGGAATTGGGGGAAGACAGAACCATACGGGAACGTTCCAGGGCCACCTTGGTCAGGACCTTCCCCGGTGCACTGAACCTGGGGTTCCCGTACACCATCCCGGAGAAGGGCCAGTAAGATTTGTAGCAGCAATTTTGCCCTCTGCTGCAAGGGTCGTCCAGGATGTGCTGCTTGTCACTCGCGAACAACTCCACGTTCACGTCTTCCCTCGAGTATCCCAACTCCTTTAGACCTCGGTCTAGGACACCCCGAAGGAGCTGATGGTCCTCCCAGGTATGTGTGACCGAAGTGCTGGAGAGAGCGCCCGTGGTATGTTTCTCATGTGTTGTCGTGGAGGACCTTTTTTACTGTTTCCTCTTGGCTTTCGGAGAATACGTCGCGGAGGTAACAGAAACCAGCGGGGAGGCGGGGGTCAATTTGTACCTCCGGACTCCGGGTAGGGGGCATCGTGGTCGGGGGGTAGGAGGGTTGTTGCTTCGCCCCCCAGTGGAGCAAGCAGCGGGACGACGGTCTCCGACATCTCCTCGATGCAGCTTGCACCCGGAGGCCGCGCGGCGGCGTTGGTGTTGTCCGGCACCGCGTTCCACTCGTTGATGCGCTCAGAAAGCCTCGTTGCCGGCCGCTCACAGAGGGCGGAGACAAGCTGGGACACAAAGGCCCCGGGGCCCAAAGCGGCACCCGCTTGGAGGCACTGCCTCATGGGTTGCTCCTGCTCGGCTACATGCGTGTCTTGGGCAGGTAGGATCTTTCCAATGGCGAGGAGGTTGCGGTGCAGAGGGGCGAAAGCGGCGTCCCCATATTTGAAGTCATGCGCTAGCAGCGCGGACTCTTCCTGCTCTTAGAACACGAGGTGGGCTTGTTGGTGCTCGTAGGGAGGTAGGTAGGTAGGTGCACTTGGTCGTGGAGAGGCAGCCCATGGTTCCCGCTGGCGCTGCCGCTGTGACAAACAGGAAGAGGCTCCGCGCTTGAAGAGGGGAGGCGACTTACATCCTGCTACACCTGACTGGTGGCCCCCAACAAAGCGGCCCCGGGCAACACCGGGAGGGCTGATCGCCGCCAGCGTGACTGCTTGTCATGCCGGGAGGGTGGGCCCCCGTGCTTGCGCACGTCCCCTCCGTTGAGCGGAACCCTAGGGGTTCACTGGACTTCCTGGCGTATCCCGTTCCCAAGGCATGCATGCATCTTCTTGGTGCTGGGGTTCTGAGGTGCTTGGGTGTCGCACGCTTCGCCTCCAGTCCCAAAGCATCGCAGGCCTTAGGATGCAGCCTTACCCCCGTGCTCCGGATCTCGTTTGGCCGGGTCACCTGCATGGCACGGGCTGCCTCAGTGCCCGGGGTATGAACACTGGGTTTCCTACTGTTGCGTGGCGCTTGTGTTTGGCTCTGGGTTGTGGTTGGGCTCGGGTTTCGGTTGCGCCCCGCCACTCCTGGCGGGCGTGTTGGGGTGTGTGTGCGCTTGTGGGTGCGCTCTGCTTGTACCCTGCCACTCCTGGCTGAGGTGTGCGGTGTGGGTGTGTGTGCTTGGGTTCGGGATTTGGCTGCGCCAGGCCACTCCTTGCTGGGGTGTTGGGGTGTGTGTGTTCTTGTGTACACGCTCCGCTTGTACCCCGCCACTCCTGGCTGGGGCATGCAGCGTGGGTGTGTGTGCTCGGGCTCGGGTTTCGGCTGTGCCCCGCCACTCGAGGGCTTTGGTGTTGGGCTGTGTGTGTGTTTGTGGGCGCGGTCCGCTTGTACCCCACCACTCCTGGCTCGGGTGTGCGGTGCAGGTGTGCGTGTTCGGGCTCGGGTTTTGGCTGCACCCCGCCACTCCTGGCTGGGGTGTTGGGTGTGTTTGTGTTCGTGGGCGCGCTCCGCGCGTATCCCGCCACTCCTGGCTGGGGTCTGCGGCGTGGGCGTGTGTGCCTGGGCTCGGGTTTTGGCTGCGCCCCGCCACTCCTGGCTGGGGTGTTGGGGTGTGTGTGTGTTTGGTGGTGCACTCTGCTTGTAACCCGCCACTCCTGGTTGGGGTGTGCGGTGTGGGTGTGTGTGCCTGGGCTCGGGTTGCGGCTGCGCCCCGCCACTCCTGGCTGGGCCGTGGTGGTGTGTGTGTGCTTGTGGGCGCGCCCCGCTTGTACCCCGCCACTCATGTCTGGGGTGTGCAGCGTGGGAGTGTGGGCGTGGGCTGGGGTTTGGGCTGCGCCCCGCCACTCCTGGCTGGGGTGTTGGGGTGTGTGTGTGTTTGTGGGCCCGCTCCGCTTGTACCCCGTCACTCCTGGCTGGGGTGTGCGGTGTGGATGTGTGTGCCTGGGCTCGGCTTGCGGCTGCGCCCCGCCACTCTCGGCTGGAGTGTTGGGGTGGCTGTGCGATTGTGGGCGCGCCCCGCTCGTACCCCGCCCCTCCTGGCTCGGGTGTGCGGCGTGCGTGTGTGTGCTTGGGCTCCGGTTTCGGCTGCGCCCTGCCACTCCTGGCTGGGGTGTTGGGGTGTGTGTGTGTTTGTGGGCGCGCTCCGCTTGTACCCCGCCACTCTTGGCTGGGGTCTGCGGTGTGTGTGTCTGTGCCTCGGCTCGAGTTGCGGCTGCGCTCCGCCACTCCTGGCTTGGATGTTGGGGTGTGTGTGTGTTCGGGGGCGCGCCCCGCTTGTACCCCGCCACTCCTAACTGGGGCGTGCGGCGTGGGTGTGTGTGCCTGGGCTCGGGTTTCGGCTGCACCCCGCCACTCCTGGCTGGGGTATTGGGGTGTGTGTGTGTTTGTGGGCGCACCCCGCTTGTACCCCGCCACTCCTGGCTCGGGTCTGCGGTGTGGGTGTGTGTGCCTGGGATCGGGTTTCGGCTGCGCCTCGCCACTCCTGGCTGGGGTGTCCGGGTGTGTGTGTGTTTGTGAGCGCGCCCTGGTTGTACCCCGCCACTCCTGGCTGGTGTGTGCGGTGCGGGTGTGTGTGCTCGGGCTACGGTTTCGGCTCCGCCCCGCCACCCCTGGCTGGGGTGGTGGGCTGTGTGTGTGTGTGTTCGTGGGCGCGCTCCGCTTGTACCCCGCCACTCCTGGCTGGGGTGTGCGGTGTGGGCGTCGGCGCCTGGGCTCGGCTTGCGGCTGCGCGCCGTCACTCCTGGCTGGGATGTTGGGGTGTTTGTGTGTTTGTGTGCGCGCTCTGCTTGTACCCCGCCACTGGTGGCTGGGGTGTGCTTTGTGGGTGTGTGTGCTTGGGCTCGGGTTTCGGCTGCGCCCCGCAACTCCTACCTGGGGTGTTGGGTGTGTTTGTGTTTGTGTGCGCGCTCCGCTTGTACCCCGCCACTCCTGGCTGGGGTGTGCTCTGCCCGTGTGTGTGTTTCGGCTTTGGTTTTTTGCTGCGCCCCGCCACTCCTGGCTGGGGTGTTGGGGTGTGTGTGTCGGTCTGCTCTGTCTGCTTGTACCCCAGCTTCCTGGCTCGGGTGAGTGGTTTGTGGGTTGGGGGTTGCCTGGCACCTGTTCCTGTGCCGTGGTTTGGTGCGGGTTGTGCGCTCTGCCCGGGTTTGCGGCACCCGGTGGCTGTTGCTGCTTGGCACCTGTCCTTGTGCCTTGGTTGTGGCCGGCGGCGTGCCTCTCTGGCGTGCCTTGTCGCCCCGCTTTGGTGCGCCGCGCCTCGTCCAGTCCGGTCGCTCTCGGTGCTCTGGTCGGCTTATCCGACGCCGTGGTGCCTTTCGCCATCCCGGGGGCTTACGCCCCCGGATTTACTGGGCGGCTGCGCGGGGCACGTGGAGGCTGGCCGAGAACCGGGCTCGTTGTGCCTGCCGCTGGCCGCTGCCGAGGCAGCAGCGCTGGGCTCGCTCCGCGTCGTACTCGTTCGGGGCCCCGCGATGAGATTGTCCCTGGCGGGTCCCTCTGGCGTCGGTCTTGGGCTGCGTGCGCTGCGGTAGTTTGCGTGTGCGGCCCTGGTCACTGACGCGTCCGGTTTCCCGTACCGCCCGTCTTTCGACGGGGGACTCGGCGAATGCACCGGGGCTGTTTTGTGTGGACACCGACACCGCCCCTTTCGGGTCAGAGGACGCCACGCCCAGGTCCCCCGCGTGTTTGCGTGTGCGTGCCCTTCTTGGCCAGGTTGAGCGGGCTGGCCTCCCGGGCGCGTTCTGGTGTGCCTCACCTTTTCTTTGGCAGGTCTTTGTGCGCTCTACGCCTGTTCGACCCCCTCCGGGCTGGGGTTGCCCTGTTTGCTGTTTTTGTTGGGGTTTTTTTTTTTCTCTTCCCTGTTGCGCCCCTGTTGTCTTCGGCTTTGCGTGTTTTCCGGCCCGGGCTGCCTTGGGCCTTTGCTTCTTGCTGCCCCCCCCCCTTTTTGTTTTGTCCTTGCCTTTGTCCTTTGTTTTTTGTTTCTTGCGCCCCCGTTGTCTCTGGTGTTCTGTGTTCGCCGGCCCGGGGGGCCCTGGGCCTCTGCGCCTTGTTGCCCCCCCCCCTTTTTTTTTCCTTGCCCTTGTCCTTTCCTTTTTTTTTTTTGAGCCCCTCTTGTTTCTGGCGTTTCGTGTTTTCCGGCCCGGGTCGCTTTGGGCCCGTGCGCCTTGTTGCCCCCCCCCCCCTCCTTTTTTTTTCTTGCCTTTGTCCTTTCTTATTTTTGTGCCCCCGTTGTTTCTGGCGTTTCGTGTTTTCCGGCCCGGGGTGCCTTTGGCCTCTGCGCCTTGTCATCCTCCCCTACCCTTTTCTTTTTATTCCTCCTCCCCCCTTCCTGTTTTTTTTGTTTGTTTCTTGGTTTTTCTTTTTTTGCCGGTTGTCCGTTGCGGGGCGGGTTTGTGTGTCTTGGGCTGTCGACTGTGCCCGTTTGTGCTTCGGTAGTGCTGTCCCTGTAGTTGCTCTTTGTGCGGTGCTCTCTCGCCCCTCTGGCGCTCGCTGGTGTTATGTGGTGTTGCCTGTGGTGTTTTGGGTGTTTGCTGTTCGGCCTGGCTGTCCTCTGTTGTCCCCTGGTGGGTCTTGGTGTCGTGTTCCCGTGGTGCTGTCCTTGTCTGGCCGCGTGGCTCGCCGCCCTGTGGTTTGGCGTGGTGTGTCTTGTTGTTCGCTGCCCTGTGTTGTGTTCTGTTGCGCTGTGCTGTCGTGTGGTGGTGTGCTGTCGTGCTCTGCTGTTTGTTTGCGTCGTTGCCTGTGCCTGTTGTTTGTTTGCTGCCGCTGCGCGTCTGCTGTGTGTGTTCTGGGGTGTCGTGCTGTGTGTTCCCTGTCCTCTCCGCCCTGTGCGATGCTGTGCTGCGCTGTGCTGGTGCCCTTGCGTTGTGCTGTCCGCGTCATCTGCGCTGTTTCTGGTGCCTGGTGTTGTTGGTTCCTGGTGTCGCTGCCTGTTGGCGGGGGTCTGCTGGTGGTTCTGGTTGCCCGGCGTTGTCGTTTGATGGCGTGTGTCGACTTTGGTGCCCATGTCTGGTCTGGCCGTCGCAAGGCGTCTTCCCTGTGGTGTCCTGTCCCCCTGTGTTGTGTCCTGTGGCGCTGTGCTGCCGTGTGTTGCTGTGCCGTGGTGCTCTGTCTTCTTTTTTTGGTTTTATTTCCTTGCTGGTGCCGCTGGTTTTCTGCTTCCCCTTGGGAATTTCCCGCAAAACCCGTGAAAATGGTTTTCTGTTTTCGAAAATAAATTAAAATTACACTCTACGCAACCCACGCGCGAGCAGCAAGACCACATTTTACTCACTGACTTACGTGTTACCCGTCAGCCTCCATAGCGTCGTTGTGGAATGTACTCCGAACTCTGTTCCCCATACTTGAACTTGTAGTTGAAATTGGTGGTCGTGGTTTTGAGGGCACATAATTTCCGCCTGCAGTGACAAGGAGGCAGAGGCGCTGAGGGGGGAGCACGAGCAGGAGGGAGAGGTACATGGCGAATGGAACAAGGCGTGAGGAAGCGAGTGCAGGGGCGCGGCGTGTTACGAAAGGAATTTTCGATTTTTACGCGTTGCTCGCGACGCAGCTTTCTTTGCGTAGATGGCAAACTAGGCGACGAGGGGCACGGCGTTATATTTCTATTATTGTTACGGCGCTTACAGCGTTCTTTATTTGTCTATTTAAGTTCAAAATTTTCGACGTCGTGTTTCAACGCGTTACGCCGCGCGCTTTTTGTCCTAGCCGTTTTCTATGCTAATTAGCTTTATTTGCAGCTATTTAGAAAAGTTTTTCGTCGTGTTTTTCTTATCTCTTTATTTTATTCTGGCGCTGAGGATCAGCGCGCGCGACAACATCGTGAGAGTCTTGCACTTAGGGAGTCCGTGTAGGTTCCAATGACACGTGAGGGCCAAGGAATCCTGCTTGGACGCGCAAGTCGAGGGCGTGCGCGGCTCTCGGGGCCACTAGGAGCACGGCGGTTTTCGGGGCTTCTGACGAGTTGTATGAGGTAGTTAGGTAGGTGCACTCCGTCGTGGGGAGGCGCCCCATGATTCCCGCTGGCGTTGCCTCTGTGGCGAACAGGAAGAGGCTGCGCGCTTGGAGAGGGGAGGCGACTTACATCCCGCTAGACCTAACTGGTAACCCCGAACAAAGCGACCCCGGGCAACACCGGGAGGGCTGATGGCCGCCACCTTGACGTACTTGTCTCGTCAGGAGGGTGTGTTCCCGTGCTTGCGCGTGTCCCCTCCTTTGGACAGAACCCTAGGGGTTCACCGGACTTCCTGGCGTATCCAGTTCCCAAGGCAGGCAGGCATGTTCTTGGTACTGGGGTTCCGCGGTGCTCGGGTGTCGCACGCTCCGCCTCGAGTCCCAAAGCAGCACTGGCCTTAGAATGCAGCCTTACCCCCGGGCTCCGGATCTCGTTTGGCCGGGTCACCTGCATGGCACGGGCTGCCTCAGTGCCCAGGCTATGGACACTGGGTTTCCTACCGTCCTGTGGCGCTTGTGTTTTGGTCTGGTTTTCACGGTAACCCCGCCAATCCTGGCCTCGGTTTTGGGTGTGTGAGTTTGGGTACGGGTTTAGGTTTCGCCCCTCCATTCCTGGCTGGGGTTTGTGGTGGGTGTGGTTGGGCTTGGGCTTTGGCTTGCACCCCGCCATTCCTGGCTAGGGTTTTGGGGCGTGTGTGGTTGTGGGCGCGCTCCGCCTGTAACCCGCCATTCCTGGCTCGGGTGTGCGGTGTGGGTGTGTGTGCTTGGGTTCGGGTTTCCGCTGCCCCCCGCCACTCCTGGCTTGGCTGTTGGGGTCTGTGTGTGTTTGTGTGCGCGCTCCGCTTGTACCCCGCCACTCCTGGCTGGGGTGAGCGGTGTGGCTGTGTGTCTTTGGGCTCGGGTCTCGGCTGCGCCCCGCCACTCCTGGCTGGGGTGTTGGGGTGTGTGTGTGTGTTTGTGTGCGCGCTCCGCTTGTACCCCACCACTCCTGGCCCGGGTGCTGGGCTATGTGTGCTTGTGTGCACGCTCCGCTTGTACCCCGCCACTCCTGTGCCGTGCCGTGCCTGGAAAGGTAATGTGCACGAATGTGCATCAGTGAGTACGCCTTCGGGCCTCAGTGAACCCAAAGCAGACCATGCTTCCTGCCCAACTCAGCAGGAGCAACGAATACCCGTACAAGTACATACATCACTTGTGACTATTTGACGGATGTCGTGAGTACCAATAGTCAATGACCTTTGAGGTATGTGAACTGGTGCCTCGGTAAGTGAGGCATACACATTACTCATCCCAGTGCTACCAAAACCACTGGTTGACCTATCATTTGGTGGCAAGGACTCAACGACTACCGTTGATAAAGGAGTAGTGGGTAATACTATCATTTGGGCTCTACGAGCCCCAGGGAGTACTGAAAAAGCTGTGAATAACTCCTGCATTTTCCACGATAGTCATTATCAATGACACCACCCATGACATGAATTCTGTGCGGGCAGCTAACCCTGAGCGCGTAGCTAGCTTTCCATATGTGTGTGTTCGAAATGCAAAAGCCAAATCAGTGGCCAAGACTACCTGACCTCCTGCTGGCACCACTATGGATCTTGCGGCTGAAATATCCAACCCTGCTGAGCCTTCAGATCCTTTTCTAGGCAATGTACCCTGGTCCGACAAGCGCATGACTTGTAGATGAACCACAAAATCATGTTGCTCTGTGTGGCTGTGTGAAGACTCACTGCTTGTGAGAAAACACATATCTGACTCCAGCGAAGAGTATTCAATATCGGTAAAGTCATCGGCTTCCAAGGATGGAAGCCGTGGATCAGGCTGATAAGAACTGAGATCCGAGATATGTCTAACACCATTGTCCGCCTGAGTGTCGTTGCGTAGCCAAGAAACTATGGCCTTAGCACACTCGCGGTCATTGTCATACAAGGTGCAACCGACTATACTATTGACCACATGGCTCAGGGGGGGTGCAGTTTGCGGCGTGTCTGGGTCCCAAACAGTGCCACTCGTATGTTTAAAAGGCAACAATTCTCCATCCACAAAGCACACCAAATGTTGGAAAACGCGTGGGAGCCATACTTCTGAGGCATGACGTATATTGAGTGCCTGCAGTGGCAGGCGGTAAGCTGCCTTTGTGATGTACTTCAATCTAGAAAGCCAATGTCTGTGATGCCATGCAGGGACTATAACTATAGCCCTTACCCTATCATGCATCATCTTGTCGATAGCTCGGTGCATGTCGGTGTACTTGGTATTGATAAAGTTGTACTATGGACCCCAATCAGAATCATACGGGGCTTGAAGTACCTTCTTGACTTTTGGCTCACCTAAAGCTCCAAAGCCATCCACATTGGGCATGAAATTGTCAAATACTTTGCGAACAATGGGATAAGATTGCTTCCTCAGCACAAAATCAAAAATATCGCAACCTGGGTGCAGCATGTGTTGCTCCCGGCGAACTAGCGCCAAAAACTTGTGTTGTGATATTCTGTGATGGACATCACGCAAATCAAACGGTTCTAAATCACCAGTTTGTGTCAACATGGTGTGTGTATCAATGTCCTGATTGCGTGCAATCTCCCTCATTGAGGCAAGGAAGTATTCCCGCACATGTCTATCCCAGTCCTCTGAAGTAGACTTGTAGTTTGGAAAAAGCCAACACGCTGGCTCTTCCTTGTTATCTGGGTGACCTTGAAACAGTTGACACAAGGCAAAAGGCACCACATGATTGTCTGGTTACCACTGGTTGCCGATGAAAGGATCATACCCAATATCACCCTCATATGCATATATGGGTATGGAAGTATGTTTATTGAGGGTACTATGTGAAATATCTATATGCTCTTTGAAAAATTGAAGATGAGTTGTGCATGCATCCTCACCACCACGCTTAGATTGTTTATTCGCAACCATAAGATTGATCTTATGTTGGGGTGTTCCAAAACGCTTATCATCAGGCAGGAATCCTGGGCGGATCAAATTCATTTCGGCACCTGTATCAACCAAAACATGTGCCATTTTGTCTTACCCACTAGGAAACTTCACAGGCACCTTCATGGAGAAGCGTGCCCTATGAGTGTGTACGTAAGAGAAAAAGACGTCCTGCGGGACTTGCGTGACTAGCTGAGATATGTAGTATCTATGACAACGGTCTGAGGAGACACGTGGTTGATTGTGAGCATCATGCTTAAACTTATGCCAACGGGCATCCCCTTGTCGCAAAACTTTTGCTTGGACCAGATCTTGACAAGCGTCAAATTTCCACTTATGGAAAAGGGGATTCCAACGATAAAGGGGTTGTCCAGTGTGTGTATCTGACATCTTATGCGAGGTATGTTGCTGTGTAGGCCCGGGAGACGAACTCCGAAGAGCACAATGTGATGATTGACGTGGCCGAACGTAGCCGCAACCGCGTTGCAAACGGTCAGTCATTTGCGTTGACATGGCCTCAAATCCTCTGAAAACAAGCTATAGATGCCGATATTACTTTGAAAAGCTCTGTTGAAAACAAATCTGAAGACCGACTTTCTTTGTCAATAGACCCCAAAGACAGATGTGTGGTAGGTCTTATAGAAGAAGGTGTTAATGTGCAGTGTCCTAAAGATTTAAATTTTGAATACGGGAAATGAAAAATTGTGAAATCTGATTCCAGATGTGCAAGGGGGGGAGTAGTCCCATCAATACCGATTGGATAGGGATACCCTGCTTGACCATCTGGTCGAGGTTCACCCTTGGGCTCCCAACAATGGGTTCGCTCCAGGGCCGGACTTGGTCGCACACTTTCGCTTTGCCTTCAGGTGTCCGCACGTGCAATTCACTGAAGGCAGCACCCAGGCTCTCAAGAGAGTCAACCTCAAGCCCACTTAAGGGCACTGACGGTACAGGATCCTCAGGTTCAGGTTCACCCGCAGGTTTCCGCTTTGGTGCCAGCTTGGTTGATGCCACTGAGGGCGCTGTTGTCTCGGCAGTGTCCTTGGTGTCCATTATTTGTTCTTCCGCCCTTCAAGAGTGATCAGTCTCGGCGTACTGGTTGTACAGCACAGGGTTGCAGGTACGCAAAGACCATAAACCTCTGCTACCAAAAGGTTTGAACAGCATTCACGGATGATGTTCTTGGTTTGTTTGCTTAATATTTTGCTCCTGCTCGCTCTTGCTGCTTCTTAGTGATGCCTTACTTTCCAGTTGCCAACGGTTTTGGTGAAATTAAAGAAGGTCCCTACCAGGATCGGCCCCTGCTGTACCCCTTCCACCATTTCCTGTCACTCCTACGGTCTTGCTTCTCACACAGGTGCTGCATGATCTTGCCCTATCCTGCACAATTTCCCGCAAAAGATAGTAAAATGTGGCTCCCTCACACAAATCCTGATCCCTTGCAATAACCAACTCCAAATTACAATAACTCCAATCCAAATGATCCACACTGAGGGCTTCCAAGGGTGTTTGAGGTCCCGCGTTGACACTCAACAACTCCTTTCAACACGCCGGTCGTCTCACGGTGCACACGGAGATACGGGCGTTGGGCATGTACGGAGAATTACACCAATAGAATAATGGAAAAAGCCCTGAAGTTGGCCTATGAACACAAATCAGGCAAAATTGGGGAAAGATGGAAACATACACAGTCACAGCCATATACCCCTCATTCCCTGGCCTCACGACCTTCCCTTGATTCGCCAACATGATGCCCTGAGCCAAGTCAAATAAGATGGCTAAATGCCATGTGTCAAAAGTCACTATGCAAACCCCAAAATTGTGTTCACTCCGAAGCCTCTAAATCCTAGCCCAATGGAGGAGGTGGCGTGTCATGGCCTAGCGTGGCACTCAGGACCATGCCCTACCCTGACATAAATTTGGTTGGAGTTGGAGTCGATTCGGCTTGGAGAATAGCCTCATGAAGATGACCTCACAACATAGCAAAATTAGGCAAATCACACCATAGTGCCCACAGTTCAATTATATACTCAAAAATGCATACGGCAAATATTCAAATGCTCCATGCCTGTGTCAAACCAGAGAGTAAAATACAAGGGTGATATAGACCAAAGGTCAATGCCCAAGAGGATACCAACATTGGCCCCCAAACCCCTCCAGATATGTACATGCCATGCTTCACAAGTCAACCCACGAATTTGAGACCCAATTTTTTGAGGCCTCGTGTGCCACGCCAAAGTGACCACGTGATCCGGCATATGGTGAGGTGGAACACCAAAGCATATGCCAACATATAAGCAACATACCATAGTTCACGGATCTCTAGGCACTTTACTGTTAGCCGAGCAGTTGAGCACTCGAAATACAAAAATGAGCAAAACATGAGGTCAAAAACATGCAAATGTTGCCAAATTCACAGTAATCACAATAGTATATAACTTTGCTCACCCATGGTATCAACATATGGTTCAAATAACAATTGCTTGGGACCATTTGTGACAATCCTCCACTTGAATCCCAACATGGACGCATAGGGACACCTTCGAACCTCCTCACGATACGCACCATGAAAATGGGAAAATTGATAGTGGCGCTCGTGGGTCGCTCTGTAAGCCTTCCCACATGCACTATATGTGCGGTACACTTAGTCTAGCGCTCTGGAGCTCATTATTGGGACATGGGCGAAGCCCTTGCCACGTATGACTCCACATATCTTTCTACAAACGGAGACATATAACATGGGCGTGAGCATAGCAAAGCACATACCATCCA
Organism: Eutreptiella sp. 'Long Island Sound 2002'; assembly: GCA_964036045.1. NCBI lineage: Eukaryota > Euglenozoa > Euglenophyceae > Eutreptiales > Eutreptiaceae > Eutreptiella > Eutreptiella sp. 'Long Island Sound 2002'. The sequence continues at coordinate 20,754,587 of OZ038380.1, read as the reverse complement.
TATAACACATACCCCTAAAAGTGGCTCCCACCATGGTATGCCATGCCCCTCCATGGACATAACTTCACATTAAAAATACGTAGGAACCCAAAGAAAAGTTTCTATGCAACACCAACACTCATGCAGTACACTCAAAAGTCGCATTAAAATATTCGGTTGCATGGTCCAAGAGTTATAAGTCACTTTCTACCCTCTTGAGCAGTATCCCTTGCTACACGAGGCATATCTACACATCAAAGGCCATTGACGCTTTGCAAATTAAGCTGAGACCAAGGCAATTCGAGCCCGTATCTCAAAATTGAGACTCCTCGCAGTGAGCCGGAGATATGATGTTTCAAATTGGCCTCACGAATCAATTTTGTTTTGCCTATATCTCCAAGAAAAATGAGAGGGACAACAAAAGGAAGGTTGATTCGTGATCGGGGAAAAATGTATGACCACTCGAAATACATCATATCCTGTGCGGCGACCTCGAAACCGAAAATCGGATTCCGAATGTCTGAAAAAATCGGATTAATTTTGCGAGTGTATAACATGAAAATTGCGGAAGCAAAGAACCCTTTTCTGATGAAATTTAACCCTTCATCGGGGTTTCCGCTAAAGTCTCTGGTAATAACAGTTAACCAATCGGTTACCGCAAAATCGCGAGCCAACTGACAGTCGCCGATATATTGACAATCAGAACGGATCGCTGAAAAATTACGGATACAATATGATAAAAAACCCTGTTGATTCCTGACAGCCGGCGGAGCCTCGGTATTGAATGTGGCCGCTCATAGCTGGAATGGCCAAGCCTATCACACTATCACATCAGGTTAGGTCAGGTGGATGCGAGAGTATGATATCAGCCCATGGTGGCTGGTCGGCCCATAGATACACACCCCAAGTGACCCAAAGATTGCCACGGGGGTCCGAACCGCCTTCACCCCCCTTCTCAGAGCGTTGTATCCGCTCGGAAGTCATTGAAGAGAGGACGGGAGGACCCCAATGGGCTCCATCCCCCCCCCCCGATTCCCAAGGACACATGGAGGCCCCACATCCGGCGTAGGCGTCCCCGATGCCCAGAGGGAGGGGTGAGGACACTCATAATTGGTGCCCTATGCCATATCCGGTCTCCTCTTCATCTACAACATTGACCAAGGGTATCAAAGATAGAGAAATGTCGTCGGTCGACCTAAATAAGTATACCACAATGAAATATATATGTGGAGACTGAGTGAAGGGGATATATGGGCAATCAGGGCATAAAAACCCCCGGATGAACGCCCTCAGCCGTCTCCCAAACACAATGACAAACACAAATGCCAAGGGGGATCCATTACGGTGCTTCAGCATCCACCAAATGGACCAACACGTCCTTGACATCCAAGGAAATGTTCTTTCTCCTTAGATATTCCATCCAGACCGTGGTATACCTCGGCACGAAACTGCTCGGAGGTTCCCACGAATCTCTGGACGCAGCAAATCCCTTCCAACGGGCTTTGTAAAGCCTCCCCCCAGGCGTCCCCGGGTCTGGCTTGTCCGTCAGGATCCTGAGGCGGTGAAGTCGTCGTCCTCCCCCTGATCATGACAGTCCATATCTCGGGCTGTGAACTCGAAGGTGACGGGACGTCCGCTGCGGTCTGGTTCTCGGGGACGAAGCTGGGTATGGTCGCGGTCCAACATCCTGTTATCCCCCACACCTACCGCATACACATCCTGCCCGACCTTCCGAACAATTACCCCCGGCACATACCAAGACGCCTGCCGATGCCTGGACAGGACATCCTTGTGGTGCCGCTCCACCCATACGGTGTCTCTGAGAGCATATTTCTGGACCTTTCCCTGCTTGAAGCACTTGGCCCTCTTCTCATGCTCGTCTTGAAGTGCTTTGCACACCTTGGCCGCCGTGTGGTCCGCCTCAGCCATCAAAGCACTCGCATCCCGGGCTACCTTGCCATGGTTCAACCACAGGAGAGTGCGTGACACTAGATCCCGTAGGAACAGGATGCGATGTGGCGACAGTCCAGTGGGTCCCGGAAGGTCGTGGTACGCCTGGAGTACTCTGCACAGCGAATTATACCAATTCCGGCCCGGTTCGTCAATGTGCAGCTGGCAGAACTTTTTGAACATCTGCCGCCCGGCTACCTCAGCCCAGCCATTCGACCGGCTGTGGTACGCCACGGTCTTGGCGTGCCAAATCCCCATGTGCTTGCACATCGTCTTGAACCACGTCCCCGAAAATTGACTGCCCCGATCGCTGCAGATGACAGCTGGGACATCAAAAATCGTCAGCCAATGCCTGATCATGGCATTAGCGACGGTCTTTGCCTGCAGACCCACTCCATGCTTGTCCTTCTTGTCCTTCTCCTTGGATTTCTTGCCAGGGGCCGCGACGAATTACCCGCTGTGCCTATCGACCGCCAGGATGACACGGTCGTAGGTCTCTCCTTCCACGGTGACCTCAGGCATGGCGAATACATCCATGGCCACGGACCGCATAGGGGCCTCCGGTATAGCCGTATACACCGGGTTTCCAGCCGTGGAGTGGTTGGGGCTTTTCGTGGCCAGACACACGGCGCAGTCGCTGCAGTACTTGTCCAGGATGGCGTAGTACCCCGGTGGGAACTTGAAACGCCACTCCAGGTCCTGCTGCATCTTGTCCCGACCAGGATGCATGAGCTGGGCGTTATGCCAGTGGTCAATGAGCTCCTCCAATCGGTTCTCAGGGACCAATAGCTTGTCCTTGAGGAATAATTTATCCCCATCCTCGGTCAAGCCCTCAGGCCATTCGTCGTCCGACGGGGCGCTCACGGCATTCCAGTACCTGCTCCAGTGGTCGGATGCCGCATAGTCATCCGACCAGTCTTCTGTAAGCACCGGCCTGACTAGCTCTACATGGGCCACCATCCATTGCTCGGGGATTTCCTCTCGAATAGCTTGGACTCGGGCGCCCCGGAACTTGGCCAGGTCTGTACAATTTGCCATCACCACAAAGCACTTGACCCCCTCTTGCTCCATGGCCTTCTCCATCTCGATGATGCGCTTGGCCTCCTCGGTCTCCTCGGCGTCCCCATGGCTGGATATGTCCATCCATGCCTTGCCCGTGGGGTAGGCCCATCGACTGAGGCAATCTGCCACAGTGTTGTCCTTCCCCGGGACATACACGACGTGAGGTCGAGCTTGGCGAACGTCTCGTGCCACCGGGCCATCCTTGCCGCCGGTCCCGAGCGGGTGTCGACGTGCTCATTGTGCCAGCTCTGTAAGGACTGATGGTCCGTGCAAACCACCACCGGTTGTAATCCGATGTGGCCAGACCACTTCCTGAGCGCACAAACAATGGCGTACGTCTCCTTCTCCCTCGCGGTCCAGGTTCGGCGTTGGCCCTCCGCCAGGATCCGGCTCCAAAACGCCACGGGTACGTGCGACCTGTCATCCCGGACCTGCTCGAGAACTGCCCCTACAGCATAGTCCGAGGCGTCTGTCTGTAGCACGAATCCCTTGTCCGGGTCCACCAGAAATAGCCCAAGCTGCCCCAGGAGTCGCTCCTTCAGGCGGCTGAACGCATTTTCAGCCTCAGGGGTCCAGGCAAGCTTCTTCTTGCTCCCCTTCCGGCCATCGAACTTGCCCACCTGCAGCATCTTATGCAGCGGGCCCGATAGCTCTGCATACATCCGGACATAGCCCGAATAGTAATTGCCGAACCCCATGAAGGATCGGAGTTCGCTGATGGTCTGGGGCTTCTCCCAGTGGTGCAGGGACGCCAGCTTCCCAGGCATGGGATGGCGTTGCCGGTGACCAACCACGTGACCTGCAAACTCCACTTCCTTCACGAAGAGTGAGGCTTTGGTGGGCTTGCACACCATGTTGTGCTTGTCCAACTCG